>HG995302.1:16257500-17507500 GCA_905332915.2 Hecatera dysodea
CGTTTGGAAACACAGACGCAGGCAGAGAATTCCACAATTTCCAATTTAATTTTTGAACCAGCTATACATTACTTTGTGTAATTAATCTCATCACCACTGCTCTCAAAACGGTGAAGAAAAACATCGTAAGGAAACCGGCATATCCTAGAACCAATAATTCGAAGACATGTGACATTCACCAACCTGCACTGGGCCCGCGTGATTGATTACGGCCTATTCCCTCTCCTAGAGAGGAGGCCTGTGTCCCAGCAGTGGGAACATTAAATGGCTGATTATTGCTTATGCTATACATAATATTAATATAATATCTGGAAGGAAATCGGGGTAGTCTTTGCCAAGTTGTGGGCCAGTTTAGCTGAAAAAAGAAGGCAAACTCTCGAAGGTACTTTTAAAGTATTCAAAGTCGCAATATCGTCTCTGGAATCACCAATGTCAAATAATTGTCAAAATCTAGGAAAATTAGGGGATTTTTTTTGACAGTTTGCGACTACGATGCGAAAGCAAATTCTCCTTATAAACACGAGTATTGCTACTCTGATGTACCCAAGAAAGGGGACCCCTTATCCCTATCCCCCTAACCTATCGAAGAAAAAAGGGGAACCATGTGCCCAGCAGTGGAACACAAAATTCAGCTAGCAAAACAAAAACAGTATTTAAAGTGGTTACATTTTTTGTTGCTGTTTTAAATAAGGCCTTATTTATAACAGCAACAAAAAAATCCATCTACCTACATAAAATAAAATTTCCGTCATCAAAATCACATCATTAAAAACTAAAAGCCTAAAATGTAACGAATCAATGTTCAGTTACACGATGCACGTGTAGCGATTTGCCTTAGAGCAGTAAATACGCACATAATTAAACCGATGCAGCGTGTACGGATCCGATACGGTTCAACGATAAAGAATTTCAATATCGATATCGTAGAACAGAAACGGAATGGAGTGGTTGTTTGTTGCTAAAAAAAAAATATAACACAATAATTCAAAAAAAAATTTTATAAATCTTTATTGAAGTTCGGGAATTACTCAGAAGCCAAAATAACGGGCTTTGATCATTTCCTGGTTATGCTGACATTTTCTTTTTATAACTAAAGAGATGCAGATTTATTAATGGCAAACTAAAGAAACAATGATGATTTGAAATCAGAATTCGCGATAAATATAAAATTATGGAACAACAACACTATGTCAAAAAAAGTGCAAATTCAAGAGCATCCACATATTTTTTCATGACTTTTTAATATAAACGATATGTATGAAGCAAAACACAGGTTGCGTCGACCACAAATAAATGAAGAGACTGTAGGACAAAAACAGCAGATGAATAAGTATAATCGAAGTTAAAATTACGGTGTATATGAATTACCTATTCAAACAAGAGCATCGGTAAAAAGTGTTACTGGCCTCCGCGGACAGACACAAACGTAAATAGTACAACAAAAAATTAATACGATCGTTTTAATTAAGTTAGTAGAATCGTGCAATCAAACACAATTAAAAGTGAAGGTCAATACATCAATGCTGGTCAGTTAACAACAGTCGCCTTTACTTGTAAAGGCGCTTGGGCATATCCTGCCAGCCTTGTCACCACTGACGCCGATTGAAAAGATATGTACAGTCAGGCCCAGAGCCCCACCAAAGCGGACATATGCGAGGCAGAGTGAGAGTCATACGGCTAGTCTCTTTCCGGTCTTGTCGAATTGTCATCTCATCGCACTATGAGAGTATGTACGCACAAACGAATACATAATAATATCTCCCAATGATGGCTAGTCTTAGCTAAAATGGGGCGCCTTGGCCAAAACTCGGATTGAGGACTAATATTTGACGATCTTCTCTCGTCTCCGCTTCATACATCTCCGCATTGGTGGAGTGTGGACCTAATATATATCGCCCCGCGGTTTCACCCGCGTAGTTCCCGTTCCCGTGGGAATATGGGGATATAATATAGCCTATATTCACCGGAGATAGTGTAACTTCCCAACAGTGAAAGAACTTTTATAATCGGTCAAGTCGTTTCGAAGCCTATTTATTCAATGCAAACAAACAAACAAAAAAACAATCAAATCTTTCCTCTATGTAAGTGTAGGCTAGCTGACCCGCGCAACGTCGTCTGCGTTACGTAAGTAAGAGAAAAAGAAAGCATTTTTCATTGATGTCCCGCTCCTATCGGTCGCAGCGCTATCCAACCCTAAAATAATTTTGCAATACGGTCCAGCATTTCTTGAGACTAGCGCGTTCAACCAAACAAACCAAACCAACTCCACAGCTTTATAATATTAGTATAGAATATAGATGGAGCTTGTTGCATCAATGCACGAGATAGTGCGGTCATCACGATTATTATACTTTCGCTTACAAAACAAGGATCAACTATTGTTCGAAGAAGCTTCTGCTGTAGTCTTTCATTTAAGAGGAGAAAGTGGTTCGATAACGTTTAGATTCATAATGTCGAGTTCTAAAATTATCAGCTATTTTAAGCATATTTGGAAAATTGAACAACCTGAGCGAATGATAAGTTCAATAAGTATATCAGTATCCAAAATTCTACTAGGTATAGTTCAAATTATTTTAGGCCCAATTGACTGGAGCAAGTGCCGCCAATTTTGCTAGGTATGCTTGAAGTAAGTAATTGCTGGATTGGACTTTTTGTACACAACAAATTCTACGCTTTCTGTTATTACAAGCTATAGTAAAAAATCACTAATAAATAGTTGACACATCAGACCCAATCAATGGCATTTCGTTGATTCGTTGACCGTGAATAAAGATCCGTTTTGATTACCGCACTAGTATCGAAACGCATTGAAAATCAAATTTCACGGTACCTATGCGACCTGTGTCGTAATGTGCCATGACACCTCCTCATGTTTCAATTGGAGGTTGTGATTGTTGGAAAACTCACAATGTATGTTGTGTCCTTGTTATTGATACTTTAATATTCTGCCTGCGGATTCTTCCGCGAAAAAGTTGGGAATTATTTCAAAGAATACTTACTTTGACTGAAGTACATATTCTAATCCAGGTTATGGTCTACCCATCTATCCCGTTTCATACAAATCCGTTTAGTCGTGGAGGTGTTATAAATCAACAAACATCCTACCACATTTGTAATTAGCAGGATAAAGTAAATTAAGCAAAGGGCACTAGGAGGATCACGGGTGGGTTTTAGTCGGTAAGAGTTTGACACTCCCTTCCGCTCCGCCCAAAGCGGTAGAAGTCATTTGATGATTTCCCATCCAAAAAAAAAGGATGAAGTTAATTGCGAAAATAGGAAATACTTTGTGAAAATAGGAAATGTGAAAAATAAAGAATCTTCGTCATTCAATTCATTACATAAAAGTTGTATGTCTTGAAAAACCTACAGTAAAAGAATAGAATTTCACTAAGACTAGTGAAATTCTATTCTTTTACTGTAGGTTAATACAGACGTATTAAAGGATCTTTCAAACTTTAGGCTCTAGTACCCGAAATTCAGTGCGTAGAATCAGCTTGATGAAGTGGAAGTGTGCTGACCATGTCTGTAGACGGACAGACGGTCGGTGGAGCAGACAGGTATTAGAGTGGAGACCGCGTAAGGGCAAACGTAGTGTGGGACGCCCTGCAGCACGATGAATCGGTGATTTGAAGAACGTGACTGGCAACAGATGGATGAGGACTGCTCAAGACCTGTCCGGGATGCATGGTGCCCTTTGGAGGAGGCTTACGTTCAGCAGTACACAACAATAGGGATGTTTCCTGAGTAAAAAATATATGATTATGTTTAGTCCGTCAGTTAGATTATAGAAAAATATTGGACACGTATTTTTTCCTTTATCAAATTTATAAAAACTGACGAAGATACAGAGCATCAAAGATCAGGAGTGGGGGCTTGTAACGTCACGGCTCGGTAAAAATTGTAGCGAGTAGTGACGTCACACGAGTTTTCAACGCACTGTATCGTCTTCATTTTTTGTTTACGTGAAAAAATACGTATCCAATATTTTTTGGAAATCTATCCGACGGTCTAATTAGATTTTTTTAGTTAACTACCCTATTGGCTGAGATAGAACTCGAACTCCACAGCAATGATCTGCTCAGCTTGTGCGATTGTGATCACATCTACCAATGTCTTTTATTATCATTCGTAAAAAGGAGTCCTTAGCATAATAGCATAATCGGCTTTTCAATGTTCCCACTGCTGGGACACAGGCTTCCTCTTTAGCAGAGGGACTGGGCCGTAATCCACCACGAGGGCCCAGTGCGGGTTGGTGAATATAACATGTCTTCGAATTTTTGGTTCTAGGACATGCCGGTTACCTCGCGATGTTTTACTTCGCCGTTTTGAGTTTTTTTTTTTTTTTTTTTTGTGTAATTTTTTATGACTATGTAGGTCAATCTATTTTTATTTAATTGACTTAATCTAATCTTTACAATGTTTTTATAGTGAATTGATTTAATATTTCCATGTTGGATAATTGATTTTTTTCCTACCTTTGGCATGTAATGACTTTGCATACTATTGTATAAATTCAAGTTCTTAAAACGCAACAGACAGATGTGTTGCTGGGGAGTTTGTTGCGCCACTTCTTCTTCCCAGCTAAAACACTAGGAAGTGGTGACGGGTGGGCGTTTTGGGGGACTGTCTTTATGTAAAATTTGACGTTCAAAAAGTGCTGTCGCTCAGCCTAGTTTGAATAAATGACTTTTGATTTTTTTGATTTTGATTTTTTGAGCATTTTTGTTTTTTGAATGGTCCACTCTCAGTTCAGCACACTAAGGCTGGTTACTGCTCAACCGGATAATCCTGTGGTGGCCTCAAATAAATTTGAGGCCCCCAGCCAGGGTATAAGGCCCCCAGCCAGGGTCCGTTTTGAGCAGTGGTGATCAAATAATTTATACAAAGTAATGCGCCTGGCTGGGTTTGAACACGCGTCCTACAATTCGTAAGTCCTTGATTGAATTTAACTATTTTTTTTTCCAGTTCGACCTCGCCTGCCACGACTGGAAGCGTTCCCTAGTGGGTACCGTCCACAACGCAGGATTCTTCATCGCCATTCCTCTCACCGGGCTCATATCAGACAAATATGGCCGCCGACCCGCGCTCATATTCGCTTCGGTGGCCAATGGCGTCTTCGGAGTCATTCGTGCATTGTCGGTAAATTACGACATGTTCGTTGTGTTTGAATTTTTGGAACCAGCGTTCGGAGGTGGAGTTTATACGGCTTGTTTTGTTCTGGGTTAGTATTACCAATTTTTGTAAATTTATGCCTACAATATTGTACCGTTTTAACTATTCTCATTCGCTGGGCTCTCATAGGCCTAGTAGTTTCAAGTGCAAAAGCGTAGCACAGAACCTTGAGGATTTTCTTCCCGGGTAAGACAAAATTCTTCAACTGTTATTTAGGATTTCCAGCTTATATGTACCGTAGCACTTCGGTGTTCGTATTTGGGCCCAAGACCCAGCTACATGGAACTTGAGAACTAGGTGTACTTTACATGCCTTCAAGGAATATGGACGTCAGTGCGTGACGTAATATTTTTTTAACTTAAATTTCAATGGGAAAAGATTATTTGTATCAACTATGAGATATAAATTAAAATTATACTTGTTTACCTACTTAAGAGAGAAGAGTTGTCGTTTTTTGTGGTCTAAAAAATTAGCAAAATATGATGAGATGGCTACTGTTAATTCTGGCTCTTAGGAGTAGCAGTGGTTGTTGTGGAATTGCGAAATTAGTTCGAAAGAGTCACCGCGGCCCTGGAACGCAAAGGGCACTAAGAGGAACTCGGATGTGTTTTAGTCAATAAGAGTCTGACACCCGCTCCCTCCTGAGCGGGAGAAGTCAGTTGATAATTTCCAAAGACAATATATTCTCTATGATAATTACCCATCGAGAAAAAAAAAGGATTAGCAGTGATTGGGAATGGTGTGACGGGCTTACATTTCCAACTATATGTTTCACATATTAGCAGTGATTGGGAATGGTGTGACGGGCTTACATTTCCAACTATATGTTTCACATATTAGCAGTGATTAGGAATGGTGTGACGGGCTTACATTTCCAACTATATGTTTCACATATTAGCAGTGATTGGGAATGGTGTGCCGGGCTTACATTTCCAACTATATGTTTCACATATTAGCAGTGATTGTGAATGGTGTGACGGGCTTACATTTCCAACTATATGTTTCACATATTAGCAGTGATTGGGAATGGTGTGACGGGCTTACATTTCCAACTATATGTTTCACATATTAGCAGTGATTGGGAATGGTGTGACGGGCTTACATTTCCAACTATATGTTTCACATATTAGCAGTGATTAGGAATGGTGTGACGGGCTTACATTTCCAACTATATGTTTCACATATTAGCAGTGATTGGGAATGGTGTGCCGGGCTTACATTTCCAACTATATGTTTCACATATTAGCAGTGATTGTGAATGGTGTGACGGGCTTACATTTCCAACTATATGTTTCACATATTAGCAGTGATTGGGAATGGTGTGACGGGCTTACATTTCCAACTATATGTTTCACATATTAGCAGTGATTGGGAATGGTGTGACGGGCTTACATTTCCAACTATATATTTCACATATTCTTGTCAAGAATGTTACCTTCAGTAAATAGAGGTATCAAAATACATAGGTACACCGCTAACACAAGCACGGCTCAATAACTAAGGTCGTTGTACGCGGAACACTGAACTCAGAAGTACCACCATTTTCCTTGAGATTGGAACGGCGAAGGCAAAGTGACAGCTCTGACGGAAATAACTAGCCATAGAACATTGATTGTGTTGTAAACTTAACATGACGTTTTTAATAGAGAATATTTCTTAGTTAAGCTGTGAGGAAAATTCCAAACTAATATTAAAAACACGCGCCTGCCATGTCAAAAAGTGAACTAAAGAATTTTGGGACGGTTCTTTTGAACAGTTTTTTACAGGTTCCGGCAGTACGAGTGCAATGAAAAGATTATTATCTATCTTGTTTTTAATTTTTTAGTTTACTTTTTGACATGGGTGACGTGTTTTTAATTTTTTTTTTATTTTTTGTTTTTTACTTCATACTTTTTGCAAGCTTTAGAGTATAGACGATGACAGCATAATAATATGTAGGTACACTTATTTTCATGAAAACCAAATATTTTGGTTATTTATATTTTAACCATGGCTCTGAACCATGGCACCCACTTTTTATTTTTAAAAATGTTACCTAGCCTAACTATGTTACCCGGGATAACTTAACGCTTCGATATCGGATAAGCCGTTAAGAAGTTATGGTGGAATAAAGAAACTCACAAACATACATACAGACATGAACCCTAAAAACATAACACTTCTTTTTTGGGCAGTCGTGTAAAAAGAACTAGACTGGAGGAGCTCGTGGCTACATAATAACTGCCACACGGATCAATCTTTGAGGTTAAGCAACGCTTACTGAGTTCAGTCCTTGTATGGGTGATCAATGTGATCATTCATTACATACCGAGGTTCAGAAAGAACTTTAAACCCTTGGTCACGGCCGTCAATTGAAGATCTTTGACAGTCGTTACGGATAATCGGGAGCCAGAAAATCTGTATCACCGGTAGATATCGTAGTCGGACATGCGGACGGCGAGCTATGGGTGGCTCGCCGTCCAACCAGGCCCGGGTCGATGGCGCGTCGTGTTCCACGCGCGCCTCAAAGAGCAGTTAACAAAGAAGACGGGGCCCCATAGGGTCAGTGCCTGCTAGGGTTGCGGAATTTGTGCGAAAAAGCCACCGCGGCGCGCGAACGCAAAGGGCACTAGGAGGAACATGGATTTTAGTCAGTAAGAATCTGAGACTTCCTTCCGCTCCGCCCAGAATGAGAGAAGTCATTTGACGATTTCCCACACAAAAAAAAGGGATATCGTAGTAGTACCCAGATACTGGATTGTGGAGGTCAGGTATGGAGCCGCTCCATATAAAATACTGGTACCAGCTGCATCCGTTTAGATTGAAAGCCGACCCCAATATAGTCGGGAGCATATAATAACAGATATCTACACTAATATTATAAAACAAACAAACAAACATCCTCTCATCCCAAACGCATACACTGTCTCCGTTCCGTCGTGGGAAAAAAAGGAAAGGTTTGTTTGTTTTGTATATTTGTTTGCATTGAATAGGCTCCGAAACTACTGAACCGATTTGTAAAATTTTTTCGCTGTTGGGAAGCTACTCTATCCCCGGGTGACATAGACTTTATTTTATCCCCGTATTCCCACGGGAACGGGAACTACGAGGGTAAAACCGTGGGGTGCTGCTATAAAGTATAAAAAACACTACTTAGGGCTTTGAGGATCACGTGTAGCCAACGTTGGTCTCAGACCATGACCAACATTGTTAACACCTGAATGCGCATACCATGACAAAAGAACGTTCTAATTTACTAGAAAAGTCGATAATGGAGTTTTCATAGTGATTATAGTGAATCCTTTCGTTTCAGAAGATAATCAATGTATTGTTGATCTATTAAGACCAATGAATAATAATACACAAGTGAAAGTAACTCTGTCTCTGTCCATCTAACTGTCCGTCTGTCTGTCTGTTTGTTACCAGTTCCCGTCTCAACGGCGGAATGGATTTTTATGAAACTTGCCACACGCTTAAAACATAGGATATGTATGTTGTATCCCGGGATTATCCCGTCAACTTGGGATTATTTTCTACTTTCAAGCTGGCGAAACCTCCGGCAGATTCTATTACACACACACACACAACACACACACACACACACACACACACAACCACCTCCACTACCATCTATTTACTTACATAATTAACTGCAATTAAAAGGAACATCTTAAAAGGGAAAGGGGAAATCTTCGAGAAAATATCCAAAATAAGCCGAGAAAAAGTTTCTTTTACAATTGGATTAGAAAATCTGTTTCAAAGCGGCTTTCAATTGTTTGACTACTTGTTAATGCGATAACGGAGAGAAAACAGATACTTAATGTTTCCTTATAGCACACTTGTATAAGCTTGTAATACATTATACCCAATTTAGTAGAAATTAATTAAAAAAATAAACATAACAATTTGAATCATCTCCATTGTAGGTTTTTGGTAAATGATACAAAGAGCTTGATAAATTGACTGTCAATAAAGATTTATTGCACTTTATTATAATTTTACTATAAGAAACTAAAAATTATAATATGTTTGAGTAGGTTCAATAATATGTTTAACGTGCGTTAAAAATAAAGAAATCCACCACATAAGAAACTTATAAAAGCTTTTAAGTAAGGCGATTAAAGACGGAGCATAACATTTAGGTCTACATTATGTTCATTGAGGAGCAGTGTTGGCCGAGTGGTAACGGCCCCGTATTACGAATTGGGTCGCGGGATCAAACCCAGCCAGACGCATTACTTGATGTAATTAATTTCATCAACACTGCTTTCACAACGGTGAAGGAAAACATCGTGAGGAAACCGGCATGTCCTAGATCAACAAATTCGAAGACATGTGACATTCACCAACCCTCACTGGGCCCGCGTGGTGGATTCCCTCTACTAGAGAGGAGGCCTGTGTCCCAACAGTGGGAACGTTAAAAGGCTGACTATGCTATGCATTATGTTCGACCACCTGCACCGGTTAAAAATAATTCGAGCCCTCAAGTTAATCTTTACTGGCATAATTAAAAGCTTTGATTTTATCTAGTTGGGATTTTCTCACAGCCTGACTTGATGCATATCTATAAAAGTCTTCCAGTCAACGGACAATGTCCTCTGCAAAATCTATTACAACTAGTTGACTAAAAAAACTAATTAGTCCGTCAGACAGATTTCTAAAAAAACGTTGGACACCCATTTTTATTTCTTTTTTCACTAAAACAAAAAACGAGACGTTTAAAGCTCGTATGATGTCACTACGTACTACAATATGTCGTCACAAGCCCTATTCCTGATCTTTGATACTTTTATCTTTGTAATTTTTTATTGATTTCATAAGCTTAAAAATACGTGTCCAATTCATTGATGACTGACAGACTAAAAAGAATAATATTGTTTAAATCGGGAAACATCCCTACTAGTCCTATTTCCGTTTCATCAACCGTTTCAGAACATCTCTCTTTACTTAACTAAATTAACACACAACTCAATTAAAAAAGTAAAGTAGGAGTATTTACCCTAATTCTGGCACCAAATTAATGTTACGGCAAATACCAAAATTAGTTAGAATGTGTCCTAAACAAACTGGCTAGGATTCAGTTAGGGACCTTTCTCAACAAATACTAGCTTCGAGCCTTAGTAGCAAAACCTTGGCATAATATTTGAGGGTCCCAAACTCGTGACCCCGAACTTAAATCCGTGTTATTTTAGTAAAAATTGGCAATGTCCAACACTTTAATGGCAACAGGAACATTTAACCAACTTATTTTTTGACAAAAACACTCAACGATTGATCAATAACACAGAATAGCAAACTCAATAAAAAACGCGATACAAAACAAGAAAGTTTGTTCTACTGTTTTTGTAGGCGTATCTATCAAGTGTTTGACGAAGTATGGCAGAAAGAACTTATACATAAACTGTAGAGCCTGCTACCGAAACAGTTTGCACATACATATATAAGAATCCTACATTCTAAACAAATTCTTAAGAATAAGACAAGAAGACGCTTATTCAGAAATGAAACGTATAAAAGCTGACGTACGGCTAAGAATTGTGTTAAATCCAGTCCTGTCAAAACCATTGCGACCGTTGCTAATGATACAGCCATTATGGCCGTTGAAAACAACCACGAAGAAGCAGTAGAAAAGGTTCAAACGGCTGTTAATCAAGTTTATGACAGGACCAACAAATTGGGGAGTAAATTAAATGAATTCAAATCTGTAAACATAGACTTTACAAACAAAATGCAACAGCAGTTTATATACAAACAAATCCCTTATAAGAATACACCCAAATATCTCGGTATAACCCTTGATGCAAAGCTACGCTGGAAGGCCCACGTCAAGAAGAAAAATGACTACCCCGATCTATGGTTCAAAATAATGTATTGGCTGCTTGGAAGAAAATCCATGCAAAACAAATTGTTTTAATACAAATAAGTGCTGATACTAGTTGGGACTTATGGTATTCAGCTGTAAGGCTGCACCAAATAGACCAATGTATTAATCATCCAATGATTCTAGAACAAAGTACTACGAGAAATTGAAATTAAGCTCCTTGGTATATACACGAAATGATGACCTCCATCGGGAATTCGGGACCTAAAAGTTGAGTTCATCGAAAAAATTATACAAAGATCTACAGAAGCTCGACAACTCTCGATGAAGTCTCTTTCATCAGCATGTGAAAGTCGATGCCATTATTTTCGTGTGATTTTGACCACACGAAAACAATGAGAAGCCTAAAAAGAACAAAATTGTTCGAGTTAGTTTTCGTGTGAGTGAATAAACACAAGAACAAAGTGTATTCGCTTTAATAGATACAATAAGAAAAGTAGCATTGGCCACATTCATAGTAAAGGCAATATAACTGTTTAGCTTTTAATTAAATTACTTATTAGTCTATATACAAGCCGAGATTGTAATAAGATTAGGGTCCATCCTTTTTGATGAACACTAAGACAAGAGAAAATACCCTTAATGTGAAAAGCTAAAAGATTCATTCGTATACAACCAACCACCAATACCGTCACGATACCGTTGTGAGAAAAGGATAGTGCTATTCCTCCAGTATAGCTCCGTTTCTTTCTCAAGCTAGAATAGTAGTAGGGCCCATGTTCGGCTTGTAATCTCGACATTTTATGTTCTTCAATCGATTTTGCGAACATAAAACTGAACAGCTGATTTTTTCTTCAGATTTTAAAGATCATCGCATTGTTAAATTCAACAAAATGCATGAGTTTTTACCTACTTTTACCCATATAAGTCTAATGAGTCATAAATTACCCTGTAATAAATTAATAACATCGTCGATATTAAAAAGTACGAGCAATTCAATTAAAAAATGATAAGTTTTCATGATGCATTATTATTGTTGGCATACACAAACCGTATAACTATTTATATAACATCCAAGATCTTTCAAACTGAAAGCCTTTGTCTGAAACGGTGAAAGATCTATAACATTAACGCTGATGACCAAAAGACCAATGAACCGATTTAGACAAATTAAACAATTTGCCGGTTCATTGACTTTAAATGTCCCGTTTCAGCAATCTTGAACTGTCTCTGTTCATTCAGAATATTTTTATCAACATGTTTTTGTTACTAGTTTTCGTTTAAATTATTTAAATCAGTTTTTATAGCTCATAAAAAGTCGAACGTTCACTTCGCTGCTGTAATTTTTCTTTTAGTACCAACATGAATTACTAAAAGCTAATTTTATTTATATTTTATGTTTTGCGTGGTATTTCGATCTCAAGACAGTTGATATCCTGCAACTGCAAGTCATACAACTGAAAATGATTCATCAATACATAATGCGATATTTTTTGTTGCACACTCTTGGAATTTTTAATTTACTTTGCAGTCAAAATAGTTTTTTTTCAATCGACGTGTGACTTTTAAATTCTCAGAATCATTAAAGAATTTGTGAGGTGCTTTTTCCTCATCGAGCGCATTGCAAACTAATGTTGTATTTATTGCAATTGTCACCAATATTAGCAATTTAAGTTTAGCCGTCAGCACCCAAGTAACCTTCGCGATTGATTGCTTTATAATTCAGTTGAAACTAATCTACGGTTTTTTGTAGGTCATCTTCCGGTCTTTGTTTTAGATCCTTTCTTGCAGTGTTCATGGGAAACCGGTAGTTAAGCTTTGTTGCTTCATAAGGACCAAAAAATTTGCCATTCACATCTTTTTCCTTTTTTACGAAAATTCAAGCAAGCGTTTCAAGATCTGAATTACGAGTCATTGGTTGTTTATTTTTCAAAAAATATGTAAAGAGTCGATAACATTTGGACACTCATTAAACACAGAAGTATAAAAATAGAAAGAGGCTTTAACATCTTAATTTTAATGGAAACTAAAGAGTTTTCTTTTCCAAAATGTATTGATGCCGTTATCTCAATCTAATTATAATTACTCTTGTTTCAGCATTGGAACTCGTCGGACCTAAAGGCAGAGTGTTCGTTAGCCTCCTCTTCAATACCATGTTCATCCTCGGAGGAGTCACAGTCACCTTACTCTCCTGGTGGCTTCTCAATTGGCGCTACCTCCTCTTCATCATCTACACCCCTGCTGTCTTTGTCTTCGTCTATATTTGGACTCTCACCGAAAGCTTCCGATGGCTCTTCAGCAAAGGAAGATACGAAGAAGGTCTAAACGTTCTCAGCAAATCAGAGAAGATGAACAAAGCTAACGTTCCCAAAGAACATTACGAGCAAGTTGAGAAGCATGCTACTAAGCAAAGAGATCAGAGAAAATGTGAAAACATAGAAAGAAATCAGTCAACGTTCAACCAGCTCTTAACTTCACCAATGATTTGGAAGAGATTGTTTACATGCTCTTTCCTATGGATATCTTCAACTCTAGTCTACTATGGCCTTTCAATAAATGCCATAGAGTTGTCCGGGAACAGTTATGTGAATTATATCGTGATATTGGTAATCGAAGCCCCGGCGAATATCTGCAAGTTAATATTCTTGGACAGATTTGGCAGGAAAAGGGTCATTGCTACGGCGTATTTCATGACTGGATTGATTTTAATCAATTATGGATTTGTTCCAGGTACAGTAATGCCTTTTATTTGATAGAATAGTTATTTTTTTTATATATATAAATGCAGTAGAAAAGTATACTTGAGTGCAGATTATAGACGGTTTGGTGAAATAGGAGGTAATAGAAATTAAGACAAGGATTGGTACTGCATATGGATGTCATTGTAATTCAAGGCAATTTTACATAGACCAGGTACCAGTGCCAGTACCTGATACCAATAAAACTGATGAAGATGGGCACAGCTTTATCTTGGTAATTTGGAATATCATCATTCGTAGCCTAATTCCAGTCGCTGCTGAGAATAGGCTTTCATTCCTGGCTTTGCTTCTATCAGGAATTTGCTCAGCCTTGTTTTCCATTAACTATCACATTATAGTATCTGTACTTTAAATACTGCAGATACTATCATATTGTACTATTAAACACTTACGTTTTAGGTATTTTATGCTTTTATCCATTGTAACATCTCATTATGTTCACAGTTTGGCGCCCACGTAAAATTATAGCTAGCCTAGCGATTTTTTCAAAATTCTAAAAAAATACTTCATCTAGTATATCTATATCTTTGGTATAATATTTTGGCATAAACTTTTTTTCTTGTTAGTTTCCTAGATAGATTAATGGTTTAGGAAATATTTTCTCTTTAGAAGATCAATAATATATAGGCTATAGGTTGTAACTTCTAAGTAGGTACTCTTGGAAGCCTCTCATAACCCTCTCAATCTTAGGAGTGACTTACTAAAACTGACCCTCTTTATTATAACTGATATTCCCTCTCACTTCCTCTTTTATTTATCTGTGAGGGAAAAACGTTACAACATAAAATATGGATGTCGGTTTGTGTTCCAGTAATAATTATAATAAATACCTACATAGTATAAAAACAAAGTCGCTTCCCGCTGTCTGTCCCTATGTATGCTTAGATCTTTAAAACTACGCAGCGGATCTTGATGCGGTCGAATAAGTGATAAAAAAAGGTTCATATGTATGATACATGCATAATATAGTACAGATATAGTATCAGCATTGCACCCGTGCGAAGCCGGGGCGGATCGCTAGTTTAAATTATAATTTGTTTTTATTTTAGTAGATAAACAAGTTAATAACATCCTCATACCGACTGTTAAAACGATGTAAAAACATTGCATTTGTTTTGTTTGATTTTATTGTTGTATGTTATGTTCATGATCTTTATTTTTATGATTGCCAATAAGCATAGCGGCGTCAGTTCTAAATCTGTCGTAAGTGCAAGGGTTTTTTATTGTTGGAATATCATAATCTTCTTGGCCTTTGTGGTAATTCTGAGGTCTATGTAAGTTTTTGAGTGATGACTGCTTTCCGCTTTATTCTGATACCCGTATCTCAGTATGTGAAAAGTCTTTAGAGGAAACCAGTCAGCTAGCTTCTTTGACCGAATTAAGAAAGGAGAAGGTCCTTAAATCAATTAGTTTTATTTGTATATTTATCTAGCGATATCTTTGCCATTAAAATTTGACAAACAATTTTGTTAATAGCGTTTTTGTTTGGTAGAGTATTTTATGAAATAAGAATTCTCATCGATAAAATACTTATTGGTGTATTCGTCTTTTGTTACAGCCGGCAATTGGTCGATACTCCTCTATCTGGGTGGAAAGTTCTTCATAACATTAGCGTATAACTCTCTATACGTATTTGCTGCTGAAGTATTTCCTACAAACTACAGGACTTCTTTATTAGCCATGTGTTCTACTATTGGAAGGATAGGATCGACTGTTGCACCTCAAACGCCTTTACTTGTAAGTATTCTAGTGCCTTCAAGAAAATCTTTTTCTTGGTCCCAGCTGTCATTTATAGGTCTTTGACAGTCGTTACGGATAGTGGCAACCAGAAAATTTGGCCCTGGTCATTTAAAGGGGTACCCAATTACCCAGTAACTGGGGTTACATATAATACACTGATATTGAGCTGCATTTAATGTTTTAGAATTTTAATGATAGTGATTTTTTTAAAACTTTTGCTTATTTCCTGTTTTGTAAAGTATTTTTTTTTTTAACAAATACTTACAAGGCTGTATAAGTTCACGACCTTAGTCTACCTATTCCAACATGAATAACAAACAAGGCAATTATTGTTTCCGTTGATAAATTGATTAGTTGTATATAACTCACTTTAATGTATTTTATATTTTCCTTCCACAGACAAGGTTCTACGAGTACCTTCCAACAATGATCTTCGGAGGAATGGCGGCATTGTCAGGATTCTTGGTACTGACGTTACCAGAGACAAATAACCTCAAGTTGCCGGACTCTTTAAGAGAAGCAGAGGATCAAGACAAAAAGGGGAATGTTCAGGAAACAGTAGAAAAAACGACAGAGAACAAAACTAGGTTATAATAGCTAATAATAGATAAATTATAATGATAAATGATAGATATTTTTAAGTTAAAGAAGAATGATTGGAACAAAATAGTGAACTAAATAAAACAAAACACTTTGAGGTTTCTGTGAAGAGGCTGAATGACGGTTTGCTTTGCCAAAAGTAAACGCAATCAAAAAGTGACATTTTGTAAATTGAAGGTCTGTTTCGCTACTTTATTCAGAAACTTCATTGAAAATTCTTGAAAAGGGGCCTATGGCATTAGATACATGTGAACTATATCATAATCACGCTTAAACTGGTTGTGAATTCGTACCAACATACAGAGGTATTTTCTAACAAAACTGCAGTTCGAACAAAATATAATTTTTATAAAGGTTTTTTTTAAATTGACCTGCAGTAAAACGGGTGATCTTGTTGGCATTGTTAAGACTTACGAATATGACATGATAGCGTATCGTTTAAGACAGAAAGTAAAAACTTCAAAAAATCAAAGAGGTAAATGATAAGAACGAATAAAAAAAATATAAAGGATTTTTTTAACTGTCTGTGTCAACTTGTGCCACTTCTAATTACTTCATGGTCTTATAGAGCAAACCTATTCTAAATCTGCCCTCGCAAGTCAAAAAACAAAAGGATGTTCTTTTTTTAAAATATGTTTTGGATTAAATCAGCAAATCAAAAAAAATAACCCAACGGTCTAAAGTTTTTTAATTAAGGAGGCAGAACAAATGATGCATTGTTTAACTTCAAAACTATACTCAAGAGCTTTTCAATAGGGATTTTACCTGAGTAAAAAAAAATGATTCTATTTATTCCGTCAACTAGATTATCGAAAAATATTGGATACGTATTATTTTCTTTATCAAATCTATAAAACTTGAAGAAGATAAAAAGTATCAAAGATTAGGAGTGGGGGACTTGTGACGTCACGTCGTGGTAAAAATTGTAGCATGTAGTGACGTCACATGAGTTTTCAACGCACTGTATCGTCTTCGTTTTTTATTTACGTGAAGAAAGAAAAAATACATGACCTGACGGACTAATAAGATTTTGTTAGGCAAATACCCTATTGGAGATCGGACAGTTAATCGGAATTTTGTCAAATAAAAGTAATGTCGAACACAGAGAGTTAATAAATCAAATCATATTTTTTGGTATTGTTTTCAGAGAAGAATGCAGTTTATTAGTTAATATTACGTATTCTAATTAACTCACAAACTAATATCATAATTATTACTGTTCCTAATGTTTCTAAAACATATTCTGACATCGCATCCATAAGGCATCTCTTTTTAAATGCTTTAAGTTAATTATAGCATTAAGTAAAGATATATATTTTTTAATAATTTAGCAAGGCTTGTGATCATTAATATTAAATTACATGTCAAATTAAACTATTTATAGGAAATTATGTAAACATTAACAAGATCAGCTGTACCACGACTATTGTTTGGTTTCTTTAATGTAAAGTTTTTATTGAGTTTTGTATATAAATTGTGCCACTCTTACAAGTGTTAAAACAAAGCTAAAAAATCGTACAAAAATTGTATTTTTTCATAAATATTAAATGTATCTCGAATATAGTTTTGAATGTACAAATAATACAAAGCAATTGTAGACATTTAGGTACTTCATAATACTAGTTAATTAAGTAATGAATAATAAATGATTGTAACGAATACGCAAACGTCAAAATTAAGGGAAGGCGTGAGCGTCTTGGGGTCTATAAAGTAAAAACATTAACCTCCTTTGCGTCTCGAAGTTTGGTAGAAAGGCGAAAACTAATTACAGTGAAACCTGGATAATTGGGACCTTAAGAGACCTAAAATGTCTCACTTAAAGAGGTGTTCCACTTACCCATTGTCTCAGATTTCCAGGTATAAATAAATATCTGTCTCATTTTCAGCCCACATACACAAAATATAGTCTCAGTAAAAGAGGTAAAATATAATTTGTGAAATTATAGAGATGCATAGGACAAATAAAATCGAAAGAACTAATCTCTAAAATATACAGTCCCAGTAAAAGAGGCAAAATACACCGTCTGTCTCAAATTTACCGGAAATTATGACAATAAAATGGAAAAAACCAATCCCAGATAAAGAGGTTTATTTTGCCCCAATAACAGCAGTAACTCAGTGCTAAATTGTTTCAATTTCTCACTTGTCCAGGTCCTACTTAACCAAGTTTTTAGTAATTTTTTTTCAATGGATTTTGCTGTTTTCTTACCTTCGTTATTTATTAAAATTGTATTACTTTTAATGTAATTCTTGAAAAATTATCCCACTGATCGTTCATCGGTGCCTCTTTTCTTATGACGAATGCTTAAGTTTCTAATGCAATTCCTTACACTATCAATTTTAACTATGTCCGATATAATTGTAGATAGTACCGTGATAATAGAATAAATGAAGTTTTTTTTTAGGTATTGTATTGATTTATTTCCTTTCGTAAACCGAAAATATGTGGCCTGTAGATATATGTAGCTATATACACAACGTAAGATGTTTTTTTCTTTGTCCATATTATTATGCTTATTTTTTTTCGATTAGGTATGTATTAATTTTACTTAATCCTCATTATGAAAAACTCTACCACAAGCACACACAGTAAACAAAACCGCCATGATGCGTCATGTCAAATTTATTCGTAACAAATCTGTGAAAACGGATTATATTGTCTAAGTCAAAGTTATTTATTCAAATTAGACTCATTGCTAGCAAATCAGTTAGGTTCACAACTTATGTGATGACATAATTACTTTTGCTTTTTAAATGACTAGATGGTAAAAACAAACCTTAAGCCCACAACTACTCGAAATTCAAATTGTTCAAAATATCTTTGAAAGCCATGGAAAAAACAAATCTATGAAAGTCATTCAGTACCTACCTAGACCTTTTTGGTGGCACAAAAATAAATAATACTGGCAAACGATAAAACCCAAACGGTTCACGTCCGAGTTTTAATTTGAAAACGGATTAAAAACTGACGTATTACCCCTGTTTCGCATGTTGGAACCAATGTTGGATCAACATTGGCTTTGCGTATTTAAAAGTTGGTAAATTTCTATGGTGATAAAAATACAATTTTTTCTAAACTGACTTCGAAATGATTATTAATTAGGATGTTTAAATGTACTTTTTCATGTATCTTCGAGCATAACTCCATTATACATAGATGGATTTGAAAGAAAAAAAATCGAAAGAAGGTTACTAAAAAATAGTCCCAATTAAATTTAATGAAGAACTTCTGAGGTAGACAGTTAAATAGATATTTTTATAGACAAAGATGAATTTTTGGGAGGTAACACTGATAAGAGAAAAATAAAAACTTTACAACAGTTTTTATTGAAATGCCTACCTACAACTCAACGTATAAAATACCCAATAAAATGCTAATAATAGTCAATCAGTAAAACATTGTAGAACAAGGTTCTTTGGCGGAAGATAAATTGCTCAACCATTGATTACAAACTAAAAGCCACATAGTTAAATTTAATACCATGTTTTCGGTCCAATGGAATACGCCCTAACTGCCGATTAAGTAAGCAATATTAAATAACCACGCAGATACTTAAATTATTTTTAATAAGTATGATTACCTAGTTGATTACTCAATGCCAGTCAATAATGGAACTCTCATTGGTATCTATGCCCTCGGTCAGTTTCTTGATCCCCTAAAAGTACCAGCCTTATAAAGAAAAGGTTACCTCTAGTATTGAGTAGTTTATAAAGCATTTGACGGCAAGACTTATTCAATAAGTGGGGCAATTACCGTACTTATAACGGAATTATTCGCATCTCAGTCGCGAATTGTCAGAAAACCCTTATAATTTCTCTGGTTTTCTTTAAATTTTGACAGATTGCGACTGACGCGCGAATGCGTACGTTCTTTAAAAAAAAATAGCCCTCTGGTTGGTCTTCACAGATTTATTTGACTGTTGCCTTCATAATAATTCAAAATTATTTTGAAAACAGCAGATTTTCAGGTTTTTCTTTTATTCAATACAAATAATACTGCAAAGAATCACAACATTCAAATTCTTTACGTAAAAAAGATTTGGCGCCAACGCAAACATTTCGCGCCAATACGCCAACTAATATTTTTTAAACGTTCCATTCCACGGTCTTTTGCATCTAACGGGGAGCGTTCATAGTAATTATGCGTTTACTACGTGATCCCATTTCATCGGACGTGACTGCGTGGACTTAGCGATATTATAAATAAAAAAGGAATTTACTGATAGCCTTTGAAGATAAGCTGATAACGGATGTGATTTTTTCTGTCGATTTCTTCATGTCGTTTTTGATAAAAATTGGTTTTAGTCTAAGTATGGTAATAGGAATTCATCGGGCGTAAGCGAGTATCAGACTCTTGCGTTCTCCTTTGCATTCCAGGGGCCGTATTATGACCTCTTGAAACCATCATGTTTTCGGTGTGAAAAAGAGACGGAGCTATACAGGACGAATAGCACTATCCTTTTCTCACACAGAAAACATGATGGTTTTAAGAGGTCATAATACGGCCCCAGGGCCGCGATGACTCTTTCGGACAAAAATTAGATATTCATTAAATTTGATAGTCATACAAAAACCCAAAAAGTGGTGTATTTTTATTCTCTTTATATCTACCATAGTTATATGGCATTGGTATGAGATCCAAAGCACCGAAAATATACGCCGTAAATAAACTGACGATTTACAATCTAGATTGTGGCGTATTACAAACTTCTTAAGGGTTATTTTTAAAAAGTCAAGGTCTACCCCTCATCAGTTCACAACACAAAGAAAAAAAGCTATTCCTTACATTGTGTCGAGTTATGCGAGCAAAAATGTACTATACTTACAGTTGATTCTTGTTTCTCTTTTTCCGTTAGTTTTTGCATAAAACATGTCCTTAATTGATTGATGACCGGGACCAAAATTGATGATGATAAAATATTTCAGAATAAGACTAAGAGCATAACATGCCTATTGCTAATCCACGAACTAGTAGGACGTGGATTGTGAGTGCTGTCATTGAAGTGACCAGAGTGTCACCAGAACGCGACACAAAGGGGACACCGCACGGGCCGGCGCGGCGGCGAGGCGGCAAGCCTCCTTGCCGGATTGCTGCCATGGGATGAATGCTTACGAAGGAGGAGGCGGACCGTGTGAGGGATAGGCAAAATCCTACTCATCATGTTGAGACCTTTCTCAAGGAAGAGTTTTGGCCGAAGGGTGTCGTGTATCGGCGATTCCGCGGAAGGTTACGTGACACCACGAAGCGCAACACGACGCCGACACTTCGTGTACAATAGTGTATTTTTGTAGTTTTTATAAATATGTATGATAGTCTGTAAGTTATATATGTTATGGGTCTTTGTTACCCGAAATAAATTATATATTATTATTAAAATTCACGCCTCAACCGCGGCAACAGAAGAAGACAGAGAAGACCCCCGGGCATTGGGTGTCGCTGGGCGATTCCCGGCCACCGTAGGCGTGGGCCTGCCAACAGCGAGCGTTGGGTGATTCGCCGTCTGATTCCACACGTGCTTCAAAAATATGTCAGCATAGTATTCGAGGCTCGCTAGGACCAGTGCCTTCCAGAGTTGCGAAATTTGTTCGAAAGAGCCACTCCTCCCCTAGACGCAAAGTGCATTAGGAGGAACATGGAGGAGTTTTAGTCAGTAAGACTCTGACACTCCCTTCTCTTCCGCTCCGCCCAGAGCAGCAGAAGTCATTCGATGATTTTCCATCCACAAAAAAAAGGTAGAACGTAGATAAAGCTACAATTGCAATAAAAAGTATTTTTTGACAACTTTTTCATGGCTTTAGTACCTTATGTTTGGGTACGATTTTATTCGTGTTGGAATTTAATTTGGTAGTAGGTCGATAGGTCGGACCAGAAGAAAACGCCCCGGGCGTCGGGATACGCAGGGCGATTCCCGGCCACCGTAGGCGCGGGCCTGCGGATGGCGAGCTATGGGTGGCTCGCCGTCCGATAGCAACCAGGCCCGAGTCGACGGCGCGTCGTGTTCCACGCGCACCTCAAAGAGCCGTCAGCAACGTAGACGGGGCCCCATAGGGTCAGTGCCTGCTAGGGTTGCGGAATTTGTTCGAAAGAGTCACCGCTGCCCTGGAACGCAAAGGGCACAAGAAGGATCACGGGCGGGTTTTAGTCAGTAAGAGTGTGACTCTCTCCCGCTCCGCCCAGAGCGGGAGAAGTCATTTGATGATTACCAATCCAAAAAAAAAAGATCGATGGATGGATTGGGTGAAAGATGATACAGCTAGAAGAGAGCTCAGCCGTCTATTAAGAAGAAAGCTAAAATATCGTATGGAAGAAGACCACTTGCTGCGCCGACCTGAAAATGGATAGACAATCATTCACGTTTAGCCATTGTAGGGTTGACATTCTTATTTTAATTAATTTACGTCACACACTCGACGTTTATTTTGGCATTTAAAAGGGCAATTAGAATTAGAAAAAATATACGATCCTAAAGTACGGATAAAAACAATGTTTTATTGTAATTGACCAAACCTATGTAAAAATCAGAAATAATAAAACAACCCACATAAATTAAACAACTACCTACTTCAAAATGAAAACTCAGACCGTATTTAATAAAAAGTTTATCCTTAAACAAATCTAATATCCCTCTATTTAGATTTACACTGTCGGGTAAAAAACTGGGAACATTCGGTCAGAGGGCAAACGTTATTCGGGCAAAAACAATTTGTAAGTTTTTGTTAGAGAACCCTTGGGCCCTTTTGGCAGAATACATGAATACGTTAGGCCGAAAATGCCCTTTATGATAGCTATGGTTTTTCACAAAGATTTGTAGGGTTAAACTTTGTAATATATGAGCAATTGTATTAAGAATCTTGAGTAAGGAAATAGGGATTTTTGACTTGACTACTGGGCAAACAGGTTTATTTAATACGGTAACTACGTCGGTAAATACTTTTAACTCGCGCTGCCGAAAAAAACCTTTTCTATTTGTGTAGTAATATTATTTCCTATTCGGTAACCTAAACTGTTAAACTAATATTATAAAGCTAACCAGGGCGGCTTAATCGCATGAGCGACGAAGCCTTTTCATTATTAATTAAAAAACCAAAAAAAAAATTGAAAGATAATCTTTGTGAAATTTCGTTTTTCTAAAAACGCGTTGTTAGTTCCTAGTAGCAAATATTTTATAGTTGTACTATACTCAGCAGTGATTGTGATGTATGATACGGAAGAAAGTTTAATTGCAGCATCGATGGCATGATTATGAACAATTAGGACATTCCAACGTGTGGTTCTTTTTCTCATGTTGATGCTGCAATTGACATAGCCACCTACTAGGTCCTAACAATCTAAGGAGGTAACTATCGACTCGAAATGAAAAAGAAAAAATATATATCCACATTTTCCTGTAAGTAACAATAATTAGGTACAACTTACGCTATAAAGTTTCCCAATAAAACTTAGAATTAATAATAAAGCACTACAACTGTCCTCTGTACCCAGCTTACGATTGATTGCAGCCCGCCACGCAATGACGCGGCTAAATTATAGCCACTGCATCGATGTCCGTATAAAAAAATGTACAAATGTCCCGCGTCATGTGAACGCGACATTTTATTGTCACGTTGGTACCTATGTAAGTGTGACGTTTTAGTTGTACGTGACGTTGGTGAAAAAGGTTTGAATATGGAACGTGTTCTTTTTTTTAAGTGAATGCAAATTGTTGACGGGTTTATTAGTTCAGCTGACTTCAGCTTTTGCAGACCTAACATTCATTTTAAGCTATTGCCTCCATTCCAGCCTCCCTCAGTCAAATTCACAGTTACATTAGACTCGAGAGTATTTTTGACTGAGTCGAGTCAAACTCAGGATCAAACTTCAAACCTAGGATTTAGAATTGGGACTGAAATGGGTGTGAGAAACAAACATGATGCAATTAGGCACTACACTACTCGCTTACGAATTTACATAACCCACAAACTCTAGGTACAAATGTATTTCCCTGCCTATCCCTTTGGGGAATACAGGCGTTTTGCTGAGTTAGTTTCCTGTTTAATTAACTCATCTGACCAAGGCAGTTTCCAACGCTCAACGATTCATCTTACTAACCGGAACATCTCAAAGTGATGGACAGTCGAGTATCATCTTGTCTGAGCGGTCACCGAGACGCTTTATCATTGTGGTTCTAATAGGCATTAGGTGGGCCCTCTATTTATTAGTAACCTATATATAGTACAGACATACTATACATTAGAGAAGCTCCTGGTTAAGTAACATCAACCGCACGTGTCGTCCTTCATGGTTTAGTAAGGCTTGTCAAGATCGGTCCGTGGAGAGGTAGGTTGTTGTAGGTTTTTGCGCAGAACTCCACAACCGTGCGACTTGCACCACCGACGCGTACTGTCACGTCAGCGGATGGAGGGTAGTGGTTGAAAAGCGATGCTGCCAACTCCCTAACGGTTTTAAGTTCTGAGAAATCGGTACTGTTTTAAATCAACTTTGTCTCAAATCCCCTCGGTCACCCTAACCCGCTTCCTTTGTGTTTCAAAAAGCCGTTAGTCCCAACTCCCGGCTGTCATTTGTAGATCTATGACAGTTGTTATGCGTGGTCAAACAATAGAGTGTCGTGTTAACCAGTTACTGGTTTGTGGAGGTCACACAGGCAGTCGCTCCCTGTAACAGGTTTACAGCTGTGTGCGGTTCCACTAAGACTGAAAGCCGATCCAAAATAGTTAGGAAAACGCTATGCAGGTAATCTCTGCTGTATTAAATTAACAGAGTATTGTCTTCCTACTATTTTAATGTAATGTTCAGCCACGTCTGGATGATGGAAGGTCTAGTTACTTTCGGTCACCCATGCATGGGGGACTGACATGGCGGTAAATTTCCTGCAATCGCAGATAGATAAACCATTTACTACAATAAATTAAAAGAAACACACATACCTAAACCTCATGATTTATTCACTCAAATCCCCCACTAACAGGCCTTCAACAATTAATTCCAGCAATATCTCAGGAGATCACAACTGATATACGACCTCCTTACTGCGTTCGCGCCATCACTCAACCAATCCAATATGGCGACCGTAAATCGCTTCAAGTCATCTGTTAAGTGCTGTGTTGGTATGTAATTAAGCATTCCCGCGTTGAATCAACGCTGTACACAAATTAATGGTGGGTCACCGCGCCGGGACATTCGGTATTGCGAATTCCGCATGCAGCGGCACCTGTGTGTGAATGTCTGTATTATACTAGCTTACAGACGAGTTGTATTAGCTCGGTGCATTGTTATAGAATTTATGGTTAGGACTGCAAATTCTGTGATTGAGGACCAGGACCTATTCAACGCGGAATTTCGCATTATATTTCGACGATAAATTCGTACATAATACCTATGCATTCAGACCTGTGGTAGGTATTCATTATGTCTCTAAAATGAGATTTTACGAAAGCGATGCAAGGTTTTACGTACTCATAAAAACATAGATCAAAAAGTCCAAACTTGTTACTTCCACAGCACGGCAAAGCTTTCTGTACCATCTCTATAAAATTTATAAAAACGACTCATTCAAAGCCGGAACCCAGAAACATTTAACGCGACAGAAGAAACAGAAATGGTTCACAAAATCACAACGTTGCCAAACAAGATTCTTATTTCAAAGAAAGCGGAGGAGAAAAAACTGACTGCCAGTGACACCGGCTTACTTTTTTTCCGCAGTTAAATAATAGTGTTCATTATACCGGCTGACGTTTTTCCGCAAGTTGGGCCCACAAAGGGTGTCGGGACGTAAATGCAAATAACTGTCACAGGCCAGATGATTTTTTTTTTTTTTTTTTTTAAAAAAAAAAAAAAAAAAAAGGCCAGATGATTTTATGAGGATTTTCCTCGTTTGATTTGTTAACACTTTTCTTTAATGTTAGCTAGGCTTTGTGAGATGGGATTTGTCTTCGTTTTAATGTTTGTTTCACAATAGATATACGTCTGTGGTACTAATGTACCTACATATCTTTAATAGGTGCATATGTCAATAAGGCGCTCAATAGAATTTAGATACCTATGCTATTGGAACTACTTAAGTAGGAAGAACCAGGATCGGATGTTGGTTGATGCCTACCCAGATTGATAATCCTGCACTTCCAAGACTAATGCATATTTCCCAAAATACCTACTCTTCTAAAATTCATGTTCCCATGAAACCATACATATCACCACTAACCCAGATTCCTTACACCCAATCTGTAGCCACACAACAGCTTACAATAAATCGACCAAATCTAAGCAGCAATCCAGGTGTTACACTGGTATTTGCAAAATGTCCGCCACCATGCTATGTCGTGCATTCAAGCTCTATCCGCAATAAGTGGCTCGGGCGGAGAATAGAACAGAAGGTAGACTCTCTACAATAAGCAAAAACCAACGCAAGGGTGAACCATGGGTGCAATCACGTAAGTTGCTGGTTGCTATTTAATAAAATCAAATCAAATGGACTGAGATTGTTAGATCTTGTAACCATTTATTGACAGTAAGTAGTTCTACCTGATCGATCAAAAATTATGAAAACGGCCAGCCGACAATTGTTGATAACCTACGTTTTTCGGCAAGCTGTAAGCACACCAGCGCCAGCTTGCTATTTATGAATGTACATTTTTCTAAATAGGCACATTTTTTATGAGAAATCATCAAATGGCTTACGACTAAAACCCATCCGCGTTACACCACATGCCTTCAGCGTTCTAGGGCCGCGGTGACACATTCGAACAAACTCCGCAACCATGGCAGGCACTGGCCCGAGCGGGGCCTGACTTCTATGTTGACATCTCTCTGAGGCGCGAGTGGAACACAACGCCCGCTTATTCCGGGCCTGACGAGCCATCCTACGGTAGCCGTCCGCAGGCCCGCGTCTACGGTGACCGGGAATCACATTGCGTCTTCTTTGTTGCTCTCCAACCAGTCCTCACTTATTAATGGTGGCGCCATCTAAATAGGTACATTTATACCATCTGGCGAGAACGGAGGGTTATGTCGGTCACCTACCTACTGACTGAAAAACTCAGTTCCTACTGAGTTTCTCGAGTCGAGGGCCCGGGATACAAATGCCTTAATTTATGAACAACACGAATGCAGGTCGAATTCCGCATTCCTATTCTCTATCTGTGAAGTACGTAAGTAAGTAAATGCTAGTCTGCGTTTCGTCGCACGATACAGACTTAACCTTCTTTTTTCTGTCTATACTGTGCCTCGGCTCTACGATAAATCGCGTCGGACCTGAGAAATGCTTCATTACAAGTCGCCACACCACTCGACTGCAATACGGCTGTGGACCTGATAAGAACGGAAAGCAATGCTTTCTGCCCCGGGCTATTTATGATGGTCCAAGTAATATCCTACGGACTATCGGATTGTATTGTAACATTCTTATATCGGGTCGGAATTTCAGGATTTTCTCGCGATTTAATTCTTGGGTGTTGTTGTGCGACGATGTTATTTAGCCATTTCGACTTTTATTCGATGCAGACTGAGGAATGGCCAATTTTTAAGCTCATCGGGGGAAAATTGCACAACGTGAAGAAGGGTAGGTAATGTGGAGCCTATAGGTACACAAGTAGGTATGTTTGTCCCTTTGTGGTGCTTCATATGGACACCAAACGCATGGGCCTATTTTTAATTAATATCATACCTGTATTAAATTCTTGTGTACTTAGAAGTTCAAAAGCAAATTTCATCAGGGTCCAGGGTGCAGGGGATAATTCTTTTGTTTCTAACCATTTACATTTTCTTATAAGCGTTTGGTCTCAAGATAAGACTCCAACCTTTTTTTTGGATGGGAAATCATCGTATAACTTCTCCCGCGCTGGGCGGAGCGGAAGGGAGTGTCAGACTAGTCTTATTGACTAAAACCCACCCGTGAACCTTCTTGTGCCCTTTGCGTTCCAGAGCCGCGGTGACTCTTTCGAACAAATTCCGCAACATCAGACTCCAACCTGCATCACACCTTTAGCAGCTTCGTTTTTCGACTGCAAAGAATACATAAATTTTCAAGTCCCAAAAAATAGATACCTAACTTGGTATAAAATATTCTATTCTCGAAATTTAAAGTAGTTCATCTACATGAGCCAAATCAGTTTTAAAATATGAGTGCACCTTTGCATTACACACTGTACGAATGTTCATAGCAAATTCCTAACAAGAACCAAATAGGTAATGTCAGTGTAAGCACGACACTAGGTAAATTCTTGGCCGTATGTTGGCTTTGTTGGGCCTCGCTCAAGCCACAAATGGGTCAAGGCATATATATACTCCATGCTCTCTCGGTCGCCGTAATTTGGACGAGCCTATTAGCAGGGCCGCTGCTAGCTGTTTGATCGCCCGCGTGCAATACCGATTATACCGCCCCTTTTTTTTTTGGATGGGAAATCATGAGTGGAAGGGAGTGTCAGACTCTTACTGACTAAAACCCACCAGTGATCCTTCTTGTGCCCTTTGCGTTCCAGGGCCGCGGTGACACTTTCGAACAAATTCCGCAACCCTAGCAGGCACTGACCCTATGGGGCCCCGTCTACGTTGCTGACGGCTCTTTGAGGCGCGCGTGGAACACGACGCGCCGTCGACCCGGGCCTGGTTGCTACCGGACGGCGAGCCACCCATAGCTCGCCATCCGCAGGCCCGCGCCTACGGTGGCCGGGAATCGCCCTGCGTTTCCCGACGCCCGGGGCGTCTTCTTCTGTTGCGGCGTAAGGTTTCCCTCTCCCTCACGCGGTCCGCCTCCTTCTTCGCTAGCATTACTGCTTCGCAGAAAGAGGTGACCGCTTCCCATGCTTCCTCGCTTTGGACCATGTATTGAAACTGAGCCGGAGGCGAGAGGTCGCCGATCGCCTTGACGACGACAGTGTTGCTCCGTCCAAGCAGGGCAGACCTCCACCGTATGTTCCCTCATTTCCTCCAGGCGATCACGCGGCCCAGTCCGGTCAACACTGTAGTATTGACACCCGGACGTGTCCTCCCGTGGATTCCAAAACAGGTACCTCCCGAAACACCCGTGTCCGGTGAGTACCGGTGCTAGGAACGCCGTGGCTCCTCTCCAACTACTCTTCAAAGAGGAGACTTATCGCCACAATGGTGGCATGCTCAACAAGTACCTACCAACTAAGAAATAAGCTCAGAGTTTTCATAGAACACGACTATGGATACTTGTATTGAATTTGAGTCCAAACGGTGGCGGGCGGTTCCTGCGGTACCTGCTGACGGATAAGATATTGCCTTCGGTTTTTTTTTACAATGCGATGATATTTCTTATGCTGTAGGTGGGGTGGCTATTATATTATGACTATGACTTTGAATATTACGTAATGAGTCGCTCGATTTGCCGCCCCCTTGGACGTGCCGCCCGTGTGCAGTGCACGCCTTGCACGCCCGCTTACGGCGGGCCTGCCTATTAGCAGCATGCGATGTAGCTGAATTAATTAGAGCTGGGGAATGTTGATTTAGTATATGTATATCTACTTTTTGATCGATTGCTAAGCCGACTCTCGTTGAAAGACCGCCTGGATTCAGTCAAGTAGTAAGTTTTTTTCGTATTTCATTGAACTGCGTTATGGAACAATTAATCAAATCACAACAGTGTTTTTATGTAGGTACCTACGTAATTATTTTTTTAGAAGTTACTGATAAAGTAGCTAAACTTTAAACTTAATTAGAAAACACAGTTCAAAATTTTAAAGTCGATTTTTACATTTTCAAAAAACTGAAGCTAGATTTGTTGGATCTTTTCTTGTATTGAATTGTATCTTGTTGGATGATTTCTTGGATTAAACAAATCTAGCTTCAGTTTTTTCCCGCCGTCCAATTGAAACAAACAAGACAAACTACAATTAATTAAAAACAGTGTAAAATAAAAAACCAGAAAATTATGCTAAAAAATATAATTTATTTCTATAATATAGTATTTCATCAACTTTCATCGAAAACAATCTTTTTGCCTTCAAACGGTAAAATACCAGATTTCTTCCTCTTTGCTTCCCAAGATGGATGTAATTTCTCTGGCTTTTCATCATTAATCCTATCATTCCTATTATTAAAACCTCTTTTGTCATTAGAATCATTATTGAAAGATTTCCTATCATTAAAATTTCTTCTATCATTTTGTTGTCTGTCATTGAATTTGCCTTTAAAACCATTTCCTCTATCATAACCATTTTGTTTACTAAATCTATCATCATTATTGTAATTGTTCTGTCTAAGTTTACTTTTAGGGACTAGACCAAATTGGACTGCCCTTCTTAATTTTCTATTCCCTCTGTAATGTTCTTCTTTTATTTCATCAGGTGCTCTAGGTTCCACTACAGACATATAATTCTCTCCAGTTGACGTTATAAAGAATGGATCTACAATTTTGTTTTCAACTAGAGGTGCATCTGAGTCTTTCTTTAATTTCTTTTGTTGTATTTTCTCATTGAAGTGTTTAGTTTTATTCAATTCTTTTTGTTTCTTTACTGGATTTTTCTTGATGATTTCTTTAGGAGGCATCTTGTTTTTAATTTCTTTAGGTTGTATTGTCTTAGTTTCAACTACCTCCTTTTTCACTACTTTTGACTTACCATCACCTGGAGATGGTTTGACTGTCGGAATGACTTTTAAATTATTAACATTTTTTTCTTCTTTTTCATTATCACTACTTTCTTCAGCTGCATCACTCTGATTGTCCCCAACTTGTGATTCATTCTCTTCTTCAAAATCTTCAGGTCCAGAATCATCGACAGATTCGTTTTCTCCTTTTGACTGATCACTTTCATCAGCTGATATTTCATTCTCATCATTTTCATCACCAGACAATTCATTTCTGCTATCCTCATCATCAGAAACTTCTTCATCATCTTCTTGTTCACTCAATTTACTATCATTAGCCACAACAACATCCTCAACATTCCAATCTCCCTCAGAATTGACTACCTTATCATTCTTAGCCTTTTTCTTATTCTTCTGTTTTTCCTTAGCTTCTTTCTTCATTTTTCTCCTTTCTATTCTAGACATGAATAGGTCTTGGATAGGGACATTGGAGAATCTGCCTCTTATGAATTTGTACTTGTCCTGTAATGCTTTGTGGAGAAGTAATCTGGCACAAGCCTTGTCTTCATCTACTTGTGGTTTATTCAAGAAGGTATTTAATTCTCCCTTGTGTGTTACTATGAATTTTGCTAAGTCCTTTGGTTTGATTTTCTGTAATGACAAAGAAATAATATATCAAAATTATTGGCATAATATTTTTTTGACACAATCTTCTGGAATGAACTGAAGTTTTAAGAGAACAAGTTTGAGCGAACAGTTTAGAACAACTATAATGACTTTGCGCAATATTATATTATAAGCTTTCCAAATTTTGATCAAATTGTAGGTAGCAATGTTCATATTTTCATTCAAGCAAGTTTCATCTTTGGCAATAATTTAGAAAAAATAATTTATGAATGTGAAAGTAACTCTCTTTTTTGGTTGTTTTTTGTTCTTAACAGTTGAATCAATTTAGATTAAATTTGACACAAGGGTAGACTAACTCCTGGAATAGTACATTTCCTATGACTTTTCATCCTGGATACTTCCAGGATGAAATCATACAATAAGTAGTTTAATAGTTAAGTTTATTCAGAAAAAAATACACATGTTAAAAGGACCAAGAATAATACAGTTTTGCTACTAAAATATGGTAACAACAGAAAAAGAGTATTATTATTGGTACTTGTATTAATGAAAATCACTATATCACAGGCCAGTGCCTTCCATAAAAGTTTATACAGAAAACTATCAAAGGACATTCTATAGGTAGTATGTTCCTTTGGGAAATTTATGATCTTTCAGACTGGTGAATTAAGCCCTTGCAGGAGCTGTTTTATAACAATTTACTGTTTACCTTTATAATCAAAACTTCCTTGACAGCAGACTCTGCTTTCCTTTTCAACTTTTCTTGTAGTTTTTCAGGAGCTTTCTTCTCTGTCAGTTGTTTGGCCTTTCTCGTCAACTTGTGAATGATCTGTATTTTGGCCTGATTCAGTTTCTTTTTGAGTAATATCACCTGAAATTTGTTTGAAAAATTATACATTGATTAAAAGTATCAGACTGTTTTCATGAAAAAGATTCCTTCATAGCTGTTCAGTTTATTTTATGGACTGCTTTTGTAGTCTAGGTTAACATTGATAATGTAATCTCATAACTAAAAGGTACCTATAATGCATAGTTTTTTTAGTTATTCATCTGGAGAATTTAATTGTATTCCCTTGGCCAAGCACTTGTTCTTCTTCTACAAAGCAGACACATTGTTGACGATAATTTGATATGCAAATACTTTGCAGTCTAGACACTGAATGTGTTTTCATTGGTAGCTGTTTTGAGTACATTAGCCAGCATTGTCTAATTGCTGAAGTAGATTTATGAAAATAACGTAAAAACCAGGTAAATTGAGATAACAATGACTCAGTAGTTATTAATCTTAACAAGAAAAGTTCGTACCTCAGTATTAAAATCTTGTTTCACTGCTCCAACTTCCATTTTTATTAAAATAATTCACCTTTTTACAAGGAATAGGTTATGTATCCAAATGTGAATTTTATGCCCGTCAAGGTAATAAAACACGGTAAAAAATAAGTAACACAATCAGACACTAGGTTGTTTTGCCGTGTTTTATTATTTCGTTACCAAGCATCAATGTTTTACATAAAAACTCGTGTTACAAAATTTGTCAACACACGAACACACCGATTTACAAATTGACAGTGACAGTTTTTTATTTGTCAATGTGAATAATGACGGTGACAGCCAATGCCAAATAGACTGATATCCTGATTACTCTTACAGACATTACTAACCCAACAAGTTTATTACTAATCAACTGTAACGATTGAAGCATCGAATTCGTTTCTGCAGAAATCGTCAACCACATGCTTCGGCTTTGCTTACCAAATATATATAAAAAATATAATAGAATAGAATAAACATTGCAGTTTTATATCATTTGGAGGATACTATACTTCAAAGTCTCCATACCGCAGAGTAATTAAATATGTATATGGCTCACAGATGGCTCCGTACCATTGGCAAAACTTCCGAAAGTTTTCTTGGTTTTCAATGAAGAAACCGACACAACTGGATCGACTGGATGAAACGTGTCAATTTTAAGCTAAGCCACTTTATTGAAAAGTTATATCTGCTGTTGACTGTCGAGGTTACGAAGTAATTAACAACTTACGTAATAAATTAACAATAAAAAAAAACAGAAAAGATTGTTGAGCAAATGAAAAATCGCTTATTGTCTATGATCATTTATGCTAACTGTCAAAGTTGTTTCTTCAAATTAAAAACAGAACAAATTCTTTCTGGTCGGATCTGTCAATCCGAAATGTACGTAAAAATTTTGCAAAAAATAATTTCCGTGAAAATCTATATAATCCAAGCTATTTCGTATATTGTTATAGTGAATTATAATTCTATATAATTAGAGAAAAGTGCTAGTGTTCTTATTTCATCCTTACAGTTTCTGTGTTTGTTGTTTTCAGCATGGCTCCTCGGTTTGAGTTAGCAGTCGGTCTCCGAAAGGGGCACAAAACCACTAAAATATCCGCCGGCAGGAAGGGTATTACTGACAAAGCCATCAAAATCAGACCCGCCAGGCTAAAGGGTGTAAGTATTTCAACAATATCTTGTACAAATTAACAGTATACAGAGGTTATGTTTTGAACCGTGTAAAAGTTGGGAGTATGGATTTCTACACGTTCGAGTTATTTATTGCTTAATTACACAGTGCTATATATTTATAATCTCATAATTTAGACCGGAACCCTACTGCTAATTGTAAATATATTTAACTGGTTAGTTTTTGTGTCAATTAATCCTCGAATCAGTTTCTCCCGTTTTGACCAAACTATGTATCCACAAATACACTATCAACGCTTTTGACATTACTTCGGTGGCCACAAGGTTTCAAACATTATACTCAGTACCACTACCAATACACATAATTAGTAATTCTTAAAATCCTTGTCCAAGATATTTATGTTTTGTGCGACATATAAGAATTGAGAATAAATCTTTGAGTATTTCAAGAACTATCATGTAGTAATTTTCTTTAAATTTCTGGCTCCAAAACTATTGGCAAATAGTCTCAATTCAATGTTTTAAAATATTTTGAGAAATAATTCAGGATTTACTTAGCTAAACTTATAGTAGGTATTGTGTGCTTATTTATTTATATTTACTAACAAATGTGTGTTTTTGTTTACAGCTTCAGACCAAGCACTCTAAGTTCGTTCGTGACCTGGTCCGTGAGGTCGTTGGACACGCTCAGTATGAAAAGAGGGCTATGGAGTTGCTCAAGGTGGGTAATGGTTTTATATATACCTCTAGCTGACCCACGCAACTTCTATGTCATATAAGAGAGAGAGAGAGAAAATAAGCCCAATTTTGCAACATTTTTCATTGTTACCCAGCCCCTATTGGTTGTAGCATGATAGTATATCCTTCCTCGATAAATGGGCTATCTATCACTGAAAGAATTTTTCAAATCCGACCATTAGTTTCTGAGATTAGCACGTTCAAGCAAGCAAACAAACGTAAACACTAATAAAATGTCTGACGACTGCCCATCTTGTGAATGCTCTTGAAACGTGCAATAGTTGCCCTGAAGACATGAGGTTTGGCTGTGTCAAACTTTGAAGATGACAGGACAACTAAATGTTTTCCATATGAAGTGGCTCAGACCCAGGAACAAAGGAAAGAGTAGATAGAGGCCTTTGCTCAGCAGTATTTTGTGCCAAAGTGAATGTTACTTTGCATTAAAGTCTTGTGTCAGCAGTGGTAATAAATTTAAGAGTTTTAATTTCTCTACTTGGATTTAAAACCTATCTACAATGAAACCTGCTGCAATCTCACTGTGAATTGCAAGATTTTTTGTAAAATGTTGCCCCACACTAGGATTTACTAATGTATTGTGGGTGCGTTCACAAAAATATAAGCTCACATATGCAAGACACCCAGACCCGGTACCTTCAACTATCTGTAGGCCATACTATCATTTGTTCTGTGTGGGAAACAATTCCATGACACGCGCGGCAGCCGAACGCTCGAAACGGACGGATTATTCAAGGCAGCAATTAACTACAATAATAATTATTCCTAGTCATGACATTGTCTTGTTTATAGGTCTCAAAAGACAAGCGCGCCCTGAAGTTCCTGAAGCGCCGCCTGGGCACACACATCCGTGCCAAGAGGAAGCGTGAGGAGCTGAGCAACGTGCTTACCCAGATGAGGAAGGCGGCGGCACAGGCCCACCACGCACCACACCCCACTAAGTGAACAATAAAATAAGTTATACTTATGTCGTGTTTTATTGAGGTTTACTTGCTACTGACAATATTGTAGCAAGTACTCATCATAATTTAGATACTTTAAACATTTATTTCTTAAGGTTCATCAAACCAGAGGCAAGTTACAGATTATATGATAAAGGGACTACTAATTGCCTGTATTGTCTACATACATATATGTATCCCTGTTTTTATCTGCTCCACTATAAGTTTACTTAGGTACTTTGTGGGGCATTATCAAATGCTTGTCACATTATGACCTTGGGAACAAGGCCTTCGACTAGATGGCATCTTCATGTAACATGGAGGTGTTGCTTGCTTTCCTTTGGGAGCTGCGGTGGATCGAAGGACTCATTTGTCCCATCTGCACGCAAAACGCGCTTAGTCGTGGAGTTGAGGAAACCAGCCCAATCTACTAATACCTACTAATCTTCATGTAATTTTTTTTTTTTTTTTTTTTTTTTTTTTTTTTTTTTGTATTCTGCTACTTAGCAATCTGTTTCTTCCTGAAACAATAACCTAATATGTTGTCAGAATTTCTTGGGTATATTTGTGGATCTTTAGCTGAGTTGCGCACCCATTGGTGGCATACTCATTTTATGTTGGCAAATCTTGTTGCTAGATCAGGTATACTATTTCTCTTGAGTCGAGAGTATCTTAAGCCGCCCCCTCCCTGCAGTTCTGCAGCTAACTGGTTAACGTGATGGTCTAGTCTGGTTTGATAGTTCTTGCTGTGTAGCTCAATTTCTTCCTTTACTGTTCGCAGATTCAGATCTTGGTTCACATATTTGTTGCTTATGAACCATGGGATATTGAATATAGCTCTCATTGTTTTGCTTTGAAACCTTTCTAGTATTTCAATATTACTCTGACTGGTTGTGCCCCAAAGCTGTATGCCATACGTCCATACAGGCTTGAGTATAGCCTTATATATAGCCAATTTACTGGCATCAGTCAACTGTGACTTGTGTCCGATGATCCAGTACATGCTTCGGAATTTGCAGTCCAACTGTTTCCTTTTGGTCCATATGTGTTTGCGCCAAGTGAGGCGTCGGTCAAGATGCATACCTAGATATTTAGCTTCATCAGATTGTGGGATCTCTGTGTTACAAAGTTTCACAGGTGGGCAGGTTTTCCTTCTAAGTGTGAAGGTTACTTGTACCGACTTATCTGAATTGGCTTTGATACGCCACTGCTTGAGCCACTCTTCAATCAAATTCAGATGTAGTTGGAGCCTTTCGGATGCGCAGTCCTGGTTCTCATGAGATGAAAGTATTGCAGTATCATCTGCATACGTCGCTATAGTAGTGTAAGCATGAGTGGGTATGTCTGCTGTGAATATGAGATAGAGCACTGGTCCCAGTATGCTACCCTGTGGTACTCCCGATTTAATTTCGTGCAGTTGAGATGAATCGGCATTATACTTTACTTCGTAGCATCTTTTTTCAAGATAACTTTTTAGAAATGGGAAGAAAGAGTGCGGTAGATATTTTTTAATTTTATAGAGTAGCCCACTATGCCACACCTTATCGAAAGCCTGGCTAATGTCTAGGAAAACCGCACAGCAGAAATGTTTGTCTTCCAGCGCTCTGCCAATGATGTCAACCAAGCGATGGACTTGTTCGACGGTACCGTGGCCCTCTCTAAAGCCAAATTGGTGGGACGGTATTACCTCTGTTAGATGTTCTCGCATTCTACTCAATATAATCTTTTCCAGTAGTTTGCCAACTACCGGTAGAAGACTTATGGGTCTGTATGATGCCACATCTTGTGCTGGTTTGCCTGGCTTTAGTATCATAACCACTTGGGCTATTTTCCACTGGCTTGGGTAGAAGGACAATCTTAAACAGGCATTGAAGATAGCAAGTATGAGTAATAGGCCTTTCTTTGGGAGATGCTTCAAGAGAGTAGCGTCAATAAGATCATAACCAGGGCATTTACCTTCTTGAAGTTTCATAATTTCGCGCCTTAATTCATTTAGTCTAACATGCTTCAGTGGTAGGTGCATTTGAGTGGGAGAGCTGAGGTATTTGTCTATTTCATCGTCGAGATGTTGATTAGTGCTAGGAAGCGGTTCAAAAACTTTATGTAGGTATTTGGCATATGTGTTAGCTTTTTCGCAGTCGGAGCGAGCCCAGGTTCCTGATTGTGTTTTTATTGGGGTAATTTGTTGCTTGGGACGCTTCAGGTTTTTGGTAGCCTTCCACAAGGAATAGTTTGTGTCACTAGTATGTGTCAGTTTTGCGAGATGTGATTGCAAATTTTCATTTTCCCATTCTTTGATTAGTGTCTTTAATTGCTGCGAGGCTTTATTAAAGGCAGTCTTGTCTCTTGGGTAGTGAGTGTTATGCCAAACTCTACGGAGCCTACGTCTTGCTTTTACACAGTCCTTAATGACCGCAGGGTACACATGTTCTTTTGCACTTTTGGCTTTATGTTGAGGTGTGGACCTATTTGCCGCATTGTGGATCAATTGATTTAATCCTTCTATGGCCTGTTCTACTTCCTCGACGGTTTTCAGAGAGATCATAAGCTGTGTCTCCGCTGTGATGATATCCTGATATTTTACCCAGTTAGTGTTTCTATTGTAAATTTTGGGTGATACTTCCTTTAGTATTATCTTGTTACTCACGTTAAGAATAACTGCAGAGTGGTCTGAGGTAAGATCTGTATCAGGTTCTACATTGGTGTTATTGATTACAATATTTTTTGATATAAAAAAATCTAGTAGATCGGGAGTTTTTCTCGGGTCAGTTGGCCAGTAGGTAGGTTCACCGGTGGACAAACAGTCGAGATTAAGATGTCTCACAGCTTGATAGAGCTGTCTGCCTCTAGTTGTTAGTAGCCTAGATCCCCAAAACGTATGTTTTGCATTCCAGTCGCCTCCACTTATAAAGCGATGCCCAAGTTTGGAGAAAAAGAGTTCATAGTCTATCCTTGTTATCTGGTGTTTGGGTGGAGAGTAAACTGCAGCCAATGTAATGTCCGAGCTATGATCATTAATTTTAATTAGTGTGGCTTGTATCTTATCTGTAGCGAAAGGCTCAAGCGGGTGGTGTTTTATATTCGATTTTATGAGTATTGCCGTTCCTCCATGTGCACTTCCAGATGGGTGGTTAGTAGCGTAAATAGTATAGCCCTTAATTGAAATAAAGCTTTTACTTGTAAATCTGGTCTCGGAAATTAATGCTACGTCAATTTTTTTCATGTTCAGAAACATTTGAAGCTCTAGTTTTCGTGCGACTAGTCCATTGGCGTTCCATGTAATTATTTTAAGGCTAGGATTAAATTTTCTTTTGACTGCTCAGAAGCTGGATAAATCGATCCATCATGTTGTCTACCACGTTTATCATCATGGTCTGTATTTTGGTGAACATCTTATCTAGGATTTCACCAAGCTGTTGTATTTGGAGCGGTTGGTCTGGGTAAATAATGTTTTCTGTTTTGTTTTTGGTCACGTCAGCATAAGTTGCTGCAGTTTTGTTGTAGGTGTTTAATTTTTTTGACTGCGGTTTATCAGCTTCGGGCATCTGGGTATACTGGTTTGTGTTAGTCTGTGTTGGTTTCGGTTGAATTTTCAGTATATGCTCTTTATATTGTTTGTATTTGACACATCCTCTATAACTAGCCGGATGTTTCTCATGACAGTTTGCGCATGTAGCTTCTGCATCTCTAGTTTTGGTACAAGTAGTGGTCGGATGGTCTTCTCCACATTTAACGCATCTAAATGGTCGATAACATTGGTTTTTGGAATGACCAAATCTTTGACACCTTTTGCATTGGAGGATTTCTTTTTTTTTATAAGGAGGTTCGAAGGATACTTTCATATGATTTATGAACTTTAGTTTAAATATGTCTCTATTATTCGACCTAGGTTCCAGGTCTACATAAAATAGGGGTAAAGGTTCTTTTGAGATTCGGTGACGTACATTTACGAGCTGTCTTACTTCGTGTCCATGTATTTTAAGATCTTCCTTTATTTGGGAGGTATCCTCTGAACTGTGAAGACCTCTTAATACGACTCTGTAGGGTCTCTCACTTTTTAACATGTAGGTGTAGTGGCTAATGTTGTCCTTGACGAATTTTTCTCTTATTGATTTATAAATTTCTATACTTGCTGGCATTATTTTTACGACGTGTCCTGACCTGAGCGTTGTCATAGTATAATTTTCTGCTGTTGTGATTTTTATTAGTTCATTTTTAAGTGCGTTGATATCCAGCACTCCAGTCACAAAGATTGGTTCTGGTTTTGGTGGCTTTTCTGGTTCTTTGTTATCTGTTATGTCTTCCTCATTGCCTAGAATTTCAAACTGATTTTGTGTAGAGACTGTGTATGCAGTTGTGTTTGATTTTTTCTTCTCGTTTTCTACCTGTGGTGATTCGGTTACCACTCTTTTTCTTTTGGCTTGAGGTATTCGATCTTGTTGCCAAGCTTTCTTGTTTTGGTCGTTAGTACTAAATATTATTTCAGGAGACTTAATATCTTGCGGTATGGTACCGAGAGAGTTGCTACGTGTTTTTGTGAACATACTCTTTTGAAGAGTGGATTGGATCATAGTTGGGTTTGTTGCATTTTTTGGGTTTTCATTCATTTTGTTCCCACGAGTATTGGACGAATACACAGGTCACTTAGGGGTGACGCCATTCCCTAAGAGGGCAGAATACAACTACGTTTGCCATGTCCGTAGAGGTTGATCGCTAGTGGCTGGTCTCCCACCAGTCATGCAGTCTCTTGGCACGAGATCTCACCGTAGACTTGGGGTGATTTTTTATAGAAGTTGTCTTCTTCATGACCCAGACAGTTAAGCCAAGGCCACCGATCTTGTCGATACCTACAAGATTGCGGTTTGTGGGAGTCATTTCCTACACTCACTGATACACCTAGCTTGTTAGGCTGGTTTGGTCGGGTTAATTGACCGCCGCCCGAGACTCGGCGTTGTTATTCATTTGGCACCACCCGGGGGACACGTGCAGGGTTATGGTTAGGTGTTTCCTGCGGACGCGAATAACGTTGCCCCCCATGTAATAACTATTTTTTTTTATATTGTGCAATTTACACCTTCAAATAACTAAGGTCAGTGGTTGCGTAATGTGAGTTCACCTGGTTACCAGGCCAATACAATAATTATGAAGCATAACAAACAATAAAAGCAGAATTAATGCACCATACCGCTCTACCATTGTTTCTTGATAGTGCTATACATAGTAGTCTTTGGATAGTGCAGTGCAGCATAACAACAGGTACTAAAAATCGCACTTTTATTTAGCAGTTCCTCTGAACGTAGTATTATGCGTCGATGTCTACGTAACTATACAAGATTCACAATGTTCTGCCACCATAAGAAAAACGATAAAATAATGCAAAAAAAAAGCAAACTTTATTTATCTAACTATTAAATGTTGAACAGTAAAAAAGGGAACTATACTATTGTAACTGGAGCATACAAAATCTTAAAAAAGCGTTTTATACAAGTCATTTTCCAAGCAGTTTGATGCAATTTAGTGGTAGGTATTTAATTTAGTTCCATCGTGAGCATTTGATGCCACCAAATGCTATGCAACAGATTGCTTTATAAGCGACTTGTTTGTCCTTCTGAGGCAGTCGAGTAAAAGTGTTACTAGGTGAGCCTTTTTTTTTAGTTTCCAAATATGTTAACCAATTATGCCATAAAGAGCAGATGAGCTTTTTATCTTTAGATGGCCGAGTATCTGTGCTGAAATCGGCCGCTTCAAATACTAATGAATGACATGCCGCTGACTCTGCTACAAACAAATATGCCTGCCATACCTTGGTGTTAGATAACACTGCCAATCATGACGATAATGAAATATCAACAGTAATGATACCTGCTGCCAAATAACATTAATGATTCATGCAGGAAATAGTACACCTGTTGCAAGTGGGCAAACTTAGTTATTGCAGTGCAGCCGACGCGGGATAGACGCCCGAACTGAAGGCGAGACCGGTATGTCATACGACGTTTTTCAACAAACTAGTTTTTTTTTGTTTTACAAAAATAAAATATTTAGTTTTGAAAATGAAAACAATATATCTAGTTTTAATTTCCGCGAATATTAGTGGGTTGCAGGTATGCACCTCCCTCCCGCCCGCTATATTATGCACATGCAAGATTACTGGGCAAATGCAAGGATTTTAAGCACATGCAGGAAGGCAATGCAAAACCCAACACCATTACCGACACGTGTTTCGCCTCTCCACGAGGCATCCTCAGGGGACGTGTTGACTCGCTGACCGTTGAGTTGCGACTCAACCTTGCATTGAATCCTTGCATTTGCCCAGTAATCTTGCATGTGCATAATATAGCGGGCGGGAGGGAGGTGCATACCTGCAACCCACTAATATTCGCGGAAATTAAAACTAGATATATTGTTTTCATTTTCAAATTTAAAATGGATTTCCGCAAAGTAACGCCTGACTCAATCAATTTTAAAATATTTAGTAACGAATTATTGTTAGAATGGGTTATGGAGGCTGATCAGCGACCAGTGGGCTTTATAACGGTTGCGCCTTCAGCTTGGATCGCCTCGTTTACAATAATAAAGTTTGCTCTACATACTATTTTTTCACGACGATCAATATTATAGGTGATCGCAAGAGCTAGTGGAAGTGGCACCTAAAAGGTAAAAGCTCCTGTTTGGAAGCATCCCTTTTCACACCCCCGATATGTGTGCCCCGCCCGTTATATCATGAAAAATCTGTCAATTTACCATCGTATGAATTATTGGCACTCTATCAAGGTCATCAATTTAACCGAATAACGTTGAATATTAGACAGAAACGGGAGGTTCTGTCAAGTGTTGCCACATCAACCGATCCTGTGCGGATTCTCGGCTACGGGAACCGCTACCGGAGTCCCGCTGGGTGGATGTGAGACACACTTCCCAGGTCGCGCTGCCTCATCCCGTACGCGGCCGCCACTTTACAACCTGTCGATCCCATCGACCACTGTTCTGCGGCTTCCTTAGCGATTAACATAGGTAACTCTGTATGATTTCTCCTTTACCTGCAAAACTAGATTATTATCTTCCTACATATTCTTTGCTACCAGCTCCACAGGCTCTGGATAAACAAACTTCGAGTTTCGTCGTGTCAAACACTTAAAAATAATTCATCAAGCTACTACGAAAGCGAACGTCACATTTGCAATGGCGTCGCAACTATAACGTTTCAAACTCACTGATCCGTATAGATCCATAGCCCTTTGTACGTCATAGGGGTTGCATCACTTACGTAGGTAAACAGAACTAACGGGACAAACATCTATACTTAGATCACACAAATAGGTATTCGTTCCGATGCGCGAATCGATTTCGCGACCTTAGAGACAAAGCGGTTGCAGCACTGCGTCAATTTTAACATTAATTGCAAGCTCAGTAAACGACAATTTTTATTTTGATAATCGGTTGGTGGATAAATAATAACAGCAGCACGGGTCGATCTCAAAGGTTAACTACAATAACTACCGCTTGCCGAGGTCGGGCTGTGGATGGGTTTGGGATTCATCTTAACATATTCCGCCAAGTCTCGCAAATAACGTTATGACGTTAAGCCGTTGGTCCCGGCTGTAGATCTTTGGCAGTTGATACAGATTGTCAGAAGCCAGAAAATGTGACATCAGTCTTGACAAGAAGTACCGGTGTAGGTACCTTCTAATTGTAAGTTAATGGGTTTGTGGAGGCCTGGTAGGCAGCCGTTTATATTCCGCTGAATCCGGTTGACTGGGAGTCAACCCCAATACCTACAGGGTTATTTGCAAAACACCAAAAACCCCTTTATTGAGAACCTCGGGAACCTCCTCTTTTTTTGGAAGTTGGTTAAAAATCATAATGGTCATGCGTGAGATCTTGAATTCTTGACCACGCATGATGGTCATCTTGATCATACAGTCATGGTACGTTACCTATAAATTTTCATAGACAGTAGACTACAATCACAGAGTACATTGACTACAACAATGTCTACATTCAGGCTCTATGATACCTACACCAACAATGTCTATACATTCAGGCTCTATGATACACCTACTTGTGTAACAAATCAGCCATGTTCAGTCTAGACTTCCTTTATATACCTACTTACTACTTTAAGATATAGACCATGTGTAGACAAACAGTTTATTTAAAAAAAAATACGGATACGGATCCAAAATTAAGTCAATGACACCCAGTTTTTTTACACTTTTGATAACTTTTTATCAATTTGCGATAAATTATTTGTGAATTTTATTTGCACTTTCGCGTCTCCGACCGAAGCAATAATAATGTCTACGACCGGGTTCCTAACAGATACAATTTTACAATATTATCAGATTATATTATTTACAATATTAACAGATACAAAAAGAAAAATAAACTGATGTTCTAACTAATATACTATTTGTCTTTTGTCTGGCTTTTCAGATTCAGATTCAGATTATATTTATTTTGTAAAACATGAGTACAGTAAAGGCCTTATGATATTAATTATAAAGTTGCTACATGTTTTGCCATTAATGGCGTACAAAATCAGTGGAATTAATAATATCAAAATTTCAATTACGTTTAAACTATAATATATTAAATAAAATTTCATTCAAAATTGCCATGTCAAAGTTTAAGTCGAATTCAAATTACAATGTCAAAAATTCAAGTCCAATTCAAAAATCTCAATGTCAAAATGTAAGTTTAATTAGAAATCATAATGTCAAAATTTAAATACAACTCAAATAATGTCAAAATAAAAATTAAACTTTCACTTTGTCATAATTAAAATTAATTTCAAAATTCTATACAAGCGTAGCATCGTATAAAAATTCATCTACACTGTAATAACACTTGCCAAGTAGTAATCCTTTTGTCGTTACGGATTTTCAGAAGCCAGAAAATCTGACACACTGCAGTCTTGCCAAGAAGTATCGTGTTACCTGGTTGATGGGTGTGAAATGTGGAGGTCTGGTAGGCAGCCGCTCCACGTAAAATATTGGTATTCAGCTATATCCGGTTTGACTGGGAGCCGACCCCAATAAAAGCCAAAAAAAACAAAAAAGCTGCTTCCGCCTAACCTTTTCCCAACTACATATAGTTGGGAAAAGGCTAGTCGGCAGCAACTTTTGCCCGCGATTTCGTACACACATTTCCCTTTTTCCGGTTCCCGTAGGAATTTAATAAATCCTCTCTTAGTGTTACATTCCCCTAGGAACTTACATGCCAAAAATTTCAGTTTTCTATGGCCCGTAGTTTGGCTGTGCATTAGCTGTCGGTCACTCAAAACTGAATAGTTTTATATTATTGGTAAGTACCTATTCATTGGCTTTCTGAAAAAAAAAAAGCAGTTCGTCTGATCCTTATTCAAAGGTCAATTTAATTTAAAATATTTATACCTAAATAAATGAAAATTGCGAAAATAACATGTTGATTATTCTGCTGGATAATAAACATTTTTGCAAAAACATATTTATTATTGACATTTTATCTTTGAACTGTGATTGTGAGTTTATGACGCCTGTAATATGTACCTAGAGGGGGTCTCAGAAAGGTCGGGGGCTATCGGGTTGCGTCAAGAAACTCGAGGAGATATGACGCTACGTGGCTCTTCTCTCATTACTTTTGCTTAGCAGTTAATATTACGTGGACTGTTATCTAAGTGTGATTAAACAACGAAAGTGGTAACTAAACATTGCACTATATTTAGATGATTATCGTCATTACATCAGCCCACAGTGCCGAACTTTAAAGCAACCTGCTTTTTGGATGGGAAATTTTCCAATGACTTATCCTGCTCTAGGCAGAGCGGGCGAGAGTGTCAGACTCAACTAAAAGCATTTATTTCAATTGAACTAATTACCTACAGGCAATTTTGAATTGTCAAGGTCGGTCGCGGGTGGTCAAAAAGATAAAGCTATTTTAACTTTCCAAAGCGTAGATCTCTATGGATAAGAATGCGCCAAGAAACTCCACAGACATTCTTTTAAAAGTAAAATTGTTTCAAAGTTATAGTCATATCATTAATGCTGAAATTATACATTTATATATGTGAGAACGATTTAAAAAGACGTTCACCATAAAAGCGTCCAGAGTAAAATCGATACAATTAAAAGAAATAATAACATAAACCGTGGCAATCTAGAGATGACCAGTCCCAGATGAAGACATTCACGAACATGACGCATGCATTAGCACCGGTCGGCTCCACCATTTTGAAGGGGGCTAAGAGCTAAATGATCCAACGAATGCGCCACCATCAGCTAGACTTTTGAGTGAGCATAACACTCCCAACAGCCAGGGTACATTCAAGTCAAAGACATACCCAAAAATGATAATTACGTGTATGTCATACCTACACGTAATTATCATTTTTGGCCGGGTATGTCTTTGTACACTACCTACACAATACTCACACAGATGCGCCCTTTGACTATGGAACTGGACCAGCAGGACTTTCAAATTTAACGACCTTGGCGTTCCAGGGCCGCGGTAAAAAGCATCCTGCTTAGATGACGATCTATAGATTGCTCAATTATTGATAAAATGCACATAACCTGGGTATCGAAAATCAAGAGAATCCTTCATTGACTTTGGCAACCGTATAGGTAGTCACTTTGGTAGTTAATTGGCGTGAACATTTTGAAACTACGCATGACGCCGGTGAAGCTATAGAGGACGGAAAATCTCACCCGTCTAATAGGTACCCACCTAGGTATGTAACATGGACAGCACTATTTTAAGAAAGAGCGGTTCTACCTTTAAAATACTACCAGATGTCTGTGGGCTTTACCTGTTTCTATTGCCATGGGAGGCTAGGGTAGTTACAGGCATGTGGGACAGTCAGCTTTGCCTCTACTAGAACAGCAAGCAAAGTATCTTCGAAAGGACTGGTGTTCCAGGTCCTAATGCTGCGGCGATGGACGTCCAGATTGACTGTCTTCTAAAAATTATAACTCTCTAGCCCAGAATTTGCATCTGCTGTCAAAAGTATGGTGTAGGTCCATCCTTCCTTCCGTCTTGCCGTTTTGCAATTGATAAGCTGGCTAGTGGTTCTAGTGGTTGAGATGATAGATTTCTTTTACACCAAAGTAAAATCAAAAGCATCAGTGAAACAAGAAATCCGTCCAAAGCTGGAAAACACGTAACGCGACTTTGAAATAATTCCTAAGTAGGTAGGTATTTTTGAAGCGCTCGTGGCTTAATAATCTTCAAGATTACCGAGGTTGGTTTATAGATGGGTGACCATTTGGCCATCTTGATCGTAACATACCGCGACTCCTACGTGCTTCGGAAAGTACGCGATCTTTGGCACTTGTTCCAAATTGTCCGACACCAAAAAATACTGACACCAGTTTTGCATGAAGTCGAGTTAGGTGTATACCCACCCAAGTAGCACATGACAGCCGCATAGTGACTTGATTATAGAATTTTGTGACACTCCAGGCTGCTTTAGTTACCTGCTTAAGGGCTGTGTAGCTAACTACACAGCCCTTGTAATTCTAATTTGGGCCCCAAATTAAGCAGCCTTGAGCATTACAGTGACTGGTTAACGGTGGTATAATCATTGAAACAGCTGTACGAGGCCTGTACAATGGCTTATACTGCTATACAACAGCCATTGCAGCCTAAGATTCAGCTACTTTAATTCTCTTCAACAGCTTTTAGATGTTTTGAGGCTTGGCAATAGCTTTTATTAAAGTATAAATAACCAAACAAAAATACTTTTTTATTTAATTTTCTTTTGTGTATTTTGTGACAGATGACATTTATTGTTTGTTAAAGTGCGCGGGCGGACTATTATTTAAGGTAAGATATTTTTAATAGTTTTCACGTTGGTTTTAAGTGTCCTGTATGTAAATAGAGTTGCGAGTACCACTTTACTGTTAATGTGTATAGGTAATTACATCAAATATTTCACGCGCCATCAGAATAATATCGCTTTAACGAAAATATTTCACAAGATTAAATGGTGTACGAATACTTAATAGATTTATCACTCAAATTATTGCTTTCGAACTTAATGTATTCTATTAGGAAATAAGTGGAAAATATATTGTTTGAATTAAAAGCTATCAAATATCCTTAAAAACTATAAGAAATCATTTGGATATTTAATAACAAATCGTTTCTGTACTGCTAAAATGGCGTTAATTTTTTATCCAGTACAAATTCTCCAGAAATTCTTTTAAAAAGTTATTTGCTGTACAGTGGTGTTACCAAGTCAATGTACCAGCTTCTAGCATTATAATGGCTGGAGAAAGGATTTTAATTATCTTTCTTACTGTGTACTGGTATAAATATAGAGCATACAGTAGCTTTTCAGGGATAAAGAAATCTCGACAGAAAACCATTTCAATATGTACATTGTTTGGCTTTCGAAATACCCTTGCAAGCCCAGTAGTTAGGTAATTTTGCGCATCCTTCTCTTTTTTTAATTTAGTTTAGAACAGCGCTATCCATGTCATTTCGTCAAAACAACCGAAAAATATTTTGCTTTTCCCTTTTCGTATTATATTATGATTGTTAATTAGTTAATTATTGTTTTCAGGAATAATAATGCCGTTTAAAATAATCAAAACCGTTGAAAAAGGAAACGAAAGATTATAGAGAAGGAGAAGAAAAGTGGTTGGGAGCATTTCATTTTTCATAATGGCATTCGTAATTATGTTGTATTTTCACAAATTATGTTTCATATTGATTAAAAAACAGTATTTACAAATTTATACAATGATTTTTTATTTTTCTTATCATCCTTAATAAGATTGTATCTTTGCTAAATTTTGAAAATAAATTTTGGGGAAACTTTTATTATCCTTGGTCATGAAAAGCACCTCCTTTCGATCAGTACCTAGCACAACATTCACTGAGTCTTTTTGCTACCTGCGAAAGTGGTGTGCTACCTCTTTGCAACATCGTTTTAATCAAATGCAATTTATTTTCAAAAGGATAGGCACACAAATCTATTTGTGCGGAACCCTATGCGTAAATGACACTGGCTTGTAAACATCAACTGCATCAGTACTGCTCCTTTGCAATTCGTCCATAGAAGCTTCAGCGTATTCTTTTAACAGTTTTCTTTTTACTCCACTTTTCATTTTTTATTTAAAGTGTATTATTAAAACATACGTAGTATAGCTCTTGAAATCGCTTCGCACATTATGCAAAAATAAATCAAATTTGACGTAATTTAAACACCAATAATCTAGATTTACTCTTAAATAACGCTGAAAGCTGTATAATAACTGTCAGCTACACTTTATGCATTGGCATTAGGATGGAGTAGGTACTCCTATTCCAATTTACAACTCAGGGTGTTTAATTATTCTCTTATAAATCTAACAGCATTTGTAGAAATTCCTTATACACTTTTAACCAGCCATTAACAAGCTCGTTGAAGTAGAATTACAATAGAATTAAACCAATTAAAAGCTAGTGGCATTATTCAATGTTTTAATGCAGCCCGCAGCATTACAAGAGAGGTGAATTTTACGTATTAACCAGCCGTTAACAAGCTTTGGGCTTCTAGACCAGCTAGTAGTATCTCAAACAGCCAAAAGCTGGACTAGAGCATTTTAAAATTCTACTTAAATGTTTTTAGTATACTTTTTCGCCACTATCAAGTCATTAGTCAGCTATGCTGTTTAATAGTGTATAATCTTTCTTTAATACAGTCTAAAGACTCACCCTATCCTTTAGTACAGCTGTATAAAAGCTGTAGACTGTAATGTAGCTTATTTATGACCTAATTCATCGCTAAAGTGCTACTTGGGCAGTTACCTACTGGTTTTTGGAGGTCAAATAGGCTGTCGCTCCATGCTCCACTTAAAAAAGGCTTTCTGAATCCGATTTGGCTGGAATATACCTAGTAGGGAAAAAGCTTGTCAGATGTTGATTGAATATTTGTCTAAAACATTCAATCAACCCCAAAAAGATACCCCCAATAACTCTTGTCTTTTAAAAACTAGGCCTCTTGAATAATATGGAAGATATTTATGTTTATTCACGACGACACTGATAAGAATTATCAATGACTCGGTAGTTTCGTTCCCATATCTATAGATCTAGATACTGAGTACGCGTACCTACAGTTGGCTGTAATAATTTGGTATTCGTTTCAAGAAAAACTGCAGCTTTTCTTATAGTGAGTTGATACTGATAGTGTGATGCTTATGTTGACGTACCTACCTATGCTGTTAATAGAGATACGATCGGCAAAAGAAGTCGGATAACTTTCTTTTTTTTTGTTTTGACCTCTCGCAGTTCAGCATACTAAGGCTGGTTTACTGCTTAACCGGGCAATCCTGTGGTGGCCTCAAATGAATTTAAGGCCCCCAGCCAGGGCAGTCGGTTAACACTGTTATTTCGGTATTTAAACGGATTACGGTATATCTCTAGTAGGGACACATTTTTACATACACTAACCTTTCACCTTACTGCGTGTGTTATTATGTTATTAAATGAGAAACTATGTTTGTTTGATGCAACATTTTGTTCATGTTTCATGAAGAATAATTATGTTTTTTGTATGATATTTAATGATATTGGTGCAGAAATAGATGGACTGTGGAGACATCTGTTCTGTGGTGGAGACCATAGTGGAGACTGATACATTTAGGCTACTTTAACTTCCTAAATGATTTGTAAATTTGTGACCGCGTTAGCAACGGGCGCTACTAATTTATAACATAGATCATAAGTTACATTTATTCCTTATACAAGTGTTACTAGCTACGAGATATCACTTGTAGTATTCCTCTGACCCTAGATGACTTCTTTAGCTAGCGAGATAAAAAAGTGATACGAGTGGGTTATAGTAATACAATAGGGGTCTCCTCCCGCAACGGATGGTGCGACAGGAAGTGTTCTGACACTCCCTGTCGCACCATCCGTTGCGGGAGGAACTCTTAACTGACTAAAACCTACCCGTGCACCTTTAAATGCCCTTTGCGTTCCAGGGCCACGACGGTAACTCTTTCGAACATTTCCTCAACCCTGGCATGTTTAGTTTCTACCTATAGTTTAAAAAGGTAGGTACTTATATAATATATTGTCATGTCTATATTTTCCGCTTTTACGGTTAGTTTAGGCATAGCAATATCTACACTAGTTATGTTAAATAATAATTAATTCAGACCGAAAAAAAAAGTCCCAATCCCATATGTTATAGTTGCTGAGCCTTCACGGGCACACAAATCCGGATTGCGGGCTATTACTGAGAAATTACAAAATGAAATATCCAATAATCCTTGGGCCGAGCATGCATAATCAGCCTTTTAACGTTCCCACTGGTGGGACACAGGCCTCCTCTCTAGGAGAGGGAATAGGCCGTAATCCACCACACGGGCCCAGTTGGTGAATGTCACATGTCTTCGAATTTTTGGTTCTATGACATGCCGCTTTCCTCATTATATTTTCCTTCACCGTTGCGCCTGGCTGGGTTTGAACCCGCGACCTACAATTCGTAAGTCGGGGCCGTTACCACTCGGCCACCACGACTCTACCATGAATTGAATTCAAAACTCATGCTGAGCTGTAGCTTGCGACCACTAAATTAACGAAACGAGCAACTAGTTAGATACATACATACCTAGTAAGGTAATAATTTATCACATAATCTTGATTGATGATTACGCTTCGGAAATGCAAATATATCACGATATAAAACTTAGTGTCAGTTTTCATAGACAATAGATAGGTAAAAGCATTGGTATTTTGTTTAACAAACGCTATATTACCTATAGATCTAAGTAATCTTACGTACAGTCCACTACACATAACATTAAGGTAAACCGCTCTAATTAATGCTAGCACATAAAGGCACTGTCAGTGAAAATTTTGAACCACGGTTGACCGTTCATCCAGGTACTTATTGTATAACAAGTTAGATGAGTATTGAACTCATCGTTTTGTCTGCTTAATTCAGTGCGGAAAGGAAGTTCCACTATTCAACTGTCATGATGAACGTTTAGCCAAGGTCAAGGTACAACGAATTTGAGAACATCGCGTGTCATTAGTCTGCTTCAATCAATACACTGACTAGGTGCTTAAAATGTAACATGATGCACCAATATGAGGCATTTCATACTTAAAGGGCACGCTTAAATTTTGAACTTGAGCTGGCCCGGCGTTGTACCTACCTACCTAGATTTTTTGGAAAAAAATCAACTGTATTTCAAATAAAACTTTGTAGTGTTTTTTATTTGATTATTTCGTGGTGAATGGGATGTATGTAAGAGTGAAAAACATTGTACGTAGGTAACTATAAAAATTGAGGTCCTCGATTTTCCTGGGAGGACCACCTCATTAGTAACCTAGATAATATGTAATGGTTTTTCTTTGGTAGGATTCGATTTATTTGTAAAACTGGGATAAGGAAAAAACAACCACTTAGTAAACATTTTTCAGCAATTTAAATAACTACGTAACCACTTATGATAAGAAGTGTAAGCCGACTTTTCATTCTGACCGTATCTTCTAGACTCGTAAAAAAACATGTTTTTTTTTAAATGGAAACCGTAGTAGGTAATCGTGCCACAACTTTTAACTAGCAAGACCTTGAATAAATTCAGGAAAATATGTCTGCAGATGTTTACAAATGCCAGGTACCAACGGAAGACTGGTAGGTACCATAGGCTAAATTAAAGGAGGCGGGCAAGGTACTGCTCCAATTTTTATACTGTTACATTCACTAATTGTATTAAAATTCAATAGAAACGATTTCCCTTTAATTTATTGGTATAAACCGCGCTAACGGCCGATTACTCAATCGCAATTCAATCGTAATCATTTGACATAAGTACATAGGTACCTAACAAATTGAAGGTTTATCTTACGTATGTTTTGTTCCAGTGCAATTAGGTAGGTATTAACCTAATTGCAATGGATTTGAATGTACCCGGATTTTTAGAATTTCTTATACAGGATGTTCCAGAAGAGAGCATTCAAGGTGAAAAAAGTAATTTTTTCTCTTAGATGTGACAAAACCATTATGTAATAAAAGTAAAAAGCTTAAAAAGTTTAAACGTTGTCCCGTGAAAATGATGCCACTTCCAGTACAGTAACAGTAAGTAGATACATTCCTTTTACAGTTTTTTTTTCTTTAAAAGAGCAGCTCAGTTTCGATATCTTATTACATTTTATAAAACTCTTTTGTTACTGATGACTCACAGACAACGCAGAGCCGAAACCACTGGTCGTAGAAAACTGAAATTTGGCATGATGGTTCCTTGGAGTGTTGGGGAACAGTACCTACGAATGAAAATCCTACGTTAACAGGAAAAAAAAATATTTTAATTATGTTGTTTTTTCCCGTTACGAATTTACGAACTATCCAAGAATCATTTTCATTTTCGACTTTCCGCCGTGAGTTAAATAGTAGGTACCTATGAGTAGTCACAGTAAGAATATTGATTCTGCAAATGTTGCAGAAAATGATTTTTTGCTTCGTGAAAAATAAAAACTATTTTTGCTGCTAAATCACGAAGTCAGCTGATACCCAACCGCCATATTTGTAGAACTTAACAACTTTTTAGCTAGGCATAGATAATTTGAACCACCATTTTTGTTTCTATGTTGCTCTACCATCTGCCACGATTGTGCAATAACCGAACCGATAAGTCGGAATAAGTCCCAATCTAGATCGTTGTGTTAGTGTGTATTATTGTGACGAATGGACGCACCCACTGACAAACAATTTACATCATTGGCCCGTGACCTTAGGGTCAGTTTTCATATTGATACTGTTAAGACTTTACTGTGATGTAAGAAGAGGTCATTTGAGATGTATTGAGTCTATATTTGAACGAGAGCGTTAAAATATACTCTACAAATTAGTTTGCTTTCAGCAGGTAGGTAGGTACTAATACATTTTTCCGTTTGAGAAAAAAGTACCTAGTTAAATAGATAGGTACCTAAGTACCTATCTCACGTCTCGCGGTCGTCTTATCCCATTTAAAGAAGCTCAATTTTTTTTAATTCCCGCAGCCCGAAAACGACTGATGGTCCAAGATAATGCATAGCTTCTTTCATTCATTGGTGGTTATCACTGTTATTCTGCTCTACTTGCCGCTTGGCACTTTGGTAGTAACCTATGCTTCATTCCATCTGACAGTGGTCAACGGGTGAAGTGGGTAAACTCAGGCCAAGCCATACGATTTCTCTAGTCGCTACGAATACAGAGAAATCGATATCAATGAAACCTTTGGTAGGTATGACCGAGTTTCATGACGGTTTCACTAACATTGTTTGAAAAATTTCACAAGGGAAGGTAGGACAATCTACTATGACGTTATGTAACTTGCAGGTTACTTACCTATATTTAGATATTTTCATTCAAAACGTGCACTTCTAAGATTTTCAGGTATGTTTGGAGACTTAAAAAAAGGTCTGAATTAACAGGTACCTTTAAAGCATCCATTGGCACAGGTAACGACCAAGGCGGCCATTTGGGACACCAATCTGCGTCCTCCTGAGATTCTGGGAAGGATAAAAAACGGGTCGTCCCGAATTTCTCTTCTAAAGAAATGCGCTTTGCCCGGTCCGAACAATACAGATTGACAAAGGTCTCTCTTTACTAAAAATAGAATGACACCCTCGTTTTGTTACCCTTCACGAATTCTTGAAGAATTATTCAACCCTCCTTTCTTCGAGAACTCCTTGCTCTGAAAACTAATTAAGCAGGTAGCTACGATAGTAGATTAATAATGTTAGCTACAGCTGAAATGAATCTCTGGATGGGTTTGCGAGAGACGAAATCATGTGCAGGAACGCGGCCTCCTAACAATGTTAAAAGGACATCAGCGATTATTTTACCAATGAGTATCTACCGTCTCAGCTTTTAATAGAATAAAGATATTGATGGATGGACGATGACCTTTAGGTTTTCCGCTACGTCACTTCAAGGCTACAACGTAGGTAGTCGATACGTTTGCGTGTGAATGAAAACCGAATTTGGAACAGACCTGTGACGTCATCCTACCTAGTTTTAATTCATAACAGCCCGAATTTCGTGTTAAACAACCGGTTGTAAACACTAGTATTCGATGATTTCGGAAATCATCATTGTAGAAGTGCAGGTTATGAATTTTTTTTTTTTGACATTTTATATCAAACAAATAATTTGACCAGAAAATAAGTACTTAATTGTTTCGTTATATCATTTTTATTATCTTAATCGTAGTTATCAGAACCAAATATACATAATTCTTTTTATATAAATTTAGAAAAAAATATACAATACAAGGCAATATACTTTTACACAGTACATCAATCTGCTTCTAATTTACTATTATTTGCCAATTATAAAAATAGCCTTGAATAACGTGGCTTGTAACGATTTGCTAATTTAAAGACGATTATTACAGGTATTTAGAATTTATACAGCAATTTGAATTCATGGATTTTCATGAAAAGAAAAGGTAAAACTTTATTACATTTTATTGCTAGGAAGTTGCAACACAAACAACTTAAATTAGAGTGAAAAAAAACATTAAAATACACAGCAGGATGTTTTTAGATTATCTATTATCTTTTTAAAACATTAAAAAGTTGATTTCATATTTATGGTTAACTATATTTTTAGGCACACTTCATACTATGCAAATAGAAAAATTGTTAAACTCATTTTGCTTTGCTAGTTTTTGAAATTGAATCCTTTGTATGGTGAACAACATCCAAAACAAGGTCTTTTTTTTGTAAAATATAACATAAAGAGTGCTACATAGTTGTTATTGTCTCTTTTATGTACAAATAAAACTAAGCAGAAGCATATAAGCTAAACAGGGTCAATTAGGTGTCACGCCATAAATGAGTCAAAAAAGAAATAGTTACCCATTTACAAAAATGGACCCAATATACTTATTAACTGAATATTAGCCAAAACACTACAGATTATGAATTTGAGTTTCTAAGCATAGTTTTCCTCTATTGACACAAGTGTATTAATAAATGGTTATGCAAAGTGTAAGTTTATAAACACTACATTGTTCATTAGTATGAAATTATAATAGATTCACTCTTAACATCCTAGCTGCTCTTACAAATACATAGTTTTACAACTAAAGTGTCTTTTATTTTAAACAAACTATTGATTTTGTCTATAAAACAGATTTAGTGAGCTTCTCAGGAGAAAAATGGAAGTTAACATCTAAAAATACAAATGCAGACCTAATTTCCATAAATGATAATGGAGTTAATGGAATGAAGTGTTATCTGGCAAATTAAGTATTTAAAGTTTAAAATTCCATTATCCTTATAACTGAGGGAAGTCTAAAAACATATGTAAATTGATATAATCTTTGCTACTTTTAAAACTGTATATAGGTATTTCACAAAACACAACTCATTGATGTATAAAACTTTGCTATTGTTTTCTTCTCAGAATAGGTACCAGGATTGTCTCTAAATAATACATTTTATGTTCTTAACAAATTAATCACTTACTTGCTTACTGCCGTCTGATTCCCGACAGGGTCGTACCCAGATAACTGAGCTCCAACAAAAAACTTCCTTCACTTTCATAGCTCAATATAAACTAACATTTATTTTCATAACAAAATATAAATGTAACACTAAGATTTACTCAAGCCATTAATGTTACGAGTACATGCCATTTCATTTTATGATACGAATCATAACACTCACCTATATTAAAGTAAAATATGTAAAATAAAGAAAATTATTCTAATATGGAACATTAGAAAATAGGTAGGAAACAGATTCGCCGTTGTGTGTACGTCTCACCGCCTCAGCAAGCATCATAGACACGTCAATACACTGGATTTTGGGGCACTCCTGCATGTGCCTCTCTTGAGGAATTGTGTTTGTGACAACAACCGCTTCTAAACATGCGTTGTTGATTCTTGAGATAGCGGGTCCAGAGAAAATACCATGTGTAAGTATGGCATACACTTTAATTGCTCCTGCTTCTATTAGTTTCTCTGCAGCATGGCAGATAGTTCCACAAGTGTCTGCCATGTCATCAACTAGGATAGCTGTCCGATCCTTTACATCACCAACAAGCACCATTGAAGCTACCTCATTAGCCTTTTTCCTCTCTTTGTGAATCAGAGCAAACTCAACATTCAGTCTGTCAGCAATGGATGTGACCCTCTTGGCTCCCCCAGCATCAGGAGACACCACAATACTGGTCTTCCAGTCAGGAATATTTTCTTTGATCCATTTCAATACGGCAGGTTCAGCAAAGAGGTTATCCACAGGAATGTCGAAGAATCCTTGAATTTGCGACGCATGGAGGTCCATTGTGATGATATGGTCGGCGCCAGACACCGACAGGATGTTGGCGACCAGTTTGGCAGTGATGGGCGCTCTGCTCTTGTCTTTTTTATCTTGCCGAGCGTACGGGAAGCACGGGATCACAGCTGTCACCCGAGACGCAGATGCAATCTTACACGCGTTAATCATGATCAGTAATTCCATCAGATTGTCGTTTATCTCGCCACTGCCGCTCTGCACAATGTAAACATCCTCGCCACGTACAGATTCACCTATTTCCACGCATGTTTCCATGTTGCTAAACTTCTTGGTTACAACTTTTCCTAGATCAATACCCAAACGATCGACGATCTTCTGCGCCAGATCTGGGTGGGAGCTCCCGCTGAACACTTTGATGTTAGGCATTCTGGTAGTTAGAGGTAAGGAGAGGTGATCTAATTTATTTACTACTTCTTGTATAGTTACGGTTGATTTCATCAGCACAGTACCGATACGACCCTTCGACCGTCACTCGCGGTATATGCGACGGGAATAACAAGATGAACTATTTATGTGTGTCTAATTACCGATAAGAGACACCAGCGGCAACGTGGGAACCGCCGCGCCGTGCTGTAAATACGCACCGCACTTGACTTCACGCGTTCGCCTTGTCTCTACTCGCACGTTTTTTATTTTACTAAAATTGATTTGACCTGTCAAGAATGTCAAGAACAATGAACTGTTTACATTTTTGAACCGTGTGCCAAAACATTTAAACCGTTGAATCTAAATTTTATCCTTCTGAATGAATATAAATATTATTTTGGCCCTATCGGAGTTTTTGAATGTATCAATGACTTAATATATTAGCGCCAATATTTCAGTTTCTTTATTTGTTGTTTTTAAGAATACTATCAAACTAATTATGTGAAAACTAACAAGGTGGTTCGTAAAACGAACGCACTCTGTTACCGGTGTCGAGTAGAGTGGAAAAATCCGATAAAAACTTGATATACAAGTTTTTTGTAAACTCGAAAACAACTGTTACAAAAAGTTCTTCCGGTGCGTGACACGTGTGGATAAAATCATTTAAATTTCGCAAAATATATCATTGGTTGAAATGCATTGTACCTGTAGATTATTTTAAAAGTATTATATAAATTGGAGGTAATTTAAAAAATCGACTATGTTTAAAAAAAAATCACTGAGTGAGAAAAGCTTTTGATTTTTTTTTTCTGGTGACACTTCACCAGAAAAAAAAATCAAAAGCTTTTTGTCAAACAATATGTCACTGTCATCGTCAAAATGAAATCAAAACCAAAACGTATAGTGTTGCCAAATTAGGCGACTTTCGCTATTTAGTCTACTCGGAATTTTCACGAATTTTCTTTTCTGATCAGAAAAAAAAATCGAAACTTTAGGCGATTTCATGATTTTACTGTCCAATTTAAGTTTAAATTAGAAACGATAAACATGGTTGGTAACAAAAATGTGTTTCTCAGTGCATCACGAAAAATCTTTTATTCAAAACTAAGAATGATTCTTGACTTCAACGAAATGCTAAGTTAATGAGTTCATAGGTTTCCGTGTGTTTTCATGCCGTACTTTTGTACATTACATATGTACGTTAAAACAAAACATTCATAATTGATGGTCCTGGCTGGCGTCTTTTTAAAATGGAAGAACATGGCAATATATTAAACATTATAGAGACTAATGGGAAATAACTCTGAATTAAATTGGTACATTTAATTTTTTTCTTTTTTATGTCGCGCATGACCTACAGCGAGGTACTGTATTGTAATATTACCTTCTCATTATAATAGCCAGTTTTGGTTCAAAAAATCCTTCATAGTTGCGCTGAAAATAAAATGTTATCCTTTATCATTAAAACTGAATCCTTTTACAAAATTATGAAGGTTTTTATAAATCAAATAAAGACTCAAGCCGAAGGTTGTTTAGTTATTTTTTAAGCATCCTGTTAATCTAAATGTAAAAAAAATGTGACAAATATTACGATTTTAGGCTACTTGGTCTGAAATTTTTGGCGACTTGGGGCTTGACTCATCTGGCAACACGGGAAACGTACCCGTAGTCCTGTACCGAGTTTACTAGGGATAACGATTCTTTACGAAAAGAATCGTTTTTTAAATCGATCCAATCGTAAGCTGATGAATCGATTCTCAAAAAAATCGAGGTCTAAAAGATCGATTTCTAAAAAATCGATATATTTTTTTTAAGTGGGCTTTTATAATGTAAATAAATACATCTATTTTTATGAAACAAGAAATACAAAACAATAAATGACCTCATATCAGTAAAATTAGTTTTTTTTAATTAATTTAATTCATATCAAAGTCAAATCAGGTTTAAAAGAAGACATTTATTTTCAAAATGTATTAAAAAAAAACAGTAAAAAAACAAAAATACAGCCATCTCACGAGTTTTTGAGTAATAACCCTTTAATCGGCAACACCGTAATGTTACAGACACATTCAACTAATTTTAAATAATTTTATGGTTTTTACCAATCGAAAGGCGATTTTCAAGGGTGAAACATCGATTCACTGGATCGATTCAGTACTGCATAATATCAATTTAAAACATCAATCTTTTGGGCCTGAAAAATCGATTCTTCGATTAATCGATCTCAGATCGCCAATTCGCATCCCTAAAGTTTACCCATAACCCATCTGACGAGTGTCTGAGTCGAAGAAATCAAGCGCGAAAGGAATTTCTTTCTTTTATTCGATTGATGAGTGAATGCTTGTATACTTTTTGGTAAAGGTTTAGTATCGTTTGGCAGGATTTGGGGGGGGAGAGGGGGTGGGGAGGGGAGAGGGGGGTGACCCTTCCCCCATGGCACCACTCCCGTAAAAAGGCAACGCACCGTTTCCGAGAAAATCGACTTTTAGTAACCTAACCTCAAAACACTTAAAAGTGGCTTAAAAAGCGTGTCGGAGCCCCGCTTCGCGGGGCTCAAGGGTTTAAAAAAAAATAACCACGAAGGAGTGGCGGAGTCTGCTCGCTCGCTTCGCTCGCTCACTAGACTCCGCCACTCCTTCTAACCTAACCTGTCCGAGTCGGGGTGCCCCATGTCCCGACCTCGCTTCGGTCGCTCTTGCATCCTAAATTCTCCTTGTAACACTAGTAAACTGCCTTTTGCACATACATACAATTTGGTATAAACACATCACACTAATTAAAGTTATTTATTTTATCCAAAATTTATCACTTTCACTTTTATTTCTTGCTACAAAGTTCAGGGGGGAAGCCAAGGTCGTTGAAAAAAGCCAAACTAATACTTCAAAACAAACACGCAACTCGAAACGGAATGTTGACATAGACACATGATTGATTTGAAATGTCTTTTTTACGTTTCGTTTTACCGATTTTGCACGATATTTACACCACAGAAACTATAAATTGTGACAGATTTGGTTGTCAAACACCCATTTTAACGTTCCGTTTTCCGCTTAATCAATTTGAGGTTAGTAACTTATTTTGTTAATTTCTCGATAAATATGCGTTACCTTTTAATAAGAGTGGTAGTGTTATAATCAGGGACTCAAGCTCTTCCAGATTCAATCGATTTTACACCCCAACTCCTGCCAAACGATACTAGACCCGACCCTACTTTTTGTCAAACATGTGACGCGAAGTATTATTATTGGCAAGAAAAACAACTACATTAATCACAGGTATAATGGGTGAGGAATCAAAGAATTTCAAAGATGACAAACACAAACTCGTTCGATGTATGGAATGGTTGCAGAAACAAAATAATGAAGACACGGAGAAGTTATCATTGGAAAATAAAAATGATATACAGTTTATAATACAAACTCATGCTGCCAGGAAGAACTTTTTACTGGCTGTGGCTGAAGACGACGCAACTGTGCCCACAGGCGTCAACGAGCCTTCACTGGAACCTCAAAAAGTGGTGAGTGTTACAAAACGACTTTTACTCTTATAGCCAGTAACCTCAGTTAGTTTTTAATCATGTTTATATCAATCATAGTACTTTTAAAATGATCTGTTTAAGTATTATATATTATAATTTGGCAGAAAATTCATTGATACCACAACTACTTCACTATGATTATATACTGTGTTAATAGTGAAAGTTTCTATTTGCATTCTGTGGATTCATCATGTTTATAGTAAGGTGATTTGACTCTCCTGTTGCTTGTAAAAATTATAGAGCTGTTTTTTGTAAAAAAGTTGAGCTAGCACCTTATGAGCAGTTTTAAATTCAAATTATCCATGAAAATTTTAAGAATCCGAAACAGTTCACTGATTTTATAGTTAAGAGTGTATTATTTATCATGTTTTCTTGTAATTTACTAACTTACATACTATAATTAACATTAAGAAAAAGCTTTTTCAATTTTATGTTTGGCTCGTCATGCATGATTCATATAGTTCATGTGTGATTTTAAAATGTACAAAGTTAAAAAATACCATGTGTTCTGTTGAATAATTTATGACTATCAATAAACCATAGTGATGCTTATTGAAACTCGGTTAATTTGTTTTTAAAATGAGTTCTAGACAAAGTGACAATGTATTTATATGTTACTTGCTTATGCCCGCGACTTCGTTTGCGTGGAGTTCCATACAAAATGTTAACCCCTTTTTCATCCCCTTAGCAGACGAATTTTCAAAAATCCTTTCTTAGCGTATGCCTACGTCATAATATCTACCTGCATGCCAAATTTCAGCCCGATCCGTTCAGTGGTTTGAGCTGTGCGTTGATAGATCACTATGTCAGTCAGTCAGTCCCTTTTGAGTTATATATATTTAGATTTTTGGTTCAATTTCACTTTTATTTTTCTGACTCGCATAAACTGGCTAGCCAGTATTCTACAAAAAGTGACAGATACACATTTAAGTACATAATTTTCAGTATGGATTATGTTTCATGCTTACAGTCCCGACGTAAGCTGCGTGTTGCCAACCTGCAGATGGAATGTGAATGGCAGTCATGTCGGCACACCTTCAGCAATTATGACCTTTATCAGAAACATGTCCTCAACCACTCCTCTGACTTGCATGTCATCGAGAAAGAATCTGGAGGTTAGTATTTGAAAGGTTGTCTTATTCTTTGTGTGGTGTGCTTTCAGCTGTAGATATGCTTATAATCAAAATCTAAATTCCATCTATACTGATATTATAAAGGGGAAAGATTTGTATATTAGTATGTAACGAATAAACTCTAAAACTACTGGACTGATTTCAAAAATTCTTTCACCATTAGAAAGCTACATTCACCCTGACTAACATAGGCTATATTTTATCCCCATATTGCCACGGGAATGGGAACTACGCGGGTGAACCGTGAATGTCAAAATTGGCATAAAGACAGTCCTACAAAACAAACACCCATCTTCTGGAATAATATTTTTAATTTAATTTATTTTTGGATTAATTTACATTATACTTTTTAATTTAATTTGTTAAAATTTAATTCTAGAATGCTATCTTGCTTGTCCCTTTATTATTCTGAAAGTGCTGTGTACTTCTGTAAGTGACAAACTCACTATGCCTAAAATTGTTTATTTTTGTTTCTTTTAGTGAGTAAGTCATTCAATGACTTATTTTTACGTACCATACAAATATAAAATATTTCTAATCATTTGTAGTATTATAGTTGGGAAGAAGTAATAGGTAGGTTGCACTTGTAGTAACAAAACCAGTACAAGGCCGTACCATGTCAGCTCAGGGTCTAAGTCACAGCTAAACCATAATATTTAAACCATAATTATATGTATTATATGTATATGAATATAATTATGGTTTAATTTATACTAACAATTAACAATATGGTGCAGTAATTTATATCCATATAGTTACAGATATTGTATTATGTACAACATATTTATGCAAACAAACTGACAGTATAATAGATTAGTATAACAAACTAATAGATTATTAATTTATTACATCAGCAAATTAACTTTTACCAAGTTAATTTGCTGATGTAATAATCTATTAAGAAATAATTAGTTATTTGTTGTTGATATACTGCTACTTGTTGTGTGTGTGAATCATTAGAAGTGTGCTCCATTACAGTTAGAGTTATATTCATAATATTTACAAATGATCATGTGTGATGTAAATATTATGAATGTAACTTTCCCCTACATTCTAAGGAAATATTGTACTTTTTCAGACATCTCAATGTCAAACTAAAGCTATTTGATTCTAGTATTAGTAGTATAGCACCTAAATTAAACTAAGTAAGTTTAATTTGGGTGCATCATCCTCACATATAATCAATTGGTTAATGTATACAAAACATTGTAAAACTTATATTTGAAAAGAGTAACCATGGAGTTTTTTGTCCGTTCTTCTCCATAAGAATCTACTTTTTGCAAATGGACAGCTAGGGTCACTATAATATTTTTATCTTCTAACTTTTTTGACGTTCAAAAGTGCCTTTTAATGGTCTAGTTGAAATAATAATTTGGTTGAGTCACATGTCCAAAGCCTTGACCATTAACGTCGAGCTGCCATCCTGTCAGTTTTCTATTGGTTTCACTTTGTGGGGTGTATGTAAGAATTGCATAAGAAATATAAAATATTGCAAAAGTGATAGTGTTGTACCGGAGGTGCAATATGATAAAACAAAGTTTTTATCATATATTTATTGAGTTCAGACGGATAGAATATTTGATACAGTTTTCACCTATGGTCCAATTAATTAAAGTGTGTAAATTGACTGAACTATGACAATGATTGTTGAATATGTCCAAATAGGAAAACATGCCAACTAGGATCTTGTATAATTCCCTGCTACCCATGCAAAGCCAATTGCTAATTAGTAATAATAAAAAATCTTACACTAGCTCCATTTTTGTTACCAGTTGAATATGTTTGCCTCTGGGATGTATGCGGTCACAAAACATCAGACTTCAATGAAATGGTGCGTCACCTGAACTACCACGCTTACCATGGCAAGTTGTTGGCTATCGGCTTCAATGGTAGGGCTACGCTAAACCTAGCCCCGTGCAAGAAGGACTCAACTAAACGAAACCAGATACCGATACAAGTTAATGATTATAAGTGTATGTGGGTTGGCTGTGAGGACAAAATGAAATATAATTCTATACAAGTAAGTGTTTATTTATTTATAATTAGCTGCTGTCCGCGACTTCGTCCCCGTGGAATCCCCGATTTTAAAACATTCTTTATCGCTGCTCCGCTCCTATTGGCTTAAGCGTGATGATATATAGCCTAAAGCCTTCCTCGATAAATGGTCTATTCAACCCAAAAATAATTTTTCAATTAGAACCAGTAGTTCCTGAGATTAGCGCGTTCAAACAAACAAACTCTTCAGCTTTATAATATTAAGTATAGATTTCATGCAGAAGAGATATTTGTTTACTGAATTTAATTTCGTGTGTAGTATTTTAAGGTTTATTCTGTACTAGTTTCTGCCCGCGACTTCGTCCGCATGGAATAGTTACTAACCCCCGATTTTGAAACATTCTTCATTGGTGCTCAGCTCCTATTGGTCTTAACGTGTCTGCTCCTATTTAATTTAACAAAAAAAAAAGTAAGTCTTTTATGGCCTACCTAGTCCATACCAACTAGTGTTGATTTTCTGACTCTGGACTTCTCGTGACGACCGTCAAAGATGACAGTTGGGTCTCACTGTCATCTAAACATCTCATCGCTTCATTCGATTAACCCTCTGGGCTCAGCATGCTTTCAGAGACATGGAGGAATCTTGGTTTGTTAACATGGTCTGTGGATGGGTACCGTAGAACGGGGTGGATAGAAATCCAGGGGTGAATAAAAACAAAACTTTAATTGGGATTTTCGCTTAAATACCATATTAACAGTTTCTCATAAACCATCCACTAGAAAAACAAATCATTGATTCGAAAATTGGAGTTTTTAATTTCTGCAAGCAATATTTAAATAACGAGAAAATTCAAGTCAAAGTTTCGTTTTTATTCACCCCTGCATTTCTATTCACCCCGTTTTACCGTTATCCATAGACCTAACTCAGAAAGTGTTGCTTAACCTTAAAGATTGACCCTTGCAGCTGTTATTATATAAGCCACAAGCTCCTGAAATTAATCTAAATATATATAACTCGAAAAGTGACTGACTGACTGACATAGTGATCTATCAACGCACAGCCCAAACCACTGAACCGATCGGGCTGAAATTTGGCATGCAGGTAGATGTTATGACGTAGGCATCCGCTAAGTAAGGATTTTGATTAATTCTACCCCCAAGGGGATAAAATAGAGAATGATGTATGAAACTTTGTCAATTTTAAACCGATCGGGTTTCAAAATCGGGGGTAAAGTAACTATTCCACGCGGACGAAGTCGCGGGCAGAAGCTAGTAAATCAATATATCGCAGAATAAATAATATTAACCAATTTTTCCCCTTCTTTCTAGCTATTCCTGGACCATGTAAAGATCCACACCAACTATTCAGAAAACACCCTTTGCTCCTGGGCTGGCTGCGGAGCCATGTTTATGCGTAAGGAGATGTTAACAGTCCATGTCAGAACTCATACGGGGGAACGACTGATCGCTTGCTACCATTGTGGACAGCACTTTGCCAATAATAGGAAACTAAGTGATCATTTGAGTAGGCAGGTATGTTTTAATCGTGTTTTTCATTAGTTAAGTAGCTTTGAATGGTATTTTTTTTGAAAATTATTGATGAGTGCACGATGACTAGGCGTTAAAACTATTGATATAAGGTTGAAATTGTCTTGCGTTTGTTTGCTTCTGTATTCTAAGTTTATTTTGGATTAATATCTAGTATTCCGACTTCCCATGCTCCAATAATGGCAAGAGCAAATCGTATTACACTTTTAGCACATCAAAGAGTGGAACTTGGGTCTTGTTTATTTGGAGTGGTATCCATCAAATGACTCTTCCGGTCTGGGGTGACCGGAGGGAGTGTCTGTCTAAAACTCATCCGTGTTCCTTCAAAATGCCCTTTGCGTTCAAGGATCGTGGAAAACTCTTCGAACATTTTGTTAATCCTAGCTGCCAACCTGCCAGGATTGGTTGAGTTTCTACCTAAGGTTTAAATTTATCGGCGGAGTCGACCTTTCGCGTTCGGCCCTGGTTCAATCATAACATAAGGAACGTGCACAGCGTAGACCGTGACATCTAGCGTTGCAAATCCGAAACTTGTACGTATAAATAATTGATCTGTAGCTCCCATCAAGGGAGCGTCCCATGTGTGGACAGCGACAATTCGAAACGTTCACGTTATAAATACTTGGTACGGACGCTTCTGAGCTGCCACCTATCCTACACGCTCCCGCCACAGGAACGTCCCGTGCGTGGACAGCGACAATTCGAAACCATAGTATAAAGAGGGGACCAAGTAGGTTATCTCCGGCCTAATTCGCGATATAATAGGGGTGTTTCCTGAGTAAAAAATATATGATTATATTTAGTCCGTCAGTTAGATTATAGAAAAATATTGGACACGTATTTTTTCTTTTATCAAATCTATAAAAACTGACGAAGATACAAAGCATCAAAGATCAGGAGTGGGGGCTTGTGACGTTACGGCTCGGTAAAAATTGTAGCGAGTAGTGACGTCACACGAGTTTTCAACGCTCTGTATCGGCTTCATTTTTTGTTTACGTGAAAAAAGAAAAAATACGTGTCCAATATTTTTTGGAAATCTATCTGACGGACTAATTAGATTTTTTTAGTCAACTACCCTATTGCCTACTGTCTTAGGGTTGTCACTTTAACACATCTCTGTATAACTAATTCAGTGATCATTAGTCAATAAAGTTCAGCAATGGTTTGATTTCACAACTGTAAGTACTTACCTACTTAGTTACTATACCTACAATACTGAGAAATCGGCATAACTAAACGTAAACAAAGCAATAGCGGCAAATCAATTGATAGATCAAAAGTACCTACCTAATATATTCTAGTAGGAAATTAGGCCTACCTACCTACTTTCTCTCTGTAATAGAAAACTAATAAAAATAAGTAAGTAGGTATCTCATCATCAAGTAAAAATTATATGCTAGAATAAGTGACTAGCTTACCTTTCCTGTTCATTAGGTAATCAGAACAGAGATAATTCTGGAATCGATGAATTATTGAGACACCCAAACACACAGCAATACGTTCTCCTGCGACTGTCAGACATTTTTTATTTATTTAGCGGTGACGCGCGAACCTCGTGCAGTGTTAGCCCCGACTGGCGCACTGAGAAACGGGTCGAGACTTGTTAAAGTGTGCGTGCGTCGACGCATAGATACTATGGCGCACACATACAAGCCGCGCGCGGTGCGTTTGTATGAAGATAACCTACTTCTCCTGTTTATACTATGTCGAAACGTTCACGTTGTAAATACTTGACATTAACACTTCTTTATTGCCTGTTCTTGCATGTTCCTTACACTCTATAAAATAAATAAAAATTATTCGATGAAATTGTGACGAAAACATTATGCCTGTTCGCAGAATGTGAGCCCGAACTCGCCGTACGTGTGCGAGCTGTGCGGCGCGCGCTGCGCCACGGAGTACCTGCTGGGCGAGCACACGCGCCAGCACATCTCCACGTACGCGTGCTCGCTGTGCGACATGTCGGCCACGTCGCCGGCCGCGCTGGCCAACCACGTGCGCTACCGCCACCTGGCGCGCAGCGACACGCGCGCGCACGCCTGCCCGCACTGTCTATATAAGTCAGTTGCATAATGTACATACAACCCGCCAGACTAACTAAGGGAAGGTTCATATCTGACGGAACATGCGTCGTGTATTATCGGTCGCGTAACGCGAGAACAGACAAATGTATAGAAAAACACTTGACCGTTCACACTCGACGCACTAACGTATCATCGGTTGAGTGTGAACGATCAAGTGTCGCGACCGATAATACGCGACGCATGTTCCGTAAAACTACGTGTCTCGTAAAACGTTACGATGCGTTACAGGGGCGGGGAGGGGGGTCTTTCTTACAATACGTTACGTAACATTGTTTTTTTTTTAAATAAAAAATTGGAGAATCAAATTCCCGAATTGGCAACCCTTTTCATTTACGTTTTACGGGGTTTTCCCTCGATTTATTAGTCTGGTCGTCATTTTTAATTTGTTTTCTTTTAGGTCAATTAAAACTATACCAAAGATAATAATAACTATAACATAACACAACTTTTTGCGACTTTAGAGTAAGAATGGTCACTTGAGTGTTACGTAACGTTTAGAGAGGGGGAGGGGGGGGGTACAGAAATACGTTACTGTGTGTTACATGGGGAGAAGGGAGGGTCAAAAATCTTCAAAAAATGCGTTACGTAATATTTGAACGCTCCCCTAAGAACCATAAAGTTAATGTTTCTTTCAGTCATTGTGTTAGTCTATGGCCGGCGTAAAAGTACGAGTGTACCAGGCTCTTGTAACAATCTATAGTAATATTATAAAGAGGTAACATTTGTGAGTTTGTGACGTTGTAAGGGGTAATCTCTGGATCTACTGAACCGATTTTCAAAATTATTTCACCAATAGAAAGCTACGTTATTGTGAAGTGTCATATAATTTAACCACGGGTTGCCACGGGAACGTGAACAATATTTTATTTCATAAACACATGTACAACTGAAATAACGTATATATAACGTACGCCCAATGCCGTAGGCGACGAAGCGACCTTCCTAATACAAAGCGATCATCGCGCGTAAACGCAATCAAATCAAACATTTATTAGGCAAAACCGATCGCGTCGTGGCTTATTAGGACCCCGTAAACTGTCCACGTTTCAGCTCTCGCGGACTGATGTAATGAAAAAATCGATTTTCAACTTTACTTCAACAATGTCAAGGTTCACATTTATCTGAAACAGTGCTGAGTTGAGGTGCCTTGAATTTTTCCACGAAATTACACTAACCCACCGCTCTTTCCATCTTCTACAGAGCCATCACAAAATCCGACCTCCGCCAGCACATACTAACACATAAAAAGAAAAAAAAGAAGAAAATTAAAAAGGAGACATTTTCCGATGAAGACAATTCAGATTCTGACTGTTATGAAGTTAAGAAGGAGAAAAAAGGGAGTTCGTCTAGGAAGTATGCTTGTCATTTGTGTCCTGAGAAGAGTATGAAGATATTTTCCAGAGGGAATTGGCTGACCACGCATTTGGTGAAGGAGCATGGTGCTCAGTGGTCTTTTGGACATAGCAGGTTTAGGTAAGTTCATCGTACCACCTCTTACTACTAATATAAAGTAATGTAAAGTATTTCATTGCTACAAAAAAACACTTGGACAAATTGTAACAAATTCCTCAACATACGTAGGTACCTATGAAACATGTAAATAGTACTAATTGAGAAATAATATGTGAATTCGAAAAAAGAGAAATTACACACTTTTATATATATTTATTATATACTTTATTGTACACCTTGTAATAATAACAGGAAAAAAAAAACAAGTGTAAATTGTCTGTAAGAGATTGCTTTGTGCGATAAGACCGCTGTCTTATCGCACAAAGCAATCTCTTACAGACAACCTTTGGATGGACTGAACGAAAGGAGATCGATTTAGGGCTGTCAGTGTACAATCGTTATAAATAATACTAATTAGACATAATAATATAAAATACATAAATAAAATATAATATACCAATAAATATCAAATAGGCATATAGATGAGAAAGGAGCGGAAAGATTCATTCATCTTTCTTTGTGTCTGTCATTTGTACTAGTTGGGAAACCTAGCTTAGGTTTAACAATGGTAGTTAAACCTAATTGTTAATATTTCAGGTACCAAATGAGTGAAGACGGCATGTACAGACTGACAACGACCCGCTTCGAATCCTTAGAAGTCTCAGAAAAAATAATGGACGGCTATACCAGCCCTAAAGTGCCTTTAACAAGCCTATGCTTTAAACTTAAGCAAGTTGCAGAACCCACCGAGTCCACACCAAGATGCTTCGAAATCACTTTAAAGAATGAAGATATTGAAATGGCAGACGATGATAATGAATTAAAACTAAAAAAGGAACCCTTGGACAAAGAAAATAAAGTCGAAATTCTGATGTGTGATGTCGATGAAGATGGGAATATTATAAGTTCTGAACTTATCGATAATAAGTCTGATTTGATACCGAAGTTAGAGAGGTAGGTCTTTTTTATTGAAGAGGGGCCATCAATAAATTACAGCACACGAATTTCATGATTTTTGACGCACATTTAAATATGTTACACATTTGTTCATCCCTTGTGGATAATAGAGAGGTGCACGTGATTTCAGCCTATTAATATACATTATGTTTATAATAATAATAATAATAAGCGGTACTTCTGGACACGGCTCGCATTGTCAGGAGGTTCCTCTCTCTGGAGCCCTGACCGCCGGTACCTTGGACCCTGTTCCCGATACCGGTGGCCTACTATTTTTTATATTTTTAAATGTTTTTTTTTAAATCTTTTATAGAAATATTTAGAAATATAACAAATATGTATGTAAGATAAATAAACGAAATAATAATAATATCGTTTATTTTTCTCCACACATAATGCAATAAAACTAATTTCTATTTACTAACTAGTTTATGTCTATCTTTTGTCAAGCCTCAATAGCTTTACGGATTTGGATGAAACTTGGCATATTAGAAGACTATGTTATGTTTTCTATTGCTGTGAAACCATTAGCAAAATTAAGTATGATTAAATGCTAATGAGACAATATTTTTTACAGTTTTAAATCTAATTGATCTATTAAATTATGTCTTTTAAAAATAAGTTATGTGTTTTTTATGTTTATTCTTATTATTTATTGTGTCCTTATTGATATGTCCATATGATCTACGGATAAATTAAAAATAAACTTTGCAATTGCAATGCATTCAAGGTAACATTATAATTATTTTTAAACATACTCAATTGATATTTGGTATACAAAAATAATATTGATCCTCATTTTTAGTTATTGTGACTTATTTTTTTTTTATTAAACTATATTGTCCCACTGCTGGGCAAAGATCTCCCCCATAGCCTCTCCGACCAATCGAACGCCTCCAAGTCGTCACGCCAGCGTTTCTTAGGCCTACCTCGGCAACGACGCCCGTCCTGTGGCTCCGACTGCGTGACCACTCTGGCCCATCTGTCCTGATGCATCTTCTATAGTATGTGGCCCGCATCCCACTTCAGCCTGGCAGATTTGGTGGCCTCATCGGCAGTGCCTGTTTGCTAGTATCAAAATATAAGATATTGAATGCTTATTTCTCTTAGTTTTGGGGCCCAACAAAATGTTCGAAGAATTTTCCACGTTCCTTGAACGCAAAGAGCAGTGGTGGCCAAGTGGTAACGGCCCCGACTTACGAATTGTAGGTCGCGGGTTCAAACCCAGCCAGGTGCATTACTTTGTGTAATTAAATTCATCACTACTGCTCTCAAAACGGTGAAGGAAAACATCGTGAGGAAACCGGCATGTCCTAGAACCAAAAATTTGAAGACATGTGACATTCACCAACCCGCACTGGGCCCGCGTGGTGGATTACGGCCCATTCCCTCTCCTAGAGAGGAGGCCTGTGTCCCAGCAGTGGGAACATTGAAAGGCTGATTATGTTGGGGCCCAGCAATTAACTATCAGACGTAATTACTACATCCTTAACATAGTACATAGTTCTAAATAGATTTTTATGTCTGAAAGACGGAGGATCAATAGTAAAAAAGATGAACATTGAAATTTCTTGACTTGCTGATTTTTGCATTTAAACTATAATTAAAAAGAAGCCCTTGTTATATGTATTGAATAATTAATGACTGTGTAGGTACCTGTTCTAGGGAACAGCGGGTCTACCATGACGTCTTAAACCGTGAGTCTTCCGAGCGAGAAAAAGGGATGGAGCTATATAGGGTGTATAAGTCTGTCCCTCTTTCTCGCTCGGAAGACTCACGTTTTAACACCATATGGTACGCCCGCAGGACTCCCGTATACATAGAAGTCTTATAATATTGCCAAATGTGTTTTTCTTAATAATGTGTTTGTTTTGACAGGATTTGCTAGGGTTATATTTTGAGATGATTTTTGTGTTTTATAACATTATAAAATTGTATTCTTTTAATTTTAATATAAGGACAATATTTTGTGTGCTGTGCATAATATTAAAACATTACATTGTGGAATTCTTGTAGTCTGTGATAAATATTTCATAAATATATTTGAATTCAGTATTTGAGAATATTATCATATATTGGAACAACAATCTCCATCTCAGATATGGTTTACATAGAGCATTGCAATGCAACCCATACTTCTGACGTTTTTAATACTTTATCACTTTAATAATTCACAAAGGTAAAGTCGATAGTTGAGCAATGGATTGAATTAGTCTCGATTCATCGATCATTTACATAAAAATAATTATTGAGTGAATTTAAAGTGCTTTATTCTGCCTAACTTTTATTCCACCCTGAAAAAAAAAATCCTTTTATTTACGTTTTCGACTCGATTCATAACTGAGACGAAAACGGAGCAATTATGTGGAACAAATTAAAACATCTATGTATTTTTATTATAGAACAATAATGCTATTATGTAAAAGGCACCAAATTATCACTTATTTATCAACTATATTTACATGTAGGTACTGAGAATGAAAACCGAATAATTATTGATTTTGGTTCTATAACTTTGTTTCATGTGTATTTTTAAAGTGTAATTTAATTATGGATTTTTGTGGTGTCTTATTGATTGTAATAATTGTTGAAGGAATTATTTAGTGAAACACATTGCTTGGTTGTAAGTTAAAACCTCAATAATTTTATAGTAGTCAAATGTGATAGTTTAAATAATAATAACGTTTAAGGATAAACTTGTATTTTATTTTATTTTAATAAAAAAAGTATACAAAATAAAATAGTAGACAACCTTTGACTCAACAGAAATGGTTTTTAGATGATTTTGCAGTGTAATAGTTTTTAGATTTACAAAGCTACAACTTTTGTCAGGACTTCTTTTGATCGGCGATATTTTAATGATGGTTTTCTGAAATATGTAATACTGGCTATATTTAGAACATAAACGTTTCAAATTGGCGAAGTTTCAGATTTGCAACACAAGATGGCATAGTCGTGCACGTTCTCTATGCCATCTAGTGTTGCAAATCTGAAACTTTTACGTTGTAAATATTTGACCTGTGCTGCCACCTAACTTCCTGCACCCTCCGTTTAGGGGACCGTGCACGAAGTAGACTGTGCCATCTAGCGTTGCAAATTCGAAACTTATAAGTAAAATATACTTGACATTGACGCGTCTGTGCTTCCACCTATAGTTTCTGTACGTTCCTTATAGTAGTTACCGTGCAAGTTCCTTAATCTAGCACCTTCTGCAAAAACATCATCAACCAGCCAGTATTTACTTAAAACCAAACTCCTTAAAACTTGCAATCAGTCGGTCAGCCTCTCGGCACCCTGACTCCACAGCTCCGTGGGTGTTACTGTGCCTGTGATGTGACGTGGCTTCCCCCGCGAAGCAGACGACAGGGAACTTGTTGGGATGGTACAGGGGCTCTGATAGCTCGATGGCACCACCGCCGTTCTTTTCTTCCGTATAGACTGTTCGGTATGAGTAAGAACCTCGGGCGAGGGGGTTTGAGGCCCATTGAGATCTGAAATCAAATTATAAAATGGTTTAAAGCTCTGTAATCTCTGTGAGCTCTGTAATCGTAACCGCAATAGTATCCAATATAAAAGTCTAAATGAGCCACGTGGTGACAGGTTTTTCTGCTCGGCCGAGTCAATACTCTTGATTTTTTACTATTTCGTAGAAATCTCATATTCGGAACCGAACCCCTTCGTTATACTCACATAACCAACACTGTTTACAGCACTAATCTCGTTTTTGACTGGCAAACAACATTCAAGGTTGAAAATATGTAAAGAAAGAATTGAATTTATTTAGTACATACACGAAACACGCACGGTACATGGAAATGGTATGCCAAAAGATTTTGTGTCTCACGGTTGTGCTAAAAAGGACCATTTTAGCGATATGTCAGACTGATGCTGTCTGACGCTGGTTTTCTAATGACGAGTGCCGGTAAAGGACCTGCCGCCACCACGTGACACTGGCTGAATAGTCGGAACCGGCACAGTTGCCAAAAACGAAAAAAAAATAGATTCGACTACAGACTGTCAAAGGGACAGGTAATTTATTTTACAGTTTCATTTAATAAGTGGCAGAGAATACCGTTAAAGGCTACCTACTTCATAAAGAACAATTTATTAGAAACCTCACCTCAAAATACCCTTAATCGGTGAAACATCAAACTTCTTCTTGATAACAATATCAATAAGCTTCTGAACTCCTGCTTTCACTTCTTCAACGCTAAGTTTTTCCATGAACTCGGCTCCTTTGCCTTGGATCCAAAACAGTAAAACATTAGGTTGGTGTTCCACGGTCCAAAGTCCAAATATTTCTGTAATCCATTGGTCCGTTCCGAATTTAGCCTTATCTTCTTCTCGCCATAGCATGCTGAATTTGGCGGGAGTTTTGGGCCACCAGGGTGTCTCGAATTCTACGTAGATTTTGTCCAGAACGCACATGTTTAAGTTTTGTATTGTGGTTACTTTTTCTGCTGGCAGTTGGGGGATGAAGAGTTGTTCGTGTCTGTAAAAATAAAGACAAAATTACTACTTAAGCCTCTAAATTTATTCCACAGAGAATTTGGATAAACTGGACATCATGAATAAAAAACTGTCATGTCATTCAAAAAGAATACCTATACTTTTTAAACTTGGGTTAGTTAACTATAATGTATCTGTAAGAAAGTTTTATCGAAAATGATTGAGTGAAGTAACTACCTCACCTACTCAATTTCGATAAAACTTTCTTGATTACTAATAAATTGGTAGACTATCCAATCTATACTCACTGGTTAGATTGGTGGACGTGTGTCCGTTACCCAGGCCAGATGTTGTCGAAAATGGTCATTTGAATCATATAGATAATTAGTTTTGCGGCTTCTGTAATTGTTGCGCACATTTTTAAATTTGTTGCGCTTATAGATTTTTAATTATTTCACAAAAACATTTCCTGCTGGCGTAACGTTACGCCAGCCAGACCTTTTTCTTTCTAATGGGAATATTTAAATAAATATTAGCTATAAAATTAGTTGTCTAGATGAAGTAAATGTTGTGCCTTATTTTGTATTTGTTCTTTCTTCGGTTGCGAAGTTATTCGAGATTTTGCTGGGGTAACGTTTTTGGTTTTGCTAGATCTTTGAAATGGTTAAGCGGATTCTTATCATATTTTGTACATGACTTCTTAGGACTTAGTTTAAATTTGTTCTACAATAATAAAACCAAAATATTGCATATCTTAAAGGTTATTTCATTAAACAGAAAAACACTTCAATTGGTCCCAGCACTCTCAATAAGAAGTCTAACGACTTACTTTAAACGTTATTTTAAAGCTTGTAACTGCCTTCAAATGTATGTGAAGTTTCATTAGTATCCTGTAAGTATTTAACAAGTTATGATGATATTCAGTTCTTCACGAACACGGTCTTGATGCGCGCGGTGTTATTTGGCCACTGGATTAGATATATGAACTGAATGTTATGTCAATTATTAGTTTTTTAGATCAGTTGTATATCAGTAAATTTTCAGCTCAGTAGATTGGATAATTAATGAGATAATACGATTAAAGTCATTAGGAAGTGAATGACCGTGGTAACCCGACCAAGTTTAGGTGGTTACGAAAAAGCGAAAACGCAGAACATTATACTATCTTTTGAAATGTTTAGTATAATACACCTTACAATTTCAGTACAGACGCGTACACTGTTAAATACATACATAATATAATATTGTCTGTACTATGAAAACATTATTATTATCTTCCCAGTTGCACAAACTTATCAGAAATCACCGTTAGAGCATGGCGTTCGATGGAACGCGGGAGGGGTGGGATGAAGGGGTAATACATTGCTTGCATAACGTACTAAACATGCTCCATAAACACATAATTCATCTTCTAGAGTGCGCGTGCGCTTCGGCAGTTCCGTTTCCTATCCCACCAAATAATACGTATAAGACTGGTGGTTTTAATTGGTAAAAATAACAAATTTGAAAAAAAATAGTATAGTTTTCCGCAGAACTCGTGTCGAATATATATTATTACATTAACACCCGTGCACTTTCATTGTTTTGTCAACACTAACCCGACCGGTCTAATTTAAGGATAGGAAAGGGAGAGAATGTCAGGTAAACCAATAGGATTTACGCAAATAACACAATGTTGTCGGCACTCTTTTGTTAACTACCAGCATCGCCGGCGCTTCCCGCCAGAGTTGTTATATTTAGTGTAGGTAAACATAATGAAACAATGATAAACTTAGGATACGTTTTATAATTCATAAAAAAATAGAGAAGAATTTGTAAAATAACGATTAAATCTAACGAAGTAACTAATTTAAAAGTAAACTACGAAACAACGAAAAAACATATTTCTGCACAAATCTTTTTAGTGGGACGAATGGCACTAATCGAAGAACATATTCCGATTCGTCCCCTCTTGAATTAGGATTGGGACGATCGGGATCAAATTAAATATTATTTTTGTAAATTCCCGTTCGTCCCCCTCGGAGGACGAAGTCGAGGGGACGAACGGGAATACACCGAAATGATTATTTTACCTGTCAATAAAAATTCTTTAATAATCATGTAGTTTTAAAAAAAAAAACTTTTGTACATGTCTGTACTAATTTTGTAACACTATCCTACATATTTTAGAAGGTACCATAATGTTCTGCGTTTTCGCTTTTTCGTAACCACCTAAACTTGGTCGGGTTACCACGGTCATTCACTTCCTAATGACTTTAATCGTATTATCTCATTAATTATCCAATGTACTGAGCTGAAAATTTACTGATATACAACTGATCTAAAAAACTAATAATTGACATAACATTCAGTTCATATATCTAATCCAGTGGCCAAATAACACCGCGCGCATCAAGACCGTGTTCGTGAAGAACTGAATATCATCATAACTTGTTAAATACTTACAGGATACTAATGAAACTTCACATACATTTGAAGGCAGTTACAAGCTTTAAAATAACGTTTAAAGTAAGTCGTTAGACTTCTTATTGAGAGTGCTGGGACCAATTGAAGTGTTTTTCTGTTTAATGAAATAACCTTTAAGATATGCAATATTTTGGTTTTATTATTGTAGAACAAATTTAAACTAAGTCCTAAGAAGTCATGTACAAAATATGATAAGAATCCGCTTAACCATTTCAAAGATCTAGCAAAACCAAAAACGTTACCCCAGCAAAATCTCGAATAACTTCGCAACCGAAGAAAGAACAAATACAAAATAAGGCACAACATTTACTTCATCTAGACAACTAATTTTATAGCTAATATTTATTTAAATATTCCCATTAGAAAGAAAAAGGTCTGGCTGGCGTAACGTTACGCCAGCAGGAAATGTTTTTGTGAAATAATTAAAAATCTATAAGCGCAACAAATTTAAAAATGTGCGCAACAATTACAGAAGCCGCAAAACTAATTATCTATATGATTCAAATGACCATTTTCGACAACATCTGGCCTGGGTAACGGACACGGTGGACGTATGCGGATTAACGCAGTAGGTACCTACATAATATTATGCTTATTATACACGTCCTTATTACTGTAGTGAATGAGCTGCAATTATGTATTTCAGTAAAGCACCATCACTCAGTTTTAATAGACAGAATGCTTATTTTAAACGTAACGGAAATATGTTTAGCATGAAAGCATTAAATTGTTACGACGCCATGCCACACTTTACCGGCGTTAAATTGTGTTTACTTGAAGTGTTAACAGAATTAGTGCTTAGCACTTAATGCGTTATTGTGAATCATAGTCATAGTAGTGTAATCATAGAGGGTTTGTATGTTTTGGAATTTATTTACTCTCTATTTTTACACATAGAGGTACAAATTATTTGGTTATAAATGGAAAGGTTCTCGAAATGGGACTGCTTCATTGGTTTCGTTATAATTAATTTGTTTTAGCATGGCAATACTGGGTATTGATTACTGTCTAATATCACTTCGTAAGGATACGAAAAAAGAACTTTCATTTTGCAATAAAAAAAAAACTTTCAGGAATACGATAGATATCGATTCAGGAAATGTCTTTGTTTTCTTTTTTTTAAATAACCTCAATAAAAATGTAAGCTGTCAATGATAGCCATTGCCTTTCCAAAAGGCATTAGCCACAATTATTGTAAGCGTAGAATTGATTCGATCTCTTATGTGTTATTGGGTTTATCCCTTAAGAATTTCTCATTAATTCTCAGTATACCAACCATAGACACGCTCCTTATTATAGTGGGTAGTGGGACTCAACTAACGAGCGTCGGTCTATCTTAGGGAACAGATAGCTATTATGTTTTGTTAATTATTGCGTGATTTGCATCCTAGTAGAGAATGCCCTTTGCAATGCCGAATGCTCAAATAAAATCTAGGTTATCTCACCTCTCCTTCAAAACTCCGACAGACACCGTAACAATAACACTCTTGGCTGCATACAAGCTTCCGTCCTTGCACTTCACTTGTACCAATGGGTTGCTCGGGTCGATGCCGAGTTGTGTGATGCCCCAGCGTATGTTCTCTACTTCTTTGTTTAAGAGAATTTGTAGGGGTATCTCCTTGGATGGGTCGGGGTATTTGTTCTGGAAATAGAGGTTAAAACTGTAAAACAAGTGCCCGACTATTGGGTTCGGCGCCTCTGCCATATAAAACAGTCTGGTTATTTCGTATCACAATCAAGAACAGAAAATAAATGACTTTCAGCAAGTGCGCATAGACTAGGTCTTGATCAGTTCTTGAATCTATACAGCTATACTTATAAATGCGAAACTTTGGCTAGATGGATGTTTGTCACTCAATCACATCAAAACGGCTGAAGGAATCTTGATGAAATTTAGCACAGAGGTAAATCATAGTCTGGAATAACGAATAGGATACCCAATTTTATCCCGCGAGTATGTTCCCTTGCGATAATTTTTGCAATCCCCGCGGGCGGCAACTACTATAATGAACCATCCACAGAGATATCGTAGATTGATTAATCTTTTTGGTCTTTGTCATGAACTTAAATCATCTGATAAAAGACGCAATCCGTTGTTCAGGTGAAGCTAGGCGCAATTTGGCGGTCACATAATCGATCCATTTGCTCAAATTAGTTTCTATACAGGAGCATATTTGATTTACTGGATAGGAAATCTTCATGAGCCATATATTATTTCCCAGTTGTAGTTCCATCATAGAAATACCTCACAAAAAACGTATGACCGCCTTACCATCAAAACATCAAGAACAGTCTTGTACCCCCTTCCCTTCCAGTTCAAGAAGGGATCGCCCTCACACTCCCTGAACTCCGACAGGACCTTCAGAGACTTGCCTTGCTTCGGGTCGTCCTGGCCACCAAGGTGGTTGTTTCTTTCAAACCATTCGATGAAGGATTTGGATAGGTCTGGGTCTTGCTTTAGGGTGGCGTTAGAGTTGGCTCTGGAAATAAAGCAGAGATTTTAGCCATCGACACATTTTTGTTGTGTAGTTAGCATTTTATAATGATTTAACTTTTTCAATATCTATACTAATCTATACTAATATTATAAAGCTGAAGAGTTTGTTTGTTTGTTTGTTTGTTTGTTTGAACGCGCTAATCTCAGGAACTACTGGTTCGAATTGAAAAAATCTTTTTGGGTTGAATAGACCATTTATCGAGGAAGGCTTTAGGCTATATATCATTACGCTTAAGCCAATAGGAGCGGAGCAGCGATAAATAATGTTTTAAAATCGGGGATTCCACGGGGACGAAGTCGCGGACAGAAGCTAGTATAATTATAAAGCTGAAGGGTTTGTTTGTTTGTTTGAACGTGCTAATCTCAGGAGCTACTGGCTCGATTTGATTACTGGCGAATTCTTTCAGTGGTAGATAGTCCATTTATCTAGGAAGGCTATAGGCTATATGTATATATATCATCACACTAAAACCAATAGGAGCGGAGCACCAATGAAGAATATTTAATAACTATTCTATGCAGCCGAAGTCGCGGGCAGAAGCTAGTCAGTAACTTGTTGGTTAGGTGCGAGAAACTACCCATCGTTTAAATAAGACACTTACTGATTAATGACAAAAGTAACACCAAGGGACAAACTCAACATAATCTCTGTGATCTGAATTAAAAAATACTTAGGAAAGCCAGCAATATTATGGTATCAGTTCCTTTTGTATAAATTATGACAAGATCACAAGAGGTCATAAAGCCTAGCACTGCAGGCAGTAGCACAAAGATTTCCTGATACATGTTTTCTTTCTTATATTACACTAGCTGCTGCCTGCGACTTCGTCCCCGTGGAATCCCCGATTTTAAAACATTCTTTATCGCTGCTCCGCTCCTATTGGCTTAAGCGTGATGATATATCGCCTAAAGCCTTCCTCGATAAATGGTCTATTCAACCCAAAAATAATTTTTCAATTCGAACCAGTAGTTCCTGAGATTAGCGCGTTCAAACAAACAAACAAACTCTTCAGCTTTATAATATTAGTATAGACTAGCGGCCCGACGCGACTTCACTCGGGTGGACATTTTATTTATTTTAATATAGCCACATTCCTGTTACTCAGGGACAATGGAGTATTTTAATGGTGAAAGATTTTTTTAAATCGGTCCAGTAGTTTCCGAATATTTTCTTAAGAAACATACAAAAGTACAAATCTTTCCTCTTTATAATTTCATTAGATTTCTTCTTGAATAGATTTAACAAGGTATATAGACTACTTACGCGCCCCTCACAAACTGTGAGATCGACGTCTTGATATTCTTGTCAGCTCCTTCCACCTCGTCTCCTAAAGCCTTCAGGATGTCAGTAGCTTTGTCTTCAGGCACCAGTTCGCCGTTAGAGCGCACGTAGAAGTTGGTGTCAGGGTCTGATCTGCCCAGAAGACCCAATGGGTTCACCATTTCGAAGATTACATTGTCTTTCTCCCCGTGGCACCTGGAAATTATTGTTTATTTATTTTATTTTTTGTCTTGTGCGAGTCCCAAATAAACATGTTTCTTTATTTACACTCTACTAAGGGCGGTAGTAGGTACGTAAAGATGTAACAACACATGAAACTATAAATCGAGTGTTATTTAACAAATGACAGTCGTAAAACAAATGTAAGTATTTGAAGTGAGACTTGAGCGGTAGGTAACACATCAACCAACTTGATAAAACTGGCCTCCGTACGGATATAGCATCTAGGAAAGCATATCTAAATATTCAGAAAAGTTATCTCCGGCCAAAAGGCAGCACAATTTATGAAGTTCATCTGACGGAAGACTTTTCTTGCAAATATTGAAGCTGTCTTACCAAGCAGCGCCGATATCAATAGATTTCCCTGCAAACTCCGTAGTGCAGACTCTGCCGCCGATCCTGTTGCCAGCCTCAAGGCCCAGGACCTGAAGACCAGCGTCATGCAGCTTCCTCATCGCCGAGATACCGGCCGCGCCGCACCCGATTACAATTACGTCCATTATTCGCCTAAGAAAAGAGAAAAACAAATATAAAAATCATAATTCTTCCATATGGCTTTGCCGTATTCGGATACAAATCTGCAGCCAAATAGCTTACTGACATATCCGGAAGAATAACCAAACTTAAGTGGCACATTGTCAAAGATCAGATTGTGAATAGGGTCGAAAGAATCTGGAATAGCGACTGCGTACTGGAAGACGAAGCGCTGGAAAGACTGGCAAGGTGGACCAATGCCCTGGTGAATCGGGTGGGTGATGATGTGGTCGACGATGGAGCATGCTTGCTTAGAAGTAGGTAACCTTTTTATTCTTCTTAAAATAGGTAGGTTATCTATAGTAAATACGTACTTATATAAAAAAAAATCCAAGACTGATGGAAAGATATTTTTACTCTGAGAAGATGAAAAAAAAATGTCAACTCACGCCACTTTGATAAATTAAAAGGAGTCTTTGTTCATATAACTTTACCACTACACAGCAGAATATAAACTAAAGATTCATCTGTTTATTCATTCAATATCTCGCGTTATTACTTGTTATTACGTAATATTTGTAATCGTTCGACCACGATGTTATTCGATGTTATCAATTTTGACTGTTGTAACGCTGTTTTAACTTGGGGACAAATGTTTATCTACGTAGTACCTATCGAATTAGTTATATAAGTACTTATATATGTTATAATAATCTAATTATTTACAAAATACAACTAAACAAGCTATAATATAGAAATTAAAAAATATATTTACAAGCGGAGTAAAAAGGGGAAAGACTCATAGGGCATCGAAAAATTCGTCCACATCGCTGTCAACGGGAAAAGTGCCCAGAACACTGGCCGCATTGCCACGTTGAATGACAATGCTGATTTGTTGACCAAAGAAAAGGCCAGCCCTCTGGTCACGTGAAGAGTCGACTAACTGCTTGCTGATTTCACGAATAAGTCGATGAGCACTCGGACCCCATGGCCCTAGTGTTTCAACCCCAAACGGCTCAAATACGTAATACCCAATAAGTTTGTTTGTCATATTTGCGCCGTTTGAGATATTCTGCTCCTGTCGCTATACAACCTGCCGTGCTAAGAAGATGGGATGGCGCAAGGGTATCGACACATGTTGCATCCCACACCAAAGGCCTACCCACCTTCCAAGGCATTATGGTTATCCCGTCTGGCCTCTTCCCATCGTCTCGCGCCAAGCTATTTGGTTCTATTACAGCTGGCACCCCGGCGGTGACAAGAGCCCGCCGGATGATGTCATTAATGCTGGCGTGCCGTGCTATCCGACCCGCGCTTCTACTGCAGGACAAGCCATGGTGTCTCAGGGAGACAACTGCTTCACCACATTGGCAGTGATATGAGCTGGAACCTAGTGTCCCATCATCCAAATACCAGACATTACATTTTGAATTTAGTTGTTGAATGATTGGATGAATAGCCAAAATGAAAATGACTGGCCCGAGAGGATCACCTTGTTGGCATCCAACTGCAGATTCCAAAAGGAGCAATTTAGAGGGGTGCCTGTAACTATCTAGGAGTGATATTTTTGGTTTATCTCTTATAACCAAGAATTTCAGATAATTCTTTTTTTTACTTCCGCCAACAAGGTGTCCCAGTGAACAGAATTGAATCGGGAGGGGGCTGAAATGGAGTGCCAGTAATGGTCCCATTGCAGCCTCCTCCAGAGACAAGTCGGCCGCTGTGCTATTGTGCAGTGGCTGATGCCTGTGGACGGTGAGCGTGGGTGGCTCGCCGTCCGATAGCAAACAGGCTGAGTCGACGACGCATTGTGTTCCACGCGCGCCTCAAGGAGCCGTCAGCATCGAGGACGGGGCCCCATAGGGTCGGTGCCAGGTGCCTGCTAGGGTTGCGGAATTTGTTCGAAAGAGTCACCGCGGCCCTGGAACGCAAAGGGCGCAAGAAGGATCACGGGTGGGTTTTAGTCAGTAAAAGTCTGACACTCCCTACCGCTCCGCCCAGGGCGGGACGGGTCATTTGATGATTTACCATCCAAAAAAAAAAGTGAACAGAATTGAATGCTCTCTTGACGTCAAACTTGAGGATAACCTCACCCTTGCCAATATTTATAAAAGTAGACAGGGCATGGACGGCAGCCTCACAGCCCGCGACAGTAACAACATAATTAAAAAAGAACCCAAGAATACCCGTCGGGGGCTGCCATCACTATCTGCAAAACTAGCTCATTTAATGACAGCCCTGATGGATATTCTTGGGTTACATTACTTCTGTAAGTCGGGAGTTTTTTCAATTATGTTTTTACGGTCGTGGGTTTTTTCAAAATTTTCAATTTTTCCTTTTCAAACTCAAACTCACTCAAACTCAAAGCATTTATTTCAGTTAAAACCTTTACAGGCACTTTTGAATTGTCAAGTCGAAAGAGGTGAAGCTATCTGCACGTTCCAAAGCGTAGATCTCTATGGAGAAGAACGTGCAAGAAACTCCACGGACACTCTTTTAAATCATGTTCTGTATTACATTACGTTTTAATACATCCTTTGGTGCTTCTATATGTAAGGACAATGCAAAGAAAAAAAAGGAAACCACAAAACAATTCAAAGTATAAAGATTAAAACAAATCAGTGGCAGTTAAGAGGTGACCAGTCTCAACCGACGGCGCCCGTTCACGAACATGACGCGTGTATCGGCACCGTTTAGCTCAACCATTTTGAAGGGAACCGAACGATCCAACACACACGCCACCATCAGCGAGACATTTGAGCGAGCATGACATGCTCTCAACTGCCATTTTAGTTCAAGTCACAAAGTAAACTATAAGGTATCACATGTAAATGGCTCCATGGTACTCACATTTACAATATTTGAAAATAAAATGCTTCTACAGTATACAAAACTACGGTTTACATTAAACCAAGCAAATACAAGTAAAAAAAACAGATAAATTATTTATTCTCAAAATAATATACCTAATAAAAAAAAGAAAAATAAATAAATGAGACAAAAAAAGGGCGAGCATCTCTTCCAAATATATAATCCTAACTTGTTAACCCAAGTGGTTGAGGCTGTGGAGCAGGACCGGCATTTAGCCAAGCATTTTTATCAAGGATATAATCTTCCAGTTTATAATATGCTTGCCTACATAGTGTGCGTTTTATGCATGTTTTAAATTTTCTCTCATTCAATTGAAGAATATCGACTGGTATTTTGTTATAAAATTTTATGCAATACCCCATAAAAGAAGTGTGTACTTTAGCCAATCTAAACCTAGGTTGATCTAATTTGTTTTTATTTCTGGTATTAAAATTATGCCTGTCGCTGATCTTATTAACTGACTTTTTCATCTGGAGTCTCTCGGTAGTCTATATAGAGTCTGGATCTTTTAATTACATGGGACTTAAAATAACTGGCGAAAAAAAGGATTAATATTCACCTAGTCAGTCCCCGTATAAGGTCAAACGTTTTAGCAATTTTCGGGGCAAAAATAACCGCACAATAATTGTTTGACAAAAAAATCTACATATAAGGTGCCACTTATATACAAGGTTTTTTGATTATAAGTAAACCAGCGTTTCAAACTTTTCAATGTTTCTATGATTCCTTATCGAACTGTTCAGTCGCCGTTTTTTTAAGATACCAAAATAGGGTAGTTTACTAAAAAAATTTGATTGCCAAAAAATATTGGAGACGTATTTTTTTCTTTTTTCACATAAACAAAAAATGCGCAGTGCGTTGAAAACTCGTGTGACGTCACTACTCGCTACATTTTTTACCGGGCCGTGACATCTCACGCTCCCACTCCTGATCTTTGATGCTTTTTATCGTTTCTATAGATTTGATAAAGGCAAAAATACGTGTCCAATATTTTTCTATAATCTAACTGACGGACTAAACATTATCATATATTTTTAACTCAGGCAACATCCCTATTGAACCCGTCCAGGATTTATTGGTCTGTCACAGACTCACAGCCTTTTTAGCAAACTCTTATTAAACTGTAATTTATTTTTTTAATTAATTTAAATCATCTAATCATAACAGCTTTTAGTTCCCACCATGTTTAAAGCAACTCTACCTACCCCTAATGGTATTGTACATAATGGCCAGTCGTTTACTTAAGGAAAAGTCACATAGAGCTTGATAGAGCTCCGCTAACAGGATCAGCGGCATTCTTAGACCCATCCTTGTGACACGCGACCGAATGGTAGGGTCACCAGGCTTTGAGCGTAAAGACGGACAGGGTAATTTGCAAAACTTGATAACTCAAAAGTGCCTGTAAAGGGTTTAATTGAAATAAATGCTTTGAGTTTGAATGAGTTTGAGAGTATGGTAGAGTAGAGTAGTAAAGAAATGCAGAATCTTTACACAATTGGGTATTTTACTAGTTATAAAAACCATAAATCTATTTGATCCGTCCGTTGGATTTTAAAAAAAATATCGGACACGTACTTTTTATCATTTCAAATCGTAAAAAATATAAACATAAAGTGCATCAAAGTTCTAGAGTGGAGGCTGGTGGCACGACGCTACTAATAAAAAACTTTTTACAAAAAAATACAACCGACTTTTACACAAAAATAAAAAAAGTACAAAATAACTTTAATTTCGGAACTCGGTGTTTGTGATTCCTTTTTCGTTTTTTGAACACCGACTTCCCAAATTAAAGTTATTTTGTACTTTTTTATTTTTGTGTAAAAGTCGGTTGTATTTTTTTGTAAAAGTTTTTTATTTTTCACTTTTTAGTGGTACCTACACCCCCTCCCCTCCCCCCCAACCTAAACGAACCAATCACATTGGTGTAAAAAAAACGCACTGCTCCAATGCAGAGTAAACTAAAAGGTCGTCAATGTAGATATTTTTTTTAGACTTTTGTTGATTTTTCGAAAACCGCTTGTTCGTCTCGATAAAATTTTCATGGGACCATTTGGGAAGTACATATACCCTTTCCAACAAAAAAGAATTTTTCAAATCGGTTGGCAAGCGACGGAGTTATGCGCGAACAAACATAAAAAAAAAAAAAATACAAACATCCGAATTGAGAAACTCCTCCTTTTTTAGAAGTCGGTTAAAAATTGTAGCATGTAGTGACGTCGCGCGACAAAGAATGTCTCATTCTTTAGGTCAGCTCATGGCGTCCCTACACAAGATGCAAGTTTTTGCTTGACGCGCGGACAACGTCCTCTGGCTTATGTAACATGTTACGAGACTATAAACACATAACACCAGTAGCTTTCCTGGGATATTGGCTAATAAGTACCAAGTATCAGTAGGTCTAGTGCTCTCTCTATGTTAGTCTAAACGCTAGGCTTAGTGTAGATCCAGTCAAAGCAGTTTTAATTAATTAATTAACTCAGTTTAGAAGAAAAAGTGTTGCAGTGTAGTGTTGTGTTGTTTGTGTGTGTTGTGTGTTGTTGTGTTGTTTGTGTGTGTTGTGTTGTGTGTTGTTGTGTTGTTTGTGTGTATTGTGTGTGTTGTGTGTTTTTGTGTTGTTTGTGTGTGTTGTTGTGTTTGTGTTGTGTGTGTTGGATTTATTTAAACTTCTTGTAACTGACTTCTACCGCTCCGGGCGGAGCGGAACGAAGTGTCAGATTTTAGCTGACTAACTAAACCCATCCGTGTTCCTCCTAATGCCCTTTGCGTTCCAGGACCGCGGTGACTCTTTCGAACAAAATCAGCTACCCTGGCAGGTACTGGTCCTAGTGGGCCCCGTCTTCTACACTGACATCTCTTTGAGGCGCGCGTGGAACACACCACGCCGCGCCGCCGCGCCGCCCGCCCGTGTCAGCACGGTTCTTGTCGGATGGAGCTACCCAACGCTCACCGTCTGCAGACCCGCGAAACTTCTTGTAATTACTAGGTACCAGTCACTTACACAGTCCCTCTGCTGGTGTATACTTTATTATTACTCTTTATTATGTACACCATATAAGTTACAGAAAATATAGATAAAGAAAACATTGCATAGGGTGACACAATGGGCGGCCTTATCGCTAAAAGAAAGAAAGAAAGAAAAAAAATGATTTCAGTAATTCCCTGAACACTTCATCATCTGCCTAGCCTTTTCCCAACTATATTGGGGTCGGCTTCCAGTCATACCGGATTCAGCTGAATACCAGTATTTAACGTGGAGCGGCTGCCTACCAGACCTCCACAACCCAATAACTGGGGAACACGGTACTTCTTGGCAAGACTGGTGAATTGATTCCCTGAACACTTAATTGATGAAATTCCATTGCGTCTGATCCGATGGTTTTCATGTTTAATTGGCTAGCAAGAGCTCAACCAAAATTCATAAACCGAGTAAAAATCCTATCCTACATATTAAATTAAAATGCGAAAGTAAATTTGTTTATTTTCTTTCATGCTGCCTAAATCACCAAACTGATTATGATGAATTTCAGTACAGAGGTAGATAGGTAGATGAGATATGACGACGTGAGCGAATCCGTGATAAAGCTAATTATTTAATAAAGTAAACTCACTGTAACTTATGAGTATGAACAAATCCTCGTCTTGATTCACTATTGTTGATAACAGTACACAAGTGTCTGCCTGTTGTACTACGTGTTTCACCGATCAAGATATAAATAGATCCGACTCTGGTATCGCCTTTTATTGTGTCGTTTGAGCTGTCAAACTAACTTCAGTTCAGAGTTACTTTTGATCCTGGGATTATGTTCTCTTGAGATAATTTCCGACATTCACGCGGGCGAAGCTGCGGGCAGCAGCTAGTGATTAGATAAAATATCGTTACACTTGGCGTGAAGTTCGTAAGATCTCAGTCAAGGACAGTCCATGCGTGAACTTTGATTGGATCGCCGGTACCCAATAGTTGAGAGGATTTACTTCCTATAGCAGAGGCCAGAAGTATTTGGCAAAAGTAGAGTGAAGCCTTTACCTGGAATTGCGACTTTGTGGGTCATAACGGGCTTATTATCTATTAGACTAGCAGCGCCCCGCGCTTTTCACCTGCGTTGTTCCCGTTCCCGTGGGAATACGGGGATAAAATATAGCATATGTTACTCAGGGTGAATGTAACTTTCTAATGGTGAAAGAATTTTGGAAATAGGTCCAGTAGTTTTTGAGTTTAATCGTTACATACAAAAATACAAATCTTCTTTATAATCTTACTAGCTCCGTCATTTTGTAACATGGCAATACTTTTTTACTGCGTCTTGTGGTTTATTAATGAGAAATATAATTTAAAAATCAAATACCTACCGCATCAGAAGTGAAAAAATCCCGTGAAGTGGCAATGTTTCTAGTCAAGGCCCAGAATAACAGTTAAACTCTTTATTATGCAAAGCGACCTATGACAATGTTATTGTGATTTTTTATTTTTTAAAGATTATTATACACTTCCAATTTTTTTTTAAATTTAATTGTATTTGGAGGTGTGGGGGGTAGATGTGCATAGTAATGGAACCCTTTTTTTTCTGGATGGGAAATCATCAAATGACTTCTCCCGCTCTGGGCGGAGCGGAAGGGAGTGTCAGACTCTTACTGACTAAAACCCACCCGTGATCCTTGTAGTGCCCTTTGCGTTCCAGGGCCGCGGTCACTCTTTCGAAAAAATTCCGCAACTAGTGGAACCCGGGAACATAAGCTTAGCAATAAATTTTTATGTTAAATAAAATTATAAATTTTTGTGTTAATAAATATTTGTTCATCAGCAGTATCTACCTTCTTTAAATGCGATATTCGAAATTAATGGCGACTAGTCAAATGGGGCTAAAGGCGCTAAGTCTGACTGTCAAAAGATATTAATACAGAATGACGCTTAATTCAAAATTCGTGTGGTCAACTAGGATGTAGTAGGCTTTGCTAGAGAACAATCAACCTATAAAGTTCTCACTTCTGGAACACACTCTTGAGGGAGTGGGCCACATTGATAATATAAAAAAAACACGGTGGGCCATAATAACCCAAAACGCGGGCACAGCGCAAGTAAGTGAATTTGATTAATTAAAATTAATATTTTTGTATGCCACCTACTGTGGGTGTGGGACACAGAGACCTGTAATTGATCCATCCACTTTTTACCTGTGTTCACAAATAAACGTATTTGATTTAAGTGGACTAGTTGGCTACGTCATTTTAAATCAAATACCACTAATCCCAGACTAATGACGTGTGTCACCTTATTGTCTCCTTGAAAGACAGTATTTAATGTTCTGGAGCATAGTCCGTTGTCAAGGATAAACCTGGTATGTCAGTAACAGTATACGTCTGTGGTCAAGATGTGAGGGCAGGTAAACATAATATTTAAATATCCCGTTACGCCATTGTTGCGGTTTGGGCAGCGCGTCTTTCCCACAGTGCAATATTGTGGCATTTTATAGATTAAAGGGAGCTGCAGTGGATAGTTGCCAGTCATAAAATGATTTAGTACATGAGTTTAAAGGTTACTTAGTGATGGCCTAAGCTGTTTCATTGGTTCCAGCATTTGAAACGACGGGAACTGTTCTTTTGAACCAGAGTTGGTCAAATTGTCTTCCTCAATCGAAGTACCTAATGTTTATGCGGCTCTTCTTGGTTAGCCCGTAACGGTTTAGACTGATTAGTCTGTGGGAAGGCTATGCCAATAGGGATGTTTCCTGAGTAAAAAATATATGATTATGTTTAGTCCGTCAGTTAGACTATAGAAAAATATTGGACACGTATTTTTTCCTTTATCAAATCTATAAAAACTGACGAAGATACAAAGCATCAAAGATCAGGAGTGGGGGCTTGTGACGTTACGGCTCGCTAAAAATTGTAGCGAGTAGTGACGTCACACGAGTTTTCAACGCTCTGTATCGGCTTCATTTTTTGTTTACGTGAAAAAAGAAAAAATACGTGTCCAATATTTTTTGGAAATCTATCTGACGGACTAATTAGATTTTTTTAGTCAACTACCCTATTCTTTGAAAATATTGGTGATTCTACGTCGATTTCTCTACTTCCATTTAATTATATTATCATCTGCCTAGCCTTTTTTCCAACTATATTCGGCTCCCAGTTAAGCCGGATTCAGCTGAATACCAGTATTTTAGCGGCTGCCTACCAGACCTCCACAATCCATTAACTGGGTAACACGGTACTTCTTGGCAAGACTGGTGTCAGATTTTCTGGCTACTGACAATCCGTAACGACTGCCAAAGATATCCAAATGACAGCCGGGGCCAACGGTAAGATGCTGGTCACCCATTCACAGACCAACCTCGGCAAGCGTTGCTTAACCTCGAATCGACCTGTGAGGCGGTTATAATTTAGCCACGAGCAACAATGATAAATCTTGGTTACCACCGACTACGATACTTGTAGGACATAGAGCCTGCGGTGACTGAAGTCTACTAGCTTGATGATATTTTTTGCAAAAAATAACTCTTATCCCGCTTCATAGAAACCCGCACACCATTTGGTGAACGTCTTGTTCCAGAGCAAGCGCAAGCGCACGATCCAGGCATGAAGGCACACGTTGCAGGCGCTAGATATTTTTTGTGATAACTTGATACACGTGCACCTGCGCGGCAGGTGTGCACGTGCTACGGGTGGGCTCGGAAGGAACCACCTTTGTCGATTTTGTGAGGTATTGCGGAAGAATTCTTATGAGAACTTTAGATCGATTCTTGAATTTATTAGACCCTTCAGTTGGATTGGAAATGGGCTTTGTAGTGATCTGAGGTCATGAAGTGAGCACTCATACATTTAATTTGATGTATCTCTCAGTTTTTTTTAAAAACCATCCCTACTATCTTTTCACTACCACCACAGTCTCGTTGACTAGAATAAATTGTATAAATTTATTTCAAGTGACAGAGTTTTTGGCACTTTTAAATATTATTGATTACTTCGCTTTTGACCACTATCTCACCTGATAGTAATCGTTGATATTGACAATGGAGTGCGCTTTCCTGGAAGAAACTTGTTCACTCTTAACTAAAGGATCCCCAGGTTGTAGCTACCAGGAATTAAAGGCAGGGAATTCGATTCCTTAGCCGTACCTTACCTACGCACAATTAAAGTAGGTATTCCCAAAACTTTGTATGGCTGTCATTAATCCATAAATCAATTATTTCTTCTTTCACGTCCTTCCTTAGTCTTTAATTAATTTCAGAAGTTCCATTGGCCGTTAATTTAACTAATTGCTACATCTGAATCGCGTCAAATGTCATTCAATTCTAGTCTGAACACAAAGGGCGCGCATGTAAATGTCAGTTTGTTTAAATATGCCTTGTTTAATTGCGACGTTCCGGCCGTTGTTAGAGTAATTGCTATTGTCTTTGAAGATGTTATTACGAGTATAATTAGCGGCACATTAGTTGGCTAAAGGTTTTCGTAGTGGAGGAAGTTCGCGCGAACTTGTTCCAGTACAAAATATTTGGCCAACTTACATAAGTGGCGGTAATTATATCTATGTAAGTATTCTACCTATATGAAATTATTTTGACAGGTATGAAGTTTTTTGTTGGCGTGTCCTGTATATGTAAGAGGAGAGGTAAGGGGAGGGTAAGAAAAGCTGTATGGATTATTGGATAGTGATATACAGGGTTGCCAAAAAGTAGTGGATCAAACACAACTAGGAGTTAGATTGGGTCATCAGCTGTAAAAAAAAATCCTACGGGAGGTCTTAAAGGTCAACCCTTGCACAGTTATAATTTATTATGTGTTTTTATGAGAAAATTTACTTTGATTGGGTACTAATTCTCATTAAAATTTGAAAAAAATCTACACTTGTATCTTTTTAATCATTTTCACTAGATTGGTACTGCTGAGTCCTTGCATTTGACATGCTATTTATGGTTGTTTATTGGGTGTGTTGAAAATAATATTAAGTTTTACGAAAAAAAAAATCTTAAATCATAACTTTTTATTTAGGTACTTCGGACCCTACTGTGAAAAAAAAAACACTGTACCGAAAAGTGACCCTGTATTACAAGTTTTGGCGCATTTAATAGGGATTCTGAAAAGGTTTTACACAGGACCATGAGTGGCTCTAATATCTTTCTAGGTCGAAAAAACAAAACAACGATTGTGAAATAATTGTTTAAATAAAAGTAGCCAAAAGTAATAAAATATCAAATAGGGATATTTCCTGAGTAAAAAAAATGATTCTAATTAGTCCGTCAGGTCCGGTTATCGAAAAAATATTGGACACGGTAGTTCCTGAGATTAGCGCGTTCAAAAAAACAAACAAACTCTTCAGCTTTATATATTAGTATAGATACACAAAAATCGTCGAAGAGTCGAAATTCCCTTTCGTCACCTTTTACATGCATCTATCCAAAATTTTGGACGTTCTTCAACACCATAAAGCAGTATTTGCGCTGAAAGCTCATTTTGCTTAAAGTTCAGTGACTCTGACTCTCGGTCGCGTTGTTATCATAAAATCCATTATGCGTTGATTTCCTGTTTCGTTGGACATAAGGAAGATGTCACATCGGCAACGTCATCAGCGGATATTTTCTGTTTGAAGATATATTTCTTTATAGAAACTACTACCTACTATCTTCTAGTTTTCTGGCATTCGAATAATATGTACATACAAGCGTACATGCGTACATTTGATTCAAGATTCAAATAATTTATCATCACTACATACTAGTATAAAACAAAGTCGCTTTCTCTGTCCCTATATCCTTCCTAGCTTCCTAGCTTAAATCTTTAAAACTACGAAACGGATTTTGATGCAGTTTTTTTTTAATAGATAGAGAGATTGAAGGGGAAGGTTTATATGTATAATAAAATAAAAAAAAAACGCATCAAAATCCGTTCACACGGGAAGCGACTTTGTTTTATACAATGTAGTGAAGCAGCAAAAGAACCGCTACGCCATCTATCCTACCAGCGGGAACAAAAATAATTGCGATATCAGAAAATTCTAATATCGCAATATCTTTTTGTTGCCGTAAAATTTACCTCGTTAATTTTGGCGGCAATGATGCAAATTAATTGCAAGCAATTGTTGAAATTTGTATAAGTTCAATCAATTACTAGGTAATAGCATCGCCCCGAGGTTTTACCCGCGTTTTCCCCCTTCCCATGGGAATAAGGGATATAATAACTAGCCTATGTTCACCGGAGATAGTGTAGCTTCCCAACAGTGAAAGAATTTTTCAAGTCGGTCAAGTAGTTTCAGAGCCTATTCAATGAAAACAAACAAACAAAAAAACAATCAAATATTTCCTCTTTATAATATTAGTGTAGATTCAAAAAATATTTGTTTCCAAGTAAATAAGACAAATGCACTTCGAAGCATTACACTATCTAATGTTACGATTTATTAAACACTAGCAGCGCCTCGCGGTTTCACCCGCGTAGTTCCCGTTCCCGTGGGAATATGGGAATAAAATATAGCCTATAGCCTTCCTCGATAAATGGGCTATCTAACACTGAAAGATTTTTTCAAATCGGACCAGTAGTTCCTGAGATTAGCGCGTTCAAACAAACAAACAAACAAACAAACAAACAAACAAACTCTTCAGCTTTATAATATTAGTATAGATTTCAACTAAATATATTTGGTCCTACGAACCACTTGGATATTAAACCAAAATGTAGTTAAATAAGTTCATTAAAACAAATAATTACTTTATAAGTAGGTTGTAAATGAAACCGCATACTGCCAGAACAACCAGCAAACCGCATATTATTGTTTCACGATCAAAGGAATTCCAGAAACATTGCTTCATATGTTTAAAAAATTGACGGGTCGACAACGCAGAACACACAATGAATAAAAAATTGACAAAATGTAGGGATAAGCGATCGAATGCATAGACTGCAATTAACAGCCACTGAAACTTAACTAAGTAACAATAGATTTTTACTGCTCATAAAGTTTGCACTACTTTTGTAACATAAAGTTTATGTCGTATTGTAGTTGCGACAGAAGATGGACGCCTCTTGATAACTGTAAACCCGATGCCTGGAAAATACAGGTACGTGGGCGCAGGTTTTTGTGCCCCTGTTAATGCGTCTACGTAATCATAGACAGGCTCCAAGGGCTGTCTAAGAAGGTTGCGGAATTTGTTCGAAAGAGTCACCGCGGCCCTGGAACGCAAAGGGCACAAGCAGGAACACGGGTGGGTTTTAGTCAGTAAGAGTCTGACAATCTCAAGGTCATTTGATGATTTCACATCCAAAAAAAAGGGCTGTCTAAGAAGAGGTTTATGGTTGACACCAAATAAATGTGCAATAAAGGTCATTGACCTTTCCTTGATATCTCTTCGTAGGTACATGGACAAAAAAAATTAATCGTTTTCCATTACTAGTAAATATAAAGGATCACGATGGATGTCGATTCAATATAGCATTAATTCATTATTTCTGTTTTAAGAATTAAGGTTGTCAATAAATGTAGGTGGGTCAATGACCGTTATTGCACATTTATTTGGTGTCGACTATAGAGTTAAAATAAATATCTTTGGTTGTCCTGAGATTCGAGGAGGAGATATCCTTATTGCGTCAACCCCAAATAATTTAGGATAAGGAGAGGATCACAAGAGGATGATAATGCTGATTTAATTCAACAAAGAGTCAAGACTGGTAAAATTAAAGAAGAAAAATAGGGTAGTTGACTAAAAAAATCTAATTAGTCCGTCAGATAGATTTCCAAAAACATACAAACATCCGAATTGAGAACCTCCTCCTTTTTTAGAAGTCGGTTAAAAAATATTGGACACGTATTTTTTCTTTTTTCACGTAAACAAAAAATGAAGACGATACAGAGCGTTGAAAACTCGTGTGACGTCACTACTCGCTACAATTTTTACCGAGCCGTAACGTCACAAGCCCCCACTCCTGATCTTTGATGCTTTGTATCTTCGTCAGTTTTTATAGATTTGATAAAGGAAAAAATACGTGTCCAATATTTTTCTATAATCTAACTGACGGACTAAACATAATCATATATTTTTTACTCAGGAAACATCCCTATTCTCTCGTAAATTCATTATAGCTAAATGTAGCAGTAGCGAAGGGGTAAGTTAGGTAGCTACACTTAATAGGATTCCATACGACTTCCCTTTTGAAAAGTTTCACCCTTCGGTTCTATTTTAAGCAAAATATCAGAACGTAATGGTAGGAAAGTTGGTCCTTAGTTACGAATGAATGAACCAGCAAACGGTCATATCTGAACTTCGTGAATGTTTCTAAACACGAAATATAGTTGTTGAATATCATGTATCATGTTTACAAACGAGTCAGTTAAAAATTCTGCACAAACAATAGTGATATAAACTAGCGACCTGTTAAAGTGATGTTTTGTAAACAAAGCCATTGTTGCCATCAATAGGCCACTTGTTTATCCAAGGAATAGAATAGTGTCACTAAGCAGTCATTATTCTTCTATTAGGGTGTATGAGTCGACCGACACGGCCTAGCTCAGTCCTGCAGCCCTCCGGTTTGATTGACATACATACGCGCGCGCGCAGGTACGACTCGCCGTCAGTCGCCCCGCGCACGTCGCCCGAGTGCCCGCGTCGTTGTGTCGAGCAACCAAACCGGCCCGAATGCCGGAGAACCAGTCGGCGGGATGGCGAGTCTCGGCGCGCTAGTAGCGCCATGTTGAAACACGCGCAGCGGCCGCCGGCGGCTAACGATGCCGACCACCGCTACCAGAACATGCCGCGGCGGCCGCACCACCACCTGCCCCTCAACGTGTCGACCCTGGACTCCTCCAAGCACTCAGTCGGCGGGACGTCGGCGAGCGTCAGCCCCGGCGCGCAGCCGGCGACGACTCCCGCCCCGGTGTCAGTCGTCGCCCCCATACCGGTTACGTCTCCCCCGAAGCTGGCGAATGGAAACGCGACAGGCCTCCCGCCTCCCCGGCCGGCCGCTATCAGGAGTAGGAGCACGCGCGCCGCCACGGAGGAGGCGCTGACGTCGCTGGCGCTGCTGTGCCTCGTCAGCCTGCTGCTGGCGCTGCTGGCGCTGCTGTTCCTGCTGAAGATCTCGGCGCCCGCCACCAGTGCGCCCGAGGAGTTCGCAGTGGTGTACGAAGTGACATTAGCGTTGTGTGCGTTGACGCTCTCATTGAATCTTTGCTGTTTGCTCGTGTGTGCAATACAGTTCCTCTTTGCTGTGAAATTGGTGCATTCCCCCTCAGCGCCTAATGGACGGTAAGTGTTTCAAACCACCTTATTTTGTTTACTTTTAAACGCTCAGAATCAGAACGATCTCTCCGAGAGGTAGGGACCCGAAGATTACCAACACAAATATTATAATCTGTTAGGTTATTACTTGCGGCATGCGTCGCTGGCTCAGTTCCGAACAGACTTATCTCAATTCAGGTTATCACTTACACAACGGCATAACTGTAAGAAAACTTCAAGTTTCCAACTTGACTATCGGGTTTTTAAGTATTTTTCGTATAATTAATGCTATAACTGTTGATGGCAGATAGGTACTTCTAAGGTTTTATTATGGAATTCGGCAGTTTGTTGAAATTGCTTTGCTTTTATCAGCGTGTTTGTGTAAGGTAGGCAGAGCAGGTGTTAACGGTCCGCGGTGGCGGTTATTCGTGAATGGTTCGATAAAAAATGCTCAGTGTTCAACGGCTGATATTGGCTCGCACGCGCCTAGGCCGTTCTTTATCAAGTTTTTCAATTCACAATCGACATACGAATAAATTTTCAGTGGCGTGAGAATATGATCCGTTATGATATCGAGCCAATGCGTTTTACAGTTGCGTTAATTCGCTGAGCTCGTTAGCTACTGTTATGGTTTTTTCCTCAACATGTTGATTGCTGCACTCATTCGACTATTATAGCGTTTGGAGCAGTTTGCGCCAAAGGAATGTTGGTAGTAAAACATTTATTCTATGCAAGAATTCAACCACTGTAGCCACTTCAAGTGGACCAAAGTTAGTGTTCAAAAACAAAACTGCCAATAATTAAACCATACGAATATATAATCAGTGTTATCAAATTAATTGAGATTTATCTGCAAGTTGAAAGCAAAACAAAATCAAAGATAGAGGTACACTAAAACGGACTCCTAAAAAATCAGCTGTTTACTAAGAAGTAGTACCTACTATTAGTTGTAGTTGTTAGTCTTCGATAACCGTCAAACGCGACTACATTATCACTAACTACATCTGAACTGTATACTGGGTTATTTTGCTTGGTAAATAAGAGGCCATTTTAATGTAACAACACCAAAGATTGAATGGTTGAAGAAGTGCTGTGGCAATTGAAGGTGAAAGAAGTGACCATTATTCCATTGCATTCTTTCATCCAAGTGCATAATATCGACGGTTTAATTTCAAAATATACGTGCATGTAAAGTAAGGTGAATGAGTTTATTGGATATGAGAGCAATTTTTTAGAGAGACAAATGAAAGGTGTGAGTTTATCGACCATGCATCGTCCAGGGTTTGCCAAAAGCCGAGAGGAAAGAAAAGCAAACCGGGAGCCTATTCCCTGTACTGGGACAGAACTCCACCACATACCCGGTAGTAGGAAACTATGTAGCCTTTAATGATGGTGATGATATCTTTTAACCGTAATGCAGTTTCGCGATACAATAAGAAAAGCTTAAAGAAACACACAAAGCAATAGAAGAGCCTTGAATCAGAATAAGTTCATTTAAAACTTATAGACCGATTTAAAATCTAAACCCTGATCTTTTCAAAGTTAGAGTGAACAGGATTCTTGTGGGTAAGCGCATTCCATCGTTGACTTTGTGTCTGTCACCTGCGACCTAGACTAGAGTCAAGAGCATATCCATCTGACAGTAAAAAAAAAGAAACAATAATTTGGTAAAACCAGGCATGTAGGACAGAGTATGCGACCCTATGTTAGGTACGTGCCTCAACCGGTATTACTTTCCGGGTTGCCTGTATTTATACCGTGACCGCATAGTTCTGGGAGCACTAGCACAGAGACAGGTCAGAAAGTGCTATTTTAATGTTTTAGATAACGAAAATGTTATGAAATAGCTTGCGAGCGAAAGGACCAGTAATTTGGATGAAGGACCAAAACTTATTTTATTTTATTTGAGTGCTCAATTATGTAAAATGAAGGTCATAATAAAGATATTAGAATGTAACTATCGTAACATACAACTGAATTAATATCTCAAAGAATTCGTATTGGACTATGTGAAAATTGAGAAAATGATCGTATTTTAATCGAAAATCCTACCTGGATTAAAAACAAAAAGCTGATAACAAGTTGTTAAAACTCTTCAATCTTCAGCTTTGCTTCAATAATGAAACATTTATTACAATTATAAATAACATGCCAACTATACAAGATATTGATCCTAAACCTACAAGCAATTATTCTGCAGTGTCCATACATTCACTAATAACATACCAATGAGCGCTCACGGTCAGAGGACAGAGGTGATTTAAAAGACACAATAACAATAAACTAAGCACGACCACAAAATAAAGCATAAAGTAGGCAAATCATTTTCTACTTTGTACAAGGAACCGGTCGCAGAGGTCTCTCGGTTCTGACCTTTGGCGACTGCAAATTGTTGTAAGCAATGCCATCAGCGGTATTCAGACACTCGGCTTTTATTATAGAAGTTGTAAGCAGAGAGGCTGTTAGTACCAAACGACGAACTTAAGCCTGCTTACAAGTTGATGATACTCTAGTATCAATGACAACTTGAGCGAATTATCGTGAGAAAGGTTTTATGTATGAATGAGGCGGTTTGTAAGAACGGAGAATGACCAAACGATGGATAAAACTATTGAGTAATAACGTTTCAACAATATATGTACATTAACTTAAATCTACTAAACTATAAATTGAATTTAATCGATACTCGTTTTTCGTCCACATCGTTTTCATCAGGAAACGTGCCCAGAAGACTGTCAGCACTGCCACAAACAATGCTATTGAGTTGATGAAAGCAAATAGAGATCTATCGAAGCAGAAAATATGCTATGCCGATCCTATAATATATATATATCCTAATCGTGATAAGGACAGGAGGAAGATAGTCAACGTCAACTTGTGCATAAATCAGCTGTATCTGATCATCAGATCTTAAGTTAATTCAATCTCAAAAGATTTAGGGCTCATTAATTGCTAAAACAGGTACCAATCAGTGTCACATGAGTGTCAAAACATAAAGCTTCATCAGTACAAATGTACATTATTTGGAAATCCAATATACATTGGTCCTCGATGACCAGATTAGATAATGTCAACCCGGACACGGGAATGTTTGGTCATGCGTAATAACTAAGTCAGACCTCCCACATTTTGATCCATATTGGAATGTCGGAAGCAACTTAATACTTCTTGTATCGCTTGGAGTAATGCCAAACAATTAGTATTGTAACAATAGATCGTCGTTAGCCGCTCTATACACCTCGTTAGAGAAAATATTTGTAAAGCTTTTATTAGGATTGAGTCTAGCTTTAACTGTTCAATTCTTGATTCAAACTCCTGAAGATAGAACTGCATGGAATGGTTCTTTTTCTATTCTTGATCTGCTTTAATCGCTTATCGAACTAAGCATTAAGGATTGAGTAGCATTATTAAAAGAAAATATTCTTATTCTTATTAATATATATACTAGCTGCTGCGTTCGCCCTCGTGAATGTCGGAAATTATCCCAAGGGACCATAATCACGGGATAAAAAGTATCCTATGTGTTATTCCAGACTATGATCTATATCTGTGCCAAATTTGTGCAGTAATTTTGGCGTGAAAGAGTAACAAACATCCATACTAACAAACTTTCGCGTTTAGTTTATAAAGCAAATGCCTTCTTGCCAGAGCTCTAACCATGATTCCATGATCCATCTTCGTCAAGAAAACGCAAGTTCAAACCACATTCTAAACTTCAAGACTCACGACCATTACAAGAAATCTATTCTCGTCGTTCTCGTAGAAACACAACTAAAAGAATTCAAATAGGTAACATATTTCTCAAGAGCTATCGGAATATAATTGCGAACAAACTTGTTTTCTAAGCAAGAATCGACCGTGTTCATAATTTATGGCAAAATCGGAAGGCAGGTGCAAGCTTCCACTGAGAAACGCGTACAAACGACATGGTAAAACAACATCGAAATTTTGCATGATCCATTGCTGGCACAAAATATGTGATTATCAAGTAAATAAGAGGACAATTATCAATGTATCGTAAACTTGGCGAATTGGTTTACTCTTTAACGTATTTCGGAGAATGTGTTTTGTTCAAATTCCAGACAAATGCATAGTCGGTGTTACGGTTTCGAGTGAATTCCTTTAATTCATTTTGTAACGGTTTGACAATGTGGCATTGAAACTGGAGCGAGTATTGCTGAGATTACTATTTTACAGGATATTGGAAAGTAAATCATCAGGTTCGCTAAGAACAACCATCTAGTTCTTCGAGCATATTTGTAACAAAATTTTTACCCGGTATACTTTTTGTTGAGGATGTGGAGTTTTTGGTTTACAAAGATACTCCTTGAGGTTACATTTTCTAACAAATCAACAAGTTACTAAAGAAGTATAGGCAAAAAAAGAGTATTCAGAGACCAGACCCACAAGTCTGGTCTAAACAAAAAACACGGCGTTTTTAGAAAAAGCCACAAACAAAATTGAACACTCAGTATCAACCCGTTTCAAAATGTAATTATAAAAAAAACCATGTTAAAAAGTTTAATGCACCTTCAAATAGTGTCCAAAAGCCAGTCCGGCCACATAGTCAAAATAACAGCATTATAAACACATTCTGGACACATTTTGTTCTATGAAACGTGCTTGTAATATTAGCCGAACGCTTACCAATACATAAACTAAATTAGTATGGGAATACCGTATAGAACATTGATTTAAATTGTCGTAAGTAACTGTGTGTTGTAGTGGATTTATAGTTTGTAAACATTGTATCTACATTGTACAGCCTAATGTAAAGCATCGCTAAGGGTGCTGACATACGAAGAATTAGCATCCAAGATTGGGAGGGGAAATTTAAAAGACTGGTTACCATTTTTACGATAGCATTATTTGTACTCAACATTTGGGCCGATAGATCCTGAAGGTGATGGGTACTGACCGGTGTTACGAGCCGTAAGATAGATTTCTAAAATATAGTTTTTCTTTTTTTATGTAAACAAATAACGAAGACGGTACAGTTCGTTGAAAACTCGTGTGACGTCGCTAAGTGCTACAATTTTTGCCACGACGTGGCGTCACAAGCCCTGATTTTCGATGCTTTTTATCTTTGTAAATTTTTATAGATTCGATAAAGCAAAAAATACGTGTCTAATATTTTTCGATAATCTAAATGACGCGGACGGACTAAATAGAATCATATTTCTTTTCAGGAAACTTCCCTATTGTTCTAACAAAATGTTTGTAGGGGCCCTAGGACCTTGCGAAATAGGTAAAAAGGTTGTACCTACTGGCTTTCTATTAACACGAAGCATTCGCTAAATATGATGCATCTAGTTCTTGTGATGAAGTGAATGCTGTTTGTGTGACAAGCCTTAGTCCATTCCGTATGTTGTCCTGTTTCAATAATAACCATCTACATTCTACAGTAAAATGCTTGGTATTTTAATAGCAGTGTTAGCTGCAGAATACACGATAAGTCTTAATAATTTTTTTAATATGTTTTGTTTTTTTTTTTTAAAGAAAGGGTGCTCCACACTAGGAATTTGTCCTGCATCGTGGGTGCGTTTACAAACTCACAGACACAAACAGCCAGACCCGAAACAACTATCTGTAGGCCATACAAATATTTGTTCCGTGCGGGAATCGGGACACGCAATGAAGCAGTCAATCACACAACAACTGCGCTAACCATTAAAAAAAAATATTGTCACTAGTAACATTCATTAGCTCGTCATCATGCATACATACCTCCTTTTACTGCTAATAACCAAAACATAAAACTACAAATCTACCAGTCCTAACAAAAAAACTAAATAAAAGAGTCCAAAAAGACCAAAATCTCTGAATGAGCTTTCTCATGAGAACAGACGTATAAAAAGCTCCTGCCTTTTGTTAAAGAATCTCGATCGTGTGAAATCGGGTTCTTTTATTTGCGTCTTATTCAATTGAATGCACTTATTCCTTGTAAGACCCTTCATGTTCTCAAAATTACCTGTTTATTTTGATTATTTGATTTGGGAAATTTAATTTTGATCGTTTAAACAGACGTTGTAGTCAGAAGCTAAGAGATCTGCGGGCGTACCATGAGGTGTTGAAACGTGAGTTTTCCGAGCGAGAAAGAGGGATAGAGTTATACAGCCTATATACATAGCTCCATCCATCCCTTTTTCTCGCTCGGAAGACTCACGTTTTAAGACGTCATGGTACGCCCGCAGAACTCTTGCCAGGAGCTATCGTGTTTCCCAATTACTGGATCGAAGAGGGCAAATAGGCAGTAAGCAACTTGTAAAATCTTAGCTGCATCCAGGACTGAAAGTGGAGCTGAACTTAAACTTACTTCGGAAAAGACTCGGCAGATTGATTTTAATCGTTCAGTAACGATAAAATGCTTCTTCCTTATAATCTGCTAATTTTAGCTCTTATAAATATGCCTGGTTACCGTTTCTCATAAGAAAAGTTCAGTTCAAATCTCATGGCATAGCATCTTACCGATCTGATCGATAGGATCAAATCGATATTTGAAAACCTAGAGTCAAATTTTTCGTGCGGCCGCGATTCAAAATATTTTCAATTGTTAAGGATTCGATCAGTATGAAAATTGAAACTAATTAGGTACATGTTCGAAAGTCTATGCTTTCTGCTATGTTCTCCATGGAGGTCTATACCTCCTTGGAGAACGTGCAAGAAACCGCGACTATTTTAACAATGGGTACTCCAAGCATAGTGTCCTTTGGCGAGGCTCATTATTATTTATCCAATCTGGCTCCAAGAATGGCGCACCTGCATCTCTGCCTACCAATAACGGAAATCCGTGATGTTACACATCAAGCCTCGTGAACGAACCTCGTATGGAATTTTGAATCGTTATTCTATCCGTTTGTTTCATACCCGAGGCCGTTCAAGACCGGTTCTTTCAATACCATGTAATACAAAGAAAATTAAACCTTATGTAATTATGAAAAGGATTGGTTTATTATAGCAAAAATTGTTCCGATCAATGAATTGTGATTGATATATTATTCGATATCAAATTAAGTGCTAGAATTAATTCAAGTTAGTATTCAAATGTCTTGATGAATTCGTTGATAAATTCTTTATTCTTGTTACTTAACAATTAATCTAAGATTCTTTTCCCCGACAAAATCCACTATGAACTCAACTCAAAGCATTTATTTCAATTAAACCCTTTATAGGCAGTTTTGTATTGTCAAGGTTGCTCAGTCGAAAGAGGTGAAGCTATCTGCATGTTCCAAAGTGTAGATCTCTATGAAGAAGAACGTGCAAGAAACTCCACGAAGACTCTTTTAAATCAATAAATTGTTACAAAGTTGATTTTATATGTAAGAACGATGTAGAAATACGTGTATGATACAGGCATCCAGAGTAAAAGGAACAATTCAACCAACTGAAGAAGACGATTTACGTCGATATGACAGATAATGGGGACGAAGATTAAACTCACGTAGGTACCAGACGGTCCCCACCGAATGTGTCTCCACGTTGTCGTCGTGGTGGGGCTTGAGCGTCCCAATGGTCTTGCGAGCTTTCCCGGTGGAGCCACTCATGCCGGAGGGTCGCAAGTGAGGGATCGGACCAAGAGAGACACACGCTTGCTCGCTGCTCTCTGGTGCGCGTCTGATCGTCGGACGTGACTGTGGGAGCGGCGAGCGGGTGGAGGGGTGAGGTTGGGAGGGAGGGCCCTGAGAGGGGGTGGAGCGAGGAGGGACCGTACCCTTAAAAGGAACAAATAATGAGGGGAGACGATTGCGAAATGAGTCCCCGGGTGGGTCCCGACTGCCCGGCGGTCGGGGAGTCCCGCCCCGCTTCGGCGGGCTGCCCTCCGTGCTCTGGGGTGGGCGCCAACCGTCTTCCGCTTGCCAGTGGCAGCAGGAGCCGAGGAGGCTCAGAATCGACGTCATCCGGATCCGCCTCCTTCAAGGAGCTGATGGCGTTCGGTTGTGATGCGGGGAGTTCGCCTGAGCGCCGGGGGGGTGCAGGGTCAGATTCTGGCTCTGGACTTGACCTGGTAACGGTCAGCTCGGCGGGCTCTGGAGACAGAGGAGGGGGGGCCGCTGCGGAGAAGTTCTTCCGCAAGCGACCCAGACGGGAGGATGACAAGGAGTCGTCCTCCGAGGGCGAGTTTGCCTCCGCCCGAAAAATCCCCACCGCAAGGCGGGGCAGGGGCAGTGAGGCAGGGAGGGGGCTGGCTCCCTCTACCCGGGGGGCGGGCCGTCGGGCCGAGGGGTCGGTGGAGGAGGGGCGTCGCCCTGGAGGGAGCGGTCGTAGGGCTCCCTCTGCTCTTCCGCCTCCTCTCGACTCCGACGACTCGGAGGCCCCGGGAGAGGTGCCTCCCACTTTTGAGGAGCAGAAGGCCCAGTTCGCGGAGGTCGTGGAGGCCGCGATCCGCGCTGTGGCCTTCAAGAGGAAGCAGTCCTCAAAGCGGGAGGCCATCGGCGCGGCCAAAGCCTCCATCCTGGCGGCAGCGGCAGCCAACGCTGGTGGACCTGCCTCAAAGGAGGCGTCGGAGTTGCGGGCGGAGGTCGCCCGCCTCGCAGTTCTTACGGAGCGACTTGTTCGGGAGAATGAGTCGCTCCGGAGGGACCTGGCGGGGATGGCCGGAGCGGCCTCTGCGGAGCCGCGAGGGGGACTGAGTCCGGCAGCGCCGGAGGGAGGCCAGGTGCTGAGCCAGGTACGGGACCTGGTGCGGCAGGAGCTGGCTCCCTTCCGGAGGCAGGTCTCCGTACTGGAGGACATGGTCCGGCGTCCCCCGTTGGCGGCGACGCGGGGTCCCCCGGGACAGCAAAAGGCGGCTTCGTACGCGGCCGCCGTGGCTGCCGGCCCGGGAACGTCCGGCCGGGCGAAGGCGAAGGCCAAGGGCGGAGCCGCGCCGGCGCCTGCGCCAGCGCCTGTGACGCCGGCGACTGCGACGCCGGCGACGACCAAGGCGGCCCCGGCGAAGAGGGGTAGGAGGAAGGCTGGAGGAGCGGCTAAGGCTGCGGCGCCAGCGGTGCCGCAGCCGCCCCCACCCCCACCCTCGGACCCTCCTGCGGCCGAGGCCGAGTGGCAGGTTGCTGGCCAGAAGCGGCGGGCCGCGAAAGCCGCAAAAAACAAGGCGAGGAGGCAGCGGCGGAAAGCCAACGCCATTGCGGCGAGGCTTCGCGCCCCGAAATCCGCGGCTGTAGTGCTCACACTGCAGCCGGAAGCGGAACAGAGGGGCGTGACGTATCTCGCCGTACTGAAGCGGGCGAAGGAGGCGGTGAGCCTCCAAGAGCTGGGCATCAGCGGGGGCATCGGGGTCAGGAGGACCTTAACCGGTGCCCGCAAGCTCGAGCTCGCCGGAGCGGAGAGTGGCCCGTTCGCGGACGCCCTGGCCGAAAGGCTGAGGGCGGTCTTACCCGCGGACGAGGTCCGGGTGTCCAGGCCGACTAAGCGCATCGACATGCGCATAGTGGGCCTGGATGACTCCGTGACGGAGGAGGAAGTTGTGGCCGCCGTCGCCAGGACTGGGGGGTGCTCTGCCGAGCTCGTCAAGGCGGGCACCCTCCGGCCTGACAACACGGGCATGCAAACCCTTGTGGTGAGCTGCCCCGTGACGGCGGCCAGAACTGTGTCGGAGGGCCGAAGGCTCTTGGTGGGATGGGTGTCTGCGCGGGTAAAACTGCTGGAACCCAGACCTCTGAGGTGCTACCGCTGCCATGTGGGTAACCACACGGGAGCTATGTGCCCCTCGGAGGTCGACCGCAGCGGACTCTGTTTCCGCTGTGGTCAGCCCGGTCATAAGGCCGGCTCTTGCGAGGCCACGCCGCACTGCAGTGCATGTGCGGCTGTTGGCAAGCCGGCCGAGCACTGGGCTGGGGGAAGGGCCTGCGCGCCATCCGCCCCGACCAGGGGCAAGAGGTCCGCCGCCACCGCCGCCTCTGCCGCCGCCGCGGCTTCTGTCGCCGCCACTGCCGCTTCTGCTGCGGGTGCTGCGGCTCCCAACGCTCGGGAGGGTGCTGAGATGGAGTGCCAGTAATGGTCCCATTTCGGCCCCCTCCAGAGACAAGTCGGCCGCTGTGCTATCGCGCAGTGGCTGACGCCTGGGGACGGTGAGCGTGTGTGGCTCGCCGTCCGATACCAGGTTGAGTCGACGACGCGTTGTGTTCCACGCGCGTCACAAGGAGCCGTCAGCACCGAGGACGGGGCCCCATAGGGTCGGTGCCTGCTAGGGTTGCGGAATTTGTTCGAAAGAGTTACCCTGGCCCTGGAACGCATAGGGCACAAGAAGGATCACGGGTGGGTTTTAGTCAGTAAAAGTCTGACACTCCCTACCGCTCCACCCAGGGCGGGAGGGGTCATTTGATGATTTCCCATCCAGAAAAAAAAAAAAAAAAAAAAAAAGGTACCAGACGGTATTGAAAAATTAGTTCTTTCTAGACCTGGAATGGGCTTGAAGATGAATTACACGTTCTTTAGAATAATGACAGAGTCAAAACTAACTTTCTTACAATCTCAGAAGTGATTTAAAACAGTAATTTCTTTAAAGACTATAGACGTGTCATCACGCACCGTTCCGATTTGATATAAATAGCAACTACAGAATGTAATAATATTTGTGAACGATGATGGATGCGCGACCTTTCACCGTGGTTTTTTTTCTAAACCAATTTTTGGCACCGTTCATAATTTGTCCCTCGTGACAATAAGGAAAAGATCAAGAGTAATCTATTACAAATTCCAATACATTCGTTTCCATGGTTATGGTAGCTGTTGTAAGTATATCAGAAACGTGTTCCGTAGTTGATTTAGCTCTTTTTTACTGGAGCTAGTTGAGTTAAAATCGAGAAAACATCGAATTTAAACTCTGCGATCTTCATTTGTATAATGGCATGAGCTTTCACCAGTATAGTAAGTTACATAGGTCTAGTTCTTATGATCCACGATATCTCATGAATGAGCTGTAGCTTACACAATTCGTCTAGCAATTCTTAAGCAAAATTTTTAGTAAAATAATTTTTGCATTCATAACCAAGTATTTTGTTCGTTCGTAGCATATTTAGTTCTTAGTATCATTATCTAAATCAAAATATAGATCGTACCACGTACATCCGCTTCTCAAAATACACAGATTCAAAATTAAAAACTATCTTTACAGCCAAACCACATATTGTAACTCACCGAATTGAATTCCGAATACAAAAAGAGAAAAAAAAAATGAACACCAAAGGCCAGTCCTTGGCAAGGCCGCTCTGGCTATCCCAATTATTTCCGGTCATCTACGAATCAAGTTTTTTTAGAGACATTTCTGTGGCAATGTAACTTTGAAATTCTGGGAATGTATGTTTTAATTTAACGTTGTATCCGTATGGTAAAAAGGTTTTAAAAAGGTGGTTTTGGCTTCTGTTACTTTGCCTTGATTATCAGTAATAATATTTTGATGATTGATTTTTATGGTTACCTTCTGCTGCTAATCTATACTAATATTATAAAGCTGAAGAGTTTGTTTGTTTGTTTGTTTGAACGCGCTAATCTCAGGAACTACTGATTCGAATTGAAAAATTATTTTTGGGTTGAATAGAACATTTATCGAGGAAGGCTTTAGGCAATATAACATCACGCTTAAGCCAATAGGAGCGGAGCAGCGATAAAGAATGTTTTAAAATCGGGGATTCCACGGGGACGAAGTCGCGGGCAGCAGCTAGTACATAATAATTTTCTTTTAGTTACGATCCAGGAATACATTTTGATTTGCATTTCTACTGTTACCATTGCGAAGGTTCATTTTTAACGTTTTAGTCTACACTAATATTATAAAGAAGTAAAATTTGTAAGTTTGTGAGGTTCTAGGGGATAATCTCTGGTTCAACTGATCCGATTTTTACCAATAGAAAGCCACTTTATTTGTTAGTGCCATAGGCTACCTATATTTTTTATCCCACTATTCTATAAAGCCAGTAAAGCAAACGTTTGCTTTTTAAAATTGTATATTAATTGTATATTACATGATAAAACGAATAATAAAAATATGAACTTCTAAACGAATTTCCGCGTCACCAATATCGTTTTACGCCACTCAATATATTACAGTAAGTTTGTCCACACCACACTAACTCAACTGAGTCATCATTACTGATTCATTATCACTTAAGTTTATAAATACTATGCTACACGTGGCAAGTTCACCGACTTCGTCTATTGTTAATGTGGACACATTTGTGTAATTAGTAATTACTGTTACGGGCAAGTGTCAATGAGGCTTAATATAAAGGTGTTAATGAGCTGGAAAAAAACACATCTTATGTAACACACGGAACCATAGTGATGGGTGATATTTTTGATACGAATTGACAGGGCACGCCTTCAAAATATGCCCAGCAACACATTGTGTATACAAATACGAAATAATCTATTGAAATGGTACCTCGTAAGAACTATCGAGTTTTTACGGAAAACAAGAATTAGAAATAATACCAACGAGTTATAGAAAATATGATTCGAATCAACAAAATGAAGACTCTTTAAGATGAAGTTGAATCTATATATTGCACTATACTACGGAGGCAACTAAACATGTTCTAGTGTATGAAGTATGAAATAATAATCACAATCCACAAACTTGCATTTGACCATTTTTTAACATAGCAAACATTTTTAAAGCAACTATTTAAATTAGACCTATTAATAGAACTGACATTTAAGTATCAGTGCCATTCTAAATTCGAATTCGACCGTTGAAAGTTTCAAATTAATTTCCAATTTGGAACATTCCAATTGATTGAATATTTGAACTACAAAATGGGATTTATAAAATCAATGGAGCGGTTAATGGTGAGTGTGAATTGCTTAAGATTGTTGTTGTCTTCACTGACCTAGTGACTACTGCCAAAGCTTTGCTTTAGATTACTATCAGTCGTGCGTGGATTAACAGATTCACTATGCTTAATGTGCCAAGCATCTGACTGCATCTGTTCGTAACAATGATCAGGAAATCTAGGTCAAAGACAGGTTGTTGTTACCCGTACTAGATTCTAGTAGGCAAATTTGTAGGATGAGCAAAATAAGCTTTGAGCTACATTTGAGCTTGAAGCTATGATTAATGACAAAAACACACGAAATCAGAAACCGATGTCATATTTTTACTGATTAAAATCATCATAGGACCCAAGATAATCTCCTGGGACACGCCAATTATGAATAGATAGTAGTTTTGAGGTAGGTACCTGTTCTTCATATTGGTCAACCAGACTTTTTGTTGTTAACACGTCTATTTTCAATCCTCAAAATATATTTGCAAAATGCATCTTCAACAAACATCATTTTTACTTAATGATCTAAGCTGTATCTACTCGAACGCTTAACCCAAAACGTTTTTTTTTTTAACTTGACATTTAACACCTTGTCGTGTATAAGTCGACGACTCTATTGTGGTGTTCTGCTCTAGTTGTATTGAATGTGTAACCGAGCCGAGTGAATCTGCCGTAGCTTATGTATGAGTTAGTTATGCCTTGCTGGGTCTGCTGTGAGTATGACCAACTTATAATTGCTGGGCTTTAGATCGTGACCGGTCATTGTCTGGAGATTTAGAGTACGGTGTCTATTCCTTCATCAGAATTTTTGGATGCAATAAAGCAGTATTTACAAAATAGAGAAGTACTTACGACATCATTGATACTTACTCATAGTTTAAAGTTTTTCATTCACTGATTCGAATCTGTTATGGACAAAACGTAAATTTCGTAATCTCTAAAGGGCTTTAAGCCTAGTTTAGGTATTGATATTGTGATTTTTAGGCGGCAGACATAAACATATACATAGATAGAGATCCTTAAACTACACAGTATATAAAAAAATACACTTAAATAAGGAATAAAAATTAACAGCATAATAAAAAAAGCATGCGAAAATAAAGCTCGACATTCCAGATTCGTCCCAGTATTTCAATGTCACGCTTAACATACTTATCGACATTAAATTCCATATCAATGCTCTTAAACACGTTACTACCTGTCCCAACACGTTTCTACTAAACTTTGTTACTTCAGTTGACTTACACCTGGCTTTGATAAACGTGTTATCTCCTTCCTGTCGAGGGATGGAAGCTTGAAGAAATAATTCTTCCCGACACTATAGTTGCACAGACTACAAGGTATTTCCGCTATAAAGAATGTTACCATCACCGTTGACCGGATTGCGAGGGTCAATGTCTCTTCTTGCGTACTCATCTCCTATAGTAAATCAATGATCATTTAGAATGTCTTGACTGTTATGTTAGGATTTCTGTCTTATGGTTCTTATTGGCTTTTTGCCTTCTTCGATCTTTGTTTGCTTCAAAAGCTTCTAAAGAATTATTTTAAAAAAATATAAAAAGTTTATTTCAATTACAATGGGCTTTTAGATACATAATATTGGAGATCTCCTTTTAAGCAAGCAATTGCTTAAAAGTTTAGTGCTTGCTTGGAAAGAGTGTCCGCGCTTCCACTTATTAATTACTATGCAATTGAAATGTAGACAAACGTACGTAATATTGATATGCAAGACTAAGAATACAAATAAAGATACAAGTGAGATTATTTGTATTTCATCTTTAGTTAATAGAAGAATAGAAGTACAAATTTTTCAGTTTTTCAAGCAGTGGCCGTGATTTTTTTGTATTAAATTATGTCGATGGTCTCAGGGTTATGTATTCGTCATTCACAATTTCCTCCATAAAAACGCGAGAGGCGCCAATAAATTACTAGTGTTACAGAACATGATATACCTACGCCATGACCTTGATGACGACTGGTTTCAAACGAGCGGAACATTAGCGGTTATGATGACGTGACGTTACCTGAGTATGTTAATTGCTATAGCTTGATGAAATGTTATATCAAAGCGGATTATTTGGTTTTGAAGTAAATCTATTAAGCCTACACTTTTTGTCATCATCAGCTAGTGTTTCCATATTAAGTATAACATTACTTAAGCCTACGATATTCTTCTTTGATATATTCAAATGGCTATTTACATTAGAGTCAATACTATAATGATGGCTGCCATTTTCCTAGAGTGCATCGAGATCGGCCTTCACTGATGTTAAATTGTTCTCTAATATGTACTTAATTAACTCTTCGGTCTTGTATGAACTTTTATTTTTGCAGCCCAAATGCCCATTCATGTCGTACCCACTGTCATCATTATTTTTATGAATGGTCGAAATATATTCAAGATTAATATGTTATTGAAGGCATTCAATGATCATTATGTCTATACCAAGTTTAACAGCTAACTTGCATAATCGGTTGGTAGTATTGAATCATTAAAGTTTATTAAAATAATTATATTGTAATCATCGGTTATTGTTATATCTACAGTGTTTCTATTGTTGGATACTGGATTCGTGAGTGATGAACTTATGATGTTACTTTGCTTGCACGTACCGTTTGAGAGGCCATGCGTGCATCAAATTGATTGGTTAAAAGTTATAAGGAATAGTGGGTAACTAAAATTACGGTATGCTGTGAAAATATGCGGGTAGTATCTATGTAGCTGAGATTCTTTTTTATATTAAACTGCATCCACGTTATGGAAACTTTCACTTCAATGTTATATTTTTATGATCCAATTTATGCGGATGCCCCTATGTTCGGAATTGAAATTGCTTTTTGTGCAGCTGTGCCTCTCTATGTTTACTGTGACCATAGTGTCCACTGTTAACTTTTCCCGAATATTTAAACAAAATGTAGCTAATTACCTAAGAAGTTATCCTTGACCTAAAGCTTGCATCGGTGACCCATAAGGTCATCGGTATGAAAAAAGGTTGTACATAATAGCTTTACAGCGTGCCAGAGATAAAAAAAAAAACATATAAAACATCGATCATCCCGATAAAATATTACATCAAGACTGTAGTGGTTGGTTTTGAATGTTCATTTCACTTCACAGCACGCAAAAAACGAGATGGGATGACCTAATCTTTGCCAACACACATTCTTGAAAGGTTAAACTGTTGTTTCAATAACAGGTTCCCAAATGGACTGATTAAATAATAATAACATCAAAAATATATCACAAATGCATAAATAATTGAAAAAGGTGCGATTGGTGAGGAAATTGACGTAATTCTTCTGTGGGTGGTCCATGATTAAGGCTTGGGTCAGATAAATGCTCAACTGAACAAAGTTGTATTTAAGTATGTTGGAGGTGATTTCATAGATAACGACTAATAGAAAGGATGTGCTGCACCGACTTCAAATTGATTGGGAAAACGTCAAAAGAATGAAGATCATCATTATCGGCATTTCATTCGAAAGCTGTCCACTGCTGGACATGGTGGGACCCAAGTGCCGTCATATCGACTGGTCTGTTCATATCGTATCCAGTACATTTCCACGTTGCTCACCAAGTCATTGGTCCACTTAGGGGACCTTCAAACACGCATGAAAAGTTTGAAATAAAAGGCAAAATTGAAAATTTTGAAAACCGCGGTAAAAACGTTATTGACGGATAAATGATATTTATTTTGTAAGTAGGATATTCTTGGGTTACATTAATTCTGTAAGTTGGGGGTTTTTATTATTATTTTTTTTCAATTACGTTGTTGCTGAAATGTCAATCTAATACCAGTTTAGCTGAGTACCAGTAATTTACATGGATCTGGTCGTCTGGCAGCCACAACCCAGGTAATACGGTACCCGTTGGGAAGACTGGTGCCAGATTTTCTGTATTCTGACTATCCAAATCGACTGCCAAAGATCTATAAAGGTACGAAAGAAATATGTCAAAGATCCAATGCCAATCAATCTAATTGAAATACAAATCACTAATCATGATATTTTGTAAGTAAAGCCAAAGGAATGTTCTACAAATGGCCACTTAATAGCAGCCTGATTTCTTTACTTATTTCAAGTTCGCTAGGTCACCGGGCGTGGGCAAACCGGGCTTGCCCACGCGCATGTTCATTACATGGAGGAATCCTCATAATGCTGTATTTGAGACCATATTCGGATTTCTGTACTATTGGGTTGGTGGGCCAGTTTTTTACGCAAGTCAATTAAATTTTGTTGTACCTACATACTATTTTAGGTCATTTTTCAGAATTTCGTACCAATGAGTGTTACCAAATTAGATAGGGATTGTGAGAAATATGTTAAGACTAAAAAAGAGGTGAAAATTGATTTGACGACTAATAGAAAACCTATGGAAGAAGATATTATGATGTGCCGACCCCAAATAAATTCGGATAAGGGCGCGCAGATACATGATGGATACTTAAAACTACATAAAAGCAATTAATAAGATCCAGAAAGACCTAAAAGCAAAAGACTTAAAAGCAATTAATAAGATTCAGATCTCATAGTTGTGTATGTATATTTTATTAATGTTTAATGTATTTCTATAAGAGACAAATTCACCATGATACTCGATGTACAAGTTGTTAATGTAAAATGTTATAGTGAATAAGTCGTTGGAGTACCTTTACAATAAAATAAAAAATAAATAAAATATGTACTTAAATGGCTCTGTAGGTTATGTGTTAGTAACTAACTGAAAAGCACGGCAAAAGTGTACAATTATATTGGAACAAAACGTAAACAGCAATCAAGGTCAATAATTATGAAACTCAACACTCATAAGTAGGTCACACACAGAGTCAGAATATTATTGGAATTGGGAGTTTTATTAGCGGGAAATCCATTAATGTATGTCGTTTTGTAGCAATTAAATATTTTTTCTTTCTTTCTATTTACGTTAAGGTGGTCCCTTAATCTAAATCGCTAAAGTATCAGGAACGGAGTCTTCAGTTTTTAGGAAACAAAAATAAAAAAAACGAATTCAATTGTTTTCTGTGTTAATATAATTAATATTAAATGTACTTTAGTGATTACCCGAAAGTGGGACAATTTTCCCTTAAAAAATGTTATCGTAAGGAAGTCTCCACTTTACTGCTATGTTTTTTTGAATTTTAGGTAAATGTTTTACAATCACTAGTCATAATCAACACACAACAATATGCAGGCAGTTACGTAATCTTTTGGATGGTTATTGTTGGTGCAATTTTATTATACTTACCAACGACCTAAGTACTTGAAATAAAGTGCAATTTAAAATAATAGAGTGAATATAATATTCAGAATCATTGCGAAATAGTTGTTGCGTGTTTAATTGAGTCCCAATTAGCTTGATAATTTGAACACTTTAGTGTAGGTATCGTCGCATTTAAATATTTAAGCTGAAGATGGAATCAGAAAGGAAAGGATTGGATATATCCATGGTCACTTGACAGAATGGAGAGGCTCAATGTCAAATAAAAATGTTTACAGAATCAAAACGTTCAATGCTAGAATGTTTTAAATGTCCATAATCATAATCAGCCTTTTAATGTTCCGACACAGGCCTCCTCTCTAGGAGAGGTAATGAGCCGTTATCCACCACGCGAGGTTGGTGAATGTCAGATGTCTTCGAATTTTTGGTTCTAGGACATGCCGGTTTCCTCACAATGTTTTCCATGGCACGATAGTTCCATTACACTTTATTTCAAAAAGGAGGAAGTTGAATTCTGTTCCTGAATTCTTAAAAATAAACAGTCTAACTCAATTTGTGAGAAGGATGAGACAGTAGCCGAAAATAGATTATGGACGATTGTGTAAGGATTAGGAAGTTTTTCGTTGCAACGCGACTGCTTTTAATTTCAACATCTAAAACAAGCTATGAAAAAGTATTCCAGTTCGTTTTGAATCAACTATAATTTTCTATCACTAAATCAGTTTAGGGGTTTGATCAAATAACTTGCTTTCTTTACGAAATCAATCCACATAGTTGTTATGTTAACATCCCACTAATATTATAAACGCGAAAATTTGTAAGTATGGATGGATGGATGGATGGATGGATGTTTGTAACTCTTTCACGTAAAAAGTACTGAATGGATCTTGATGAAATTTGGCACAGAGGTAGTCTGTCAAGACTATAGTCTGGAATAACACATAGGATACTTTTTATCCCGAGAGTATGTTTCCTTTTCTTGAGATAATTTTCGACATTCACGCGGGAGGAGCTGCGGGCGACAGCTAGTATTCCATTGATAGATGAAATTGGTCACCTTTTTATTTTGGATGAGAAATAATCATATAACTACTTCCGCTCTGGGCGTAGCGGAAGGGAGTGTCAGACTCTTACTGACTAAAATCCACCCGTGTTCCTCCTAATGGCCCTCTGCGTTCCAGGACTGCGGTGACTCTTTCGAACAAATTCCGCAACCCTATAGCAGGCACTGACTCTATGAGAACGCCCTGACACCTCTCCAACCACTCCTCAAAGAGGGCCATCTTTTCAAATTCCCAATTGCCCATCTGCTTTAAGGATTAAGTATTGATTACATCCCCGCGACACTTATCGTGCGGATATCCTCCTTATAGCTTTACAATTAGGTACTAACAGAATTCGAACACCGCGACCATGCGACCACCCTAATGCCATTTGATACCAAACATACATGAAGCCATTCAAGTAGGCAGCATTTCTTCGCTTGCTCCTTGAGGAAGTAAGGTAACACCGCGGAAGTGGAACACCGGATAGAATTTAATTATAGAAATAGCGTTAATGATATAAAAAGAACATGTTTGCTCATAATTTTTTTCTGAGAGAGTAGAACTAAAATATTTGGAAACGCCTTACAGGATATTTCACTGCAGCTAAAGTATATCAGGCTGATTGCAGAAGCCAGTAGTAGGTAAATCATTGAAAAAGCTCATATAATAAGTAAACACCCCTTCATCATACGAAACCGTGAAATAAAAATCTAAGAGAATCGGAAAGTTTTTAAGGAATTCATCAGCTGAAGCAGCCAAACTTAGGAATCTTGTATGCCATTCACTTCCAGTTGTTTCAGTGAAAATTTAAATTTAGAACTTGTCGAACTGTGAGAGTGTTCTCATGCTAAAGTACAGTTCGATAAGTTCAAATTTGCATTCTCAATTAATAATCTGTGGTATGAACCTAAAGTACCTATGCGGAACCAGTGCGGAACTGTGTATTATGTACGAGTAATCATGCAAATTTCCATTGAAAAGGGAGGATCCTCCACCAGACAGGTGTTGTGTTTGGTGGACAACTGCCCAATGGTTGATTTTTGGGCTGTTGTATTGTATTGTATATGTTCAAATCGCACGGAAAACTTTGATATCGTGATGCAGGATTTGTTCGGTGTCAGGTATTTACTTCGTATGTGGCGGCAATAATATCGATATCTATCAATCCAACCCGATGACAGTTCAGTTCCCTCCAGTCTCTAGTACTAATCTCGTCCAGCATTGTATGAGGTAACAGGTTTACATTGCTACGGATTCCGACCTCGGTACATACACGAAGAAATAGCGGTCCTAGCATATCAATTAGTTGCATAAATTGTACTGCTCGTTCGTTAGAACATCGGCATTTATTTGAAGGTAATGGGCTGGGGATGACGGCTCAAGAGTTAAGTAATTTAATAGGGTTTCTAAGAGGGAATTCGAAAATGACAGAACGTAAATAAGGGGTTGCGCCGTCATGAAGATGACTCCTCCATGTGCCGATGGTGATCATCAGGGTGGTTTTAAAGAAGTAAAATTCCCACACTCCCTCTTCTTTAACCCAAAAAGATTTATAAAAGATCTAATTAAGATGCGTGGGCACCATATACCTATAATATGTATTTTTTAATATTTCTATGGTGGGCATCTTAACCTCGCTCATATAGGTCTATCATCTCTATTCTATTGCCACTACGCTTGGCTAGCTTCTTAGTTCAGACGTGAGTTCAACATCTAGGCCAATCTAATAAGATGCTGTCCAAATGCGAAAACTATCCCATTAATACCGTTATTGATTAACAAATCAGATTAACAAATCAGTAACGTTTCAAGCTTCCTGATTATTTCTGACTGCGATTAGTCTGACTGATATTAGTCTTAAAACGTCATGAACTGAAAACAGTTTCGTGTTCTGCATAACTGCATGTAGGCAAGATGAAAACTGGTCCATTAGAGATGCCTGAGAATCAGTTGAGTCGGCTTCTGCACTACATTTTTGGGGTCTCCTGCTGTGTTGATCCAAATAGTAAAGGAAACTCAAGATAGGCCGTAGCCTCCGAATATTCTTTCTTGTATGAATATTCGGAGGCTACGGCCTATCTTGAGTTACGGGAAAGATACCAAATGAAGTTGATGTTAAACTATTTCGGGGCTTTTCTGACATTCACGGTTTCTTGTCAAGAGACTGTATTCCACAGGTAAAATTCAGTCTACTTGCATAAAAGATGTAATATTTCAGACATGATGTACAAAAGAACATTGTGCAAAATTGAATGCGATCACAAAACATGACTTTTACAAGCGATTTTTCACAAAAGATTTGCAATATGGGCGTTAAATTGATTACATGGATTTTGAAGCGTGACCTTTCAAGGATTTTCTGCAGTAGCGGAAATATTAGCTTGTCTAATGCTCGTTATGTGTCTTATTATTGGATAACGTCACGCTTTTTGTACTTCAAGGAATCTATGCAGCAGAAATTAAGTCAGCAATTTTAAAAGTGCATTCATTTGAAAGCCAAATGGATTACTAACTTAGTTTCACTTAATTAGATTATAGATACTTACATTAATATGAGAGCAAAAAATAATTGGCATGAGATTTACCCCCGATTCTCGGCATAAAATATCAACACGTCACAATAAGTTTAATGCATCTCACAAAATATGACAGCAAGACAACGCGTTTTTGAAAAATTGTCACAATAATTTTCGTTCGAGCAGCTGGGACTCAATGACAGTCTCAAGAGTCCGGTTTTTTAATTCAGTATTAGAAGTTACGAACATTTCAAACCTTAGGAACTTTATAGCCAAAGTTTGATAGGTTTAGCTGAAGGCGAGTTTCACAAACACTCACCTTTCTTAATATAGAAGTACAATGGTACCTAAAGACGTCAAGATTGCAGCACTAACTAAGAGCTAAGGGCCAGCTATAAAAGGAACATTGATTCGATAGCCACAATTCGAATCAAAAACATCGTTTAGCAAGAGAGAACCGACAAAGTAGATAAAAGGTACTAATAAAACAGTAGCTTCATATCGATTCCGATTAATCGATTACACTTAATTAAACACTGAAATGGCGATGGATAAATCAGTTTTAAAAGGACAACGCCTATTTATAGTAAAGCGGCAAATAAAATGAGACGATAACCTTGGCTTCACTAAGATAACCAACACGCAATTTATGTAAGTAAATGTTCGTTAAATGCTTTTGAAATTAGGCGCGAACTTTATAAGGCGCCAAAGTTTATGGTCAGGAATTCTTGGCATGTTTTTTTTTAATTATATTTTTTGCATGGTTGACACCTGAGGGCCAATTTATTGTACTAATTTTATCACAATGTTCGCATTTTAATCTCGCATCTTAATCGCAATCTGTCAAAAAAGCCTCCACTTCCAAACACTTTTGAGTTGACAGATTACAATTGACATGCCATTTCATGCCAATGCGAACGTTGCTTAAAAAATTACTAGAATTGGCACTCTTGTCTTTTGGGCCAAGATGCGAATGGTTCTTAGTTTGAATAATAACTGTGATTTAATTTTTCAGGTCAAGTTTAATTTGTGGACAAGATAGAAATCCCTCTTTTCAGTACCTAGTACACGGTTAAAACGATTACTTAAATAAATATTACGATACGACCTTACAGTCAATGCAAGATCAAGATCTTTGGTAATCAAGAATTCTGGACCTTATTTAAGGCTGTGCCTGTCTATATCTGGTGTTGCTGTTCGCTACCCTGTTATGTCTTAAAAACTATATAAGCAGTTTATAATAAGAAGCCTACCTACAAGTAGTTTACCGCTTCTAATGATAATAAACAGCGGGAGCCAGGATGCCAGGTTTCCTAGTTGCCAGTACCGTTGCTATGGCAACACCAAACACATTTCTGTAACCTGCTCAATGTGGATTCCGATTGCCACATTACTCTCAAGAATGCCCGTTGTAGCTCTGGGAGACCATGTTCAGAAGTGGATGTTATCAGCTGGGCTGAGATGGATTACTTATGCTATTTTTTTTTTCTCAAGAATAGGATATTTCGTAATTGGCTAAATGGGTTTTAAAATGATTTCACGCCGTTATGGCAGTGATATTTGAGCTAAAGTGGTCATGGCGGATGGCCTTTAAGCTCACATATTATTATAAAAATTCAAGATTGTACTACGTTTAGCTGCAATAGATCATTAAAGATTGGGAACTATATTTTCTATCACCAAAATTTATATTTGTCATCAAGTTGTATCACCTAATAAATAGATCTATCGCCACGAAATATTTTCGTTCTCAGATAAACAAAAACTGTTCCCAGGTATGAATTATCAAATTAATGTTAATATATGTGTAAAATAAGAGATCGATAACCAATAAAATTATATTGCATTACATGAATATAAACTTCGTTCTTATAATAACAGTTTTGTTACTTAAATAATAGCTCTGTGCTCAGAATGGTAGATCTGTCACCAAATAAATCGATTATCGATCCCTGACTGCGACTCCTTTTTATTTGATATTTTGTCACCAATACAGTAGTAACATTTTATTTCGTTCAGATATTAAATTAATAGTATTCGTTACCAATTTAATACATCAATTTATAATTTTAATGAAAAAATGATCAAAGGGGCGGAGACAAATTGGCGCGCTTTAAAAATTGACTTTTGACTGAAAAATTTTAACTTTAATTAAGTGTTTTATCTATTATTCTGCTAGCCGTAAGCCAGCTATATTAGACCAGCGCTGATTGTTCAGTGGTAATTATTTTAAACAATAAATATTGATTATTTTGACTTTAATTGTTTTATTTACTACTCTGCTAAAATTTTTATTTAAATATAATTTATACTACTAGTGGAAATTTAAAACCTTGGGAGTCTAGTTAAGTAGCAGAATCTTTTGGTTGAAACGATGATGACAACCCTAATTTTTTATTTGAACTTAATGCAATTTTCTAGTAACATAATATGATTTATTGGTGATCTCTTTAAATTAGTTTGCTTAAATACTTATTAGGACACACCTATTATAATACATACAAAAACATTTATTTGGTACTAGACTTTATATCTCAGGATTTTAGGTGATTTATTGTGGAACTGATTTTGCATTGTTTGGTGACTACATTTTGGTGACAGATCTACTATTTGGAGGACAAACCCTATTATTTAAGAAACACAAAACTAATTAAATTGGTGATAGCTTAAATGATACCCTTAAAGATTTTCTAAGTAGGTAGGTACCTAATCTCTGCATCGTCTGCGAGATAAAAAAGTATTCAAGTCACATTCACACTTGACATCTTTTAAACCAAATTCAAAAATATACCGTAATTCACCAACTATTTTAAATTCTGCACGCATATTTTCAATACGGATCCATTTAGCTTACAACAAGATAAAATGCATAGCGAAAATTCCTTGGCGTCACCTACAATAGCATTCCAGAGCTTTTTTGCACTTATACCAAACCAGTGTAGCATTCCGAATAAATGAGTAAATGAGCATCATTTAAAAGTAGAAGTTTTTCTCCCCTTTACTCCGGAATAGACAGAAAGGGATGGATAGTTTTTGGTTTATTTCACTATTTGGGCTATAAACGGTTGGGTAGTACTGTGAACATGTTGTAATGGTCCTCCCATTACAACATGTTCACAGTACTACCGTACAGTACAGTATAGTAAGATTTTGTAACTTTGATATTCTATGCAATTGAAATTTTGAGATTGTTGAAATATTACAAAATTAAAAGGGCAGTAAATTCTTTATTTTGATACAAACGCAACCCGCTACAATTTTCCAAACCACTTCAACTCCTGAAAGTCAGAATCGACGGTGAAGAAAAGCGCTGAGTCAATGAAGCTGGAGAAGCTATTAATCCAGGCTTGAACGTAATTAATCAGCAGAGATTAGTGGAGTACAAAGACACACAGGTTATAGCTATCTATCAAGACACAGATATTCCGGCAGAGAAACTCACTCCTTAGCAGTAGGTACACCCAAATCGCCAAATAAAAAGTTATTCCCAAAACATTTTGTACTTAAAGAAAATCATTAACCCGTCTCATTATTTACACAAACCATCAAAGTATCCACTATAATTAAAGTGGGGTCTTTGTTGTATTAGAAATCCATTAAATAGAGCATGTCTTATCACTGTTTTGATTCACTAAATCTTGCAACATTAGGCATGCCTGTCTTCTCCACTTCCAACATTACCCTACTTTGTACGCTCAGCAAAATGTTCCCATAAAGTTATGTGGAATTATTTCGTAATTTTTACGTCCCCGCTGGTAGTTTCGTCTTCCTTATGCATAACTTTGCATTTATTTACATTATTTTCATAGTATTTCGCTACTTCTAAATGTGGATGCTGTATAAAACGAATTAGATCACGTTTATTATTTTTCAGCTCGTTTAATGGTTTTAGTGGAAATTCCATGAATGTATGTCGTTTTGTAGCAATTAAATACTTTTTCTTTCTTTCTTATTTTGTGGGAGCACGATATTATAAACATTGTCATGGGATTTTTTATCCTCTTATTTGAGTCTATAAAAAGGTAGGAAGGACAGAACGGTAGAGACACTTCTATTCCTGTAATTCCTTCGCCATGCTCGTTAAAATTAATATGTCAGCTTACAGTTGTATCCAGTACGCAGGTATTGACATTTCAAACGACACGAAAACCAACTATTCAAAACCACATAAAATCGTCGGACACAGACTACATCAAAAGTTCAGTTAATTTACGACAACATTAAAATTGTATTCAGTGCTATTAAAATCAGATTACACTCGACGTCTCTTAATAAATATTCGATCATATATTTTTTATAGTTTTCAAGTCGATTTTATTGTTTTACTAGCTGTCGGCACAACTTCGTTTGTGTCACATTTTTCATGACTGCTCAGCTCCTATTGGTCTTAGCGTGATGATATATACCTAGCCTATAGCCTTCCTCGATAAATGGGCTATCTAACACTGAAAGATTTTTTCAAATCGGACCAGTAGTTCTCTTCAGTAGTAGTAACTCTTCAGCTTTATAATATTAGTATAGATTTGAACTGTTTTATTGATAAATCAGCTTTTTCTCGCAACTCAACAATAGAGAGACAATCTTTAATACACCATAATTATTTTTGTACCATAACAACTCACAATGAATTCTTAAATAAATAGAAGGGTGTGAAGAAAGTTCTGCATTTAATAATTGAAGGATTTTTTGTAATTCTACTACTATTTCCAGAGATTACATTTTATGAGCATGCAATGTACACAAATATATAGGTATTAATTAGTAAAGATGAGAACTGAAAGAAAAAGAAAATTACGAGCCAAGTTTTTTCCTTGAAAAAACATTAGTTGTAATTTAATCTCTATACTTATCCTGTTGCAAATTAGTTAGAGCAGTCATATTTTTTTTTAATATTGCAGCAAAATATCATAATAGTGAAACCTTAACGACTGACAAGTATCCTGTAGTCGTTTATGTATGTGTTCATTTCTTTTTATTTTCAAGCTTTCAAGTAGTACCTAATAATAGCCAGTACTTATGTCAATTATCTTGTTAAGTACTTGGCTATAATTTAAACTGCTTTCAACATGCTTCAACTGACACCTTACATTTATATATTTTTTAAACATCTTTGAGAAGTTCGGAAATTAAATACATGTAGCATGCAGTAGGAAAGGGAACTCAACATTGCTAGAAGTAGAAAACATACAATATAATTCACTAGCGAACAGCCCCTGTTTCGCATGGGCGTAAATTATATTATGTACTTTGTTGCTCTATAAGTGAAAAACATATCAAAATGTTGCGAGGTGAAGAAGTAAAAGGCGAAACAGACAGGAGCAGAGAGCGGCTTTATTTTATACTTTTTATTTGTTTCATACCATTTATTAGAGATAGAGATGAGATATTCCACTTTTTAGTATACACAGCCTCACTGTTTCATCAACCATCTTATTAATCTATGTATTTTATTCAAAACGTAGCGATACGAAAGAATCTTAATTCTGTCTTCGTTACCTGCGGTAATATTTTAACATTATATCTTGCGAACTTTATTACTCGTAAACGAGGTAACCGGTGAGTAACAGGCTATTTTCAGGTTTAACATATGGACAAATGTCGTTTTATAACAGTTTACCCACATTTGGGTCTCTGCCTATGTAGTTAATTGGTTTTTTTCTTTTTAACCGACTTCTAAAAAAGGAGGAGGTTCTCAATTCGGATGTTTGTATTTTTTTATTTTTTTTATGTTTGTTCGCGCGTAACTCCGCCGCTTGTCAACCGATTTGAAAAATTCTTTTTTTGTTGGAAAGGGTATACTTCCCAAATGGTCCCATGAAAATTTTATCGAAATCAACCAAGTAGTTTTCGGAAAATCTAAAAAAAATATGTACTTTGTCTACTTTGACGACCTCTTTCTTAGTTTACTCTGCAAAGGAGCTGTACGTTTTTTTTACACCAATGTGATTGGTTCGTTTAGGTGGGGGAGGGGAAGGGGTGTAGGTACCACAAAAAGTGAAAAATAAAAAAACTTTTTACAAAAAATAAAACCGACTTCTAAACAAAAAAACCAAAAAGTATAAAATAACTTTAATTTCGGAAGTCGGTGTTCAAAAACGAAAAAGCAACCACAAACACCGAGTTCCGAAATTAAAGTTATTTTATACTTTTTGGTTTTTTTGTTTAGAAGTCGGTTTTATTTTTTGTAAAAAGTTTTACTTGTCATCACAACCCATATTAAAATCATGATGAAGCTAACAGCAAAACATGCGTATCCCTTATTATTATAAGGGATACGCATGTTTTACGCACTCAAACCCGGTAGGGCCTTATCACACATTCTGCAGTAATCATTTGCCAAAGAAAGTTCTCAAATCTGGCCCTCATCATCATCTGCCTAGCCTTTTCCCAACTACATTGGGGTCGGCTCCCAGTAAATCTGGTCCTATTCGCTGTAAATAAAAAAAACGCTTCCCATTATCATCTCTAACAAAAAAAATAACACGCTCTGGATCGACAGCAAAATCTACTTAAAATCACAACGAAACCATACAAAATACAACTTCTCGTTGCATGTTCAAGGCTCCCCATAAAAATGCAACAGCGATTATTTTCAAGTTAAATCAATATTACTATAACGAGGTACAACTACATCGTTTACCTGGCGCGACCTTGAATGAAAGGGGCAGGTAGGCACTTGTGTTGTGCCTGGCTGAATGATTTGTAACGGACTTTTTAAAATGTTTGCATGCTCATTTTTTGTCTATGGTCATTTTACAAGGTTTGTTAGTAGTACCTACATAATATAGATATTTTGTTTTACTTTTTGTTTATGGTAATTAATTAGCAGTGTTTAGCGAAGTATAGGTAAGAAAGTAAACAAACGTATTTTGTTTCACTAAATATTTATCCAACGTCTGAATTCCAGTTTATGGTAGGTAAGCAATTAGCAACATAAGTAACAGGTTTTCTTTTTGCATTTTCTTGGCTTCTTATTTTTGCAATTAGATTAAAAAACTTGGATTAGCGGGTCCTGAACGTTTTTATATCAGGTGTTTTAATGCAAAGTAGGTACAGTCGCAGTAATTAGAACCGAGAAGAATCGATTGTAACAATAATTTCATAGGTTTAATCGATTATTTTGTAAGCACCGCACGTGCTGTTGATAACGATGTGATAAATTTGCCCTCTTATTTCAAACGTTCATGGTTCATGGAGCAGTAGTGGCCGAGTGGTCACGGCCCCGACTTACGAATTCGCGGGTTGAAACCCAGCCAGGCGCATTACTTTGTGTAATTTCATTACGACTACTCAAAACGGTGAAGGAAAACATCGTGAGGAAACCGGTATGTCCTAGAACCAACAATTCGAACACATGTGACATTCGCCAACCCGCACTGGACCCGCGTGGTGGATTACGGCCCATTCCCTCTCCTAGAGAGGAGGCCTGTGTCCCAGCAGTGGGGAGAACATTTAAAGGCTGATTATAATAATAGTATATTTGTCACCGGAAAATGGCAGACTCCGCAAGTTGTAATACGTCTTTATTGGATTACTAGCTTCTGCCCGCGACTTCGTCCGCATGTAATAGTTACCAACCCCACGATTTTGAAACATTCTTCATTGGTGCTCCGTTCCTATTGGCCTTGGCGTGAAGATATACAGTGTGAAATTTTAATGGTTGTTTTCCCGAAGCGAAATGAGTTTGTATCGGTAATACAATCGATTTATATATATAAAAAATATTAGACTCCATAAATGGCAGATTAACAATTGTGATAAACAAAACTCGAAAGCGACTTGAACCAACAGTAGTGCATCGCGCGATATGTAGGTACGCGGCGGTACGTGCGTCTCATGTAGGTACATATCTACCTACTTTATGTCTAGTGCACTACTATTGATTCTCGCTCTTTCGAGTTTATGAACATTTTTTTAATGATTTGAAAAAAAAAACATTTATTTTTTTAGTTTAGCTTTGTGTTTCGATAGTACTACTGATGGGTAATCGTCCTGCCGCGGGAAAACAACACTGTATATAGCCTATAGCCTCAATAAATGTGCTATTTTTTTTAAATCGGAACAGTAGTTCCTGAGATTAGCGCGTTCAAGTAAACAAACAAACTCTTCAGCTTTACATATTAGTAAGATAATTTCTAGATATATTAATATAAAAAAAATTGTTTTGTGTACAACCCACCCAAATTCAATAGTTTCCAAGATATCCGTGTCTTATTAAAAAAAAATAGTTTACAATTTCGCGCGACATTTTACAATCCTAAAGCGTCTGCAATTTTCTGTTGACATATCCATTATAGTTGTTCGAAAACGAAATCTGTTGAAACCTCGCTAGGCACGAACTATACACAGCCGTAGTAACTATTTAGTAATCTGTGACACAGCGCCCCGCAAGATTTAATTAAGTAGGTACCAGCCTATTCATAATTTAGCCTAACCTGTACAGGCAGTTATTAGCTTGCAAAAACTAAGTTACATTTAGTGTTTTTGGCGTTAGGCTGCAGCAGATAGGTAGGTACTTAGAGTGAGCTTTTATTCCCAGCTAGCTATTCATCTACTTATGGAACTTTAGGGCTTCTGTCTACTGGCTCACTTTGTCATTAAAAGGGAAATGGTATATGCCATCACGTTTTGGACTCCTAGGTATCTAACAGTTTGGCTGGTTGGTTGAAAAATGGAGAGACGGAAGGAAATAGGCCTTTACCATGCAGTGGAACACTTGTAATACAATATGGATGTTTCCTGAGTAAAAATTATATGATTATGTTTAGTCCGTCAGTTAGATTATAGAAAAATATTGGACACATATTTTTTCCTTTATCAAATCTATAAAAACTGACGAAGATACAAAGCATCAAAGATCAGGAGTGGGGGCTTGTGACGTTACGGCTCGGTAAAAATTGTAGCGCTCTGTATCGTCTTCATTTTTTGTTTACGCGAAAAAAGAAAAAATACGTGTCCAATATTTTTTGGAAATCTATCTGACGGACTAATTAGATTTTTTTAGTCAACTACCCTATTCAAGGGTAGTGGCAGGCAGGAAATCACACCTCATCATTTGGTACCAAGTGCCTACTATGTCGTGGCCAATGTGGGCCACTGTGCACACAATAACTGCATCGACACAAATCCAGAACAAGGTCATCGATAACGTTGTATAATGCATTGTTTGATAACATAATAGCGTAACATAGATATCTACTGCATTATATCACAGGAAATATTGTAATACTGTGATTATATTATACCACTTGTAACTTTGTTTTGTAAAGGACTGTTTATTAGCTTTAGTTTATTTAAGGTAATGTATAGAATAAAAGCATGAATAATCTCACAAGCATTTATTAGGGATTTAAAACATCATTATATTCAACAGGATATTATTAATACCAGAATTTACACCATATATCTTAACACGAAAATGGTTACATAGTTACATTAAGTGAAACCTCGAAATTAAATATTAACAATCAACAGTACTCAGATATTTAAATATTAAAATTATCGTTAACTGACCTGCCTTGCTCCAATCGATGCACAGAGTAACGCGGTATTACTTTATGGTCTTTACACTTCGGCGTCGCAGGAACAACTGCCTGCGCACGGCCGTTTCGTCGTTTAAATAGGCTAGCTTTAACGCGCCACAGTCTCGCGTCACCCGCTGACCGTTACATGATTTGAACAAGTGGCGGTAGTTGATAAAATAAGTTAGTTTAAAATAAATGTAAAACGTATTTATTACATCCAATCCTAACAGCTCGGCCGTCCTGTTAGAGCAAGTCCCTTCGCTCTTGTATTTTCAGAATATTACAATTTTCTATAAATTTATTAATAATTAATTTGTAAATAAATAAATGTTAAATATGAATCTCCATTGATTGATCATTACATTTTGTAGGCATGCTAAATTATATTAATATTAGATATAATTAATGTTTACAATATCTATCTAAAGTACACTGTCGTTTAAGATTTAGTTACAATTTAAACTGATTATAAGACACACTTTGAAATTAAAATCGCTAACCCAATAAAAAAAGAAAAAAAGAATGCTTTGTAAAAGCAAGGTATAACTTAATAAACACGCATGAATTACAAAAAAAAATACAGAACACGAAATGTAATTTAGAGATAACAATACAATAAATACACAATTATAAAAAAGAATAATGTTTTAACACATATATTAACACGCAGAATATTACCCATGGAAACATTAAGTAATACATTCCTAATTAACTGTTATACACTTACACAGTAAATACACAATAAATTAGTTCTGTAAACGTTAATGTCACAGCGAGTATCAAGATAGTAATTTCTATGATTTATCGTTCGATGTATCTGATTCCGATGCAATATTTTCACATTCGGATTCCGAACTGCCAAAATTTTGATTAAAACTAAGCCATGGTTTCATTTTATCTACTGCAATAATATTTTCATAATTACGACAAGTCTTTTTTTTTGTGATAGGGGTATCTGTTACTAAATAACGATCATTGGGCAAAACTTTAACGATCCTGTAGGGTCCTTGATATTTCATAATTAATTTTTTGGACTTACCGGTATTCGGGATTTCTCTTCTCACACTTACCAAATCTCCGACTGCATACGATTTGCTCTTAGTACGATTCGAATCAAACCTTAGCTTATCTTTAATCTGTTGGTTATTGATTCTTTCCACAGCCATGCATCTTTCTTTCTCCAGATCCTCTGGCGCTATAGTTTCTAGGACTTCATCAATAACTTCACTGAGTCTATTTTCAGTCTGACTTTTGAGTCGCACACCAAATAATAGTTCTGAGGGGCTCTTACCTGTAGTTTTGTGCACTGTAGTATTCAGTCCGATTTGTACGTCAGGGATAAATTCATCCCACGTCCTTTCATCCTTGCCATGCGTTTTAGTAGAAAGTGCATCGATGATAGTCCTATTAAATCGTTCCACTTGACCATTGGCTCGTGGCGTGGCAACTGCGTTTAGGATATGTTTAATGCCCAATGATTTTGTAAATGATCGGAAGTTATTACTTGTAAAGGAAGTACCTTGATCAGTAATTAATCTAGCAGGTGTTCCAAAATAACTAATGTGTTCACGTAAAATTCTTATTGTTGTCGATGTTTTTGTATTCTTGACGGGAGAAATGTTAATGAATTTTGTAAGACCGTCTATTATAACTAAAATATAAACGTTACCTCGTTTGCTATGAACGAACGGCCCCAGGTGATCAGCATGGATAGTATGAAAAGGTATCTCTACCTTTGGGATTGGATGTAGCTCTCCTTGCTGTTTCCCTGTTGTGCCTTTATGGTGAGCACATTCTAAACATGATCGGACATATTTTTTTACAAAACGTCTCATCTTCGGGAACCAAAATGATTGCTGAATTCGAGAAAGGGTTTTTTCGAAACCAAAATGACCGATGTCATCATGGTTCATTTTGACAACTTGCCAACGCACCCCTTTCGGTACTACCCACCGAAGACAATCATCTCCGTTATAATTTAATAAACGGTATACTTTACCATTTTTCACTTTGTAATTTTTGACTATTTCCGAAACGTTTTCAGATTCTGGATCAGTTAAAATTCGTTTAATCCGGGAGATCTCTTCGTCGGTGGATTGGACCGTTGCGATCCAATCTTCCGATTCGGTTGATAGAACGTCAAGTACGTGATCTTCTATAACCGCTTTATCCACCGGATTCCTACTCAAAGCATCCGCGTGTGTCATACCCGTACCGGGCCTATATTCTATTTCGCAGTCAAACTCCTGGAGTTGGACCCACCAACGAGCAATTCGTGAAACTAGATCGCGCTTTATTAATGTTGTCCGAAGTGCATTGCAGTCCGTTAATATTTTAAATGGAATTCCGAGAAGATAAACACGGAATCTGCTGAGAGAAGCTACAACTGCAAGTGTTTCTAATTCGAAAGAATGCATTCGTTGCTCATCTGGCGTCGTTTTCCGACTAAAATACGAAACTGGTTTGAAGAGATTTTCATCGCATTTTTGCATAAGGATCCCTGCAACACCATACTTGCACGCGTCAGTGTGTAACTGAGTCTCCCTTTTTGAATCGTAAAGAGCTAATATTGGACGAGAAATAAGTGATTGCTTCAGGGAATCGAAAGAGGCATTTTGTTCTTCAGTCCATTTCCACTGACAGTCTTTTTTCAGAAGATCCGTTAATGGTTTGCATATGATGGCGAAACCTTTCACAAATCTACGAAAAAAACTAGCCAAACCGATAAACTGCCTAACTTCGTGTTGGTTCTTTGGAATTGGGAATTTGGCCACTGCTTCGATTTTGCGAGTGCCCGGTTTAATACCCATAGAGCTGACTTCAAAACCTAAGAAGTCTATTTTGTCAAAAAAGAAATGGCATTTAGAGAGTTTTAATGTTAGTTTTCCTTTGCGTAAAAGAGTTAGCACTTCCTGCAGCCTAACGAGGCCTTCCTCAAATGTTCGTGCCGGAATGAGGACATCATCCATATAGACTAAAGCATATTTAACCTTAGCTTCGGACAGTATTTTATTTATGGTTCTTTGAAAAACTGACGGAGCATTTACTAAGCCAAACGGCATCCGAGTAAATTCGTATTGTCCGTCTGGGGTAACGAATGCAGTTTTATCTTGTGAAGAAGTGGAAATAGGAATCTGATAGTAACCAGATGCTAAATCAAGGGAAATGAACAATTTACTGCCAGCAAGTTGATCTAATTGGTCTTCAACTCTGGGAAGGGGGTAGTGATCCTTCTTGGTTCTTTTATTTAGAGCGCGATAATCGATGCATAGTCGTTTCTCACCGGTCTTTTTTTTTTACAAGTACGATCGGACTCGCGTATGGCGACGAGGACTCTCGAACTATGCCTGCATCAAGCATCTCGCCAACCATGTCACGAACGAGGTTCCTCTCCGACAAAGACATTCGATAAGGTCTATAGACTACTGGATCAGTATTTTCCAACTCTATTATCATTTCTCCCGCGGAAGTTAGTCCTAAATCTTTTAAATTTGTAGAGAAACAATCGTTATATTTATTAAGTAAACATTGTAACTGAATCTTTTGTTCATTTGTTATTGTGGGGCCAACGAGTAGATGTTCATCGACATTAGCTTCATCAAAAGATACAGCGGAAACCTCTCGGATGATATTTGGCAAGGCACGTGTCAACAATATATTTTTGGCAAAGGTTATTCGTGAGTTACTCATGTTAAATGCGATTATTACACCTATACCCGATTTAAGATCGTATCCTCCGGGAAATAAATAATATTCACTACCGGACGCACCCCTTACAGTACCATTAACATATATCTTCCCATTGAAATTGTTACATGAATTTACTGGAACAGGGACTATTTCACACGGCGCCAAAGAGGTATCTTCCGCAACCCTCAAATACAGTTTAATATCTACACTGGTCCTTTCAAAAATAATTTCATAAGGTGTTTTGGTGATTATTATGTCAGGTAATTCTGTAAAAGTGTGTCCCAGTAGCACAGGGTACTTCAGAGCGTGATTTTCAACGATAAGAATTTCTATATTTTCTTCTATACCTTGAACGTTAACATTAACCCTGGATCTACCCAACGGACTAACATAATTTCCACCTATTGCCCTCATTAGGGGTAGATCTTTGGTATCAATAGGAAGTTTCAAGCTTTTAGCTTCACTTTCCCTAATGAGACTGCATTGGCTACCTAAATCAACATGACATACTAATTCCTTACCGTTGACCAGAATATTAAAAATATATTTAAGATTGGACTCACCTGATGTAAGTTCTGATACTAATTTTTCTTCAACAGCATCCTTTTGATTGCTGTCTTGCGGTTTTTGTTTCCTGAACCTACAATAAGTACTTAAATGGCCCAACTTACTACAATTAGTACAAGTTATTGGTGTCTTCCGGCAGTGGATACTTTTGTGACCTTCTTCATCACAATTGTGACATACTAACCTTTTTGATTCAGGACCGTTACGTCTGGTGGAAGAAATCGTCCCAGAAGCTCTCTTCTCATGTTTTGAATTTCTTTCCCCAGTATCTCTAGTGGAACCTATTTTAACGGTTTTTATGTATTTTAATACCTCTTCGGGCTCGCGGAACTGAGCAGCTTGTGCTCCGACTCTAACAGCGCGATCTTCGATCCCGTTTAGAACGCAGTCTACCGCTTTACGACCTTTTATTCCGCACCTATTCAGTAAGTTCATTTTTTCGTAAAAGTAGTGCTCCAACGATTCACCATAACGAACTTTTTTAGCTAACATTGCTATTAACAGTTCCGCGTAGTCATCACGACAAGGGAAATTTTCTACCAATTTTCTTTTCCATTCGGTCCATGAGTAAAGGACTGTGCTGAGACCCTGGTACCAAATTTTCGCAACACCGGTTAATTTTGGTAGGGCAAAATGGATAGTTTCCTTTTCATCCCAGCCATATATCTCCGCACACTCCTCTACTTTAGTAAGCCACATCAAGATGGTCTGATCTTTTGTCATTGGATCAAATTCTGGAATGACGTTATTTAAGGAAAGTTTGGATCCCGATCGACCTTTTACATCTTTAAGAATATCTAAAAACTTATCTAAGATATTGTTAGTATTATCGTTATCATTTAACTTAGTGTTTACAAGATTATGCGTCTGAACATTAGGGGAATAATGACGTCGTGTACTTCGTTTACTATTATTTGAATTATCCGAATTACTACTAGTTCGCCGTCGTTTATTTCCCTTATGTCCGTCACATGTTTTATCATTAGTTGGTCGCCTTTGCCGATTAAATCGTTTACGCGACGAAAACCGATCTTCCGAACTGCTACTAGAATAATCTACGCACTTTGAAACTCGTGATTTACGGCGTCGACGTACTCGTAACTCGTGGGACTCCCTACGTTGCCCGGATGCATGTTCCAATAAACGTGACTGGTGTAGTCGTTTGGGCGGACCCCTTGGTCTTCGAAGTTGGCCGTTACGAGAACAGAGGATCATAGACTCGTCGCTTGTCGCATGCGGTGAATCCTCTTGTTGCTGATCGGCGCTTGCAATTGCTTCTCCGGTAGACATGGCTTTGTGCCCGCTTGACAGCAGCACCGTGCCCAAGTTAGTTATACTTGATACCAGCACTTGTGCCCAAGCTTTACACTTGATAGCAGCACTATGGTTAACGTGCCCAAGCCTTAAACTTGATAGCAGCACTATGATGGTTTAACGTGCCCAAGCCTTATGCTTGATAGCAGCACTGATGTTTAACGTGCCCAAGCCTTAAGCTTGATAACAGCACTGATGTTTAACGTGCCCAAGCCTTACGCTTGATAGCAGCACTGATGTTTAATGTGCCCAAGCCTTACGCTTGATAGCAGCACTGATGGCTAAAGTGCCCAAGCCTTACGCTTGATAGCAGCACTGCTCGATAGCGGTACCTTAATGATTAATGTGCCGAAGCCTTAATAATTAATATGCCCAAGCTTAATTCTTGATAATAGCACTGATGATGAACGTGCCCTTTGCTCCTGATAGCAGCACTGACGCTTCATTAACGCGTCGATAAAAAACTGAAACTTATATAAATAAAGTCATTATCATTCCAATGCCTTGTGAGATCCAGCAACATCAGGATGATGAGCGAACATTAAGCATTTGAATATAACAAATGAAAAAGAATTTCAATGACGTAGCGTTTACAGAGGGTATTTAAGGCGAGTAATGATGTATGCTTGCAGAGGGTAGTTCTGGCAAAGCTGTGTGGTGATGTGATGCTTCCAGAGGGTAGCCCTGGCAAAGCTGTGTAGTGATGTAACGCTTCCAGAGGGTAGCCCTGGCAAAGCTGTGTAGTGATGTAACGCTTCCAGAGGGTAGCCCTGGCAAAGCTGTGTAGTGATGTAACGCTTCCAGAGGGTAGCCCTGGCAAAGCTGTGTAGTGATGTAACGCTTCCAGAGGGTAGCCCTGGCAAAGCTGTGTAGTGACGTGACGCTTCCAGAGGGTAGCCCTGGCAAAGCTGTGTAGTGATGTGACGCTTCCAGAGGGTAGCCCTGGCAAAGCTGTGTAGTGATGTGGTGTTTCCATGTTACAGTTAAATGTCAAACCCTTGAATGAGTAGTAATGCTAAAATAAATAAATATATATATACATACAAAACGTAAATGTACATAAATATGCCATTGCTTGTTTTATTATTCATTTCATATACAAAAAAAAGAATAGGAGGAAAAAATAAAAATAAAAAAAACAAAAGCAATATTTTCAACTGACAAATAACCTGTGGGCGGGATAAACGAGTAGGTAGTTTTGCTTTCACTCGTCAATCCCACTTCTGAGATGTAAAGGACTGTTTATTAGCTTTAGTTTATTTAAGGTAATGTATAGAATAAAAGCATGAATAATCTCACAAGCATTTATTAGGGATTTAAAACATCATTATATTCAACAGGATATTATTAATACCAGAATTTACACCATATATCTTAACACGAAAATGGTTACATAGTTACATTAAGTGAAACCTCGAAATTAAATATTAACAATCAACAGTACTCAGATATTTAAATATTAAAATTATCGTTAACTGACCTGCCTTGCTCCAATCGATGCACAGAGTAACGCGGTATTACTTTATGGTCTTTACACTTCGGCGTCGCAGGAACAACTGCCTGCGCACGGCCGTTTCGTCGTTTAAATAGGCTAGCTTTAACGCGCCACAGTCTCGCGTCACCCGCTGACCGTTACATGATTTGAACAAGTGGCGGTAGTTGATAAAATAAGTTAGTTTAAAATAAATGTAAAACGTATTTATTACATCCAATCCTAACAGTTTGAATAACTTCAGGCCTGTTTTATCTAGATTATCTAGATGGGTATTTGATTATGAAGAGAAGTACCACTACTAATTTACTTGTCTTATCATTTTGATGATTTCCAAATGAAGATCTATATAAGTAGGTGAGTACTTAACTGTTCTACACATTTATTTGAACACTTTAATCATCAAACGTAGGGGGCCGGACCATAGTGACAAAATTATATTTTCCAAGAGAAGCTTTTAGTGATGATTTGGTGAATAAAATAAAGGCAAAGCTTCTATGTTTCGCCACTAGGTTTTATTGGTTCTATTAAATCATCAATTTAATAAATCAAATCAAAAGAAATCATTTGATGATTTTCCACTCAGTAAAAAAAAGTTCCACGCACAGAAATCTTAATAATAAGGCAAACGGGGAGTATAACTGTATAAGGGAGAACATAGAGAGGATTTTCCGACATTCCTACTGAAACGGAAATATTGAGATACGAAAATTAAAAATTACCCGAAATAATAAATACTTAAAAAAACCTTCTATTTGTTCAAAATTTACAATTGAGTTTTATCGTAACTTAATCAGGCAATAAAGCTGATTTACTTAGAGTCATGGCAATTTCCTATGGAGCGAAAACTTTAGACCTCCACAAATACTTCAGACATGTTAACAAAACGAAATCGCAAACTATGGCGCTAAAAGTACCCCATAACTGCCATAACAGTGTAAAAACAAAACGAACGTTACTTTCACGAAACAGCCAGGAATGTTCACGAATGCTAGTAGGTATCGGTTTTACTCCATGAGTTGGGACCAATATATTGGAGCCAACAATTGGCCTAAATGCAAATGGTATACCCCAGCTTTTAAGCTGAATCATTTTGGAATGCGTTTGAATCTTTGGTAGCCATCTTGAATTTCATTTAAGCAGATGTGTTGACTTTTAATGTAATTTTTTTATTGTTACGTTTTTTGATATCTTTGCTTTCTTTTCTTTTTTATTTATTCTTATGCTCTTGATTTTAAGCCTGTCATTTATATTACGTTTGTAAAAAGTATAAATTTTCTTTCCGCCAAATTATCATGATTGTTTGACCTCGTTGAGTTCGGATCAATTCTTACAAAATACATTTGGGAAAATCAAGGAAAACCCTTCAGGTTTTGCTTGATTTTCCCAAATGTATTTTTTTACATAGGTGCTTATAGGGCTTCCCTGGATTATGGTTATAATAGTTGCTTAGGCCTGTAAACAACTTTCAAATTTAAAAAGCTGCAAAGCTGCTGTTTATGTATGTCATGCATGATCCTATACTCAGACTACAGCCGTCATGGCCGTTTTGTGCATAGTGATTGAAATCTAACAAGTAGGTACCTACCTAATAAACCAAATCTGTCCTCAATATTGTATAAATTACAATTTAGTCAAAATTTAATTGACAGTCTATAAAACAATCTTCAAACAGCAATGCAATATCAAAGCACTAGACAAATAGTCACTAAAAACCAATAGGAAAATTGGCCCCAACTCCTCCCAATATTTGACCCAACTCTAAAGCCGGTTGTACATACCTGTTGCCAGGAATTTCGTTGTGTAGACAGTGAGTATACCGGTTTCGTCAGCTGACGCTTAAGAAAATGGCGGCAAGCGTGCGAACGAAGATTGATAACCTAATCTTGTACTTTTTGTAATCGTTTTACATGTGTGGCAATTTGATAACGATTATTTAATTGATTGATATGTATGTATTATTGTTTATTTTATTTAATCGAGGTCTTATTGTTGAATAATTCGTTGTACAGTAAAAGTAACAGTTGTACTGAAATTGGGGTTAATAGAGGCGTACCTAAGAAAACGGATGAATCGAGAGATTATTGAATGCAGTTTAATTTTGGCAACATTAAACTGAATTGAATCGTCTCACAAGGACAATTTTTATTTCACAATATCATTATATAATTTAAAATAGCAAAATAAAGATTTATCTAACGATTTAACAATCGAACTAAATTAAATATAAGAAGAAGAAAAAAGTGCGATCCTTAGATACTTATACCCTACACTATTATTTAGTAAAACATATTAAAAAGAAAAAAAATTGCGCACCGAGTAGGATCTGCCCTCTAGTTGAATGAATATACATATGATTAAATCTAGGAACCTACCTTGAAAAGTATCCAAATGAACAGAAGAAGTTCGGCAACGAACACCACAGCACCTTTTTCGCGAGTTATCACATAATTTATACGACCTTCACAATAAATAGCAAACCAAATACTGATAAGTTGATAACCAAATTACTGCAGGCTTCCTTGACGTGTAAAGATAGACTAGTAGATAGTATCACTGATAGTAACATTGATTACAAGATTATAGTAGAGTAAATGACAGGCACAAAAAAGTACCAGAAATAGCGAGGACAGCTTGTTATGGTACCTATGCGTGACGTAGTTTTTAATTTGGTCGGTTGTTAAAAAAGTTGTTTTGAATGAACTGATTCTTACTAGTAAAAATTGTTTCATTTCATGTACCTATCCAAGCATCGTGACGAGGAGAGAGATGAAATATGCTTTATTGTATGCCATACATTGTTACGAACCAAAAACGCACATAGGTACATTTATCTTCTATACTTACTATAGGTACTTATAATAAATCTTTAGAGATGTCAATTCTGTACAGGGAATATATTTTCAAAATAACTATCAAGGGGTGATTAGTCATCGATACTGGTGCCAAAAATGCAATCAGTAAATTTTTTGTCTGTCTGTCTGTCTGTCTGTATGTTCTTTAGAGAAACAAAAACTACTCGACCGATTTTAACGAAACTTGGTGCAATTATTCTCCATACTCCTGGGCAGGTTATAGTATACTTTTCATCACGCTACAATCAATAGGAGCAGAGCAGAGAAGGGAAATGTTGGGAAAACGGGAGAAGTTACTCCATTTTTTAAGCTTCCGTCGCGTGTGTAGCCTTAATGGTTAAAGTTACATAGAAATCATGTATGACGGAAATGTTCTACATAAAATTATCTAAAAAATATCACGCAACAGCATATGTCTATCTTTTATGGTTGACTCACAATAACACGTGTAACTCCCGATAGCTTAGCAGTTCGGAGCTTTCTGATTATATTTGTTTACTCTTACGTTTATAATACTCTCACTCATCCTTAATTAAAAAAGTTAACATTATTACCTATTCAATAAAAAAAGAATCATAGAAATCGGTATAGAAACACCAAACTTATACATGAATACAATAATAAGCCATCTCGCCGTCGCGCTTTAATACTGAATCATTCTGTAAGATGTTATTGTGATTATTTTTGTGTAACTTTTGTTGCTATTTTATAAAATAGGTACTTATTAGTTACTTTGGTAATGTTTAAATATTCTTTCAAATTACAAATTATTAATAGTTTCAATTTTATTTCTTTTTAGGTGAAGTAGTAGTAGAAGTAGGAGCATAGATTTTTAGATACCGATAGGTTAGTTTTGGCTAATTTATGTTCTGTTTTTTAACCGACTTCTAAAAAAGGAGGAGGTTCTCAATTCGGATGTTTGTATTTTTTTTTTTTTTTTTTATGTTTGTTCGCGCATAACTCCGTCGCTTTTTAACCGATTTGAAAAATTCTTTTTTTGTTGGAAAGGGTATACTTCCCAAATGGTCCCATGAAAATTTTATCGAAATCAACCAAGCGGTTTTCGAAAAATCTAAAAAAAATATGTGTTTTGTCTACTTTGACGACCTCTTAGTTTACTCTACGTTTTTTTTACACCAATGTGATTGGTTCGTTTAGGTGGGGGAGGGGAGGGGGTGTAGGTACCACTAAAAAGTGAAAAATAAAAAACTTTTTACAAAAAAATACAACCGACTTTTACACAAAAAATCAAAAAAGTGCAAAATAACTTTAATTTCGGAAGTCGGTGTTCAAAAAACGAAAAAGCAACCACAAACACCGAGTTCCGAAATTAAAGTTATTTTGCACTTTTTTGATTTTTTGTGTAAAAGTCGGTTGTATTTTTTTGTAAAAAGTTTTTTTTAGTATTAAGTAGGTAAAAGCGTAGATACTTTTATTAATTAGTAGTTATTTTATTAATTAGTTATACGTAGTTATAGGTATTTATTTTTAAAATTGATTGAGTCAGGCGTTACTTTGCGGAAATCCATTTCAAATTTGAAAATGAAAATAATATATCTAGTTTTAATTTCCGCGAATATTAGTGGGTTGCAGGTATGCACCTCCCTCCCGCCCGCTTTATTAAGCACATGCAGGAAGGCAAAGCAAAACCCAACACCATTACCGACACGTGTTTCGCCTCTCCACGAGGCATCCTCAGGGGACGTGTTGACTCGCTGACCGTTGAGTTGCGACTCAACGGTCAGCGAGTCAACACGTCCCCTAATATTCACGGAAATTAAAACTAGATATATTATTTTCATTTTCAAATTTATTTTTAAGTTAAGTAGGTATAGGTTATTATAATATAATTTTGCACAGGCATTTCAGCTTTACTTTCATTTCTTTTTTTGTTGTAAGTTGTACATATTTCACACACACATAGTGATCTATCAACGCACAGCCCAAACCACTGAACGGATCGGGCTGAAATTTAGCATGCAGGTAGATGTTATGACGTAGGCATCCGCTAAGAAAGGATTTTGATTAATTCTAATAAAGGGATAAAATAGGGGATGAACGTTTGTATGAAACTTTGTCAATTTTAAACCAATCGGGCTGAGAGTTTCAAAATCGGGGTTAAAGTAACTATTCCACGCGGACGAAGTCGCTGGCAGAAGCTAGTCATTTATTAAAAATGTTTGAAGCTAACTTGAAAACAAAAAGTATCATAATCCTGCTCATACGAGCCTCTTTTTTAAAATATACTATTTTGGTAGGTACCATTTAAGTTGTAACTTCAAGTCAGTCGTGCTTCTTCATCGACCACTTTGCTTACCAATAGGTGAAATGGTGGCCAAACGCGAGCCACCGATAAATTAAAAAAAAAACACTTCAATATTAAGATAGGCATCTACATATAAATCTATCCATCAACAACAACAACAACAACTTTCAACTTTATCTTATAACCTATTTTGTAAGTGTGAAAATGTTTATGTGTTCTCATACTTAAATTATATGAGTTATTTAGTTTTACAGTTTAATTCAAATGACATGACATTGCATGTTTGTGTCTGGAATATAACTGTTAGTATGAGAAACTTGAGAAAGTCTTGCGGTTTTAGAAAATTAGTATAAAAGGCTGAATCACAGGTCTACTATCCAACTAAACACATCAAAAGTATCTAGGGATCAACATATATTTTTGCAATAACTTTCCTCCTGATTGATATTAATTAAAATTTTCTTTAAGGATTCATCAAATAAAGTGTTTTCGTTTGTCACAGTAACGATAAACCAAGTCACCTTTGCATTAATAAAGAAATTTGCCATTTTCCTAATAAAGGGATTTTTGACATTTGAACCACTAACATTAAAGTTCGAAAAAAAGACTGAAATAACAGTTTTCTTTAAAATTTTATTGGGTAACTTAAACAATTAATAATCCGTGTTTCTACCGCGAACACTAACAACACAAGAACATCGGTTTGGCATACTCAAAATGAGTTCATCCAAATCACGCTGTGGAATGGCCGCCCATGTTCGTTGCAACAACAAAAAAAGGTCTTCTTGCGACTGGATACCCTCCATATTCGGCAGAGCTCTTCGCTTACCTTGGCTGAGCGCCATGGAGGACGGTATCGCTGCACCACACGGAGACAAGACCGATACATTCAAATCTTAACTCGAAGAGCTCCAACAATAACCGCCATGATGTTAGCCGTGAGGCTTCATCACTCTTCAGGGAACTTAATTAGCGACCAAACAGTCAGAAACCGCTTGCATGAAGTGAACCTTCATTCCCGAAGACCGCTACGGGTACCACCTATAGCAATGCACAATCGTAGGATTCGATATCAATGGGCTCTTGAACACAGAAATTGGGCAGAAGAACAATGGCGTTTCGTGTGCTTTTCTGATGAGTCTCGTTTTGGTATGAGACCGGATACAAGACGTATACGACACTGGAGAACCCCTGGACGCCAACAGCGATTAAAATCCTGCCAGGAAGTCCATCCTTATAGTGGTGGAACCATCATAGTATGGGCGGGTATTTGGATCGGCGGAAGAACTGAGTTGATTTGGATCAGAGGCAACCTCAACGCTCAAATTTATGCTGAGACGATTGTATCAGACGTCATCGTTCCTCTACAAGTGCAAATCGGTCCCTTATTTCAGTTAATGCATGATAATGCACGACCGCACACCGCAAGAGTTGTAAGACAGACTCTCGCCGCAGCTAACATCAATGTCCTGCCCTGGCCTGCTCAGTCGCCAGACTTGAACCCGATTGAGCATGCATGGGATATGCTACAGAGAAGAGCTCTGCCGAATATGGAGGGTATCCAGTCGCAAGAAGACCTTTTTTTGTTGTTGCAACGAACATGGGCGGCCATTCCACAGCGTGATTTGGATGAACTCATTTTGAGTATGCCAAACCGATGTTCTTGTGTTGTTAGTGTTCGCGGTAGAAACACGGATTATTAATTGTTTAAGTTACCCAATAAAATTTTAAAGAAAACTGTTATTTCAGTCTTTTTTTCGAACTTTAATGTTAGTGGTTCAAATGTCAAAAATCCCTTTATTAGGAAAATGGCAAATTTCTTTATTAATGCAAAGGTGACTTGGTTTATCGTTACTGTGACAAACGAAAACACTTTATTTGATGAATCCTTAAAGAAAATTTTAATTAATATCAATCAGGAGGAAAGTTATTGCAAAAATATATGTTGATCCCTAGATACTTTTGATGTGTTTAGTTAATAAAATACAAGCTTTTGCAAAATTATGGTATTAGAGTCGAAAATTATTCGACGTTCACGAATAAAAAATATAGCATGAACATAAGTATAATCAGCCTTTTAACGTTCCCACTGCTAGGACACAGGCCTCCTCTATAGCTGAGGGAATGGGCCGTAGGCCGTAATCCACCACGCGGGCCCAGTGCGGGTTGGTGAACGTCACATGTATTCGAATTTTTGGTTCTAGGACATACTGGTTTCCTCACGATGTTTTCCTTTACCGTTTTGAGAGCAGTGGTGATGAAATTAATTACACAAAGTAATGCGCCTGGCTGGGTTAGAACCCGCGACCTACAATTCTTAAGTCGGGGCCGTTACCACTCGGCCACCTTGCTCTGCCTATAAAAAATATACTATCTTCGAATGGTTAAAAAAGGTTCATGAAAGAACAACCAAAAATGTTCTTTTTTAGTTTTCTTGTTATAATTAAGGACAACATTTTAAAGTTACCGAACCTGAACAAATTTTTCCATATTTTTCTTTATTTGGCTACATCTAATACTCCTTTTTAATTTTTAAAAGGCCAACGCCCAAAAGGTTTAACTCTCAAGTTTTTCTCTATGCAATTGCCTTGTTTATGGTCTTTTTCATATTTTTTTAAGGTTAAACAAGTTAAGATGAAATCTCGCATTTGCATAAAGATTAGCAGATAGCAGGTAGTTAACTTATGCTACTGTTTGTAGTAAACGTTACGCCATGAATTCTTAACAGTTTTTTTTTTCATTTTGGCATCATACTCGTATTACAAAAGCATAATTTAGTAAAATGTTTTTTTTTTCTGGCAACTTTAGAACACTGCTTTTTTACTGCAATTAGGTTTTTGAATTAGGTACTTTTATTTATCTAGCGTTTCTTTTTTGTGTTGTAAAAAAACTTTTTACAAAAAAATACAACCGACTTTTCCACAAAAAATCAAAAAAGTACAAAATAACTTTAATTTCGGAACTCGGTGTTTGTGGTTCCTTTTTCATTTTTTGAATACCGACTTCCGAAATTAAAGTTATTTTGTACTTTTTTGATTTTTTGTGGAAAAGTCGGTTGTACTTTTTTGTAAAAAGTTTTTTATTTTTCACTTTTTAGTGGTACCTAAACCCCCTCCCCTCCCCCCACCTAAACGAACCAATTACATTAGTGTAAAAAAAACGCACTGCTCCAATGCAGAGTAAACTAAAAGGTCATCAATGTAGACAATGTAGATATTTTTTTAGATTTTTGTTGATTTTTCAAAAACCGCTTGTTCGATTTCGATAAAATTTTCATGGGACCATTTGGGAAGTATACCCTTTCCAACAAAAAAAGAATTTTTCAAATCGGTTGGCAAGCGACGGAGTTATGCGCGAACAAACAATAAAAAAAAAAAAACGTACAAACATCCGAATTGAGAACCTCCTCCTTTTTTAGAAGTCGGTTAAAAATTAGATATTAAAATACCTCTACCTAAGTCGGTTAAAAATCGATACGTAGTAGAATTTACGCACAGAAGCAAACAAATAAGATAAAATCGGTAACTACTTACCTATAATAATATACAGACAAATAAACGAAAACCAAAACAAAACCTAACCTGCCGGTAAAAATAAAAAGCAAAGAACAAAACTCCATCCATGCGAAATTAGGTAGAAGTTGAATGGCGGCCACTACGCCCTTTTTACCCTGAAGAACGATCAGACAGATATGGTGAATTCCTTCTATGGCCAATCTTTCCCAGACAACGGTAATTAGGGTCGTCACGCGAACACAAAACAGGGTCACACAGTAAGAGTAAGTAAATATTTTTCAACTCTACACAGTGTGGTCTAAGTTACGAAAGTCGGTTCAGAGATTATATGAGGATGCTGTGGAATTCACGTGTGTAAGTATATGTAGATATACTGATACAAGTCGACCTGGATTATGTCGTTGCCATGCAGCTGGCACCTGGTGTTGAAACGAGGTGTTCTGGCTTCAAAACACACTCTAAGCGGCGTCTCAGAAAGCACGTTAATTAAGAAGGGCTTATGTTTAACTTACCACCAGATATAGTAACATATAACGGACAAAAATAGTAAATGATCACCAAAATTAAACCCGCATTTTAATGTAAAATTATACCTAACCAAAGTTTTAACATCTCGCTATCCTACTTAAGCAAAATGGCTCCAAATAAATCATTGATAACCCAAAACTAGGTAGTAGATTATCACCAAAATTAAAATAGCACTTTAATGTAAAATCGACTTTTATTAACCTAACCTCAAAACACTCAAAAGTGGCTTAAAAAGCGAGTTGGATAAAAAAAAAAAAAAACCGACTTCTTAACAAAAAAAAAAACAAAAAGTATAAAATAACTTTAATTTCGGAACTCGGTGTTTTTGGTTGCTTTTTTGTTGTTGAACACACCGACTTCCGAAATTAAAGTTATTTTATACTTTTTGGTTTTTTTTTGTTTAGTAGTCGGTTTTATTTTTTGTATAAAGTTTTTTTTATTTTTCACTTTTTAGTGGTAACTGGTACCTACACCCCCTCCCCTCCCCCACCTAAACGAACCAATCACATTGGTGTAAAAAAAACCTACTGCTACTTTACAGAGTAAACTAAGAGGTCGTCAATGTAGACAATGCAGATATTTTTTTTAGATTTTTGTTGATTTTTCGAAAACCGCTTGGTTGATTTCGATAAAATTTTTCCTTCCTTTCCAACAAAAAAAGAATTTTTCAAATCGGTTGACAAGCGACGGAGTTATGCGCGAACAAACAATAAAAAAAAAAAAACATACAAACATCCGAATTGAGAACCTCCTCCTTTTTTAGAAGTCGGTTAAAAAAGGTTTAAAAAAATCCAGTCGGGGTGCCCCATGTCCCGAGCTCGCTTCGCTCGCTCTTGCATCCTAAGTAATTTCCTTGTAACACTAGCACTGTGCATTAATTTGCTAGCTAAGATTTGGTGATCGTTTACTACATTTGGTGTTCGAATACAATTTGAAGTGCAGTCGTGACTAAAGTAGCTAGTACCTACTATTTTAATTTTAGACTAATTTTCTGGTGTCAAGTATATATTTTTGGTAAAAGAACTAAGGGTATCAAAGCATTTTATGGTGATCATTATATTTAACCCCATTAAGAAGTTGGTGTCGGCTGTCATTTACAAGTACATTTTCAACGGGCTTTCGACTACGCGTAGGTACCTAGTCGTAGTCAGATCTCGGTATTGTTCCCTAGTAACATGGATGTGCAGTTCAAAAAGGCAGTCGCTCTACGTAAATTAAGAATGTTTTAATAATAATGATAGGACCTCTAACCTCTCTCACCTCTTTTATCTGTTCTGTGGATAGAACCTATGAGAATACATTATAATGCACCGGAAAATGGCAAAATCCGTTAGATTATAAAATATCTTGATACTTTATAAGCTTTCGATAAATTGTCAACTGAACCTCTTTCCCCTCTTCCCCCCGGACCTCGAACACGAGCAAACGTGTGCTAAACCGTTGCTCCTTAAAAATTCAACTAAAATTAATTTAAATAATTTAGTAAATTCAAGTGAAATATTCGGAGTTCATAAAATCAAAGAGTTAACCGCTAACTCAAACCGAGACCTGCCGGCGAGAACAGCCCATCCCACTACAGAGAAGACCATCCTTCGTGGAGACGGAGCGCCGCCTACCTCTTGCGGACGACAGCAGCAGTGGTAAATCGTCAACTACACGGGCGCCGCCTTCCTTGCCGCACGCCTATAAGGACGAAGCTCATTAGGAAGCTCATTAGGACGCGTGAGTCAATACGTATTACACTCAATTTCTTTAAAACTGTACCTAATTACCGACACATAGTGACTAATTGAGCTTGCATATACATCTGTGCGCCTGGTATTTTGTATTGTAGCTGAATCTACCGTCGCTGGTTACCGTTCCGAACGCAGAGTACGCGCTTGAACGTGCATTTAAACATCACCACGACTTATAAACATTATTACTTGTTTTAAGATCTTATATAACAAAATATGTTGCACTCTCCACCACTAAACAAGGCCCAATCATCCTCTGACAGCAATATTATGGCTAAAACATCTGCTGAGGATCGCAACCAACCGAATATTACCGTGCGAGATAAACGTCGTCGGCTGTCAGATGATGATTATGATGAGCTTACGGCTTTCAAAATGGAAATGAGAGAACTGTTGCAAGACTTTCAAGAAGCCCAAAATAAAAAGTTTGACCTACTGAATAAGCATCTAAAAGAAGTTAAATCACAGACATCATCGATACGCAGCACTAACCAAGAAATAGAAAAAGCGCTAGAGGATATGAACGATCAGTTGCATTGTGTGCAGTCCAAAATTGATGGGTTGGAAAAACAACGGAACAACTTCACTTCACAACTGTGTAACATTGAACAAAAATGTGATTTCTTGGAAAAGTCACTTAAAAAGACGAGTATTGAACTAAGGTACATCCCACGAATGGATAAAGAAAATAAGGAAACTCTCTTTAATTATGTAACCCAGCTTTCTAATTGCCTTAATATTTCCCTGAGTACTGGTGACGTGCGCGATGTTTATCGCATACCTAATAAAAAAGATTCAGCTAAGTCAACGGTCATTGTGGAACTTTCAAATACTCTAATCAAAAATAATTTTCTGGCTTCTGTGAAAAGCTTTAACAAAAACAAAGAGCTAAAAGTCAGTCACTTGGGAATAGCTAATAACTCGTCAATGCTCTTTGTTTCGGAATCGCTCACCGCAAAAACTAGGCGACTTCACTTCCTCGCAAGAGATTTTGCAAGAACAGAGAAATACAAATACTGTTGGACATCGAATGGTAACGTGTACGTTAAGAAGCAGGATGGTTCTGAATATATACGCATCAGCGATGAACAGCATATTAATAAGTTAAGACAGTCAAATTGACTAGTTTGTCTACATTTTTCAACTATTTTTTTCATACTATTTTCATTTTGTTTTGTTATTTATGTTCTAAACTGTATTTATCGAATATTTTTTATTCATATGGGTGCTCACAATCTACATTTACACATGATTATACCTACAATTCACATTACATTATTATACATTTTATGACGGCTTTAGTGTTGGACCAGAATACATTTTATTTTTTTGTTATGGTCCTTCATACGGAAAGTATGATCGAACACATAATAACTTACTGACCTTCGTAAAATTTTGTCTAATTGAACTTGTAGTTATAAAATACCAAGACTTCATTATTAAACGTAAAACACAATGCAAAATAGTTATAAATAGAGGAACCATCATAACAATATGGAGACCAAAGATATTCTTAATAATGGTATCAATTGTGTTGTGCTGGTTAATATTCCATAATGAAGACCTAGTTTATTTCATGGCAATAGTAATACTCTCTCTAAACCACAATGTTGGATAACAGCTTATTTCTCGAAGATGTTGATAGTACGCGCCTCTTAAATTGTATTGAACTCGATAGCCCCGATCAATGTAAAGAGTATCTCAATGCTTCACATAGCAAACTTACAATCTTGTCTCAGAATATACGCAGTATAAATAAGAACTTTGATACATTACTCGTATTTCTGCAACGCTTAAAATTTAAGCCTGATATTGTAATATTGACTGAGTGTTGGATTGATGATACATTCGATGGTATTTGTCTAGAGGGCTACAACTGTAATTATTCAAAAAACTATATCAACAAAAACGACGGCATCGTAGTGTTTTCTAAATCGGAACTTTGCATTTTTATACAAGAACCCCCTTTTACCAATGCAAATTGTTTGCAAGTAGATGTTGTTGGTCAATCCTATTCTGTTATAATTATCTATCGATCACCATCGCATCATAACATAAGTAATTTTCTGACTTCGTTAGAAAACGTCCTAAGTAACTGCACCAGCCAGCATTGTGCGTTAGTGGGTGACATTAATCTTGATATAAAAGAAACATCCACCGATCCCCGCGTCGATGAGTACCTAAGCCTTACAGGTCATTATGGGTTTATCCCCGGCCACACTTTTCCAACGCGTGGTATAAATAGCTTGGATCATTGTATGATTAAATCTAAACTTGATTCGACTACAATTCTTTGCCATTCTGATATCACTGATCATAGTACCATATTATGCACCATGGGAACATCGTTTCCTAAGGATGAAAAAATTAAAACATGTACCAAAATTGATTATGAAAATTTACTTAAAGATCTCAAGAAAATTGATTGGTCCGACCTGTATAATATAAGTGAAATTAACGAAGCCACTAATTATTTTATCGAGAAACTTAATTCAGTAATTGAACAAAATAAATCCACACGTAAAGTTACCAGTGCAAATATAATCGTTAAGAAATGGATAACGCCTGGTCTCTTGAAGTGTATTAGACGCCGCGATGAGTTGCACAGTAAAGCCAGAAAAAATCGTAATGATTTCAATTTACAAGAAAAGTATAAAAAATACAGAAATTTCTGTAACAACATTTTACAGCACCAAAAAGACGAATACGAACAAAAACTGTTAACTAAAAACCAAAATAACATAAAAAAAACATGGGACTCAATTAAAACTATATGTGATATTACTAAAGTAAACAATAAAAATGAAGATCTGCTTAAAATAAAACCTAACTCGACTGAGTCACTAAATGAAGTCAACAACTATTTCAGCTCCATTGGGAATCAATTGGCAAGTGAGATGCTTATTAAATTAGGACAAACAGAAACTGAATTAGCGAATAAAATAAGTCATACAAGAATTAATACATCACCAGATTCATTATTTTTGTCGCCAACAGATGAAATTGAAATCATAAAACTAATTGGTACGCTAAAATCAAGTGCAGCTGTTGGACATGACAATGTTAGTAATAATATGCTTAAACTGGCTAAAAATGTTATAGCAAGCCCCGTAGCATTTATTTGCAACTTAAGCATATCCTCCGGTATTGTACCTAGTGACCTGAAGATAGCCAATGTAATACCAATAGTAAAATCAGGAGACTCTTGTCAACCAGCAAACTACAGGCCTATATCGCTTCTGAGCACATTATCAAAAGTAATTGAAAAGGTAGTTAATGTAAGGTTACTTAAATATCTTGAACAAAACGGTCTATTGGCCGGGAACCAGTTTGGTTTTCGTGCGGGCAGGTCCACGGAGGATGCCGTCACGTATCTAGTTGATACTGTCATTAGTAAAATAGATGATGGGCAGAGATGTGCCGGTGTCTTCCTGGATCTAGCAAAAGCCTTCGATACTGTTTCCCGGCCAATACTCCTAAAAAAGCTAGAGACTTGCGGGGTCAGAGGCTTAGCTCTAAACTGGTTTACGTCCTATTTGTGTGAGCGAAAACAGCGCGTCCGTATCGGTGAGAACTTCAGTGATTTTGCTAATGTAAGTTTCGGTGTACCGCAAGGCAGTGTTCTAGGCCCCACGTTGTTCCTGGTCTACATAAACGACCTATGTTCTCTTGAACTTAGTAATGCCAGCATATTTACTTTCGCTGATGATACCGCAATAATCTTTCATGCGAAAACCTGGAGTGAGGTCGTGTGTGTGGCTCAGGAGGGACTTGGGAAGGTTGCCATTTGGCTACAAAACAACTTGCTAACCTTAAACGTCGGCAAAACTAAACTGATGAGTTTTAGCATTTCTGATCGTTCTGCACCCAACCAGGATTTGCAAATTAAGCTACATGCTTGTGGTAGTGTCGACAGTGAGGGCTGCCTCTGCTCGCAAATTGAACAAGTCTCAACCATAAAATACCTAGGGTTACAGATTGATGAGCACCTAACATGGAAAGCACAAATTGATACACTTGTGAAACGCATCAGAAAACTTTCACATGTAATCAAAAAATTAAAGTCAGTCGCAACACCTAAGCTGATCCGTATGGTGTATCTTACACTGTGCCAGCCAATATTTAATTACTGTGTATCAATCTGGGGAGCAGCAAGCAAAACCACCTTGCTTAAGCTAGAGCGAGCCCAACGAGCTATTCTAAAGATAGCATACAAAAAACCCTGGCGATACTCTACGGACACCCTCTACTTGGAATGTAGCCTCCTTCGTGTGAGGCAATTGTTCATCCAGGCGACCCTGCTACGATTTCATAGAGATGCTAAAAAACTGGCTCGCCATTCATCAAGAGTGGTGAAATGGGATCGACCAAGAGTACGCTCTGCCTTTTCACGGAGATCTTTTGCATTTCTTGGGCCTTATCTGTACACAAAGTTCTATTCTCAAGATAAAAATATATTGTTTCTCACTTATAGACTTTTTAAGAAAGCTGTATTTAAATGGCTGCATCCCAAAAATTACAATATAACCGAAGAACTTTTGAACATACAGTCGTAAAGTTATTTGCAAATATGTATATATATAATAACAACGAACATGCACTCATCCATACACTCTACATTCACCCCTACATACCACACACTCCACAAATACACATACATTTCACCCATTTAGTTTATTATTATTATTATTTATAACTTTTACATGTAACTACAGTTTTTCTATGATTATTAGTTTTATATAGTCATTAGTTAAAAAAAAAAAAAAATGTTTTCTTATTGGGAAGAGACTGGACCCCACGACACAGGGAATCCTAGTGTGGGATCCAGGGAATTTTGAAGAAACCTAGCACTTAAGGCTTTTTTTGTATGTATTGCATTAGTGTTTTATTAGTGTACTATGTATTATTGAAATGAATAAATTTATTATTATTATTATTATTAACCTGTGGAATATTTTTTAACGCATCAAAAGATAGTCTATAATTTCTCCAAGTCATTCTGAGAAATTTTGGATTAGCAAGTAACATTTTTCATTAACAATTTTAATACTTATTCTATCATTGACGAGGGGGTCTTTTTTCTGCAGGGTTAAAAAAAAATACATGAATACCATTCGAACCTAACCTTTCCGTGTCGGGGAGCCCTAAGCTCCCCGTACGCTACTTAGCTTTGTTATAAAATCCAATAAATTTTAGAACCGTATTTACACTGATTGGTCGGCAACATGTCGTCAGTTTATATCGATTCACAATTTATCTGAATGACGTCGAGAGATTTTAGACTATCAAATTAGCTTGTAGTAAAAAAGTTTTAGTGTGTTGAACTGTTGATATAGATACTACGATGATTTGTTGTACTCTCTTTTGCCATGGCAACCCTGGTTACCCTTTTGGGTTATGTCATTAAAAGTATGAGTCAGCAAAATACCCCATTGGTCTTGGATGAATAGCACGAATGATTGTTTGATCGATTGATTGAATATTTATGTGGTACTATTCTTACTTTCTACTAAGTCTGGGATTGATCGATTGTCTTTCGGTTTTTGACTTTCTGCCTACAATTTTAGCAAATGAGACTTTGTAACACTTTCTATTACATTTTTGGAGTTTTAGCTGCCTGCTTATCATTAGTTTTGTTCTATCGTCATTACTAAGATTCCATCAAGCGGCCCAAACACCATCCGTAAACATGAAAAAAAAAAAAATATAGGTACAGTTGGGACGCTGATTGACTATGCATGTTTGGACATAGTTTAATTAATCATTGCCTGAACCCTTTTTTTTTTTTTTTTTTGGATGGGAAATCATCAAATGACCCCTCCCGCCCTGGGTGGAGCGGTAGGGAGTGTCAGACTTTTACTGACTAAAACCCACCCGTGCTCCTCCATGTGCCCTTTGCGTTCCAGGGCCGCGGCAACTCTCTCGAACAAATTCCGCAACCCTAGCAGGCACCGACCCTATGGGGCCCCGTCTCTGGTGCTGACGGCTCCTTGAGGCGCGCGTGAAGCACAACGCGTCGTCGACTCAGCCTGGTATCGGACGGCGAGCCACCCACTCTCACCGTCCACAGGCATCAGCCACTGCGCAATAGCACAGCGGCCGACTTGTCTCTGGAGGAGGCCGAAATGGGACCATTACTGGCACTCCATTTCAGCCCCCTCCCGAGTACCGGGAGTCGCAGCACCCACAGCAGAAGCGGCAGAAGCGGCGACGGAAGCCGCGGCGGCGGCAGAGGCGGCGGCGGCGGCGGACCTCTTGCCCTTGGTCGGGGCGGATGGCGCGCAGGCCCTTCCCCCAGCCCAGTGCTCGGCCGGCTTGCCAACAGCCGCACATGCACTGCAGTGCGGCGTGGCCTCGCACGAGCCGGCCCGATGACCGGGCTGACCACAGCGGAAACAAAGTCCACTGCGGTCCACCTCCGAGGGGCACATAGCTCCCGTGTGGTTGCCCACATGGCAGCGGTAGCACCTCAGAGGTCTGGGTTCCAGCAGTTTTACCCGCGCAGAAACCCACCCCACCAAGAGCCTTCGACCCTCCGACACTGTTCTGGCCGCCGTCACGGGGCAGCTCACCACAAGGGTTTGCATGCCCGTGTTGTCAGGCCGGAGGGTGCCCGCCTTGACGAGCTCGGCAGAGCACCCCCCAGTCCTGGCGACGGCGGCCACAACCTCCTCCTCCGTCACGGAGTCGTCCAGGCCCACTATGCGCATGTCAATGCACTTAGTCGGCCTGGACACTCGAACCTCGTCCGCGGGGAGGACCTCCTTCAGCCTTTCGGCCAGGGCGTCCGCGAACGGGCCACTCTCCGCTCCGGCGAGCTCGAGCTTCCGGGCACCGGTCAGGGTTCTCCTGATCCCGAGGCCCCCAGTGATGCCCAGCTCCCGGAGGTTCACCGCCTCCTTCGCCCGCTTCATCAGGGCGAGGTACGTCACACCCCTCTGTTCCACTTCCGGCTGCAGTGTTAAAACCACAGCCGCGGACTTCGGGGCGCGAAGCCTCGCCGCGATGGCGTTGGCCTTCCGCCGCTGCCTCTTGGCCTTGCTCCTGGCCGCCTTTTTGGCCTGCCGCTTTTCTCCAGCAACCTGCCACCCGGCCCCGGTCGCAGGAGGGTCCGAGGCCGGGGGTGGGGGCGGCTGCGGCGCCACTGGCGCTGCAGCCTTAGCCGCTCCTCCTCCAGCCTTCCTCCCACCCCTCTTCGCCGGGGCCGACTTGGTCGTCGCCGGCGTCGCGGGCGCCGGCGTCACAGGCGCTGGCGCGGCTCCCGCCTTGGCCTTCGCCCGGCCGGACGTTCCCGGGCCAGCAGCTACCGCGGCTGCGTACGAAGCCGCCTTCTGCTGTCCCGGGGGCCTCTGTGCCGCCGCCAACGGGGGACGCCGGATCATGTCCTCCAAGACGGACACCTGCCTCCGGAAGGGAGCCAGCTCCTGCCGCACCAGGCTCCGCACCTGGCTCAGCACCTGGCTCCCCTCCAGCGCCGCCGGACTCGGCCCCCCCTGCGGCTCTTCCGAGGCCGCCCTGGCCATGCCAGCCAGGTCCTTCCGAAGCGACTCATTCTCCGCTATGAGTCGCTCCGTTACGGCCGCGAGGCGGGCGACCTCCGCCCGCAACTCTGTCGCCTCTCCGGACCCGCCGTTGTTGGCCGCCGCTGCCGCCAAAATGGAGGCCTTGGCCGCGCTGATGGCTTCCCTCTTAGAGGACTGCTTCCTCTTGAAGGCCACAGCGCGGATCGCGGCCTCCACTACCTCTTCGAACTGGGCCCTCTGCTCCTCGGCAGCGGGCGGTTCCTCTCTCGGGGACTCTTCGTCGTCAGAGTCGAGAGGGGGCGGAAGAGTAGAGGGAGCCCCACGACCGCTCCCTCCAGGGCGACGCCCCTCCTCCACCGACCTCTCGGCCCGACGGCCCGCCTCCCGGGTAGAGGGAGCCAGCCCCCTCCCTGCCTCACTGCCCCTGCCCCGCCTTGCGGTGGGGATTTTTCGGGCGGAGGCAAACTCGCCCTCGGAGGACGACTCCTTGTCATCCTCCCGTCTGGGTCGCTTGCGGAAGAACTTCTCCGCAGCGCCCCCCCTCCTCTGTCTCCAGAGCCCGCCGAGCTGACCGTTACTAGGTCAAGTCCAGAGCCAGAATCTGACCCTGCACCTCCCCGGCGCTCAGGCGAACTCCCCGCATTACAACCGAACGCCATCAGCTCCTTGAAGGAGGCGGATCCGGATGACGTCGATTCTGAGCCTCCTCGGCTCTTGTTGCCACTGGCAAGCGGAAGACGGTTGGTGTCCACCCCAGAGTACGGAGGGCAGCCCGCCGAAGCGGGGTGGGATTCCCCGACCGCTGAGCAGTCGGGACCCACCTGGGGACTCATTTTGCAATCGTCTTTTTTCATTTTTTGTTCCTTTTAAGGGTGCGGTCCCTTTTCGCTCCACCCCTTCTCAGGGCCCTCTCTCCTAACCTCACCTCTCCACCTGCTCGCTGCTCTCACAGTCACGTCTGATGATCAGACGCGTACCAGAGAGCAGCGAGCAAGCGTGCGTGTGTCTCTCTTGGTCTGATCCCTCACTTGCGACCTTCCGGCATGAGTGGCTCTACCGGGAAAGCTCGCAAGATCATTGAGACGCTCAAGCCCCACCACGACGACAACGTGGAGACACATTCGGTGGGGATTGCCTGAACCCTTAGGCTATTAAATATTATTTATCTTAACTATTCGACCTATATGGTCTAATTGAACTATTTTAGCCTGCTTTTAAAAATTTCAACTCAGCAATTAAATTACTATTAAAACAGTGTGTTAAAACTATATATACCTAGGTACTAATTTTAATAGCGTATATTTGGTTGTAGAAGCCGTTCGATTGCTTCAACTAATTGGTAGTAACATTAAAAATGAACGTAAAACTAGCTTGGAGAATACTGATACAAGTGGTTTTCTCGTTTTTACGATTCAAGCTTCAGTTTCTGATTACGACTTGTAAGATTTTATAGTCTTGTAGGAAGAGTATCAAGTTGTTCTAAGTTGGTTTGCTTACTTAATTCTAGGTCTGGTTTTAGATCAAATACCTATGTACATTTATTTGTGTAAACAGATAAAAAATGGATGGAAAAAATCTAGGGTAATGAATGGGTCTCTGTAAAATATAACATATTAAGGTCAGTATCTATTGTTGTTTAAACTACAATCAATATTGCGCTATTATTTTTTTATTAGGTTCTACCTAAAAGCTAAAATATAAATAAGTACACAAATACAAAACCAAATTGCATTTTTAGCAATATTATCTAAAATTCAAGAAACACACAAGTATGTGTGTTCACAATAAGCTATAGATAGGTATAGGGGTCTAGGAAAAAGTTTGCAGTTACATACAATTGCATTCAACTGACCATAGATAATTATAAAATAAATCGATCGATAGAAGTTGTTATGTTTTATTATAATTATTTATTTATACTTAATAATAAAATAATTATTTATGTTCAGGTTTGTAAAGTGTTGCTTTTATAGTCTAACGCGCAGGTTTTGAATCGAAAATTAAAGTGACAAAGGAGATGGAAAATGGTGGGCCCAAATGTAATGAGTTGAGATATGATCTGAAAAATTTGTCATATTTTTTTATCTTACTATGTGAAAAATCAGCTCAATTCTGAATCTGGAAGCAGAGAAATAAGAAAAAGATAGGTTTTGTGAGATTATCGATTGAACAATCGATTACACAATTACAAAAAAAAAAAAACTTTGCACTAGATAATTAACTCAAAGCAATTAACTGCACTACATACAATAGAGTACATTTTATTACAGTCATAAGTAGTAACAATGAAATATCAATTAATGACTTATAAAACAATAAAATGATTATTGATTTTATATCGATTATAATTAATCTTACATTTTTAGTCTCTGTCACTGGCCTGACATCTGACTGACATTGACACTAGACAATAATTGCCAGCTGCATACTCGTTACGTGTTTTCCGATGCGTTTTGAGTGCTTTCCCGATTATTATTCATTTTTAACGACCACTGCTTAGTTTTTTACGGATTCTGACCCTGCCTACGTCGTACAATCCTTACTTTCACTCTGGACACCAAAGATCGCTCACACGTTTGACTTGGAATTGTTATTTTGGACTTACTGCCGGCTTGTGGATTGGTTATTGTTGAAAATATGGATTGCTGTGTGAATTGTGGGATAGCAAGTAGCCACATTGTTCCACATGCATACTTTTTAGACGCCATTTTAATTATAGGTAATAGAAGATACTTACTTGTTAAAAAAAAAATGTTTTTTTTTTTCTAGACATCCATTCCATAACTCCAATCCTGTTACCTACCTATGACTTTCAATTTGTTGACATTCATTCATATGACTTTTTAAACATTTTCAACTAAATACAAATAACAATAGTGTTTAATTAAAGAACATCTTTTGCTCTTCAGGAATTATGTGTTAGATAAAGATTTTAACATAACCTTACTTTTACTAAAACTCTATTAACTCGGTTCTCAGATTGTCAATACTTACAGAATTTTCAGAGAGGGACTGACAGGTCTAAATCTATTAATTCACACCATTTTCATCTCTTTACATTTAGGCCCAAGATTGTATGTAATCGTTTCCGTCTCCTTTATATCCAAACGCGCCCAAATTGCTGCGATTGATTGAGTGCGTCCTTAGTTTTAAATCCAGGAACTGGCTGAAAGAGTGCTAATGTTGTGCTTCATGCATGCAGAAATTCAAGAGATAGACACTGGTTCAGGGTCATCAGGGTGCTTTACGCCGTCATCCCTTTTTTTCGTAAACCATTTGCGATAAAAAAACTTCGAAATTTCTTAAAAATTCGAGTTATCTAAATGACATTTGAAGAGTAAACTCATACTAAATACATACTAATGCTCGTGTGTGATAATCCTTTTGCTTGCTAAAACATTGTAACAGATACGCCATTATCTTTATCATCAAAGTTTTTAAGTAAGCCTCTTTTTTTTGTACTGAAAGTTGGGAGTTATTTTGCTGTTGCACTTGAGATAGGTATACCTACTTACTTATATCTAATCTGTTAGAAACGACTCCAGCGAAATGACTACCAACTAATTCACTATTGTTGTTCTAATGACTATGGAGCTTAAGATATATTGCTATCATTTTGAGTGTTCTTAATGACTTTGGAATCTTGCTTGCGAACGAATTCTCAGTTTATCTAGCCGTTTTTTTTCTGGATGGGAAATCATCACATGACTTCTCCCGCTCTGGGCGTAGCGGAAGAGAGTGTCAGACTCTTACTGACAGTCCCTTCCGCTCGCAGGGCCGCGGCCGCGGTGACTCTTTCGCACAAATTCCGCAACCCACAAAATTTATCTAGCCTGGATTACTGGATATGAACTACGGTTATGAACTTTATGCTATAGACTACTATAGAGGGTTACACTTACAAATCAGGTGTTCCCAAAAGTCACCATTGTCGTTTCAGCTGAAAGACATCTACTGCGACTTCCTCAGGGAAGTCGCGTCCAGCAGTGGATGTCTTCATATGTTGATATGATGTTCGACATATGCTGTGTATCCAGCATAATATATAGGTCATCGTTTCCATTTTTGAGAGGCCTTTCAATGTTGCGTCTACCGCACTCCGCACTTCGACGTAGGGGCAGTTCTTTGAGCCATTATCCTGTGAACTATTGATATAACATCATCATCTCCCAGCTAGAATAGCAAAATTTCTTATAAGACAAAATGATATGTATCTAATATTTCATTTGTTTTTTATACCTACGTATGACTAACTGAGTTGGTTCTGCCTACTCAAGTTTACTAATATGGAGGTGGCCTACAGACCCAATGGGGGGATTAACATAGGAGTTTGGTCCATTGTGACATATGACAGTGCCCAGTGGTATGCTTTATTAAAACGTTTGAAATTGGCATTTTGAACATAGGCTTTTGGCGAGTGGGTGCTTTTGAAAAAGAAAAAAATATTTATAAGAATATACGATGTAAAATTCGCACGAATTGAGGTAGTTCGTTAAACAAAACCTAATTTTGTATAGGTACCTATCAGTTAACTTAAAGCCACTCAAAGTTAATTTAAAACGTTATTCCTCGGTAGTTAACAGTTTTAAGTTTACCTACATTTAGAACTTCAAATCACAGATGTGTATATATCATTCGGTTCCCTTCAAAATGGTTGAGCTAAATGGTGCCAATACACGCGTCATGTTCGTGAACGGGCGCCGCGCCGTCGGTTGAGACTGGTCACCTCTTAACTGCCACTGACTTGTTTTAATCTTTATACTTTGAATTGTTTTTATAGTTTCCTTTTTGTTTCTCTGCATTGTCCTCACATATAGAAGCGACCAAGGATGTAACCAAGGTTATGTAATACAGAACATGATTTAAAAGAGTGTCCGTGGAGTTTCTTGCACGTTCTTCTCCATAGAGATCTACGCTTTGGAACGTGCAGATAGCTTCACCTCTTTCGACTTGACAATTCAAAAGTGCCTGTAAACGGTTTAATTGAAATAAATGCTTTGAATCTTGAATCTTTCAAAATTCACCAGACTTTGACACAGTTACAAGTTTTGTATAAACAACTCCTTTCTAGCATACTTTTTGTTATTTTTAACCACAATTTCGTAAGAGCTCCGGATGCATTAGGTAATTTAAACAAACTTATGACGGTAAAACTAGGTAACGTAAATATTTCTGTTCATTAAATCATTTTACCTACATTGAGATCTGTATGTTTATGTTCTTGGTAATGTTCAAATAAAATGTTACACAACTTTGAGAAATACTTCCAGGCTTGCAGGATTCAGTAAAAATGTCGCAATTTTTAAAATCGTATGACTCGGAATAAGCTTTAAGTACATCTGGTAAAAATAACATTTACCTACAAGTGCTTACGTAGATTAAATAAAAAACTTTTTACAAAAAAATACAACCGACTTTTACACAAAAAATCAAAAAAGTGCAAAATAACTTTAATTTCGGAACTCGGTGTTTGTGGTTGCTTTTTCGTTTTTTGAACACCGACTTCCGAAATTTAAGTTATTTTGCACTTTTTTGATTTTTTGTGTAAAAGTCGGTTGTATTTTTTTGTAAAAAGTTTTTTATTTTTCACTTTTTAGTGGTACCTACACCCCCTCCCCTCCCCCACCTAAACGAACCAATCACATTGGTGTAAATAAAAACGTACAACTCCTTTGCAGAGTAAACTAAGAGGTCGTCAAAGTAGACAAAGTACATTTTTTTTTTAGATTTTTCGAAAACCGCTTGGTTGATTTCGATAAAATTTTCATGGGACCATTTGGGAAGTATACCCTTTCCAACAAAAAAAGAATTTTTCAAATCGGTTGACAAGCGACGGAGTTATGCGCGAACAAACATTAAAAAAAATAATACAAACATCCGAATTGAGAACCTCCTCCTTTTTTAGAAGTCGGTTAAAAATACAAAATAATACCTTAAGATAAGTCCCTGATAAGAATCTTCGGTTGTGGTCGAAACTTCTCGGGCCCGAAATAAACTCAGTACGTCAAGTACGTCAGTATCTACTTGATTAAAGCCTACGTAAAATTTAAGTACTTATTAAAAATGTAGTATTCACACAAATATATTTTCGCATTATAAATCAAAATAAAAAACATTAAGTAGGTACCAACCTTTTGGGGCAGTCGGGTAAAAATCACAAACATGAGCATTAATTAAACTCCAGAAGGTCCACGGTTCCAATCTTACGAGATTTATTTACTTAGCCCGTATCCGTTTTCCCCTACCCTCCCCTTCAAACGTATCGACAAAACTCACGTCACGCAAGATGCACGTGTTCCCCATCGCCCCGGTCTACCCTAGAATCACTGAAGCAAGACGCACCGTTGCAAGTGTTGCAACGGAAAACCGTTGTATTCCATCTGTCATCGGCAGTACTTGTGTCCGTTAGGTAATTGTCAAAGTGTATGGGTAGTTAGGTACTTGTCAAGGATATTGGAAATTGGCCCCTTCTTTTCCACTGGCCACTATGGACAAATGCCCAGGTCCCTGCGATCTTTGGGGTCCTCTAGTTTCTGCGAAAATGGGTTGTGCTTAAGTGCGACATCAGCTTTGAACAAGTTATGGACGATTTATCTTATGCCAAACTACAAAGCGTAGGTAGCTCTTTAATCAGCACCTATGGATTTTTAAGCACTTGTAAATTCTATACGAGTTTCTGTTCCAGATAATAGGGTAGTTAACTAAAAAAATCTAATTAGTCCGTCGGATAGATTTCCAAAAAATATTGGGCACGTATTTTTTCTTTTTTCACGTAAACAAAAAATGAAAACGATACAGTGCGTTGAAAACTCGTGTGACGTCAATACTCGCTACAATTTTTACCGAACCGTGACGTCCCAAGCCCCCACTCCTAATCTTTGATGCTTTGTATCTTCAGTTTTTATAGATTTGATAAAGGAAAATATACGTGTCCAATATTTTTCTATACTTAATCTAACTGACGGTCTAAACATAATCATATATTTTTTACTCAGGAAACATCCCTAATTCCCTATTCTACAATAACCTTTTCATATAATGTAGCAGTCGAATAAATGATAGCAAAATGGTTCACAGGCAAAGCCATAGATTTCCCAGTATCCTGCTGTGCCCAGGATTTTCTATTCGGAGAGAGTAACTCATCGAACAAGATAGTAAAATAGACACGTATTTTTTGTGTAAACGAATCATAGTCCCTGTTTTTGAGAATTAACAACGATAGGTACTGAAAACGGTATTGAAAATTATCTGTTCAAAATATATCGAGAATCATTTATAATCTAATAATGATTTATTACAATCTTACGGAATTGGCAATTTCACGGTGACTTGAGAGGTAATTCTCGTATTTTTATGGAGCGTTCGCAATGTTCGCGTTCTCATCGTGTAGTCGCAAACTGTCAGAAACACCTGTACCTAATTTCCCTACATTTTACCGGTATTTTTTTGACGTTGAGTGTCACTGAGATTATAATGATTACCGTAAAATGGGGTGAATAGGGACAAAATCGAACTTGTCACTGAAATTAATCGATGTTGTAGGACGAATGCAATATTGATAACTCTTTCCAAGGGTTTCCGGCAGTTAATACTTTTCGTAAATGTTAAAATTATCCCCAGAATTAGTTAAAATTTAGATATTTTAACAAAAATATAGGCTGTCCCTATTCATGCTTGAAGTGGGGTGACCTGGAACGAGACATGGGTAACTTGGGAAAAAGTAGTAGGGTTGTCTCTTTAGAACTAACTAATACTTTAGAAATAACTCTTTAGGAAGAACTAATTACCTACCTTCTGCTAAAAGATTAATTTTCTTCATTAAATTTAAAATTTTTGGAAATAAAAATAATACAATAAATCCAAAATCTTGCAGAAAGCTACTTAGCGTTATAATATTAGAAAATCTCTGTAAAAATGTGCATACATGTTTATCTTTTTCGTCAATTTTCTAAAAAAAATGATGAACCAATTTTGATAAAATTTATTATGAGGCCTGCTCTGATGTTATATCCTATCATACAAAAAAAAAATCATCAAAATCAATCCACGATAATGACGGAGTAATAGCGCCACATACAAACCAAACAAAAAACATACAATCGAATTTAGAACCTCCAGGTTTTTTTTTAAGTTGTAAAGAAATTTAAAGAATATAGAAACCTGTAAATGTAAAATATTAAAATGCATAAAACAACGAAGACCCATATATTGTTAGTTCAACACACTACGTATTTTTATTATTTGTTTTTGTTTTGTAGGCTTGTTTTTTAAAATCATACAAGTTCGTACCTATGTATCTCTTATTACTTCTCATTAGTTCGCCTTGTACGCATGCTTGTATATAAGTTTAAAATAAATAAAATGAAAATGCCTTATTTTAATAAAAAGTGAAATCCTGCAAAACAATGCGATAAAATGTTCAATTCATGTTGTAGCAGCCCTGACCCTATTCAAACTTTACCGTTCCTAATCAACGTTCATATGTCCCTATTTACCAAGTATAGGCGACTCTATTTGTACTTTAGCCGTCCCTTGTCACCCCGTTACCGTATTTATTCACCTCGAAAAAATAAACAATCCCAGAGGTTTTAAAGAAAACGATTTCAAACAAAAACTATGTAAAATCTAGACTTATTTCTTTTTGTGTAGCTTCTTAAAGATATTATATCGTTGGCTAACTCCACACGTTGTCAAAAAAACACTAGAACTTCCAAAAAACGGCCAACTTATGGGACAATACCGCAACCTCACATGTCACATCTACAGTCTTATTTGAAAGAAGATTTTTGACACCTTTTACTAACTTCACAACGCTTCGGTGTTGCCAGCTAGAAGATAATATATTCTACTTTTAGAAGAAAAAAAAGGTAGCAATTGGAAGTTCTTGTTTTTTTATTTTGTGGCTTCGAAACTAGACTCCTCGATTTGACCCTATTTACCCCTGAGTCCTTATTCACCCCGTTTTACGGTATGACTTGAATTTGCACGCTTGAGAATTGCAGGAATATCTTACACCGTTAGTCTGGTAATATAGCTGTATGTCAAGATTTTACCTCGGGAATAAACATGAGAACACCGGTGACATTGCAACAACGTAGGTCGAACAAACGTGTGAACGGGTATTGTTCAGCTGACATTGTTAGGTCTTATGAGGGGAACGAGTCTATCGGTTTTACTTCCTTGGTTACAGCTAGATACCTACGTACTTCTGAAAAATCTGTTTGATTCTACGATTAGAAATTGTCTTAGAGTGGACTCAGAATCCGTCTTTAGTCAAGTTTTCGAGAAATGTATTAAAAAATCCTGTAAATACCCTTTTCATATCACTTGCTCAAAAAAGTGACATTTTATGCCACAAAAAGCGAACATAACAATAGTCATTTTTAATCTGTTAAAAACAGGGAAAGAAAATTGTACTGAATTTCATTCATCCTTTATGGGGAGAATGTACCTAATTTAAATTTGTTTACACCATTGAGTTTGTATAAAGCATTAAACTCTTTTTGAAAAAGGAATACGCATTTTACTTTTAATTGTCATTATTTTTAATAAATGCTTATCTCATATTATTATTGTGTTAGGTAATTTTTTCGCAAATGGTACGAAAAATAGAGTATTTTCCTCGGTGATAAAGCTGTCTTAGTCTTGGGTGAACTTAAATCCCTCGCTACACTCAGGACTCGTCTTAAATCCCTCGCTTCGCTCGTGAGTTAAGTTTTTAACACCCTCGCTACGCTCGGGAGTAAACCTCGAGTCCTTCGTTACGTTCGCGATTTAAATCGCCACCCGCACACACAGGCAGAAGACACAGCTTTGTCCCCTTGGTTAATAATCTACTAATAGGCATGCCCAGTTGCGTTCGGTTCGCTAATGCAACAGCTCTGGTAGCTGGGTTAGATAAATACGGAAGGCGTCGAACTGGGCAAGTATTGTGGCGCACCTTGGGAGAGGCCTTTAGAGCCTTAGGAGTGGGCTGGTCTAGATAGGTAGGAACTGACATTCAGAGAACAAGCAGTAATAAAATTCGGACCACCCTTTACTTGACTATAACTCAATAAACCTCGGGATATGTCCTAATAAGTGTGTTGCGTTAACTGCCAGATGCTGGTTTATTACGAAAGACTTGGGCAATTAAAATCTTAGGTTTTCAATTTATGTAAGTACGAACTATAAACTCTGCAAGGAGAATATTAATTGTAGGTATGTGGCTTATTAATGCACATTTAATGAGTATTTAAGAGGTGCTTACTCGTACTAATGTAATATTGGAGGACCCATTATGATAATTTTATTACTAAATTTTGGTTGCGGTAGGTTGAAAGCTAGCCGACAAATTCGGTTGTCCAAGACCTTTGGGTGCACTACTCTATTAAATAGAGTCTATTCTGATGTACCTAGGTAAAAATTTCAACATGATTCTGCATCACTTAGTATCTTAAGCATTTTAGAACATCTTTAGTTGCGAAAACTGTATATTATGATCTTTAGTAAGAGATTAACCCCGATTTCTGGAAGCGTCACCAATCACACCGTATCTATTGTCTTTTTACTCAACTTTGTTAAATTTTGCGGTAATTTTCCTTCTGGAAGTTGGGCCCTACAGACTATTACGCCACAGAAATAGTACTTAAATTGCTTTTCTATTGGCCTAAAAACGAAATAAAATGAATTGTCAACATTGAAACAAATCAGATATTATTTCGAAAATATCCAGTTCTTTATAACTCGTCCGAAACTCGTAAAAATGCAATCCACTTGGCATTCTTGCATTATTTCAACCAAATGCAGCAAATTCGATAAAATATCGAGTAATTCAAACAAGTTTATATTCTTTCGATAACAGTAGGTAACGATGTTGTAATCAATGATCATAATATACCTACATCAGAATATTACCTATGCCAGTGTCACTGACATTTACACAAAATTATATAAACCGACCGATTTCAAAAGCGTGACCACGGCCATCATAACCGTTTGATGAACTGACTCCGCCATTTTCCAAGGTTATACTTGAGCAACAGGTGCCGTTCCGTTACATGACTGTTCAAACGAGTTTTCATTAAAATCGAGTTCTTATTATATACAATCGATTAATAAATGTTTGTGTTTTCATTAAATAATTGCAGCTCCTGGATTTTGGAAAACGAGATTCTTGAGTAAAACAAACGAGATCGATTTTGGGCAGATTAAGGCGGGAATTTGGGGCACGCTGTTTTTACTGCTTTTCGATGTAAAAGTTGTTGTATAAAACTGTCATGAAATCTTGAATATTAATGATATCTTGTAGGTAGCTGTAGCTATGTATTGATCAGATATTGGGCCGTGGGAGTTTTGCATTCATTATTTTGTATTCACTTAAAACTTCACATTGTTCTGCTGATTCTATGCACAAATATTGAAAGAATAATCATGGAGTTTCTTGAACTTTCTTCTGCATACAACCAAACCAATGTAAATGGACAATAACAGTTCCTTATTATTTACCGATTTAAAAAAAGGAGGGGTGCTAAATTCGACAGTTTTTTTTTGTTCAGAAGAGTATTTTTACGGACTGGTCTGGTCCCGTTTCAATTTGTTGAAGATCTGATGAAGAACTTCGGTGATAGGCAACGGGATTACGGGACTCTTCAATAAATAATAGTAAATCTTCTGGGATTGTTGAAACTGCATGTCTGTTTACACCATTTTATACATCACGCCAGTAAGCTGTGAAGGCGTAGGTACGCAGATGTGTAAAATACACTACATTTCGGCAGTAGGTGTCAAAGAAAGAAAAATCAACCAACAACACCGACTTCCGAAATTAAACTTACCTATACTTTGTCGTGCCCTTATTTGGAAGTCGATAGTTTTTTTTTTTTTGTAAAAATTTTTTTCTTTTTTACTGTGGATAAACAAATGTTGACGGTCTAAAGTGCCTTTCAATCATATCATTGAAAGAAATAAATTGACTTTGATCCATACTAAAGCACATTTTTTCTTTATTTCCAGATCAAATAAATACCTGCAAAAGTCAGCGATCACGAGGGTATGCGCCGTCGGAGGGTTCTTTATATCCATACCGGTATTTTTAACAGGTTCGTACATTACTACGTTCTTTATAATTACTATGTGATTCCCTTTCGTATAGAACCGCTCTAGCTTCCCACGGCGTATAAAAAGGCGATTAGGGCTTGCAATAAGTGCTGATGGGAACTAATCATGTGGAGCTTTGAGTCTTCAATTGACTTCATTCGTGAGACGTGCGTAGGACGCATGTCTCGTGACTTTAAATTAGATTGCCAGAAAAAAAACATCTACTTGATTTAAAGCTTGCTCGACAACACGGTTGGCGCAGTGGTTGAGCGTTTGGCTGCTGCGCCACGTGTCGCAGGTTCGATCCCTGCACGGAACAAATGTTTGTATGGCCTACAGATAATTGTTCCGGGTCTGGGTGTCTTGTGTATGTGAGTTTACATGTTTGTGAACGCATCAACGATACAGGAGTAAATCCTAGTGTGGGGCAACGTTTTATTACAAAAAAAAAACTGATTCAATTCAATCTGTCTTGAGGTAGGTGCAAACGGATAAAGCCTAATAGGCAACACCAGTATTTCACACGGTGCGACTGCTCATCTTACTTGAACAACCTACTCGGTAATAATATCGTACTACCGAGTTAGTAGGTTGTTTAGGTAGGCTTCATACCCTTGGCAAGGCTGGTGCCAGATTTTCTGGCTTCTGACCACCGTCGATTTACTTTGATGTCCGACTAGTGCGGCTGTTATCCATTACTAGCTGTCCGCACAACTTCGTTTGTGTCACATTTTTCATGACTGCTCCGCTCCTATTAGTCTTAGCGTGTTGATATATAGCCTTCCTCGAGAAATGGGCTATTTAACACTGAAAGATTTTTTCAAATCGGACCAGTAGTTCCTGAGATTAGCGCGTTCAAACAAACAAACTCTTTATAATATTAGTATAGATTTAGCTACCAGCTCCAAGCATCAGCATTAGCCTTATCTTATTAGGTAATGCTAGCCAGGTTCTGGTCTAAACTTTAATAATTTACATCATACCTATACCGAATTCTACCTTTCAATTTGATTTCTAACCACGTGAATTCTACAAGATTACTCTTCTAGCTAAGCCATCACAAATAGATAGAAGATAGATAAACCTCCGAAGTTATGCTCTATCTTCAATGTACCTCTCTTGAAGCACTAAATTAATCCCAAAAATTGACAGTTGATAACAAGCCCTGATTGGTCTAGAACAAGCTATCATACTACACCCATCACTAACTCCACCCCTTTCAATTCCAGGTATAATACTCTACACCTTCATCCAATTCCATTCAACGCCAGCGATAGTGACGTCAGTGTTCATCGGCGTTGGGATCATCTTCTGCGGGTGTGCGATGGTCCACAACGTATTCGTATGGCAGAAAGAGAAAACGAACTTAGTAAAGGCGTTTCGAACTCAAGAAGTGAACACTTCGACCGCTTCGCCGAACTTGAACGCGTCGAACGGAATGATTATTGGGAACGGACACTTGAACAATACTGGGATGGGGAATTTGAGTTTTCATAGCATGACTGCGGGTGGTGCGTATACGCATCCTATTACGCTGTTGCAGCAAGGAGGACCTTATATTATAAGGTGAGATAGGATTGCCTTTTTAAATTATTGTGATAGCTAATTTGGTGCATCTTTTTTAAATGTGACCTGGCTTTTGCTTATTTTCATTATTGATTAGTAGATTGTTAATTCAAATGTTCTATATAGAATTTGAATTTAGATTCTGCAAATCATAGCGACAATCAATGTCAAAGACTCGTCAAACTGTAAGAATATTATAGTAAAGTTGTTTTTGACAGTACAGAGACTACGAACGCTCCTTAAAAATATGAGAAATATCCCTTTATTAACCGTTTATGCCGGAAATTATCCCAAGGGAACAACATTCCGGGATAAAAATAAGCATAGATAGTCTTTGTGCTATCCAGGCTATATTCTATCTAAGTGCCAAATTTCATCGAGAGTTCAACCGGTCGGCCGGATTGATTAACAAACATCCATCCATACGTTCGCATTTATAGTAGTAGTAAGATAATAGAATAAATCAATATGCACGTCCCCAGGCCGCCGACCAGCACGCCGCCGGGCGAGGGCGCCGTGACGCCGGGCGTGCCGCCCGCCACCGTCGACCTCAGCCACGACACGCACGAGCTCAGCACGCTCGTATGAGCCGCGCCGTGTCGCATTATGCGAAACGCTTCACTTTATGCGAAACTCTTCTTTGTTCGAGTCGACTTCGTACGAAACTGTACTTCGTTCGAGTTGACTGTATGCGACTATTTATGTCATTGTCTAGGTACATTCGTATCAATCGCGCTTTGTTACTTTATGCGAAACACTTTACTGAGAGTTGACTTTTGACATTAGTAGTTACAGACGAGATTAAGTAGTAAAAATAGTAAGTTTTCCGCCTACAAAAACAAAGGTGTTTTACAAGATGTTTATACAGCGAAATAACATCAACAACATCGTACTTAGTACAATCACTCCATGCGAAATGTCGACTTTATTCCACTTGCCAATTCTGTTCGTGTCACTTTATGCGAGTTGACTTTATTCGAAGTTGTCAGTGTGTGACAATATTGTCTTGATGTCTGAGTGTCCCATTGGTGGGAGCTTGTGTGTATAGCTGGGGACTGAGAATGTGTGTGTTGAGTTTTATGAATTAATTTATAATTTGATCTTTCGTTTTGAGATATTCAGATATATTTTCACGACTTTAATTTTAGAGAGAGCAGGAGAGATTTTGAATAAAGCTCCGTCAGTTTTTTTTACAGCGAAAGTTGCCGGTCAACGAATTTTAGCTCTTATGTCCGTTTTGAAAAGTGGCCGATTGTGAAATTTTGCAGGCATAAAATATAACGCAGTCCACAACAAAAGCCAAGCTTTACAAACAAATGCTTTTCTAAAGTAAATATTTTAGACATCTCAAAATCTCAGAGCGAAAGAATCACAAACTTTCAGCATTGCCTGATATCTTTAACTCAAAGGCCATAATAAGCCGATAACATTGTTCTTTTTGTATATTGTGGTAACTGTAAATATTGTTTCTTTAGTTTACGTTTTAAAATTGCCATGTTTTTATTTTAATTACTTTAATAAGATTCTTCAAAATGGTCTAGCCGCAAGTTTGAATCGTGATTGGTTGATATAAGGCCTATTTTAGTTTGTGTGAGTGACTGATGAATTATTTTGCGTTCAAGGATTCACGAGCTCATGTTACTCTAATTTCTATATCAATTTTAATTACTTGCACAAATTAAAAAGCCATATTTCACAATTGTAACACAAGCCGATTATTTTATTGATCGATTAAATTAGGTTTGGAAAAAAAATCACGACCGATTTGCTGATATTTACCTACTTTTACCCTAAGGGCGCTTTCAATTTAGACGTTTCGTGTCGGACCGCTGCCGCACGTTTACCGTGCCGCTGGTTATATCCCGCTGCCGGGCCGCTGCAGTGCGTTAGCGGTCCGGCACCAAACGCCTAAATTGAAAGCGTATTTGACTGCCGTGCGTTTGTATCCTAGTGATGTGACATCAGTCAAGCCATGGACTCTATTCTGTATTTGGATTTGTATTAATTACTACAAAAAGAAAGTTATGTATATTTTCTTATTATTATTACATTACAGATGATATTTCTGCATAATATTATATTATTTTAAATTATTATGTAGAAATATCATCTGTAAAAAGATCGCTATTATATGGAAGCATCAGAATCTCCACTTAAATTAGAGGCGGATGAGATTGCTCTAAGTTCATCCGATGCGGACTGAACCTGACTGTTTGTCAATGTCTGTGTCTGAGATCCTGGAGATTGATTTGAACTTTATAGTAATAATAAATAATTAAATGAAAATTTTATGGAATTAGCTCTGACGTCTATTCATCGCACTATTCAACACTGAAATGAACACGTGATGTTTGTGCGGTTGCCGTCCTGTTGTCGAGCGTACGCGGTACCGGTGCCCCCCGAAAAATACGACCGTCCGTGCGCTGTACGACTAACGCACCGCTTCGGCACCGCAGCAGGCCGTTAAGAAACGCATAAATTGAAAGCGCCCTAATTTACCCACAAAGATTTTCACAATATTTTATGTAGGTAGTCTAGCAAAGGAGATGAATAACTACGCCATTTTTTTATAATTTCGGAAGTGTACTTGTGTATACCATTTTGAAATAATTTAACATGTAAAATTTCTAAAGCACGTGTAATTGTTATTTTTATAATTTATTTTTCTTTTTACATATTTTTGACAGATTATATTTTTAGTAAGAATTCAGTCCATATATAGCAATAAAGGACGTCTTTTGAATGCGATTTTAGTGTTACAATCGAAACCCACCAATCTGATCATAGAACAATTCAAAACTGAAACAAAAAAAAACACCTAAAATAATAATAGTGTCAAAATGTATATTTGTACATAGTGTTTTTACACAGAAATCAGGAGGCCTAAATTTATTTATTATAATTTTCTTTAAACTTATAACATTTTCTATTTTTATTGTAGTTCATTTTATGCGAGACTAAAAAAATAAAATTATTTAAAAAATAATGCTTTTTTATTTTCTTAACACTTTATATTAAAAAAAAAACACTTCATATGGAAGACTAGTTTCTGCGACCTTCCTTTGCCCTGGAAAGTAAACATAAAAGACATAAGTATAACTCAGAACTCGAACTCTGGGCGACACTAAGGACTATTTTGCTATGAAAACTCTTGAAGGAGCATTCTTTCCTAAGGGTAATTTTTTTTTCAGTATAGAACTGCTGCTGAATCAATGAGATTGGATGTCGGATTGAAGGATATTTTTGAGATGGTAAACAGAGCATCAATTAGGCAGCTGTGGAGCCGACACTAATCAGCTATCTCATTTGTAGACCATACGCTCCATCCAGAGTAGAATGGCCTGATCTTTCAGAGCTATAGGTACCTAGACCATATTAAATAATGCTAAATAGATTTAGCACTGAACATGATAAACAACACCACCCCGACTATTGCTGTTTCTAACTCTATTTCTCACTGTTTATGAGCTAAAATCGCTTGTACGACTCAAGTGACGTCAGAATTCAAAACGAACATTACGCGAAAAAAACCTGATGAAATGAGCCGACAAAGAGGCAGAGGCAATATAAATTGGACCTAGTTATGCATAAAACAGCCATATCGGAAAATGTTCAAATAGACTTCTGACCATTTTACTGTTGATGGGTGTCCTTCGTTCATTTATTGTTCAATAATAAGATAATCAGAAACTCAACCAAAGAACATCCATCGACAGAAATTGGTACAAAAATGCTCATATCTCTAATTTGTATTTTTACCGGACATGGCTGTTTCATGCATAACTAGGTCCATGTCCGCTTGTTCCATCTAGAGATGTTAAAACATTGTTTCGTATGCATTAATCATTTGAAGATAACAGAGACGGGAAGATGATTTAGATTATTTTCAGTGCTAAACGTATAGTAATTCGCAGTTCTACCGTGCTTATTTTACAAACATATAACATACTATATTCACCTTTTCATTCCTTGATATAACCCTGTGTAATATCCGCTCATATACCAGCTGATGAGCATAGACGATATGGCTTGGTCCTCAGAGTCACTCCGGTCCAATGAGGAGGCGAACGCCATCGGTGGCGGCGGCATTGGTATTTCGGCTGATCCTAACTGCTGAAAATGTTAAAAACAAACATTTTAATATCTTATTAAACAGCACCGTTGACCTAAAAGCCGCAATTGCTACTGGCCAGGAGGTCCTGCTTTTTATGGATGGGTAATCATCAAATGACTGCTCCCGCTCTGGCCGGAGCGGAAGGTAGTGTCAGACTCTTACTGCTTAAAACTCACCCGTGTTCCACCAAATGCCTTTTGCGCTCTAGGGCCGCGGTGACTTTTTGGAACACATGCCCCTGGAATTTGTAAGTAACAGCCCAGTCTCGTTTTGTGCTGGTCTGATGGCAAAAGGTTGTATAGCTTGTTTGAGGTCGAAATGGACTTGGGTATCTACTCTGGTTATCAATCGTGGCTGGCGGCGAAAAGTTCTGACTTAAAAATTTGCAAACTATATTTTTATGTAGCAAAGAACTGGTATAGCAGCCTGCTCTTGATTCGCCAATTTTAAGACTTGAAAAAGCTTTGAAATTTCTTGATGAATGTGTACCATGTTTTACATTGATGTGCAATACACATAAAATTTCTGAAATGAATACTTACAGTAGTCAACATAGATAGATTGGGCATGGTTGGAATCTCTGGCAATTCAAAGCCATTGATATTCATGTTTCTGGCTTGGTTCTTCTTCTTCTTAGATGATTTTTTCTTTTTCTGGGATGTTCGGTCTGAAATTATATGTATGCACATTGTATTAATTCGAACCCATGAAAAGAACTACTCTCAGAATAAAAACATATCCTTTGTCCTAATACAGGGTATGATTTGCTAAATGAAGTTTAATCAAAATCCATTAAGCCGTTAAAAATAAAAAGGTAACAGACACACAGTTTCAAAATCGTAATATTTTAGAGTATACAATGGGTTTCTTAACCGTTTAGTCTCAAGTGTACCAAAAACGGTACACTAAAGGCTAAGCCATGCATACAATTTTGGATCGAACAACCATATACATAGTTGTGTGTCCAAAGTTTATTGAGAACAATAGAGATCTGCATATTATCAACAAAATAGTTGCACAACAAAAAAACAAAAATTTCACTTTTAATTCTTAACATAAAAAATATTATGATCATATTATACCATTTTATTTTAAGAATTAAAATGCTCTTTGGTAGCTTATTTATACTTATATTATAAAGAGGTAAAGCTTGTTAGTTTGTGACGTAAGGGGTAATATCTGGATCTACTGAACCGATTTTCAAAATTATTTCACCAATATAAAGCTAGGTTATTGTGGAGTGTATAATTATATTGTATCCCCGTATTGCAACGGGAATGGGAACAACGAACACCTACCACTATTTGTCTCTGCATCACCTAAAGATTAACTAGTAGAAAATGCGTAAGGCATACATCTTTCTAAACATTTGTGTGCATGAAGTATTAAATAAATCATATTTGATAATTGTATTGAAAAATTGATTGAAATGCACAACATTGAACGCTTGCCTGATAATTCAGCTGGTCTGGAGAAACCCATACCATTACTATCAGGACTGGGCATGCGATCACTGAAGCCCCGGTCATCTGTGTTTGGAGACATGCTGCCATCTTGGATCTGTTCCGCTCTCGACTCTATGATCTGCCGAGCCCTGGCCTCCTTGCCATGGGAAGGCATTAGAACTTCTATAGGTACTAGTTCTTGATTTTCGTAGCCTGAAATAAAAAGGTAAAAATTTTGAATACTAATTAATGCTAACAGAGACAGTCAAGACTCAGTTATTTCTGTGAAAGGGGAGACAGCTACAGGTCGATTCAAACTGAAAAGTGACTCTGCTTTGATCTGTACTTTAACCCACCTCACATGCCTGTTTTGATGGAGCAAATCACCTCACATTCCGACTCTCAATTATGTTTGAATCTACCTGTACTTTAAGGAAAAACACACTGTAATAGTAAACCTGTAGCTTAGGCTATTTACATTAATCAGGTTATATCAGTGAACGCAAATAAAACATAGAAACATTCCTAACTCAAAAAAATGACACATTGCGTCGCGGTAGGTGGGGCTTACCGATTGCGCCGCTCACATGTTTAGTTACACGGCCTATTTGTTACATGGTAATTTAAACCATGGGAAATAAGGTCAATTTTTAACTGTGCATCGTAATAGCAATAATGTTGTTGGTGTGGTTCGGCGAATCAGCGACGAGGTTTCGATGTGTGAGTTTGTTTGGATTTTTGAAGATCCCTTGAAGTAAAGCTTCCATGTTTTATTTGCATACACTGGGTTATTTATAGTATCTATCTATCTATTTATAGTAGCTATCATACATTCCTACCTAAATATCTGACAATGCAATCATCATTGTCAACTAATTTAACAATAACTGCCTCATACTCCAATCCATCTTCACAAAATATCAGCCGGCAAGGCATACCAGCTCTCCACATTCCTTCCTTGGGTGTCTCGTCAAACATCATGACATTGGAACCCCTTTCCATTTGTTCTTTCTTCATTGCTGATTTCCCAGATTTTTTTTCTTTCTTCAACAAAAATACAGCTGGAAATAAAATGAAGCTCAGTCGAAATCAGTTCACCCGTTTTAGAGCTATGATGCCACAGACACACATAACATGTCTGCTAACCAATACCTTGAACTAGTTACCTATCAGTCAATTATTTTAAGTGTAGGCTGAATCAGAGCATGAATGACCAATGCACCTCAAAAACTGGTGGGCTGCAAGTTGTTTGCTTAATGAAATAAATGAAGAGCTTTATGTAAACTGATACAAGTGGTCATCAACATTATTCAATCAAATCCTCTATTGAAGGACATACCCTCCACTAGGTATTGGCAGATTACTCTGAATGGCAAAAATGCAATCTTAGAGCTGGTTCACATTAGGTTGGACAAACATTTTTACCGGGCCGACACACGTGTCGGATCCATATTGGCGTATGTACTTCAATAGCGCCGTTCACATATGGGCGACCCAACCAAACTAGGCAGCGTCTAGTGTGAACAGCAACAACGGACAGTCGGTTGACAGTAAACTGTCAGTCCGACCTAATGTGAACCAGCTCTTAGGCTCCTAATATAGCAGTATCAAATACGTTAAATATAAACATGCTCAGTTTGGTGGAGTTGGGAGTTACCCTAGCTTTTGACACCTTCACCAAGGCCTACCCAGCCTACGTCTGCCCCGGAGGAAAGCGGTTACTACTCCTGAAACTTTCAGTGCTGTAAAAGTAAGTGGTTCATACTTACGTTCTGCGTTACGGTCGTTCGATGGATTCGGAGTGTTTGTCGACATAGCCACACGCTTAGCCACCTCAATATTAGCGACCCTCACAGCCTTGTCATACGCATCGTTCAGTTTTTTATCATCCCACTGGTCATCATCATCAGTATCCGACTGAAACAGCAAAATAAATTTACAATTTACAACTACCTCTCACAAAATCAGAAACAGGTTTATTCTGTCTTCAACTTACAATATTCATCCCTTTTACGTATAGGACTTCACTTTTGGACATTTCAAGCTTGTGTTACCCTGTTTCCTAGTTTTTTTGTGAGATTATGTTTGTTTTGAGACACTTAAAATTTTTATTCAAATAGTTATCGACGGCTCAAACAAAGCGAATTTTGAGAATTTTCTCAATTTTGTTTTTTGACACACACAATTCTTTCTTGTCTTTGCCTTTTTGGCGTCTTAGAGGTGAGATTCATGCAGAACTTTTAGTCGAGTATCGTTGATCTATTGGTATTTTACAATTGGGTTTTCGACACACTTGCTCGTAAAGTGAGCCTGCTAGCGTGAGGCCATAAACCGACCTATAACACTCACGTGAGTATTTGAGTAATAATATTACACATTAGTGCATAATATCCCCACAAAGATAAGTTAGGACCTAACTGTTTTAAGTCGCAGAAAATCCATTTACATTATTTTTAACCGACTTCTAAAAAAGGAGGAGGTTCTCAATTCGGATGTTTGTATTTTTTTTTTTTTTTTTTATGTTTGTTCGCGCATAACTCCGTCGCTTGTCAACCGATTTGAAAAATTCTTTTTTTGTTGGAAAGGGTATACTTCCCAAATGAAAATTTTATCGAAATCAACCAAGCGGTTTTCGAAAAATCTAAAAAAAATATGTACTTTGTCTACTTTGACGACCTCTTAGGTTACTCTGCAAAGGAGCTGTACGTTTTTTTTACACCAATGTGATTGGTTCGTTTAGGTGGGGGAGGGGAGGGGGTGTAGGTACCACTAAAAAGTGAAAAATAAAAAACTTTTTACAAAAAAATACAACCGACTTTTACACAAAAAATCAAAAAAGTGCAAAATAACTTTAATTTCGGAAGTCGGTGTTCAAAAAACGAAAAAGCAACCACAAACACCGAGTTCCGAAATTAAAGTTATTTTGCACTTTTTTGATTTTTTGTGTAAAAGTCGGTTGCATTTTTTTGTAAAAAGTTTTTTTTGAATAAATAAATCTGTCCCTAAAGATGAAAAAAAAACATTTATTATTATACACATACACACATTACATTACATACACACGCGCATTTTTTTTAACTTTTATTATTTGTTATTATTTTGAGCGTGCAAAAAAAAAAACTTGTGCGCCACTTCCCATACTTAATATTTTTGATATTTTGTTTTTATCGCATTTATTTCTGTGTGGTTAAATGTAAAAGCGTGTATAAAACTCGGTGAGCAACTTGCTCACTAGTCACTCGGCTGATTTATATATTTACAACAACAGCCTCGTGTATAATGAGCAACTTAGCTCACTTGTATCATGATGTAGGTACTATTATATCGCTGTAGTTATTGTTAATTGTTCCTATTTTTAATTTTACCGCTAACCAAAATATACTGGTGTCACTGGCAACAAAACAACTATCAGTAATATGCCTTACCCCGAAGACCGCTGCTGTAGCGGTTACACTACAGCCGGACGTGGTGCAGAGGAATGTGTCCTACTCCTACCATGATGTTCTCTCTAAGGCGAAGGAGGTGGTAGAAATCGGGGAGCTTGGCATCACCGGGGGCCTCCGGCTAGGGGTAACAAGAACTGGGTTCAGGATGCTGGAGATGCCGGGGGCAGTAGCCCAACCGTAGTCACTCAGGCTGAAAGGCTTAGGGCGTCTTTAAAATGTGGACGATGTCTGAGTGTTCAGGCGCATTTTTGAGGAGAAGAGCGGAGCATCCCCGCTTTGCCGAGCAGGTGAATGCCAAATTTCATCAAGATTCTTTCAGCCTTTCTGGCAGGCTTGAGTAACAAACATTAATTTATCCAAACATCCAAACTTTCGCATTTCATTAATAGTATAGATATTATGTTTGTCACGATTAGACTTACGTTTGATATTTGAAGGACACGGACACATAGTACAAAATTACTTACAATGGACTCGAAGACTACTTACTCATAGGAAGACTATTTTTTTTCTAAGGGAGGTTATGGTCATTATTGTTTTTGTTTTTGTAAGTGATTTAGTTATCTACTTATATCTCGAGGATACATATTTGATTTCATAATTCGCGATAATTCCTAAAAAATAGCCATTTTGTTAAAGAGCCCATTACATCACGTTTTTCTTTTTGTCCTGTTTGTTTGTTTATCTGTCAAATTAACTGGGGCAGACAGACACTAGAGGTCCTACGACGATCCCTTAGGGGTTTCGATTTTTTCATTCGGATGCACGGAAACCTAAGAACTTTGAAAACCATAGGGTCAATGGGTCTAATATACTATTTGCACCTCAACAACGAAGCTACCTATTCCAATGTTGGCGTTTATCGGATATTATTTTATAAACCGTAAAAGGAGACACCAAAATATCCGTACCGCGTACCACTCATGCTATAGCTATGCCATAATAGGAACAACTGTTAAATGTAAAAACTGAAATGTCAAAATCGCACTTGCTACCGCGCTTTTACACTGAACTTTTGGATATTTAAATAACAAAAGCAGGAGTCTGTGGCACAAACTATTGATTGAATTTGACATTTGGTTTCGTAAATGCCAGTGTCAAAAACAAAGCTGACATTGTGGTAAAAAATAAATACCGGAATTGACCGAAACGTCCGAAACATTGCAAGAATTTCTGCAGGTGTACAACTATTACACAGATAAAACGGATAAATAAGCATCTACTTGTTTTGATATTCATATAATATAAGAAAATGTAAATAATATCCATATTCTGCCAGTAGATCAACATTTTATGGTTTACCTATGAACTATGGTACCTATTGGTGTAGTTTTTGGGTAAAACATGCGTGTTATCATATTCGTAAATAGATTTTAAAGGTACCTATGTAAGTGAAGGTTTATTCAAAAAATGGCTGAAAATGAATTGACTGCCCCTACCACCTTTCCAATTGATCTGGACGTGAAAAAAGAGCTGCTGGAAGGTTATAAAAATTCACCTGGTGCTAGTTCAGCTGGTGCATGCTCACCGAGTGCAAGCCCACCTGCCACAAGTACACTTGATACAAGCTCACCTAATTTTATACCTCTCCATACAATTCCAAAGCCTAAAATCGGAGAAAACAATAATTCCGTGACAAATAAAAAAAACGGCAATGTTCTGGAAAAAAATGGACATAAGAGAATACAAACTGCACCGATAGATGAAACTGATGGAACTAGTAAGAAACCTCGCATCAACACTCCGGAAGACTCCAATATTAAAATTGAAAATGTTGGTGTGAAAGAAGCAGGTGGAGAAGATATCAACTGTAACAAAGAGTCAGATGGAAATGCAACAGAACTCAACAATGAGGCAGCTGGGGACACAACAGGAGGAACAGAACAAATGGACCACTCAAGTGATGCTGAAGAGTATTACTTGACAGTACACAACTTGCCAATAGATTGGACCTACGTGCAAATTAAAAATTTTTTGGACCAACAGGTGAGTTGTGTCAGTAAAATATGTAGTCAACATTTTTCATGGTAAGTGGACTAAATAAATGTAATGGCGACAGGCTGCAAGGAAAAGGGCTTTTCACATACAGAAAGGGTTTGAACTTTATGCTGATGTTTGGGTTTATCATGTACATAAAGTATTTACAAAAGAATAGTACATTTATTAATAAATAAAACATACTATACAAGCATCCATCAGATAGGAAATGTGTAGGTTAATTTTAGAAAATTCTTGCTGAGTGGGATTTATTTTATTTTTATTTTATGTTGTCTGTGTTGCCTGTATTAATTGGAACTTAAGATTTTATATTACCTAAATTATAATTATATGTAGACCAGGAGGACCTGTCAAAACACTTTAGGGAATGTGTACCGCGTAGATTATGTCATCTAGTGTTGCAAATCTGAAACTTTTACATTGTAAATATTTGACCTGTGCTGCCACCACCACTTCCTGCACTCTCCGTTTAGGGGAACGTGCACGAAGTAGTCTGTGCCATATAGCGTTGCAAATTTGAAAATTATTAGTAAAATTAACTTGACATTGTCGTGTCTGTGCTGCCACCTATTTATAGTTTCTGCATGTTCCCTATAGTTACATCTAAATTGTATTTTCTAAGAAGAATACATTTTGGCTCAGTGGCACTAACTGGTGGCATGAGTTTTCTTGGAAACCTCACAGGAGACTGAGATATCCTAATGAAACCCTTCTATTGGCCACTACTACCAGTTGGGTCCTTTCAGTGACTACAGGCAGTTTTATTAAAAGATTAAAAAAAAACATGATTTGTCAATTTAATTGTGTTTTTTGTTGGTTAAGCACATAGTATTTGAGTCATATAAAAGCAAAAGCAGCAACATCCTTGTTTACTGAAAAGTTTTTGCCATCAACCCAAATTTAAAATGTTTATTAATTACAGGATAATGCTAGTTTTGATTCAATTTTAAGATTTGGGTAAGAAAGCTGATGTAACACTATCATACTAAATTCGAGAAAATGACAAAATGGGATGTTGCTGCTTTTGCTTTTATATGACTCATTTGATTAGTCTTATATTTTAATTACTATCATTTTTATGTTTTAGTGTGGTCATGTGGATGAAATGGAATTGTTGAAACATAAGACATCACATAACTGCCACATAAGGCTAACATTCCAGGATCTTTCAAAATGTACAGAAGTTTTTAAGAAACTCGAGAACAAATATGTTTATGATAAGAAACTTAAAGTGAAAATAAGTGGTATGACTCTTTATTATCAAAATCTTTCATGTTATTTTTTTGTGGTAATACTGATATTGATTGATTTTTATCTGACTGATACCTATTTATCTCTCTCGGACTTTTGTTGTGTTTTGAGCCACCACTACAGCCACCACTACCTTTGAATTGAACTATACTAACCTTGAGACTTAGTCACAGTTGAATTTGAAATGTTTCTCCTCTGCACATTATAACTTTTACAGATATTGGAAACTAAAGTGTGTGTCCAAATTGTATCGAGAACACTAGAGATCCACCAGAGTGTCCGTGGAGTTTCTTGCACGTTCTTCTCCATAGAGATCTACGCTTTGGAACGTGCAGATAGCTTCACCTCTTTCGACTTGACAATTCAAAAGTGCCTGTAAAGGGTTTAATTGAAATAAATGCTTTGAATCTTTGAATCCACATAATATGAACTAGATAGTTGCTTGACTAAAAATATAAAAAAAAAACTAAATTTAAATAAACTAAATTAATTTTAACTTGATTTACAATAGTGGTACATGGGCGGACATAATGCAACAAGGCATTCTCTACCAGTCAAACTTTTGCTTAGTAGTGTAGTGCTTGTAGGTGTACAACACATAAGCAAAATTTTAAAATACCTATAATTTTATTTCAGAAAAAATATACGATTAATATATAGGTATATTATTTGTATATATATATGTTAAAAACCCAAAAAGAACAAAATAACTTTAATTTCTGAGTTCCGAAATTAAAGTTATTTTGTACTTTTTGGTTTCTTTGTGCAAAAGTCGGTTGTATTTTTTTGTAAAAAGTTTTCTAATTAAGAGAACATTATGACAGAAAAAACAACAACTTAACGTATTGCAGCGCACAGACGCTCGACTAAACTGTCGATCCGCTTTGTGTTGTATAGAAAATAAAGTCGACTTAGTAAGACTGTACACATACTCACATTGACTAGACTAAATAGACTGATTTTAAAACTGTATTATACAGTTTTTTTTTTTAAGCAGTAGGTACACAAAAATATTTTCAATGCTATATCAGTCCGGAGGACACGGTGGAGCATACGGTGCAGATCTCTTACGCTGACAAAGGGAGCCTTCAGGTTTTGCAGTAGAAATTAATGATTCTATTAGGACGACGTCTTAGCCCTGCTATATCTATGTTAACTGAGCAATACCATTTTTAGATACCTACCTATAGGTATAGTTTGAGAAGAAGTAGTGGGCAATTAGTAGTAGGCAGCATAATATATCATTATCCATTGTCATCAGCATTTCAACTGAAAGGCATGAGCTACCTTAAACGCTGCCTGATAAGGCGAGGCCAGGCGGCCTGTTGTGTTCCACGCCCGTCACAAAGAGATGTCAGCATAATAAACGGAGCCCGCTAGGACCAGTGCCTGCCAGAGTTGCGGGCTTTTTCGAGAGGGTACCGCATCCGTGGAACGCAAAAGACTTTTGAAAGAACACGGGTGGGATTTACTCAGTAAAAGTTTGATACTCCGTTCGGCCCAGAGAGAGTCATTTGATGAAAATCCACCCAAAAACAAGGTGGACAGAGCTTTAGTGAACTATCATTCCACTTTGATTGCATAGTTTGCCAGCACACGTCATATTCAATTCACCAAAATTTTGAATGATAAGAGTTTTTCAGAATAGCACTACTGGTACTCATGCTTACATGGTACTTATTGCACTAGATAAAAGGTTTAATTTCTATTGTTACAGATACATACACAACATTTCCAACTGATGTTACCATTCCAAATTCTATTCAGGACAATATAAAACAATGCTCAGTTACAAACGAAATTATAGCTGCTGCGTAAGTTATCAATACTTTTGCATTAAAACAGATTTTCTTTGGAGTCATAAGATTGAAATGTGTTGTTGCCGCGCTGTAGATAGGATCAATGAGTGTTTTGCAGAGGAACATTCTTCCTGCATCTTGTGGCCACACAACTAACTTCATCTATTTGACTAACAAACCTTGACTATATAAAAAATTGCCTGTAAATATACTATTTGAAATAAAGGACTTTTATATTTTTTTTTTCATACAATAGGGTATTTGACCAAAATAAACTAATTATTCCATCAGATAGATTTCCAAAAAATATTGGACATGTATTTTTTAAGTGAAGTTACAAGCCCCCACTGATGCTTTTTATCTTCGTTATTTTTTTATAGATTTGATAATCAAGTCCTATATTTATTGGAAATCTGACTTAGCGAGACTTATTTGATTTTTTTAGTCAAATACCCTATTATGAAAGATAAGTTGAAATTTCATCAGCAACGAACTTATAATATGACTTGTGACGTCATTTTGACGTCACAAGAAACATAATTTGCCATAGAAAACATAATTTCCCCGAAAATTACAGATATATTCTTTTAAAATTGATATAACTTGTTGGTTTTTTATCTATTTTGATTTGTTTTAATAATATATTTTTAGATAATATAGTTAAGTATCTTTTTTCCCTATTAAACACCAAATCACCCAGGTTTTTTATATTGTTTTAGCAAACGCTGGAGGCCAGATCTGGACTCTTATGATAGAGACCCTGAAGGCCTGTATGGCTTGAGACCTGAGTTTCTGAAGGCTTTGGGAATAACCCCACCAATAAACAGTTTGGTTCATGTGGCAAATGTGAGTATGTTTCTCTTGTTCTATTATTTTATTTTATAAGTAGTTTCTGCCCGCGGTTTCGTCCGCGTGAATTTCGGAAATCAGATAAATCGGTTGTAGGTATTATCTACACAATTTTTACTTATTAATGAATATGCGGGAGAGAACCGCGATGTGGCATTCCAAACTACAACGTGTTGTTTTGCATACATAAATAATCAATTGAAAGTACGGTACCGGTCAATAACCAATAAGCGCTGCTTTTTTTTGTTATTGAAATTTAACAGTATTTCAGAATAAAATCCTTGATTCAATACGAATACCACAGAATCAGGCGACTACGCAGCAGCGACAATGTAGCTGTGTGCGTGAGTGTCTTACCTACGAAATGCTAGCGCGTAGGTACGTGTGCGACCGTGCGCGTGCGATGACCTACGACGACCAGTAGCAATTTTACCTAATTTTATTTCGGAAATCATCTACTTTATTGTCATAAATTTCGCTTGATAATTAACTCATTTTTAAGCATCATTGGAATACGGAAATCTTACTAATGACAGTAATACTAGTGCGCCAAAGAAAAGTTCAATGACCTGTTATCAGATGATTATTAAAATGTTAGTTTTGCTTTATTGCTATCCGCCAACTTAAAGTTTTCGTAATGATTTTGTTTTTATTTGTGGATTAAATTGGTTGATTTGCAATTTTCCTTCTTACTTAACGGGCTTAGGACCGGCAATAATACCTACCTTTGTTGGTATACTGATCTAGGTACCTACTAATTCAAAAAATGTTTTCTACGTTTGATGGAAATGGAAAGATGTGCTAGTTAAGTGTAAGTATGTGGTGATACTTTCGAATCTTAAGTATTATTGATTCACTTAAAAATCTGAAATCGACTTATTTACAGTAGGTAATAAAATTGTGGTTCTCGCTGGAAGTATTCCAGGATGTCTTCCTGCAAGGCGACAGGTAGGCCTACGCTGCCGCGTGCTTGAGCATGCCGGGGTACGTCAAACTGCCGATGATCCCGTAGTCTCTGCGTAGCCAGCATGACGCTCTGTGATGGGGGTTCCCGATCGGGAAACATTTCCGTGAACATCCGGATGGCTCCACGTAGGCTGTCTCCACTGATGGCATAAAGACGGACTATCTCTACCAACTCGACATTGGAATAATTGCCCGTCATCTTGCAGTTTGTACCTACGTCTCAACGATGTACTGAGAAGCGGAATTCGCAAAACGCATGCACACGGCGGCGACATCAAACACACTGTTGGTTATGGGGCCGCGCCGCGCGGGCGGGGGGAGGCGCGGCTAGGCGCGTGCGGCCGTGCGCGGGGGATTAGGTACCTACGAATTTTTCGAATGATCCATGTATTGTTTGTGTGTGTGAAAGCGCAGTTATAAGGCTGGGAACAGACGGGCCGCATTTAAATACGTCTTGTTCACACGGATTTCCGTAAATAACAAAAATAAATTAAAAAAATACCTACTCATTTTATTGTTGATTTGGGTCGAGAATCATTAGCATAATTACGTCCGTGAATTTGACGAGGATGCAAAACAACACGTTGTATAGTCTATTTTTTGTAAAAATCATCCAGATCAGTGCTGCCGTAAAAAAACATTACATCGGGTTTCGCGTTTATCTACACTAATATTATAAAGAGGAAAGATTTTTGTTTGTTTGTTTGTTTTCATTAAATAGGCTCCGAAACTACTTGACCGATTTGGAAAATTCTTTCACTGTTGGGAAGCTACACTATCTCCGGTGAACATAGTCTGTATGTATTATATCCCCACATTCCCACGGGAACGGGAACTACGCGGGTGAAACCGCGGGGTGATGCTAGTGATCGTTATAAGATAGTCCATACAGTCCAACTGCTGGGCGCAGGACTCCCCCAAGTCTCTCCAGGAACTCTTCCCGTTCCACATCGTACCAGCCTATCCAGGCTGTCATCACGGTCCCTATCCAGGTCGTCTCCTCACCTCTGTCTGGGCCGGCCTCGAGCACCTATCGAGTGGAGAGTTTTGCCCGACGGTCACAGTCGTGCATGCGCCTAACGTAACCCGCCCAATCACATTTGAGCTTTGCAGCTCGTTTTTGTTGCTTTTATAAAATGTTTTTATTGAGAAACTGGAAAAATCTGAATCCTCAAGAGATGTGGGAAACAATAAACAGTTAAAAGTCATATGTTTCCTGTTTTTCAAACACAATGTGAATTGTTACTGAATAAAATAGAATTCTAGAACGGTCCTGCTCTTTTGAGTTGAGATAAAAAAAAAAACTTAAGTACATACCTAGATACATATTTAAAAAAAATAAACTCGAAAACTTGAATTGCGTGTCTGTGTCGTAATCGTTCTTGATAAAAAGTTGTTATTTTTTCTCAACAGTTCAGATGCGACAAAAATGAATTGAAAGAGGTCATGGAAATGGCTGGCAACGTCCTTATGTGTTGTGTGGTACAGACCGTCACTAAATATGCCAAGGTCATGTACAGTCATCCCTTAGAAGCCGTTCAGGTATGAAACATTTATTTTTCAAGTACCGTGTATTGCCAGCATTAAATAAAGCTAATGTTGCCAAATAAAAAACCTCTCTGGTTTATCCGTACTGAAGTTTATAAGTCATTTTCCAAAAAAAAAAGTATTGCGTGAAGCGTATCAATCGCCCGGAGGACACGGTGGAGGTCTGCCCTGCTTGGGCAGAGCAACGCCGTGTCCTTGTCGAGGTGATTGACGGCGGCGACCCCTCGCGTCCGGCACTGGTTCTATCTATGGTCCGGAGCGAGGAGGCATGGGAAGCGGGAACCTCCTTTTGCGAAACAGTAATGATAGCGAAGGAGGCAGACCGCGTGCGGGAGAGGGAAACCTCACGCTCCAGCCGCAGCAACAAAAGAAGATGCCCCGGGCGTCGCGAAACGGGCGTCGCAGCGCGGGCCTGCGGACGGCGAGCTATGGGTGGCTCGCCGTCCGATAGCAACCAGGCCCGAGTCGACGGCGCCGAGTGTTCCACGCGCGCCTCAAAGAGCCGTCAGAAAAGAAGACGGGGCCCCATAGGGTCCGTACCTGCTAGGGTTGCGGAATTTGTTCGGAAGAGTCACCGCGGCCCTGGAACGTAAAGGGGACTAGTAGGAACACGGGTGGGTTTTAGTCAGTAAGAGTCTGACACTCCCTTCCGCTCCGCCCAGAGCGAGAAAAGTCATTTGATGATTTCCCATCCAGAAAAAAAGAAATAAAAAAAAACTTAAATTGTAATGGTAATACTGTAATTATAATGAAAATGGTATATTGTAATCGTAACGGTAATGGTAATACTGTCCTTATTTTGGATGAGGCTTATATCCTGTTATATGCTGGAGATAGACCAAAGAGTTATTTCAAACAATGTATTTAATTTAATTTAAAGTATGTTTAACAATGTCCTTTTAATCAAGTCTAATTAAAAGTTCCATGAACAAATAAATGAGCAGAAGCTTCAAAAAGTTACTAATTAATTTTAATTTCTATAGATTTTCGTTGGACTCATTGTGTTTCATAAAGTGCTTTACATTATATTTCCTTTCAGGCGATTTCAATGCTTAATGGACAATTATACTACGGAGCTCCTCTTAAAATTACCATGGATAAGAATTCAGTGGAGAGCATCGTATTACCCAAAGGTCTGGCCGGTATTGGTCAAGGGTTAGGTGTGAAAGCGAGACCAATCCGCAACATAGTCCAACAATACCATAGATATGCCAATAAACAAACATCTACCATAAACCCCATAGTATTTTCCCGAATAGACTTTTCCGACGAATATGTAAATAAGAAGACTGAAGAAAATTCAGAAAAAATCGAAGAACTAATTAGTGAATTTTTGAAATCACGGCCAAGTTGTAATGTTTTAAATCCGACCGTGCCGGTAAAAGTGGACAATATCGACGAGTTGCCGGCCTCCGATTCGAAGGACGCGACTGATTCAGTATCTGAAACGGCTGCTGCTAAGAATAAACGTGGCGGTAAAAATAATACTGTAGGATCTCCTAAAGATCAAGTAAAGAAAGGGGCTGAAAAGCAAAAGAGTAATTCGCCTCTGTTGGTTACTCCTGCATTAGGGGCTAATGCTTCCAACCCTCATGTCAGGCCAGGCAACCCAAACGGCCCAGGCCTTATGCGCCCCAATATGGTGATGAATCCTCCAATACGCAATCCTGGACCTATGCCTGGACCTATGCCTGGACCTATGCCTGGACCTATGCCTGGCCCTAGGGATCCTTTCTTTAGAGCTGGTAACCCGCCGCCCTTCCGTCAGCGGGTACCCTGCATCCCACCTCCGATGCAGCGTCCTCCATTTGCGCAGCCGAGACCTCCATTCGGTCTTCTAGCCGGTATGAGACCTCAAGCTCCGCCGGCGAACTTCAACGGGCCTCGAGCTAATCTAGGAAATTGTGTGACTGTAAAGTTTTCAAATGTAAGTATTGATAGCTTGTCACAGTTATTAGAATTTAGGTTCAACTTACTTGAATTTATAATTCGAAAATTGAAATCAGTCGCCACCAATTTAAGTATAAAAGTATACTTCAGGATCTGGACCAAGTGCTACCAAGGAGTGAATGCACCTCTATTGGGATATCATTAATATAGGTAAAGAAATAGGCCCTAGGTAAAATAAATAAGAACATGTTTTGTTTGTTAGATAATTGCTTTTTCTTAAATCATAATTTGAGATGTTTTAATCTCCAAAATAAATAAATCCGGATCTAACAGAACCCATTACATCGTCCCGTAGCACGCTGCGCTAAAACACGCGCCGTAGTGAACTCTAGGTCTATGCAGGTAGATTTTACTTTGCTGCAACATGCAAATCGTATAGACCCGGATTAAGAGAGATACAATCTGCAAAGCGGTTTCATGACGAACTGTTGAGCAGTAGCGACCCACAAACCCGATCACTTGGAAAAGTCCTGATCCTCGTAAATTGTGTCCATGTATTAATATGAAGTTCATTTTTCGCCGTTAAATAATTAACTACAAAACATTTTTTTTTCTCTTGACTTCTAGGACAGAATTTGAAGCGCTTTTGTTTAAAGATTATTATTGTAGACCTGAGGAACTCACTATGTGTTCATTCTGGGTAGCACTTGGTCCAACTTCCATACATAGATTAGCATTGTCCTTTAGCGTTTAAATCGTTACTCTTAAAAAGTCCCTAAAAAGTATAGCCTTTAATACAAAAAAAAAAATGATATGTACGTAAAGTCGGGTTACTTTAGCCGTAACTCGTTAAACACACTGTGTTTAGTGTATTCCTATTGATTAAAACCCCAGAGCCGAAGTAACCCGACTTTACTGTATTTCAAATCATGCATTCAAATGTAGATCTTATGTTGATAGTAACATTGATGAAATTTCCAGCTGCCGCCATCCACGACATTCCCATTGCTGTGTGACCTACTGGCTCAGTGCGGACAAGTGATGTCGGTACAGCTGACCACGCCAGGATGTGCTGTGGCCACGTTTGGCCATCCGTCTCACGCAGAACGATGTTTCCGTATCCTTTGTAAACAAGTGAATTAGTATGCAAAAATCTATAGATGTACAGAGGCTGACTTAATGCCTTAGGCATTTTCTACCAGTCAACCTTCCCGTTCATATAATGGCCCGGGTGTTCTATGCACCGAGTGCTCTTACATCTGTCTCATTGAGGACCCAATCAATGCCAGCTATTCAATGTGGAGACTTGCAATTGGCTGACATTCTTATTTACTGATCTTGACCTATTGCTTTTAGCTGCAAGTCTTCCATAGTGCTTAAAAAAATAAATTAACGTGGTCATCTACTGGGCAAAATCTGTTTAAAGGTCATTCGAAAAAAGAAGAAAAAGCGTTTACTATTCTTTATCCTTTACTTGACGAAATTTTCTTGGCCGTAAAGAGGGGTCAAGCGATAATGTCCGCCCACGCGAGATGTGTAAGCTTCGACATGTGTTAAAGCATCGTTAAGACACGATGAGTGCTTAACGCATTTAGTGCACGATACAATCTCGCCACGATTAAACGCGGCTTAACTCTTCGAGATTCCCCCAGGCCAGAAGTTCCTGTTCTTGGAGCAGCTTATTTTACCAGCTGGCCTATTCTGGACCTTAGAAACGGAGTGACCATGAAGTAAAGACTGTTCTTAGTACGCTCATCCCATCGTCGACTTTGTCTCTGTCACCTCTGGCCAAGACAAGAGACAAGAACAAATCTATATAAAATAAAAAGCATTACAGTTGTTTATTGTGATTCAAGTTGTGAACATAAAGTTTTAACTTTAAAAAGGTTAACTTATAAATATAATTTTAACTTCAATTCTCTCGTGAGATGTACACTGGAATATGCATCTCTAGTTTGGAACGCTACTTACCGTGTTCACGTAAACAGGATTGAACGTGTCGAAAGAATCTTCAACAGATATCTTCGTTTTAGAAGTTTTGACTGGCCACGATGTTCTTTTTATGGTCAAATGCTCAGTCATTTCAAATATATTCTCTTGAACACCGGAGAGGCACTTTCTAAAAGCCGGACATAGTCAGGCTTTACGATTGCGTGTCTGGTTTTTGTTGGGCTTTAATATTTTAAAAGATTTTCACTGAAATTGTATAATAGAAAACTTTTTACAAAAAAACTTTTTACATAAATATACAACCGACTTTTCCACAAAAAATCAAAAAGTACAAAATAACTTTAATTTCGGAACTCGGTGTTTGTGGCTCCTTTTTCGTTTTTTGAACACCGACTTCCGAAATTAAAGTTATTTTGTACTTTTTTTATTGTTTGTGGAAAAGTCGGTTGTATTTTTTTGTAAAAAGTTTTTTTATTTTTCACATTTTAGTGGTACCTACACCCCCTCCCCTCCCCCACCTAAACGAACCAATTACATTGGTGTAAAAAAACGCACTGCTCCAATGCAGAGTAAACTAAAAGGTCGTCAATGTAGACACTGTAGATATTTTTTTTGGATTTTTGTTGATTTTTCAAAAACCGCTTGTTCATTTTTGTTGATTTTTCAAAAACCGCATGATTTTTCATGGGACCATTTGGGAAGTATACCCTTTCCAACAAAAAAAGAATTTTTCAAATCGGTTGGCAAGCGACGGAGTGATGCGCGAAAAAAAAAAAAAAAAACATACAAACATCCGAATTGAGAACCTCCTCCTTTTTTAGAAGTCGGTTAAAAAGAAAATGTTTTGTTGCTCCAAAATAGTCTACGCTCAGCGTAAAATGTAATAAATAATTTCCTCAGCAAATAATCAGAAAGTTTCAACGGTATGAACGTGGAAGGATTCATAATTCAAGTTGTTTTTGCTTGAAGCTTGGTAAGTATACTTTTGTTTGTTCGAAAAGACGCTAATTTTTTTGCAGCTGGCGGAAATTATACAGGGATTTTGACGTTTTTTGAAGCCAAAAATAACTAGGTAACTAGTTTTTTATTTTTTATTCTGTAGAACGGAAACAGCATTCATTTCGGTTTTTACCAGTGCGTATATGATGGCTATAAATGGTATGATCTGAATGCTTTGTGATAAAATTCATTCATTAATGATTCATTGTAAATTTCCATTCCAAATTATTTTATTTTATTTTAATTCCTAAAGTATTCATTATTTTAGTTACCATTTAGTTATTATTTCACTACAATTAGATTTTAGTGTTGCACTTGTAAATTAATATGTTACGAATACAGTTTCATTAAAATATGTACCCTTTTGTATGGTTTCAGATGCCAAACTACGCTAATTATAGATTTATGTTTTTGTTAGTATGAAATACTCACCGTTTACTGTCGCGAGTGTATTTAAGCAAAACCGGATTTATAATAAGATATATATTAATAATTAATTTAATTAGTATATACCTACTCTATTTAGAATAGTCTTAATTTTAGTCTAGTTTTAGTTACTAATTGTCTTCATACTTCCTAATTTACTAAAACCTATATTTATACGTCGCCAGTCCATTTCTATAGTATTCAAAATTAAGTGTATCTTGGAACGTGTGAACAGCTCGACTCGACTTGTAAACACTATTATTATGTAAGTTGGAGACGTGTAAATGAACTGTCTTTATCTAACATTCATAAGTGTCGACTAAACACGAAATTAATAATATTTATTCAAGAGTTAAATTAAGCTTTGCCCTGCATTGCGACTATATACATAGATTAGTTTTTATTTCTTTTAATTAATGAAGTATTCATTAAAAACTACACGTATGTATATTACTGCCATGAAGTCACAGTGACACAATTTCTACGTACTATTTGACATATTATTTCCCATGTATCCACGCCTTTATTTACAAAACTACCCACATTTACATTGTTTCACGAATACATTTGTGGTGGCAGTAGGCAATAGTGTAGCTCCCAATCAGTGATAAAGTTTTAAATTCGTTCTCGAGATAAACTCAGGAATAATCAGATATTCTTCCAGCGTTTATCTCTTACTAACATACAAAAATATACACTTATTTATAATATTAGTTAAGGTTAGATAACTTTTCCCAGTTGCTCGTCAAAGGCTTAACTCACTAATATATTTTCTTCATGATATTAAGATATTTATTTAAAATTGAACAATATCATTTTACTGGGTTTAAGTTGCTATGCTTAAATAAAGATAAACGCATATTTTAAAACAGCTGTATTGATTTATGTACTTTTGTACATCCTAAATTTTAATTGTCCCTTTGGTTTGTCTGCAATTTATCTTAATATAATGAAAACTGTTTTCTTAGCTTCAAGGTAGCCATGCTTTTCTTGATTAATAATCTCGACTTATATTTTAATTAGTCTATAAATTATGCATAACGTATAATTTTAAGGTCGTAAATTATATTTCAACTGGCAACTTAATTCTGATACATAGCCCATGTGTTAGAGTTTAAGATGAACTAATTTTGTTTTAATAAAGCTTAATAATATTATTATTTAAGATAATTAGATTATTATTTGAGATTTTTTAACTAAATTCACAGTAGAGAATAGTAACATGGAATTTTTATTTCTAATACCTAAATATTTAACATTGTATTTTTTAAAGTTTGGTTTAGCCAGTAACAAAAATGGTAGGTATTTAAATAATTAACCTCCTTTCATTATTATACCTAGATATTAATTTGCTATTTTAGAATTAAGTTAGTATTTTAAGTGCGGCTACCTAATACATATATTACAGGACTAATAAATACATAATAATACAAAAAATATGGCTAATGTTTCATTTATTTTCCCAACCCGTTGACAAACAGGGACTAACAGCAAGAGCTTAGTAATTGGGTTCCGTTGGTTGCCCTTGTGGTCGAGAACCCTGGAAATGTGACTAGTGTTTACACGGAAGATTAAAGTAGATAGCGAAACTTCACAGGAATAATAGGTTAGTTGACTAAAAAAATCTGATTAGTCCGTCTGATAGATTTCCAAAAAATATTGGACATGTCTTTTTTCTTTTTTCACATAAACAAAAAAATGAAGACGATACAGTGCGTAAAAAACTCGTGTGACGTCACTACTCGCTACAATTTTTACCGGGCCGTGACGTCAAACGCTCCCACTCGTGATCTTTGATGCTTTTTATCTTCGTCAGTTTTTATAGATAACGAGAGACACGTATTTTTTCCTTTATCAAAAAGGAAAAAATATGTGTCCAATATTTTTCTATAATCTTACTGACGGACTAAACATAATCATATATTTTTTATTCAGGCATCATCCCTATTAGTACGCCTATCGTTCAATAATGATAATAAAATAATCAGCCTTTTAACGTTCCCACTGCTGGGACACAGGCCTCCTCTCTAGGAGAGGGAATGGGCCGTAATCCACCACGCGGGCCCAGTGCGGGTTGGTGAATGTCACATGTCTTCGAATTATTTTTGCTGAAATTATAATTTAGAGGTGACTGACCTCGTAATCAGCAGTAGTTATCCGAGATTATGATGTTATTCTTTCTTTTATTGTAGTGTGACGAGTTTCTGGACTGTGCCCTGGCGGTTGGGAGTGTCATTCTCACTCAAAAGTCTCTCAGATGGCGGCAAATGATGAATTAAACACATAATGTTTCATTCATCATTTGGCTCCGTTAGCTGGGACTGGTCATCTCTCAACTGCCACTGTTTATTTTAATTATTTGTACTTTGAATTATTTCTTTTACTTCGGATGCCTGTACCATACACGACTTTCTACATCGTTCTCAAATATAAGAATAATTTCAAGAAGAACAATATATCCACAATTTTGTAATGTATTGATTTAAAAGTGTCCGTGGAGTTTCTTGCACGTTCTTCTCCATAGAGATCTACGCTTTGGAACGTGCAGATAGCATCACCTCTTTCGACTGACCGACCTTGACAATTCAAAAGTGCCTGTAAAGGGTTTATGTAAAACTAGCTTCTGCCAGCGACTTCGTCCGCGTGGAATAGTTACTTTACCCTCGATTTTGAAACTCTCAGCCCGATCGGTTTAAAATTGACAAAGTTTCATACAAACGTTCATCCCCTATTTTATCCCCTCATCCCGTCAACCATAAAAGATAGACATATGCTGTTCCGGGATATTTTTTAGATAATTTTATGTAAAACATTTCCGTAATACATGATTTCTATGTAACTTTAACCATAAAGGCTACACACGCGACGGAAGCTTAAAAAATGGAGTAACTTCTCCCGTTTTCCCAACATTTCCCTTCACTGCTCTGCTCCTATTGATTGTAGCGTGATGAAAAGTATACTATAACCTGCCCAGGAGTATGAAGAATAATTGCACCAAGTTTCGTTAAAATCGGTCGAGTAGTTTTTGTTTCTATAAAGAACATACAGACAGACAGACAGACAAAAATTTTACTGATTGCATTTTTGGCACCAGTATCGATCACTAATCACCCCCTGATAGTTATTTTGAAAATATATTCACTTTTGAAAATGAAAATAATATATCTAGTTTTAATTTCCGCGAATATTAGTGGGTTGCAGGTATGCACCTCCCTCCCGCCCGCTTTATTATGCACCTGCAAGATTACAAGGCAAATGCAAGGATTTTAAGCACATGCAGGAAGGCAAAGCAAAACCCAGCACCATTACCGACACGGGTTTCGCCTCTCCACGAGGCATCCTCAGGGGACGTGTTGACTCGCTGACCGTTGAGTTGCGACTGAGAATTTAGTACAAGGCACCCCCCTTTTATACACTGCCACCGTTGGTTATTTGTGTACAACTACCCACAAACATTCGCAGTAAAGGGGAAGAAACCAAATTCGTCTGGTCATTCAACAGTGCAAAATTATTATTATTACTATGTTTAAAAATCTCTAATTGTTCCAAAACACACAGCCGGAAACCCTTATCACAAATATGTAGTATATTAAAACTATTATTGTCGCGCAAAGAATGGCCGGTATCAATTAGATGTTTCGCGAAATTCGATTTGTCCGAATGGCCATTTCTATACGCGGCAACATGTTCCCCATACCTTATGTCAAAGTTACGGCCCGTCTGACCCACATACACCCCGTTGCATTCATCACAGACCAGCCTATACACCCCAGACTTTTTACTATTTTCTAAAACATCTTTTCCGTTACAAACACGGCGTATATTCTGGTCCGTTCTGAACGCTACATAAACGTTGTTTTTTCTAAGTAAATTACTAATCCTGTCTGAAATGGGGCCCATATAGGCCAGACTGGCCACATATCTACTAATATTAGTACGCGGACATGCATATAATAGTGGACGAACCCTTTCTTTCTGCTTTTTACTAATTAAACTGTCTACCATTGACTTTGAGTAACCGTTAGAAATTGCGATCTGGTAAATAATATTAAGTTCTTTTACATAATTTTCTGCTGAAAGGGGGAGGGCAAATAATCTATGAATATAGCTGCGGAAGGCGGCTAATTTATGTTGAAGAGGGTGACAAGAAGAGGCTGGTATTGTCGTGTCAGTGTGTGTCGGCTTTCGATAAATTTGGAAATCTAAGTTACTATTGTGTTTTGTGATAGTCAAATCCAAAAAGTTAAGGGAGTTCTGGGACTCTAATTCAAATTTAAATTTAATTTTTGGGTGAGTTTTATTTAGTTTTTTTTACAAAAAGGTCTATTTGTCGAACGGTACCATTCCAGCAGATAACTATGTCATCTACATATCTATAATAAAACAGAATATTAGGTTCGTTCACCATATGTTTACATTCAAAGTTATCCATAAAAACCTCCGCCATTAGTGGACTTAAAGGCGACCCCATAGCCAACCCTTCCTTTTGAATATAATATTGGTTATTAAATCTAAAATAATTTTGTCTCATGCAAATACTAGTGAGGTTAAGTAAATCCGCAATTTCCCCAGGATGTAACCGTTGCTTCTCAAATTGGATACCCAGAATACGTAAACAATCATCGATTGGAACATTCGTGAATAAGCTGTCAACGTCTAAGGATAACAACTTTGCATTGGAAGGAATTAGGATATTTTTTACTTTTTCAATTAAATCTATACTGTTCTTTAAACTATATTTGGGCTTAAAAGAAGATCTACTTCTCAACAACGTGTTGAGACGTTTAGCTAAATTGTACGCTGGGGCACCAATGTAAGAAACAACTGGACGTACAGGCATGTTATCTTTATGGGTCTTGGGTAGACCATACAACAAAGGAGCCCTCGGATTCATAGGAACAAGGTTTTTTAATTGGTCTTTTGATATGTATGACGTGTTTTAATGGCATCCTTTATCTCGAGGGCAAACCTCCTTGTAGGATCCGCACCAAGACGTTCAAAATCCTCCCCCAGGATGATGTCGTTAACTTTTTGAGTATAGGCAGATTTTTCCAAAATGACGACAGAATTTCCCTTATCCGCCTTTGTTAATATTAAATCATTCTGGTTAATACGGTCCTGAATTGACCGATAAAGATGAATCTCGGTTAAATTTTGATTGGGAGGGGATGTGAAAACTCTCTTAATGTGAGTTGCCACTTGTTGTTGTTGTTGTCTTGTTGTTGTTGTTGTGTTGTTGTTGTTGTGTTGTTGTTGTTGTGTTGTTGTCTTGTCTTGTTGTTGTTGTTGTTGTCTTGTCTTGTCTTGTGTTGTTGTGTTGTTGTTGTCTTGTTCTTGTTTGTTGCCCTCGAGATAAAGGATGCCATTAAAAACACGTCATACATATCAAAAGACCAATTAAAAAACCTTGTTCCTATGAATCCGAGGGCTCCTTTGTTGTATGGTCTACCCAAGACCCATAAAGATAACATGCCTGTACGTCCAGTTGTTTCTTACATTGGTGCCCCAGCGTACAATTTAGCTAAACGTCTCAACACGTTGTTGAGAAGTAGATCTTCTTTTAAGCCCAAATATAGTTTAAAGAACAGTTTAGATTTAATTGAAAAAGTAAAAAATATCCAAATTCCTTCCAATGCAAAGTTGTTATCCTTAGACGTTGACAGCTTATTCACGAATGTTCCAATCGATGATTGTTTACGTATTCTGGGTATCCAATTTGAGAAGCAACGGTTACATCCTGGGGAAATTGCGGATTTACTTAACCTCACTAGTATTTGCATGAGACAAAATTATTTTAGATTTAATAACCAATATTATATTCAAAAGGAAGGGTTGGCTATGGGGTCGCCTTTAAGTCCACTAATGGCGGAGGTTTTTATGGATAACTTTGAATGTAAACATATAGTGAACGAACCTAATATTCTGTTTTATTATAGACTAGCTTCTGCCAGCGACTTCGTCCGCGTGGAATAGTTACTTTACCCCCGATTTTGAAACTCTGAGCCCGATCGGTTTAAAATTGACAAAAGATAGACATATGCTGTTTCGGGATATTTTTTAGATAATTTTATGTAGAACATTTCCGTAATACATGATTTCTATGTAACTTTAACCATTAAGGCTACACACGCGACGGAAGCTTAAAAAATGGAGTAACTTCTTCCGTTTTCCCAACATTTTCTTTCACTGCTCTGCTCCTATTGATTGTAGCGTGATGAAAAGTATACTATAACCTGCCTAGGAGTATGAAGAATAATTGCACCAAGTTTCGTTAAAATCGGTCGAGTAGTTTTTGTTTCTATAAAGAACATACAGACAGACAGACAGAAAGACAGACAGACAGACAAAAATTTTACTGATTGCGTTTTTGGCACCAGTATCGATCACTAATCACCCCCTGATAATTATTTTGAAAATATATTCCTTGTACAGAATTGACCTCTCTACAGATTTATTATAAGTATAGATATGTAGATGACATAGTTATCTGCTGGAATGGTACCGTTCGACAAATAGACCTTTTTGTAAAAAAACTAAATAAAACTCACCCAAAAATTAAATTTAAATTTGAATTAGAGTCCCAGAACTCCCTTAACTTTTTGGATTTGACTATTACAAAACACAATAGTAACTTAAATTTCCAAATTTATCGAAAGCCGACACACACTGACACGACAATACCAGCCTCTTCTTGTCACCCTCTTCAACATAAATTAGCCGCCTTCCGCAGCTATATTCATAGATTATTTGCCCTCCCCCTTTCAGCAGAAAATTATGTAAAAGAACTTAATATTATTTACCAGATCGCAATTTCTAACGGTTACTCAAAGTCAATGGTAGACAGTTTAATTAGTAAAAAGCAGAAAGAAAGGGTTCGTTCACTATTATATGCATGTCCGCGTACTAATATTAATAGATATGTGGCCAGTCTGACCTATATGGGCCCGATTTCAGATAGGATTAGTGATTTACTTAGAAAAAACAACGTTTATGTAGCATTCAGAACGGACCAGAATATACGCCGTGTTTGTAACGGAAAAGATGTTTTAGAAAATAGTAAAAAGTCTGGGGTGTACCTATAGGCTGGTCTGTGATGAATGCAACGGGGTGTATGTGGGTCAGACGGGCCGTAACTTTGACATAAGGTATGGGGAACATGTTGCCGCGTATAGAAATGGCCATTCGGACAAATCGAATTTCGCGAAACATCTAATTGATACCGGCCATTCTTTGCGCGACAATAATAGTTTTAATATACTACATATTTGTGATAAGGGTTTCCGGCTGTGTGTTTTGGAACAATTAGAGATTTTTAAACATAGTAATAATAATAATTTTGCACTGTTGAATGACCAGACGAATTTGGTTTCTTCCCCTTTACTGCGAATGTTTGTGGGTAGTTGTACACAAATAACCAACGGTGGCAGTGTATAAAAGGGGGGTGCCTTGTACTAAATTCTCAGCTATTGCCCGGTTGAGCAGTAACCAGCCTTAATGTGCTGAACTGCGAGTAGTCCATTCAAAAAAAAAAAAAAAAAAAACTAAATTCTCAGTCGCAACTCAACGGTCAGCGAGTCAACACGTCCCCTGAGGATGCCTCGTGGAGAGGCGAAACACGTGTCGGTAATGGTGCTGGGTTTTGCTTTGCCTTCCTGCATGTGCTTAAAATCCTTGCATTTGCCTTGTAATCTTGCATGTGCATAATAAAGCGGGCGGGAGGGAGGTGCATACCTGCAACCCACTAATATTCGCGGAAATTAAAACTAGATATATTATTTTCATTTTCAAAATTAAAATGGATTTCCGCAAAGTAACGCCTGACTCAATCAATTTTAATATATTCACTGTACAGAATTGACCTCTCTACAGATTTATTATAAGTATAGAAGAAGATAGATAAATGCTTTGATTTTCAGTTTGAATTTCGCCAGCCAATTTATTTTAGTAGGTAGGTAAATATATATATTTACGTGTTGATTCAATAATTTATTTATTTATTTATTTATGTACATGGAACATAAATAAATAAATAATGCTTAACAAGAACAAACAATATAATATAATAACAATTTAATTTAATCCGATTACGCTGTTTGGATACTTTTTCATACAAAATAATGTTTTTCGAAATTAAATCTCAACACTGAAAGTCAGTTGGAGATCAAGCTGGCTTTGCTGATATAAAGGTATAAGATGGGAGTATTTTTTTGTTAGGTAATTAAAACTTTATGTACTAGTATGACATACTATACAAAGGCGGACTTAATGATTCGCTCAATATCAAACGAATAATCGCCATGAATTACATTTGGCTATAGTATGTGCTTGAACCTTTTTATGGATGGGGAAACCGTCAAATGACTTCTCCCGCTCTGGGCGTGGCGGAAGAGAGTGACAGACTCTTACTGACTAAAACCCACCCGTGATCCTTCTACTCGTAGTGCCCTTTGTGTTCCAGGATCGCAGTAACTCTTTCGAACAAATTCCGCAACCTTAGCCGGCACTGACCCTATGGGGCCTCGTCTTCTTAGCTGACAGGTCTTTGAGGCGCGTGTGGAACACGATGCGCCGTAAACCCAGGCTTGGTTACTATCGGACGGCGAGCCACCAATAGTTCGCCATCCGCAGGCTCCACTTACTGTTGCGGAATTTGTTCGAAAGAGTCACCGCGGCCCTGGAACGCAAAGGGCACAAGCAGGAACACGGGTGTGTTTTAGTCAGTAAGAGTCTGACACTCCCTTCCGCTCCGCCCAGAGCGGGAGAAGTCATTTGATGATTTCCCATCCAAAAAAAAGGCACTTACTAACACAAGAATTGCTTGTGATACCAGGCTCCGACCTGGTCGTTCCTGGTCCTCCTGCGTTCCAGGGCCGCGGTGACTCTTTCGAACAAATGCCGCATCATGCTTGTACCTACAGGCACATAGTTTTGGTAGGCACAAGGTATTAAGTACCTATTAAACAAATTATTTTAGCTTAGCTTTAGCCAGAGTTCAAAAAAAAGATTCCAAGGGAACATACTCTTAGCATGAAAAGTATCTTATAAAATAGAATAGGTAATAATAAAAATATTAATTCGCCACAGATACACCACATCACAACTGACACATAGTAAAAACCGCACATGTGAAAGAAAGAAAAACAGAAAGAAAAATGTTTATTTGGGACTCGCATAAAACAAACAAAATAGTAAACAAAAATAAAAACAACTAACAAAAGCTGTAGATATCAGTGCGAGTCCGTGATCGTATAAGAGTTTCGTTTTTTTCCTTTTGAGGTACAGATCCCTAAAAAAGAGAAGTAAGTATTGAAAATTTAAGCATATAATTGCAACATAACATTGCAGTGATACAGTAAAATTGTGCTGAGCGTGCCCATAGGTACCGAAAGGGTCACCATCTCAGCGTTCGTCCCATTCCAGGACTAAGTTTACCCTAGTGCCAAGTTCCATCCAAATCTGTTCAGCCGTTAAAACGAACTCACTTCCGCATTTATAATATTATCCAGAATTCAATCGGAAAACGTAGGCTAGGAAACACCGGCTTCATCTAGCTTAAAATTACCAGAAATATTGGGCGTGTGAAAGTGTTATGTTTAACCTATGTACTTACTTGTAACAAAATAAATATCATTTATCATTGTTAGTGTTAAATCTAAATAGTGCATACAAGGTTTTGTTCATCAAACAAGATTTTGTATGGAACAGTACGCTACAACATCACTTAAGTTATTCACAGCAAATACCGTAGTCAATGGGCGTTAAATTGATTTGTGCATATTGCAGCGATGGCGCGTGTTATAATTGACGGCAAATAGCTTAGGTAATTAGGTTTCCTGGCTGAATTACATTTAATATTACGTTATTGATGGGTTTATTGTAGCGTGTCCTGTAAGGGGTCTTATAAGAATGGCTGGGGGTCTAATACCCTATCCCACTGGGGTTCTGGAATTGTTCGAAGCAGTTCGGCGGTTCTGGAACGCAAAGGATTTCGCCAATTTGAAAGAATATGAGTGGGTTTCAATCAGTACGAGTCTGACACTCCGCCTCGCTCTATTCAGAGGAGTCGTATGGTGATTTAACATCCACAAAAAAGGTTCTTATATCCCTTTTGCCTTTTGGACACTGATCTGGTTTGAAAGCAAAACTTGGTAGATCCTACGGTAAGTAAATTTTCTCCCTACCGAACCTTTATAATCATGGCATCCTGTCTGCTGTTAGTCCTCACTAAATGAAGTATTTTTACCAGGTTTGAACATACAACATGAACGTACGCATATTTGCCAATTTGAAAGGGCCGCCTTCTCAAATTGGCAAATATGCGTACGTTCATAGCAAATACTATCTACTACTTCTCTATGACACACATGGTGTTACTAAGAAAATAAGTAAGATCTGGGGGCTCTGGCATCTTGGACTATGATTTATTTAAACTTTATGTACAATAGTAGAACATGCGCGTATGCGTGCGTCTTATTTACAAGGTATTCTCAACCAGTCAACCTTTGGGTTAAAAATACAACACTGGTAGGTGTACAACAAATATAATATGTACATATGTATATATGTATGTATGTTGTGTATGTATATATATATTATCTATACTTATAATAAATCTGTAGAGAGGTCAATTCTGTACAAGGAATATATTTTCAAAATAATTATCAGGGGGTGATTAGTGATCGATACTGGTGCCAAAAACGCAATCAGTAAAATTTTTGTCTGTCTGTCTGTCTTTCTGTCTGTCTGTCTGTATGTTCTTTATAGAAACAAAAACTACTCGACCGATTTTAACGAAACTTGGTGCAATTATTCTTCATACTCCTGGGCAGGTTATAGTATACTTTTCATCACGCTACAATCAATAGGAGCAGAGCAGTGAAGGAAAATGTTGGGAAAACGGGAGAAGTTACTCCATTTTTTAAGCTTTCGTCGCGTGTGTAGCCTTAATGGTTAAAGTTACATAGAAATCATGTATTACGGAAATGTTTTACATAAAATTATCTAAAAAATGTCCTAAACAGCATATGTCTATATTTTATGGTTTACTCACAATAACACGTGTAACTGTGATGACCGATAGCTTAGCAGCTCGGCGCATTCTGATTATTTGTATGAAACTTTGTCAATTTTAAACCGATCGGGCTGAAAGTTTCAAAATCGGGGGTAAAGTAACTATTCCACGCGGACGAAGTCGCTGGCAGAAGTTAGTCCAGTATAATGCTTAATCGTCCCGTTATTCTTGTGGTCGCAAGCACGACTGTAGAGAGTGGGTTCCTTGGTCCAGTTCCTATACCGGGCCAGAAGTATTATTGGTATTCTCCGTAAGGTAGTCTCAGTAACAGCCCGAAGATTGGAAGTTGGTGACGTGACTATGTGACATAGCCGAGCATCGGAAAGCTTGTACAGCTTTCAGTCTTTTTTATGCATGGGAATTCATCAAATGACTTCAATGACAGACTCTTACGGACTGACACCCATCCGTGTCCTTTTGCGTGGGGACGCAGTGACTCTTTCAAACAAAATCCGCAACTCTGGATTCCCAACCATGGAAAGCCGTTTGTCCTGCGCCCGATCTCAACCTGGTCGTATCAGATTGCCGTCACATTGAATTATGATACCATGAACATAGAAGGCACCTGTATCTGCTTATACGCTTGTGCACTAAAATATATCCTGCGTATTATTTTAAATTAAAATTAAATCAAAATGTAGAAAAAGTCGTCAACTGCAACCCACTGCTATGCTACGCATAAATGGGTGTTAACTTTGATGTTGTCCCCTATATGATGACCTAGCTAAATCGTATTCTAAAGTCAACAGTGACGTGCTATTTACCGTACTTAGACTTCTCTGAATGCAACAATATTTTTATCCGAAAAGAACTGTATTCAAACATACCTATCGTTTACGAAAGTAAAACAAGTAACCCAACGTAGCATTCGTCGAGCTAGCTTAATTATCTTACCAAAGATATAAAATACCGCCATGCATAAAGAATATACACTCATTCAATGCATCTAAGAAGAAATTAGCCCAAAATGCTAATAATAGAAGAAGAGAACGCGTTGGATGTGTGAAATACAATTGGGTATTTCACTCATCCAACGCGTTCTCTTATTTTTTACTTTTACTTGGGCTAATTTCTTCTTAAATGATTAACTTTAATGACGAACTCGATGTAGGTAATATATTTAGCATATAAGGTAAAAATTATTCTCATGTAGGTAAGTGGCTTTGCGTCTTTTTTGAGAATAAACCTAACAACAATGTTTAACGTATCCTAGTATTCTATCAAGCGAAGACTCACGAGCATGAAAGCCCGGCTTCCGTGTACGTCATCTGTAAGCCAGTGTCTTGCCGTATTCATGTATTACTGGATATGCCTGCCGACGCGCGACGTGAAGCCGATACGGGTATTATGCACGGCGTTTACTAGGCAGTTACAAATGCACAGTAATTATAGCTGTATCGGAACGTGAAGTCAGCTTTATTATTGCATTCTGAGAGTTTAAATTGTCTTGTAAGTTGAAATGGTAAAGGTGTTAACGATAGCAGAGTGGACGTGGACTCTCCTACATTATTTTGTATGTTTATTGCAAGTTCCAAGAATGCGCCTCTAAGTAAATACGGTTTTTTTTTTATTAACATTCAAATCTATAGATGATACAAATCTGTAATATTAAAATTACGCCAGGAACTCTATCTCTCTGTCTGCTTGAACGTCTGTGTTCTTCACCTTTTCACGCTTGAAGCGCTGAACCAATTTTCATGAATTTTTGAATAGCGCGTGGCCTCGCCTCGACCAAAGAATGCGCCGCTTATTCTATAGTCATAGTATATTTTTACGCGTACGATTCCACTTGCATAAGTTAGCGATTTTTAAGTTGTTAGACCATTGGCATCCTGAAAGGGCTTTAGACAACAGGATCTGTTAACTACTTATATGGCACACTACCCAAGATTTCCTCCAAGTACCACCTAGTTAGTAATGGTGCAAGTGCCTGCAACTAGTTTTGCTCCAACTGCCTTATTTTTTCAGGATGGGATATCATCAAATGAATTCTCCCGCTCTGGGCAGAGCGGAAGGGAGACTTTTACTGACTAAAATACACCCGTGATCCTTCTACTCGTAGTGCCCTTTGTGTTCCAGGGTCGCAGTGACTCTTTCGAACAAATTCCGCAACCCTAGCCGGCACTGATGCTATGGGGCCCCATCTTAGTGAGACGAGTGTGGAACACGACGCGCCGTGAACCCGGGATTGGTTAGGATCGGACGGCGAGCCACCCATAGTTCGCCATCCGCAGGCTCGACTTACTAATACAATCATTTTTCTTGGTGCCAGGATCCGACCTGGTCGTTCCCAAGGCGGCTGTACTCTTCTCAGCAGCGAGACTGACAAGTCTGAACAACCTGCTGTCGGCCAAGGCTGCAGATCAAGTGCAGGTACCTACCCTATCCAAGCTGAAATGAGGAACGAGGAGCCTACTAACTATAACAACCTATTAAATAAAAATAAAATTCAAGTGAATCAGTCCAGCAAATTGTCTTTGACAGATGAACAGATAGACACACAAGTGTCCCGTTTTTCCATAGACGTTTAGAACCACAAAAAGGTTTTCTTTTATGAATGAGGAATCATCAAATGACGTATACTAGTATTAGACTCTTACTGACTAAAACCCATCCGTGTTCCTCCAAATTCTATTTGCGTTCCAGGGCCGCGGTGGATCTTAAATTCCGCGACCCTGGACTGGCGACGACTGGCCCCATTGGGCCTAAAAAGAAGAAGTTTCCTTAGAAGTTGTATTTATGAGTAAATGTAAAGTCGTAAATGTTGGCTGCAGATGCCTGGAATTAGGGAGACGGAAAGACATGGAATATTTCCTTGAGCTAGCTTTGAAACTTTACCTTTTAGACGGTAATTTTATCAAAGTAGGAATCGCTCCAAAGAAAGAAGCTGTGAAATTTTATGAGTCAACCGGGCAATAGTTTCCACAAAATGGGTGCTAGAAGATGGATAATGTCGCCGAAATCGGTCTAGAAAGAGTGTAAAACGACCTATAAGCCTACTGAAAAAAATACGTGGGTGAATTTGGGCGAGGCATTTTCTCAGCTGAATAAAAAATATTATTGCTAATAGATGTTTCAAATACTAACATAGATTAGAAGTATTCGAAGATTTTAAATAGAAACAGAATCTTTAGTCATTCTTTTCTGCGTAGGTAACTCAAATGAGATTGGCTTTTTTCGGAGATAAATTCTTTGGTGAAAAGAAAATGAGTTTTCTAAATTAAGAACTTTAAACTAGTCGCATTCATTTAGACTTAATTTTAACAAGAAAAGTTGTAATTTAATTCGTTTGCAAATCTTATTAGAGAATTGCTGTAATTGCAATTTTAGGGATTTTTCTTTGCCTGTGGTCATAATTAGACTTGAACAAAAGATTACTTTCATAAGATTTTTCCAATTAACGACTCCTATAATTCAAAAAGTAGATACGATAAAATATCGAGTTGCTTACTTTCTTGAAGTAGTTTTGTTTGCAATTTGTAGTTTATTTTTCGTGATTTTTTTTTCCGAGCTCATATGCCTATATAGTAGGTATGGGCAAGGCGCACTGAACCTTTTTCTGAAGTCACATTTGGCCGGTAATTGGCCAGTCCAGATCGAAGCGCACTCTCCACATGGTCGGCAATCATACGGAGCGGCCTGTGCATGACGTATAAAAAATTGTTTCGAAATTACTTGGAGAGATTATTAGACTGTCAAATTTTGATGCGTAAAAAAGTCTTCCAAATGTTCAATTGACAATTTATCGACAGTTTACAATCTGTCGAGATATTTTATAATCTTACGGAGATTGCCATTTTCCGGTGACATATATAACGAATTATGTATGACTTTATTAAAAACAGTGTGAAATCATGACACACGCACATGTGTCTACTCAGAGAGATTGACGTATGAAAATTACGGCTATTAACAGAATGTAATTCAGGCTGATTACAAAATATAGATACAAAGAGCATTTTTTTTTCGCACGTAGAATACATCTAATGTTAGAAGTACCATTTTAAGCAAAAATAGCCAGTATTAGGACATTTCGATTTATATATTACAATTTAAGGATAGCATACAAATTAAAATAATTTGAACATAAAACGTGTAGTATTGTGTGAATGCAACCTTAGTTTGAAGAACAAACGAAAACTTCGCGTCTTGAACTTTAGTTAATTTAGATGCGATGCTCTTTCTAAAGATGTTTAAATTGAAAACAAGCTGTGCTTGCAGCTCTATCTTTGTTATGTTTATGTTGATATAGCTATTGCCAGATGCTACGCCCGTGTGAACGTCGGAAATTATCTCCACAGATTATCTCTAGGGAATGAACTCCTGTGGCCGTATTACGAAGTGCCAATGCCATCATGATTCGTGTGAGGGAAAGAGATAGTGCTATTCGTCTTGTGTAACTCCGTCTCTCTCTGACACAGAAATCATGATGGATTTAAGACGTCATAATAGGGCTGCTGGATACAACAGTATCTTATGACCTAAGGTTGAGGTCCACAAGTGTGCCAAGGTTTATATACGAATCCGTAACTGAGAGACGGTTTTTTGGTTATGGATGGCAAATCATCAAATGACTCGTAGTTTCAGACTTACTGACTAAAACCCTCCCGTGTTCCTCCAAATGCTCTGCGTTCCAGGGCCGCGGTAACTCTTTAGAATGAATTCCGCAACTCTACCAGTTGCACTAGCCCTAGTGGGCCTCGTCTATTGTGCTGACATATCTTTAAGGTGAGCGTGGAACACAACGCGCCGTCGAATCAGGCCTGGGGCCGTATTATGACCTCTTAAAACCATCATGTTTTCTGTGTGAGAAAAGGATAGTGCTATTCGTCCTGTATAGCTCCGTCTCTTTTTCTCACCGAAAACATGATGGTTTTAAGAGGTCATAATACGGCCCCTGGTCCTTATCGGACGGCGAGCGGTGGATGGCTCGCCCTCCGCTGGCCAGACAAGCAGGGCGGACCTCCACCGCGTTCTCAGGGCAACCCAAACAGTGGTGACACCCAATCGTGTCCTCCCGCGAATCCGAAACAGGTACCTCCTTCTCCAAAGTTGCCCAAGACAAGGTATTTCTGGGATAAATGTATAGCAAAAATACTTAAGCGGATTAGTTTAAACGTTCAAAAAAAATAGATATACAGTGTAACTTCCGCTTTTTAATATCTATATAGATGGATGAAATAAAGTATTCTAAAATTTTGTGTTTTGCCTAGTATTATGATACTCCCCCAAGCCACCATCTTTCTTCTTTTAATGTGAATTTAAGTATAGACTTATTGCTCGCCGAAGCCGCCATCTTTATTCCAGGAATTAGGGCTTCGATAGGGGGTAGGGTAAAGATTCATCAACATCCTTATTTCCATTCACACTTACTTTCGTAAATATAATAATAGTAGAAATGCCAAACCCTTAAGGTTAGTAGGTACAGAAGAGGGTGGGGTTAGGGCTGTGTTCCCCAATTTTGGGCTGTAAAGGTTATATAGTAAGACGCTCCATGGGGTTTATAAGTTGCGTCCAGTTAGACTGGAAACAGACCTCCAGATAGTTGGACAAGGCTAGACAGATTCACTGATCGACTTATGATTAGGGGCTTCCTGTCAGGGTTGCGGAATTAGTTCAAAAGGGTCAGCGCGGCATTACGAGGAACACGGATGGGTTTTAGTCACTAAGAGTTTGACACTCCCTTCCGCCCCACCCAGAGCGGAAGAAGACATTTGATGATTTCCCATCCATCCCAAAAAGGGCTTTAGGAGCCTATTTTAAATCGAGGAAATATGGGAAGCTCGTTTCAGAACTGGGTCAGATGACACAAGCTGTATTCTTATTTAAATAACGTCAACACATAACTATTCAGAAATACTTTTGACGTGAAACGACGTGTTGAAGGCTTAAAAAACAACGAATTAATTCCATAATTTACATATTAATGCACATGCGAAAATACACGAGAATATATGAATAATTTAATTAACGTACGTCCATTTATTTATTTTGGGGCGAGGCGATGTTTTTTGGCGAAGCTTGAAGGTCGTGGTGCAATATTTATTGTTTTTTGGCAGTTTTAGAATTGTTAATTATTCACCTTACTTCACCGTTCGTTTAATTTCACCCCAATACGATAAATGCGCTTATCTTAAACTACCTACTAGTAACCTATAATAAATAATTGCTTGTAAATTCACTCAGAGTACAACAAAATAGGTTCATCTCATTAGCCATTAGGTTGAGCGTGCGAAGTGCTCGTGCCAGTGGATGGCTCTGGGGGGAGTGGAAGGGAGTGTCAGACTCTTATTGACTAAAACACACCTGTGTTCCTCCTAGTGCCTTTTGCGTTCCGGGGCCGCGGTGGCTCTTTCGAACAAATTCCGTAACCCTAGCAGGCACTAACCTATGGGGCCCTGTCTTCTTTGCTGACAGCTCATTGAGGCGCGCGTGGAACACGACGCGCCCTCGACTCGGGCCTGTGGCCGTATTACGAAGTGCCGATGCCATCATGATTCGTGTGAGGGAAAGAGATAGTGCTATTCGTCTTGTGTAACTCCGTCTCTCTCTGACACAGAAATCATGATGGATTTAAGACGTCATAATAGGTCGCCTGGTTGCTATCAGACGGCGAGCCACCCATAGCTCGCCATTCGTAGGCCCGAGCTCAGGACGCCTACTCTTTAGTCTGCTACGATGACGACTTGCTGGTCCAGGCGCAAGGGGGGTCGCTCCAGGCGGCGGCCGAGTTGAAGAAACGCGGGGTTGCAGCAGTCATTGAAAGGCTGCGGCAAATGGGTCTCGAGGTGGCCTTGCACAAGTCCGAGGCCATGTGCTTTCCGACAGACGGAAAAAAAAAGACGCCTTCTCTTTAAAAATGGCTTCGTAAAATAAAACCTATTGAATCTATTATGATAAGTCTTTCATTTTCAATTCATCCTTCAGAAATAATCGGCTTGACACAGAAAAGAATAAAGCTAAAGGAAAGTCGTTTAAAAACAGTACAATGTCTTACTAATAGCAGATTATGGAAATAACTTGATTCAGAGCTTTGAATAGACTGAATAAAGGCTGCCGCACACCTTTACGACTCGACACATACTTAAAATCTATACTTATAATAAATCTGTAGAGAGGTCAATTCTGTACAAGGAATATATTTTCAAAATAACTATCAGGGGGTGATAAGTGATCGATACTGGTGCCAAAAATGCAATCAGTAAAATTTTTGTCTGTCTGTCTGTCTGTCTGTCTGTATGTTCTTTATAGAAACAAAAACTACTCGATTTTAACGAAACTTGGTGCAATTATTCTTCATACTCCTGGGCAGGTTATAGTATACTTATCATCACGCTACAATCAATAGGAGCAGAGCAGTGAAGGAAAATGTTGGGAAAACGGGAGAAGTTTCTTCATTTTTTAAGCTTCCGTCGCGTGTGTAGCCTTAATGGTTAAAGTTACATAGAAATCATGTATTACGGAAATGTTTTACATCAAATTATCTAAAAAATATCCCACTACAGTATATATCTATCTTTTATGGTTGATTCACAATAACACGTGTAACTCCCGATAGCTTAGCAGTTCGGAGCTTTCTGATTATATTTGTTTACTCTTACGTTTATAATACTCTCACTCATCCCTAATTTAAAAAAGTTAACATTATTACCTATTCAATAAAAAAAGAATCATAGAAATCGGTATAAAAACACCAAACTTATACATGAATACAATAATAAGCCATCGCGCCGTCGCGTTTTAATACTGAATCATGCTGTAAGATGTTGATGTGATTATTTTTGTGTAACTTTTGTTGCTATTTTATAAAATAGGTACTTATTAGTTATTTTGGTAATGTTTAAATATTCGTTCAAATTACAAATTATTAATAGTTTCAATTTTATTTCTTTATAGGTGAAGTAGTAGTAGAAGTAGGAGCATAGATTTTTAGATACCGATAGGTTAGTTTTGGCTAAATTATGTTCTGTTTTTTTAGTATTAAGTAGGTAAAAGCGTAGATACTTTTATTAATTAGTAGTTATTTTATTAATTAGTTATACGTAGTTATAGGTATTTATTTTTAAGTGAAGTAGGTATTTAGTATATATATATATATAAGGTTATTATAATATAATTTTGCACAGGCATTTCAGCTTTACTTTCATTTCTTTTTTGTTGTAAGTTGTACATATTTCACACACACATAGTGATCTATCAATGCACAGCCCAACCACTGAACGAATCGGGCCGAAATTTGGCATGCAGGTAGATGTTATGACGTAGGCATCCGCTAAGAAAGGATTTTGATTAATTCTACCCCCAAGGGGATAAAATAGGGGATGAACCTTTGTATGAAAGTTTGTCAATTTTAAACCGATCAGGCTGAGAGTTTCAAAATCGGGGGTAAAGTAACTATTCCACGCGGACGAAGTCGCTGGCAGAAGCTAGTATATAATAAATGATAAATAACTTATAAACATAATACTTTTACACGTCAATTATTTTTGGTTGTTTTTAAACTAGATGAGGCCGGTGTTTCCTAGCTTACTATGCTCAGAAGAAATGCCGAAACAATCCTAGATGTCAAATTGTTTTAAAGTTATAGTGTGTACTAAATTAATGTTGTATCTGTATCAGCAATAAATTGAACAAGATAATTGTGAAGCTTAAATAAACCACCCCGGTGTTCCATCTTTCACCTACGCCGGGGATCGCGGGAACGTATCCGACATCCGTAATCCCTGGCTGGTGCCAATCCGCCTCTGCGGGCCACCTCGAGTCAGCAGAGCGAGTGAGGTGTTTGACTTCCCCCGCGACGTCAAAGAGGGGCGCACGGGAACACCACGCGTCGCCACCTCGGGTCCAGATGAATTGGGGGCGACGGACGTCCACAAGTCCGCTGCCCCTGGACCCAGTTAGGGGGGCCGGAAGCGGGCAGCGTACTCTTCCGACGCCCGGTGCGTCTGTGGCGGGCGGGGAGAGAGGTCGAGATCTCCCTTTCCCTTTCCGCAGCCTCCTTCTGCGAGATAATTGTTTCGCAGAAGGAGACCACCGCGTCCCAGGACTCCTCGCCGCCGACCATAGATTGGACTACGGCCGGTAGCGAGAGGTCACTGCCTACCACAGAGATGAGGGTACGGCGCGGCTTCTCCCAAGCGGCACACTCTGCCAGCGTATGCCGCGCCGTGTCCTCCCGATAGTCGACGCAGTGATGACACCGAGCGTCCGGCTCCCTGCCTATGCGACACAGGAACCTCCCGAAGCAGCCATGCCCCGGGAGAACCTGTGTTTCGCGATACGACAGGGTGCCGTGCCTTCTCCCGAGAAGCTTAAATCTTCGAGACTTTCGTCTTGACTTCGATCTCGCTTGATGAAAAGCAATGCCTGAGACACACAACACGAGTCTAAGATATTTACCATAAAACGAGCGACTAGTGCACCCATAGAAATGTAAAATACTTTACTATATCTATGAGTACACCCAAACAAATATTCTCTTGACCGATTTCGGCCTTAGCGGCCAACATGCCTCGTATCGCGCAAACATAAATATAGAAATGTAAAAAAAAAACAGTTATTTCTTGTATATTATGTATGTATATGGAGAAACCCAATAATCTTCTGCCTGACCTGTAAACTGAGGACTTGCTTCGAGGTTACGCTTTCGACCGTGAGACCAACTGAGCAACCACCAAACGTGTCAAGTGTGCGATGACCTTAACCTTGACCCGTTTAAACCTATAATAAAAAATATTTACGCGCACAACTGCTACAGCATAAAATGAAAAACGTCCTAAGATGAAACTAGGTGTTGTGTACAATAGCCGGGTGGAGTTGTTTGTTTGCTTAGAGGATGAAAAGGGATTAATCTAGGTTGGTAAGGGTTAGGTATTTTTCGAAAAGGGTGGATATTATTTAAGCAGAATGTGTGAGGTGACGAGATAATCTACTTTATCCCTTTTTAAGTTCTTTCAATTCATCCAAAGGTTGTCACCGAGGTTGTGACCGCCACCAGTATAATTATTTTTTTGTAATTATTTTGGTGTTCAATAAAGTAGGTATATTATATCCATAAAACTGTCGAGACACCTTTTTATGTATGGTAAATGCCTATGCAAATGACTTCTCCCACTCTGGGTTAACCGAAGGGAGTGTCAGACTCTTACCGGCTAAAACCGATCCATGTTCCTCCTAATGTCCCTTGCGTTCCAGGGCCGCGGTGACTTTGGAACAAAATCCGCAAACCTAGCAGGCACAAGCCCTAGCGGGCCCCGTGTACTATGCTGACATCTCTTTGAAGCGCGTGTTAGAATATTGTTACACTTACCATGGTGTGATGTGTGAACCATCAGGAAAAAAATCTGTCTGGAGCGAATAGGGAAGAGACGTCTGCCCAGCAGGACAGATTTTCAATAAAATAAAAAAAATAATCTGACGGGAACGTACTATACTACCCGAATAAAAATAATCCTGTACCCTAATCAAGGTCATGGTTTATTCGTGTATCTAAACACGTTATTAAAAGTTGAATGATAAGATATAGAAATGTTCAAATTCAGCTGATTTAGTGGAACAATGGAAGAATATATGTAGTCTGCAGAGACACCCCTGACAAAATATTTTACAAGGTCCGCACCGTATTTCACAGCCGTCAGAAATTAATCAAATTAAAACAAAAATAGTTGACGCCATCAAGTGATATCGTTGTCAATTAATTGAAAAAGCCAGGAGTTTGTACTTAGCAAATATTTTTATTGAGCCAAATTTTAATCATAGAGGAGAATACTCAAATGAATTTGGTTTATTGACGCATAGTTATCAGTGAGTGCGAGTTTTCAGCGGTCAGACCATTTAATTAAAGCCTTCGTCAAATTTTATTCATGGTCAGTTTTCATGTCAATCCAATGATCTATGCTGTACATGCTATACACTGACTGTACCTATAGTTCAATTAACACTTTTGGTGCCCACAACTCGGATATGGGTTCGTTCAATAATTTGTTCGTGTGCTCACATCTCATCGTTATATGTAGCGACGACTCAGATGGCGAGTTGTGAGCACACCAACAAAAGTATAGTTCGACCTATATGCTAAGTTCTTGATATCAAAAGTGTTAATTGAATTATATATAGGTACAGTCAGTGTCAATATTGTATGACCACTTAAAGTTCCAAAAGTTGTCAACACTTTAAAACATCAAAAGTCTCTGCTGATTTCGGCACAAAATACGACGAATAGAAACAGAATACTTACAATTTTTGACAGATCGCGACTGAGATGCGAATGCTAAACGTTGCTTAAAAAATTGTAGACTTGACACTCAGATTGCAGTTACAACTATCGGTTAGCGGACATGGAAACAAAAATAACAGACCAAGCTTATTTTACAAAATTCGATTCGATTATTAGTCGATCGATATAGCATTTATGACGTAAGAATTTACCTTTGGATACCCAGATCCAAAGGTAAATTCTTACGTCATAAAAGGGGCGAAAAACTTATCGGCGGTATTCTGCTGCATCCGATTGGATTTAGAGCCATCCCCACCATCATCCAGAGTTGCACCTGATTGCACCATTATTCATTTGAAGTTGAGAATATCTCGAACGGGGGTCTTTTTCTCGCTATTGTAATGCAGACGAAGTTGCGCGAGACAGCTAGTTAAAGATATAAAACCTAGATTAGGTATTATACGTAGCTACAATTCTCCCTATATCTTCGGTGTATCAAGCGTGATGTTGTGTAAAGTATAATTAAGAAAGGATTCTGCGGGTAGCAAAAGTAATCCTACATGCAGGGAAAACTCTTAGGGAACCTTCGTAATAATATCTCTTTAAACCCCTAACAGATAGGTACATACAACTGCTCATAAGTATTTGGATAAAGAGCTACAAAAAAAAACCTAACTCCAACGGCCAGTACTCATATTCTAGCGCTCCCGCTGTAACAATTCCTACCCATATTTCCATACCAATATAATTAAGAATTGTGAAATTTTATTCCACGATATTTTCCGCCGTTTCATTACTGAAAGTATCGCTATCCGCACACGATAGCTATGGGTACGGGATTATTGTGCGGACTCCATTAAATTGGAACGTTATGTAAACCGCAACGCGAATGCGATCCGATTAGGTTTGTTTGTAGGTACTTGTTGAGTTTTTTTTATTGTTTTTTTTTTTTACATTGATTTTGAGTGCTATAGACTTATCGATTTGAAACATCTAATTCGGCAATACACGGAAACGACATACACATGCGACAGTGGAATAATTTATTTGTGTTTGTTTGTACCCTTCTTTTTTTTGTATTTGTAAATAAAACATGATGTGTTCTTTAAGTTTTTTATATAGTTTTTGATTCGTTGTTAATTTATTATTTTACTTAGTATAAGCACTATATAGCCTGAAAAACAGTTTCAACCTAGTTCAGGCAAATAAGTAACCGTGTTCTTTAAAAATGTAAGATATTTTATTGTATATGTGCCCTGTTTTATAAACAAAAAATATTACTGTATATTATTATTATATCAAACCATATTTATTTCTTTTTTTTAATAAACTATACTTTTGCACATTATCTGTAACTACATAATGGATTTCGATGTTTCACATCTGCCAGGCGTTTGGTTCTGGTGGTGGTGGTAGGTTCTAGCGTGTAGGGTGAGTGGCGACCGCGTATCGGAAGACGACCAGGGCCCCAAGTCTGCTATTTTCATAAATTTGTCATTCCAACACGATCACATTGTCATTTTGCTAAAAGTTCGTAATCTGCTAAATTCATAATGGTCGATCATTGGTCGGTCAATGGTCTCGTAATACTTTTTGATAACCGAGCTATAAAAAGAAATGACTGCACAACGACGTTCTAATGATAGATCACTGATCAACGGAACTGTCAAAATTTTAGCAGACTACCGCATATGTCTGTCTTACATTTGTCAATATGTACGAGATTGTCATTCTATGCCATTTCTTTCAATGGAGTGTCAGTGGTTGAACATTGGAAAGTCATAATGACACTTCTATGTTAGTAGACTACCAAACTTGTCAAAATCGACCATTATCAGATCAATGATAGACCATTCTGATACTATTGTAATAGCAGACTTGGGGCCCTGTTGGAAGGCCTCTCACAAGGTGGACTGATGACCTGGTGAGGGTCGCGGGTAGTCGATGGATGCGAGACACACAGGAGTCTGGACCGGTCGTTGTGGAGACACTTAGGAAGGCCTATGTCCAGCAGTGGACGTCTTTCGGCTGAAATTATGATATGATGCGGTACATCTACTGCTTGCTTCTTACGGGTTTTCGAGTGGATTCAAACTGGATACAATAGATTTAAAATTGATTGAGTCAGGCGTTACTTTGCGGAAATCCATTTTTTAACTTAAAATTGAAAACAATATATCTAGTTTTAATTTCCGCGAATATTAGTGGGTTGCAGGTATGCACCTCCCTCCCGCCCGCAATATTATGCACATGCAAGATTACAAGGCAAATGCAAGGATTTTATGCACATGCAGGAAGGCAAAGCAAAACCCAACACCATTACCGACACGTGTTTCGCCTCTCCACGAGGCATCCTCAGGGGACGTGTTGACTCGCTGAGTTGCGACTGAGAAATTAGTACAATTAGATGTTTAATAGTAAAAATTCTGGGGTGTATAGGCTGGTCTGTGATGAATGCAACGGGGTATATGTGGGTCAGACGGGCCGTAACTTTGACATAAGGTATGGGGAACATGTTGCCGCGTATAGAAATGGCCATTCGGACAAATCGAATTTCGCGAAACATCTAATTGATACCGGCCATTCTTTGCGCGACAACAATAGTTTTAATATACTACATGTTTGTGATAAGGGTTTCCGGCTGTGTGTTTTGGAACAATTAGAGATTTTGAAACATAGTAATAATAATAATTTTGCACTGTTGAATGACCAGACGAATTTAGTTTCTTCCCCTTTACTGCGAATGTTTGTGGGTAGTTGTACACAAATAACCAACGGTGGCAGTGTATAAAAGGGGGGGTGCCTTGTACTAATTTCTCAGTCGCAACTCAGCGAGTCAACACGTCCCCTGAGGATGCCTCGTGGAGAGGCGAAACACGTGTCGGTAATGGTGTTGGGTTTTGCTTTGCCTTCCTGCATGTGCATAAAATCCTTGCATTTGCCTTGTAATCTTGCATGTGCATAATATTGCGGGCGGGAGGGAGGTGCATACCTGCAACCCACTAATATTCGCGGAAATTAAAACTAGATATATTGTTTTCAATTTTAAGTTTATAATATATTTAAACAGAGATTGCAGGGAGCAAGGTACAAATCTTTTTCACCCTTTTGGGGTAGCAGGCGTGGGTGTTATGTAAATGAGAATTAAGAAAGCGCCCTAGTGGTAGTAGAAACGTTCAACCGCTGGAGAAGGACACCGCTCCTACGGAACTATTCGTAATTACGTGCGCGTAATGCCTCTTAAAAACTCTAACAGATATACTACCGCTCAAAAGAATTTGGCTACTCCTAAAACGGTATTTATAAAGTTTAAATAAATACAACGACAAGCAATTTCTTAAACATAATAACAATATTGTTGTTAAATTTTAGACTCATCTATGATTTCAAATTTGTTTTTAATGAATTAATTAATTTTTATTTATTTTCCGGTACCATATCCCATATTAGAAAATAGTAATATAATATTAAAGTATACAATAATAAATACAAAATCACACAAAAATGAATACAAAGTAATTAATATAATATAAATACTACACAAACATTCAATTTTAAAATTAAATAAATTCAAATTAAATAAATTAAAATCAATTTATATAAATTAAAATATCTTAAAATCAATAAATACCTTCTCTCTAACACTGGTCAGCAACAAGCAAGCAAGCTTTATCTTCACAAATTAAAGGTGGCCAAATACTTTTGAACGGGAGTGTACCTTTAATATCATCCACCTTTATTTACTAGAAAAATGTGCAACATTAATTAATTAGCAACTGAAGTGACAGCAAAATCTAGCAAACAGTAAGAACGAGAATTAATTTCAGGCTAAAAGTCAAAGAGCCAGCAAATTGCTGGGTCGCGTCAAGTTGACTGCTAACGAGAGCCAACTTTGACGGCAGGTCCACGAGCCTAACGACTGGAAACAGGCCTAACAATGCACGGCGGGGAACGAAACGCGAAAACTAGTTTTCTATTGTAAGGGTTATCGGAAAAAGCTGTGTTTTTGGCAAAACGTAATTAGAGGTTTTGCGGTTTCGGTGTTGGAGAAAATGTTGCTATTTCAGAATATTCATAGAGAGGCATGAATAGCCGGGTAGGTAGGCAGCTGCTCCAACTAAAATACTGTTATTCAGCTGAATCCGGTTTGACTGGAAGCCAATCCCAGTATAGTTGGCAGATGTCAAAATCAAAACGTTTATTTCAATTAGGCCAATAACGGCACTTTTGAACGTCAATAAAATGTATCATAATTAAGTGACTCTAGCGTCCATTCGCAAAGGTAGATTCTTATGGAGAAGAACGGACAAGAAACTCCATAGTAACTCTTTTCAAATAAATGTTTTACAATATTTGGTAATACTTCATATATGTGAGGACGATGCACCAAGTATACTAGTTATAGAACAAAGTATTACCAGCAGAGGTAAACTTGATGATGAGTTCTTGGCTTAGCTTGAGGAGGAGCTCGTGGCTAAATTATAACAGCCGCACGGGTCGATCGTCTAGGTTAAGCAACGCTTGCCGAGGTTGGTCTGTGGATGGGTGACCATCTTAACATAACGAGACTTCTCCGTGCCTCGGAAAGCACGTTAAGCCGTTGGTCCCGGCTGTCATTTGGAGATCTTTGGCAGTCGTTACGGAATGTCAGAAGCCAGAAAATCTGACACCAGTCTTGCCAAGAAGTACCGTGTTCCCCAGTTAATGGGTTGTGGAGGTCTGGTAGGCAGCCGCTTCACGTAAAATACTGGTATTCAGCTGAATTCGGCATGACTGGGAGCCGACCACAATATAGTTGGGAAAAGGCTAGGCAGATGATGAGGTAAACTTGATGATGAGATGACTTTGATGATGAGGCCTTGCCTATGAGAGGTCGGCTTCCCGTCTCACCGGACGCAGTGACTGCCTGTTTGACCTCCATAATCCAGCTACTGTTTAACTCGATAATACGCATAACTAAAGTAAAATGTCTCACTTTTCTGCTTGTTCACTATGGGCTGATGAAGTACGGGTAGCTTAAAAAAAAAAAACAAATTTTCCAAGCGTGTGACTGCGGTTTCAGATCGAATGCCCCGAATATTTCAGCCTCACGTCTCAATAATGGCGTTCGGCTCAGCTACAATGACAGAATTTGACCACCGTCACGCTCTCACATCAAAATGTACTATTCTATTATGTTTCCGTACTGCCAGTAGTACTAAAGAATTAGAAGTACAATCACGCGAAAGTAGCTAACTTTAGCCAAAGGAAAATGTGGTAAAATAATGACAGAAAACCCAATACATGAATTATTTAGGTACCTTAATAGTACCGGACATATCAAGCCAAAGTTCCATACCAACTCCATATTCTCGCCGCAGAGTTTCCACTTAATTTTCACGACACTTCATTGATTATTTACCTGCCCTGTTACTGTACCTCGCCATTCCTAATGACCTAAGAGCCCAGAGCCGCCACACCATACTTATTTTCTCAGTAACAGAATATGTGGGATAGAGTCGTGTTAGTACCTATGTATTTCAAACTTACGCGTACCAAAGACGACTCATTTAAAGATAAGATATTTTTTATTTGTCCAAAACATGAATACACACACATAGCATGCAAGATGTTACATCAAATTATAATTATGACAGTCATGTTTTGCCTGAACAGCGTACAAATTTAAGATGTCGGACGCTACACAGCATGAATTGATTCTCAATTCGTCCGTTACACACAGCAATTAACAATCCAATTTAAAAAAAAGGTAAAGGCAAGAAAATAATTAGTAATTTAATAAGATTTGAACGAGTAATTTTAACAGTCTAAGAGCTGGTCGTCACCTCGAGTGAGATTCTATTCACATGGCTGTAATTTGGGCATATATTATTTACTAGATTTAAATAACGAAAACTAAACTCTGCAAGCAACCTCCTTGAGTTTTAAAATATGTTACAGACACCACAAAACAAAAAGAAATGACTTTCGTCCCAACCTAGCCAGTATGCGTAGGTAGGTTCAAAGAACATCCCACACATATTGTTACTGAGAAAATAAGTAAGGTCTTGGGGCTCTGGGATCTTGGACTATAACTATCGGATTACATCAGGAGCACATTAGTTATTTAGCAACGTACGATACGGTAACGATACGCTATCCACAACCTTTCCGCTAGCTACCGATCGTGCGATAGAAATTCTAGAGTTACAGGTAAAAAGTAGTCTGATATAGAATTATGTTAGACTTTATTTTATTTAAAGTGCTTTCATCGGTGCACTGAGAATGAATGAATGAATCTATGAATGAAGTGAATGAATGATAGAATGACTAAAGGTATGCATGAAGAAATGAATGGTTTGTCTCTTTATTTGCTGGATAATTTATTGCTAGATACTTACACGTTTTGCAGCTATCACAATACCTACATGTTATGTATCACATATCTCATCATCATCATCATATCAGCCATAAAACGTCCACTGCTGGACGTAGGCCTCCCCCAAATGTCGATACCTGTTCTGTGCGTTGCATCCATCCATCGGCTACTTGCGACCCTCACCAGGTATGTATATAGATCTCTCATCACATACCTATTATTGTTAAATACTTCCATAAATCGTAATAATCAGTGACGTTCTCAAAGGTGCAGATTGATGAAATAACTGGGTAGGAGACAAATAAAGTTTAGGCCTTGAAAGTATTAAACATTAATAAATCTTTGTAGGGTTCCCTCCCCTAGGGACGGCCTGTGTTCCAGCAGTGGAAACATTAAAATGTTGATTATGTTTTATGCTTATGCTTTATAGGGTTTATTGTTTTAAAGGATAATTATATAGGTAAGTTTATTTTTATGGATGCCGCATTTTTCTTTTTTAAACTGATAGCAAACCACTCTAGAAAGTTGCAAATGGCCTGCCGGCTCGTGACACTCAGTGGAATAAAAAACTAAGAGAAAATCCATGCAAAAAAGCTCCAAATTCGTTTCTTTCAAACGGTTTTTGATAGCACCTACGAGTTTAATACGAAAATAATCCTTTAACAACCCATTTCTATTCTTTTCATGTCTCAAAAGTTTCCAAGTGTTAAAAAATCACATATCGTCTCATTCGATCAGCTGTTAATGGCTATGGCCGCCATTTTCTCGAGAGACGAGGCAAAAACCGTGTGGCATGTGGGTGTAATAACTTTATCAATCTTTGAAGTTCTTATGTATGGGAGACTAATTGAGGACTAGAGTATCTAGAGCGTAGGTGAAGATGAAATTAGGATTACAGTTAGATAAATAGTTTTTCGTATCACAGTTTTTATAGTATTAATAATAATAATAATAATAATAAATCGTTTATTTGCGAAAATAAGGTACAGAAAGTTGACAACATAAATAAAATTGATCTCTTATTCTGCCTTTAATTTCGGCGTGCAAATATAAAACATAATAGTTTAAATAAAATTAATTAATTATATTGATTCAAATCATGCACTCATTATATAGATTTCCATTCCTTAAAATTGTATTGGTGAAGTTAAAAATGTCAAAATAACAATGAAAACTAATAAAAATAATAATCACAAATGTCAATAGTAATCAGGTCAATAATAATCATGTCAATAATAATCATGTCAATAATAATCCTGTCAATAATAATCATGTAAATAATAATCATGTCGATAATACCCATGCCAATTATAATAATCATGTCAAAACTTATAATTTGTAACCTAAAAACTCATGTACACTATAGAAACACTTTTCAATTAAAAACCTCGTCAAGCTACTTTTAAATTTAAAAAAAGGTAACGTTTTTATAGAATTTGGTAATTTATTATACATTTTTATACACATAATATAACTATTGTTACCTGTAAATGTGAGATTTGTCCTCGGTTGAAATAATTTATTAGTATACATCGATCGTGGGGCATAGTAGCTTGTCGCCTGCTCGAAAAGTCTCTTGTGTTTGAAAACAAACACACAGGATTCTAATATATAAATACATGGCAGTGTTAATATTTTATGTTGTCTAAAAAATGGACGACATGACTCTATTTGCTTTAACCCAAATATAGCTCTCACACAAAAATTTTTCTTCCGCAAAATTTATCTAAAGTTATTCCAAGAAATTTAACTGACTCAGTTTCTGTCAGGGCGACCCCTTTATAGGATATATTTAGATCCAACGGTTTTGATCGATAGGTATGAAATTGAACAAATTTTGTTTTATTAATATTAACTTTCAAATTATTAGCCTCTAACCACTCTATAGTTCCTTGGAGAGCAATGTTAATTTCGTTTTCGTACGAACTTTTATCGTGTCCCTTGATTATAATTGTAGTATCATCGGCAAATAGTACACATTTATGATTTATAATGTCTGGGAAATCATTTATATAAAGCAAAAACATTGGTGGCCCTAAAATACTGCCCTGTGGCACACCATATCTATTAAACTTAAACGATGATTTGAATGTTTCCATCGTTTTAGTTTGTTTATTATAATTTGTAACTTCCACTGATTGTACTCTGTCAGACAAATACGATTTAAGCCAATTATGCGCTGTTCCTCTGATTCCATATCTTGAAAGCTTTTCCAATAATCTTTCATGAGAAACATAATCGAATGCCTTACTCATATCCATAAATAAAACTGTAACTGGTATTTTCTTGTCAATGCAGTCTATAATATCCTTTATTAATTGAAATGCAGCTAGAGATGTACTTCTATTTTTACGAAACCCATTTTGCTCGTCTTTAATAATTTTGTGTTTTTCAATAAAGTTTGACAATTTATTATGAAAAACCTTTTCAAAAATTTTTGAAAATATAGGTATCAAAGTTACGGGCCTATAATTGTCCATTTCAGTGGTATCTCCTTTTTTAAACAGTGGTTTTACTACTGATTTCTTTAATAAATCGGGAAATATTCCTTGTTCTAGTGAGAGGTTAACAATATGTAGAAGTGGTTCTAGAATTAAATTGACTGACAGTTTTATGATGTCGGTTCGAACTTCATCATAACCACTCGCTTTGGAATCATTTAGAGACATCACTATTTTTTTAAGGTCACTGCCATCCAGTGGATGCAAAAATATTGAATTGCTGATTGATTTAATATGCTCCATTTGTTTTAATTTTGAGTCTGCGTTATTATCAAGGCTATTATTGGTTACCGTGTCAATGAAAAAACTATTGAAATAATTTGCAATAGACTCGGGATTTGTACAATCAATGTTGTCAATAGTAATTTTAGAAATACAGGACCGTTTTAAATCAGTGCCAGTATGTTTTTTTATTACATCCCATGCTGCCTTACACTTATTTTGAGCTTTATTTATATATTTAGTATTATTATTTTTTCGTGACGTTAAAATGCATTTTTTTAATAAATTACAATAGCTTTTGTACTTGTTTCTATGCGATTCGTTATGTTTATATTTTAATTTATAGTGTAATTTACTTTTATTCTTACAGCTTATTTTTATACCTTTAGATAGCCAGTTTAATTTATTTAAAGCTTTATTTGTAACTTTTATGCGAATGGTAGGAAAACATAAGTTATAAAATAGGAGAAATGTGTCGAAAAATTTATAGAATGCTTCGTTTGTTGAGTTTTCTTCAAATACGTCACTAAAAGACAGACATGAAATTGAATTTAAAAATTTTTCCTTATTCTCATGACTATAGTCACGTTTATATTGATACCACCATTTTAAAACTGGCTGATGTAGTTTTGTAACAGCCCAAGTATATGATTGCGCTGAGTGATCCGATAAACCTAAATTATGTATTTTTGCACATCCTTTTTCCATGTTAGTTATGATGTGATCAATGCAAGTTTGTGTCTTTTCTGTTACCCTAGTAGCCGTCAAGATAACATGTTTTATGTTATAACTTTGTAACAAGTTATTATATTCCCTGCTTTCCTTTGACTGTTTTAAAATATCGATATTTGTATCCCCACATATAATAATTTTCTTTCTAGTATTACGACACAATGTCCTCAATAGAGTCTCGAGTTTACTAAGAAATATCGTTACATTTGATGAAGGGGTTCTATAAACACATATTAATAATATCCCGTATTTAGTCAGCTCTAAACCACAACATTCAAACACACATGTTTCACATATTTTTTGTATTTCCTGTATAATTTTAAATTCAATTTCGTTTTTTATAAGAATAATAGCACCCCCTCTTTTTGAAGTTTTCCTTGAATAGTAAGCTGCAGTTGTAAAGCCTTTTAAGCGAAGGTTTTTTTCAGTACCTTCAAGCAAGAATGTTTCCGTAAGACATAGTACATCTACGTTGGTCTCACTATTTAACAAATCCAATATGGCAAATGATATTTCATCACGTTTGTTTAGTGCCCCAGCTATATTTTGGTGTAGAATTGTCAAATTTGGCTCATTTTTAGTCACGAAAAAAGTTATCTAGATTTGGCGTCGCTAAATTAATATTATCCGTTTGTACACTAACATCATTTAAACTACAGGTCTGTACAGCAACATCTTTGGTGTCTTTATGTTTACTCTGAATAATCAAGTTTTCGGTATAATTTTGAAAATTATTTTTATAATTTACATGCAATATTTGTCGGTGAATTAACCTACAAGCATTCAACATTGTCATATATTTTGTTGTCATATGAGATTCATTATGTAATTGTACAAAAGATGAATTCTTACAATTATAACACACAAACTTAAGCAGATTATTAACATTTTTTTCATTCAGCGTCCTATTTTTGTAAATTTGTACGACTAACACATTGGTGAATTTTAGTTGACATAATGTATGGTGTAAATACGTTTGAATGTCCATAGGGTTTATGTCATTTGAACCTGCTAATATTATTACAAAATCAGATTTGCTGAAGTCCTTACAATTAGTTACGCAGGTTTTTAGTACTTCTTCAGTAGTCGCATTTGGTTTTAAACATGATGTCACCGCAAATTTTTCCCCAAGATATTCCTGTAGAGTGTTTCGGACTCCATATCCAGATTGGTCGGCAAAGATCATAACCCTCTGGGTGTCACTTTTCTGCGCCTGTAGCTTTAGCTTTTCCTGCTCTTCATTAGGTGTGTGTATATTGCTAATTTCTAACTTCTTTTCTGAGGAACAAGAAGTCTGTTTAGTTCGTTTCTTGCTGTCGGCGCCGGGGTCAATTTGATTCATCCGCAAGCTAGAGTTTTCGTCGTTAGCGTCATTAATAGGTAGCGATTTTGTATGGAGTATTTCATCAGTGCTGCAGATTGATCCGGCTGTATTAAACGAACTGTCACCTACGTCTAACGTGGCTGCGCTCTTGACAGATTGATGAGTCAGAGGTGAAAAAGTCTTAGTCGGGGTAGAAAAACAACTTGTTTTTAGAAGATTTTTTTTCCGAGCAGAAATCGGCGAGAACCTTTTTGTTTCTAGTAAATTCACCTTTTTATAGGTTTCGATAATATTCTGATATTGGCCTATATCCATTTTTAAGCGAAAATTTTCACTATTTAAATTGTCGATCTCTAAATGAGCACTTTCCAATTCCATAGTTAACCTTTTTATTTCCTCTTTAAGGTTTGAAGAGTCGCTATCATTTAGTGAAGCATTTGGTAAGCTCATCATTGTGGCGTCTAGTATCGAAGAGCTAGTGCTTAAATTATTATTCAAAATATTGTCCATTGACTTTGCTCTTGATTTTTTACGGACAGTAATATTTTCACTTTCAGAGTTGTCCATTGTGATAATAATGATTTAGAAAAAGAATAAATCAATAATATTTGAGTCCGAACGGTTTTATTATTTTTCGTAAGCAGTTCGTGAAAAAATAAAATAATCACAACTTCATAAAATGGAGACCGAAATTTGCGAGATTTGAACCTGCGCCTCTTCGTTTACTCGTAGTTTCAAGCGGGTTGTTAGACCACTGTGCCACGGCACTATGAATATAGTTTTCGAAATAGTGCAGTCCTTTATAAATATAAGTAATTGACTTGAGCTCGGATGACCATTTAAGGTAATGGATCGCAAAATTGTCTGTCACGATGAGTCACACACTTTGAGTCACACTGAGTTCCAAGTCTATTAGAACAGTCTTTGTTGTCGTGATTATTATTTTGTTAATTACTCACACACCGTTTGATTTAAATGGATTTTGTTTTCGATAACGTTACACTCACACGTTTAACTTCCGATTAATTTAGGTTGCAATGATATATTCTCATTTTTGTAATTGATTAATATTTTTTTAACGGAGCTCTTACTGTTCGTGGGCGGTCTGCGAGACGCGCGCGCGCGGAGTCTGATTAGATTAGATGCTCGGTCAAAAAATGCACACCAATTAAGGTTCAGTTGAAAACCAGCGTCAGGCAGCTCCTAGTTGTCTGGCACCCACAGCCGCGGGTCACACAATGTTATTGTTTTAAAATTAAGTTTCTTTTGTGTGCCAAATTCTGAAAGGCGTAAGGTTACTGTCACTGTCAGTTTAACGTGTTATTGTAGCGACATGATTGCTGTTCCAAATGGCAAGGCATCTTATTTATAGTGTCTCTCGCTTCTTCTCTGATCATAAAACTTAGACTATTGTAAAGCCATACCTCTAAGCTTTAACACGATGTACTGTATGTCTGTGTACATAATATACTTGTTAGAGCACAGCTCCATACAAATTCTGGCCATGTCCTTAATTTTCTTTCTTCTTCTCCTTTCTATTTGTCTTTTTAACAGGGCATGAATGTGTACTCTTGTAAGTACCGTGTTCCCCAGTTAAAGGGTTGTGGAGGTCTGGTAGGCAGCCGCTTCACGTATAATACTGGTAGGTATTCAGCTGAATCCGGCTTGACTGGGAGCCGACCCCAATGTAGTTGGGAAAAGGCTAGGCGGATGATGATGAATGTGTACTCTTGCCTAGAAGTATCTGATCTCGAACACAGGTTAGTCGAAGCAAGGAAAATGTGCTCAGGTGTAGATTTATCGACGACTTGCTTCTGTCAGCGGTCTCGTCCGCCGGAACATACTCCCCAGATAAAACGTATCCTTTCGTCTACCATTCTGCCAAGTTTCATTAAGATCCGTTTAGCCGTAACGCATGAAGATAATCTCTTCGCATTTATAATACTAGGCTGTATTCTCATCTGTTCAGGTGGAGATTAGTAGATAGACTATTCTAGCCTTTTTTTTTTGGATGGGAAATCATCAAATGACCCCTCCCGCCCTGGGCGGGGCGGTAGGAGACTATTCTAGCCTGGAGTGTTTTGTTGTTGTTCAACAAACGGTGCTACGGTGGTACGGAACTCCTACTCAATAATAATATACTTAATCAATAATAATAGTTAGTACTTACTAACTATTATTATTGATTAAGTTAAATGAATAAAGAGAATAATAATAAAACTTTTAGGACTTAGCACACGAGTTTGTTGATATGTGGAGTGTGGAATTGGCTGTCATTGTGCCAATTGTCTTTACGGCCAATGGCTTAGTGGCCAAAAGCTTCGACGACCATCCGTCGAAGCTGGCGTTATACGGTTGGTTAAAGGGCCTGATACAGAAGGCAGTACTCCTCGATACGGCTCGTATTGTTAGGAGGTTCCTATCTCTGGAGACTGGAGCCCTTATCATCGGTAGCTTGGACCCTGCTCACCTGACACGGGATGACTACTACTACTACTATTTTTTATATTATTAAATCTTTGTATTTTATTATTTAAAATGTAATTTATGAATAAAGAGACAGTACAGAAAGGCATGAAGGTTGTCGCGCCATCTCTTTCGCGGTCTACCGCGGCACTGCTTCGCTGTTTCAGGGACCAATACGGTGTTAAAAGAGCTCATAGCCGCAGCAGACATGTCCTGGCTAGTCTTGACTAGTTCAAATAAATATGAAACAAACTCGACACACACGTATATTTAAATTACCTGTTAACTACCAAGAGATAGATACTAGGATTTCATAGATCACGGGAGCAATGAACGAAGCAAAAGCAACGGTCCAAGTCATTGAACGGTAACCAATGAAGCTTACAACCATAAAGGATAGCGTGAGTCACATATCAAACGAGCATTGAACTGTCCATACACAAAGCATCTTTATTTACTGGGTCTACTAGTAAGTGAAGTCTTTGTGCGGTAAAAATGAACAGAATGTAAGTTTAGATTTTTAATATTTTAAACCCAGTATCGCTAAAAATGAAACTACTCGTACTACGTACCTAATGTGAAATTTAAATGGTATATAAAGAAAAAGAAAAATTAGCGGAAATATAATTTTGTCTATTATTAATGATAGTTAGGTGGTTTAGAAGACCGTAAATCACAATAAAAAAACACCTAAACGGATTTGAATGAAAGTGGCCACGTAGTTTATATGCAGTCATATTGATGCCTTTACAGCTGGTAACGGCATCAATACGACTGCATACAAACTATAAATAGACTGGCATAATCAGCCTTTTAATATTTCCACTGCTGGGACTCAGGCCTCTTTTCTAGGAGAGGGAATGGGCCGTAATCCACCACCCGGGCCCAGTGCGGCGGCCAGTCATTCAAATTCTAAATCGCGCAAATCAAAATCTCTGCACTGTTTCATCACACACAACACCTGTTGAGTTTCTGGATCCATCCATATCAAAGAAAAGAAAGAAAGAAAAATAAATTTATTTGGCACATACAGATACACACAATATAATATACACAAAAAAAAATCGTATTCCCACGGGAACGGGAACTACGTGGGTGAAAGGGCGGGGCGCTGCTACTTTAAAATAAATAGAACGTGGTTGCAATCTACGATTCCTTTGAAAAGTTCTGTTCTCAAACAAAAACCTTACAAAAACTAACATTGGAACAGGAACCAACTGTGACTTAGACAAATATTTGTGGTAAGCGGGAATTGAGCCCGCGATCCATTGTACAAGCCAGTCACTCAGATATTGCTTCAATCCAATCAACTTCAGATATGTCTTAGTTTGTTTTTGCTGAGTTCTTCACAGATCAATGTAAAAGTCAGAACAATATTTGGTTGTTGCAATGATCTGACTATATTTTGAGTCGGAAAGCTGTTAATGCGAGTTAAAGTTCCAACATAGTTGCTCTGAATCAGTTTGAAAAGCATGGGTTCCAATAGAATGACAGTTGGCCAATTTTATACTACTACAGGGATATGAGAAGTTCAAAATCAAATAATGTAGTTTTGAATGTAAAAAACTTGAGAAAAATAATTGATTCTTATTGTATATTCCAAAAGGTATTAATATATGTATATCAAATAATTGGTTTGATCTTACCATCAGAAGCGTCAACAGCTTATCTCAATGACAAAGAAAAAGTTAAGTCCACTGGCGGTGAAGATATCCCCAGTCGCTCTGTACCAAAATACTCGATTATAGAGCTCCCAAACTTATAAACGGACCAAGTGGATTGTTATAATCGAATTATTGCGAGAATCAACTAACTCTATTGTCCATTGCAAGTTTTATTAACGAGAAAACTTTCTTACTTTCAATGTTCGTTTAATTTCGGATTATTTCGGAGTTTTCTGCCTTTATTTTCGATGAATTGTGTATTTCTGTTGGTATTCTCAGGTATTACGTTCAGTATTTTACAAAGGGAAAGTTTACCAAAATTAAATTGTTTTCTGTGTCATTTTTCCTTAAATGTGTGTCACCTTCATTAAAAAACTTTTTACAAAAAAATACAACCGACTTTTCCACAAAAAATCAAAAAAGTACAAAATAACTTTAATTTCGGAACTCGGTGTTTGTGGTTCCTTTTTCGTTTTTTGAACACCGACTTCCGAAATTAAAGTTATTTTGTACTTTTTTGATTTCTAAAAAGTGAAAAATTAAAAGTTTTTTATTTTTCACTTTTTAGTGGTACCTAAACCCCCTCCCCTCCCCCCACCTAAACGAACCAATTACATTAGTGTAAAAAAAACGCACTGCTCCAATGCAGAGTAAACTAAAAGGTCGTCAATGTAGACAATGTAGATATTTTTTTAGATTTTTCAAAAACCGCTTGTTCGATTTCGATAACATTTTCATGGGACCATTTGGGAAGTATACCCTTTCCAACAAAAAAAGAATTTTTCAAATCGGTTGGCAAGCGACGGAGCTATGCGCGAACAAACAATAAAAAAATAAAAAAAAAACATACAAACATCCGAATTGAGAACCTCCTCCTTTTTTAGAAGTCGGTTAAAAATGAACGTGTGTATATATTCAAATTGCTCGAAGAACTTGGATACAGCGATGCAGAGTTTTTGTGACGTCAGATCCTTATTTTGTATGTTGCGGTATAGATACCGCTACATCACTCCCCTCCAGTGATAGGAGGTCGATAACAGGATGAGTCGTCTTAAAGCATGTGATGGATACCAGGCCAGTGGAAGGTTGGATCCAGTGAGTCGGAACTGGAAGCTGCATAGGTCAAGGTTAGACGGAACTGGCCGAACGGCGTCCGTTACATGCTGGTGGTCAGGATACCCGTAGAAGTCGTGGGTACGGGTTTGAGTGATAGTGATGACGTCACGATGAAGTAGTTGCACGAAGGCTGTGCTGGTGCTCAATGTTAAGAGTCAACAGTATGTGGAACAGGGTGCAAAGTACCGGAAACCTACATTGAAAAAGGAGGACCCTCCGACCACACGAAACGAGTGTTGATCTGGTGGGCAATTACTGCTAGATCAAGTTTTTTTTTGTTTGGGGAAATTCTCATGGACGTCCTTCACCATGGGACGAGCGGAGGGGTCTGTCAGACTCTTACTGACTAAAAGCATCCCAGTGTTCTATCACCAGGATGCGGGAAAGCACGCGACTTTCGTAATCCCCGGATGGTGCCACTCCGCCTCTGCGGACCACCTCGGGTCAGCGGAGGGAGTGAGGTGTTTGACTCGCGACGTCAAAGATTGGCGCACGGAAACATCACGCGCCGCCACCTCGTGTCCGGATGAATGGGGGGCGACGGACGTCCCTAAGTCGGCCGCCGCTGGACCCAGTTAGTGGGGCTGGAAGAGAGCAGGGTATCTTCTCCTCCAACGCCCGATGCGCCTGCTGCGGGCGGGCAGAGAGGTCATGTGGAGTATAGATGCGTGAACATCATGAGTATATTTTTTGTTCTTATGGGCACTTCTTCCACTTCGATTTTACACTGTATTATACATGCCCTTATCCAAATAACAGACCATTATAACTTAAACAAAGCCAACGAAAGCAAAATATAAATATTAAAATTACAGAACAAAAGACGAAATCTCCATAACAACCCTTTTCTAAAAACAAAACGGCTGGATTTACTTAACATCCACTCAGACATACGGGCTATTATTTAAAAATATCATCGTCTAAGTAAAAGGATGGTTAGCGGATGAACAGGGGCGGTAACTCAATCAAATTAATGAAGGGACAACTTCCTCTGAGCTCGCTTGCAAAATCAATTTGTGTTCCACTTCTGGTCTAACGATGAAGTTGGGATAAGTAAGGGTTTACCGTATGGCAGTATTTTACGAGGTTGGCGAACATCTGGGACTGTTTTGTGATTATTTTTTTCGTTTTAATTAGGTATTTTTTATAGTGCTACGATCGACGCCATTCTGTCAACGCCAGCTGCCGCTGAAAGCCAGAGCAGTGGCTCTGCGCTGAGTAATGGCCGTTTTGCGCGAATATGACGCGTATCTTCCTAACTTGCATTTTTTTTTGGTATTCTTCATGCTTGGCGCAAATAAACACGTTTTCTTTCTTTCTTTAAGTTTTGCCCTGAATAAAAGTGGTTTAGGTAATGATTAATAGGAGTGGAAGTAGTGTAGCTTGTACCTCATCGTGCCTAGGTACAATACTGAAGCCAAAAAGGTTCCTTTCATTCACGCAATGTTGCCAGACAGATGCTGTCTAGCGCTGGTGTTCCAATAAAAAATCAATCTATCGAAAAAACAAAAGTAATTTATTCAAACTAGGCTTAGAGCCATCACTTTTTGAACGTTAATCTATACTAATATTATAAAGCTGAAGAGTTTGTTTGTTTGAACGCGCTAATCTCAGGAATAAATTCTTTTTGGGTTGAATAGACCATTTATCGAGGAAGGCTTTAGGCTATATATCATCACGCTTAAGCCAATAGGAGCGGAGCAGCGATAAATAATGTTTTTAAATCGGGGATTCCACGGGGACGAAGTCGCGGGCAGCAGCTAGTTTTACATAAAGACAGTCCCTTAAAACTGTGTGGCGCAAACAAACTCCTCAGCACTGAACCTCGAGTGAGGTGATCCAAATATCTGTTCAAGATACATACGTCGGTCCTTACTTATAACTAGGGTTGCTCTGGAACGCAAAAAGCATTAGGAAGATCACGGGTGGGTTTTTGTCAGTAAGAGTCTGACACTCCCTTCCGCTCCGTCCAGAGCGGGAGAAGTCATTCGATGATATGATGAAAAAAAAAAGGTTTTCTTCGATAAAGCTAATGAATGAATCCCCATTAATCACAGGCTCTGATTACACGTTATACCAGAAAAGTTATCTTTTCACATAAATCCTACACCGGCTTTAGAAAGAATAATAAAGAACCTTTAACCTTTACTTCTAGATAAATGTATCTACTCGATATCTTGCAGAAAGTTTCGCGAAATTGAATTTTTGCCAAGTCCCTATCAATGTGTTCGGTAACGGACTCAATAAAACAAGTTAGAATCAATTGTATTAAGTTAATAGTTACTGTTTTAGTATTCGATTAGGGTGAGAATAAAGTATGATTCAGTGCGGGGAATCAATGGTGGAGCAAGACCCATAATTGCTATAGACATTATACGATGTGGTAGCTATTGTACTTGATTTAAGAAGAAAAAATGCGTTCATTTTATAATAGTTCTAGTTAGTGACAGAACTAGATTAACAGTTTCCCAATCTATATTCTTGCTGCGTATTTAGGTAAGAGCGTATACGCCAAACGGCATTTCATACAAATTTTCAAGTCGTTATTTTCTGAAATGACTGAACCGATTTTAATGAAAATTCACACATATCAGCAGGATATATCTAAAAAGTTAGTTGAAAACATTTTTGATAAATAGTGTTACAGTTAAATTAGACCCATTTCAAAATTTCCATACAAACATAAATTTCCAATTATCTTTTTTTAAATAAGACATTTCGAAAACGTTTTCAACTAACTTTTTAGACCTGTGTATTCTGCTTATATGTGTAAAGTTTCATTAAAATCGGTTCAGTCATTTCGCAAAATAGTGACTTGAAAATTTGTATGAAATGCCATACGGTGTACACGCTCTTAAAATCGGAACAGAAGTAACATTTAAAAAATATTTACCCTCACACTTGAAGCATTTAATTTTTATATCAATTACTATGTAAAAGTAGCAGAGATGATAGATTATCGTCGCTGACCGTACTACCAACTATGTCAGCCCTGTCAAGTTCTAACAAAATGAAGTGTCGCAAGATGTGTACAAGTTGGTGATCATTCACTCCACGACGACGGCCGTTTGAAACTTCGCTAACTCCTGTAGTCCAGGCAGAATAGTGGTGGCTATGTAAATAGTAAATCTAAGGCGATACTGTAAACTGATGTTGAAACAGTTTTGAATGCTTTGCTAAAATCTAGTTTAGAACGTGTTTTGAGAAGTTCTGTTGATGCTTTTGTTTTGGTATGGATTTGCAAAGTACGAAAGAAGAATGTACTGCCGTAGGTATTGTCGTGGATTATTGCGCGCCTCAAAGAGCCGTCAGAAATGTAGACGGGGCCCCATAGGGTCAGTGCCTGCTAGGGTTGCGGAATTTGTTTGAAAGAGTCACCGCGGCCCTGGAACGCAAAGGGCACAAGAAGGAACACGGGTAGGTTTTGGTCAGTAAACGTCTGACACTCCCTTCCGCTCCGCCCAGAGCGGGAGAAGTCATTTGATGATTTCCCATCCAGAAAAAAAAGGTATTGTCGTGGATAGACTTTAGCAAAAACTTTATGGATGAAACCCCGAACCGAGCTGGGGTTGCGGAATTTGTTCGAAACAGTTATCACCACCCTAGAGCGCAAAGGGCATTACCTAGGGCACATGGGGTCATTAGATGATTTCCCATCTATAAAAAAGGTATAATACGACAACGATGCGATGGCCATTTTTATTATAAAGTAGGCTAAATTTGACATTCCATTTTGAATTATTCACAAAAAGAAGATGACATTGATTTTTATTTTTCCTTTTAAATGGTCAAAAACTTTCGTTTTACTGTATTATTATTAAGTACTAGCTTCTGCCAGCGACTTCGTCCGCGTGGAATAGTTACTTTACCCCCGTTTTTGAAACTCTCAGCCCGATCGGTTTAAAATTGACAAAAGATAGACATGCTGTTTCGGGATATTTTTTAGATAATTTTATGTAGAACATTTCCGTAATACATGATTTCTATGTAACTTTAACCATTAGGCTACACACGCGACGGAAGCTTAAAAAATGGAGTAACTTCTTCCGTTTTCCCAACATTTTCCTTCACTGCTCTGCTCCTATTGATTGTAGCGTGATGAAAAGTATACTATAACCTGCCCAGGAGTATGAAGAATAATTGCACCAAGTTTCGTTAAAATCGGTCGAGTAGTTTTTGTTTCTATAAATAACATATATACAGACAGACAGACAGACAGACAGAAAGACAGACAGACAGACAAAAATTTTACTGATTGCATTTTTGGCACCAGTATCGATCACTAATCACCCCCTGATAGTTATTTTGAAAATATATTACTTGTACAGAATTGACCTCTCTACAGATTTATTATAAGTATAGATAGATTTTAAATTGAATTGTGGATTATTATCGTTTGGATTTGTTACTCAATTATGTATTATCTCTGACATGTTTTAAGATTGTAATGTTTTAATGATAGATAGGTACCTACTGATTACTTTACATTTTATTTTACAAAATTTCTACACAATGTATATTGTTCCGAAATAAATGACTTATGACTTAACCTACATTGATCCAGGAAAATCTACCAACCGGATTCTTGAAACAGTCATATCCTGAGGAAAATGTGGTTTGGGTTATTCAATATAAAAAAAATATTTATTTGGGTCACGCATAAAACATACGCAAAAAAGAATTGGCAGTTGTAGGGACTGCCGATAGAAGTGAAAACTTATAACTTTTAGTATGAAAATTAAAATAATAATCAAATAAAAACACTATTTCAATTATACACAGTATATACACATTGAACGTTTCACTAAATCCATTCAATTTCACTTATACGCATGAGTCACGAGCATGTCGGTGACGCGAACCCGTAAGATTTTCCCTTACCAAGAAGTGCCCAACGCGGCCAAAGAAGTTTTCACTTCAATAATATAAATTAAAACAACAGTAATAAAAATCAGTCTTTCACACTTTTGGCTAATATTAGAAAATCTTGAAGACAAACAACAGTTGATGCCCCATGTGCATAATTTTCAGGTCACTCTCCAACAAAGAATTTACATTCCATGAAAACTGTCGAACATGAATAATGGAACGGAAACTGTACTCCTCAAACAGCGGTCACGAATTTACAAACTCACAAGTACGAGAATTGAAAAAATTACATTAAAACTTTTGGTGTTAGCTCAGGGTACACGTGGGGGGAACGGCAAGTTTCCGTGTAAGGGTGGAGTCAGATGCGGTTTCCTGCTACTGGAAAACCCTTTTGGAATCTTTGGTTGGTGCGTTTTTACTACCCATTTGTCGTGGTTGCTATCGGTTCGGTATGAATGATATTTATTTTGTAAGTAGGTCGTAAATAACACTTTTAAACATCAATCTTTTTTGGTTGTTATAAACTAGATGAGGCCGGTATTTCCAACCCTGTTTTTCTTTTTTCTTTCTGGATGGGAAATCATCAAACGACTTCTCCCGCTCTGGGCGGAGCGGAAGGGAGTGTCAGACTCTTACTGACTAAAACCCACCCGTGATCCTTGTTGTGCCCTTTGCGTTCCAGGGCTGCGGTGACTCTTTCGAACAAATTCGCGCGTGGAACACGACGCGCCATTGACTCGGGCCTGCAGTGCTATTCTGTAAGAACTCACCTGCGAATTCGATTCATATCTCATTTTCGATTACACTTCGTAACTCACCTGAAGTGAAAAGTATTTGATATTCTGACTGTCAAGTTAAGTTCGCTTCACCTATGTTCTCACTTAGTGGCGCTAGTGTAGTTTTCATCAAGTTACAGAATACCAAATACAGTTTTCACCGCAGAATCAGAAGCGAGAACTGGAGTGAGTTCTTACAGAATAGCATTGCTGGTTGCTATCGGACGGCGAGCCATCCGCAGGCGCGCGCTTACGGTGGCCGGGAATCGCCCTGCGTTTCCCGAAGCCCGGGTATTTTCAACCCTGAGAAGAAACACCTAAACAAACTCAGAGGTCAAAGTCTCTTTTGAAGTTCATTCAATTGTACTAGTGAAATCATATGAGAACCATGTTCTTCGTAGTTCCCTTACTACTGAGGATCATAACTATATACGACGTGTCTCGAAGTCATGCGGTCTTCTGGAGTGTCTCTCTTTTGGATTGAGCAGGACGCAAGGTTTGATTCGATGTGGATATTTGTATTTCAAAACTCAAACTAAAAGCGTATCTTTATCCTACTGCATAATCAGCCTTTTAATGTTCCCACTGCTGGGACACAGGCCTCCTCTCTAGGAGAGGGGATGGGCCGTAATCCACCAAGCCCAGTGCGGGTTGGTGAATGTCACATGTCTTCGAATTTTTGGTTCTAGGACATGCCGGTTTCCCCACGATGTTTTCCTTAAACGTTTTGAGAGCAGTGGTAATAAATTACACAAAGTAATACGCCTGTCTGGGTTTGAAACCTGCGACCACCACTGCTCTCTGATATCCTATTGATTCCTACTCTATCAAGCTTTTTTGTCTCACTGCCGGGCTGCTTTTCCATACTATTTTTTGCAAATATGAGCCAGTCTGTTTGGCCTACCAATGAGACGAGCTCGACTTAGGAGTCACCCGCCAACTTCGCTTTGGTGTGCTGCTATTTGTCTGGTATTTAATGAAAGCCGATTTTATATGACATGTGGCAACACTATAGGCTCTTTTTTATTTAAACGGTTGAAAGCAGTTTATTTTGTTTTTAGATTCATACCCCAACATTAGGAAGTGCAGTTGACAGAGAGGCAAAGATACCTACCGGTTTAAACTTATTCTAGATCAACAATGATCCGGAATAAGTTAAACGAAGTCTTAGCAGCTGCGATCTTATCAGAGCTAAGCCTTAGGGTCAGCTCACATCCAGACGCAGGGCGACGCTGCGCTACTATGCTTGATGACGCTAGTTGTTCGCGCTACGTCGCGGCGGCGCCGGCGTGCAGTTCACCGCGAAGCCGCGGTGCTTCGCAAGGCTCTTAGCGTAGGAAGCATCGCTGCGGCACGGTGTGTGGCCTACGTCGTTTTGCGCTTGGTGCAAACTCAGAGCATTAAAATAGCCGAGCGAGCGTGAGCGATGCGACTCCATGATGTGCGTTTATCTTTTGGTTTCATTCTCTCACAAATGTGTATCTTTTTGTGTATTTAATACAGTTCTTATTAGCTATTCTGTTCCGGCTGACGTCATTCAGTCAAGGCCGGTTATCGCTGCAAACTAGGACTGTGGTTCTGCCTGTTACACTAGTCCCAGCAAAATACTGCTCTACGGCCGATTTTTAAATTAGTTTTCTTTCTAAATTGTATCGCTCTTTCTCGCATTCAGCGCTGCGTCGCGGTGTAGGTTGACCCTAATGTTGGACGTCGGAGTTACAAACGTTCCTTATTCTCAATTCAGATAACTAGATTGTGAGAAATAATCTTTATTTTCGAGCGCTCGTTTAGTTTCATTCGTGGGTGAGCAGAATTCCAACTAATATTATAATACAAAAGTGGGTCTGTTTGTTTGTTATGCGTTCATGCCTAAATCGTTAAAACATTTTGATGAATGTACAGAGATTGATGGAACCCTGGAGACGGTTAAATGCTACTTTAACGCGAGCGAAACCAAGGGAAAGAGCTAGTGAAATGATAAACGATCAGTTATAAAGTGTCAAATTATAGTTTTATGTAATAAAATTGATTGTGGTGGCTATTTCCTGCAGTTCTTTATTATTTCTGACTAAAAATAAATACAAAATATCTGTCTTATTTAGCTGAACCAGCATTACATGGTTTTAGATTTTTATCACAACAAAACAGTTTGTTTTAATACAAAGTTATTTTATCAATTCAATGCATTTATAGGCTAGTGCTCATTAAATAATAATAGACGTTATAATTTTGTTATTAATTGGTTGTATTAGCATTTTACCTAAATGAATAAATTATGATAGCAATTTATTGTTTTAAGCCTGACAGATTTCTGGCGATATTAATTTAGAGTGGCCCATTACTCAGCTTGACCATTACAAATTAGGCAGATGTGCCCTAATGATTTACTTAAATGTAGTTCTATGTCTATTGCCTTGGACCTTTCCTTGTTTGGAGTTCAAGTCTAGGGTGCCTGCTAGGGTTGCGGAATTTGTTAGAAAGAATCACCGCGGCCCTGGAACGTAAAGGAGACTAGAAGGATCACGGGTGGATTTTAGTCAGTAAGAGTCTGACACTCCCTTCCGCTCCACCCAGCGCGGAAGAAGTCATTTGAGGATTTCTCATCCAGAAAAAAAAGCATGCGACTACCAGCCCCCCTTGCCAAGTTACAACCGTTTCGTGTCGCATTCCGTTCTCCAATCGGTAACGCCTCGGTGTCACTAATCGTATAAAACGATAAGTTAACTTGGCTATCATTTATACATTTTAACAAAGGGTACATAACAATTCATTATATCATTTTGAACGATGTGAACTTGGCTACGAATTTTCTATTCGTTTGTTCTAACCACGTGACTTAACGTTGAGATGGTTTAATTCCCATACATTTTTTTTCGACCATTCGTTTTCGACTAGCGTTAACGATTGCAGATTATCAAGTTAGCTAGGGGCCAGTTGCTGAATTCCTTCGAAAGAGTGACCGCGGCCCTGCAACGCAAAGGGCACTAGGAGGAACACGAGTGAGTTTTAGTAAGTAAGAGTCTGACATTCCCTTCCACTCTGTCCAGAGCGGGAGAAGTCATGCGATGATTTCCCATACAACAAAAATATGGCCGCGATTACCAAGTCGTAAAAAGTGCTATTGAGTTTTGTTTAAAAAACTGTCTCAACACCTAGTTGATACTTGGCCCATGGGCTGACTTTTAACTACGGCAGATGGATAAGCATTGCCATATAACGTGGCAATACCCCCAGTCTTTCTGGTATATTGCCACTGGATAGACGCGGAGGTATTTTTCGTCGCCATATTTTGGGATATTTAACTTTTCGTTTTTCCTTTCTCGTATACAGGTACCAATTTTTTTATTAAAAAGAGTAGGAGTACTAAGTCTACAAAAACCTCTTTTCAGTAGGCTACCTACTCGTTTTCCAATCAGTCAATGACCTCGGAAACGCAATGATATTATTACAATTTCCAAAGCATTATTATTTCAACGTCAATATCACAAGAAAAACTTAATCTTAAGCTTGACCTAAAATTATTTTACTGAGGAGACTTCAAACCGAATAAAGATATCTCATTTGGGTCAAACTGAGCGGACGGCATTTTGAAGTCAGACTTCATTTGTACTAACTAATAATATAAAAGGAAAGTCAATTTGTTTGTTCGGAATCTCTTGGCTTACAGCGTTTCATTTTAAATATATTCTCTGATTTCTTGGTTCAGCATTAACAACATGAATAAGTTTAAAATATGGCGTCGTCCTAATGAAAGCGATTATCGTACGAACAAACGATCGTTATAACCGGAACGCGCATTTATTGGTGCGACGAAACTTGTGTTTGTCGTACAAATGAACGCGACGATCGCGTATTCGCTTGTTGCACTTTCTTCAATTTAATTTAATGTTGGAAGACGCTGAAAAAAAAAAACGAAAAAGCAATCAGATACACCGACTTCTGAAATTAAAGTTATTTTAGACTTTGTGGTGTTTTTTATTTGGGAGTCAGTTGTATTTTTAAACTTCCCAGTTACATGCCGTTTCAATCTGCAGTTCAGAATTCTGTAGCCTACCTACTCACTTACCAGAGAATAAAAACGAAAATTTATTCAGAAAACGTAAAGCCGCGGGTAATATTTAGTTTCATAATAAATTACATTTTAACAAATTCTACTTTCAATATCTCAGTTTTCTTTTGGATTAAAAATTGGAGATAAGTGTCGGCGTACACTTGCGTTTTAGTTATATGTACCTACATAGTTTTTTTAAATAGTTTTTCAGTTTGTTTTATTGATTGTATGATTTCGATATACAATCAACAAAATACTAAAAAAATCTTTAGTTAATGCTTACCTAATTACCTTATTCTACACGAATTTTGATTTTACGCGCTTACTTAAAATCAAATTATAAGATACTTGTCTTCTTACTGGTTCACAGATTCAAGGTTTTTTTTAAAGGTGGTAGTTTAGGGCCCTTAAGTAGATTTTTTTTTTAATTTTTGACCGCCGCTTTTCCATCGTCAGCAAAAGTAAGCAAAGTTATTACTGTATATTTGAATCCGTTATAGTCCTCTTATTGCTTCATGAAGCAGCAGATAACATTTCTAGAATTTATAGCCTATAGAGAAATTTACTTATAGTGGTTCGTTATTAAGGCGATGATAGTCCTGTGTATTATTATTATTGTAATCACCTCTTGGATACCCTCACCCCCCATGGGCATCAAAAATAAACAAATTAAAGACTCCCCGCCCGCTTCAGTGCTTCCATAATACTTGAACGGCCCCAAACTGTAAGACGACAGCTATCTGCTACGATCCTTACCTACTTGTTTGAACAAAATTGTTAATTGAGAGCCGAATCTTGAATCGCGGTGTTAAGATTTTTCGGCGATTAACTGGGGCAAATATTTTGTCATGCTAAATTGATCTTAATACACGGTTGTAAGATTATAAAGTCGTGTCATTATATATTTTCATCGTTGCTTACGAATTGAGTGCTGCATAAGTGTCTTTCTGTGAAAGTAGTGACGCCTAGAAACGGGTTGTTCACCACTCCTATTGCTCAGTTTATGTTTAACATCTAGTCATCATCAGACCTTGTTTTAGGTCAAATGGCGAATTAAAATATTCCACAATATTAATATTCCATGTTTGCTGAATCAAATGTCAAGACGAAACTCGATTTCCTTTATCGGTCAGTAAAGACGAAACGGCTCTAGGTCAGATAGAATTCAATATTAATCTTTTGCATACAAAAATAGAAAGAAAAACAGTTGTTTTTCTTTCTATTTTCGCTACCAAGAAAACTGAACTTGACCTGAATATTTGAATAACTACAATCTGTATTGTTAACGGTAAAAGTAACATTTCCTGTTTCAGTAAATTTCGTTATTCGAAAAAAAAAAGGGTTTAGACTATTCAATAGTATAAAACCAAGTATTTCTAGCCTACTTATGTTTTAATAAGGCGTCGCTAGTAGAAAACGATTATCGCGTAAATAAGGGACCGTCGCTTTCATTTGTCCATCGAATACGATCGAGTCGTCGTCGCGCTGACAGAGGGCGCTTTTCGTCGTCTTAATAGAAAGCGATGGTCGCGGGAGATAAGGTTTTTTTTTCTAGATGGGAAAACATCAAATGACTTTTCCTGCTCCGGGCGGAGCGGAAGGGAGTGTCAGACTTTTACTGACTAAATCCGTGATCCTTCTAGTGCCCATTGCGTTCTAGGGCCGCGGTGACTCTTTCGAACAAATTCCGCAACCGCGGGAGATAAACCTTAGATCTCGTTTTAAACCGAAATATTATTGATCTATTGTTATCGTTCAACCAAGTTTGATAAAAATAAGATCAAGATTACATATTTTTAGGCTCTAAAATGTTTCAAAAGTAAATGTTTATGACTAAAGAGGCCAAGTAAATAATGGCCGATGGTCAGCTTAATCAAGTAAAGATAATTGCCTAATCGAGTGTAGCCAATTGATTACATCACTAGTGAGGGACTTGCTTGCCTACTCAGAAACTTGCTACGTTGTAACGATTAATCCCCTCTTTATTTTTTAATAGTAGGAACACATCTTCTTTTTATGAGCAATCGAGTAAACATCAAAGTCGCTTCGGTTCAAAGTATGATTAGGCTGAGTGAATTTAAAACTGTTAATGAAAAACTATGAATTATCTAAACATGATGAGCAGTGGTGGTCGCTTAGTAACGGCCCCGACTAACGAATTATAGGTCGCAGATTCAAACACAGCCAGGCGCATTACTTTGTGTAATTAATTTCACCACCACTGCTCTCAAAATGGTGAAGGAAAACATCGTGAGGAAACCGGCATGTCCTCGAACCAAAAATTCGAAGACATGTGACACTCACCAACCCGCACTGGGCCCGCGTGGTGGATTACGGCCCATTCCCTCTCCTAGAGAGGAGGCCTGTGTCCCAGCAGTGGGAACATTAAAAGGCTGATTATGTATTTAAACATGAGGTAAGGGTTCTTTTTGAGGTACGGAAGCTTAAAAAACTGTTTCTGAAGGTTAAAAAGTGCGACAATGCGTTTAGTTTTACATTTAAGCCGTCTCCATTTTTTTTATAATTTGGATCTTTAGTCAAAATAGCTCCTCCTTGTTCTACCGAAAATTTAAACCAATAGTTTTATTTTCATCACATTTCACAACCATTTTATTTATTTTTGAAATGAAATTAAAACCATCCGTTCACTTGTTTCCAACAAGAACAGAAAAACAATTTACGAAATTGAAAAATATAAAACGTTTGGTAACGAGAAAACGGGTGACAGGCAAAACGGGTATATACATACCTACATTTCTACTCGTATTCATATTTATTTTAAAAGCCTTGTGTTGCTTTTGTAAATAAACTAAGAATAAAGTTTATTCATTCATTGTTACATAAATTACCTAACAACTATAACATAATTAGGATATCTGTAACTGTTTAATATTAGTATGTTGTGGACGGTGGGCAACTAGGTAGAACCTGTATCTTGACGGTGGGAACTAGGGTTACCAACTTTTTTTTTGGAAGAAATAACGTATTAATTATTTGGACAGGAAAAAAATAAAGTATTGGGAAGCTAATTGGCTAAGATAGGATTTACCGAAAATCCCACGGAAACGGCATTAAAAGGGGTATGCGCGTACGAAATCGCGGTCAAAAGCTAGTACATATGTAATATATATACATAATAATACATACATAAATGTAATGAGGTCAATATGTACATGGCTAACCACGGCTGTACTAACTTGAGTAGTTTTTAAGTAGGTAGTTAGTTTGTAAGTAGGTTAAATATAACACTTTTACACGTCAAATATTTCTGGTCGTTTTAAGCTAGATGAAGCCGGTGTTTCCTAGCCGAAAAAACACGGAAACAATCTCAGAGGCCAAAGTCTCTTTTAAAGTCCATACAATTCGTACTGGTCAAATCATATGAGAACCATGTAGGTTAATGTCTGAGGTGGCCTTTTGAGGAAAGTGCAACCAAAAAACGTAACATCTGTAAATATTTCCTATCCTAGAACAGCTTTTACACGCAAAGATTGACTGCTACTGTCTTTGTCTTCAAGCTAAACCTTTAAGCGAAGTCAGCGCTTTGTCTCCCGCTGAAAGCGATTCATTGTACACATTTCTAATTCAATAATCTCCAGACCGTCTATTGACTGGATCCACTACTAACCGTTTGATCTAAATTCTATGCTACTGTTGTAGTTAATGATAGTTAGTAAACTAATCTAGTTTTAACTGAACGCTACTAGAAGTTTTATCAAAACCCAGGGAGTAATCAAATCAATCCAAAAAAAAACCACAATAGTGACAGAATGGTTTATCATTGATTTCATAATTGTTGATTTTAACAAATTTGCTAATCTAATAATATAAAAGCGTCATTATCAAGTCATTATGACTTTTCAGTGGTCAACTACATACACTCCATTGAAAGAAATGGCATAGAATGGTTATCTCGTGAATAATGATAAATGGTTGACAGACGAATGCCGTAGCTTTTGGATTGCATAGAACACTAATAAATAATATGTAAAAATATATATAAAAGAAATCTTGCAAAACTTAATGTTCAAATTTAGTAGCAGTTTTTGGAAAATCATTTCTACTAACGGGTTTTATAATAATGCAATACGACAATATCATTCTACCAAGATTCTATTACGAGATCATTAATCGAACAACGATTGACCATTATGAATTTAGCAGATTACGAATTTTTAGCAAAATGTCAATGGGATCGTGTTGGAATGACGCCCTGAACACATCTCTACTCTATTATATGCATTTTTTCCAATTTCCCCGCACTCACATAACAATATGGAAACTGAAACCCATTCATCTAAATACAATTAACCGGACCTCACTTCCTGTCAGAAAATACGCAAAATGAAAAATACGCAAAACGAAAAATACGCAAAATGAAAAATACGCGATCCGTATTTCCAGCGTGTTTTAAAACTATGCCATGTGCATACCGGATTCGTATTCCGGTTAAACAAAGGTAATGGAATGGGATATTTTATTCCAATATTAGCTTTGAGCGCGGTTCTGCTTGAATTCTAGCAGCGTTTTTATCCTAATGGAATTTAGGACAAAGAAAATGCTAACATTTTAGGAAACTGCAATGTATTTGCTTAATGTAGTACCTACCATTTAACAAAAATACACTGTTCACGTCACGGTGGCAAATGTTGCTGGGGTTTTAAGAAGTCGACTGGTGAAGTTTTCCCAGAACTCGGCTTAAGACCTTAAGTGGAATGGATTCCTAAAGTAAATAGATGGTTGGTCTTGAATAGCTTGTGTGAAACGAAGAACATTCTTCTGGCTCTTGAGTCTACCTAAAGCTGTTGTGCTGTTTTTTTTTCTGAATGGGAAATCATCAAATGTCTTCTTCCGTTCTGGGCGGAGCAGAAGGAAATGTCAGACTCTTACTCTCTCCCCCTCCCCCTCCTCCTCTCTCGCTCTCTCTCTCTATTCTTTGCATTCCACGACGACCGCGGTGACTGTTTCGAACAAACCTGTAATAACAATTCCATTTACGAACGAAAATCACGAACTGGAATATATTCACATATATTCTCATAGGAAGGTTAGAATATAGTAAGGTGGATTATGTATTCTATAACTCAAGTCATTAAAATATCGCTGTTTTAGTATCCTCCACTATACAGCCACGACCTTGAGTGTCTAACAAGATAGACATACTAAAAGTGATAATTCCTGAAAGTTTAGTCCTAAGTGTATGCGTTAGCCTTGAATCTAGTCTCTAGGCTAATGAAACTTACATAGTTGAATATTCTGGGTTATGGAATTAACTTTTAACGAGTTGTTTGAAACAGTAACGAGTCTCTCTTTTGAGTTTGGGCGTGTTTGATTCTCGTACCTGCAAAAAATAAGAAAACTATTTAAATGTTGGTTTAAAAAAATTATGGCAGACGCATGTATGTTAATAGGATATTTTAATTAAAATGGTACTGGCTTGTTTACGCTATTTGGTCTTTTCGCTGAAACAGTTTGAAACATTTGATTTGAGCACTTTTGTTCATTTCTTTTGGGAAATCTCCCCATGTACTTGTTATTTTAACATCTCCCGTTAATTGTCTACTGTAGGGATTACCTTGGACAAAGTATTCATTGCCATACAGTGTGGTAATGCTGCCAGCCTTTTGGATACATAACCAGCAGCCAGCGATGCGGAGGAATATTTCGACGCCATCTTTTGAGTATTTTATGTAGTTATGAATTATTTCATTGAAGTGTGTATAATTGTATAAGGCTAGTTAGTTATCATTAGGCATTTGATCAAACCCCTTCATGATTGCCCTGCGATATAAATGCTGGATTCTACTACTTCATTTCTCCTTCTTTTTTCTACTTCATTAGGCACCTTAGAAATATCATGTTCAAGAACACTTCTACTTTCCGCGAATAACCTTTCGTTATAACCGTGATCCAGTACATAGTCGGAAGTAGAAATCAGAAATCGCGTGGCCTGTGGGTGACAGACTCGGGGAGTCATAAGTCACAGACACAGGCCAGAGAATATAGGGCTCCGAACTTACCTTATTGATAGTCTGAAAGCGGTTGTGAAAAAACTGAACCACGTAATGACCCTGTGTACTCATAAAAACTTCAGATACCGAAACGGGGGTAGAGAAAAATATCTGGATAGATTCACATCAATATATTTTTAGCAGTCGTTCTACCAGGTTTTTCGTATATGCTGGTAAGAAGACCCATGTGGTTCTTTGGCTGGCGAGCGATGGATGGCTCGACTTTCGATAGTAACCAAGCCAGGGTCGACGGGGCGTCGTGTTCCACGCGCGCCTCAAAGACATCTGGGCCCCAAGTCTCCTATTTTTATAAATTTGTCATTCCAACACGATCTCATTGTCATTTTGCTAAAAGTTAGTAATGTGCGAAATTCATAATGGTCGATCATTGGTCGGTCAATGGTCTCGTAATACTTTTGATAACCGAGCTATAAAGAGCAATGACTGCACAATGACGTTCTAATGGTAGGTCACTGATCAAAGGAACCCTCAAAATGTTAGCAGATTACTGCATACGTCTGTCATTCATTTGTCATTATGTACGAGATTACCATCCTATGCCATTTCTTTCAATGGAGTGTTAGTGTTTGACCATTGGAAAGTCTTAGTGACGCTTTTCTATTAGTAGATTACTTGTCAAAATCAACCATTATGGAATCAATGACAGACCATTCTGACACTATTGTAATAGCAGACTCGAGGCCCAGGTCAGTGCCTGCTAGGGTGGCGGAATTTGTTCGAAAGAGTCACCGCGGCCCTGGAACGCAAAGGGCAATAGGAGGAACACGAATGGGTTTTGGTCAGTAAGAGTATGACATTCTCTTACGGTACAGAGTGGAACAAGTAATTTTATGATTTCCATATGCATATATAAAAAAGTATGTGTCCATTATTCGTGTAGCCACCTACTTTAACTATTGCAGAAGTTGTAATAAATGAGTAAAGGCCTCAAAGAATAAGTAATCAGGGTTTCGTAGGTCCCGTTTTGCGGCCAATCCCTTGCAATCCGCTTTCTAAGGATTAGTTCCATTCACAGAGTGTGTGAGACAGAGTATTCGTGAGGCGGACTGATTTGTCACCAAGAGATGTATGGCTTTGGCGAAAGTTTTTGAGTAGAGGGCCAAGGAGGAAAAGTATTGTTTTATTGGTCAAACGAATGTGGTCGCAGAATTAGAGAGATTTATTACATTCATATGGTAGTAATAACTATTTGACTCTATATTGCGGAAACGATATGAAGGATTTTCTTTTCAATTTAACTGGAGGAACTTTCTTTTTGTTCTTATCTATACTAATATTATAAAGCTGAAGAGTTTGTTTGTTTGAACGCGCTAATCTCAGGAACTACTGGTTCGAATTGAAAAATTATTTTGGGTTGAATAGACCATTTATCGAGGAAGGCTTTAGGCTATATATCATCAGGCTTAAGCCAATAGGAGCGGAGCAGCGATAAAGAATGTTTTAAAATCGGGGATTCCACGGGGACGAAGTCGCGGGCAGCAGCTAGTGTTGTATATAGCTGGTACAGTTAATTAAATATTTTCCACATTTAATATATTTTAATTTTATAATATCTTCAAACGATGTGAGTCCCGATATGTATGTAATTGATGGCCACCCATCCACAGACTGATCTCCGCAATCGTTGCTTAATCTTGAAAGCAGGCCTGTGCGACTGTTCTAACTTAGCTTTCAGCTGCTAATATGGCTTAACATATTCTCCTCTTAATTAACTTCAATGAACAAAATTGAACTGAGCGCAACTGTACAATACACATTGTGCTCCGTCCAATGAACATTTGTTGCTAATCGGTTTACAGCCGCCTTTGTTCCGACATTCTGTTATCGACTGTACACAGTACACACTCAAGGATTCAGCGTGTGTGGTGTGATTTATTTAGTTTTGTTAGTGGATCTTACGGCAGTAAGCGTACCATAGTTCATTGGTATTGTCATGACTGAAAATACAGCATAATTATTTGATGCATGAGTTCTGGGTAAGGCAGAGTTATAGGGATAAAGTCTGCTAGGGCTGCAGAATTTGTTCGAAAGAGTCACCGCGGCTCTGGAACACAAAGGGAATTAGGAGGAACATAGATGGGTTAAAGTCAGTAAGAGTATGACACTCCCTTTCGCTCCGCCCAGATTGAAAGAAGGCATTTGATGACTTACCATCCTTAAAAAAAATAGGTACCTATAATAGTATATTTGAGCAGATTAATCATCACTCAAATAAACCGCACATATTCTGCAGTCCGTTATTTCATTACCTGCACTTCTGCGAAGCCCCAACAAAGAAAGTCCATTAAAATGAAATTTTTGTTCTTGTTGTAACTGAATTATTCAGACATATATTTTTTTAATTTTCCTTTTCCGTTTTCTTTCGTTGAAATACGGCAAGTACGAGTCACACTCGCGTGCAAAGGGTTCCGAACGAATAATATTCTTTTAGCATGTTACAATAAAAGCATAGATTTCTTATAGGTTTTCTTGTAATCTATAAGTAAAGAAAAAAAAACTATTATCTGTATTTCTTTAAAAAAATCCGGCTCAGTAGTTTTGGAAATACAATTATTTTCTTTAGTAACATTGGAATGGAATATTATAAAATTATGAAAAAAACCGAGCCCTTTAATTCGATATGTCACACCGTACAGTTGGAAAACTGTTTAAAATTTTCTATTTTGTCCTCAAAAAGTGACCACATTAAAAAAGAAATATTTTCGTTATGCGTCAGTATTTGGGCCACAAATAATTATGTGTGGGCTAGATTTCGGCTGATCGAATCAGTATATATTTGGAAAAAATCGGCTGTGACAGACAGATAGACCGATAGACAGGCAGACAGACAACCGAGTGATAAGGGTTCTGTTTTCCATAAAGAGGTTCGGAACCCTAAAATATCTAAGGAATAATGTATAACTTTTTACAAGGATTAAGTGTCAGTCTCGGTCTTTTAGAATAAATAATAATCCTTTTTTTCAACTCAGGGTGGATGAAATTGCGACAGGTCACTGGAACAACTTGCGATCCACGGATGCCCCTCAAGTTAAAGGGAAAAATCTACAAGTCCGTGATAAGACCTGTCGTACTGTATGGATCAGAATGTTGGGCTGTGAAAAAGATTGATGAAAATAGATTACATGTAGCGGAGATGAGAATGTTGAGATGGATGTGTGGAGTAACGAGGATGGACAAAGTGAGAAATGAGTACATTAGAGGCAGTTTAAAAGTGGCGCCAGTGACGGAAAAGTTGAAAGGGAACCGCTTGTCTTGGTATATTATGGTCATGTAAAAAGGAGGGATGAAACACATGTAACTAAAAGGGTTATGAATATGAATGTGGATGGATGGAAAGAGTGAGGTAGGCCAAAGAAACGATGGATGGATTGTGTGAGGAGTGATATGAAAGAAAAAGGAGTTAGTGATAGCGTGATGGCTGACAGGACAGAATGGAAGAAAAAAACATGTTGCGCCGACCCCAAGTAACATGGGATAAGGGCAGGAAGATGATGAATAATCCTTTTTTTAAGAAACCGGTATTTTTTTCCTGACAAAAAGAAAATAGCTATATAATATGGCCTTGGTATTTCCGTTCTGAACAATATAATTTTTTGTCATTGTAAGTAGTATATATAGGTCTCCGTGCCTCGGAAAGCACGTTAAGCCGTAGGTCCCGGCTATCATTTAGAGATCTTTGGCAGTCATTACGTATTGTCAGAAGCCAGAAAATCTGACATCAGTCTTGCCAAGAAGTAACGTGAGAGCACCCAGAGGTCTGGTAGGCAGTCGCTCCACTAAAATACTGGTATTCAACTGAATCTAGCCAATGGGGTCGGCTCCCAGACAACTGGGAGCCCGACCCCAATATAGTTGGGAAAAGGCTAGGCAGATGATGTAAGTAGTTAATACTGGATTAGAAGAGTCCAAGAAGAAGAAAATTACAACCGAACTGGTCTTCGAGGAGATCTTCAAGGTTTGTCTTTCGGCAATGCATGCCGAGGCAGTCTGTGGATAGGTGACCGGCCGAATCCAATAACCGATCTATCACATACTGGAGATAGAACGGCCGAACCCAATAACGAATGAAGGAATGGTTTTGAATGAGGAAGTTGTGTGATTGTGCGTTAGTCAATAGAAGGTTTCTTTTATATTTGGTTTTATTTATTTTGATACTTTAACAGTCAGTCTGTTTCTAAACTGCACAACAGAGATCGTTCGATTGAACTGTACATAGAAACACTGCCCATCTGAGGTTAATTTCTACTAAAATTACAACAAACTGTGTAACATCTTGGCTAGTCTGGTGTCAGATTTTCTGGCTTTCGATAATCCGTGAAGACTCAAAAATCTACAAATGCCACGACAGCCTCGGCCAATGGCTTAACGTGTTTTCCGAGGCACGAAAATAGACTTAAGATGATCATCCATTAGTAAGCGTTGCTTAACCTCAAAGATCGCAGATATTATTAAGCCACATGCTACTAGTACAAATATAATTTATATTTCGAAACTCTGACAAACCTCGTAAATGACATTAAGCAGGCTGTCATTTGTTGCTGTCAGAAACCAACCAATCTGTCACCAGTCATGAGTCTATATCGTATCACCTAGTTAATTGGTTGTGAAGGTCAGATAGCGGTCGCTCTATGTAAAATACTGGTACTTAGTAGTAGATCCCACGATAGGTAGGAAAATGAGAAGGTGGATCAGAGTTCTGTGCAGTGTGGAGTATCACAAGACATGCTTCGCATTCTTTCCTGCTAAACATGCAGAACCTGCATGATGCCATTAGGGGAAGCAACGCCATTGAGAAAAAATAAAATGCATGAAAATAACACCAAAACATATTGTTATTTGTGAAAACTTATTATAGGTAGCAAAATTGCAGCATGCAGCGCGTGTCGATCCCATTCATTTTAGGCTTTAGGAAAATCGCTATCGTCGATGTTGTGTCGCTTTGTCTGTAGCCCAAGGGTCTATGCATACGACCACCTTTTTACGTGCGTTTAAAGCATTTAAAACGTATTAGCGTTGCACCAAGCTAGTTAATATTATAAAGCTGAAGAGTTGGTTTGTTTGGTTGAATTCGTTAATCTCAGGACAACGAACTACTAGTTTGAATTGAAAATAGAATTTTCAAGTGTTGGATAGCCAATTTATTGAAAAAAACTATAGGCTATATAATAACATTACGCTACGACCAATCGGAGCAGAGCATCAAATTGAAGTGTTGCAAAAACGTGTACGTGACACAGACGAAGTTTCGCGGGTCCGCTAGTATTAATATAAATGAATGTCCACCCGGGCGAAGTCGGGTCGAGCCGGTAGTCGTAAATCCAACAACACGCGACACAACATGTACAACAACGCGCGACGTTGCCGACAGGCGCGCAACATTGACAATGTTACTAAAGAAAAGTTCCTCGTTGCCGTTCAACATGATGAGCAACATGTTGTGCGTCATGTCGCGCGTCAAATGTTGCCTAGTGGATTCTAGGCTTTATTCGCAACGCTTTCACGCCCAGACCACTAAACAAATTTTAAAAATGCATGCACTAATGGAAAGCTGCGTTATCAGCTAGTAACAAATGCTATACTTTTCCCCAAGATCCTACAGGAACAGGAACTAAGCGGGTGAAACCGCGGGGCGCTGTTTATTTTATAAGTACGAAAGTAACTTATTATATTTATCTGTTTGTAAACTCTTTACGGCTGAATGGATTTACATTCAACTTGGCGCACGAGTAGACCATATCCTGAATTAGGACATATCATATTTTTATCTCGGGGGTATGTTCCCTAGGCGAACTAGTCTATATTAATATTATAAAGAGGAAATATTTGTATTTGTGTGTGTGTGTATGTTTGGTATGAATAAACTCAAAAACTACTGTGCAGATATCAAAAATTCAATTATTTTTTTTCAGAAAATTACATTCACCATACAAGCATATTAATATATTTTATGCCCGTATTGTCACGGGAACGGGAACAACGCGGGTGAAGCCGCGGGGAGCTGCTAGTAAGTAATATAGTTTGATAATGTAGGTACTCTTTCGCTTCTTGTTTAGAAAACATAATCAGACACTAAATACAGGGGTGTTTTACAGGTTGCATTTTGGAGAGTGTGCGCAGGAACTGCATAACTTGATCCCGCCATCCCTTTTTTACCATCGGACGACCCGACGTACGGCGAGTATCCATCCATACGTTGTTGAAACTTCTACGGTCCGGACTAAGCGTTTTGCCTCGTCGTTTATACCGCGAACATCGAAGGATTGGAACAATTTGCCTGCGGCGGTCTTCCCGTCCGATTATAATCTGAATGTCTTCAAGGCAAGAGTGAATAGGCTCATAAACTAGTGCGCCTTACCATCAGAGATTGCATCGCTGCTTACCATCAGGTGGGATCGCAGTCAAGCACTAGTTTATAACAAGTTAAAAAAAAAAAAAAAATAATAATAACCTTGCTAGTTATATTTTCGAGCGGGTTGAAACTTTCGCGTCATGGGTCAGAGTTTTCATAACTTGTTTAAAGATCTGTCAAGACGCTTAGTTGACACTTCTCGTGACTCAAGGGCTGGTTTCTGCCTTGGACAAAAGATAAGCATTGCCATACAACGTGGCAATGCTGCCAGGTTTTCGGGTACATTAACAGTGACCAGCGATGCGGAGGAATTTTTTACGCTTTATTTTTGACTATTTTTAGTTTTGGTAAGTTAAGAGTTTGTTTTTAAGTGTATACATATATGTATATGTGGGATTGTGCGTAGGGACCGCGGCAGAACCGGCATCAGGAGTGTTGCCGGCGTCAGGCTCTGACATGGCGTAGGTGCTCGAGCAAGAAAACCACACGCACTCAAATCACTATTGAATTTCGTTAACCTAAACCTCATAAATCTGTAATAATCCAGATTTTTTATCAAAAACCTGAACTAAACACATCAAAAGTATCTAGGGATCAACATATATTTTTGCAATAACTTTTCTCCTGATTGATATTAATTAAAATTTTCTTTAAGGATTCATCAAATAAAGTGTTTTCGTTTGTCACAGTAACGATAAACCAAGTCACCTTTGCATTAATAAAGAAATTTGCCATTTTCCTAATAAAGGGATTTTTGACATTTGAACCACTAACATTAAAGTTCGAAAAAAAGACTGAAATAACAGTTTTCTTTAAAATTTTATTGGGTAACTTAAACAATTAATAATCCGTGTTTCTACCGCGAACACTAACAACACAAGAACATCGGTTTGGCATACTCAAAATGAGTTCATCCAAATCACGCTGTGGAATGGCCGCCCATGTTCGTTGCAACAACAAAAAAAGGTCTTCTTGCGACTGGATACCCTCCATATTCGGCAGAGCTCTTCGCTTACCTTGGCTGAGCGCCATGGAGGACGGTATCGCTGCACCACACGGAGACAAGACCGATACATTCAAATCTTAACTCGAAGAGCTCCAACAATAACCGCCATGATGTTAGCCGTGAGGCTTCATCACTCTTCAGGGAACTTAATTAGCGACCAAACAGTCAGAAACCGCTTGCATGAAGTGAACCTTCATTCCCGAAGACCGCTACGGGTACCACCTATAGCAATGCACAATCGTAGGATTCGATATCAATGGGCTCTTGAACACAGAAATTGGGCAGAAGAACAATGGCGTTTCGTGTGCTTTTCTGATGAGTCTCGTTTTGGTATGAGACCGGATACAAGACGTATACGACACTGGAGAACCCCTGGACGCCAACAGCGATTAAAATCCTGCCAGGAAGTCCATCCTTATAGTGGTGGAACCATCATAGTATGGGCGGGTATTTGGATCGGCGGAAGAACTGAGTTGATTTGGATCAGAGGCAACCTCAACGCTCAAATTTATGCTGAGACGATTGTATCAGACGTCATCGTTCCTCTACAAGTGCAAATCGGTCCCTTATTTCAGTTAATGCATGATAATGCACGACCGCACACCGCAAGAGTTGTAAGACAGACTCTCGCCGCAGCTAACATCAATGTCCTGCCCTGGCCTGCTCAGTCGCCAGACTTGAACCCGATTGAGCATGCATGGGATATGCTACAGAGAAGAGCTCTGCCGAATATGGAGGGTATCCAGTCGCAAGAAGACCTTTTTTTGTTGTTGCAACGAACATGGGCGGCCATTCCACAGCGTGATTTGGATGAACTCATTTTGAGTATGCCAAACCGATGTTCTTGTGTTGTTAGTGTTCGCGGTAGAAACACGGATTATTAATTGTTTAAGTTACCCAATAAAATTTTAAAGAAAACTGTTATTTCAGTCTTTTTTTCGAACTTTAATGTTAGTGGTTCAAATGTCAAAAATCCCTTTATTAGGAAAATGGCAAATTTCTTTATTAATGCAAAGGTGACTTGGTTTATCGTTACTGTGACAAACGAAAACACTTTATTTGATGAATCCTTAAAGAAAATTTTAATTAATATCAATCAGGAGGAAAGTTATTGCAAAAATATATGTTGATCCCTAGATACTTTTGATGTGTTTAGTTTGGGTGTATACAATCTGATGATATATGTACATTTCCTTTGACAGGGACTTAGGGACTTCGACGAGCGAGAAAAACCTAATTTTATGAAAAACCTGCGACATATATAATGAAAAAGAAAAAGTTGAAGTGATAAGATTATTTGTTTAAAGATACACAGCAACTAAGCAACATCTTAAGAACGTTAAAATATACTAAAATCAATGTTTTAAATCCAAAAGTAAGAAAACAAAACGCGGTGTAATCTATATCCATACTAATAATAAAAAGAGGAAAGATTTGTATTTTTATATGTAACGAATAAACTCAAAAACTGCAGGACCGATTCCAAAAAATCTTTCACAATTAGAAAGCTACATTCACCCTGAGTAACATAGGCTATATTTTATCCCCGTATTCCCACAGGAACGAGAACTACGCGGGTAAAACCGCTGGGCGCTGTTAGTATTCCATAATCACTGAAGTTTTTTCAGTGTTTCTTTCAATTGAATGAACACGACGGATTTGTTATTGTCGTAACCACTTTCTTAATGGTTCGGTACACTCAGGCGACTCGATATTTTATGGAAATTCAATCTTCTACGTGACATTTTTTAATTCTGTGTTTTTAATACTCTCGAGTTTAAAGCGATGTGGTTTGCATTCAAATTGATAGTTTGATTGCAAGTTTCACCTTCACCACCCTTTTTTGATTGGAAAAGATTGCCTTTGAATCTTTGTTTTGCAAAAAGTAGGTCTTTCTTTTTTTTTGGGTGGGAAATCATCAAATGACTTCTCCCGCTCTGGGCGGAGCGGAAGGGAGTGTCAGAATCTTACTGACTAAAACCCACCCGTGATACTGCTTGTGCCCTTTGCGTTCCAGGGCCGCGGTGAATCTTTCGAACAAATTCCGCAACCCTAGCAGGTACTGACCCTATGGGGCCCCGTCTTCGATGGTGACAGCTCTTTGAGGCGCACGTGGCACACGACGCGCCGTCGACTCGGGCCTGGTTGCTATCGGACGGCGAGCCACCCATAGCTCGCCCTCCACAGGCCCGCGCAAGTAAAAGTACCTACTGTCTAGTAAGGCATAAAGGAACAATTATTGAGGATTTGGTTTCTTCAATGATTACCATGAACTTTTCGAAGTCATTTGTTTTATTGCTTGATATCGAAAAATATTTCGACCGCTAGGTTGGTAAGATGGGGCCCGATATTTACTTTACTCTATGGTGAGAGGTGTGACCAATACAATATAAACATTTTCACTCACACCAACACAATAGTTGCCTTACCGACAATTGAAGGCAATGTACTTTTGTAGCCATCGCTGCTAATAGACAGTCTGAAGGTGAGCAGTTCCCGTTCCCGTGAGAATATGGGGATAAAATATAGCCTATGTCACCTGGGGATCGTGTAGCTTCCCAACAGTGAAAGAATTTTTGAAATCGGTTCAGTAGTTTCGGAGCCTATTTAATACAAACAAACAATCAAATCTTCCTCTTTATAATATTACCCTATTAGTATAAATTTAAGATTGTTGAAGAGCCAAAGGCCTTTTACTATTAGTTATTTTCCCAACATTGTTGTCATCTGGCTGGTTAGTTTAGCAGGTATGAGGTGCTCAGAAGAAGACAATCCGGTTGTTGGAAATCCAAGGGAAGGGATAACAACTAGACCTGGGGCGACGGCGCCTCGTGCTCCACGCGCGCTTCAAAGAGATGTCAGCAAAGAAAACCCTATAAGTGTAGTACCTGCTAGGATTTCAGAATTTGTTCAAAGAGTCACCGCGGCCCTGGAACGCAAAAGGCATAAGGAAGAACATGGGTCGGTTTTATTCAGTAAGAGTTTGACTCTCCATCAAATGTGTAATAATATTATAATCTATATCTATACTTATAATAAATCTGTAGAGAGGTCAATTCTGTACAAGGAATATATTTTCAAAATAACTATCAGGGGGTGATTAGTGATCGATACTGGTGCCAAAAATGCAATCAGTAAAATTTTTGTCTGTCTGTCTGTCTGTCTGTCTGTCTGTATGTTCTTTATAGAAACAAAAACTACTCGACCGATTTTAACGAAACTTGGTGCAATTATTCTTCATACTCCTGGGCAGGTTATAGTATACTTTTCATTACGCTACAATCAATAGGAGCAGAGCAGTGAAGGAAAATGTTGGGAAAACGGAAGAAGTTACTCCATTTTTTAAGCTTCCGTCGCGTGTGTAACCTTAATGGTTAAAGTTACATAGAAATCATGTATTACGGGGGTAAAATCGGGGGTAAAGTAACTATTCCACGCGGACGAAGTCGCTGGCAGAAGCTAGTATATAATAAAAAAGAGACATTGTGACACAAAAAAACTAGATTTTTGAAGCAGCAAAAAGGTGTCTGTATATCTGCCCAGATGATGGCAATAGGCTTAAATGTAATTGAAGAAATATTGGTGTATTAGAAATGTTATCATTTATATTTGTAATCTGAATAATAAATATGTTGGTTTGACATATTTTCTATCCGAAAGCTGTCGAATCAGAGTGCCAATTCTTCTAATTTTCAAATGAAACGAAGAAAATTTCAAAGAGGGCTTTTTTCACAGATTGCGACTGAGATTCGAATGAGGACGTTGCTTAAAAATTGTTGTATTGGTCTTCAGTTAAAAGTTAGGTAAATAGGTAGATATCTGGTGTTTAAAAAATCGATCCTCCAATTCGAATTACAAGCGTAGAGAATAAGCATACAAATAATTTGCTGAGAGCCGATATTATTGAATTTGTGATTAACACACCTTTCCTTCGGTGAAGAGACATCTGGATGTCCCTTCTTCGGAAGTGAGGTGTATAGCTGTGCCACATTCATTTGAGCGCTTATGCTATACCGGATCGAAAGGAAATATCAACCTTGCGACTTCATCGATAAGACCTATTTTGCCATTCGATAAAATAAAAGAGCAACACGTAAATTTCAGTCTTTTTCATTCAGAAAGAAGTTTAGGCGGCATCTGCCGCGGCACGTATCAATCATTTAAATTCATTTTTTTATATGGCATCATGTTCCTCAATAATATTATAAATTCGAAAATGAGTTTGTTTTTTGCGAAAATCTATACTAACGCGAGCGAAGCCGCGAGAAAAAGCTATTCATATCGATAAATATCGGTACCAGAAGTAGGTATCAACTAACTTAAGCAACATTAAAACAAAAAGCCGAAATGTTTCTTATGACTGTTCTTGTAGTAGAAATTTTCCTGTATCGATATTTGTAAGCCGACCTCGAGGCAGTCAAACTTGGGACATATTTATAGTTCTATTCATAGAAAATCCTAATCTGGGCTTTCACAGATAGCGTATTGCGTATTAAACCCAGAATCCCTTAGCATTTAGTCCAGGAGACCGAGACGCCTCAGTACTTTGCATCGCAATTGCTTTGACAATTGCGATGCAAAGTACTTATCTATATATAAAATCAAGAGTACCACTGAGTGCCACCGTTTAGGTAGAAATGGACGGCCTACTGCAATTATTCAATTGGCTATGGCTATTATCGCCAAAACTTGGGCCATGTATATATTCCGTGCACTGAAGATAATCAGGACACAATATCTTTCCTTAACGCTCCAATTAAATCTGTCACACTATACGAACCCCCTCCCACACCTATAGACATGTTTGTAAACTGGAAGTGGTCGCGATAAATTGGATCTAGTCGTTCACTAACCAAGACTTCTACATCGTGACGTCACTTCCAGTTACTTTATGGTGTCGTGTTCCTGTTTTTCCCTTGGTGGATGGGGATATAAAAATACTTCTTCTGTATAGGGAATTGGAGTTAAATCAAAGTACATATATGGATAGGAAGAATGTTATAAATAAGTTCGTTCGTATGGTCCTTTGGGAGTAAGAGAAACGAGTGTATATTCCTGGTCGATTTACTGATATTTGATGGTATAGTGATCTATGAGAGACGGCCATATTGAATTCGGCAGCTGTATGTAATTTGAATGGGTAACATTAGTGCCTTTGTTTCAAGACAATTTATGATGGAGGAGTGAAATCGTATTTTGCAGATGCTATTGATAGCTTGGAATTAATTATATCGATTTTATCAAAAACCACATAAATGTGTTCTTTAACCTCTTGAGAGTATTTGGTTGCTAGATATTGTAGGTGTATATTTCCAAATTGAGAGAGATTGTTCCTCTGCGTACACACTTTTGCCTCAATAAAGCTTATCAAAACTAGTCCTATTTAGATTTCATGCTGAATGATAGTTTGAGATTCCCAACTGTCTATACTGAGAAGAATCACCGAAACAAATTCAGACTTCAAAGATGCTTTTTCAAAATATTTTTTCGCCATGTAGGTTGCCTTAGGACGGTGGTATATAAAAATTCGAGTATAATTTAGCTATCGTGAAGCTCAACTAAAAATCTCAAGAAGCTCAACGATTCGACGAATAAAACATACAAAAGTAAGACAATTTGAGTAGACCACATAAGGTATTTAAATTGACGGGCGTTATGAAATCAGCTCGTAGTAGAACGAATTGGAATTCCAAAATACGTACATCATATGAAAACCTGTGCGCTGAGTTATATATAATTCAGCTGACCAGATCGATATTACTTTATTAAACGATTCAAAAACATCAAATTAGACGGCCAAAGTTAGAATATAATATGATTTAAATCCTATTTCAATAATTAAATCGTTTAATACCAACTAATAGCTTGCAAACAAAGAAACACGCATCAAAGTACAATCCTCTATTATAGCCCATACGGCTTGTGGGCGATGCCCTCGACTATTTAGCCACCGGCTATTGCTGGCCTGGACGATATTAAACTGGATAGGTTGGGACATGGTTGGGACGTATTGACAATAGGATAGTTGACTAACAAAATCTAATTAGTCCGTCAGGTAGATTTCCAGAAAATATTGGACACGTATTTTTTCTTTTTTCACGTAAACAAAAAACAAAGACGATACAGTGCGTTGAATACTCGTGTGACGTCACTACGTGCTACAAATTTAACCACGGCGTGACGTCACAAGCCCCCACTCCTGATTTTTGATGCTTTTTATCTTCGTCGTTTTTTATTTATTTGCTAAAGCAAAAAATACGTGTCCAATATTTTTCGATAATCATATTTCTTGTACTCAGGAAACATCCCTATTATAATTTATTTATTTATTTCGAGCAACAAGACTCATAGGTGTTAGTAACAATGTACTTAAAACCTATATTAGTAAAACACAAGGACATAAATAAAAAGACAATCAGATCGTGACATCACTGCTGCCAGGTGACAGGCCCAGCCGAAACCCTGCAGCAGTGGTAAACGGAATGGCTAAAATATTTTTTCTTATGTGGACCGTTTTTTGTGATTTGCAGCATCTGTGACAAAGAAAAACTCATTAAAGCACAATCCTCTATATAGCTAGGGCTTCTGGCCAACGCCAACGGCTATTTAGCAACCGCCCACTGGCTATTGGTAGCCTGGGCGATATTAAACTGGTAGTTCGGGTCGTATTGACAATTATGTGGATAAACATTTGTTCATCAATGTTATTTTGTTTTTGAGACATTTTTAAGCAGGTTCGAGTTTAGTATTTCTGGGTGTTGTTTCCAAAAAAAGAGGAAAGGAAATACTGTAGTGACGAGCTGTGCTGGCAGGGTGTGTCTACCATTCCAGGGAGATGTGAGGTGGCTAGAGCCAAGGAAAGCAATCTTTGAGTTTTTGAAATGATAAATGATATTTATTTTGTAAGTAGGTTAAACATAACACTTTTACAAGTCCAATATATCTTGTCATTTTAAGCTAGATGAAGCCGGTGTTTCCTAGCCGACTACCCTGAGAAGAAACACCGAAACAAACTAAAAGGTCAGTCTCTTTTAAAGTCCATACAATCCACACTGGTCAAATCATGTGAGAACCATGTACATAGGTTATTGTCTGAGGTGGTTTTTTAAAGAAAGTGCCACACAGATTTGAGTGGACCTGTACAGACAGTGCAAGCATTTGTCACATACCATGTAGCTCAAACTTAGAACTTTAAGGAGCTCAACGATTTGACGAACAATACCAAAGTAGGGACATTTGGGTAGGCCGTAAGAATTACTCATAGCTAGCTAACACTTCGCCGTTACCGCTCACATCTTACCTTCACACGTACTTAGATAAAAATGTTATCTTGTCCCCCTATGAATGTTGTCCATTGAAGTGAGGAGACGCTACGTTGAGTGCCGATGTAGAATTAAGTGCGCGTACGCCGTATGGCATTTCATACAAATTTTCAAGTCACTATTTTGCGAAATGACTGAACCGATTTTAATGAAACTTCACACATGAAACTACAAACATAAAATTCCAGTTATCTTATTTTTAATAAGATATTTCAAAAATGTTTTCAACTAAATTTTTAGACCTATGTATCCTGCTTATGTGTGTAAAGTTTCATTAAAATCGGTTTAGTCATTTCGGAAAATATTGACTTGTTTAGACGAAAATATTTTGAATGACTTAGTTACAAGTGAAAAATAAACATTCTTATCCACATTTAGCTTAATCCTAACCCGTGAGAAGACACGGAAAGCGTCCACACAAGATAATTGCGTTCCAACTAATGAAATTGTAAGTCTTACGTGCACGTTGCTGGTACCTTGTGCTACCTTGTGGTACTTTATAGTGCCATGTCGTCTGTATACCTCTGTATATGTGCACCATGTTGTACTTAACTTGGATTAGGTATAATTAAATAACGCGACTTATTGAATAACGGTATCTCTGTCTTGCTTTTGGGGAATATATGCTTGCATGAAATTCTATTTTTTTTCTTACTCAGCCGCTGTTATTTTCTAATAAATTTCGTTGCGGGATTCAAGACAGTTGAATCTTTCACCGGGACTCGTTGAGCTTCATTGACTCAGCGTTTTCTGGTCGTCGCTATTCTGGCTTTACAGTCAGGAGTTGCAGTGGTTGAGAATATGTGGCGGGCCATGAAACAAGGTGCGTATTTACAATGCACTAGTGACCCGCGCCAGTGCAAATTATGTAAACAAACCTTCTTCGTTTACCGCTCTGTCTAATTAATAGACAGAGCGGTAAACGAAGAAGGTTTGTTTCAACAGACTTTGATATGGTTCAATTAATAAACCATATCAAAATCTGTTGAGTAATTTAGAAAAATTATGCGGAGTAACATACAGAAGCAGACAACGACTTTCTTTTATGCTATTTGGAGATTCAAAAAGTGCCCATTACTTGCCTATCTTTAAGTTACCATATAGAGGGTTTACGGAACAAAGTGTTAAGTGTGTGTAAAGTTGCCGGACGGTTGTTATGCCTGGTGGCCATGTTCAAACCGCACGGAAAACTCTGATACCGCGATGCAGGATTTCGTTCAGTTCGATGTTGGCGGGATAGATGGCGTTGCATTAAATTTAGCTTCATAAGTGTTTCTTGTGGCGTGGCGTGGCGTTTCTCCCCTGGGCTTCTCCATCGTGTCACTCTTATGGTTCACCGCTCGTCTGACAATCTTGCCACATCGAAACGCCACAGAGGAAGACCGCCAATATGATGAGCTGACGACATCAGCAAAACGACTGATCCAAGCTGGATGCAAGCAGCCCAAGATTCGGCTGGAATTCTTTTGATAACCTGCGAAGGGGTTCTTGCTAATTCAAAAAAGATTTTGTACTTTGTATTTTTATTATTGGTTTAGATTAGTTTAACTTTGCAAGAAATAAAAAGGTATTTTTTATTTTATTTTATTTCCTTAATTCATTACATAAATACATATAAATTACATTTTTAAATATTAAAATACAATGATATAAAAATATTTAAAAATATTAAAAAAAAGTAGCCCACCGGTATCGGGAACAGGGCTTATTTTATTATTTATTATAGATTTTGTTGTGGCAGCATTGATGCCGCTACAACTTCACTATTTTTTGAATATTTAAAATGTTCTACTAAGATACTGGTATAATTTCGACCCTTAAACCTTATCATTAATCTAAGAACTACTTTAACTTAAAATAGTTTTAAGAGTTAATGTCTTATGTTAAGTAAGGGTACAGTTTTTATGTAGCATGTAAGTAGATTTTAAAACTTAAGAAAGTATGGTGAGCTACTAAGTTATAATAAACTTTCCTTATTTAAGTTAGCTATTATAACTTGATTCGGTTATCTGATGTTTTAAAAGTTTAGTAGTTAATTTGTTCAACTTTGAGTTAAGAGTATAGCGGTACTATGAAATTAACAAACAAAAATAAAAAAAACTAGCCAAGGACGATTCCTTAAGATAACAAACCTTTTAAGTAAACAACTTTCATGTTAGTTTTAAAGGCTGATTTATCACACGAAGATATATTTAGCTTGATAGTTTATCTAAACACAAACTGCCAGTCATCGATTTATCCACGAAAAAAAAAATATTTTTGTAAAAAAAATATGGGCGGGGACAAGACTTTCTTCGCTATCTTAAATAAATATTACAGGAAAAAAGTCTTATTAATTCGATGACGATATTATTTAGCATGTTATGTGAAGTTTCCTTGCTGGAAAGCATACATTCCAAATTTAAATAAACAAAGAAAAGTGAGTTCTATAAAATTGCTTTACGAATGGCGCGAATAATTGAAACTGTTACTTACTTGATATAACTCAATTTTTTTTAATAACTTAATTTGAAAAGGTAATTCATTTCCTTTATCTATTATACTATTTACATTACTCAGTAGACACCGAGTTGCTCCACTTCAGTTTTTTCGAAATTGTGCATCATGGAATCTGGATAACTGGAACAAAGTATTGTCGTCTGATCAAGCTAGAATCTCTTTATATGATGCACCCACGATACAGGAGTAAGTTCTTGTGTGGGGCAACGTTTACCTAAAAAGAAAAAAAAGAAGAAATATTGTCAACGTCAAACAATAAACTACAACTAAATTGACTCTATCTAATTATCACCCATTGAACGCAAAATTCATTAGGTGCCCGTTTTTTTTTTTAAAGAAGATAAACAAATGGAAAAAATCATGGTTAAATTAATTTTATACAAATTATCTTGACTTACAAATAGGTTACACTAAAACGTTCTAACAGTGTTTCCTAAGTATTTATAAAATAATTGATGTAGCAAACTATACCTACAATTCTTTACTCTAAGAAACTCCTTTGTTCATAAAACTAACAGATACTCGAACTAAATTAAAGTAATAGCTTCGCTTTTTCAAAGTTACTGAAAAACTTATGCAAAAAACTATATCTAGAAGAATGTTCGAGAATGCACTTTTTCTTTTAATTCCCGATAGTGTCTTAACAAAGTCGTTTAAAGTCTTTTGCTTACAAAGTTTTACCTTTTTTCTAAGAATGCAATTTACTTGGATTAATTGAGCAAAGTTTTTTGTTAGCTTTGTCGGTAGTCAGACAGAAGTGACGAATGAAGTGGGGGGCGGGGGGTGATACGTCCGGGGTTGTGGAGTGGACAGAATAATTGACTTTTTTATTTATTTATTAAAACTTTATGCACTAGTAAAAAAACTGTACAAAGGCGGACTTAATGCCTTTATTATGGACTTTAGACTTCAAATAGGAAAAGATGATTCTAAAATAAGAATATACTTAGTATAAAATAACTATTGGTAAATAATAGCGAGTACCTACTGAAACTCTATTTAATTTGGCGTAAAGTAAATCCTGCTGAATCAAACACATTACCAATTGCTGAACAAATTTTGCTGAAATTTAGAACACGGCAACATAGTCCGTATTGGTTTCTTTCTTATCCCAGTAGGACTTTCCAGTGAGATTATACGCTCGCAAAAAAAAGAACTTACATGAGGGTAAGTCGCTAGCTATAATTAATTTGTGTTTCATCTGCAAATCAGTACTGTTTTCACTGAACTTATGCCAAAAGGTCATTGCCCTCTATTTAATTAAATATTCAATCTACTCACGCCTATTCTTCACGTCAGGAATAACCAATTAATCAATCAATTGATAAAGTGATAGAACACTTGAATTCACATCAATTCACACAAAGGAATAGGACCTGTACGATGAAGCTATTGCCTTATGTCACTTGTAAACCAAATTCAAACCTTGTCACAAAGGAGTTAGATTTAATTTTGCTTGTAATGTAGCTAAGGGTGAGAGTACAAAGAGGCCACACTTTTAAATGACGTCTTTACCATCGTCTTTGTAATTTTCATTCGAGTTTCATCTGTTTAAGGCACAGACTACGGAATTGTCACTTCGGCAGACTTTATCGACGCCGTTACTAAATAAAATATAAATCAATAAAAAAAAACAAACAACAAAACAAGCTTTTTTTGTATTCCATTCATTCACCCCTGCATTTGATATCCATGTCACAGGGGTTTATCAAAAATTGATCGGCCATCTTTTGATGTCCGCCATATTGGGTTAAGAAAATTTCATGAAGCTAACCATGCATTGTCATTCAAATCAAAAGTTTTTGCAAAATTTCAGCACAATGGGTTGGGATAACTGTTTTAAAATTACGTTGCAAGATTTAAACACACACACACACACTACATATGTACACACTAACTTTTTTATAGCATTAAAAAAAAATAGTTCCAAAACTGGGTGAAGACCCTGACTCCTCTAACATAAGTTTCACTTACCTCAGTAGTCATGAACAGCTTTCAAATCAATGAAATCTATATATATAAAAGCGAAATACCACTTACTGATTAATCACGAAATCTCAGAAAATATAGCACCTATAAACTTAAAATTTGGCAGGTAAGTTCTTTATAGGGTGTAGACATAAACCGCTAAGAACGAATTTTACGAAGCTCTACACCTAGGGGGGTAAAACGGGGGTGGAAATTGTTTGTTATAAAATTGCGCAGACGAAGTCGTGGGCGAAGTGCTAGTATTTTATAAATATTATATTATATTATGACTAAACAAGTCAACTAATAAAAAAAATAATTGTAAAAATATTTCTGTCCACGCAATGCTTATAAGTTTCAGCTGTCAAGCCACACTCAGATTGTTCAGTAGCCATCAATTTCTATGAGCTAAAAGTGACATTCACTGACAGGCTTGGTTTGTACGGGGAGCAACGCCGTTTCCAGTTGGTAGTGGCCAACGAGGTAACTCCATGGTCTGTGGCTTAAGGTGACAGTAATTTTGAATGGGGATTTAAATGCATTATATTGTCGTGGTTCTGTTGACAAAAAAAAAAACTAATTTTACTGAGGAAGCTGTAAAAATTCAATAAGGAAAATATCTTTACTGGTAGATGATCACCGAATCTTGTCAGTGGCACTGCGTTTGTAGATACAGAGCTCTTAAAACTTTTTAAAAGACAAATCTCAGATTAAACATTGATCATTTTAATTTAAGACGAAAGGCTTAAATTATAATAATGCCGTCTTTAGCTTTCGCGATATCGACTGAAGAAAAAATGGACGAATACAAAGTTGTGGACAGAATATGCTTTGAATTGCACCTGTTATTATTTCTACAACTTACTTCAATTAATATGCCTAGCCTCTTCCCATGATGTGGTCAGCTTCCAGTCTAACCTCATGCAGCTGAGTAAGAGTATTTTACAGGGAACGACTGCCTGACCTCAATAACCCGGTATTACCAACAGAACTGACCTATATAAAACGGTATCCATTTGGCAAGACTGGTGTCAGATTCTCCCGCTTCTGATTTATGATATGATATCCGTCATAAGAAAAAAGGTCGTATCTTGAAAAAAAAAGTTAACAATTTTCGACATTAAGAAAATATCTCAAAGTTGGAAATCGGTTACTTAATTTGCAAACCTTGCCTCTGATAAAGCCATGAACATCATCGACACACGAAAGATAGACGGATAAAAAGTTGTGGATAGAACATGCACCTGCACAAAACTTCACCTGAAACATTTCCAACAACTTACTTAAATAATTAAAAACCTCACTCACTCAGTCTTTATTCTAGTCGACTTACCTTAAAATGGTAGTAAGTATACAATTTAGTTACTTGCGCTCACAATAATTAAGATAACCGACTTCCTTTAACTCGGAACCGCTCGGGTCTCCTCGGCTTTCATCGCCTGCTGGATAGCGAGCGTAAAATTGACAATAATGATCGTCGAATAATGAATCTTCTTTTGCATAAAGAAAATTGTAAAGAGGGAGTGTAGGCTTTGTGCACTGAGAAATGTATTTAGGCCAAGAATTATGATTATATTGGTACTAACTTCTGTCTGTGGCTTCGCCTGCGTGAAAGTCAAAGTTTAAGTAAGAAATTATCCCAAGAGAACTTACTCGTGGGACATAAAGTATTGTGTCCTTATCCAAGGACTCTGATCATCTTTCAACCCTCCTCGTTAAGACGTATGTAGATTCAACAGCTTTTCTTCTGCTAATTTCCGGGAATTCAATATAATTTCTCATACAATCCTGATCCATACATTTTTAATGTGTATATGGCTGGCTCGCATACTTGCAATGTAACAGTAAGTACTATAGTCAACCGCCTGAAATATATCTGAAAACCTGTACTGATTTAAGAGTTAAAATTGTTAAGTCTATAACAAACACTCTTCGTTTCTTATCTGTAGTTAACTCTACCAGTTTTTGGAATTGTCAGAAAAAAATCATTATTTTAAATAGGTTCTCTAATAATTGTTAGCTATTAAGTAATAGTTTTCAATTCATAGATATTAATAGCAAAATACTGATTGAAAAAACGTTTGTGACCAAATTTAGGTGACCATAATTCTTAATCTTTCGTTAACTACGAGTCAATGAATTTATTTTTTATTTTATTTTGAGATGGGTTTTCTCTTGACTCAAGTCTAGGTCAGAAGTGACAGAGACAAAGTTGACGTTGCAATGAGCTTACCCATAAGAATCCTGTTCTCTCTAACTTCGAAGAGATTAGGGTTGAATACGTTCGAAAACATTAATGTGTCCGCACAAACGTTCAAAATAAAATTCGAGCTCATGTTTGATATAAAAATAAAAATGTTGACCGTGTTAATTTAAGAAGCGAGAGTAGATACTGTATTTATCATCTCCCTCAAGCTAAGCCAAGCCATAAAGATCGTCCAAGGAAAGTGGATTTCTATGAAGTTATATAAGTATTTTATGAAGCCGATGTTTACGATGCGGTTTAATAAAGCATGCTTTAATTCTTAGTACACATAGGTTCCGTATGCGGATATAAAAGTTGAGCTTATTGGAGCTATTGCATGAGAGTGCGTAATGTGTTGTAAAAATTGCAATCTTTGCGGCCTGTGGTGTAGTAGGTATATCTGCGCCAAAGTTGCATTGTAACAAATGTTCATACAAGTGTGAACCTAGCATTATGTATACATACTATACATACATAGTGACGTTGTTATGCATTCATCTGCCTAGCCTTTTCCCAACTTTATTGTGGTCGGCTTTCAGTCAAACCGGATTCAGCTGAATACCTGTATTTTACGTGGAGTGGCTGCCTACCAGACCTCCACAACCCATTACCTGGGTAATACGGTACTTCTTGGCGAGACTGGAGTCAGATTTAATGGCTTCTGACAATCCGTAACGACTGCCAAAGATCTACAAATGACAGCCGGGACCGTGCTTTCCGAAGCACGGAGATGTCAACCTAAAAAAACTGTCAAGTGCGAGACAGAATGGCGCGCAGAAGGTTCGGCATTTTTATGTTTTTTTTTATTCCTCAATATGTATAAGGCTCTGTTGTTTCGGAGATAAGAGACTGGTCAATTTTCGTCTATTTAGTGAGGCTCAGTTCGAATAATATTTTTTTAGATTTGCCCTAAAATTGAACCTATACTCTACATTAATTTAGATATATAAGCTACATAACTTTGTTTGTGTCTTATAATTTCATATGTGTACCACATTACAAATGAATCATTCCTGTAGATTCGAAGTAAATTGTCTGTGACAGATGAATAGACAGACACATGACGAGTGTTTCTATAAGAGTTCCGTTTTTCCACACAGAGGTGCAGACCCTAAAAAACATCAGAATATGTGACTCTTACGCAACCACGACTCCTACGAATAATTTGATTAATGATCATAACATATGAATTTTAAGACTACAAGCGATCCGCCCCGGCTTCTCACGGGTGCAATGCTGATACTAAATCTGCTATATTATATATGTATTACCTATATACATATAAACCATACTCATGGATTGCTCTATCTATTAAACCTCTGATAATTCAAAATATTTTTATGCCTCGCACAGTTTAAAATTAATAATAGATTTTTCATGATATTTTTTGTTTTGTGCGAGTCTTAAATAAACATTTATTTTCTAAAAAACCGCATCAAAATCCGTTGCGTAGTTTTACAGATCTAAGCATACATAGGGCCAGACAGACAGTGGGATGCGATTTTGTTTTATATTATGTAGTGATACTCAAAAACCTCAGAAGTACAAACATAACATATAAAACCAAGAAATTAAATAATTCCCACATTCTAACTGAGTCCCAAGTTATCTCCTTCAGTTTATTCGCCATGTATCCTTTATAATGGGACAGGTATGAAAGGAATCGTTTCGCCTAACATTACTCCCGATCATAATCTAACGCTGCTTTACGGCGATGTGATTACATTGTTATAGATTGTGCGCTCTGTTGGATGTTTGGATGATGATAATACATGGATGTTTTGTGGGTTTTAGATGAGAAAAATTGGAGATTTGTTTGGGTTTAGATGTCGTGAGAACTGTATGGGTGCTTGAAGTTAATACTAACATGATTTTTTGCATAGATGTTTCAAGTAAAATAGGTAGTCGATCCCTGTAAAATACTGGTATTCAGCCAAGGACATGTCAAACCCCTTCAGTTTAGTTTTGATAGATTAAATTTGCATTAGTTCGGTCCAGTCTCCTCTACTTCATATTTATTGAAAAATAAATATAAGGTAGGTAAATAAAAATCAGATCCTACTGGGCGTGGGGGAAGGTGATGGAATTCATGATATAGAGTAATGCTAGTACGGTTGCCAAAGAACTCCTTTGAAACCTTTAGTGTACGTTTAATTTTATATTTATCTAGCAGCGCGTAGTTCCCGTTCCCGTGAGAGTATGGGGATAAAATATAGCCTATGTTACTCAGGGTGAATGTAGCTTTCTAATGGTGAAAGAATTTTTGAAATCGGTCCAGTAGTTTTTGAGTTTATTCGTTACATATAAAAATACAAATCTTTCCTCTTTATAATATTGGTATAGAAATGGGTATGTAAAGAGATAAAAAATGAACTTGTAAAACAATTCCTCGTAATTAAGTTTTTTTCCTGTATTGCCAGGGTAACGGGAACTACACGGGCGCTGCTATGTTTTAATCATTTGACAGCTAAAGATGCTACATTGCTACTTTCTTCTAAGAATTAACTACCACTTCCCCGGACTAGCTCCATCACAGACACCTACAAGTATTAATTAATATTTCCAAGTACCCGTTCCCCCTTAATTTTCTACTAACTAACGGTAACTTTATCCACAATATGGACCAGTCTGCAGCCACGAATATTGGAGTTTGATGAAAGATTCTTCGCTAATTGCATCGTTAAAACGACGAGTTTCCCATATTAATTTAATATGGCTGGATATAATTAAAAAACCACTCACTGATTGACTGATTGACATAATTGTTCTCCCACTTGCCGTGCTAGGAGGGGAAAACTTTTTATGGGGTTGTATAGAAGGTGTCGGGGTGAGTATGGGAAAAATCTGAAACTACCCCTTTTCAACCCCCTTCTTTCAACCCCATTGCTTATCTCAGAAACCTGACGTCGAAGAGAAAATGGTTTTCGGGGTTGTATAGAGGGTGTTTGGATGAGTAGAAAACGAAAAAAAAAACTACCCCTTTTCAACCCCCTTTTTACAACCCCTTTGCGTATCTCAGAAATCTGACATTTTAGAGAAAAATGGTTTTCGGGGTTGTATAGAGGGTGTTTGGATGAGTATATGACGAATAAAAAATTCAACCCTCTTCAACCCTTTTCAACCCCCTACTTTCAACCCCTTTGCGTATCTCAGAAACTTGACATTGTAGAGAAAAATGGTCTTCGGGGTTGTATAGAGGGTGTTTGGATGAGTATATGGCCAATAAAAAATTCAACCCTATCAACCCTTTTCAACCCCCTACTTTCAACCCCTTTGCGTATCTGAGAAACCTGACATTGTAGAGAAAAATGGTTTTCGGGGTTGTATAGAGGGTGTTTAGATGAGAAAAAATACTAAAAAGACACCGCGGGTTGCTTGCAACTCGCGCCCCCAAGCGAAATACTAGTTAATTTAATATGGCTGGATATACAGTAAATAAATCTTTTGCTTGCCGTCTTAAGTTGGTAGAGTTGAAACTTAAGTTAATAGAGGATTCAAGTTTTATATTAGTTTTTTAAGCTTCATGTATTGTGTGAACAGTATAAAGCGTAGGAAACATTTTATAGTTTATTTGTTTTGAAAGTCTTATTTGAAGGAAGTGAGGAGATTATTTATTGATTGATAACGGATTTTCGATTTTTAGATCGTTTTTTTTTCTGATGCTTGTTCTAAGAGAACGCAGAGCTTTTACAACTTTACTGAAAGGTAAACTATTAGAATATCGTGGGGTATTTATAATTTACGAAAAATATGATATACATATTTTCTTTTTGTTTGTTTTGTATTTCATCTATTAAAATATATTTAAATTTCAAATAACTTCTTGTTCAAATTTACATAATATAAACTGAAACATTTGAATGCATCCTGTATCTTTTCAAAGGATTTATTCTGTTAATTTTTAACCGACTTCTAAAAAAAGAGGAGGTTCTCAATTCGGATGTTTGTATTTTTTTTTTATGTTTGTTCGCGCATAACTCCGTCGCTTGTGTGAAAAATTCTTTTTTTGTTGGAAAGGGTATACTTCCCAAATGGTCCCATGAAAATTTTATCGAAATCGACAAAGCGGTTTTCGAAAAATCTAAAAAAAATATCTACATTATCTACATTGACGACCTCTTAGTTTACTCTGCAAAGGAGCAGTACTTTTTTTTACACAAATGTGATTGGTTCGTTTAGGTGGGGGGAGGGGAGGGGATGTAGGTACCACTAAAAAGTGAAAAATAAAAACTTTTTACAAAAAAATACAACCGACTTTTACACAAAAAAATAAAAAAAGTGCAAAATAACTTTAATTTCGGAAGTCGGTGTTCAAAAAATGAAAAAGCAACCACAAACACCGAGTTCCGAAATTAAAGTTATTTTGCACTTTTTTTATTTTTTTGTGTAAAAGTCGGTTGTATTTTTTTGTAAAAAGTTTTTGCTATGTTACATTGTGATAAAGACGGAGAAGCAACACTATTTGTTTTTTCGTGAAAGGAACAAAATATTTTTTCGGCATTTTCAACCTTAGTAACAATATACATAACAAGCTCACCACCCAACATTTTTCACCACTCCAATTGGTCATAGCGTTATGCTATAGAGCCTCAAGATACTCATTCCTTCCTTTTTCAATTCGGACCAGTAGTTCCTGAGATTAGCGCGTTCAACCAAATAAACAAACTATTCAGCTTTATAGTATATTTATATATATATGTACATATATATAAGTAAGTGTCTATTTTCAAGTGACTGTTTTAACCACCGAAATTGCAGAAACAAAATTGCGACGCTAAACTTAGCAAAGTTTAGTTTATACAAAATTGACTGCAGAACCTCGAACTTCTATTAGTAGAAACTCCAAAACTAGCATTTTAGTAAAATAGTTTTCACCAATCTTTGTGAATTTTGGCACAACCTAAAGTCAAAGTTGCTATTTTCATTTAACTTGTAACCAACTTATTTTCATTCCATAATATATTTAGAGACCATATAAATATATGCAGAAATTTTTAATATCAAAGTGTAAAATTATTTGCCTGTGTTTACGAAAGATACCTCTGCAAGTATTGATCAGATGGTGGAAATTATTTCTATGATAGGAAGCTACACTTCAGCTGTATCATAAGCTAATTTATCTCGGCAAAATGTTTGGTTTCAGTCCTCAGTTCACGGCTACAGAAGTGCAGTTACTTTTTGTATATCGAAATCATCATATGAGCTCGGCCGCTCTGGGCGGAGCGGAGGCGACTTTCGGACTCTTACTCACTAAAACCTATTCGTTTTCCTCCAAATTCCCTTTGCGTTCCAGGGCTGCGGTGACTCTTTCGAACAAAATCCGCAACACGGGGCGTAGATACCACAAATGTTTTATACATACATTTTCCGTACTTTTTTACAGTTTTTAATCACATTCTTATTCTGTCTGTTGTGTTTTTGCTCACGTGCATCATAATAATATTTTGTAGAATAAAGTTCTTGTGAAATTAATGTCTAATTTCATATTGAGATAAATCCAGACCGTTGCCGTGTTGAATTAAATTAGTTTTCCATTTGGAAACAAAGCACGGTCATGCAGGCTTTACATAAAATATGCGACGCGTCACTCCAAGAGGGAAGGTACAAGCAAATATATAACTTTACATAGGTACATGCTTAGTTACCCTTCTTAATTAGTAATATTCGTGTTCTTTATATATGCACGTTGTAACCAAAATATATGAATGGAGAGTATTCTAAAAATGTTAATGAAAATGCATTGTTTGTATGTTTTCTGTGGTACCTATATAATCGCGGGCCTGCGGACGGCGAGCGCGTCGACCGTAAGCAGGCCCGGGTTTACGGCACGTCGTATTCCACGCGCCTCAAAGAGCTGTTAGCAACGAAGACGGGGCCCCATAGGGTCAGTGCCTGCTAGGGTTGCAGAATTTATTCAAAAGAGTCACCGCGGCCCTGGAACGTAAAGGCCACTAGAAGGATCACGGGTGGGTTTTAGTCAGTAAGAGTCTGACACTCCCTTCCGCTTCGCCCAGAGCGGGAGAAGTAATTTGATGATTTCCCATCCAGAAAAAAAAGGTACCTAAATATATAATTTATATATACTTAACTCAAATAGATATTGCTTTATACCATAGGATATAGTACAATGAGAAAGTATACATTAAGACTACCTACTTAATATTATAAATAGTCTACTATGTTTCTAGCCCAATTTGTTTTAGCTTTGTTGTCTGTTGTTAATAGTATGTACGTTTAAAATGGCTATGGTAGGCACCAGATAGATAGTTTGCAATCAAGTAGGTACATTAACCTTTCCGTAATCTCGAATCATGTCATCCAATAAAATGATGAAATGTTATTATTAGAGAATGAACGTAAAGGGTTACGGTAGATATCGATTCAACAATAACAGTCCAATAATAAAATTATATTCAAATAAATTAATTATAGTAAAATTCTACAAATATCGCCGTAAAAATAGACTGACAACAACTGAATAAATTTATTCCTAAATTCCCATTTGCCTTTCAACTGACCAATGGTATAGTCTATTATTTGAGGGGAACCATAATTTCAAATGTACCCACCTATTCATTCGACTCCTCGAGGGATACACTCAAGCACAAAAGCTCGGATCAAAAGGTTATGGGTCCAAATTTTACGGGTCGCTTGTCCTTCCCAACAATGGTGTGTTAATGTGCTGACCGTAGCTGTAGTTCAATGGAAATGTTTGTACAGTCGTGTGGTGAAGCGTAGGCACGGATAGCAGCAAAATTAAAATGTTACAGATTTTTTTGAACCATGAAACGGAAAAAAGGTATACGTCAAAATATCACGTTGATTTATTACTGAAATCCAGACTGATTTAATTCCGTCAATATGAATATAAATCTATATCTATACTAATATTATAAAGACGAAAGATTTGTATTCTTGTATGTAACGAATAAACTCAAAAACTACTGGATCGATTTCAAAATATCTTTTAACATTAGAAAGTTACGTTCATCTTGAATAATATAGGCTATATTTTATCCTCATATTCCCACGGGAACGGGAACTACGTGGGTAAAACCACGGGGCGCTGCTAGTAATAGATATAACACAAGTTTTGCTAAGTTAAAATGTATATTCATATCGTTATGTGCTCGTATATTCATCGTTGTATCGTTGTGTGTGTGTGCTTAATATGGAGTTTATATTAGTAAATTGTGAATAGTTGGGATGAAATGTGTGTAATTTACCTGAATAAATGAATTTATTATCATTATTATAAAAAGAAGTATCTAAAATAAATCATCGAAACACTGATATGAATTTCGGAATAACATTTTAGTTTACAATCGTGAATAGTTGTGCTAGATAGTATGCAAGCCGCGTTTTGTGCCTTGCCTAATATCTCCGAAGTGCCAGTCATCATCATCAACAGCCTGTTGCAGTCCACTGCTGGACATAGGCCTCTCCAATTGCACGCCACTTAGATCTATTTTCGGCTTCTCGCATCCAGTTTCTGCCAGCCGTCCTGCGCAAATCGTCACTCCACCGTGCCTCCGACGTCCTACACTATGTTTGCCGAGACACGGTCTCCACTCTAGAACTCGTTTACCACAACGCCAGTACCTACATGAAAAAATATTTCCATAAACAGAAATAATAACTTTCATAAAGCGTCAATACAGAATGAAACCCATAAAAAGCTGGTGTTGAGTTTCAAACCAAATGGTAGTTAATCACTCAGCGCCATTAAACTTTTCAGCGAATTTAGTTATTTGGGCCAAGTCGCTAATGTCGCAAAGCGTTGTGCGTGTAATAAATTGATTCAGGGTAATCGACGTTGGAATTTGGCTAAAAGGCAAAAAAAGTGATCTGGCTAAAATGTTCATGAAAGGCCTAAAAGGTCTAAATATAGAAAATGTTTTGTAAAGTATTTATTGCAAAAATGTGAGAGAGAGATGGAAAAGGGCATGTCAAGACGTCATGTTTTTTTAGAATGTCTACATACATAACCTGTTTTTGTTCCCGTTCCCGACGGAATTTCAGGTAAATTTCTCTTAGGGCCCTATACACTCTAATTTCAGCTTTTTACGACCAGTATTTTCGGCCGTCACTCAATCACTCAATAAACGCAAAAGTCACATTTTTCATGACAGCTCCGCTCCTATTGGTTTTACCGTGATGCTAGCAGCCCATAGCCTTTCTCGATAAATATGCTACCCAACACAGAAATATTATTTCAAATCGGACCAGCAGTTCCTGAGATTAGGGCATTCAAGCAAATAAACAAACTCTTCAGCTTTATATATTAGTATAGATATCGATTGATAACATAACATTACGCCTGTATTCCCCAGGTTACTCTCATTAAAATCAAATAATATATCTCTAAGCACTATGTAATTCCTCACAATTTCCCAAATCTGCTGAATACTAGTAAACTACCAATCAACTGCAAGTCAAAAGGAATACATTTGAATAAAATACCTACCACGTCGAACTTAGCCGATTATCTACCAACTAGCTGCTGCCCGCGACTTCGTCCCCGTGGAATCCCCGATTTTAAAACATTCTTTATCGCTGCTCCGCTCCTATTGGCTTAAGCGTGATGATATATAGCCTAAAGCCTCCCTCGATAAATGGTCTATTCAACTCAAAAAGAATTTTTCAATTCGAACCAGTAGTTCCTGAGACTAGCGCGTTCAAACAATCAAACAAACAAACAAACTCTTCAGCTTTCTAATATTAGTATAGATAGATTATTAGATATCGATTGATAACATAATATTACGCCTGTATTCCCCAGGTTACTCTCATTACCATTAAATATTCTCTAAGCACTATGTAATTCCTCACAATTTCCCAAATCTGCTGAATACTAGTAAACTACCAATCAACTGCAAGTCAAAAGGAATACATTTGAATAAAATACCTACCACGTCGAACTTAGCCGATTATCTACCAATAACATTCCCCGTATGGCAGTCCTATGAAGCACGTCCGTTCGTTTCGTACAGCCACGTTCCTATTTCGTACGGCCACGTTTCTATTTCGTACGGCCACTCTGGTACGTGCAAAATACGTCTTTAAATTTAAGTGGCGTTCACACTGGACTCGTACGTGTGTGTCAAGATTTTGAGATATGGTTAAGTAAAATGTTTTTTTAGATGGGAGAGGTTTTCTATCGTTTTATCGATGTTTGTGTGGTTTTTGAGTAGGTATTTGGTTTTGTAAGGTTTTGTTTAACTGTTATTATTAGTGATGTGCCGACTATCCGGCAACTATTGTAGTCGGTGACTAGTCGGCAAAGAGCGCCGACTATCCGGTTTCTTACTTTTATTGTATTCGTTAGTAAAATGTACCTATTTCGGGGAATTAAATAAAAACCTACTCAATAAAATTGATTGAGTCAGGCGTTACTTTGCGGAAATCCATTTTAAATTTGAATATAAAAACAATATATCTAGTTTTAATTTCCGCGAATATTAGTGGGTTGCAGGTATGCACCTCCCTCCCGCCCGCTATATTATGCACATGCAAGATTACTGGGCAAATGCAAATTGACTCGCTGACCGTTGAGTTGCGTTGCAACTCAACGGTCAGCGAGTCAACACGTCCCCTGAGGATGCCTCGTGGAGAGGCGAAACACGTGTCGGTAATGGTGTTGGGTTTTGCATTGCCTTCCTGCATGTGCTTAAAATCCTTGCATTTGCCCAGTAATCTTGCATGTGCATAATATAGCGGGCGGGAGGGAGGTGCATACCTGCAACCCACTAATATTCGCGGAAATTAAAACTAGATATATTGTTTTTATTTTCAAATTTAAAAACCTACTCTTTAAATAATTTTCCAGCAAGACTTTCATTTCCATGATTTCTTTGTTTTCAGCATTGTAATGTTTTAGATATTTTTGTAAGGTTTTCAGATGAGATATTACTTCTGAAACCGAGAGCTTATAATCTAGATAATCTCTTCAAATGGCTTCAGCAATTCAATGCTTTTTCCGGGCAATTTTCACTCTATAGTAGACAAATTTTCGAAATTTACACGCTCGCAGGCGGCGGTTGCGAATTGCGCACGAATCAGCTGTGAACGAAGCGTTCCGAAATCCCCGATACCGTGATCGGCTTGGCCGACTAGTCAGCTTCTTTACAACGACTAGTCGGCCGAAGTCATAATCGGCACATCTCTAGTTATTGTAGAGAAGGAAAATTATTGAGTTTCGAGTCGAGAACAGTTTTGAGTTAGAATAATGTTCTAAGCAGCAGTTGAGTTAGAATAATGTTGGAGCAGTGGTGGCCGAGTGGTAATGGCCCCGACTTACGAGTTGTAGGTCGCGGGTTCAAACCCAGAGAAGCGCATTACTTTCGTGTATTTAATTCCATCACCACTGCTCTCAAAACGGTGAAGGAAAACATCGTGGAGAAACTGGCATGTCCTAGAACCAAAAATTCGAAGAGATGTGACATTCACCAACCCGCACTGGGCCCGCGTGCTGGATTACGGCCCATTCCCTCTGCTAGAGAGAAGGCCTGTGTTCCAGCAGTGGGAACGTTCAAAGGCTGATTATGCTTATGCTAATGTTATAAGAGCATGGAAAAGACCAAAGAAACGATGTATTGAGTGTATGTTCTAGAAAGGAGTGGTTTCTGATGGTGGTGTGGTGGCGGATTATGATTATGTCTTAGGTATAGGACGTAAGGAAGAAGGCATGTTATACTAACCCCAAGTAAATAAGGACAAGAAAATTAGTATTCCATTTTTAAAAGCGATTTTTATTGCTACGCTCTAAGAATTGTGAAACCATTGTTGGTGGCAGTGACTGAAACGAAATAATTGTTTGCGTGTTCAGCTGTAACACCCTTTCCATGTCCTAACAACATTTATGTTGTTTTGATAGTCACAATTGACCACCAACTGTAAATCTGTAAGATTTCTTTTTCATTTTTAACTGACTTCGCAAAAGGAGATTATCAATAGCGATGTTACCCGAGTTAAAAAATTGATTCTATTTAGTCTGTCGGTTAGATTATCGAAAAATATTGGACACGTATTTTTTGCTTTTTCAAATCTATAAAAGCTGACGAAGATATAAAGCACCAAAGATCAGGAGTGGGGGCTTGTGACGTCACGCCGTGGTAGAAACTGTAGCACGTAATAACGTGACACGAGTTTTCAACTCACTGTATCGTCTTCGTTTTATTTTTAGGAAATCTACATATCTGACATACTAATTAGATTTTTTAGTCAACTACCCTATTCGACACGTATTGTATATAAGAATTCTGAAATTAAAGCGTATTACGTACTTCGTGGTGTTTTTAATAATGTTTGAAGTCTTTTACCTGACAGCCAAGGAATGGTTATATATTTTTTTTAATTCATTAAACAACAACGACTTATTGGATTTCTAGCCAAATTACTCCAAATAAATCCTGTATTTAGCCGTTAAAAACCTACCACCGGCTAAAAACCTCGAGATACCCACAAAAAGAGTTCAAATAAAGGGCCAATTTAACAGTCGGCTGGTGAATCCGTCGAAGGCTGACGAGGGTATCCAGTAAATACGTACTAAAGAGATTTTCATTATTTTCCTCAGCTCTCTATGCTACCTACGTCATTCTCAAATGTATGCGCCTAGTGGGTGTTTTAAAAGTTCCCGTTTATTGTATCGGTCTGATTTGGGTTCGAATTCCCAGATTATTGAGTGTTTGGAAGATCCAGGTTTCTGTAGAAGTAATGAAGGTTTTGCTAATGTAATTTTGTGTAATGGAATCGGAATAAGATAGGGTAATTTTTGGTGTTAAGGTTTTGTTTGTGTTTTAGAAGCTTCAGTTCTGCCCTGTATGTAGACGTGGTGATGCTATTTTGATCGGTTTTGAAAGAGGGACAAAGCTATACAGGACAAATAGCACTATCTTTTTTTCCCAACGGATCCATGATGTCAATGACACATCATAATAACTGATATAGAACTGACTCAGGGCTACTGAATGACGTCACTAGATATAGTCAGTCTTCGCTTAAAAAAACAACCGTTTGAGACCGTTGAAAGACATTGAACGCATAGCAGCATAGCTGGCTAGTCGCATCTACACTAATATTATAAACAGGAAAGATTTCATTGTTTTGTTTACTTGTTTGTTTGTTTGCATTGAATAGTCTCCGAAACTACTTGACCGATTTGAAAAATTCTTTCACTGTTGGAAAGCTACACTATCTCTGGTAAACATAGGCTATATTATATTCCCATATTCCCACGGGAACGGAAACTACGCGGGTGCAACCGCGGGGCGCTGGTATTTTAGTAGTTTGTCGAAATTACTTAGACTAAAGACATAGTAACGCTCGCAGTGTACAAGTCACTAATTTTGTTTGTATTTTAAGGGTTTCGAACATCCGTATGAAAAACGGAACCCTCATTGGATCACTCGTGTGTCTATCAGTCAGTCACAGTCAATTTGCTTCGTATCTACTAGACCGATACAATTGAAATTTGGTCCATATCTGAACTTCAGTGACCCAAATACAATACGGCCGACGTAACTTGGCGAGTCCGAACTTCGCGCAGAAGGTTGCGCAATAACTTTATTTAGGAACCAAATCGTGGCACTAGGCGACGTGCGCGGGGCGGTGGTCTAGGCTAGAGATTGACCTTATGTTAATACAATCGACCCTTTATCGATTAAATATCGTAATCGAATCGAATCGAAAAAAGTTTCATTTAGAATTTATTGGTTTTTGTTTATATAATATATGAAACGAAACAAGATTTAAAAATATAGTGAATTTTGTCGTTAATGAACGAGATTTCGAATTTAGTAAAAAAATAAACTAACAAAATATAATTTCTCAGTTGAAAGTCACTTATTTATCACTTATCTATTAACGACTACTTGAGTAACGACTGTTTGAGAAAATTTAAAACCTCCTTATATAATTGAAAATAAATATATTATTGAGTCTTAATTTCGATCGATTTGAAGAAAATCGATTAAACAAGAAAGAAAGAAAATACATTTATTTGGCACATACAGATACACACAATGTAGACACAAATAAAAGGAAACTTAATTTTAAAACAATAACATTGTGTGACCCGCGGCTGCGCCAAATAGGTCCAGTTCAGCAAAATGCCAGACAACTAGGAGCTGCCTGACGCTGGTTTTCAACTGAACCTAACGTTGAAGTGTACGGATGTAAATCAGTTTGTAAGGTGTTAAATATACAGGTAAATAGATACATCATAGTTACATACGTACATGTAAATGTGTAGTGAACGATAAATAATAATGTGATATGGTAGTGTGATAAATAGATTTGAAAAAATTAAGGAAAGAAAACAGTTGAAACAACAAACACAAATGTCATCAAATTAATTATAAATAAACAAGTAAATTTAAAAGTAACCACTAACAGAACCGGTTTCGTGCGAACCCCGACGCAGCGGTTTCGTGCGAACCCCGACGCAGAGTATTAGTCAGCGCAGTGCAAGTTATATAACCATTATGCCATGAGCAGCCGATATAGATGAGTTGCAAGTAGCTTAAATAGATACAACACCCTCAGACACGCGTATTGGACATCCCTTTTTGGTTACTTCGTAAAGCTTCGTGCGAATTCGGCAATGCTCGGTACACGATAATATTGTCTCAGTCACACGTTAGCGTCGCTCGGTGTCGTGTTCGTGTCGCTATCTCTGTCTTGAGCGCAGTCGGTTACAAAAGTTTTCGTTGTTACTGTTATTAATTTTTATTGGTATTTTTTAATTTTTTGTTTAGTGTCTAAGATTGTTGTTACTGTTGTTAAGTTTTATTAGTATTGTTAAGTTTTTGTTTAGTGTTTAAGATTGTTTTGTGTGTTATTTGCAAGTATCAGTTGGCACTTATATTATTCGTAAAAATGCCACCAATAACAGTTTTCTTCACGATTGTACATGCGCTAAAGTTCGCAAAGCCTATGTTCAGACTCGCCAAGATACGTCGGCCGTATTGTACGGAGGCTTTTCGTAAATAAATAGATCTTATGTTAGGTTAGGTCACTTTTGGGTGAAAAATAGGAAAACGAAAGATTTCCTGATTTTGCTGTGACTTCATATGTCACACGGCAAAATTGTGAGCTTTTAAAACAAATTGTATGCGTCCCAAAATATTTGTCCCAAATCGACATTTTTTTGGTAATTTTTGTTTTCTTTTTTTTCAACGTTTATAACCAGTGACCGGAGTAAGTGGATCTACTTCGGGGCCAATGACCTCCAATATATAAATTTACATGGACATGACACCGGGATTCTGCGACTGTAAATTTATCGAGAAATTTAATTTAAATCATTGGATTAGTTAAAGCTTGTTAGATATTCAAAGAAAGATATGCGGTTTAGGTGGGACGTTTTATCTACGTTCGAAGTTTTCGATATTAACTTTATTTTAGATATTAATTAGTTTAGATAGTAGTTAGACGTTAAATTCCAGATATTAACAGTGACAAATGCCAAAAGACAGGGCCCCAAGACTGCTATTACAATAGTCCCAGAATGGTCTGTCATTGATTTCATAATGGTTGATTTTTACAAGTTTGGTAATCTACAAATATAAAAGCGTCACTATGACTTTCCAATGTTCAACCACTGACACTCTATCGACAGAAATGGCATAGAATGGTAATCTCGTACACAATTACAAATGAATGCCAGACGTAGGTATACGGTAATCTGATAAAATTTTGACAGTTCCTTTGATCAGTGACCTACCATTTGAAAGACTTTGTGCAATCATTGCTTTTAATAGCTCGGTTATTAAAAAGTATTACGAACGACCAATGATCGACCATTATGAATTTAGCAGATTACAAACTTTTAGCAAAATGACAATGGAATTGTGTTGGAATGAAAAATTTATAAAAGTAGTAGACTTGGGGCCGTACCTCTAATGATTTCATTACCGACCTTAACAATGAGTAAAAAAATAAAATAGTTTATTTTTTTATTTTGAAATCCTAGTGATCCGGGATCTCAGGCATGTCCATACTACCCTCGGAGGTCGACCGCAGCGGACTCTGTTTCCGCTGTGGTCAGCCCGGTCATCGGGCCGGCTCGTGCGAGGCCACGCCGCACTGCAGTGCATGTGTGGCTGTTGGCAAGCCGGCCGAGCACTGGGCTGGGGGAAGGGCCTGCGCGCCATCCGCCCCGACCAGGGGCAAGAGGTCCGCCGCCGCCGCCGCCTCTGCCGCCGCCGCGGCTTCCGTCGCCGCTTCTGCTGCGGGTGCTGCGACTCCAAACACTCGGCCCCCTCCAGAGACAAGTCGGCCGCTGTGCTATTGCGCAGTTGCTGATGCCTGGGGACGGTGAGCGTGGGTGGCTCGCCGTCCGATACCAGGTTGAGTCGACGACGCGTTGTGTTCCACGCGCGCCTCAAGGAGCCGTCAGCACCGAGGACGGGGCCCCATAGGATCGGTGCCTGCTAGGGTTGCGGAATTTGTTCGAAAGAGTTACCACGGCCCTGGAACGCATAGGGCACAAGAAGGATCACGGGTGGGTTTTAGTCAGTAAAAGTCTGACACTCCCTACCGCTCCACCCAGGGCGGGAGGGATCATTTGATGATTTCCCATCCAAAAAAAAGGCATGTCCATACTATGTAAACATGTCGCAAGTACCAACATTTCTCTGCTTAATCCGATCACAGCGCATGGGAAACATAAAAACCTACAGAAGCTGTCCTTTTGCCATTAAACTGACCCAAATACATTCGCCGATGTGTTCCAACATTTTTTCTTCAGAAATCCTTCAGAAAAAGAAGACGATAACTATTCTGTAAATAGTGCGATTTGCACAACCTTTTTCCTGTAACGCTGTTTTAAGTTTTTTCTAAGGCCTTGCTCTTCCTCTCAGTGTTATTTAGAGAAGAAATTTATACTTACATATAATACAATTAGCTTCTGCCCGCGACTTCGTCCGCGTGGAATAGTTACTAACTCCTCGATTCTTTGTGATATTGATTCGTTGATGGAAGAAGGCACAGTGGCGGCATGTGCGTGAGCTGCGCGCGGTACTGGACAGTACTTGGACATTGCAAAATTAATTTATTTTTTGTAAAATAAAAGAACTTTTCTAAAATAAAAGTAGTATAAGTTACTCCTCATTACATCAGCTATCTGCCAATAAAAGTCCCGTCCCGTCAAAATCGGTCCAGCCATTTTAGTGATTAGACGGAACAAACAGACAGACAAAAATTGTAAAAAATGTTATTTTGTTGTATGTAGCGGTTATTTCAATATTACAAACAGAACCTCCAATTTTATTTATATGTATAGATAATAATTATGTATAATAAAGTAGAAGAGATTGTCTGTTTGTTTGTGCGTTTGAACGCGCTTTTCTATGGAACTACCCGATCTGATAAATTAACATCGGTAAAGTCGTTCTCAAGTTATGGCGTGACCAAGGGAAACAGGTATTTATTTTTATATACATAGAAGAATTGTTGTTTGTAGATGTACTATTGGAGGAGCTCCTCCAAAATAATAATAGTTGCACGGGTCGATCCCCAAGTTAAGCAAAGCTTGCCAAAGTTGGTCTGACGATGGGTGACCATCTTAACATACCGAGAATCCTCCGTGCCTCGGAAAGCACGGTAAACCGTTGGTCCCAGCTGCCATATCTAGATATTTGGCAGGCGTTACGCGTTACGGATTGTCAGAAGCCAGAAAAACTGACTTCAGTCTTGCCAAGCAGTACCGTGTTACCCAGTTAATGGCTTGTGGAGGTCTGAGGTCTGGTAGGCAGCCCCTTCACGTAAAGTAGTGGTATTTAGTTGAATCCGGTTTGAATGGAATAATGGATTGTGGAAGTCTAGTAAGCAGCCGCTTCAGGTAAAATACTGGTATTCAGCTGAATCTGGTTTGAATGGAAACCGATCAAAATATAGTTGGGAAAAGGCTAGGTAGATGAAAAACGACAGTCGAGGGTCAAAAAACAACCAAAAACACCGAGTTCCGAAATTAAAGTTATTTTAAACTTTTTTGTTTAGAAATAGGTTGTATTTTTTTTTATATAAGAATCACCAACTAGTTTTACAAAATAATTAAAAACTTACAGAAATAAAAATTTGTACAGTCAACCTTATCTCATTATGTATAGGCAATCACAACTTGTCCATAACGCTTGCTTTATGGGCAAGCTGTGGTTGCCTATAATAGTGTTACACCGCTCGATACAAAATAAAAAATCAATGGAAAAAATTATAAAAAAATAATTGGAATGCGATAAGACACTATGACATTCTTACTGACTTGAAAGCCATCCGTGTTCCTTCCAATGCCCTTGGCGTTCCAGGGCTGCGGTGATTCTTTCGAACAAATTCCGTAACCCTCGCTGTGATAAGAACTCTAGAATATGAAAGCACATTTTTGTACTTATGCGAATATTTCAACAAAGGTAACCGCGACCATCTATCAAAACAATGACCGGTTTTATATCTCTCATGAGGGTGATCTGTATGGGTAAATGGTATTAAAAAAAAGTTAGTTGAAATCTGTTGAAACATGGCGGTCGCTTCATGTATGCAAGGACGTGACCTGAATAACCAATGTTTGCTGATCGCACATAACGTTTTATTGCGATGTCGCTTGCTCTTTTAAATTGACACTGGTGATTTTTTTGTTTTTTAGCTAATTAATTCATAAACATCACACCGTATAAGCTTAGGTGGACGTGACGCTCCGTGCAGATCAAGCCTTAGATACCTTCTTAAAACTCATCCTCATAATTCCAGCTACTATTCGTACTCTTTCTCTGTCCATGCAGTTAGATTGTGGAACTCACTTCCGTCTAGCATTCGAGATTTAAAATTCTCTCAAAGAGCACTCATTTAGAGAACACATTTAAAATATTTTGTTTTCATGAAAATTACGATTACTTATACTATCATCGTCTCAAGATTACTTATTACATAGCAAAACAGGAGAGAAATAAAAAGAAAACGAATAGTTAAAAAACATGCCTGCCATGTAAATTATTGAACTAACAAATTAAAAACAAGATAGATAATAATCTTTTCATTGCAGTCCTGTAAAGAACTATTAAAAAAAACCGCCCCTGACTGCAATGAAAGGCGTCTTTTTAAATTTATTTTTCATTACTTCTTTCGCAGGTATGCTGGTAGACATTTCATTTGAAATAAGCAGTTCCTTTGTACTCATAATTTTAATGTCATCTTTTACTTATTTTCTGTGTGTACATAAATAATAATAAAATAAACAAATGAAGTGGGCTGTCAATCCGTACAAATAAGATGTAATGACTTGGGCCGTACCACGAAGTGCCAATGCTATCATGATATCTGTGTGAAAAAGGGATAGTGCTATTCGTTTTAAATAACTCCGTCCCTCTCTCGTCAATTTGAGACTAGAGATGCCGATACCACAGATTACTAAATAGCCGATACATTCTACCAGCTTTTACGACAAATCATTTACGGTTCAAGCGGTGCGGCTAGGGAATGCCTTGCCCGTGTCGGTAAGGCGTGCTCAAACTTTGTCCATTTTTAAAACAATGGTAAAAAATCACTACCTCTCTCTTTAATCATTTTTATTTGCGTTCTATGCTTTTTGTTTTATTATTGCTATTGTATATATTTATCTATCATGTATTTATTGTATATATTATTATAATTAGTACACCTAAGACTACCTACAGTACCGTATTTCCTTTTTCTCTTTCAAATCCATCCAAAGGTTGTCTTGAAAAGATCGCTTTTAGCGATAAGGCCGCCCATTGTGTCACCCTATGTAATGTTTTCTTTGTCTATATTTTCTGTAACTTGTATGGTGTACATAATAAAGAGTATTTATTCTATTCTATTCTCTCTGACACAGGAAGCATGATGGATTTAAGACGTCATGGTAGGGCTACTTTTCACTTTACACTTACCGCACCTAAGTTTGCACGATGATATGTGGACACAATAGACCGGCTGATCATACACGCGGTACATCGGTTGCTAGCACATACAAGACACTTGACCATTCTGAAGATTATCACTACTAAGATGCCAATAATATGAATGTGGAAAACATTATCAGCCGAATCACACCACAAAATAATCTATACTAAACTAAATAAAAATATATCAATAAATATATAAATAATCTATACTAACACAAACACTAAACATTTATGTTCGTATAACTCATCAAAATGTAGGAAACAGTTGACTTTTTTAGCGATATCATGTTTGTTCCCGTAGTAAAAGTTGTTCATAATGATGAGTACAATGACCTCTTAAGAGGTTGTTGGTGTTTTTTTAAATAACCCTCTATATATAAAACTGGATCTGAAAAATTATTTCGTTGTGACTATATATCATCACGCTAAGGCCAATAGGAGCGGAGCAGTCATGAAAAATGTGACACAAACGAAGCTGCGCGGGTCGGCTAGTTAGTAATAAATGGAACAAAACAGATGGCAAGATTAGCCATCAGAAATACAACAGCCCGAATCCAACTAAGCATATAATGAACATTGTGTCATAATCTAATCCCCGTAATCATCTCGCCATTCATACCGCCAGTCAATAACAGCACTAAGCAGATGAAACTAGGGTTGTCAACATTTTTTATTATATATAACTACATAGAGTCGACTTAGGAAAATGAATCATATTCTAATTAATTTCAGAGAAATTAATAGCCTTCCCATTATTGATTTCTTATCGTGAAACAATATTTATTTTTTAATTTTGCAAGTATGACCGAAAAGACAATAGTAACTACTTCAGTGAAATGCTGAAATGGCAGTATTTCATTACATTAATTCAAATTCAAATTAAAAATAATTATAGAATAAAAGCGTCCTCTCAGATTATATATTACACCTAAGTGAAATAGAGTACAATACTTTACAGGTTGATTCAGAAGTGCATGGTCATATGAGTGGTGTTCCGTATCTGCTATACAATAAGAAACAATATCAATTATATAATAAATATTACACCATTATAATATACCTGACCGCAAAAATGAATTAAAAGTTCCAAAAAAGAACACTATTGAAGTATTACAGAACATCCATAGTAAAGTTGGCAACCCTAAATGAAACGTATCGTACGCATTGGACACATCGCACGCATAATACGGAATTATCGCATGGTGCGTAATTATCGTATCGGAGCTTATTTATCGCACCGCGGCCTATTACCGCGTCGTACGATATTACCCAGTACTATTGACAACGCCTTCAATTTACATCACAAAGCGGTGTTCAAATTAACATTGTATAATGTCATACGTTTCCTCGTTTAGTTTATAGTATATGTATATACGCTTTGTATAGGAGAAAATAGAGAAGAACAACTAAGTATTAGCGCTGAGGTCGTGTTTAAGAGCGCATACGCTGAATGGAATTTCATACAAATTTTCAAGTCGTTATTTTCCGAAATGACTAAACCGATTTTAATGAAACGTTACTCACATAAGCAACATTTTCGATTAACAGTTAAATTAGACCCATTTTATATTTTCCATACAAACATAAATTTCCAGTTATCTTTTTTTTAAATAAAACATTTCGACATTTTCGAAATGTCTTATTCAAAAAATAGATTTTAGATAACTTTTTAGAGCTATGTATCCTGCTTATATGTGTGAAGTATCATTAAAATCGGTTCAGTAATTTCGCAAAAAGAAATGTATGAAATGCCATACGGCGTACACGCTCTTAAAAGTTCTTAATACTTGAAACGTTTACCAAAACAACTTATCGTATAGTGATAATAAAGTTCATGTACAAAGGTGAGCTGAGCTTAACACAAAGTTGAGTTTTCTCCCGGCAAAAACTTTGCAAGAAGTGCCAAAACCGTCACGATACCGTTGTAAGAAAAGGATAGTAATTAATTCTGTATAGCTCCGTCTCTACTGAACTTAAACTGGTTCAGGAAATTAAAAGATTGAGTGATACAAAATTCGGTGGCTTTCAAATAATTTCAATGACGACACTCGGGACATGAAAACGGCGTTATAGGGCTTCAAGTTTAATTAACACTTCAGTTTTGATGAAGTATCTTAAAGCGGTTTCCAGATAAATATCTGGTGAGAAATGCACGAATGTCTGGAAAAGGTTCTCAATCGATTGTTTATTTTCTGTTTGTTTGTTCAGCATTATTTTCGCCAATGGCCAACTGATTTGGATGATTCTTTTTTTTTTGTTTTTGTTTCTCAATCTTTATGTTTGATTTTATGTAGTGTTTCATATGTATGCTTTCTGTTGTATGTCATCTCATCTAAACTTTCTTGTGTGCTTATTTATTTGCAAGAGATAAATTACAGGTTACAAAAAATCTGTCACTGATCGAAAGTTATACTTCCGTTGAATGCCGTAGGTTTGTTTTTGTTTTACAAATTGGAAAGTTATACTCGTACATGTACGTGGTGAAGCCTCGGGAATAAAATACATAACACAGACAATGTAAAGAAAACAGATTTCTTTAAAAACCAACTATAACAGAACCTCGTCCCAATATCGGTCAAGTAATGCTGGCACCAACGCACTAAAACCAATTTCCTTAAGTCGATGTCACAATGGAAGGATAAGCTCCTCACACAATATGTGGACTTTAATATACACTTTAGAATATAAAGTAACATGTTCGAGAATATTTTAGAAGAGAACCGGTACGGTTAGCGTCAAAAGTCGTATTGACATTACGAAAATTATCAAATTTGATGTATTGATTTTATTTGATACAAAATCATCGTTACGTTGTCATTTTTAATATTTCTTAATGTTGCCAGTGTCATTAATAAGCATAATCAGCCTTCTAACGTTCCCACTGCTGGGACACAGGCCTTCTCTCTAGGAGAGGGAATTGGCCGTAATCCACCACGCGGGCCCAGTGTGGTGAGTGTCACATGTCTTCGAATTTTTTGTTCTTGGACATGCCGGTTTCCTCACGACGTTTGTCAGCACCGTTTTGAGAGCAGTGGTGATGAAATAAATTACACAAAGTAATATCCTACGGGTATCCTGCGGGTTCTAACCTAGCTAGGTCGCCTGGCTAGGTTAGAACCCGCGACCTACAACTCGTAAGTCGGGGCCGTTACCACTCGGCCACCACTGCTCTGCAGTGTCACCAATAATTTATATGTTTTATGAAAATCAGTAAATATACAAAGTACCCCACACAATATGTCTTACGGAGGAATAGGGTATTTTACTGAGAAAATCTAATTAGTCCGTCGGATAGATTTCCAAAAATATTGGATACCTACGTATTTTTTTCTTTTATAAACAAACAATTAAGACGAAAGAGTTCGTTGAAAACTTGCGTGACGTCACTATGAACTACAATTTTTTCTAGCGACGTGACGTCATCAGCTCCCACTTTTGAACTTTTATACGCTTGATCTTTATGATTTTTTAAGATTTGAAATACGTGACAATATTTTTTGGAAATCCAACGGATGGACTAAATATAATTATGATTTTTGTGTTATTATGAGAATGCTAAGCTCACTTTTTTCAATACTGAGGTCACAGTTTCATATGCAACAAGCTCCTATACAGGTTGCATTACACTGTGGGCTACAAAGAGGCATATGTATGGCACAAAATCATTTGCTGAGTTAGTGGAATAAATAAATAAACAATTTTTTTCCGACATCCACGCGAACGTAGTCTTCTTCTGAAAAGTTTGTTTAGTTGCGCGCGCTAATCTTAGAAACTGCTCATGCTGGGTCGAATTTTAAAATTATTCTAATGTTGGTTAACCCTTTTGTTCAGGAAGGCTGGGATAGGCTATATAACATCTCGCTACGATACATAGGAGCATCATTGAAATATACAAAAATGGTTATTTTTCCCTCTTATGTGACGCAGACGAAGTTGCGCGGGTCAGCTAGTGTATAATAATTTAAAACCTCGGATTTACAGCTAGCAGCAAAAAGTATGAGCAAAGATATTTATTAGGTACGCCGAAATGAAATAAATCGCTGTAAGGACAGGAAATGATACGGCGATTTATTTAATTTCGGCGTATCTAGTAAAGATCTTTGAACGAAGACGGGGCACCATAGGGTCAGTGCCTGCTAGGGTTGCGGAATTTGTTCGAAAGAGTCACCGCGACCCTGGAACGTAAAGGTCACAAGAAGGATCACGGGTGGGTTTTAGTCGGTAAGAGTCTGACACTCCCTTTCGCTCCGCCTAGAGCGGGAGAAGTCATTTGATGATTTCATATCCCGAAAAAATAAATGATGTCTGATAGGGAATGATGAACTTTAAAACAACTACTCTACTAACTGTACTACCAAAGCTCCGAGAATTTAAAAATAACAATCCTTCCGGAATATTATTATAGCAGAAAATTTATGTGTACCGTGTTAAGAGTATGTACAATGTTTAAAGAAGTACTCTTAAGTTCGTCAGAATGTATAACATGAATACATGTTGCTAGATTCTGTAGACGCTGCATCATTATAATTTTGGTGTAGATAAGCGAACGGGGAAATTTCTGAAAATACGTTTCTATCGTGTTTGTAGCTAACTAAATACTAACTTGTGACGGCACGGTTGGCGCAGTGGTTGAGCGAGTGGCTGCTGCGCTGCGTGTCGCGGGGTCGATTCCCGCACGGAACAAATATTTGTATGGCCTACAGATAGTTGTTCCGGGTCTGGCTGTTTGTGTATGTGAGTTTATATGTTTGCAAACGCATCGTTTGTAAAAAACAAAAAAAACTTATCTGATGGTAATTTGTTCATATTATTGTCTGTATGAGGTGTGATTGTTAACGATGTACTGGGATTGCTTGGTACTACTAAAACATGGGTGCATCGAATAGTGGAATTCATCGAAGAATTGGAAACTAACAGAGAACATTGCTTGCAGAGCAGATCGGTCGATGGGGCTGATACATTCAGGAGTTGCTATCGTTCATTCCGGTACACGATCGCAACTGAACAAAGGTTTACGGTGAAAATTCCCCCACAAGTTTCGTCGAACATCTTGTGAGGGCCACTTGGATGCAAGAAGCTCACGATCGGAGATCCTAACGTGCTTTTTGAGGTATGAAGGAGTCTTGGTTGTCATGATAGTCACCCATCCTCGGAACGACCTCGGCAAGCGTTGTTTAACCTTGGAGATCGAACCGTATGGGTGTTATTACACAGCCACGACCTCGTGGTGGTAGTATTCGGAAAATCTAAAATTAAGTATCCGTATGCATTCCACTTCTTTCTTCGATAAATCTTTTAGTGTACAAGCAGCTCGTTTATGGAATGCATTACCCATAGAAGTAAGGCGTGCTCAAACGCTACCAGCGTTTAAAAAATGGTGAAGGTGTATTACTTTTCACCATAATTCTTCCGCTCCTTTCTCAACTATATACCTACTTGTTCGTTATTGTGAGTATATTATATTTCATATATTATATTATGACTAATTAGTATTATTTATAACGTAAATAGTATTATTTTATTTATTTTTACCAAAACTATAATATATGTACAGCGATAATAAAGGCGACATATTATTATTTACATAAAACAATGTCATCACTACCGAAAAAGTGGAACCAGTTACATTAAAACACCCATTTTCAAACATTCATCCTCGATTTATCAGAGGATTTAACCGTTGAAGGAAAATATCGAAAATTCTCATTCAAAATAAAATGGGACGTGGTCGGTACGTGTGAACTAAAGTACTGTCAACACTGCTATTGAAAGAGATTACTTTAAGGGTGCGTTTCCACGGACAGATATACAAAGTACCTACTCTGTACTGTGTGACATTAAAGATAACTGTGTTTTTGCAAAATTAATGGTGAAAGGAATATTGCAGCGCACATAGAAAAATCAGAAGTATTGGACGAGTATTCTTTGACGTATCAAAACAATAAACAATGTCATATGCATCAGGGGTTTGACGTCACTTCTAGGTAAAAAGTATACCAAGGTGCGACGTTACGCGTGCAATAGATAAGTACTCGTCCATTTTTTTTTTGTCTGGAGGAAGAAATCTACTCTGCAATTAAACTTAGTAAATATTGAAGTGTGAACATAAGTTACGAATCCACGCACCTATTCGATTCCTATGTTTTTTAAAAGCAAGAACTTTGTTTTTTGGATGGGACATCATCAAATGACTTCTCCCGCCCTGGGCGGAGCAGAAGGGAGTGTCAGACTCTTACTGACTAAAACCCACTCGTGATCCTTCTTGTGCCCTTTACGTTCCAGGGCCGCGGTGACTCTCAAACAAATTCCGCAACCCTAGCAGGCACTGACCCCGAAAGAACCTGGGTTCTTTAATTCAAAACTGGATAGTAGACTTCAAGGCAAGCGTGGTCTATCGTTGACCATCATCGCAGGATATTTTACTGTAAAAATCTAATTAGTCCGTCTGATAGATTTACCAAAAATATATGACACGTATTTTTTCTTTTTTCACGTAAATAAAAAATGAAGACGATACAGTACGTTGAAAACTCACATGACGTCACGGCTGGTAAAAATTGTAGCAACGTAGTGACGTCACGTGAGTTTTCAATTAGATTTTTACAGTACAATACCCTATTGAGGTGTAACGCAAGCCTATTAATATACCAAAAGTTCCACAGCTCCATTACGCATCCTCGCATCGCTTAGCTTTGTCGCACATCTTTTGTGGAAGCGCACCCTCATCGTGACGAACCGTTCAAAGCGGTAGATGGGGTAAGCTGTGTTGCATATTGATAGGTTGCGATAGGCAACTGATGCGCTATTAAATGTTTTGTTTAATTGACCTGATATTGTACGGCTTTTAGTGGCTTCCATATAATAGTCATTAACTGTGAAAATGAACGCGAGCCTATCAATAAATAAAATGGACATATATTTATATACTAATTATATACTTTATATTATATACAATACTAATATATAAAGCTGAAGAGTTTGTTTTTTTTTTTGCTTGAACGCGCTTATCTCAGGAACTACTGGTCCGATTTGAAAATATTTCAGTGTTAGATAGCCCATTTATCGAGGAAGAAGAGGAGTGGAGCAGTCATGAAAATCACACAAAAGAAGTTGCGTGGGTAAGCTACAGAGTAAGCTGAAGAGTGTATTTATTTGTCTGCTATAACGCGCTCATCTCTGGAAATACTGGTTCTAATTTAAATATATTTTAGAGTTGGATAGTCCAATTATCGAGGAAGGCTATACGCTATATAACATCACGCTATGACCAATGCGAGCAGAGCATTAATAAAAAATAAGCAAAAACGTTTTTTTTTCTCTCTCTGATGTGACGAAGTTGAAATTGCGCGGGTCACCTAGTTATATATATTAGGCTAACTAACTAATTATTATATTTGTTGTAAGTCGTAACTATTTTAAGGTGTTCGCGCGTATTATTAAACAGGCTCTATAACAGGCTCTCTGTACGCGTCCGTTTCAAAATGGCCTAGGATAATGTTCGGATATCTAAAACATGGCGAAGTATTTTCGGGGCTGGAATCATGATGATCAATAAATACTCACAAACCACCAGAAGACAAGAATCAAAGAGAAATATATCTTATATTAATTTTACTCAAAGCCCAATCCCGAGGAATACGCGGACGAAGTCGCGGGCACAGCAAAAAATCTCTCAGTATTTACTTGTGAAGCTTACAGAACATTTTTTTTGTAGTGTTTTATGGCTGTACTCTTCTCATTCTTTTGTTTTTAGGACGTTCTTAGGATATTTTCGAATAGGAAATTTTGAGAAGAAGGCCTCTGTATAAACAGCCGACACAATAGTTAACTACCAAGAAACAACATCTTACGCTTATGCACATAATTAATTTTAAAAAAGTCATTCAAGTAAAAATGAAGGACCGGTCATAGTTCACGGCAACCACTACAAAAATACTGAAAGCAAGATTAACACGAAAAAATGTTCGTTAAAACTTGACAACCTAAAGAAGTTTAAATAAAAACCTCTCTAACGTAATAGGTAGAATAGTGCTGAATAAGTTCTTTCAGCATTTTTCCTCAACGATGGAACGAAGTAAACTCGTTAACTCGCTGAATAGATAATTTCCAAACACAATTTTCTTCACAACATTCTCCCGGGGAGTGTTGAGTTCATAAATAGTGAGAATTCAATTTGTTGGCTCAGCTGTCATTTGTAAATCTTTGGCGGTCGTCACTGATTGGCAAAGGCTAGGCAGAGCGTATGGTCTGGAAGATATAATTGGTGACTCGAGCGAGTTATCTACTCCGATTTTAATATTTATGCGTGTTCCTCACAGATAGGTACTTAATTAGTGAGCTTAACTAATTCAACAATACAGTTAATAGCTAAAATATTTAGAACTAGCAGCGCCCCGTGGTTTCACCCACATAAGTTTCGATCCCGTGGGAATATCGGGGTAAAGATTATTCTATATGTTAAACCTGGTTATAAATCATCTGTGTGCCAAATTCCATCCAAATCCGCTCAGTAGTTTTTGCGTGAAAGAGTAACAAACATCCATCCATACTTACAAACTTTTATAATATTAGTAGGATAGGATATACCTAGTTTCTCCGAAACTCATCCAGCTTCATTGATTCGCGGTTTTTCTGGTCGCCACTGATGATTCTAACTCTAAGGAGTGGCAGTGTTTGGGACTTGTGTGGTGGGTTTATAAGTACCACTAAAAATGTCGGTAGAAATCTAAACAGTTGCCACTAGATATCCATCTCATACCGCATCGGTGTTTTTTCTACCCCGCAACGAAATTGGGTATTTTACTAGATATAATTTTTCATCCGTCCGTTGAATTTTCAAAAAATATAAGTCACGTTTTTTTGCCAAAACAAATCGTAAAAAAATAAAGATAACGTCCATAAAAGTTCTAGAAAGGGGGCTGGTGACGTCATAAGGCTAGTAAAAATTATATGTTTTTGTAGAATACCCTATTAATCGGAAGATAACAGCGGACTAGCCAGTATCCAAACCCATGTCTAAAAATGAACTATAGTTAACAATCTGCCATGCAGGCCAATACAATTCCGTAACCACAGCGAATACAGAGCACGCGTGAAAACCACGGCTTTGACAACAATCGATACCGCAGACGAATATAGAAACTACATTATAGATAGATAGATAGATAGATAGATAAAACATTTATTCAGTACAATACAAGAAGACACGTCACAAAAGCAAAAACATAAATGATAAAAACAGAAAAAAAAAGAAACAAGTAAATAAGAACATTAAAAATGAGCAGAGGTACATAAAAAAAGAAAACGAGGAACACTAACAATAAACTATTAAATAATCTGTGCTAAATAAGGAATTATTTAAAATACAAACTACCTCCGTCCTTAAAATAAAAAAGTTACAAGGTATATAAATAGTAGTCTATGGTTACAAGGCAAAATTCTTGTGCGGTTCGTGTCTTCAAATTGTACCGAATGGGAGTCCAGCTCAGCATGTGCCAGGCGGTCTACCTGACGCTGATATTCTGCTGGATCCCTGGTGCAGAACAGTTAAAAGTAGGAAGGTGTCAGTGTTGTTGAGTAATGATTTGGCATGGTGAGTTACAAGTAATTATTTGAGATTGATTTTAAATATTGTGTTTTGTTTATTTACGTAATAGAAATAAAATTAATATTAGTGGTGTGTAGGTATGTATAACTGTGTTTAAACTATATGAAAAAAAAAAATTAAAATAATTAAATTACATTGTGTACTCGCTGGAATAACTAGGCTTTTTGTACGAGTAATATACGGATTGCTCGAAGAAACATTGCGCACCGCAATAGAGTGGAACTCTCTGCCTGCGTCTGTGTTTCCGAACGCATTCAACCCTAATCTCTTCAAAGTTAGAGTGAACAGGCTTTTTCTGGGTAAGCTCATTCCATCGTCGATATTGTCTGCCACCTGTGACCTAGACCAGAGTCAAGAGCAAACCTATCACAAAATAAAAAAAGGACAGCATTAATATCATTGATGGGATTGAATGGGCTTAAATCGTGTTATACAATATCTGTATCCAGCAACCGCTTATATTTACAGCGCGTATTTGGCACATTTGACCTCTACATTGCTATTTATCGAAACATTTTTACTTTTTGCCAGCCTCTTGGGTACATTACCAGATGCAGAAGAATTTCGCCATCTTTTGCCTATTCTTAGTTAGTTAAGAGTTTTTTTATGTAAGTGTATGTATAGTAATAGTTAGTTATAATGAAACGTTATAATTCATATAAAAAAGAAGGGAAGTTTCTAATTTATGTCTGTTGAATAAACAAAATTAGAAAGAACCTGTTCTTAACAATCTACAAGATCTTTAAAGTACAACAGACAACGAAATTGTCTGTTCCATCTACAAATGATAATGCTCGTACTTGACGAATTCCCGACATCCTTGATCGCTCAGCAACACATTTACCATTAGCCTAACGTGTCCTCAATTCCCCCCTATTACCCCTTCCAACGCGTTAATAAGAAGACCCTACCTCCTTTACGTCACCAACATCAAAAGAAAATGTTTCCATTACTAAGGATACATTTACAAAATAATTTCAGTGTTCAATTCTAAAGTTAATGGCGCGAAAAACGGCATTGATGTCAAGACCAATACAGTTAAAAAGGCGAAAACGTTTCATCCTGTCGTGTTCCAGATAAAAATATACATTTTCATAAAAAAAATAAACATTGTCACGCGAAAAGGTGATAAAAGCAACTGGTAATAATTTACGAGTTCCTAACGCCACCTTTATTAAATTTTTAATTCTACATTCAAAAAGCCTTTTTCGCTTAAAAGGAGAAAGTTCGAGATTATTTTAAGGAACATCTGTGTTTTTCAATGGTGAAGCTATTAAGCTTTTTAAATGTTAAATTCTTTCGAAGTAAGAAAGATCTTTGAAGACTATTTTAATGCGGAAATGTGGAAATATTTTCTCGGTATCTTTTAGAAGCTTTTTTCACATAATTATGAGGATGTTATGCGAGTAACACGACGTCTGTGTAATGATATTTTGAGGCTACTTTGTCGTATAATTTGCTTTGGGCCAGACTCTGAATGTGTTTTTTTCTTTTTGTGTTTACAATGGCTCTATGTGACGTAATCATTCGCGTATTCTGTGGGCTTTGTGAAAAACGTATTACTTTTGAACATGACTTTGTATTTTATGTCATGGAAGGGTTTTTGCTTCCACGGCTTTACTAATTCTGGCAACCAAATCCCTGTTTTTTATTAATTTTTTTTTAATTAATATTATAATTTTATCCAATAGGGATCAAATAAAAACTGTTTATTTGCATGAAAATACATACAAATTACAAGGAAAGATCTTATATCCTAAAATTGATTGTATTCTGCCTTCAAGCAGGCGTGTACATTATTTACATAAAATATATTTTTATCATGCAATTAAAATTTTATTATAATTATTCTACAATCAATTTTTCATTTAGGTTACCTTCAGATCTGTATAATATACGAAGGCCTTTTGACATTCTCATACAGACGATGATAACCTGGTGGGAGTCACTAACGCAAATATTCCAAAAAAATAGTTGTAGTTTACGTTTTGGGATATGAGCCAAAGTATTGGTATGGATTTTGTATCCCATCGTATTTCCAAATGTGACTTTGTAATAAGAGTTCATAACTCTGGATTGTACTTTAATTTTATAAAAAGCTATTTACACAAAATGTTTTCTGGTTGCCGTTTCAAGATTGTTTTTTTTTTTGTGGAGTTAACTGTACAATGTGATGATGCCTATTTCCTTTTCTTACAATGTTCAGAATAAAAAATATAACCAAAAGGAATAGAAGTGAGTAGGTATATTCGTAGTGTGAGCACTTTCAGTTTCCTATTCGTTGGAACAGCGAGATAAGTACTTGGCCTTAATGGCGGCGGTTAAAAGAACAAGTACATGATATTCCTTTTACATGCCACGATGTTAGAGCTGCCATTTATTTTAAAAGTTACACTACCCTTCTTTACATAAAAAACCCGTATTTATAAAATAAGAGACGACCAAAAGTATTACTCTCATGAGAAGTGGCCGTCTAGCTGCATATTTCTTTTTTGCTTGAAAATACATCTTATCGCTCAGTATGCTACAAGCCACAAGCCAAGAGGTATATACAAGTATAATCAATCAGCCTTTTAATGTTCCTCCAGTCTTCTTAAAGGGTACCAAGTTACAGTTAGGTACTGGGTTTTGAAGGCCATATAGGCAGTCACCTCATGTAAAATATTGGTATTTAGCTGCATCAGTTATGAATAAATACCGGCCCAAATATACAGAACTGTTACCTCTGCTCGGCTGGTCTGTCTTCCTTTCTCATGTTTCTCTTAAGTGTTGCCACGTCGACCGGTTCTGTGCGTCTTCCACCAGCGGATTCTTGCAGCCTTCACCAAGTCTTTTTATTCTTTCTTTCTTTCTTTTAAGTCATAAGAACTCAGTTCGCTCAACAATCTGTTCTGCGAGAGCCCTGCAAAATGACCGATTAAATTTTGGTTATCGTTCGGATATCTCCATTTTTGAAACGATCAAACAAGGAAACTCCGCGCATGGCTCTTTGGATGACTTTATTACTTCGTATGTAGCCCATAGCTAATAGCTGCTTGAGTGAATTTATTTTTAAGCGAGTCAACACTTATTCTATCGCTAACGTTCTTTGTGTATGATGATATTCGATGAGCAATTATCATCAAACATAAATTAAACCACGTGAATCTTGCTCTTAATAAAAGTTGGCACTAAGTCCTAAGTTGTAATAGTCTATACGTTCGATCTCGCTATAATGAACGTAAACTGGCATCCCGAATTGGTACATTCCTCTTCAGTTAGTAGATTAAAAAAACTGTAAGTACTATACAAAGGAACCGTCGCCCGATTGCAGTGAAAAGATTATTATTTATTTTGTTTTTAATTTTTTAGTTCACTCTTTTGTCATGGCAGGTGTATTTTTTTTGTAATTATTTGTTTTTATTTCGAGCAAGTTTTAGATGATGACAGTATGTGTATTTTGTTTTCATGAACACAAAGTATTTTGTGTTTTTTTTTTATTTGTGAACCATGCTTATGTTACCCGGGATAACTCAACGCTTCTAACGATATCACAAACATACATACATACATGAACCCTAAAAACATAATACTCCTTTTTTTGGGCAGTCGTGTAAAAACCATTTTGAAACAGAGATCAACTACTACCAGTTTAACAACCACATCCTATTGATTTAGGCAGAGCTTTAATTCTAAAAGAAGGACGAAACTATTGCTAAATATTAATTGAGCACAAATCCGAACTCCGTGAATAACCATCAAGTATTGACGATACACTACTCGTGGTCGTATCGTACCCGTGTCGTACTCGTATCGCCAGTTATAAACGCCCCACAATATCGTCCCCCTAGTTCACATAACACGAAGTTGTACCGAATACTAGATATGACTGCTCCCTGCCTTCGATTTTATGCATGGAATTATATCTTCTAGTGTTATGGCTGTTCCGTCTTTTATTAAGCTGTGTTGGCTAGTTTTAATTGTGTTTCTGTAGCAGTGGCGATTAGGGGTAGCGGAGGTAATATGCTAGATGCATTTGGTTGCATGTGGGGTGGGGTGTTTGCACTGTTTGTGTCTATTTCTGGTTAAGAGGATTTCAAAATAGGGATTATATAAGCTTTAATTAAATTTGTAATGTTTGATTAAGGCATTTTAAGCTTCTTGAGCTGAATAAAAACCACTTACTCTTTTCCTACTGAGTCGAAATTTTACATGTTGCTCGACACTAGGAATTGCTCCTGTATCGTGGGTGCGTTTAAAAACATACAAACTCACGTATGTATACTGAAACACCCGAAAAAACTATCTGTAGGCCATAGAAATATTTGTTCCCTGCGAGAATCGAACCCGTGTCACGCAACGCAGCAGCCATCCGTGTCGTCCAAGCTACACTTTTAGCACAGTGATAGTAATAAAGGGGTGTTTTGATCCTTCAAAACACCTTGCTTGCTGAGCACAGATCGCGCCCACAGCCTCTTAAACATCCTTGTTTAAGAGGCTGTGGGCGCGATCTGTGCTCAGCAATGGGAATTTTAATATTGATTGCTTGAATGGGAACTTTAATATACTTACATAACTATGACCCGATTCTCCATTTAGGTTTCGCTCAAGACGAGGCAAATATCTTGTGTTGTTGTTGGTGTTTTTCTATGTGTAAGATTGTTTTCTTCCTGAATTCCTCTGTGTTTGTTTATGTGTGTGTATTGTCCATACTACACATTTTGTGACAATATCAACAGCAAATTTATACTACGTTGTATTATTAATTAATACAACGTAGTATAAATGTGTTCCGGATGAAACGGCGTAAATAACCTCCAATTTACAATATCTGAAGAATTTCTTTTTTAGAAGTTCAACATTAAACTACAAAGAAAAACGTGAAAATTTTCATTGTTCATGAAAACTTTATATTGAGCCAAAGTTACTATGGACATCTGACGTCCTTTCATGTTTTTTAGCTGTTTACACATGAAGAGCTCGATAAAAGCGCCCGTGAAACTTTGCCTTTCCAGACCCCCCTTTTTTTCTGGATGGGAAATCATCAAATGATTTCTCCCGCTCTGGGCGGAGCGGAAGGGAGTGTCAGATTCTTACTGAATAAAACCCATCCGTGATCCTTCTTGTGCCCTTTGCGTTCCACGGCCGCGGTGACTCTTTCGAACATATTCCGCAACCCTAGCAGGCACTGACCCTATGGGGCCCCGTCTATGTTGCTGACGGTTCTAGTCGGTAGTCTTAAAAACTGGATTTTAAAAGTCAAGAAAATCCGATATTTTCAATGCAATCCCTAATTGCTCGCCAGCCGCAGGCCCGTGCCTACGGTGGCCGGGAATCGGCCTGCGTTTCCCGACGCCCGGGGCGTTTTCTTCTGTTGCGGCGGCTGGAGCGAGAGGTTTCCCTCTCCTTCGCTAGCATTACTGCTTCGCAGAAGGAGTTGACCGCTTCCCATGCCTCTTCACTCCGGACCATGGCTTGAACCAGGGCCGGACGCCAGAGGTCGCCGCCGCCGATCGCCTCGACGAGACACGGCGGTGCTCCGCCCAAGCAGGGCAGACCTCCACCGTATGCTCCACCGTGTCCTCCGGACGATCAGCAGAGTGTTGATACCCGGACGTGTCCTCCCGCTGGATCCGACACAGGTACCTCCCGAAACAGCCGTGTCCGGTGAGCACCTGCGTCAGGCGGAAGGTGAGGACGCAGTGGCGTCTCTCCAACCATTCTGTACCTCTCTGCGATCATCTGTAGTAAGTATCACAGGTTTGCGCCAGATCTCTTAAGTCGTAGATAACGCGGTGAGTCCCTTGTACACTACGACCACATCTACTCTAGCATTTTTATTACGTTTTGTCTACGATAATTAGGTACGCCTTTGTCGCATTTTCGTTTTGTGATCCTTATCTTGTTATTTCCTTTCTTTGATTATCCACATTTGTAACAAATCCCAATCTTTGTTTCTTTCGCAGAAAATAGGCATAGAAATAAATAAAACAATAGAAATCTAAGTAAAGGGACGTTGGTCGACATTTGTTAGGACTTATCTAAGGCGGGAAAAATGTTCCTGCCTAGAGCCCACTGGTTGAAATATTACCTCCCAATAATATGAGACCTATGTTTAGTCACTTGCTAGAGAGATAATGATTTTTCTTTACTTTCGGTCTATTTGTAGCTACGTCAGTAATTTCTAAAATTTCCGAAAGTGCAAAGAGTTAGCCCCACTTGAGGAGCTCGTGGTTAAATTATAAGGACCGTACGGGTCGATCTTCAAGGTTAAGCAACGCTTGCAGAGGTTGGTCTGTGGATGGGTGACCATCTTAACATAACGAGACTTTTCCGTGCCTCGGAAAGCACGCTAAGCCGTTGGTCCCGGTTGTCATTTGGAGTCTTTGGCAGTCGTTACGGATTGTCAGAAGCCAGAAAATCTGACACTACTTCTTGCCAAGAAGTACAGTGTTCCCTAGTTAATGGGTTGTGGAGGTCTGGTAGGCAGCCGTTGCACGTAAAATACTGGTATTCAGCTGAATCCGGCTTAACTGGGATCCGACCCCAATATAGTTGGGAAGAGGCTAGGCAGATGATGCAAAGAGTTATCCCCACCTCCCCGTCTCACGTGTTGATGTTTTCACAATGCTGGCAGAAAATATTATATTTTTATTTAATATTTATAGCGTAATTTGTACGGCGGCCATAGCCTAGGCGTATTACTTAGAAAAGTGTTGAATCCTTTGTAGTACAGTGTTTATTTTTAAATGAATAAATCCTATGTGTGCTCGAATAAGCTAAAAGTATTGTGGAGGAGAAACTGTCCACACTTAATTACGATTATAGTTGGTGCATATTTCCCCCTTTTCATATTATTTAAACAAGAGAGAAGTGGTCCCAGGCTACTGTACCTTCATCGAATTAATTTCTTGTTGGAATTATTATGTAACACAAATATGTCAAACTCGTGAAGAGCTCGAGGCTAAATAATAACAGCCGCAAGAGTCGAACTCCAAGGTTAAACTTGCCGAGGTCGGTCTCTGGATGTAGGGGTGACCATCTTCACCTCCTTGAAACAGTGATACTTACTAAGGAGGAGGCGGACCGCGTGTGAGAGAGGGAAACCTCACGCTCCAGCCGCCGCAACAGAAGAAGACACCCCGGGCGTCGGGAAACGCAGGGCGATTCCCGGCCACCATAGGCGCGGGCCTGCGGACGGCGAGCTATGGATGGCTTGCCGTCCGATAACAACCAGGCCCAGGTGGATGGCGCGTAGTGTTCCACGCGCGCCTCAAAGAGCTGCAGCAAAGTAGACGGGACCCCATAGGTTCAGTCCTGCTAGGGTTGCGGAATTTGTTCGAAAGAGTCACCGCGGCCCTGGAACGCATAGTGCACGGGAGAAGTAGAAGGTGGTTTTAGTCAGTAAGCGTCTGAAACTCACAAAACCATGGGGTGACCATCTTGATATACCAAGATAGTGTCTCGGAAAGCACGCTCAGCCGTTGGTCCCAGCTGTCATTTGTAAACCTTTGACAGTCGTTATGGATTTCAGAAGCCAGGTCTGGTAGGCAGATGCTCGATGCAAAATACTGGTATTCAGTTGATACCGGTTTGACCGGAAGCCGACCCAATATAGATGGGAAAAAGCTAAGCAAATGATAACAAATATGTCAAACAACACAAATCTTTTAAGCTCTTCGAGAAGTAACCTTAAATAACTTATCCAACCCATCATTTCCAATCCGATACTACAGTAACAACCAAGGAAATAGCCTAGAGAAGCCGCTATAAGACGAAAATCAATAGTTGGTCTCCCTATACGATAGCCTCGTAAAAGGGGACCCTATCCTTTGTGGATTCCAGATGACTTACGGCCTAGTTCGGTCCACATAGATGTATAATTTATCAAGATCGATTGATTTATATGGTTTACGTTGAAGCTCGAGTGTACTTGCACATGATAATGGGCGAGGGTAAGAGGCGTATACTGCTTGGTGATATATTGGGATCGGGCTGTCTTTTTAACTATAAAGGTAGGTACTCATTTTAATTTGTCGTATGTACTCTGGTGTTGGTTTGGAAATACATCTTGAAATATATTTCAACATACATCATAAGTTCCATAGTATTATAATGTATGTAATTGTATATGTATAGGACACCCATAAATTATTTTATGGAATTACTAACACTTCGTCCGCGCGGAGTTCGTATTCTCTATAGGGAGGGTAGTTTAATTTTAATAAATGCGAAATTGCCTGCTAGGTTTGCGGAATTAGTTTGAATGAGTCACTGCGGCCCTGGAACGCAAAAGGCATCAGGAGGAACACGGATGGGTTTTAGTTAGTAAGAGTCTGATACCCTTTTCCACTCCGCGCAGAGCAAAAGAAGTTGTTATGAGGCGGCGAGCCACCAATGCTCGCCGTCCGCAGGCTCGCGCTTATGGGGCCAGGAATCGCGCTGCGACTCCCATCGCCCGAGCGTCTTATTCTGTTGCTATGACTAAAGCGTGAGTTTTGTCTCTACCTTCGCTGGTATTACTGCTTCGCAGTTGGAAATGACCGCTTCCAATGCCCACTTTTTGTCGGCTACGTTCCGTCGCCTACGCAACAGTCTGTTGCCATTATCTATGTTTTTTTATGTATTTTTTTTTCCTATCTATTTAATTTTGCACTCTGCCACTGCTGTTCTGTCTAGGCGCACTATAAGGACTGGATAGGCTGCTCCAGCAGACGTCATTTTGTCAGTGCCGGCTGTCGCTGAAAATCAGCGCTTAGACTCAGTCTCGTACAAGAGTCCTAGCATTATGCTGAGCGACAGCCATTTTGCGCAAATGTGACGCATACCTTCCGAACTTTTAACTAGGTATTATTTTTGTTTTAGTTCTAAGCTGTATTTTAAATTCTTTGGTGTGCGTCATGCTTGGCGCAAATAAACAGTTTTTCTTTCTTTTCTTTCTTTCTTTCACTAGATCCGGATCGTGGATTGAATCAGGGCTGGAAGCGAGAGGTCGCCGCCGCCGATCACCTCGACTAGGACACGGCGTGCTCCGCCCAAGCAAGGCTCCACCGTGTCCTCCAATCCACATATTGCTGACACCAGGGCCCCAAGTCTGCTATTTTTATAAATTTGTCATTCCCACACGATCCCATTGTCATTTTGCTAAAAGTTCGTAATCTGTTAAATTCATAATGGTCGAACATTGGTCGGTCAATGGTCTCGTAATACTTTTTGATATTTCTTACCGAGCTATTAAAAGAAATGACTGCACAACGACGTTGTAAGGTAGGTCACTGATCAAATTAACTGTCAACGTTTTAGCAGATTACCGCATACGTCTGTAATTCATTTGTCATTATGTACGAGATTACCATTCTATGATATTTTTTTCAATGGAGTGTCAGTGGTTGACCTCTGGAAAGTCACAGTGACGCTTTTATATTAGTAGATTACCAAACCTGTCAAAATCAACCATTATGAAATCAATGGTAGACCATCCTGACACTATTGTAATAGCAGACTTGAGGCCCTGGGCGTGTCCTCCCGTGGAATCTAAAACAGGTCGCTTCCGAAACCGGAACACGTTTGGGGACCTATCTAAGACCCTCCAAACCCTACTTCAACGAAGACTAAGACATTTTCATTTCCCCAAAACGTTTATACCCATTAAGCATCACAGTTTTAGCGCAATGCTGTTTGTACATAATGTATATAAATACTCATCAGTACGACAATACAAGCTAGCTGACAAACATTGGCAAGGCTTCAAGACAATTATAATTTGTACGTATGCCAATGTTTGTCTCTGCGAAGTGGTGACTGATGGTGAACATACGAGGCGGGAATCGGGGCGGAGACGATCGTGTTTTGTTTTCTGTCTTGCAACCTACATGAAGGTATCGTAATCATTAGTTTTGTGTTGATGATTTAAAATTAAAATAACCACATCTTATATAAAAATAATTAAGGTATTATAATAATAATAATAGGGTATTTTACTGTAAAAATCTAATTAGTCCGTCTGATAGATTTATAAAAAATATTGGACACGTATTTTTTCTTTTTTCACGTAAACAAAAAATGAAGACGATACAGTGCGTTGAAAACTCACGTGACGTCACGTCGCTGGTAAAAATTGTAGCAACGTAGTGACGTCACGTGAGTTTTCAACGCACTGTATCGTCTTCATTTTTTGTTTACGTGAAAAAAGAAAAAATACGTGTCCAATATTTTTTATAAATCTATCAGACGGACTAATTAGATTTTTACAGTAAAATACCCTATTAAAAGAGATGAGAGAAAGAGTGAAGTCAGTCTAAGACTGCAGCTGTCTAACTATCTACATGCCAGTAGTTGTATTCGCAATACTATAGTGGCACGTCTTACATTAACCCAGTAACTGGGTTGTTGTGGCCGGAAATGCAATCAGTCCAAGTAAAATACCTGGCATTCATCTATAGCTAACCCCAACATAATTGGAAAAATACTAGTCAGATGATGTTAAGTTAAATCATAGTTTAAGGGTCATGATAGAATGTTGCGGAATTTGTTCGAAAGAGTTACCGCGGCCCTGGAACGCAAAGGGCACAAGAGGAACACGGGTGGGTTTTAGTCAGTAAGAGTCTGACACTCCCTACCGCTCCACCCAGGGCGGGAGGGGTAATTTGATGATTTCCCATCCAAAAAAAAAAAAAGTGTCATGATAGAATTGTTCGTATCTGAAGTTGGATCTAGTATTTTGACCTGTTTCTTTTCATCCTCCTTTTCTAACCACTAGATTTATTTTTTAATCCAGCATATTTTTTTTTGTTTATTTCAATATAAACTTGATAGCGCGCCCGTCCTTTCTCCTGATCGTATGTTTCCATCCTCACCCAGTATATCAACGTATGCAATCTCATCGGTATAATACAATACTAAGATTTATTCTCTATTAGTTTGACCCGCGGCTTCACTTGGGATTCTGACCACGCCTAAACTGATCTGCTGAAATATGGTTGATACATTGAAATATGTTAAGCTTACAAGCTTTTATTGAGTGTTGCTAGCGAAGGAAAATACTTCTGAAGATATTGGCAGTTGCATATCCATGTAGTGAAGAATACTGATGGGGTGAAGTTATTCTTTCTCAATGGTCTTTACTAGGTAGGTGTCTGAGGATGGACGGTGCTTCCGAGGCCGGCCTAGGAAGAGGTGGTGACACAACCTAACTGCCTATTGCAGGGGCTGGTTCGAGGCACCGCGGCAAATCGCTGCATAGCGGACGGAGCTCCGGCAGGATCTCATGGAGATATGGAGACAGCGATTGTTGCAACCCAGCGCTGGGCACGCCACCATTGTGGCTCTTTAGGGAGAGATTAGAAAGACGCCACGGCGTCCTCATCTTCTGCCTGATGCAGTTACTCATCGGAGACTGCTGATTCGGGACGTACCTGTTTCGGATTCAGCAGGAAGATACGTCCAGGTACCGAAACCACCACCGGAAATATCAATACATACTTATTTGAAGTTCTTGACTCTACAGGAGGGCCTATCACATAATTTAGATCGATGACCTGGTGAGTGAGGCCCACGGGAGTCTGCTGGAAGTGAGAAGCACAGGACTGTTTGATGTAGCAACGGTTTGAGTAACCTTATTTCCAGCACTGCAGCCCTATTATGACGTCTTTAATCCATCATGATTCCTGTGTCAGAGAGAGACGGAGTTACACAAGATGAATAGCACTATCCCTTTCCCTCACACGTATCATGATAGCATTGGCACTTCGTAGTACGGCCACAGGACTGTTTGATGTAGCAACGGTTTGAGTAACCTTATTTCCAGCGCTGGGCGTCTTTTTGCTGAAATAATGAGGACATCAAGGCATTTATTTCTACTTGAATGTCTTTTCTATTATCTTTAATGTGTCTATCATAGCAATTGATGTACATCAATTAACAGGTGATTAAAAAAATCATGTGTAGAAGCGACTTTAACTCAAAATTGAGTTTTCTATCAACACACCTTTGAGTGATATAGAGATTAGCATAGAGAGTAGGATCCAGTGCATACGTACTTATTCTTATTATGCGACATATTTTTTTTTAAGTCGTGGGCAATGCTAGTTGTACAATAAAAAGCATAATATTTAATCACGTTGTTTATGTGTCGTTAATTAAATCTTAATAAATAGTAACGATTTCTAAAGACAGAAATAATTTACAATACTATATATTGTATCGTACATACATAGTAATACCTTCACATGTATGTAAATACAAATGATATTGTTCCGCGCCAGAATTAAGTTAGGATGATAGCGGCATTCGGTACCACTAGCGCCATCTAGTATCGAGTAGCAGAACTAGTGAAGTCAAGGACCTTCGAGATTTATCTATGCTAGAATTCTCGGACCTTAGTCGGTCGCGACCGATATGTACGCGAACTTTCTGGAGTTCTACTCGGTGCCCTATATAAGGCCGGCACATGTGCCGACCGAGTCAGTATTGGAATTGCGATACAAGTGATAACTTCGAGAGCGATCTTCGACTGCGAACTCAAGTGATTAATAGTGCGATTGTGTTTTGTGATTAGTGAGTTAAAGTGTAATTAGTGTGGTGTAAATTAAAGTGTCATCTTTGTTTATTTAATCGGCTGATTTTATTGTAACGAACCCGAAGCTCGTAACAATATACATACACATATCTACGAACATTGAACCAGGAACAATTTGATGACGATTATCATAATGACTAATTATTGCAAACAGACAAACGCCCTAACTTCTGTTTACCTAGCATCAGAACTAGAACGTGAGTGTATATCTAGATATAATTATAACCATATTATTCCTAAGTTAGTTTGCTTGAATTGGAACACTAATAAGATGTCATAATTTCTAGATTTCATTTCCATGTTTATTGGTAAATGAAGGAAAATTATTAGATAAGAGTTGCTAGACGCTATGAATATGTTATTATGTATAGTTATTCTAATAGGAACCCCAAACTATGTATGTATATGTTAATTTAGACTTTATTTTTCTCTGCCTTAGGTCTGTTTAGCTATGTCTGGTCTTTTTTTTAAGGATGGGATGTCATCAAATGACTTTTGCCACTTTGGGCGGAGCGGAACACAGTTTCAAACTTTTACTGACTGTAACTCCGTATTGCTCCAAATGCCCGTTACGTTCCAGGGTCGTGGTGATGCCCTGGCTGGGGGCCTTAAATTCATTTGAGGCCACCACAGGATTGTCCGGTTGAGCAGTAACCAGCCTTAGTGTGCTGAACTGCGAGTGGTCCATTCAAAAAAAAAAAAAAAAAAAAAAAGGGTCGTGGTGATTCTTTCTAATAAATTCCACAACCTCGCAGTTGCCGGGGCCCCAAGTCTGCTATTTTTATAAATTTATCATACCAACACGATCCCATTGTCAATTTGCTAAAAGTACGTAAACTGCTAAATTCATAATTGTCGATCATTCTAATTTATAAGCTATTAAAAACAAAGACAGCACAATGACGAAAGTCATAGTGATGCTTTTAAATTAGTAGATTACCAAACTTGTAGTACTTACTTAGTAGACAACCAAAAAAGTTTGGTAATCTACTAATACAAAAGCGTCATTATAACTTTCCAATGGTCAACCACTGACACTCCATTGATAGAAATGGCATAGAATGGTAATCTCGTACATAAAGACAAATGTATGACAGACAGTAGTCTGCTCAAATTTGGACAAATCCTTTGATCAGTGACCTATCATAAAAATGTCGTTGTGCAGTCATTTCTTTTAATAGCTCGGTTATCAAAAAGTATTACGAGACCATTGACCGACCAATGATCGACCATTATGGATTTAGCAGATTACGAACTTTTAGTAAAATGACAATGGGATCGTGTTGGAATGATACATTTATGAAAATAGCAGACTTGGGGCCCTGTGGCCGTATTACGAAGTGCCAATGCTATCATGATTCGTGTGAGGGAAAGGGATAGTGCTATTCGTCTTGTGTAACTCCGTCTCTCTCTGACACAGAAATCATGATGGATTTAAGACGTCATAATAGGTCGCCTGGTAGGTTGACACTCGGTTGATTTAACCTCCCCTACGGCTCAGGCTCTATCCCACAGCCTCGTGTATGATGAGCAACTTAGCTCACTTTTATCTTAATGTACAATTATTTGTAACAAAACTGCAACAAGGCAATTGTTGTCTTTAATTGATTATAGTTTGAACTTTCAACTATAGATACTGACTACATGTGTTATATTTTATATTTGTTAGTGTACTTATGTAATTTAAATTATTATTTGCATGCCACCTACTGTGGCAGGGCACAGAGACACATTACCCTGCATTTGTTCCATCCGTATTTTACCCGTGTTAAAGTATCAAAATAAATAAAACAAAATATAAAAGAAACCTTCAATTGACTAACGCACAATCACACAACTTCCTCATTCAAAACCATTCCTACATTCATTCATTTCCTTCCTTCTGCATTCATGTCAATCCTTTGACAACTCTCAAGAACTCAACGAAAAAATGGCGCCGGCTATAAATTATAAATGAACAATGTTGTAACCAAAACCCACCTACGAAGACTTTCAACAATTCAGTGAAGTGTTAAGTGACAAACGAGGGACGTCCGCGGACTATATTGGAGTGGCGCCACGAGAAAACCATCGTTTGTGAAGAAGACCCGTGAGTACTTCCCTTTCAATCCCAGTTTGTTCCCGTGATTGTATGGCCACAGTTCCATCAAAGGTTTTATTCAACGTTTACCATATCAACCCGTGTACACTTGTTTTTATAAATGTTTTTCTTATTCTTAGTATAAGGTGTTAAATAAAGTACCTGCAAATAAATAATACTAATAAATAAATAAAGGTATTTGATTTGAAAAAAAAAAGCATGGAAACAGTAAGACGTCTAGAATATTTGAGCCAACAATATTCTTAAAGTCTTGTCTATAAAAGCTAATTAATTTAGGAAATTGCTTCATCATTAATTATATCCCTTGAGGAAAAAAAATGTAATCCTCAGAGTAAGATTGAGGCTATCGAAATATTGGAGTTTTTTAAATAAGGGAAGGTAATTGTAATTTTATTTTTAACCGAACTATGAGTTTTGAGATTACTTAGCTTCCGCCCGCGGCTTCACTCGTTTTAATAGGGTAGTTGACTAAAATAAATAATTTATCTGACAGATAGATTTCCAAAAAAATATTGGATACGTATTTTTTCTTTTTTCACGTAAACAAAAAAGGAAGATGATACTACGTGCTACAATTTTTACTAGCGAAGTGACGTCACAAGCCCTCACTTTGATGTTTTTTTTTATTTTATAATAGACTAGCAGCACTCCGCGGTTACTCCCACGTAGTTCCCATTCCCGTGGGAACAGGGGGATGAAATCAAAGTCAAAGTCAAAGTCAATTCATTTATTTCAACTAGACCATTAACGGCACTTTTGAACGTCAAAACATTTGAAAATAAAAATATTATAGTGACTCTAGTTGTCCATTCGCAAAAAGTAGATTCTTATGGAGAAGAACGGACAAGAAACTCCATAGTTACTCTTTTCAAATATGTATAAGTTTTACAATATTTTGTATACATTAGCCAATTGGTTATATGTGAGGACGATGCACCCGAATAAAACTAATTACTATACTATTAACAGGTACAACAAAGAAACAACAGCAGAGGTATAATTAATAAATTTGCTAGTCAGGGACATAGTACTCACATATTTACAATTTTTTAATCCTTATTTTATATAATTACCAACAATGAATCAGTGTGTGTTAAATTAACTATAAAAGATCAGTAACACCGTACAGACAGACAAGTTTGGCTTTGTCTACTACACCCAATATTGTCCTATGGAGCAGGACCAGCATGTTTCCAAGCATTCTTATCTTGAATATAGCTTGTTTACAAAGAGTGCTTTTAACATAGGTTTTAAATTTCCTTTCATTTAATTCTAATATGTCACAAGGTATTTTGTTGTAACATTTAACACTGTACCCCATGAAAGATGTACGTACTTTAGCTAATCTATATAATGGTTGATCTAATTTATTTCTATTTCTAGTATTAAAATTATGTCTATCACTAATTTTGCTAAAGAGATGTCGATTTTTCCTCACATACATAATATTTTCATATATGAATTGACAAGGGACTGTCATAATATTAATCTTTTTAAAAAGTTCCCTAAGAGAATCACGGCGACAAAGTTTATAAATGGCTCTGATAGCACGCTTTTGCAAAATAAATATGGATTCCATATCAGCAGCCCGACCCCACAGCAGAATACCGTACGACATAATGCTATGAAAATAACTAAAATAGACCAAACTATAGCCTATGTCATCCGAGGATAGTGTAGCTTTAAAACTGTTCAAGAATTTTTCAAATCGGTTCTGTAGTTTCGGAGCCTATTCAATACAAACAATCAAATCTTTCCTCTTTATAATATACTCGTAATTATAATAGATTTTATAAAGTAAACAACACGCGTCCAATATTTTTTAGAATTCTATCTGATGGATAAATTCGATTTTCTTAGTCAACTACCCTATTAGTACTTCCCCCCTTCATAATTTAGTATGTGTTTATCTGGTTTATAAGCTACTAGCAGCACCCCGCTGTTTTACCTGTGTAGGTCCCGTTATCGTGGGAATATGGGGGTAAAATATAGCCTATGTTACTCAGGGTGAAAGTAACTTTCCAATGGTGAATGAATTTTTGAAATCGGTCCAGTAGTTTTTGAGTTTATTCGTTACATACAAAAATTCAAACCTTTCCTTTTTATAATATTAGTATAGATATATATGTATAAGTGAAGAAAGCTACTGAGGCATTGTCCTCTTTAGGATTTGTTATTCACAAAAATCAACCAAAATTGTAACATAACAATATTATTGGGTTTAAGTGTTTTTTACTTGGACTAGCAGCTTCCCGCGGTTTCACTCAGTCCCGTTCCCGTAGGAATTAGGGGATAAAATATGTCTATGTTATTCGCTGATAATGTAGCTTTTCATAGGTGAACAATTGATTAAAATTGGTCCAGTAGTTTCGGAGCTCTTTCAGTACCAATAAACAAAAATATCTTTCCTCCTTACTAGGTATTTTTTCTATTGACAAACAAACATACGCACCCTCACGTTCATTATACAAGTTAGATAATTTGGACCCACACCGGTTATGACAACGGTCAACAGGGTGCACCTTGAGCGTACTAAAAATATTGCTGACCATAAGTCACGTTTCCTGACCCGACCATCCCTTATCTTAGGGTAGGCAGAAAATATAAGACGACGCATAAGTTGGGTCCTGCATACCTCATTTATCAATGTCTACATGTTGATGAGTACATGAGGTTCAAATTTGAGGAAAGGGAAAATTTTGATGCAGATGTGGTTTGAATGGGTGAGTGAGAAGTTTGTGGTTCCAAGTGTAGACCATGCAGGGACAACATAGATAATAAATTACCTTTATAATTTGAGTTATGTCAAAGTCAATTCATTTATTTGAACTGCACCAATAAACGGCACTTTTGAACGTCAAAACATTTGAAAATAAAAATATTATAGTGACTCTAGTTGTCGCAAAAAGTAGATTCTTATGGAGAAGAACGGATAAGAAACTCCATAGTTACTCTTTTCAAATATGTATAAGTTTTACAATATTTTGTATAAATTAACCAATTGATTATATGTGAGGACGATGCACCCAAATAAAACTAAGTATTTTAATAGCGATGCGTCACGAACTCAAATTGGTGCTAAAATAATGATATTTGGTTGTGCAATCGGTATCTTTGATTATCAAGTAAGTCACATAACCAGTACTATGGATTGCGAATATTTTTTATAATAAAAAAAGTTTTTCTTTTTGATTTGCGATTAAATACGGCTATTATTTTATTATTAAAAATTAAACCCAAATTTAGGTACATTGCACACATTTATAATTTATGTATAAATTATTTTCATACATTTTTTTAATTTATAAAGAATATCTATACATTCAGTCTCCGCGCGAACGCGTAAGCGAACGGGTGCAGAATAAAAATAAAATAATGTCTACCGAAGTTGTGAAGTGTTCACAGTGTAACATAGTTATTAATGAGCTATTATGCTTCACACAAAACAAAATATGTGTTATGGATGAAGTAAGTCTAATTAGACTTATTATAAGTGATTTCTCTGCATCAGAAATCAGTGTCGCGAAGGAACTCCTTTTTACGTCTTTTTCAACTACCGTCAGAAAAGTGGCGCGACGTAAAAATAAAGAACAAAAGGATGTGGAAGATATCATAAGTGCCTTTAAAACTGTTGATCCGGATAAAATTCCCATCTTCGTGGCAAAGGAACTTCATAAATTGCCACCGGTAACCTTTGATCACATAGATGCAACTAGGTTGTTAAAAGATATCGTGATACTGCAGTCGGAACTAAAACTTATCAAGGAATCTTATGTTACGAGTGAGTACTTAAAAACTGCATTGAATGACATGAAATATGCATCATTATTAAATGAAGAATCCAATATAAATAACAGACGAGGTGCCTATTTATTAGATAGCGGACCAACCGGTTTTTTGAATATTGATGACGCATCCACCGCATCAATAAAAAATGTACCGGAAGTAGAAACAAGATGTGCGAAGCAGCAAGTGCATGATTTGTCGTGTACGATGTCTACACAATCAACTGAGTTGGTGCATGAGTGTAGTCCAAACGATTTCGCACTCAATGCGGCTGATACCGCGCGCACGCGTAAGATAGCTTGTACGCACACAGGCAAGACAGTTGCAACGGCGGAACAGCTGATGGGACCGGCCGCTAATCACACCGTAATGAACACGGCCAGTAGTACGAATGTAACAAATATTGATAAGTCAATGGCGGAAATAGTTATGTCGGAAGGTGAATCGAAACCAAAGCCTTCTGTATTAAGTAATGAGTGGTGTTTGGTGCAAAAAAGAAGATACAGAAACAGGACGGAGGGCATCAGAGGGAAAGCTTCAATTAAACCTGAAGATAGATTCAGACCAGCAGATCTTAAAATCCCGTTGTTCGTGTCAAATGTGCACAAAAATACCGCTGAGAAGGACATTATCGAGTATATTTTTACAAAAACCAACGAATGTGTTACTCTTCAGAAAATAAAAATGAAAACAGAAAGAAGTTACAGTGCTTACAAAATGACAGTTTCGAAGCATAAATTAGACGTTTTCCTAAATGATGAAATCTGGCCAGACGGTGTGACATGTCGTCGCTTTATGCCGTACAAACAAGCTTATGATGAGAAGAAAAGAAATAATTCGACTGATAATGTATAATGCTACTATGGTAACATTTAACTGCAAAAATATAAAACGGTCTGTGGACGGTATAAAACAGATATGTGATTTTGCAGACATCATCGCCTTACAGGAGACTTGGCTACTGCCCTGTGAAGTGTCTTACCTGGCGGATATTCACGAAGACTTTGGCAGCACTGGGACCTCTGCGGTGGACACCAGTGTGGGTATTCTCAAGGGTAGACCTTTTGGAGGGGTGGCGCTTTTATGGCGTAAATCCGTATTCCAGTTTGTGTCAGTGGTACAGTGTGCAAACCCACGTATATCGGCTATTCGTATTTCTACAAACGATCGGCCCGTGCTAGTTGTCAGTGTTTATATGCCTACGGACTGTGCTGAGAACGTACCTGAGTTCACAGACTGCCTAAGTGCTATTAGTGCTATTATTGAGGAAAGTAGTGTTGAAGCTGTTTTCATTCTCGGAGACTTAAATGCGCATCCAGGTGAGCGTTTTTACACTGAACTTTTGGAATTCTCTGCGGAACAGGACTGGATATGTGCGGACACAAAGAAACTGTGTGTATCGTCCGATACTTTCACTTTCATTAGTGAGGCACACGGGTGTCGTAGATGGCTAGACCATTGTATTGTCACAAAGGCCGCGTGGCCTTGTGTTGTAGATTTATATGTAAAGTATGACGTGTATTGGTCAGACCATTATCCATTAGTTGTTACATGTAATTTTGATGTGATTACACAAACAATTTTATTGAAGAACACAGCTCGTAATAAAGTGAAATGGGGTGATAGGAGCTCAGAGCAGATAAACGAGTACAGAAAAATATGTAATACACATCTAAAAATTATAGATTTCCCATGTGAATTTCAGAGTTGTTGTGGAAAATTTTGTCACAATGAATCCCATAAGGATATTGTCAATAAATTATACGATGATATTATAAATGTGTTGAGAAAGGCTGCGACTGCTACATGTATGATAAAGAAAGGCAAACATAAGGGTTTATTAGCAGGGTGGAATAAGCACGTGAGCGAGTCTTACTCGGGTGCCAGGCGGACATTTAATATATGGGTAAGCTACGGTAAACCAGCGAGCGGGCCGTTGTTCAGAGACATGGTTGAGGCGCGTAAGATTTTTAAAAGCAAGCTTAAGTGGTGTCAAAACCATCAAGAACAGATAAAAATGGACTTGATGGCAACACACTACACGAATAAGGACTTTAAAAATTTTTGGAAATGCACCAATAAATTGAATACTAGGCCAGGCATCCCAGTAAGTGTCGGGGGTGTTGTTAGCCCTGAAGACATTGCTAATGTTTTTAAGGAGCAATTTGTAGTAAAGTCACCCTTAGGACCAGCATGCGGACGGTTCGATGCTGAGACTCAGGGGATAAATATTTCAACTTTAATACTGGCTAAGGATATTGATCATGCCATTGGGGGTATGAAGGGAGGAAAATCACCAGGGTATGACGAACTCAGCGTGGAACACCTCAAGTATGCTGGTTTCCACCTTCCTAGAGTACTTGCAATGTTATTTAATTTGTGTATAAATCACTCACACCTACCCGCTGCTCTGGTGAAGACTCTGGTAGTACCGATTGCAAAGAGTAAAACGGGGGATGTGTCTGATAAATCTAACTACAGACCGATTTCGCTTGCCACTATTGTAGCAAAGATATTTGACAGTGTGCTTAACTCATATTTGATCAAGCATGTTAAGTTACATGACGCTCAGTTCGGCTTTCGTCCTGGTTTGTCGACTGAGACCGCTATTCTTAGCCTTAAGCACACTGTGAAATATTATACGGACAGACGGACCCCGGTTTATGCTTGCTTTCTAGACCTCTCGAAAGCATTTGACCTAGTGTCTTACGATATGTTATGGCAGAAATTATCGGAAACGGGCCTACCACCAGAGTTGACATTGCTTTTTAGGTACTGGTACCTTAATCAGAAAAATAATGTAAAGTGGGCGGGTAAACTGTCGAGTGAATACAGATTGGAATGCGGAGTGAGGCAGGGGGGGTTGAGCTCGCCCTTGCTTTTTAACCTTTACGTAAACGCACTAATCGAGGAACTCAGTCAAATGCCCGTTGGGTGCTACGTAGACGGTGTCAGTGTAAACAACATTAGCTATGCCGATGATATGGTGCTGCTGGCTCCCTCGATTTGTGCATTGCGGAAGTTGGTTACCGTATGTGAAAAATATGCGGCCACACACGGTCTGAGTTATAATGTTAAAAAATCAGAGTGCATGATCTTCAAGGCAGGTACAAAGTCCCCAACTGTGGTTCCACCAGTGCTTCTCAACGGTATTCCTCTTAATCGGGTATACCAATTCAAATATCTTGGGCACGTGGTTACCGAAAATCTTGGAGATGATGTAGACATGGAGAGGGAGCGCAGGGCATTGTCAGTCCGGGCGAACATGCTGGCCCGCAGGTTCGCTCGATGTACAGACGCGGTGAAGGTTACTTTATTTAAAGCGTATTGCACGTCCTTGTACTCAGCAAGCCTGTGGTTCAGTTATACCCAAAGGGCTTACAATTCTCTGCGCATCCAGTTTAACAATGCCTTCAGGGCGCTGTTACGTCTGCCGCGCTTCTGCAGTGCATCAACAATGTTCGCTGAGTCACGCACAGATGGCTTTGATGCCACCTGGCGCAATAAGACAGCCTCACTGCTAAGCAGACTGCGTGGGAGCAGTAACAGCATCCTGAATGCAATAGGCAATAAGGTGGACAGCCCACTGGTGTGGAGCCTCAACCAGAGGACCAAGTCTCTTTTAGTTATTAGATATTAACATAGTTCTTAAGTATATACTAACAATTAAATGGATCAATGGTTATCAGAATAAATAAATATAAATAAATATACATTTTTATAGATAAATTTATTGAAATGACTCGGCTACTTTTGTTCTGGTCTCTAAGGACTTAACCGGTATCCCAACAATACGTAGTAAGCTTAACCTAAATAAATACATATAACATGGACAACCGAAGAAGTATTATTTATTCGTATTGTTTCCCTAAACATCCCCCGAGAAGCCTTTGATTTTGTCAGTTTATTTACTCAAGAGGATTTCTTTGTAAAACTTTATTTTGTGTCACAATACTGTTAAATAAATAATGTGTTATTTTGAAGATGATTTCAGGCCATATATAAGTATACCTGTATACAAAGATAGGGATTATTTTATGGGTTTATTTTGGTTATATGTTGGGGCTTAGATGGTTTCCTTCGTGCCTCAGTAAGCACAGCCGCTAGTCCTTGCTGTCTCTTGTATATCTACAAGAGACATCAGTGTTGTGGATTGTCAGTAGCCGAAAATCTGATACCAGTCTTGCCAAAAACTACCGTGTTACCCGGTTGATGGGTTGTGGAGGTCTGGTAGGCAGCCGCTCCAAGTAAAATACTGCTGCATCTTGTTAGATTTGAAGCCGACCCCAATATAACTGGTTGACCATTTGAACGCCAGAGTATGAACGCATCGGCGTGCACCGACGTCAAGCCACAAGTTCACCGTATCGTTTGTCACATATTTGTGATATTGGCGTGCAGGGGAAGCTTTCGATTATCACATATATGTGACACGGGCGTTCAAAAGGTTGAAGGCTAAGCAGAATGGTGGGACTTAGTGTGGTTTGAGGTTGAAACATGTTTTTCAAGATTAGATGTTGGTACGGGCGATATCTGAAAATAATAGTGTTTATAATTATTTATTACAAAATTTCAGTTAGTACAAAATGTATAGTGTTGACTACAAAAGCAATCTCAGTAGCGCGTGCCAATTCGATACATTTTAATATACATATAGGTACAGATATATTTTACTTTTTAATTCTTATTTCTTTAAAAAATAATATAAAAAAATCATTTAAAATATAAAAAAATGGTAGTCCGCTGGTGTCGGGAGCAAGGTCCAAGCTACCGGTGGTTAGGGCTCCAGAGAAAGGAACCTCCGCACTATACGATCCCTATTGAGGAGTATTGCCTTCTGTTTCAGGCCCTTATCTAACAGATCGATAGTTCGAATTTACTGATGGGCCTGGACAAGCTGACATTCTGGCGTTTATAACGCCAATAGGGATGTTCCCTGATTAAAAAAATATGATTCTAATTAGTCAGTCAGTCAGATTATAGAAAAATATTGAACACGTATTTTTTCCTTTAACAAATCTATAAAAACTGACGAAGATAAAAAGCATCAAAGATGAGGAGTGGGAGCGTGTGACGTCACGGCTAGGTAAAAGTTGCAGCGAGTAGTAACGTCACACGAGTTTTCAACGCACTGTATCGTCTTCATTTCTTGTTTATGTGAAAAGAGAAAAAATACGTCTCCAATATTTTTTGGAAATCTATCTGACGGACTAATCAGATTTTTTTAGTTAACTACCCTATTGATAGAATGCCAGCTTGTCCAGGCCCATCTGTAATCTAAGTATCGATTTTCTTTTGTTTATCCAATGTCTTCTTTCAACCAACCAGAAAAGCAAAGCTTAAGAAAACCAAATAATGTTAATGGTACTTATCTTTTATATCCCTAGAATAACACACAAATTGTAAGTAACGTATGTTTTTTTTTTAACGTGGGCTTATGAACAGGATTACGATTTATATTCTTTCCTTTTATCTTTAAGTTAAAATCCAAATATACTTCATAATATCCTATCAGATTGTATAGTTCAAGGACGGTATTAAACTGAAAGGCCCTTGTTTGATATAAAATGTAGGAAGATAAAGTAGGCTTAACATAGGTTTTCTTTCATGAAAAAAAAAAAACTGTGACGTGTAACAGCTGGTTTGTTTCCAAGGCAATTTCGAAGGACCGACGTCATTACGTAGTACATAATTAATTGGAAAAGACGTGAAAACGTGTTTTGTTAATGAAGGTTATGGTTTGATAGAAAAATAAATAATAATTCATTGTGTCTAAGTGGCGTTTAGACAGTGTGGGACTGCCTTGTAATGGATTGATTGAAATATATAATTTATTCGATTAAATTAAAATTATGCATAAAATTATTCAAATGTTTTCTATTCTATTTATAAGCTGAATCATTTCTTTTTAAACGGCATGATCAAAATGAAGCAACATAAAAATTAAAAAAAAAAGTCAAATAAAAATTCCAGCCAGTCACATTTTGAAAAGTAGAACGTGGCCACGGCCATTTTCCAAAGACAATACCCCCCTCTAATCTATATAAGGTGGTACACAACAAAGGCGTCACCCAAAACGACGTCATATCTCAAATATGACGCGGCACTAAGGTGAATTTCTAAAGAGATAAAGCCGTGGGCACACGAGAGTAACAATACAAATTGCGGTGTATCGTTGACCCATGTCATTTGCCGCTTAGTCATTGACATAAAGTAGCATTTTGTCTTGTCTTTTGAGTATGATGGCCTGGGAAGGTTTTTAAAGTGATGAGTGGCTTTAATTTGTATAATGTATGTATGAGACAAATGTTGTAAAGCTTACAAAAGGTAACCGAGGAAAGGGTCCCGCTGTTCTTGATTGGGGACGGTTTGCTTTAGAGCGTCCTCAGTTGAGGACTGTGATTTATTTTCCTCACAATACATGACAATTAAAAAATTTTCAAGTACTTAAAGGGTTCAATTCAAATATAGGCTCTGTGATAATTTCAACCTAAAGTTCGAACGTTAAAAAAGGTAAAGTTTGTTTGTATGAGTAAGTTTTGGTGAATTTTTCACTCATATGCGCTAAAACTTTCTGGAAAGTTTTCAGCTAAGGAGTGGAATTCCCTACCGGAGTGGGTATTTATTTCCTGATAGCTGTCAAAAAGTACAGCTCGCAATCTGGCGGTCTTAAGGTTAAGAGTATAATATAATATTTCTAGATAAGGGTGCTCCATCGTCGGTCACATCATCGCTTACCATCAGGTGAGATAGTAAACAAGCCACGCCACGAGGACGAAGTCACAATAGGGTAGTGGACTAAAAAAATCTGATTAGTCCGTCTGATAGATTTCCAAAAATATTGGAAACGTATTTTTTTTTCACGCAAACAAAAAATGAAGACGATACAGTGCGTTGAAAACTCGTGTGACGTCACTACTCGCTACAACTTTTAACTAGCCGTGACGCCACACGCTCCTACTCCTGATCTTTGATGCTTTTTATCTTCGTCAGTTTTTATAGATTTGATAAAAGAAAAAATACGTGTTCAATATTTTTATAAAATTAAACTGACGGACTAATAATTAGAATCATATTTTTTTAATCAGGAAACATCCCTATTGGCATTATAAACGCCAGAATGTCAGCTTGTCCAGGCCCATCAGTATATTCGAACTATCGATCTGTTAGATACCTGAAACAGAAGGCAGTACTCCTCGATACGACTCGTACAGTGAGGAGGTTCTATGGAGCCCTAACCACCGGTAGCTTGGCCCTTGCTCCCGACACCAGTGGACTAGCATTTTTTTTATATTTTAAATGTTTTTTTTTTTTATAAATTTTTAAATACTTATGTAATTCATATGTACCTACAAAATAATAATAAATATTATTAACGTTGGTAAAAATCAAAGTAAACGTGAAATAAATTAGCAGATATTACATGTCGAAAAATGTCGATCAGTGCCAGGAACCGAATGATTTATTTATACCAAAGATGCCATAAAAACTTACCTCTATCGAAACAAGTTCACGACTTTTATTTCCGGGCATCGAATATCGGTGGATATCATTACCCTATAATGGTTTTATTATATCCGCCAAAGAAATTATGAGTACGTTCCGGGTATTTTTCGAAGGTTTTTACCTTTGTTCAACGATCTAAAAATAAGAAGGTCGACATGAAAGTAAATTGAGCTAGCAGACTATTTTAAGAGTAATTTTAATGAAACTGTCGGCATTGAAATTAGTCGTCATACATACTTACCTCATTTTTAACATGTGTCTTAAGATAGCATGAAAGTAAAATAGTATGGTATCACCCAGGGCTTACAGGCCATAAATGAGAATTTTCGGTTTTTTTCTCCATCAATTTCTAGATCATCTATCTCCAGGAGTATGAATAGAAAAATGTGTTAAGTATTTGTCAAACTCTACTTCAGCCTGAAATCATATGAGCCTTTTACATGAAAGTAATATTTGACTCGTATAACGGAGGAGCTCGTGGCTATTTTATAACAGCAACGCTTGCCGAGGTTGGTCTTTGGATGGGTGACCATTTCAACATACCGAGACTCCTCCGTGTTTCAGAAAGGACGCTAAGACGTTATTTCCGGCTGTCATTTGTAGATCTTTGGCAATCGTTATGGTTTGTCTGAAGCCAGAAAATCTGACACCAGTCTTGACAAAACTACCTTGTTACCTATTTAATGGGATGTGGAGGTCTGGTAAGCAGCCGCACCATGTCAAATACTGGTATCCAGCTGAATCCGGGTTGACTGGAAGCCGACCCCAAAATAGAATGGTACCATTTTTAAATTTTGTCAAGCCAATCGTACAAAACAAATGAAACAGAGTTAGTTTTGTACTGTACCTTCGCAGAGTAAGACGTTGGTAGCATAATACTGATATCAGGGATAGTAGTTGGGAGAAGGCTAGCCATATGATGAGAGTTTGGTGCGAATACTTGATTTAAAAATCAAATTGTAAATAATTAGGGAGAATAAGTCTCATTTCTGCCGGTTCTTCTCTTCTTTATTTGATTTTTTATTACTCAGTCTTAAACGGTTTTTTATTTTATTATATTCAATAAGAGCAGCCACTCGCAGTTCCAGCCACGTGACTGTCAAAAAATATCCCTAGGGAACACACTCCCGGAATCAGAAAATGTTTGTTATTCCAGCTTTTAATCAACCTCTGTATTAAATTTCATCAAGAACCGTTCAGCCGTTCTGACGTGATTAAGTAACAAACATCCATCCGTCCAAACAGTATAGATATACCATTTTATACTCTCTTAATACAAACTAATACATGTACGTTACCTATGTATTATAATATGCATCCCACTCAATCAGCACAAGTCATATGCACACGCCCTAAAATCCTTTGACACCGTCGTCTTCCATCTCGTAGAACACAGACGCGTCATTAGATAGTAATTTGCTAAGACCGCTACAAACTATTACGCCAACCACAAGCAGTAATTTGACACACACTCTACTACGTTGTTATGTTGGTAGAATGATACACATCGCGTTTGAAAAGGATTTATAAGGTTGGTACCTACACGTTGTCAAATTTCAAAGGGCCATAAAGATGATAGATATTTGGCGGCATTATATGAAGTATTGGTCTTGATTGTGAGGTGTGTGTTCAATTTACAGGTATTATGAGCTCCGAAAGGCTTGTAGTACTATTTTCTGTTAGACGGCTTGGAGTGGTCTAGACTGGTTCATCGAATTAACAGCCTATCGGTATCGGTTCTCCAATCGGTAAAGCCAGCAATTGTAGAAAACGATAAGTTGGTAGCCATGTTGACGCGCTTGAGTCGGCCGCGCGTTGTACAATGTCTTTAGAAAAACGACCTATTCTTTAGTCTATGGCGAGCGTTCCTACAAACGTCAAACAGGTTAAAATGTAAACTCTGTTTAAATGCTTTAACCATTAAGTTTAAACATTTTAACAAATAATGTAGCGTTGAACATTGTAGAAACGATAACAATACATTCTATAATTTTGAACGATATGAACTTGGCTACGAATTTTCTATTCGCTTGTTCTAACCACGTGACTTAACGTTGCAATGATTTCATTCCCATAAATTGGATTCGTTTTCGACCAGCGTTAACGATTGCAGATTGTCAACTTGGCTAAGGCTGGTGTGTTAACTATTTTTTTATCGGCAAATGTATGATGATTAAATGTATTAGGATTCTGCTCTTTACTTTATGCTACGGCTATTCTGAGCCACTGCTCAATTATAAAATTTCTTCCTTACTTACTCGTAGCTTGCCGTGGTATGTAATATCCTACAAGATTACAGTGTCAAAAAGAAAAATGCTCTTTTTGAAGCAAGAAATATTTTTAGAGTCATGGATAATTTTTAGGTACTGGAAATTATTATACAGAAAAAAAAACAGTCTTCTCGAAGTTTATCAAGGAATCTATAACCACTCAAAGTGAAAGACGTAAAGCAGAAACAAATATTAGCATATATTAACATAAAAGCTGATAGCTAGAAACTTTTGTAGTACTCAGTTATGTTTTATGTATCTCAATATTATGATTGTATATATATAATATTATTGTTGTGATAAAGCAAAGCGAAATCAGCAGTAAAACCTTTCAGACTAAGTATTTTTATGAGATACAACTAAATTGGAACTCAAACGACAAAACACTAGATATCCACAACAAACATACATACGAGTATCTATACTTATATTATTAACGCGAAAGTTTGGATGTTTGAATGAATGGATGGAACTTTTTTACTCGATCACGTCAAACCGATTTTGAAAAAATTGGCACAGAGGTAGATCCTTTTTTTCCCAGGGGTAGGTTCCCTTGGGATTATTTTCAACATTAACGCCGGTGGAGCCGCGGGCGATAGCTAGTATATTATAACAAGAACAATACTTAAATATTGTAGCTCTTTTTAGACTGATGTCAATTTAGAGAACGTGAGTAACAGGAATAAGAATAAAGATACATAAAAGAAAATAGGTTTATCACATTTATTCGGTACTTCATGTTATCCAAAAGAGGTTAAATACACTAATATTATGAAGAGGAAAGATTTTTGTATGTTTAAGACGAATAAACCCAAAAACTACTGGACCGATTTAAAAAAATCTTTAACCATTAGAATGTTACATTAAACCTGAGTTACATAGGTTATTTATACGTATAATAAAATCGTAGACTCGCCATGACTGCACATTGACTATTTTTGCATAAAAATAATTGAGAAAAGCCGGAGAAAGACAACACAAAAATGTAATTTTTGATATCTTTGTCTGTTTGTTTGTAGGAGCAAGAACTACTGATTGGATTCGAAATCTAGATACTTAGACATATTGAATGTTATCTGGAGTTTTGTCTGGCCTTTATTTCACAAAAACAGACTAACAAAATCAAAAAAAAATAATTGAATTTCTGAGTTTAGTAATAACTTCATAGAGTGCTAATCATCGCGCTGACTGAGTCCTGCACGCATCACGTAAAAAGTACAAAACCAATATAAATTTGTTTTATACATAAGAAATTATAATTAATAAGGCTATATAACATCACGCTACGACCACTAGGAGCGGAGCATCAATGCAAAATTTAGCAAAAACTTTTTTTTTCTTTGTCTTATGTGACGCACACGAATTTGCGCGGGTCAGCTAGTATTAAAATAAATGTCCACCCGTACGATGCCGAGACGGGCCGCTAGTCTATAATATTAAAAAAAAATCGAAAGTAATGTCTGTTTGTTACTTTTTCACTTCTTAATAGCTGAACTGATTTGACGGGCCGATAGACCGTGCCCTAAAATAGGAATACAGGATACTTACGTATCATTCCAGTCTGTTCCCTTTTGGGATAATTTCCGAGCACGAGAGCTCGTGCTGTAAACAATAATAATCGAACGGGTCGATTTAGATTAAACAACGCTTGCCAGGGTCTGTGGATGGGTGACCATCTTAACATACCGAGACTCCTCCGTGCCTCGGAAAGCACATAAAACCGTCGGCCCCGGCTTTGTAGATCTTTGGCAGTCGTAACGGATGGTCAGAAGCCAGAAATATCTGACTCTAGTCTTGCCAAGAAGTACCGTGTTACCCAGTTAATGGGTTGTGGAGGTCTAGTAGGCAACCGCTCCACGTTAAACACTGGTATTAGGCAGATAATGACGAGGGCAAAAACTGACAGAATCTAGTTAACTCAGATAAAATAACATCGAAAGCAAAAATTATCTCATATAATCTATTACTCATAATTATAATTAAAACATGTAGATCATATTATTTTCGCAAAAGCTCTCAAATATTATGATAACTTAAAACCGTACAACCGTGAAAAAAATGCAAATACCTAGGATAATACAACCTTCGCCAGCACAATTTGAATAAACAAGAATTTTTACCCTAAAAAATTGTAAAAATCTAAAATTCAAAAGACCAAATTCTAAAACAGTCTGCACGATACTCTTTGGTCTCCAAACGAGGTCGAAAAGAGCGGCTATCGTTAAAGTAGTGCATTTGGAGGAGGATGAGCTCAAAATAGGCGAGATCACGCGAACGACGGTGCTTCGGCGTCCGGTTGATAAAAGGCTGGGCACACTGTAAAATGCGGGCAGGTAATGTTGGTGGATCAGTGTTGTGGAATGTTTTGTTGCAACGGTAATGTGGAATTTTCGAAGTGAAACTTCTTTATCGGCGTTGGAAAAAAGTGACCGTCACATTGTTCGGTTACGCGTCTCATTTTTCCGTTACGCGCCATCTTTTTCTTGTCCCTACTACGGTTGATTTGAAGAGTACTTTCTCCAGTGGAGTAGGATAGCATGTCGTTTAAAAAGAAAAACAAATGAAACAACAGAAAAATTATATAGGTTTTCTGTTGTTTCATTTGTTTTTCTATATCCAGTACGTGATAGATCGGTTATTGGGTTCGGCCGTAAGCGGACTTACTCCCGCCACTAGACTTGACCAATTTCTGTAAAGTTGCATATATGTAGTAGATCATTTTTCGAAAAATAAGGTTATACATAAAGAAGTTTCACTTCTTACGTGTGTACATTAGTACATGCACATTTTTTTTAATACCTTTGCGTTACTAGGAATTTCTCCTGTATCTTGAATTCGATTACAAACAAATAAATACACAAACTCAAATACCTGTACCTACACAAACAGCCAGACCCGGAACAACTATCTGTAAGCCGTAAAAATATTTGTTCAGTGCGTGAATCGAACTAGCGACACGCAGCGTAGCAGCTAATCGCTCAACCACTGCGCTAATAATGTCGACAGATTTAAAAATTAGTCTCCATGAGTAGGTAAATACTTTTTAACCGACTTTCAAAAAAGGAGGAGATTCTCAATTCGACAGTATTTTTTTTTGTTGTACCTCTAAAAGTTGAAAAATAAAAAATAAACTTTTTTTCAAAAAAGTACAACCGACTTCTAAACGGATCACGGTAACAAGGTTTTTTGTTGCGAAGTCGGTTGTATTTTTATGTAATTTTTTGCTTCTCTAATTTTCATCATCGCTATTATTACCGGGAAGTTGATTCGGATTTCAAATCTAAAATTGTGAACAAAAATCGAAGCAGTTACGTTGTGACTATGATTTGAGCATTACGACTTTAAGTCCGTATCTTAACGTCGCAATTCTATTGTACATACAAAGCTCCGAACAGGGACGTTAAAGCTTTTCTCAGATTGTAGGGGAGACAAGATGGCGACGACGGTGATAGTCAGCGATTTCTATGGAAGTAGGTATTTATTGAAAGATATGGCTAGTTACGTGGATTTTTTTAGTATTAATTGTCTAAGTTTTGTTTATTGCATCTTATATCCATCTTTGTGCTACCCAGTTAATGAGTTATGGAGATCTGCTATACAGCCGCTCTACTTAAAATACTGGTACTTAGTTGAATCTGGTTTGACTGGAATCCTATCCCAATAAAGTTGGGAAAACGCTAGGTAAATGATGATGTTCCACAGCCTAAGACTTATTTAAAAAATTTGAATCCTAAATTCTTAAAGTTATACTTTTGCCATGAGGATAAGCCAACCCGCACTGGGCCCGCGTGGTGGATTACAGCCCATTCCCCGTCCTATAGTCCTCTCTAGGAGGCCTGAGTCAGTGGGAACATTAAAAGGCTGATTGTGTTATAACATTCATGACTAACCCGGAAGATGGCATAGCACTCGTTTTTTTTTTATCACGAAAATACAACTTGTGGGCAAGACATTAATCTCTTGTTTTTTTTTTGAGTAAATTAATTCCAAAAGATTTTCCAATTAATGCCAACTTAACCACAAAAATGGACTGGTAACACGTAAAAGTAATAAGCGTACTTCCAATTTGACAAAACGTCCCACTTTATCAGGACACGTTCCCAAACGTTCCTTCCTTTTCTGGTACCCTAGTACAAATGACTGTTGTAACAACTAGTTGTCCAGCCTAAATTGTTTGTTTAATATCGCTGTTTCTGTCGCGCTGAAGATTAGGAGGCCCTTAACGAGAGTTTAAGGCTTATAACAGATGTCTGAGATTAAACTGGGGTCACTTTGTGTGTTGGTTTATCTAAAATAACCTATTGTTCTGAATTATTGCCACGAAAATACGGCCAACTTGCTAACAGCCTATAAAATATCACTAGCCAAATAATGCGGTTAAAAACTGAATAATCTCGAAATTGGCACAGATATTTAAACTAGAGCCACAAAAAAAAAAAAAAACTGAATAACAGATTCTTAATTCAAATTCTCTGTGTAACGGTTGAATGAAAGAACTTGCTATTCAATGTTTAAAGTAGATAATCATGATTATTTTTAGAATGTTTTTCTTTCCAAAGTCCTAAGAATTTAGGAATAGTTGAAATTGGGTTATCCCGTCCATACTCCTCCTTTGCTTCTAAAAACATCTAAGTTTTAGTTCTTCCAAGGATCCCACCTGTTTCACCACATACGATTAAGTTCCTGTAAAATTATTCGACAGATAATTATTTTCATACAAATTCAGTTCGATTTTTTAAATTTATTCAATTCTAGCAATGCCCCGTGGTTACACCAACGTAGTTTCCATTCCCGTGGGAATACGGGAAAAAATATGGCCTCTATTACTCGCTGATAAAGTAGCTTTCCATTGGTGAAAGATTTTTTTAAATTGGTTTAGTAGTTTAGGAGCGAACGCATTACAAACAAACTCACATTCGAATTTGTAAAAATATAAGTTAGGATAGGGTAGGTCATGAAACAAGTCCCATATAATACGGTGCAAGTCAAAACTCATAAACCTCTCCCAGCTACCTTAACACACATCTGAAGCCCTACTAACATGAGTTCGCACTGCGTAGTAGTTATGACGTCATAAATAAACATTTGTACTCGTATCGTACGTCGTACATCGTAACACGTGGATCTGTACGTAATGGCCTCGAAAGCCAAATATTCTGCAAATAAATATAAATCACATGCCAAAAACAAGCTTAATAATATGGTGAATAAGCTTTAAATCTGAAGTATCTAGGTACTAGGTAGTAGCGTCGGAAAACGATAAAAACAGTAGGTATGGACTACAATTTTTCACTAATAAAAACGTTGGTCTTTTTTGAAGGGTGGGGGGGAGCATCATCAAATCACTTGATCTGTTCTGGACAGAGTGGTAGGAACGCCAGACTCTTACTGACTAAAAACCATCCGTGTGTCTCTTGCAAATGGTCTTTGCGTTCCAGGGCTTTTTTTTTTATGGGAAATCATCAAATGACCCCTCCCGCCCTGGGTGGAGCGGTAGGGAGTGTCAGACTCTTACTGACTAAAACCCACCCGTGTTCCTCTTGTGCCCTTTGCGTTCCAGGGCTGCGGTGACCTTTTCGAGCAAATTCCGCAGTCCTAATAAATACGTTGGTTTTCATAATGTATTTTGGCTAAACGACGTTTTAATGTGCGTGAGGGCCTAAGCCCAGAAACGAAAACCGATTGCTTTCAAGATTTAGTAGAATTTATTACGGGAGCCGACAGTTACTGTGTATACCTACCTGCTAAGATAACTTGTTGAGCTTATTATAGGTAGTCTCTTAAAAGAAAAAGAAATAAATAAAATGTATTTAATTGCTACAAAACGACATACATTTACAGATTTTCCAGTTAAACCTAAACGATAGTATTAGCACTTAAATTATGTTAGTTGAGTTACTAATCTATATCTATATACTAATATATATAAAGCTGAAGAGTTTGTTTGTTTGTTTGCTTGATCGCGCTAATCTCAGGAACTCCTGGTCCGATTTGAAACATTCTTTCAGTGTTAGATTATTTATCGAGGAAAGCTATAGGCTATATATCTTTACTTCAAGACCAATAGGAGTGGAGCACCAATGAAGAATGTTTCAAAATCGGGGGGTTAGTAACTATTCGACGCGGTCAAAGTTGCGGGCAGAAGCTAGTCTATTATAATATTATAAAGAAGCAAGTTTGATTGTTTGTTTGTATTGAATAGGCTCCGAAACTTAAGACCGATTTGAAAAATTCTTTCACTGTTGGGAAGTTACACTATTCCGGGGTGACATAGCTTATATTTATCCCCGTATTACCGCGGGAACGGGAACTTAATATATACAATAAACTGGTTTTCTTTAAACTATCTTCAATCCTAATGCACATGGCTTTTCATGGTGTTGCATTCCCGAAATGCAACTTCCTTTCATAACAATTTTGCTATCATAATTGCCATGTTTGGCATAGGAATTGGTTAGAGGACTCTATTGTTCATCTAAATAACTAGGCATGCAGTCAAATCCAACACAAGCTGTCTTAAAAACCAGAACTCGCGTTCCCTAAAACTCTTATCACATAATACGTAAAGACGTGAAAATATCTAATCAAAATATAATAAAACGATTTTCAGCCTCTCTGAGTCCACAATATACATCATCTTAGAGACACAAACACTAGACATTGTTCAGGTATGTTATCTCGTTCTACATCCACATTTCATAATGAACATCTACCCTTTGAATCGATGTCATTTCCTCCACTCGAATCAACCTCAACTCAGGACTCACTCTACCTCAATCAAAGTAATAATTACATTACTTAATGTAACTGTCGTCGATTTTAGAATTTTTATTTGGGTTCCGTACGCATACGTAAAAACGGGACCCTATTACTAAGATTCCGCTGTCCGCCCGTCTGTCACCAGAGTGTATCTCATGAACAGTGATAGTTAGATATATTGAAATTTTCTCAGATGATGTATTTCTGTTGCCGCTATAACAAACAACAACAAAAATAGAATAAAATAAATATTTAGGAGACTCATACAACCGACATGTCTTTTTTGTTATAGACCACTCGCAGTTCGGCACTCTAAGGCTGGTTACTGCTTAACCGATCTTTCCTGTGGTAGGCTCAAATTAATTTAAGGGTCCCAGCCAGGCCTAAAAACTAAGCTACAAGCTAAATGACCGCTCGCTTAAGGCATCCCCTATGGGACACGGGCCTCCGCTTAGCGGGGTCATTGAGGGAGGGCAGCAAGGGACAGGCTGGGTCAGGTTGGTATGAGTTAGGATTTAACGCTAATGGCTCAGCGGCGCGGGCTGGCTCGTTAGGCAAAAGTCGGGGAGGTAACAACATACATGACTTTTTTGCCGTTTAAGTCCGACTCGCACTTGGCCGGTTTTTTTAAATTTGATGTTACAGAAATTCCAAATGCAGATCATGAAAGTGACGAAAGTTTCCTTCGAAAGGGTAGTTGTGTATATTATGTGTGAACAACAATACTCCGACTAAGAATCAAACATAAATACTTGATAACTCCCAACAATGATACCTAAAAACATAAAAATGTCCAATAAAATGATAACCAAACAATTTGTAGCCCCACTGAGTCTACAAAATACATCATCTTAGAGACACATAAACACTAGACAATGGTTCAGGTAATCTCGGTTACATCCAGTATTTATTGCGAACACCTAATGTACTGTGGATTTATATCTACGTATATTTTTTCTTGCCAACATTTCTCTAGCATCCACCATTTTCTTTGCTAAAAGCGCTTGAAATCTCTCTTTTTATCTCGTGTTAAGGAGCGTTTAGACTGTTCTGAATGTTATTATTTTGATGAAAGTTTGATTTTCTAAATAAAAGTTTTTTTTTAATTAAGTCGTCGATTGATCGATATTATGCGTGACCAGACGGCTGGTTTGTGCTTTTTACAAACTGTTTTCTTCCTACAGTTTTATCGATACATTCTATCGATATATTCACAATTCGAACAGTAAATCAATTTTTATTTTATCAAACGCAACAAACACAAACCTACCTACTGTTAAAATCGTCTGGATACAGGCATTTTGTTCGATAGAACTTATGGAAACTAAATAACATAAACAAACACAAAATTCGTGTCATGCAGCGGCATTTAGGAAATAACACTTAATGCTGGTGTATTATTACGGACTATTTATTAATAATTTCGGTCCATCAACTGTACAAACTTTTTTATTCACCATAATATTACAAAATATAGGTAATAATAACGCCTTTTATGTAGCATGATACAAAGAATACTGGTAGCTACGCTGAAAATGAAGCTTTTGAGATTATTAAAAATAGTTATGACGAATTAATAAAATGGAAATGTTTTTTGAGGATGGTAATTCTGCTTTGGCCGGTTTGAAAGGTAGTATCAGACTCTTACTCACTAAAACCCATCCGTATTCCTCAAATTAATGCCTTTTGCGTACCAGGGCTGCGATGACTCTTTAGAATAAATTCTGGAATCCTGGTAGAAAATTACCTCGCAATTTGTACCATCTAATCATTTGAAGTCATCTATTTTCTTCATAAAATATCAAAACAAAGACGCCCCGGGCGTCGGGAAACGCAGGGCGATTCCCAGCCACCTGCGGATAGCGAGCTATGGGTGGCTCGTCGTCCAATAGCAACCAGGCCCGAGTCGACGGCGCGTCGTGTTCCATGCGCCTCAAAGAGCTGTCAGCAAAGTAGATGGGGCCCCATAGGGCCAGTGCCAAGTGCTAGGGTTGCGAAAATTGTTCGAAAGAGTGCCCTGAAACGCAAAGGGCACTAGAAGGATCACGGGTGGGTTTTAGTAAAAGTCTGACACTCCCTTCCGCTCCGCCCAGAGTGGGAGAAGATATTTGATGATTTCCCATCCAGAAAAAAAAGTAGAATTCAATTTAATATTTAACTAGATACTTATGCCTTCTAGCCATTTTAGATTCTAAAACCTTCTTTTAGAAATGGTAAGTCATCACTTAACAAGGTTTCGGTAGCAGCCAGATAAAACTGGCTTGCAAGACCCAACGCAAGTGTGTACATTCCTCAAGAAAACATATCTCGAATACAAGAATAGAGATTTCTGTCCCACAAAAGAATAATATATGTGCATGTTACGCGTGATTCATTGAGTTCACTTTGTATCCGACTGTACCACGTATTTTTATGTAAAGTGACCGGTTTGGCTGCGAGTGTACGTATGAGTTGGCAACATTTTTTACAGCAATTTGACATTTTAGGGGAAAATGTGAGAAATCACCTGTCGTACTAAGTATGGAGCATACAATTTTATGCCTATACAGAAAAAATACTGAATAAAATATAAGAGAACCGCGGCGCTGAAGGGCGGTGAGTGTGTTTTTTTTGCATTCTTGTTGCTCTTGTCGCTAGCGCGGCAGAACTAGCTTCATCTTTTAACTGACTTACCTTAAACTGACAATTGAAATGTCTGTAAATGTTCTATTTGTAATAAAACACTTTGATTTTGTTTTGGAGAAGTTTGTCTCCCCTTTTATAGTTCAAATTATGCTAACAGTGAAATAATTGCATAAAATTATTTCAACTTCGTACTTATACATATATAAGTACGACAATGTATAATAGTCAATGTCACGAAAGAGACTTATTCGTTTTGACTCGACCTGTGACCTACCATAATAGGAAAGCTTACGACAGCATTATTGCACACATCCATTAGAAAAGAGCAAACAAAAATATCTTGAAAGACCATTAAGCAAACGACATCAGTCGACGTACCAGCCACCGAGTTATTGCTCGAAAACCTATCATTTGGCCCACACCGTCAATTTACCTTTTCCTCTGAAACAGCAAAAAACTGAAAGCCCCAAAAATCGGCTTCCAAACACTCCTCATTTACCAACAAGACGTATATCGCAACGTCCATTACCGGGTAACCGTAAATACGGGATTTTCGTGCAAATTGCTTCGTGAAGATGAGCGGGAATGGAGGTCGTGCATGGGATAAAGTTGGGAGAGCTCACCGCTGCTAAAGAGGGTATGTAGTTTTAATGGATGTGCTGATGGAAACAGAATCTGCAGATTTTGTCTATGATTTTTAGAACAAAGTTCTTTATTGGATGGTACGGACTTGGTGGATGCGTCACGAATTTCCGTCACGGGTCGCTTTGGTGTACATGGTTCATACATCCATAGCGCATATGATACTGTACCCAGTCAGATATGCGCGAAACCAATTATTACTAGAATTGAATGTACAGATGGAGAATGTACTGATGAAGTTTATAATGAATTAGATGAATTGAATGATGTACAATAAAATGTTTAATTTCACGACTCGAAAACACGTATAAATTACGAAATTTTCTACTATTCCTTCAATTCGTCTATTCGATTTTTATTTTTGCGTGTGTGTATGTTTGTGATGAATAGACTCAAAAACTACAGTGCCGATTTCACAAATTATTTCACCCTTAGAAAGCTACTTCCCTTAGAAAGTAATAAAGGTTATAATTTTATCCCCGTACTGCCACGGCAACAGGAACAACGCGGGTGAAACCGCGGGGCGCTGCTAGTTAGTAATATACTATGAAAGGAACTTCGTTCCAACTGAGTGTTCCACGACACTTACGCATCTTTTTAAGAACCTATACTTAGATTAAGGTTTCCAGAGATTTTTCTATTATATTTTCATAGGTTACTCCAAGTTAATTGTTATATTTTTATTGAAAAAAAAAGCTAATTATTATTAACCCTACCTGGCAGCACGCAACCCTAGCAGGCAATGGCCCTATGGGGCCTCGTCATCTTTGCTGAGCAGCTCTTTGAGGCGCGCGTGGAACACGACGCGCCGTCGACCCGGGCCTGGTTGCTATCGGACGGCGAGCCACCCATAGCTCGCCATCCGCAGGCCCGACTTGGGGGAGGCCTACGTTTAACAGATGACATTTTTCGGTTGGAATGGTACAGATGATATTTTTTAAATATTTCATTCTTAATTACCTTCACGAACGAACTTCATAAATACTGAAAACCAACCAAATGAAATCAATCCATAAAACGAGAACTCCGAATTTTTATTTGTAAACAAAATCAGCCAATAAAATGGGCGCAGCATCAAAGGATATTCGTTTTCAAGCATGCATATTCTATAGCAATGTTTCAAATGTACTGATACCGCCGCAGGCTATCAGTTGCGGGACACAAGTCCCATTCGAACAAGGATCCACATACATGTCGGCTTTAGGGTGCTTTTGTGCTCGAAGTGGCTTGACTGCGAGGATGCGAAGCGGCGCTGTAATAATGTGAAATTGTTTCCAACTAAGCTGTGCGAGGAGCTTGCACGTTACTAGAATACGAGTACGTAGTAATGTGTGAACCGGTGTGAAGCTGAGTGGTGCGAGGACGCGTAGCGGACTCCTTTCAGTTCTCAAATAAACTCCTTGCACACCCTCTTCGCCCACATTCCTCGCTCGCCTCGATTCTGAACACCTGAAAAAAAGAAACGGTTTTTGTCTATTCTTCTGTTTGTCTGTCCGTCTCTCACGTCGAATATGATTCGAATCTACTGGAGCGATTTAGTTCAAAATATACCGGTCCTCCACCTTATCTAACAAACACTTGACCTTGTTCGTTAATTCCAAAATAAAACTAAACATAGTCTGTGGTTTAAAAAAACCTAGCTACACACTTGTCCACCAGAGCTGCGCTTAGCTAGGTTAGGAAAATGAAGCTATCTCATTGGTGGAGCTTTTTCCAACCCACTTCTTAGACCTCGCACATCTCCGGTCAAAAAGCACCCTAAAGTCATAAAATACGCTAGGCGATGCGTACATTCGAGTACATGAAGTAAAAGCTATAACTTTGCGGAACACGATTTCGTACATACATACGTAACTGTATGTAGGATGTATTTATACGGGATGACTTTTAATTCATTTGCAATCTCTCAGGGCGTGAAAGAATATTCTATACTCATGAATATGGACTTCGGGATCTGCTGACGTTGCATCACTGAGCAATCATTATCGTTAATAGTAGCTTTCTTACTGCCAATGCTGATTATATTTTGTATATAAAATTAGCTACTGCAAAAAAACCCGTTGGGTAGTTCTGCCCTTTTTAAAATTGCAATTCGACTGTATTTTTCTGACTTGATTTTTGTGTGTGTTGCCTCATAACTTTATACTGGGCGTCCCGGTTTTGATGATTCTTTTTGTATTCGAAAGCTGGTGTTTGTCGTGTGGTCTATTTTTTTTTGAGATCTGACAACTAGTATTTGAGTTATCCCTAATAATGTGTGGCTTAGGATACATTGATGATGTTCTCATTCGATCGTATCGATGTAAATGAAATTAAAAAAAACTTTTTACATAACAGAGATAGGAAACGGAACTTTTCAATAAATGATAGCAAATCTTTCGGGATTGCTAAAATCGCATGTTTGTTTATTGTTTACACCAATGTGATTGGTATGTTTAGGTGGGGGGAGGGGTACCATTAAAAAGTGAAAAATAAAAAACTTTTTACAAAAAAATATAACCGACTTCTACACAAAAAAGTACAAAATCACTTCACTTCCGCCTAGCATTCGAGACTTAAAATCTATTTCTTTGTTTAAGATTCGACTTAAGGAGCACTACCTTTCCTCCCAACTGTGATAGTTATATTTATTATATGTATATAATTATAGTACTATTTACTGTACATATATAAATAAATATATATATATATATATTTATAAGTATATTATTATATTTTGATTTGTTACTTCAGTTTAAGGCTTCATATTCTCTTCTTCTCTTATCCTTACACACTATTGTCTACATTTCTTTTTCGTATATCCTTTCGCAGGTCTGCTGGAAGAAATTTCGTTTGAAATAAGCAGTTCCTTTGTACAAAAATTGTAATGTTATCTCTTACTTATTGTATGTGTGTACATAAATAATAAAATAAATAAAATAACTTTAATTTCGGAAGTCGGTGTTCAAAATACGAAGAAACAGCCAAAAACACAGTTCCAAAATTAAAGTTATTTTAAACTTTTTAGTTTAGAAATCGGTTGTCTTTTTTTAAAAAGATTTTTTAGTTAGGCAAAATGATCACCGTGAGCGCCTCAATGACTGAAGGTAACTATATAGGTAAATAAATATATCTTTAAAAGTTTCACTATGAGCTTTAAAAATCCATTATTCATCAATCTTATCTAGTACAAAATTTAACTGAAACCCACTGGAGGTTTTCGGATAGGCTGTTAGCATTATATTTCAAGCTCATAAATAAGTAGCTAAGTACCATCGAAATGGAGAATGGACTGAGCTTTTGTCTAATCAGATATGAAGTGGGGACAGGCGGAAAAGTGTGAAAAAGATTAAGCGATCGAGTTCTCAGCGTCATATAATCGGCTCCTGTAGCTATTGTCTTTAACATGCCTTATTTAGGAAAATTCGCTAACCGTATGATAAGGCTAAATACTGGTTACATAGTTAGATCATCATCTGCCTAGCCTTTTCCCAACTATATTGGGGTCGGCTTCCAGTCATACCAGATTCAGCTGAATACCAGTATTTAACGTGAAGCGGCTGCTTACCAGACCTCTACAACCCAATAACTGGGGAACACGGTACTTCTTGGCAAGACTGGTGTCAGATTTTCTGGCTTCTGACAATCTATAACGACTGCCAAAGATCTACAAATGACATCCGGGACCAACGGCTTAACGTGCTTTCCGAGGCACGGGGGAAACTCGATATGTTAAGACGGTCATCCATCCACAGACCAACCCTCGCAAGCGTTGCTTAACCTTGAAGATCGATCTGCGCGGCTGTTGTTCTTTAGCCACGTGCTCCACCTGGTTACATAGTTAGATATATTCCGTAAATGTGGCCCTTAGAATGTAGAATTCTGAGAGGGTCATGTCACAGGCCTTGCGTCACCGTCATCGCTTCGACACACAAACAGGAGACAGGTATTGGCCGCACAGTCAAGTTATCTCTTTCTATAGTGCTGCCAAATTTTGATTGTATCGCTCACTCCATTCTCTATGTATATTTAAAGTACCTATCTAAAACACTCAAACTAGATTCGAGTACCTACTCACATAATGTAAAAGTTAGGCTACAAACAGATTTATTAGGTAGCGCCTTGCGGTATTAAACGCGTAGTTCCCGTTCCCGCGGGAATACGGAGATAAAATATAGCTTTACACGCCAATAATTTTGCTTTCTATTGGTGAAAAAATGGTTATCATCGGGCCAGTAGTTTTGGAGTTTATTTGGCACGAAGAAAACAAAGTTTCCTCTTATTAAAGTAGTATAGACAAAGACATAAAAACTAGATCACATTTGAAACAATAGAAAAAGAGTAAGAATAAGGTTTTATTAAAACTAAAAAATTGTACGTGTTAACTCAGGCTATTTAGGTATGTAGGTACCTTTTTTTTGCGTGGGTTTTAGATAGTAAGACTCTGACACTCCCTACCGCTGCGCCCAGAACGGCAAAAGTCATTTGATGATTTCCCATCCAGAAAAAAAAGGTACATCTTATTAAGTTGGAAGCAAAAACTGCAAACTTGGGAAAGGCTTGCCAGATAATCTTCGAACAAGGATTAAATAAGTGGCTAAGCTGGCTTCTATGCAAATACAACGTAAAATTTTAGTAGTCAGGAGAAACTTGAGTTATTATGGATGGCGGAAATGAAAAAAGTTTCTTTATTAAGTCGATAGTGAGTTTAAGATCGTGTAATTAGTTCCTTGCAAGCACAGCTTAGCTGATGAAACGCTTTGAACAAGTTTATTAGAGGAAGAAACTGAAATGCCGGATTCTATTGTTGGTGTACTAAAAATCACCTAATATTGATAACCCAGTAGTGCAGTGCCGCTACAAGGAAAACTAACGAAGCTAATATGTATGGCGACAAAAAGAACCGCTACGACACATATCCCACGAAGAACTAAAATCTTGCATCGCGGTATTAGAGTTTACCGTACATAACATAATCAGCCTTTCAACGTTCCCACTGCAGGGAATGGGCCGTAGTCCACCACGCGGGCCCAGTACGGGTTGGTGAATGAAAGAAAGAAAAAAAGAAAGAACATACACAAAAATTAGTTTAAGCTACGGACCGTGCCAAAGAAATAGGCATACATGCATACTCTAGAAAAAAAAATCCTCCATCTCGGGAAAAACTGTGCCTGCCGTTGGAATACAGAATTTAAGGAAACAAGGAAATGTCAAGGATCGTTATTCTGTAAAAGTGACACTGCACTGTTGCAAAACAGCTGACGGTAAATCCAAATTGTTGAAATTTATTCCTATACGGAAGCAAAACTCAAATAAAATCACGAAATTTTCACATATCCGAAAGAAAGAAAAATGTTTATTTAGGACTTGCACAAGACAAACAAAAAATAATTAAAAGCTAATTATTAATTTGAAACTGTGCGAGGCCAAAAAAGGTCGCTATGCGCTATACGCACGGAACACATTCATACCTACTAAAACGTGTAATAGTATATTAATAATTATTAATAGTAATAAAATAATGGTTGCAAATGTACATATAACAAATAAAAAGTAAAATACACCCATAGTGTGGGTTCTATACAACAAAATAATACATTAACAAAAATAAATATTTTACAGCGACAATTTTCCTTTTCCTTTTCAATAACTTTTTACTACAGCTGTTTTGACTATTAACATTTAACCAACGTTTCGTATCTCATTCACCATTTGCTAAATGTAGGCTTCTGTTTCACATTAAAACCGCAAAAGAGCGCTAAAGATAAATTGAAACTTGTCTGCTTATTCCTTATTTCAATAGTTTTAAAAACGAGCGATTGATTCATGTTTATTTACTTTATTTTATGTGATAGTCAGTAGAGTTTGGTTAAGTGGGACCTAGATGGGTAAGAAACCTCCATAGCTTTTTTTTCTAGATGGGAAATCATCAAATGACTTATCCCGTTCTGGGCGGAGCGGCAGGGAGTTTCAGATTCTTACTGACTAAAACCCACCCGTGATCCTTCTTGTGCCCTTTGCGATCCAGGGCCGCGGTGATTCTTTCGAACAAATTCCGCAATCCTAGCACCCTGTGGGCCCCGTCTTCTTTGCTGACAGCTCATTGAGGCGCGCGTAGAACACGACGCACATTTTGTGTATGTAGAGAGAACCCTCTGTAAATGAGACAGATATTAATTTATGCCTGGGTATCTGAGACACTGGGTAAATGGAATACTTCTTTAAGTGAGACAAATTTTCAGATCCCTTAAGGTCCCAGTTATCCAGGTTTCACTGTGTTGAATTTGATTGCATTAGTTGGTATTCTCGCTCAAAATAAAATGGCAGTCTATTCCATCAACATCTCGCCGTGTCAACTTAGGAAGTGAAAATAAAGTGAGCCGTCAGTGAATACAAACAAGATGGAATTACAGTTCACTCTCATCTCTCTATAAGTACTCACACTAGTTTCTAAGTTTTTGTACCTATACTAACCAATCAATGGACTCTGTCTGAAATAAAAGATTTTTTTTTTTATCTCTCTCGTACCACGTTTACAGAATCGCTAAATGGTTACCTCGACCAAACATTCAACTTGTGATACTTAGTAAAACGTACAAAACAAAAAAGTTTAAAAGCAACATTGCAGAAATACATTCTCACGAAAAAAAAAGCTAAAACTGCACAACATTTTCTGTTTCAGCATCTGTTTTTAAATCCCCATTTTGTCTCATATAAAATACTTAAGCATCGTGACATTGTTCATAAATACCATAATATTCAAGCTTAACATAGGAAAGCACCACAAGCGGCCATCTTTTTTTTTAAATAACGTCCTTTCCTCAACGAGGAAGTACGCCGCACTATTTTACTTTTTATGATCACTTTGGAAAAAATCTAGAACATTCTTTGCGATAGGAATTTTAATATATGGACACTGGCTACTGGTTTTGTGGCCTGACTGAGAGTTTATTTTTAACCGACTTCTAAAAAAGGAGGAGGTTCTCAATTCGGATGTTTGTATGTTTTTTTTTTTTTTTATTTTTTATTGTTTGTTCGCGCATAACTCCGTCGCTTACCAACCGATTTGAAAAATTCTTTTTTTGTTGGAAAGGGTATACTTCCCAAATGGTCCCATGAAAATTTTATCGAAATCAAACTAGCGGTTTTTGAAAAATCAACAAAAATCTAAAAAAAAATCTACATGTCTACATTGACGACCTTTTAGTTTACTCTGCATTGGAGCAGTGCGTTTTTCTTACACTAATGTAATTGGTTCGTTTAGGTGGGGGGAGGGGAGGGGGTTTAGGTACCACTAAAAAGTGAAAAATAAAAAACTTTTTACAAAAAATAAAACCGACTTCTAAACAAAAAAACCAAAAAGTATAAAATAACTTTAATTTCGGAAGTCGGTGTGTTCAACAACAAAAAGCAACCAAAAACACCGAGTTCCGAAATTAAAGTTATTTTATACTTTTTGGTTTTTTTGTTTAGAAGTCGGTTTTATTTTTTCTGAAGTAAAAGAGGTTTAAGTATTGAGGCCGTAATATGACATATAAAACATATTTTTGGGTGCAACACGGCTAAAAGTAAAAAACGATCAAATTTAAAACGGCATTGCCACCGAAGAAGGAAAACTGAAAATCAATATTTTCATCGAAGTCGTGTACCTGTAAAGTATTCAAAAGAACCGTCCCCCGACTTTTGGTCACAATGGCGTTTTAATTGCATAGTAAATAAATATTATAATTTATTTATCTACTTTGTGTCCATTAGTTATGTTCGGCTGCAGGAGGATGCAAAAGAAACCGATATAATTTGCTTAAAGAATTTAATTAATTAAAGTTATTACAATAAAGCGCTAAAATTAGGATATGTGACAATTGTTCGATGTGAGAAACAAGAGTGGTTCACCAATGCACTAAATCAATATCGATCACTGCTATTGCAAAATCTTCGGTCCCACGCCATCGGAATGCTAAGAAGACGAATTCCACGGTGCAGGTGACAGCGGGCGCAACGCAGTAGGTCATCGTCAATGCGGTAGGTATTGGTCATAGTCTTAAGATTTTAGGGTTCCTTAAGTATGATATAACACATTCCACAATAAAATCATTCTCTTGTTTTTAGTTCACTTTTTGACATTTCAGGAGCATTATTTTTTAAAATTATTTGTTTTGTATTTTCATACCTCTTTTATATATGAAGCATGGATCCCCCTTTTTATTTTGATTGTTAAAGCCGTTTAAAAGTTTTGGTGAAATAAAGAAACTCACAAACATAAATACGAGTTATATTTCTTTCCCCGAGTTGTCATGGGCAGGTCCGGTGTTGGCTTATCGTTGAACTGTGGGACATGATGTATATGAACCCTGAAAACATACCTTTTTGGGCAGTCATGTAAAAATAATACAAATATCATAATAAGCCTTGGATGCTAAATGTTAATAATAAAAATATAAATAACTAGAAGCGCCCCACGGTTTCACCCGCGTTCTTCCCGTTCCCGTGGCAATACGGGGATAAAATATACACATGCCTATGACACTCTACAATAACGTAATTTTGTAAATCGGTTCAGATCCAAAGACTACTCCTTACAACGTCACAACTCACGACCTCACAAATTCACAAACGTTACCTCTTTATAATATTAAGTAGGTATAGATAAATTCTGTTACGTTTACTGAACCGTTGTTGTTATGCCAACTGAAACCTATCAACATGATTTTTCAAGTCCAGTCTTTATTGCAATATTTTTGTAGGTGTTTTATAATTTATTGGAACACACACAATACCAAGCCATGGTAATGAGTTTAATTTAAACTTTTATGGTGAAATAATTATCATATTGTTGACATGACATGTGCAATCGCACACTGAAACATACGATTTGAATGTGGGATTTTTTTTCATCGTGGATTATTTAAAATTTTCAATAGACTCGAGGCAAAATATTTAAAATAATAATTAAAATTCATTAATTCAAGGACAGACAAAACAGTCATGGCCGCTGAGTGATCCTAGGAGCATGATCATTTTCCTTGTGAATGATAAAGGTAACTCAGACTGAGTTACCTTTATCATTCATAAGGAAAAAACACCTTTTTTATGGGAAATCATCATCAAATTACTGCTTCCGCTCTGGGCGGAGCAGAAGGGAGTATGAGACTCTTACTGACTAAAACCCACCTGTGTTCCGCCTAGTGCCTTTTACGTTCCAGGGCCGCGGTGACTTTTTAGAACAAATTCCGCAACCCTAGCAGGCACTGACCCTATGGGGCCCCGTGTTCTTTGCTGACATATCATATCGACGGCGCGTGTGGAACACAACGCGCCATCGACCAGGGTATGGTCTTTATCTGACGGCGAGCTACCCGTAGCTCATCAAACATATCCGCAGACCCACACCTAGGGTGGCCGGGAATCGACTGCAACGCCCAAACTCTCGGATCGGCTTTTAAAAAATACATTCTTTAAGGAAGTAAGATAGGGGTGAAGTGTTGCTTGGAATTAATTTTTACCGTGTTATCTTAGGAGTGTTTCCGGTTTTAACAACAACAATACTAACAATACTAGCAATACTAATAGCTCCAAATATAATGGGAATACCTTGGGTGCAAGCATTGGTGCTCTTAAAACCGGTGCTCAAACAAAACGAAAAAAAACAATTTTTCAAATCGGACTAGTGGTTAATGAGATTAGCGCGTTCAAGCAAACAAACAAATAAACTCTTGTAACAAACCCTATTTCATACCACTAGCGCCACCTATTATATTATATTGGAGAAACGCTACAAGACTCCGCTATACGACACTAGATGGCGTTGTCGCATGACGTCACTTTTCTGAATCGCGGTGTTAAGATTCTCCGCGATCTAATGACCTCCCTTTGAACCTATGATTTTTGTGAGACTGAATTAGTGGTGCATTCGTGGGCCACGTCCTACTTGGAATGGTCACATGAGACTCTGCTAACTAAGTAAAATCAACCTAGGCTTCGGTCAAGTTTTTTTTGGATCTGCTAGGAACACAACCTCTCCTCCTTCATCCCCTCTCTGGGAAAAGGTTGAAGGGATCGTCCTACCTATTTTAAATATACATATTTTAAAATAAAAGTGTACGGTGTGAAAAATAAACAGTTATTGCCTGGAAAACTGGACTTTTCCTGCCGGAAGTGCTGACGACCCATCCCTTACAAACTGGCGACCAACGGTGGGCCCGAACAGTATCACATGAATACGTCACGCGTTCAGGCAGAATAACGACGTCAACTGTGAAAACCTCACCTAAAGAGAAGTCAGTCAACCTGTCCGACACTCAATTGTTAAAAACCTTAAACAGTCAGTATCATTTCTGCAAATGTGTCAGTCACTTACTAAGCTTACAACTGCGCCTGACCTAAAACGAGCAGATGGAACCAAGCTCTATATTCTGAAGACAGATGCTAATGGTTTTGCACATGGAGCATTTCTCGTCCAGGGGGAGAAGGAAGAAAAGCACCCCGTGGAATATGTACAAAACTGTTTGGAATGCCAAAGATACAAGCCCTCAAATCAGAAGCCTGCGGGTTTACTCCAGACTACTACGCTAAGTCAAAGATTCGAAGTAGTATCCTTTGATCTATTTGGGCCCCTCCCACAAACTGAAGACGGGAAGGCATGGATACTAATTGCCCAAGATATAGCAACGCGGTGGGTAGAATAATTTGCCTTGGCCACCGCTTCAGCAGAAACTTGCGCCACAATACAACAGTATACACCACTATACCACCCTGAAAGTAATCCAGTGGAACGTAGAAACAGAGAATTAAAAACTCAACTTTCTATAATGGTGCAAGGAGTATATATAGAACATAACCAATGGGTAGAGTTACTTCCTGCCCTTCGATTCGCCATGAATAGCACTAACTGTACCTCAAAGGGACAGACACCTGCATACCTAACATTCGGAAGAGAATTGAGATCACCAAGGGATAACGAGGTTGATTTTAGAAATATCCTCATTTCTGAAAACATCATACCTGAAATCACCCCGAAACTGAGAACGCTGGCAGACAGCTTACTTAAAGCGAGGGAAGTTCAAGAGATGAAAGAAGAAACTCGCAAAGAGTACGTTGACCAACAGAGACGCACCCATCCTCAATACCGACCAGGAGATCTGGTACTGGTCAACACACATCCGATCAGCAGAGGAAGACAGGGAGTGACAGCCAAATTTGCACCCCGCAGAGATGGACCTTATATTATCGTGCAGCAGCACGGACCTGCATCCTATAAAGTAGCTTCACCGAGTACCCCTGAAATTCCCATCGGACTATATCATACTTCCGCCCTTACACCTTTCAAAGGTGAAAATTCCACTGCAGTACCTGAGCCTGTACAACCGCTAAGAAGAAGAGGACGACCTGCGAAGAAGTTGGTTTCCCAGACCACACCTCCAGCCAGTAAACGAGGCCGTGGACGTCCTAAAAAGCAATAAAACTCCAGTTCTCCTCGCCGAGACGTCTTCAGGAACTGAGGGGGAGATTGTAACAAACCCTATTTCATACCACTAGCGCCACCTATTATATTATATTGGAGAAACGCTACAAGACTCCGCTATACGACACTAGATGGCGTTGTCGCATGACGTCACTTTTCTGAATCGCGGTGTTAAGATTCTCCGCGATCTAATGACCTCCCTTTGAACCTATGATTTTTGTGAGACTGAATTAGTGGTGCATTCGTGGGCCACGTCCTACTTGGAATGGTCACATGAGACTCTGCTAACTAAGTAAAATCAACCTAGGCTTCGGTCAAGTTTTTTTTGGATCTGCTAGGACACAACCTCTCCTCCTTCATCCCTTCTGGGAAAAGGTTGAAGGGATCGTCCTACCTATTTTAAATATACATATTTTAAAATAAAAGTGTACGGTGTGAAAAATAAACAGTTATTGCCTGGAAAACTGGACTTTTCCTGCCGGAAGTGCTGACGACCCATCCCTTACACTCTTCATTATTTATATATTAGTATAAATTTGTTGGTTAAGCGTTAAAAGATTTTTGTGGAAAAATGTCTTCATACACAGTTCTTGAGGTACAGCCCGCTGACAAAAAACAGCACAAACAGCGAAGGTTTAGAACTGAGAGTTATTGGTTACCATTTAAAAATGCTTCGTGAAAACAAGTCACTCGATTAATGAAACGATAAATGAGATATTTTTAAGTACAGACACATTCCCGCAACTTCATATCGATAACTTTATTTCCAATCTCAAGACATTAACCAATTCGCTCCCCACAAACAAAGAAGTAACAAATCTATTAGAATGACAAATGCTCGTGTAAATATCAGAGAGCATTATCTCGATAAAGGAGAAGTCTTATTTCAAGCTTTAGCGATTTCAACTCAACGATGCGATTCGATTTATTTTTACAAACGATGCATTTTCCATGGAAAAGAAAAATGGATGTTTTGGAGTATTGAACTTTTCACTATAGCCGTCGATGTTTTTTTGATCTATATCATTCTGTAAAGGAACAGGTTTTATATACAACGCCATCAATCAATGTTCTCAATGTTAATTAAATTAACTTTTGTAATAAATGTATTTATTTGTGATATCCACGCTGTATTTAATGTAAATTAGTGACATATTCTCGAAATTCAGCAGTAAGGTATCACTGTGTAAGTGGTCGTTTTGGAGTATTAAACTTTTCGGTAAGTGGTGAAATTACTTCCACTACATTCAATAATTTATCACATTTATTGATTACAAACTGCAAATTTGCAGTCGGAATGTAATTGAAATGCAGTCTGTCAGTCTATAGTGAGAGACAGAGGTACACAAACAAATAGCCCTATCCCTTTCTCAGCAGTGCTATTGGACAGTGTAACGGCACGAGATATGTCATGCGGTCCACAGGGATTGGTTCTTGGGCCCGTCTTTTATGGGACATTGGTTATGATTGAGTGAAGCAGGGATATAATACCCGGCAGCGGCACCTAACAATACGCGAGGTAATGACAATCATCGAGCGGACCCGGCTATTGGGTTTGGAGATGGCCCTACAAAAGTCCGAGGCCATGTATTATCATTTGGAAAGAAAGAAAAATGTTTATTTGGGACTCGCACAAAACGATCGCTGACGATCGAACGACAAAGATATCGCACGACGATATTTTTTTAACATTCATTAATATGCAGTGCCTGTTTTAATATGACCTTTTAGAGAACTAATGAAGTACCTCTAATAAATCAATTTTTAATATGACGCAAAAGTAAATTAATATGAAGAAGAATATCTTCATTATTCTTATTAAAAGAAAAGGTAGGAGGAATTTATCATAGCTGCTTTGAAAATCTTAAGAAAAGATAAGGGCAGAATGGATACTTAGGAACACTTAGGAAAAAAGGCAGAATGACTTACATTGGCATAATTATCGTGTAGGATAGTTTGTTTTAGCATAATTTTAATTCGCATAATGGTGGTACCATTATGAATATTAGGTACGATAATAGTATTAAGGCATAAAATTAATAGGAGAAACGGAAGCAAATTTAAGTTACTTTTTCGTGTCACACCATACCTAATAAACAATGTAGTTTGTTTTGATATTCCATTTGGGACTAAAATTAAACAATTATTGATACAAGTTGTTTTATGATACCGTCCACCGTTTTTTTATAATTACCTACAACTTAAAGTACCGACTAATTTTATTAGATCAATCTATACTAATATTATAAAGCTGAAGAGTTTGTTTGTTTGTTTGAACGCGCTAATCTCAGGAACTACTGGTTCGAATTGAAAAATTCTTTTTGGGTTGAATAGACCATTTATCGAGGAAGGCTTTAGGCTATATATCATCACGCTTAAGCCAATAGGAGCGGAGCAGCGATAAAGAATGTTTTAAAATTGAGGATTCCACGGGGACGAAGTCGCGGACAGAAGCTAGTATTATATAAAATTGTTTATTAGTGTCTAATATTTTAAGATTCAATTATAATGCGTATTTGTTATGCCTATAAAAATATAATAATAAAACCGTAGAATGACATGCTTAATCATTATTATGATAAGAGAAATTAATATGTTTCAAATAATTATGCGTAAGCTGTTTGGCATAAATAATGTTATGCAAAAACATATGTAATTAGGATGTAATTAGGATGTCTTACAATTGAATGCTAAGGATAGGGAATCTATTAATTTAACTGGTGAAATGTGGACATGGAGTACAAAACACCTTAATACCTCTTTTAGTCAACACAAGTGCTACCTACTTGCAACTTGTGGATTTCGAACTTACAGCATCTTATTCGACACTTCTCATAACGCAAACTAAGCTCAATTTCTAGAATTCCTGGTAAGAAAATAGACAACCCAGTAATCTCCCTGCAATCTGCCGATGCAAAGTAATTTTCCTCAGCATAAACTTAGTTAAGACCTCACTAAACGCAAGTAAACGAGGTACTAACTAAGATTAAGGTAATGTTCAGACGGGGCGACTGAACGTAGCATAGCAATCCCGGCAAATGATTCGCTCGAACTCATTTTAAAATCCATTCCATTCCTATGTGCGGAACACTGTTATATTATAGGTATATTTTGTTTTGTAAATATGTTTCGCTGTGTGCACGGTTTTCGTTGAGTTGCATGTTCGATGGTAATGAGTGTTTCTTCATTTCTATGTTGATTTTTACAGGCCTTTCAAATAGCTTACCGACTTACATAGTACGTAACATCCAGCCTATATACACTCAAATAGTTACCTAGATATTTATAAGTACCTTGTAAAAGCGACGAGTCCATGACAGCAACATTCACATTTTTTAAATCTGTCAAAATATACACCTCTCATATGAATCGACATATTAACCAATAGAACAAAATAAACATTAATTAAAAACCCTTTAAAAAAATATTCCCTTCGTACCTCAAAAACACGTTATTTCTCATTAAATTAATCAACAGAATTTTAACGCTTAAGACTGATCATGGTTGTTATATAGAATGACCACAGAGCATAGAACATCTAGACGCAACCACTGCTTATGAAGGTGTTGTAAAGTTCCCATATAACCCTAGCGATGTGTTTGTGAGCGTCACCGTTTCATTCACAGAAATTGACGACCCCTGGTAAATCTGACTGTAACTAGTTGTGGAATTTGTTCGAAAGAGTCACCGCGGCACTGGAGCGCAAAGTGCATTAGAAATGTGGTGTGATGTCACGTCATCTGTCAGCACGTCACGTATAATACAAAGTTTAAGTTAAGATAGATAACATGACTGTGTCTGTGTATATAAGGATAATACCACGTTAAATGGAAATAGAGCTAACGACACTTTTTAAACAAATTAAGTTGTTGAGAGAATCCATCGTTAAGTTGGTCCCTCCTTACATCGCAGGAGAAACACGGATGGGTTTTAGTCAGTAAAAGTGTGACACTCCGTTTTGCCCAAAGCGAAAAACATAATCAGCCTTTTAATGTTCCCACTTCTCGGATACAGGCCTCCTCTCTAGGAGGGGGAATGGGCCGTTATCCACCACGCGGGCCCAGTGCGTGTTGGTGAATGTCACATGTCTTCGAATTTTTAGTTCAGGACATGCCGGTTTCCTCACGATGTTGAGAGCAGTGGTGATGAAATTAATTATACAAAGTAATACGCCTAGTTGGGTTTGGATTATGCTTATGAGTTTTAACAAAAATGTAAAGAGGATAGTTTTGAATATAGATGAAGATAAAAGAAACGATAGATGGATGAAAGATGATAGAGCTAGAAAGCGGATGAATACTGAGATGACGACGTAAAAAGGAAGTATGGAGACATGTTGAGTTGCCCCAAAATGTATTGAACTTAGGGCAATAGAATTGAGCACGCCACCATTGCGGCGATAAGTCCCCTCTTTGAGGAGTGACTGGAGAGACGCCACGGCGTCCTTACCTTCGGCCTGACGTAGGTGCTCACCGGACACGGCTGTTTCGGGAGGTACCTGTGTCGGATCCAGCGGGAGGACACGTCCGGGTGTCATCACTGTGTGGATCGCCCGGAGGACACGATGGAGCATACGGTGGAGGTTTGCCCTGCTTGGGCGGAGCACCGCCGTGTCCTCGTCGAGGCGATCGGCGGCGGCGACCTCTCGCGTCCGGCCCTGGTTCAAGCCATGGTCCGGAGTGAGGAAGCATGGGAAGCGGTCGCCTCGTTCTGCGAAGCAGTAATGCTAGCGAAGGAGGAGACGGAACGCGTGCAAGAGAGGGAAACCTCTCGCTCCAGCCGCCGCAACAGAAGGAGACGCCCCGGACTTCGGGAAAAGCGGGGCGATTCCCGGCCACCGTAGGCGCGGGCCTGCGGATGGCGAGCTATGGGTGGCTCGCCGTCCGATAGCAACCAGGCCCGAGTCGACGTCGCGTCGTGTTCCACGCGCGCCTCAAAGAGCCGTCAGCAAAGAAGACTGGGCCCCATAGGGTCAGTGCCTGCTAGGGTTGCGGAATTTGTTCGAAAGAGTCACCGCGGCCCTGGAACGCAAAGGGAACAAGAAGGATCACGGGTGGGTTTTAGTCAGTAAAAGTCTGACACTCCCTTCCGCTCCGCCCAGAGCGGGAGAAGTCATTTGATGATTTCTCCAAAAAAAAAAAGGGCAATAGAATGAAAATGTCTTTAGCTACGGTCAGTGTAACCATTCCGTGTTCTATGAGAATGACGAACAAAGGTGGTTAATTCGGTAAATTATTTGGCGTGAAAATTGCAATGTGTATTGTTGAGGCTCTTTTTGTTGCGCTGATTTTACCTTATTCGATGGTTTTGGTAATGAGGGATCGGTTTTGTCCAAACAAAAATGAAAAGGATTTGTTTACAATTTATTTCACTTGTGTTTTCATTGCATTAATTTAACGGCTACTTACTTTTCTAAATTGTTTGTGTGATTGGTAGTGATACGCTAATTTGAAAAAAAAAATATCAATCTACCATCATATAAATATCATACTCGCAGTCATGATAACAACGGTACAGGGCCCCATGTCTCCTATTTTTATAATTTTCTCATTCCAACACGATCCTATTGTCATTTTGCTAAAAGTTCGTAATCTGCTAAATTCATAATAGTCGAACATTGGTCGGTCAATGGTCTCGTGTACTTTTTGATATCCGAGCTATTAAAAGAAATGACTGCACAACGACGTTCTAAAGGCAGGTCACTGACCAAATGAACTGTCAACGTTTTAGCAGATTACCGCATACGTCTGTCATTCATTTGTCATTATGTACGAGATTACCATTCTATGCCATTTCTTTCAATGGAGTGTCAGTGGTTGACCATTGAAAAGTTACAGATTACTAAAACGTAGTGTAGGTACACAAGTACACGGTCAGTGCTTCCTAGGGTTGCAGAATTTGTTCGAAACAGTCACCGCGGCCTTGGAACGCAAAGGGCATTAGGAGGAACACGAATGGGTTTTAGTCAGTAAGAGTCTGACACTCACTTTCGCTTCACCCAAAGCGGAAGAAGTAATTTGATGATTTCCCATCCACAATAAAGAGTACAAGTAGTAATTTAGCTGCAGTATCATTCTGGCTTCCGTGAATCATAATCATAAAGTAACTCTCTATCAAACCAAAAACAAATATGTACATCAATAATTATGACAAAGTTTAGTAACATTAACTAACCACAAAAACGGGCAAAGCAAACAGGAATAGTTGGCGTGACCCAGGAGCAGGTAATAACAATATGCCTTACATTTTACAAACTTACGGACGGACACACGGTATTGGAAGATGTCAAACTGCAAATAATGATAAACTGTTCTTTTTTTACTTTTGTTCTTGCGAAAGCCGGTATCGAAAATAATTTAGACTAGCAGTGCCCCGCGTTGTTCCCGTTCCCGTGGCAATACGGGGATAAAATATAGTCTATGTTAGTCAAGGTGAATGTAGCTTGCTAATGGAGAAAGTATGTTTAAAATCTATACAGTAGTTTTTGAGGTTATCCATTAACATACACACAAACACACAAAACTACAAATCTTTCCTATTTATAATACATATTAGTGTAGACTTCTTATGACGTTGTAAAACTATCATAAGTCTGGTGTTTTCTGGACACTAACTCTTTGAACTTGATAAATACAAGGTTTCAAAGAAAAACAACGGATAAATTAAAACTGTGAGATAAAACGAGTGAACGTACTTTAAATTTAATCATCCTACGCTTTTTACCCAATTCAGAAAGACATCAAAAACACAGTAAAATCACCAATTAAATAAAACAAATATTTAACTTCATATATACGAAATTAAACAGTCCGCATGAAATATTTAACAGGCCATCAAAAGAAAATGAATTAACGAAAACTCGAAAAGTCAAAACCAGGTGTGACGAACGAATGAACATTTTACGATCTCATTCGGAAATTGCGAACATAAAATGAAAATATTCATTCCGAATAATTTATTGTTTGAATGTAATCTTAAAATTTAAATAAGATTAACTGCTTTCATTTGATATTGTTTTCTGTTGTGATAACATCACGTTTTTGTTCGTTGGAGACTAGACAGAGGTTTAAATATTATAACTAAGCTTTTCATCAGCAAAGTACTTTCGTGCTCCCAGAATAAAAGGGGCTTAACTCAAAATTCCTGTTACTTAGAATTTTGTTATAACATAAAAAAAACATACATTTAAACCCAGTGATGAAAAAGATTCTGAAAATTAATTTTTTGGAAAGGGATAGCTTATAGGTAAGTACTTACATAGGTCTCGGGAGATATTTGTTTTTGTACCCAAATCTTTTTAAAGATTTTAATCTTGTTCGATTGCCAAAAATCGCAATTTTTGAGTTAGGTCCCTTTAATTAAAGGTGCGTTGTGAATGTGAGTAATTCCAATAGCAGTCAAATTAGTACCAATCTGGACAAAATTATATTCTATTATAAATACGATTGTACAAAAGTAAAATATACGGTATCGACATGCATTGTAAATGAATGATATATTTAGAATTATTTGCAAGAATAATACCTATATTATTCCTTTAGATTTCAAGAACCCAACATAAGTTATTGAAGCCTAAGGGTTTTAATTTATTCGAAATTTCCACCGTGCAAATAATTAGATTTTACATCTCGGTTATACATATAGCATGCAGTACATTTATCTAGTAATTAGCAATTACATAAAAAATCTAATATTCGTTTCATAATTTAATTTTTTAATTCATGCAATTAATAAAATCAAATATAATTCCATTAATTCAAAACAATATATATTTTTTATTAAAATAGCAAGAATAATAGAAAATGTTTGAATATGACGTGCTCAATCTCAAACGTTTCTACAGTAAAATATTTGAAGTATAAAGGTTCCTTACTAAGACTCCGTGGTAAAAATAATGAATGTATTTTTTATGAACCTGACATTATTCAGTTATCAGAATTGGGTAAAACCATCGTAGTCCGCCGTCAAAATACCGATAGATTTGTATCGGTATATCCAACGCAAGAAACATAAATGTCTGCCCTGCCAAGAAAATTGACATGCGCGGCTGCAAAAACCAGGATTGTCATACGCTTTAAATAAAAACAAAAAAAAAAGAATCAGGTTGTTTTCTAATTTATTTAGTTAATAATAGTAAATTATTTCTCTTATATAATACATGATAAGCCACTCTCAGCCCTCCACTGGGCACAAACCCAGACGACTGCTACATAGAAATCATCATCAGCATTTCAGCCGAAAGAAATCCACTGCTGAAAATAAGTCCAAGTGTCGCCATATCGACCGGTCCTGTGCGTCTCGTTTCCCGGGGCCTTCACCAGGTCATCAGTCCAGCTTGTGGGAGGCATAAGCATATAGCATAATCAGCTAAAAGGCTGTTCCCACTGCTGGGATACAGGCCTCCTCTCTAGGAGAGGGAATGGGCCGTAATCCAGCACGCGGGCCCAGTGCGGGTTGCTGAATGTCACATGTCTACGGATTTTTGGTTCTAGGACATGCCGGTTTCCTTACGATGTTCTCCTTCACCGTTTTGAGAGTAGTGGTGATGAAATTAATTAACACAAAGTAATGCGCCTGGCTGGGTTTAAACCCGAGCCCTACATTTGGTAAGTCGGGGCCGTTACTACTCGGCCACCACTGCTCTGCTTGTGGGTGGCTCACTCAACAACCACTCGTCTCCATCGACGATCAGTTTTGCGAGCAATGTGTTCTGCCCATTGCTATTGTGTTACAAAACAGAGTAATATTACTGTGTATAAAGGGTTGCCAGTTAAATAAACACAATATTTAACTAGCAACACTGTTTAAAAGACCATTCGATGGCTGACAGCTGACTCGAGCGGTTCTAATAGTGAAACCTCTGCCAGATTGGCCGTTGGTTGCTAGAAGTTTGAATATTGAAAATTAACGGAAATATTATAATTTGATAAAACGATTTGATTCCGAGTTTTTTTTATGTTAGTAAATGATAAATAAAGTATTTATCCTGAAACTAAAACAAATAAAGTATTTATACTTGAGTTTGGCGATTCTTCGGTTCATTTCTGCTTCGATCAATTTTCTTTACGTAGAAATATCTAATTAAATCCCCCTAAAACACTCTTAAAATTAAATTAACAACTTCCTGATTGACTGATGTTATTTGCTGATTAGGTAAGGTGATTTATTAAGGAAACCGGCGTGGTGATTGGAGATGCTAATCTTCGTAATTTGTTTTCTTGTTTGGGGTGAGAAGGAAGTTTAGCGGTGGCGAAATTTGTTTATTTAACCCATTTTGATGGAAAGCCGCTATGGGCGCTGAAACATGAGGTTAGAAGAAGAGATTTATCTTAAGTCGTAATCAGGAAAAATCTTGTAAATTAAAGAAAGATCTAGCCTTTTTGGTGTTGCTACATTCTATCCGTTTTTGTATTATAAAACTGATGTCTTAGTTAGAATGTTTCGTCACACGAAAGTATTTTCGCGTAAGTTTTTTGTTTCTTTTTATTTTTTTTCCAATAACAAAATTATACAAATATATCACTTGTCTAAAACCTTTAAAGATCTATGTGGCAACGTGGAGGCAACAAGCTCGCTCACCATGTACATAACATAACATAATCAGCCTTTTATCGTTCCCACTGCTGGGACACAGGCCTCCTCTCTAGGAGAGGGAATGGGCCGTAATCCACCACGCGGGCCCAGTGCGGGTTGGTGAATGTCACATGTCTTCGAATTTTTGGTTCGCTCACCATGTATTACTTAAAAAAATGAAAATTCTTACCTCAAACTTAAGATGTAAAATTTCACTAGTAATATAACTATTTTTTTTACTTTATGGAACACAATTTCATATATTGGCTCACACGTAGGCACACATTTCTTGAGCCAAAACAGAAATATCAGTCATCATAAACTTTAAGAAACAAAACACTATCTATAGAGTTCGTAGTTCAGTTTCTTAGAAGTACTTAAAAAAACCAATTCCAAGTTTCTTCGTCGTTTACCGAAATATTTTCCTGTGAGTCTCGCAATCATGTTTAATCCCGAAACGTTGGCAAAGCGAGATTTACTGCCTACTTAGCTAGAATTTAGCCTGGATACCTGGAGTCTAGATATGCATTCATGCATTAAATGTTACGTTCTTGGAATAAAGCGGGAAGTTTGAATAGGTAACAAGTCATTATTTTCCGCTCATTTTATTCCATTGAAATTAGTTTTAGAACAGGATAATTCGAACGTTTTTATTTTGATCTCAGCGTTGGTATTCATACGTTTATTGGTACAGAGGTGTGTATGTTTGTAAAAGTTTATTGGTACAGAGGCATCTTTGCAAAAACTGTTCCTAATCAAACACCACCATCGCTAAATAATATATGCTGGTTTCTACGGTTCCTGCCACAATAGCGATCCCGCGGGAATAATATAGCGTATAAAAAACACCAATCCTTTCGTTAGATTTATCGATGACATTCTATCATACGCCGTATCGCATGACTGTATATCGAGTGATGTATGGCGAACATTCGTTATTCGTCCGATTTCATTGTATTTATTTTGAGCCGATATCGAATCGGAATTGTGAGTCAAGTGCAGATCTTGTGGAATACTGGTCGAATTTTTTAGAAGAAAAAATGAGTTTCCTTTATTTATTTTTGTGTTATTTTCCTTCAGCTCACTTACTTATAGAAAAGCTGACAATCAGCATCCTCTTGCCCCTATTCCTACTTTTTGAAGTGTAAGAATACAATATGTATGCTCCTTTACTTTAGTAAGTAAGCACACTGCTTTATAACTGCTAATGTATGCTGAGTGTGCACTATACCTCATATGCCTTTCTTTTATAATTATTATTTTATTCATTAAATAGTACTTGACAGATGTGGTTGTTTCCTTAAAACCTCCCACTAGGAACCCCAACATTACATGGCGACCCTGCCACGGGACTCTGCCAAGGGGATTGTTAGTAGATTAAGTAACGGTTCAGTATTTCAGCAATTCGTTTCAGAATAACTACCTCAATAGTATAATGTGTGTGTGTAATAGAAGTGATAATTTCATTAGTACCTCATTTCTAGCAATATAATTTTTACAGAGTCCACAAAATAAGCAACCCATCGCACAAAATAATTATTGAACTAGAACAATTTTCAATTTATCCTTTATCGAGAGAGCCATGATGATGATGATGATTTTTTTATTACTAAAGTTAAAAAGTTATTACAATTTATAGTCTTCTTCCTCAGATGATAAGGGTGAAATAATATCGATAGATTTACGGCGAGGTGCGACTGCTAGCGATCGAAGAAGTGAGCATTTTGACAAACTAATTTTTTTTTATCAACTATTCATGTTCGAAACGTGCGTGGCCATATAAAAATTAAAAAAAATTAGGGTGGCTGCTACAAAGTCATCATCTGCCTAGCCTTTTCCCAACTACATTGGGGTCGGCTCCCAGTCAAGCCGGATTCAGCTGAATACCAGTATTTTACGTGAAGCGGCTGCCTACCAGACCTCCACAACCCATTAACTGGGGAACACGGCACTTCTTGGCAAGACTGGTGTCAGATTTTCTGGCTTCTGACAATCCGTAATGACTGCCAAAGATCTCCAAATGACAGCCGGGACCAACGGCTTAACGTGCTTTCCGAGGCACGGAGAAGTCTCGTTATGTTGAGATGGTCACCCATCCACAGACCAACCTCGGCAAGCGTTGCTTAACCTAGAAGATCGACCCGTGCGGCTGTTATAATTTAGCCACGAGCTCCTACAAAGTAAGGAACTGATATTTAAATACATTTTTTTAAAACCCAACCACAGAAAGCTATTAAATTGTTCCAAAACAATCAACAATGATATTTTAGTTCAATAACAGAAAAAATGCGAGTAACTGCATCTTACTGCTTGAAAAGTATTTTATTTTTATTTTTTAGTCTATTATTTTAAATATTATATTTTAACAGTTAGCAGCTACATAATTCCACCCTTCAATATGACAATGCACTATTGGAACACGCAAAAAATAAATGATTTTTTAATACTATACAATACCAGCCTATATTACTTTTGCCCTGATTTGGGACCCACCTTCCATTATATCCATTTTGTTGCGTTCTTTAACTAATCCCTCATGATAGCCTCTAAGTCGTCCAGAGGAAGCTTCAGATTATAGTCAATCACCATCTTAGACAACAATGCTAATAAAAAGCCTTTTTTGGATTTACAGAATCAGGAAAATCCCACTAAAATTAAATATTTTTGACCGAAATGCTAGTCTATAACTACTAATGCTATATATATATATATACTAATGCTAGTCTATTACTTCAAAAATCATTTTGCACGTATATCTTTACAAAAGTCATTCAACCTACGAATCCCTGGATATTCCAAGCTGAGGTCAAGTTGGAGGATGACCTCCAACTTGACCTCAGCTGGAATTATTATTATTATTTCCCGTATCGAGTTGAGTGCACGTAGGTCTTTCAAAATGACCTTCAATGTGAGACAAAAACAGTAATTTTTGCCAAATGAGCAAGAATTAAAATCTTTACAAAGTGTTGTGTGAAAAAACAAATATGATCCGAGCATTGGCGGTTTCCCAAGTATATTTTGGAGTCTTTATCATCACTGGATTCTGTTTTAGAGTATGTATTTTGTTCAGATTATAAGTAAAAAAAAAATTTACAAAAAATAAAACCGACTTCTAAACAAAAAAAAACAAAAAGTACAAAATAAATTTAATTTCGGAACTCGGTATTTTGTTTTTTTTTTTTGTTTAGAAGTCGGTTTTATTTTTTGTAAAAAGTTTTTTTATTTTTCCCTTTTTAGTGGTTCACCCCCAGCTAAATATACCCATCACAGCGTACGTGGTATAAATTGGTGTAAACAATAAACAAATATGCGACTTCAGCTATCCCGACAGATTTGCTATCATTTATTGAAATTAACAAAAAACCGCTTGTTCGATTTCGATAAAATTTTCATGGGACCATTTGGGAAGTAGGTATACCCTTTCCAACAAAAAAAGAAGCGACGGAGTTATGCGCGAACAAACATTAAAAAAAAACATACAGACATCCGAATTGAGAACCTCCTCCTTTTTTAGAAGTCGGTTAAAAAGAATTTCGAGTTTAAGCCCCTTTTATTCTGGGAGAGCTATAAGGCCTTAAGTTTTCTCTCTAAGTATTGATGACAAGCCATTGAGTAAAGAGTCCATCAAACTACCTATTCACATAAATAGAATCACTTTGGAAAAACCTCAAACGAGCTCAAACATCAGTCCCCTGTTCCCCTCAACGCGGAAATGTGCGAAACTGCGAACGGTCCAAGATGAACGAGGCAATAATAAACTTGAGTAGTTTCGCCTTCCGGACTCAATGGGGGGAAGGCTGAACCACGATTTGCGTGAATTCAGAGTAATGCCAATTTTCCGCCGTTTTACCCCTGAATGTACCAATTTCAGGCGTTATAATTTTGATCCTGTGAATGTCCAGACATAGACAAAAGACTTATGACGCGGTTTGATGGACAATTTAAGAGTATATGTACGTCTTTGTCTTTGTCCCTTTGGAGCACTTGTAGTATTTAGTGGTTGTCAAGATAGTTAATTATGTTTTATATCAATAGTGTCTAACCTTGAAATGTCCTAAAAGACATCTATGTAAACGACAAAGGTGCCTTATGCTCAGGGGTCTTTGCTTAACGTCAAGGTGTATTCAAAGTTAATAGATTTGGTTAAATTAGATCTACGGTATCTCTATTCAGGTTACTAAGACTAATCTAGATCGACTCTTAAGAACTTTGCCGAAAATTATCTCAGGGATAGCAATTTTTTTAAAAAGCTTTTATTTATCTTGCAATCTATGTATGTTTGTTCGCGTGGAATCTTGCTACTCAATGTTGAAGCAGATACCTATCTTCAACTGACTGAGCTGAAATTTGTATACACGTTTAGTTTGGGTGACAACATATCGACGGTTAAAAGGAAGTAGGGCATAAGCGACATTTTGGTCAAAAATGAGTTATATATGCCATCCTACGTAAAATTTTCCGCTCTTTTGAATGCGCTTACTCTCATGGCTCTACGATGAGTTTTTTGGCGTTTATGCCCTAGCAAAAAAAATCGTTTTCATAGTATTAGTTTTCGTAACCGACGAAAATTCAAGTAATTTTTGCTACAAAGGTGCTTGTGCCCCTACAAAAATGATTTATTTTGTGTTTGTTGTCGGTAATGCTTTTTTACTTCATAAGGGTGTCGAGCTTTCAGTTGTTTATGCCTTTTAAGCTTTTCCCTCACAAAGTACAAACGTTGTTTATAGCCTACTTCCATTTCGTAATTTAACATAGCTATGGCGCTTGTACCCTATATACGAAATTCATTTTCATATTACTCTGTCAGTTATACCCTATTACCATTCAGTACTTTATGTAAGCTATGCAGGTTATGCTCTATTACCTAAATTTATTTTAATATCACACTGTTGGTTATACCTTACTTCCGCGTACAATATAAATACAGCTTGGTCGATAATATCTTATTACTTAAATTAAATTAGATATCATGGTGTCGATTATAACCTCATTATAACCTACTTCCACGTTCTACAATCATACTTATACGTCACTTATACTACAATACCCAATAAGCTTTTTATTATTTACTATAATGTTTCCAAAGACAATATAACCACTTGACTGCGCATACAGTGCCCTGACGCTCGAAAATGATTAGTATTTTGTCGCCTATAAATAGGCTACGGTAAGAGTAACCATTTTAGTTGTGACCAAGTGTCAGACCTGTGTGCACGCTAGATTAATTCAAATTTTGATAACTTTTTATGCAATTTTATCGTATGCAAATGCCTTCATGCGCAGTGAAATGGTGCGGGAAGCATTCCAAGACATCTAGATGCAAAAAGGATGCATAACTTTTCATCGATAAGTAAAGCGAACGAAAATTATGTTTGATTTAATCAGATTATGAGTCACCGCGGGGGTCTATTTAAAATGGTGTTTGGGGTGAACGAGTACACTGTTGAGTTCCGCGTTGATGTCTTTTGGAAACGTCTCGTTCTTTCATTAGACAATCCTAATGCTTCTATCCCTTTTTTTCTCTTTGTATTTTTATCGAGAAAAATAGTGGTGTCAATAATAGCTAGCTGAAAGTCGATATCGAAAAAACTATGTGTTTTTATTCTATTCACATACTGTGATAAAATACCTGTCTACTTTTAACCGATTTAAAAAAGGAGGAGTTTTCAGTTCGTCAGTAGTTTTTATGCATGTTTCGGGATTTATTTGTTTCTCTCTGTCCCCGACCGGGACCGATCGGTTATTTTATTATTTTTAGATCGGATTTAAAATATCTGATTGGATATAATTTAATAATATAATATAATTATATATAATCTATACTAATATTATAAAGCTGAAGAGTTTGTTTGTTTGAACGCGCTAATCTCAGGAACTACTGGTCCGATTTGTAAAAATCTTTCAGAGTTAGATAGCCCATTTATCGAGGAAGGCTATAGGCTATATATCATCACGCTAAGACCAATAGGAGCGGAGCAGTCATGAAAAATGTTTTGAAATAGGGGATTCCACGGGGACGAAGTCGCGGGCAGCAGCTAGTGTATAATAAGCAAGATGCATAATTCAGAAATATGTAGACGCTCGTTTTTCTTTTTTACAAAGAACAAGGACCCTAAAACTTTGATTCAAAAAACATATACCTACCAAAATAATTCATTTTAAAAATCAATAATAACAGGATACGTCTGTTTATTTTTGTAATTAATTAATTTCGATTAAATATTGTTTCTATGATTTTAATTGAGTATTTTTCATAATGTTAAAATCCATTTTATCGATATCGATTATTTTCCCCTAGTGAAGTAGTGCAACCCTACCGATAGGCATACCTACGCAACTTGACCTTGAACTGACCAATTGCAGTCGCGCATTCTTCCTCGTTCCCCGGCCCGCAGTAGTGAGTCGTGTGCTTAGAAGAAATCAGCCTATACGCTCTCTAGTGGTTACATTCTCTATGAATGTTTCTTACCTTTTTAAATGATTAATATTACGGATACATACCAAGTGTTCGTAATTAATTCTTAAGTTCCCTACCTACTAGCTACAGTATTAGCTACCTACCCATCATCATCATCATCATCAACAGCCTGTTGCAGTTCACTGCTGGACATAGGCCTCTCCAGTTGCACGCCACTTAGATCTATTTTCGGCTTCTCGCATCCAGTTTCTGCCAGCCGTCCTGCACAAATCGTCACTCCACCGTGCGTCTCGGCAAACGTAGTGTAGAACGTCCTACATTACGTTTGTCGAGACGCGGTCTCCACTCTAGAACTCATTTACCCCAACGGTTGTCAGTTAATATGGCCAGCCCACTGCCACTTCAGCTTACTAATCCGGTAGGCTATATCGATGACCTTGCTTCTCTGACGGATCACCTCATTTCTGATGTGCTCCCTCAGAAACACACCGAGCATAGCCCTTTCCATAGCCCACTGAGCGACTTTAAGCTTGTAGACCATACGAGCCGTCAGTCTCCACGTTTCTGCTCCGTATGCCATGACGGGTAGGACGCACTGATTGAAGATTTTCGTCTTTAGGCACTGTGGAATCGACGATGTAAAGACTCTACGTAGCTTCGCAAACGCTGCCCAGCCTAACTGAATTCTTCTATTCACCTCGCCCTCAAAGTTGTTTCTACCTAACTGCAATGTCTGCCCGAGGTACATATATTTTTGAACAACTTCAAGAATTGCACCGTGAATCGCAATCGGTTCCAGTAGAACATTTTCGTTGAACATGACCTTGGTTTTATCCAAAGTCAAAGTCAAAACGTTTACTGCGAACTAAGTGTACAATGTTGATGTTACAGAAAAGTCAGCCAGATCATTCAGCATCTGTTGTAGGTCCTGCAGCGTTTCTGCCATGATGACGATATCATCTGCAAATCGCAAGTAAGAGATGTATTCGCCATTGATGTTAATGCTACGTTCGTTTCAGTTCAGCGTCTTGAACATATCTTCCATTGCATTAGTGAACAATTTCGGGGAAATAACATCCCCTTGTCCCACTCCTCGATGCAACGGTATGGGACTTGTTTGCTAATTCTGTACTTGAACGGACATGGTGGCGGCTTCGTAGAGACATCTCATCACTTGGATGTATCGCCAGTCTACTTGGCAGCGCTGCAGGGACTTCAGAACAGACCAGATTTCAACCGAGTCAAAGGCCTTTTCATGGTCCACAAATGCTAGACACAGGGGCTGATTATACTCTTCGGTCTTCTGTATAATCTGCCGCACTGTGTGGATGTGGTCTATGCGGCCGTATCCGCTCCGAAACCCAGTCTGTTCTGGTAGTTGGAATTCATCGAGCTTTCGCGCAAGACGGTTCATGATCACTCTTGAAAACAGCTTATAGACGTGGCTTTGAAGGGATATGGTAGTTCTTCAATAGGGTCTTGTCTCCCTTTTTGAAGAACGGAGTAGAAGTGTGGTCATCTTAACCACACTTCTACTCCACGCCTCTGAAATTCTCCCTTCAAACAGGACAGCGTTAAACAGCTTCTGAAGCTCCCTCAGTTCGGGCTTACCTCCAGCTTTCAGCAGCTCTGTGGTAACGCCGTCTTCTCCAGGGACTTTTCCATTTTTAAGCTGCCCAAGAGCGATCTCGATTTCGCCAATACTGACTTATTTATTTAAACTTTACGCACTAGTAAAAAAAAAAACTGTACAAAGCGGACTTAATGCCATAGGACTTTTGGCAGGTCTTCGGTTAAATGGCGTGTCAATGTGGCTCTAGAACCCTCATTTTTGGGATCAGGACGAGAGCATGCGATGCGTATAACCGGCTATAGAAGTCCCCCACTTCCGAAAAGACTACTGGCTTCAAAGAAACAACTTCTCCACTTGCTGTGGGCAACTTCATCTGGTGGCTTCTTCCAAGAGACTGTACGAACACCTTTGACCCCCGATTTTGCTCGATTGCTCTTTCAACCGAAAGAGCATTGAAGCCCCTGAGGTCCTGTCGTACGTGCTTGTTGATTTTTCAGTTTAGAAATCGCTTCGCCGACGAAGTGACGGGTGGGCTTTCACGTCATTCCTTCATTAGCCCTAAAGTCCCTTCTGAAAGCTTGGACTTCTTGCCCTTACGCTGCATATCACAGAATCTCGTACCCTTTTCTCTGAGGATCCGAGTCACATTTTAGAGGTTCTGGTTTACGTCTGTTGTGGTTTCCACGGCAGCGAATCGGATTTACAGGTTTGCCTGGAACGTTTCAGATCATGCCATGGTTTGGAGCAGAGTTGGCCGGAGTCTGGACTTCATCAGACGGACACGTTCGGCCTTGAAGTTAATATTCAGAGAGCCTCGGACAAGTCGGTGATCGGTACAGGTATTGAACCTATTGATCACGGAGACGTCTCTGAATATATGCCTCTTGTCATTCATGATGAACAAACATGAGATCGACATCTCATGTTTGGTCATAGTATCGGGGCTTTGCCACGTCTACTTCCTTTGGGTCTGTTTCTTGAAGGAGTTCATCAAGAACAACCCCTCCCGTTCGAGGAAGTTGACGGGCATTTGCCCCCTATGATTTCTGCTTCCAAATCCATGGTATCCTATTACCTATTCGCAGCAATACTGTACTCCCACTTTGGCATTAAAGTCCCACATGAAAACGATGTACTATGTCTTTGTAGTGAAGTGGAGGGCTCTCGATATGTCATCGAACATATTTTCCACTTCGTCGTCCGAGTGTGTCGAGGTCGGTGCGTACACTACCTTGAGGCTATACCTCTCGGTGAGCTTCACAATAAGGTACGCTACCCTGTTCGACACACTTGACATTTCCACAAAGTTGTTAGATAGGGACTTGTTTACCAGAAACCCAATGCCGCCTTGGGATTGTTGGTCTCCCTCTCGGAAGTACATCAGATGACCCGATTCCAGGGATAACCCTGGAACCCCCTCCTTCTTCGGACTTCACTCAACCCTAGTATTTGCCACCTAATTTTCCCAAGTTTCACCTCGAGTTGCGTCAGATGCGAGTCAAGTCGTAGCGTGCGTCGCCAGGGTCAGTTTCAGTTTATGGTGGTGGTGGCCTCCTGTAGTCCGGAGATTCTTGGCACCCCCCGCCCCGCCGTTACCGTGGTCGCCACCATGACCAGGAATAGCGGGACCGCCGGGAACTCGAGGCCGTGGCTTTTTGTTGTTCTGCATTTGAGGTATTTGCCCATAATCGCCACGCTGGACAAGCGGGTTGGCTACCTAACCACTCCTTTTTAAGTAGCTTTGATTTTTCCTTATTGAAAACATAAAAAATGTCTTTTTTTATTAAAAAAAAATCCTACTATCCGCTTGTTAGTAAATACGTAAGTAGGTGACATGAAAATGACTATAATGACGAACTATCATCTTTGAAATCTACTATTTAGTGTAAATTAGAATCACTTGAACGGGTAGGGTATACTGAAACAGGCCCCTAAGACTAAGGATCCTTAGTCTTTTTGTATGAAAATCGACTCCCTAATACTTTTAAAATACTTCACCCTATTTTACGAGTTAGGGACAAAATAACAGTGTAGTGTAATACCCGTTTTAGCTCTTATCCTGATGAAGGATCGTGTTGGTTGCGCTACTTCATTATTTTTGGGGTGTCTTTTCATCCATATTTCCATAGACTCACGCAATGCCAAATGTTGATTATCCTTCTTTTCCTTTGCTTTCAAGCGACATTGTGTGTCACTAATGTCTTATATCCTGGTATTGTTTTGAAAGCCGACTGTTTCTTGTGCTCTATTAGCTTCCATACAACCACTGTGAAAAGTACCTTATCCTTCTTTTCCTATAACACTTATTGAACTGTCTAGTCTCTTATACCCTTTTACCTTGCTGTGTGAGAAATTAGTATGTCGCTTAGGCTTCTTATCCTTTAATATTTTACTTTGTCATTTGTATCTTATGCCATATTTCCTCATTGGAAAATTAAAAGCTATTGTTATAAGCGACAAAAACCACTTTAAATAGCGTCAAATCATTAAAAATAAAAATACCGGTAAATGCTCCATTTTTTTCTGATTTTATAACTGTTTTAGTTTTCACAATATCTTAATAAATGACAAAAATATGTCAGTTTTTCTAAAATTTAAAACTTTGAACGGCTCTCCTGAACATTTCATTTTTTGTCGCTTATACCCTATTTCCTTTTAACCGTCGATATGATAAGCTGTGTGACATCATTCTAAATCCAATATGGCGGACCATCCAAGATCGCGGAATAGTAATTGTTAATGCATTTCTACAATATGGGTATCAAATGAAAGGGCTTGTTGAGAGTAACTCGAAAAATAATGTGACGTCATTCTAAATTCAAGATGGCGGAATAGTTATTTTTTATGCACTTCTGCAATATGGGTATCAAATTAAAGGGCTTGCCAAGAATAATTAGAAAAATATTCTGACATCACTCTTAATCCAATATGGCGGACTTTTGAAACTTTTTATGCTTTCCTATAGTACGAGTACGGTTATTAAATGAAAGAGTTTGCTTAGAATAAAAATGCAGGTTAAATAACTAAAAAGTAAAAAATAAATTAAAAGCAAAAAAGACCTTTTTAAAAAAAGGTTTTGTTCAAATGCTCTACAAAGAAGACCTTTAAAATGTTAAACACACACACACAATGTACACAATTTATATAATTACTTACTTTGAAAATGAGCCATGTTTTTATTTAAAAAAATGACCTTTACATTATTGCTTATAATATTCGACCTATACTCATATTATATTAGAATAGTTCTTATTACACTACACTTAACACATATTCCTAAAGGTAACCGCCAACGCATTAGTTATTGTGAGAATTCCTGATCACTCGTGCGCACCAATTTTATCCTCTTATCCATTGTTAAACGTACATATAGTTCACTACAATAGTTACAGCACAAGTTCCACTTGAAAAAACTACTGAATTAACCGTTGTCATAGAATAGAAAGAAACAGAATGCAAACTACATACAACGAGTGAAAACAGGCGCACGCACGCATAGATACGTCACCATCATTCATTCATTCATTGAAGTCGAAATACGCTAATACCTGGTGGACAGGCCAGGGCCACTCCTACCAATATCGCATCAAACAGGTGTCACTGCATCGACCGATCCTGTGCGTCTCCCATCCCATGGACTTCACCATGTCATTGGTGGTAGGTCAGTTAAGCGGTTTCTACTCCAGAAGCGTTTGAATCCATCGACCATCTGCGAGAAATCTACCCTCTTTTTTATGTTAAATCATCAAATGCTCTCGCTCTGAGCAGAGCGGAAGGGAGTATCAGACTCTTACTGACTAAAACCCACCCGTGATCCTTCTTGTGCCCTTTGCGTTCCAGGGGCGTGGTGACTCTTTTGAACAAATTCCGCAAATGAGAAATGTACCCACTGCTGTGTAACTTTTAGAAATTCTTTGGATTGTCAATAAATTTGGTTCTCATAGAACATGACGCGCGTTGCACTCGATGTGCGTGAAGGTAGCGTGGTGCGTGCGTTTTCGCGCGTTGTATGAACCTGGCCTTCTGAGTCTGTTTATTTTATGGTAGGTAGTACATTTAGGTTAAGTACTGTGGGTGTATTACTGAGGACAGTGTATTTAGCCAATTGTTTACTAGGCAGTGTTATTGTTGGATATATTATGTGTCGGTATGTATTGAAGTATTATGTATTGAAAACTGAAGATTTGTAATGGCTAATTGTAACTCTAAAAATACATTACAATTATACAATACATTTTCTCTTATTTACCCTAAAATCTTTAATAGGTAATTAAAGATTTTAGGGTGAATAAGAGAAAATGGTCATGTTTCAAATAGATAGATTAAAGTAAATCTTTTAGAGGATATTTGCGTGACGCAACCAATATTATTTTACACTTTTTTAGAAAAATGTCCGCTAAAATATTTGTTGATTCCACCACATCATAATAATAATTATAGCAAATATAGTCATAAAAAGGCAACGAATCAGTAGGTATATATTTAACATTTAGAGGTAATTCCATAAATAAGCCCAATATTAACCGCTATTCTTAAACAATGAGACCTTACCCCAGACCCTCCAAAATTTTCATTTTAATAAAAAGTATCTCAAAATATTCTCGCCAAAATTTTAAAGAACTCAAAATGATATTTAAAAGTGATTTTATGCTCTTAAGCAAAGTAATGAAGCGTCACTTTTTAATGTTCTTCCTACTAGCTGATCGTGAGATTACGAACGAGAGGGAAGGAAACGAACTCGACTACTTAAATCATTATTTCTTCCGAAGTTGTAATTTGTTTTATGATGGTAAAATTTTAGGGAGCCAGCTTGCTTTAGATGTGGCACATAAAAGACGGAACTGGAAATCAGTATTTTTTCGCTTGTATAGGCACGACAATTAACGTATGCCGTGGTAATATACCCATTTTACTTTAAAATAAAAACAAAAATAGACCTGGCATACCATTTGTCCACTAACCTTCATAAATTAACAGAGTTCCCGCAAAAACGTACATAAATTTAAGCAAAATTATCATAGTGTCACTGTTCTTTGATTTCAACTGGCTGGAATACTTTCTCTGATTAGAAGAGATCTTCAAATATAATAAGTATAAAATAAAAAATAAAAAAAAATTACAGAAACTTTTTTTTATTAGCTCATTAGAGAAAACTTGCATGTCATGTATTCAAAATTTATTTAATTCTTTATTGTACACCAAGACATATATTATACACTAGCTTCTGCCAGCGACTTCGTCCGCGTGGAATAGTTACTTTACCCCCGATTTTGAAACTCTCAGCCCGATCGGTTTAAAATTGACAAAAGATAGACATGCTGTTTCGGGATATTTTTTAGATAATTTTATGTAGAACATTTCCGTAATACATGATTTCTATGTAACTTTAACCATTAAGGCTACACACACGACGGAAGCTTAAAAAATGGAGTAACTTCTTCCGTTTTCCCAACATTTTCCTTCACTGCTCTGCTCCTATTGATTGTAGCGTAATGAAAAGTATACTATAACCTGCCCAGGAGTATGAAGAATAATTTCACCAAGTTTCGTTAAAATCGGTCGAGTAGTTTTTGTTTCTATAAAGAACATACAGACAGACAGACAGACAGACAGACAGACAGAAAGACAGACAGACAGACAGACAGAAAGACAGACAGACAGACAAAAATTTTACTGATTGCATTTTTGGCACCAGTATCGATCACTAATCACCCCCTGATAGTTATTTTGAAAATATATTCCTTGTACAGAATTGACCTCTCTACAGTTTTATTATAAGTAGGTATAGATAATAATTATACATAATAAATTGCATGTACAAAGGCGAACTTAACTCAAAGTTGAGTTTTCTTCCAGCAAACCTTTGAGTGATAGAGAAAGATCAGCATACAGAGTAGGATCCAGTGTACTAGATAATATGGATCTATATATTTACATACATAAATACAAATATATATACATACATATATATCTACTAATATTATGTCATTGTGAAAGGAAATGCTCTTTAATTTCGTTAATTATATGGTGTGCATCCGTCGTTGGGTCACAAAAGTTTATAATTTGTACCGAATTTCAACTATACCGAAGCAAATTAGCTGAAACAGTCGGACAGGGCCTCAAGTCTGCTATTACAATAGTGTCAGAATGGTCTATCAAGGATTTCATAATGGTTGTTTTTTACAAGTTTGGTAATTTACTAATATAAAAGCGTCACTATGACTTTCCAATGATCATCCACTGCCACTGACACTCCATTGGAAGAAATGGCATACAATGGTAATCTCGTACATTATAATGATGAATTAATTACAGACGTATGCAGTAATCTGCTAAAAGTTTGACAATTCCTTAGAACGTCCTTGTACAGTCATTGTTTTTAATAGCTAGGTTACTAAAGAGTATTACGAGACCATTGACCAACAAATGATTATGAATTTAGCAGATTACAAACTTTTAGAAAAATGACAATGGGATCGTGTTGGAATGATAAATTTATAAAAATAGCAGACTTGGGCCCCAGTTTGTATGTCGAAGCGATGACGGCGACGCAAGGCCTGTGTCATGTCTCAGAATTCTAAATTCTAACCACCACACATTTACGCCCATTTACGGGGCCACACACACATTAAATTTATAAAAATAGCAGACTCGGGGCCCGGACAGGTAGACAAACGAGTGGTTTTATAATGATTCCGTTTTTGATATGAACGTTCGGAACTCTAAAAAATCTAGCCAAATACCACCCTATTGTGCGACGAATCTTTTAACGAATGACGTCTCTAGTCGCTGTCGACGCGGTTTTCCTCGCTCTGCGTACTGAACCGTGCAAGGAGCGGCCGGCCGCACTGCCGGCTTCCGGATAAGCTTCGCTCAACTGTATCGGTTCTATCTAATAATGGGATAGCTAGTTCATTGTTGCATAGTTGTTTACTGAACACTGTTGCTGAGAATAAATACCGGGAGTCTAGGATCTTCGAAGAGTTTGATGAAGGTTTTTGTTGAGAAAAAAGAAGTTTAATAAATAAAACGAAAGTATGGTTTGTAGATATTTGTGTTTGTAAAATCATTGGACATGGTGATCCTAAAAACACGAAACACTTAGAAACGGTAGTATAGTAGAAGTACCGTTTTTGGCCACCTTAGCACCGTTTTTGGCCAGTGAACATTTGAATTAATTTATAAAAAAATATAATATTATAACCATATTTTCGTTGAGTTTAAAAAAAAAAAATTAAAACAAATTGAGTTTCTAATGATTTATAATTATAAATTCATTTCTATCGTTTATTTGAACAATAAATGGCCGTAAACGGTACAGTGGCCACAAACGGTACTTCTACCCTATACAACTTCACGCAAATTTTCTGAATTTTGATTTTTAGGTACATATAACGTGGGTAGGTCATAAAATTCAGACTATAAAATAAGATTTGCTATTTTAAACACTCTTAGTTCAATGCTCATAGTTTGACTCGAATACAACAACCTTTTTATCCATATTTGATAAAAGACGCAAAATGAATTAAAAACATACACATTCTGTACTGGAACAGTGTTCGTCCCACGGGATAGAATATAAATAATTTTGTTCAACAAATAATGTGTGGTTGCTTTTGTTCAAGCATTTGCTTAGGACCGTTGTTTGATTGTTCTCCTATAGTAACCTTATTATTGACACAATACCGTGTGTGGGAACAATAAATATTTCATAGTAGGTCGTAGACCGAGCCTCAGTCAAGGCTAAACTTAGAGTTTATGAAAGAGCGATAAAGCGTAGAATTTTGAAAGTCAAACTAAGGGACTGTACCTATATCTCATTTAACTGAAAAAAAAAATCTAACGGTTGGACTAAATACATGTAATTACTAGCTTCTGCCCGCGACTTTGTCCGACTGGAATAGTTACTAGCCCCCCCCCCCGATTTTGAAACATTCTTCATTGTCTTTTTTTTTTTTTTTTTTCCTGGATGGGAAATCATCAAATGACTTCTCCCGCTCTAGGCGGAGCGGAAGGGAGTGTCAGACTCTTACTGACTAAAACCCACCCGTGATCCTTCTTGTGCCCTTTGCGTTCCAGGGCTGCGGTGACTCTTTCGATTCTTCATTGTCTTAGCGTGATAATATATAGTTGTTCTTGAAGTTCAATGAAAAGCACCCCCTTTATCATCAAATGATTTCTTCCACCCTTGGCTGACCGAAGGGGATGTCAGAATCTTACCGACTAAAACACATCCGTGTTCCTCCTAATGTCCTTTGCGTTCCAGGGCCGCGGTGATTCTTTCGAACAAATGCCGCAAGATCCCCTCACCCCCCTGCAGGGCATAGACCTAGCAGTGGGCCGGCCTGAGTTTTTTTTTATTTTTTTTTATTGTTCAATACATATTCATACAGACATTTTATAATAAGTAAGACACGCTACAGAAACCTATTTGAGGTTTATACGTGGCGCGAATGAACTCGCTCACCCACAGCATCAGCCATCACCCGTAATCTCACCCATGTAGTATGCTTTAAGTGTATTTTTACATTTATTTTCGCTAATTTGTATGTTATTAATTATTTCCTGTGGAATACTATTTAGGATATTAGGTAACATGTATTCCCACGTCCTCCTACCATACTCGTTTGTACATACAGGTAAGACATATTTATTTTGATTTTTAAGTTTTCTTAAATTACTTAGTCTACAGTTAAGAGTTAAACTATTTATTTTGTTGAACTCGATTAAAATTACTGACATATTAATCTTATCATAAATTGAGAAAGTTTTACAATATTTTATTAAACCAATATCATTTTCTTTATATTTATTTCTTATATATTTAGATACAATATTTTTAAGTATACTGATTATAAATTGTTATAAAATTGTTATAAAAGTGTCCTTCCATAAGGAACACGTCTCAAAGTTTTGCGACTCATTCAATCTTTTATACCATTAATCTTCAAGGTCTGGTGATGACGTTAGTAAAAGCTGAATTTCAGGATAAAAGACTACGCACTATTATTCTAGCAAGTTACCTTACAAAGTCATCGTGTGACAAGGAAGTTTTTTTAAGGCGCATAATGTTTTTTTTAATTATATATAATTGTAATGCTATACAAGATGTTGTTTTGCATTCTAGTCAAATTTTAGGACGTAATAATGCTAATGATTCTCGACCCAAATCAACAATAAAATGGGTAGGTATTTTTTTTCTTGTTTACGGAAATCCGTAAGTGTGAACCAGCCGCGGCCCGTCTGTAACTAGCTCTATAGCCGCGCTTTCACACACAAACAAACGCAAACAATACACACAAAACGCATACGCAGTGATCATTCAATAAATTCGTAGGTAATCAATCCCACCCCAACCACGGCGCAGGTACTCCCAACCGCAACAAAAGCAGCGCTTATTAGTTATTGACCGGTACCGTACTTTCAATTGATTACACTGCGTTACACGATTTTGGTACCCTCTTAACTGATAGCTGGAATGAATAGGTAATGAGTCACAGATGAAATGTTCCAAACATATGTGGTATCCATCACGTCTAGTTTTCGAGGTACAGTCAATTATTTTTTCTACTACCCTCACTTTAGGCGTAAACCCCGCTTTCGATGTATTGTACTTTTTAAATATTTTGTTTTGTTTAGTAATCGTTTCCATTCGATAACGTCGACATCTTTGTGCATATTTTACTTGAAAATACAAAATGAATACTGGACTAAGTGGTCGTCGCAACTGCTCAAATGCACCAAATAAGTTTTGTTACGTTTGCGGACAGTATATTGTGAAATCACAAACGAAAAATGTTTCCGAAAAAGTGAGAAGTGCATATTTACTATATTTTGGACGTGCTATTAATCAAGATAAACCATGGATACCAAAGTTTTTTTGTGTTTCGTGCTATGCTACTCTCATATCTTGGTTCAATGGGAACAAGACATCAATGCCATTTGCCATACCAGCTTTATGGCGGGAACCTAGTAATCATTTTAATGATTGCTACTTTTGCATGACTGACATACGTGGTTTTACAAAGAAAATCAAGCACAACATCAAGTATCCTGACGTTCCTTCAATGTCGAAACCAGTACCTCACAGTGAAGAAATGCCTCCTCCTTTACCTCCCTCCAAAAATGAAATTGAGGTTCCAGAAGAACCAGATTTTCCAAATGTTGTAGAATACAGTGAAGGAAGCAGCGAAGACCCCGAGTTTTTACCTTCAACAAGTTCTCTTGGCCGTCCACATCTGATAAATCAAAATGAATTGAATGATTTGATACGAGACTTAGATTTATCAATTAGGCAAGCTGAATTACTAGGATCTAGATTAAAAGAGTGGAATTTGTTGGCTCCTAACACAAATGTATCTGTGCAACGAAAACGTAATAAGGAACTGGCTTCATTTTATTCAAATTTTGAAAACATATGTTACTGTAACGATATCGAAACTTTGATGAGTGAGTTGAACATTCCTTACCAAACACAAGACTGGCGTTTATTTATTGATGGTTCAAAAACAAGTCTGAAAGCGGTATTGCTTCACAATGGCAACAAGTATGCATCAGTACCAATAGCATATTCAACTGTTTTAAAAGAAACATATGAAAATATGAAATCAATATTAAATTTAATAAAATACAAAGATTACGGCTGGAAAATATGCGCTGATCTCAAAGTTATAGCTATTTTGCTCGGATTACAGGGTGGATTTACTAAATACTGTTGTTTTCTTTGTATGTGGGACAGCAGAGCCACAGAAAAGCACTATACTACAAAAGTATGGCCAGAAAGGTCAGAGTTTGTTTGCGGAAAATCTAATGTGAAACATATACCATTGATAGATCCTAAAAATGTCATTTTACCTCCCCTCCACATAAAACTTGGTTTGATGAAAAATTTTGTGAAGGCTATGAATAAAGAGGGAGATGGATTTTTATATTTAAAGACAGTATTTTCAAAATTAAGTGATGCAAAACTCAAGGAAGGGATATTTGTGGGACCGCAAATACGCACATTGATGAAAGACCCAAATTTCGACAAAAAGCTTACTAATAAGGAACTTGACGCCTGGTTATCACTTAAAGCAGTTATAAAAGGGTTTTTAGGGAACCACAGAGCCGAAAATGCGGAACAGCTGGTTAACGACATGTTAAAGGCATACGAAAAGTTGGGTTGCAGAATGTCATTAAAAATTCACTTTCTTCATTCTCATTTTTCTTTCTTTCCATCTAATCTTGGTGCGGTCAGTGATGAGCAGGGTGAGAGGTTCCACCAGGATGTAAAGAAGCTTGAGGAACGATTTCAAGGTCGTTGGGACACAACCATGCTAGGTGATTACTGTTGGCATTTAAAACGAGAAGATCATTCAGAGCACAAAAGAAAAAGTTAAATTTTCATGATATTTTGTATTAAAATTTTATAAAATGGCTTTTTTTGAGTTTTTTTTACCTAAATGATAAAATTAAACTTGATGAATGTAAAAAATTCTGGTTGATTTTATTAGATTTCTTTAAAATATGTTTTTGCCTTTTAATTTTTAATATAAATTGGCACATTCTTACAGAAGAAAAATGAGACGTGATGAAAAGAAAATTTGTATGTATGTTTAATAAGCGATAGGTATAAATAAGAAAACATGACATTTCAAAGCGGGTACTCAAAATTTTTTTTAATTTGTAACGCAGTGTTATTTATGTCTTTTATGACAACCTCCTGAAATTTGACGAGGATGCAAAACAACACGTTGTATAGAAGCAAGAAAAAAAAAAAACAAACAGCTACTGTTGATACATTTCCACGCGATAAGTAACGGGTTTTTAAACTAGCAAAAACCTGCTGTAAACAATAAATAGACATGGAATTCAGCAATCCGGTAGATTTGCTACCATTTATTGAAGAGTTCCGTTTCCTAAGTGTGAAGGTTTTCATCAGATTTTCACCAAACTAGAAAGGGACCATCTCGAAGTACTACGATTATTTTCCAAACCAGCGAATACAGTTTTTTTTTTCATTTTGTAATCGAATCTATGCTAGGTAAGCATATATGTCAGATCTCACTCAAATTAGGACCACATGGTAAGTACCAGCTTTCGAATATAAAAATAGTCATCAAAATCAGGTACACTCAGTAAAAAAATATGAGGTAACACATCAAAAGAAAACCGTCACCACAGCCTTACAAGTCAGTCGAGTAATTCCATGAATAGTATTTTAAAGTTTAGCAGGCACGCGCACCTCAAAGAGCTGTCAGCAAAGAAAACGGGGCCCCATAGGGTCAGTGCCTGCTAGGGTTCAAAAAAAATTATCACCGAATAATAACATTATTGAATCAACAATTTAGTTAGCCGTTTTTTAAATATCTTTATTGGTACCTCTTTTAGGATAGTGGGTAACTTGTTAAATATTCTAGAAGCCATGCATAAGATACTGTTTTTAAAGTGTTGCGTTGTTACTACATAATAAACTTTGATACTTAGAGCTCATACAGCAGCTTCTTGTTCTAGTGAACGTTGAACGTGCTTATCTCTGGAATTGACAGTTGAATTTAAAAAAAAAGTTTCGGTTTCATAGCCACATTTATGAGGAAGGAAGGAATACAGAAACGGAAAAAATGGAATATCGGCGTACGAAGTCGCGTTGAAAGCTAGTATAACAGAATATACGGGATGTTTCGAGATTCCGTGATTAATGTGCGAACATTGCTGTGTGATAGGTCGCGGTTTCAACGGCTTGCTGAGATGTTATATATATACAGGGTGTCTGGTAATTGAGTGCGTTTCTACAAATTATATATTATATTTATTTTGCAAGTGCTTAATAAATAACACTTATGAAGGGGTCAGTCGCCTCGAGGGAAGCCAGTACCCACCAAACTGGTCAAGATTGGATTCAGATGTGTGTGATGATGTGTGTGTTTACCCGTAAGTGTGGTAAATTGAGATGAATCGAAAAAATAAATAATACTTCTACACATAAATTCTTTACGTTAATTTAAACAAGATAAGGCTGGTATTTTCGCGCTGACTAAATGGTTTTCTTAGATTATAGAAATTTCCTGTATTTTTTTTGTATAAACAAAAGCTTGATTAATTATTACAAAAACAAACTTATTTGACACCCAAGTTACCGACGTTAAAACCATTGCATTTTATCTTTAGAACATCACATTTGTAGGCACGCACTCATTTACAAATCACCCTGTATATCAATATACATATATGTAATTATACAAACGGCCGTAATGTATGGCACTTGATTTATTTCGTTAGAAGCATGTTGAGAAATTACGTTGGGTAAAATATTATAAATGGCTTTTGGTGAAGTAAACTGAGGTTCTTGTATGTGTTGCGGAATTTGTTCGAAAGAGTCACCGCGGCCCTGGAACGCAAAGGGCACTAGAAATCCTTCTAGTACCTTTTACTACTATTACTACTATTAGAAATCCTTCTAGTGCCCTTTACGTTCCAGTGCACGAATGGGTTTTAGTCAATAAGAGTCTGATACTCACTTCCGCGCCGCCCAGAGAGGGAGAAATCTATACTAATATTATAAAGCTGAAGAGTTTGTTTGTTTGTTTGTTTGAACGCGCTAATCTCAGGAACTACTGGTTCGAATTGAAAAATTCTTTTTGGGTTGAATAGACCATTTATCGAGGAAGGCTTTAGGCTATATATCATCACGCTTAAGCCAATAGGAGCGGAGCAGAGATAACGAATGTTTTAAAATCGGGGATTCCACGGGGACGAAGTCGCGGGCAGCAGCTAGTCTTTTAATAATTTCCAATTCAGAAAAAAAAGATCCCCTTATTTGCAAATATTATGAGCAAACACATCGCTCCGATAGCCCTTTTTCACCAGAACTGTGCGCTAAGCTAGGTTAAAAAATCGTGGGGTTTCCATGGCGGAATTTTTCTTCACACAGCCTTGAACGAGTAAGCTTCATTATATTACATAATCAGCCTTTTAACGTTCCCACTGCTGGGACACAGGCCTCTTCCCTAGGAGAGAGAATGGGCCGTAATCCACCACGCGGGCCCAGTGCGGGTTGGTGAATGTCACATGTCTTCGAATTTTTGGTTCTAGGACATGCCGGTTTCCTCACGATGTTTACCTTCACCGTTTTGAGAGCAGTGGTGATGCAATTAATTACACAAAGTAATGCGCCTGGCTGGGTTTGAACCCGCGACATACAATTCGTAAGTCGGGGCCGTTACCACTTGACCACCACTGCTCATTCTATTCATTATATTATTACAAAACATTCTTAGTGCTATGCAATTTAGAACACTAACACAATATTGTAACGTAGGTAAGCATTAAGTTTCGTATGTACCGCAGTCTTCATAATAAAGCGAGTAAGAACAGACGTGTGTTTTACTGCTAGGCAACATATATCACAGTGGCGACGAGGACTCAAAAAAAAACATCACGCGTATAATTGTTTTGTGGAGTGCTGAGTGTAACGTGAAACAATAAACAATACCAACCAGGTTGTGTACAAAATGACCATCGGCAAAATAGGACCGTTTGATCTCGAGAAAGACAACTGGGAGGCGTATATTGACCGACTGGAACAATATTTTGTAGCAAACCAAGTGAAGACCGAGATTCAAGTAGCTACATTGATCACAGTGATAGGGAGTGAAGCTTACGAGCTCATGATTAATTTGTGCACACCCGACAAACCCGCTAGGAAGACTTATGATGAGTTAGTCACGTTAATGAAAAGTCATTTAAATCCAAAACCGAGTCAACTAGCGGAAAGGTTCAAATTTCGCCAACGCATTCAACATAAAGATGAATCTGTAGCAGTTTATGTAGCTGAGTTAAAAAAGCTTAGTAAAAACTGTGGATTTCGGGACTTAGCAGAGCATCTCCAAGATCAATTTATATGCGGCTTATCAAATGAAGACATTCGTCAGAGATTGTTCACCGAAGAGGATAGCATATCATTTGATAAAGCCTTAACGATAGCCATGTCCATGGAAGCAGCGGAAACAAATGCAGCATTGGTTGATGGTTGTACCAGGGCCAGAAATGCAGGTGACAGCGCACCAAATGTTGCAGTAAATTTCATGGGACGGGATAAAAAAGGCAAGAATAAGAACCCGAGGGACGTCACACAAGCGCCGCGTGATACAGCCGGCGGCAGCGGTGGTGACCCAAGCGGCATAAGCGGAGCGAAAAGCGGTAAATACCGAGCGAACATCAGTCGGACAAATACAAAGAGCACAGGTCACAAATGTAACGTGTGTGGTGGCACTCACGAAGAACATACGTGCAAATTCAAAATGTACGTTTGTAGAGTGTGCAACAAAGATGGGCATCTAAAAAAGATGTGCCCCAAATTGCGAGGAAGTACATCCTTGCATAATATATATGAAACTTACCGAGGTATAAATAGTCAGGACAGCGACAGTGACGAGGTAAAGTGTTATAATAATTATTCTTTAAGTACAAAAAAACCACAGTCACAATTACTTGGACCATTCACTGTAAATGTTTATGTTGAGAGTTGTTTATTAAACATGGAGATTGATACCGGCAGTGCTATTTCGTGTATAAGTTATGATTGTTATAGAAACCTCTTTGTTCATTGTAAGCTAATACCGAGTAATTTAGAATTACGATACTATACAGGCGAAACAGTGATACCTATGGGCAAGATTGAGGTTAAGGTAAAATTTAAAACCACAACAAAAGTGTTAGATTTGTATGTGATAAAAAGCGGAAAGGCTAATTTATTGGGTAGATGCTGGCTTAATGAATTAGGTATACCTGTACCAATATGCAATGTACTTAAAATAAATAATTGCTTAAACAACGCTTTTGATGTAAGGGAATTTAGTTCCAGGTACTCTGAAGTTTTCAAGGACGGTTTGGGGCGTTTCACCGGCGGGCAAGTAGGATTTCGCTTACGGGAGGGAGCACGGCCGATATTCCTGCGCGCCCGGCCGCTCGCATATGCGCTGAGGGAGCCGGTTGAGCGCGCGCTCGATCAGATGGTGCGAGACGGAATCATCACGCCGGTCTCCACGTCGGATTGGGCTACACCTATCGTACCGGTAATGAAAAAAGATGGTACCATAAGGGTATGTGCAGATTTTAAAATGACATTGAATAAGTGTTTAGAAGTGGACCACTATCCTTTACCTAAGGTAGAAGACCTGCTTGCAAAACTACACGGTGGGGAAAAATTTACAAAATTAGATTTGTCACAAGCGTATGCACAATTTGAGTTAAATGAGTCAAAAAAGTATACAGTTATAAACACTCACAAAGGTTTATTTAGGTACAACAGATTAATTTATGGTTTAGCATCCAGCCCAGGAATTTTTCAACGAAAGTTAGAGCAGCTTTTTGCGGATATGCCGCGAGTAGGTATCTTTTTAGACGACATTATTGTGACGGGAGTAGATACACCTACGCATTTGAATACGTTACGTGAAGTTTTTGAAAGATTGCGTCAATATGGCTTAAGAATTAAGAAAGAAAAATGCACGTTTTTCGCGGATTCCGTAACATACTTAGGCTTTGTGATTAGTAAGCAAGGTGTTCATACATGCCCAGAAAAAGTAGATGCAATTAAAAAGGCACCTATACCTACAAATATTATGGAATTACGATCGTTCTTAGGTTTGGTAATGTACTATGCCAAATTTGTGCCGAATATAAGTACTATTTTAGAGCCTTTATACAGATTGTTAAAAAAGGATGTTAGGTATGAATGGAATACCCCACCGAATGTGTCTCCACGTTGTCGTCGTGGTGGGGCTTGAGCGTCCCAATGATCTTGCGAGCTTTCCCGGTAGAGCCACTCATGCCGGAAGGTCGCAAGTGAGGGACCAGACCAAGAGAGACACACCCGCTCGCTGCCTTCTGGTACGCGTCTGCTCATCAGACGTGGCTGAGAGGGCAGTGAGCGGGTAGGAGGTGAGGCCCTGTGAGGGAGAAAGGGCGGAGGAGCAAGGGACCATACCCTCTAAAAGGAACAATATGGAAAAAGGCCTTAGTAAAATAAGTCCCCAGGCGGGTCCCGACTGCTCAGCGGTCGGGGAATCCCGCCCCGCTTCGGCGGGCTGCCCTTCGTACTATGGGGTGGGCAACAAAGACCTTCCGCTTGCCAGTGGCAACAAGAGCCGAGGAGGCTCCGAATCGTCGTCATCCGGATCCGCTTCTTTTAAGGAGCTGATGGCGTACGATTCCGTAGTGGAGGGTTCGCCTGAGCGCCGGGGTGGTGCGGAGTCGGATTCCGGCTCCGCGCCAGACCTAGTAACGGTCAGCTCGGCGGGCTCTAGAGACGGAAAAGGGGGGGCTGCTGCGGAGAACGTCAAGTTCTTCCGCAAGCGGCCGCGACGGGAGGAAGACGGGGAGTCGACCTCCGAGGGCGAGTTTGCCTCCGCCCGCAAGATCCCCACCGCTAGGCGGGGCAGGGGCTGTGAGGCGGGGAGGGGGCTGGCTCCCTCTACCCGGGAGGTGGAGAGTCGTGCCGGGAGGTTGGTGGAGGAGGGGCGTCGCCCTGGAGGGAGCGGTCGTAGGGCTCCCTCTACTCCTCTGCCTACTCTCGACTCCGACGACTCGGAGCCCCCGGGAGAGGTGCGTCCCACGGTTGAGGAGCAGAGGGCCCAGTTCTCGGAGGTCGTGGAGGCCGCGATCCGCGCTGTGGCCTTTAAAAGGAAACAGTCCTCAAAGCGGGAGGCCATCAGCGCGGCCAAAGCCTCCATCCTGGCGGCAGCGGCGGCCAACGTTGGCGCGTCTCCCTCAAGGGAGACGACAGAGCTTCGGGCGGAGGTCGCCCGCCTCGCGGCCGTTACGGAGCGACTCGTTCGGGAGAATGAGTCGCTCCGGAAGGACCTGGCGGGGATGGCCAGAGCGGCCTCCGAGGAGCCGCAGGGGGTGCTGAGTCCGGCGGCGCTGGAGGGGAGCCTAGTGCTGAGCCAGGTGCGGAACCTGGTGCGGCAGGAGCTGGCTCCCTTCCGGCAGCAGTTCTCCACCCTGGAGGACATGGTCCGGCGGCCCCCAACGGCGGCGACTCAGAGGGCCCCGGGCCAGCAGCAGAAGGCGGCTTCGTACGCGGCCGCCACGGCTGCCAGCCCGGGAACGTCCGGCAAGGCGAAGGCAAAGGCCAAGGGCGGAGCAGCGCCAGCGCCTGTGGCGCCGGCGGCTGCGACGCCGGCGACGACCAAGTCGGCCCCGGCGAAGAGGGGTGGGAGGAAGGCTCGGGGAGGAGCGGCTAAGGCTGCGGCGCCAGTGGTGCCGCAGCCGCCCCCACCCCCACCCTCGGACCCTCCTGCGGCCGGGGCCGAGTGGCAGGTTGCTGGCCAGAAGCGGAGGGCCAAAGAGGCGGCCAGGAAGAAGGCGAGGAAGCAGCGGCGGAAGGCCAACGCCATTGCGGCGGGGCTTCGCGCCCCGAAATCCGCGGCTGTAGTTTTAACACTGCAGCCGGAAGCGGAACAGAGGGGCGTGACTTATCTCGCCGTATTGAAGCGGGCGAAGGAGGCGGTGAGCCTCCAAGAGCTGGGCATCAGCGGGGGCATCGGGGTCAGGAGGACCTTAACCGGTGCCCGGAAGCTCGAGCTCGCCGGAGCGGAGAGTGGCCCGTTCGCGGACGCCCTGGCCGAAAGGCTGAGGGCGGTCTTACCCGCGGACGAGGTCCGGGTGTCCAGGCCGACTAAGCGCATTGACATGCGCATAGTGGGCCTGGATGACTCCGTGACGGAGGAGGAAGTTGTGGCCGCCGTCGCCAGGACTGGGGGGTGCTCTGCCGAGCTCGTCACGGCGGGCACCCTCCGGCCTGACAACACGGGCATGCAAACCCTTGTGGTGAGCTGCCCCGTGACGGCGGCCAGAACTGTGTCGGAGGGCCGAAGGCTCTTGGTGGGATGGGTGTCTGCGCGGGTAAAACTGCTGGAACCCAGGCCTCTGAGGTGCTACCGCTGCCATGTGGGCAACCACACGGGAGCTATGTGCCCCTCGGAGGTGGACCGCAGCGGACTTTGTTTCCGCTGTGGTCAGCCCGGTCATCGGGCCGGCTCATGTGAGGCCACGCCGCACTGCAGTGCATGTGCGGCTGCTGGCAAGCCGGCCGAGCACTGGGCTGGGGGAAGGGCCTGCGCGCCATCCGCCCCGACCAAGGGCAAGAGGTCCGCCGCCGCCGCCGCCTCTGCCGCCGCCGCGGCTTCTGTCGCCGCCACTGCTGCTTCTGCTGCGGGTGCTGCGACTCCCAACACTCGGGAGGGTGCTGAGATGGAGTGCCAGTAATGGTCCCATTTCGGCCCCCTCCAGAGACAAGTCGGCCGCTGTGCTATTGCGCAGTGGCTGATGCCTGGGGACGGTGAGCGTGGGTGGCTCGCCGTCCGATACCAGGTTGAGTCGACGACGCGTTGTGTTCCACGCGCGCCGAAGGAGCCGTCAGCACCAACGACGGGACCCCATAGGGTCGGTGCCTGCTAGGGTTGCGGGATTTGTTCGAAAGAGTTACCGCGGCCCTGGAACGCATAGGGCACAAGAAGGATCACGGGTGGGTTTTAGTCAGTAAAAGTCTGACACTCCCTACCGCTCCACCCAGGGCGGGAGGGGTCATTTGATGATTTCCCATCCAGAAAAAAAAAAAAAAAAGGTATGAATGGAATGCAGAATGTACACAAGCGTTTAATAAAGTAAAGCATCTGTTGGTATCTAGTAAAGTGTTAGCTCACTACGCATCTGAGTTGCCCCTGGTACTAACAACTGACGCAAGTAGTGTAGGTATTGGCGCTGTCATCTCACATATCTGTCCAGAAGGGAAGGAACGACCGGTGGCTTACGCGTCGCGTGTACTCAATACAGCTGAAAGATCGTACTCACAAATTGAACGAGAAGCTTTAGCTATAATTTATGGTGTGCGTAAATTTCACCAATATCTATACGGACGAAAATTTATATTAAGAACGGATCATAAACCGCTTGTCACCATTTTCGGCGACAAAACAGGTATACCCGTCATGGCAGCTAGTAGGATGCAACGTTGGGCAATCATTTTAGCCGGTTATGACTACACAATTGAATATGTGCGTAGTCATAGAAACGCTGCAGATGCCTTGTCTCGGTTACCGGTAGGTAAAGAAAAGCAATTGAATGAGGAATGTACATATTTAAATTTCATTCAGCATTTTTTACCAATTACGAGGGAAAACGTAAGAGAAAGTACGTCGAAAGATAATATTTTAATTAAAGTCATAAATTTTATAAAGACGGGATGGCCTAGCCATTGTAAGGTAGATGACTTAAAAGCCTATTATGTAAGACGCCATGAACTATACTTAGACAGAGGATGCATAGTTTGGGGATATCGTTTAGTGGTACCGCGTAAATTGAGAGAAACGGTACTACAAGAATTGCATGTAGGTCATTTGGGTATAGTAAAAATGAAAGGTCTTGCGCGTAGTATTGTGTGGTGGCCAGGTATCGATCACGATATTGAAACGACTTGTCAGAAGTGTGTCACGTGTTGTCTGGAAGGGATGGCTCCTCCAAAAGCGCCACCACAGCCGTGGCCTTATGTCACAGAACCATGGTCGCGCTTACATGTAGATTTTTTGGGACCCTTGCAAGGCAAAACATTTTTAGTTATCATAGATTCAACAAGTAAATGGTTAGAAGTCTTTTTAATGCCGCGAACCACAGCTAGTGCTGTTGTAAAGGTGCTTCGTACCACCTTTGCACGATTTGGGTTGCCCAAGGAAATAGTTTCGGATAATGGCCCTCCATTTTCAAGTAGAGAATATCAGGAATTTATGAATAATAACGGCGTTAAAGTAACCTTTACATCAATATATCACCCAGCTTCTAATGGGGCAGCAGAAAATGCTGTTAAACTTTGTAAACGAGCTATAAAAAAATCAATACGTGACGGAATAGATTTAGATGAAGCATTGCAAACATATCTTATGATGTATAGAAATGTAGAACACAGTTCTACCGGTGAGTCACCAGCTATGTTATTACAGCGAAGGAAATTAAGAACTAGGTTAGAAATACTAGGCGAGAATAGACAGGTAGAAACTAGGATAGACAAGGCTCAGCATAAACAAATACGTAACACAGGCGGAACTGATAGACACTTCCAAGTTGGTGACCAGGTGTGGGCTCGCAATTACACAGGAGACAAATGGTTCGATGGCACTATTACAGAGAGAGTTGGCTCTCGTAATTATGTAGTAGGTAAGGAAGGTGGTCCCTTCTTGAAAAGGCACGTAGACCAAATAAAAAAGAGAAGAAGCAGCCACGGGTTTCCATCTGTAGATGAAATGATTTCATCACCCGTGACCAGATCCGCTGTGGAGAATTCGGAGGAGGAAACGGTAAGGGACGAAGGGCCAGATAATCAAAATATGGGATCTAATTTACCCGAGGCGAGCACGCAGGAATCTAGGCCTTTTGAGGAGGTGGTGGGTCACCCACAACTTCCAACTCATGTGGAAAATTCTGATGAAGAATCTCCTGTACCATTATCGGTGAATCGTCCCAAAAGAGTAAGAAAACCAGTGCGTAGGTATGGTTTTGAGGAAATAGATTTTATATCGATATAAGGATGCTGTGTAGAATGTATAGTTCATAATTCAGTTTAACAATAGGTACTAGACATAAGTAAAGTTATTTTATTAGATGCTTAAGTTTATCATTAGTTAAGAATCTTATATAACATTCAATTAGACAGTAAATAAGGGTGGAGGTGTAACGTAGGTAAGCATTAAGTTTCGTATGTACCGCAGTCTTCATAATAAAGCGAGTAAGAACAGACGTGTGTTTTACTGCTAGGCAACATATATCACAAATATGAGTTTAGTAACTCATATAAGTTTGGAGCAATATCTAGTTAACTATGCGCTATTCTGTAGAACACACAAAATCGTACGGCGGCTGCTGTATTTTGTGTTAATACGTGCTTATACTCGGGGATTAATAATAACAGCTGCACGATTTGGTCTTCTGGTTTCGATTTCGGTTAAGCAGTCTTTGGAAAGGTTACATCCCATACATGAAAAAAGTCTGAATAGGTAAAAAAATAATAATCAAACTTTAAAATGTAATAAATGATATTATAAATGTATTACCAATCAAAAATTAATAGTCAGGTTTATCTAAAAACCTCAACCGAATATATTAGAATTTATAAAACAAGTTAGTATAATTATTTAAATTAATTTTGACTGAATAAATTTTCTTCGAACATAGCTAAGAACACTCCCAACTATTTCATCTTTCAATCAAAATCGGTTCATCCTTTCGAGGACTACGATGCCACAGATAGACACACACACATACAATCAAAATTATAACAACCCGTCTTTTTTGCGTCGAAAAAAAAAGGAAATGTTATTTTGGATTATGTATGTGTTTGTTTGCACCGAATAAGCTCCGAAACTACTGGACCGATTTTAACATTTTATGGCCAATGAAAAGCTACATTATCAGCAAGTAACATAGACTATTTGGCAATTACAATGAATTTGGTTTAATTAATTGTAACTGATGGTTCTTGTTTTGTTCCTTAATGGTTTATTGGTCAATCATTATAATTAATTAAGTAAGGTAAATTTTTAGTTGCATTAAGAATTTATGGCTACATTTTTGGCAAAACTGTTTAATAAATCCCGATCTAATTTGTAGTTGTGAAGGTTTCTTTGTCGCTATAACTTATGCTACAGCGGCTACATTTTTTTATGGTTATTATGTTGTAGCTTACAACAACATAAATTGGGATTAGTATTCATTATTTATGTGGCCATCATTCCATTGTATTTATGTCATTTCTGTTTTTCATTCGGGTCGAACGTACCAATCTTGGCTCTTGTCTTCCAGCGATCCACCCGGCATTACTAAAGGGACATTTTCATAGGTACTACAATCTCTACAAGATTAAAAACACGAGCCAAAGTATCATCAACCAACTACTATCAGCAAGCGGTTAGTCAGCTCTTCATGTGACCAGAGGGCTGGCCTTTTCTTTGGGCAACGAATCAGCATTGCCATTCAACGTGGCAATGCGGCCAGTGTTCTGAGCGCTTTTCCCGTTGACAGCGATGTGGATGAATTTTTGAATTTTTGCCTTATGAGTCTTTCCCTCTTTTTTAATCCGCTTGTAATTACATATATATCTATACTTCTATACTAATATTATAAAGAGGAAAGATTTGTATTTTTATTTTTGTATGTAACGAATAAACTCAAAAACTACTGGACCGATTTCAAAAATTCTTTCACCACTAGAAAGCTACATTCACCTTGAGTAACATAGGCTATATTTAATCCCCGTATTCTCACGGAAACGGGAACTACGCGGGTGAAACCGCGAGGCGCTGCTAGTATTCTATATTATAGCTTATTAAGTTGTATTTTGTAAATAATAACATATTTTATTTTATTTAAATAAATGGTAAAATGCAGTCGACCAACTACTGAACTTCCGCCCTTAATCACCAGCATAAATGATCACCTGTTCAATCCAAGCGTGCCTAAAGAGAAAATATCAAAATTCGCGGCCTCTCCCTAATTGTTCGAGAGACGGAGACAAATGGCCGACATCCCGTGACGTCATCAATCGCGGCGATAACGACTTGCCAGTGGGACCAGAAGTTTTACTTATCATAATTATGATATACTGTTTTATGCGGTCTGAAGTTTGACCTAATTATGTTTGAGTGGCATGTGTTCAAAAATTTCGTGTGTATTTTATGAACTGTTTGAACTGAGTGGTAGGATCGCTTAAAAGAGGTGAGCATAATATTTATTTATTATGTCTTTTAATCTGGATTGTAATTTTGCCTAGCTGAGCTGACGATTTGATTTGATTTTTCATTTGGATTCGTGCATAGCATTACGAAATTTCTACAATTTTTATAAGTTACTTGTTTTGGCCAGCTGGGCATAACATATTATATATTGTTCCCTGGATGGGTGACCGTCCTTTATATACCGAGACTCCTTCGTGCCTCAGAAGACACATTACGCCGTTGGTCTCGGGCTTCTAAGTAATCCTGACATCAGGTTAGTTAGACTAGAAGCTGACATACGCTGCCCTCTTCCGCCCCCCCTAACAATTTCTTATGCGATTTCATGATTAGTATGTATTGACTAAGTATAGTCAAGTTGCGATTGGATATGACATCAATGAGTGCATACCTTAAAAAAAAAAACAAGAATCTTTTGCTTGCAGTCGGGGGACCTGTAAAGAACTATTGAAAAGAACTGTCCCGGACTGCATGGAAAGATTATAGTTTCATTTCAGTATCTTGTTTTTAATTTTTTAATTCTCTTTTTGAAAAATTGAAATGGCAGTCGTGTTTTTTTTTGTTTGTTTTTTATTGGATTTGCTATGTACCTACTAAGCAAGCTATAAACGATGACAGTATACGTAATCTTACTTTCATTAAAATAAAATACTTGAGTTTTTATTTACAAACCATGGCTCCCCTTTTTTTAATTTTCACTAGTCTTTGTTACCCGGGACAACCCAACGCTTCTACCGATACCACATACATCGATATCGGTTAAGCCGTTTAGAAGTTATTGTGGATTAAAGAAACTCACAAACATACATACACACATTAACCTTGAAAACATAACACCACTCCATTTTTTGGGCAGTCGTGTAACAAGACTGTTATTTTTCCAGCTGGGCTATGCCTGAAAAATCATCATGTGAATTCATGATTGGTAGGTGACTAATTCCAACAAAGACGCTACTAGATACGACAAAATGGCTACTTCCCGTTATGTCACATTCCCGATACGACAACATGTCAAAAGTTTTAAAAACAACTGAACGCTAGTGGCGTTTGGTCAAGATTTTGATCTTCACACATCCATTCCCGATTCGTCAACATTTGAAAATGCCTATATTCTTTCCCGTTTGGTCAACCTTTTGTTTGGAAAGTACAATCAGGAGCAAAAAGAAATACCTCCGTTCATGTTCTATCTAATCACTTTCAGTTTCCTCTAGATCAGTATTGAATTCGTGATACTAGCATATTGTTATCCCGGTGAGCTCTTTGTATTTTGTCAATAAATTAGCTTCTATCTGCGATTTCGTATGCGTGAACTTTAGAACTGGCTTCAGGAAAGCATAACATGTGCCTGCTAGGGTTGCGGAATTTGTTCGAAAGAGTTACGGTAGGAACGCAAAGGGCACAAGAAGGATCATGGGTGGGTTTTAGTCAGTAAAAGTCTGACACTCCCTACCGCTCCACCCAGGGCGGTAGGGGTCATTTGATGATTTCTCATCCAAAAAAAAAGGAAGGCATAACATTATGAAAGTTAATCCCATGGTTTCGCAATTCAGTAATTTCGGGTATTTGAGACTGGAGAGTCATTTCTTCTTTTTGGCTTATTCTTTCTGGCTATTTTGATTTTTCCTCGAAATTTTGAACATCAATCTATGACCCTTAGGTCATAGATTGATGTTCAAAATTTATCACAGCCCCAAGAAAAAAACAAGTATAGTATCCTGGTAGTTTTTAACACTCGTACTTCTAGCCCCGGAAATATATCTTCATGATTCTGGTATCCTGGTTTGTGAGTCTTTGCCGCTTTCAATTGCAGCCCCGAAAATACTTCGACATTTTTCTAGTCTCCTGGTAGTTGTATTGTATATCTTGACTACTTAGATTTTTTCACTTCCGCAGTCTGATTCAATCTCAGTAAGGTTAGGAACTATCGGTTTTCAAAGTTAAATAGATGAAAGCTGCACATGGCAATCAAACCTATTGCCATGGTATATACCTATGCATGTAACGTATATAATTTAGTATTTTACATATGCTAAGAAAGCAATATACCCACCTCTGGGAAAGTCGGGTGATAAAAAGAGCGTCAAAAAGAACTTGGTAACTTTTGTAGTTGACTGTACCGTACAAAGAACTAGTTTAAAAAAAGGGTGACAAAACGAGAATGGATGTATGAAGATCAAAATCTTGACCAAACGCCACTAGCGTTCAGTTGTTTTTAAAACTTTTGACATGTTGTCCAATCGGGAATGTGACATAACGGGAAGTAGCCGACAAAATTACGCCCGGTATAGACTAAAAACGTTGTTGACCATAAAATTTTGGCAATTTAAGTAACTCATAACTCGTAATGATTCCGAAAGTGAGTAGGTAATATTTTTGCTGTTGTACCACATGGATCTCACCATGCAGGCTTATTGAAATATTTTTTTTTTTCAACATGAACAGTGTTCTGCAGTTTCCGTATAAGAGAAAATACGTAACCATATTATTTATTCCGAAACTACACTATATTTCACTAAAGCAGTAAATCTCTACGATGGTTGTAAAATTGGGACACACATAATTCTTTTGTAAATTCTATGAAAGTCATAAATTCAGGCAGTAGATTCTCTGGGTATTGTTATTTATTGTTTTACTAACATTTTTATTGAACGTCTGGTCAACTTTAAAACTTGTACTAATAAGATGCTACAGCCAAAATCTGAGCCGTTTCTTCCACTCGACTGAACACTCCCCCTCACACAAAATTACGGTTAAAGCTTGTTATTTATTGAAATTAATATCCTTGAATAGACTTATTTTTTCCGCTATCATTTTGATTTGATATTGAGATTGAGTCGATTTGCGGAATTTGTTCAAAAGATTTATAGCGGCTCTGGAACGCAACGGACATTAGTAGAAACACGGGTGGGTTTTGCGTCAGTAAGAGTCTGACATTCCCTTCCGCATCGCCCAGAACGAGAGAAGTCGTTTGACGATTTCTCATCCAAAAAAAAGGGTTTTAATTAAGGTTATGGTTTAGTAAAATTATTCGACATTTCCACCGTGCAAATAATTAGATTTTACATCTCGGTTATACATATAGCATGCAGTACACATTTATCTAGTAATTAGCAATAGAAACCGAGTCGAGTGGAGTAGTCCTTTAAACAAACTTAAAATATTGCTGTTTGAGACGTTTGAGTAAATCAGTTCCAACACCAAACAATTTTCTATTCTAACCCTAGAATAGAAATAGATTTTCCGCGTTACTGTCTCATATTATCACACTTAATCTACTGTCTCACTACTTTGGTTTGTCAGCAAGAGAAATAGGCTTTCAATATCACCGGGTGCGATCGATACCTTAGAATTCACTGAAAATTTATTTTGCCCCAGATTTGGTACACAGAGTAGTGACCTACAGAAGGTCAACTCCAAGCAACGAGACGATCTCAAACAAATTCTGAATGCGAGTGCGTGCTTGCTGTACGTGAAGCGTGTCTAGTGCCCATTTTTTTTCTTTTTAAAACCAGTTTCCGTACTTCAGTCGGCAAACCCTTTCCACGCAATCTAAAGGTAAGCTCGTTAATGCTCCATTAATGGCGCATATTTTTACGATTGCAAGAGAATCAAAACCTACAGGTACTTCCCGTTGGTTTAGTCATGAAATTTGGCAAGAAAATATTTTTTACAGTTCAAGTGAAGGAAAAATCTGATAATTTGGAATTTGTAGTATTACCCTTATAACATATAAAATATTTTTAAATATATGTATATATTTTCGGGTGAAGAATTTATCGTGACGTATGTATCTATGGGAGACATTTTTATCAACAATTAAAATAAGTTTGTCCTTAAATGTTACTTGCATTTTTTTTATTTGAGATGGGTTTGCTCATGACTCGAAGATAAAGTGAACTTACCCAGAAGAAGCCTGAAGCCCATTTTACATAGTATTTACGTTTGACTTGACATTAATAAAAAATCGGCATCCCTATGAGTTTTAGCCGCGACATAGGGCTGATGCTTCTGCATACTATCTATTCTGTGGCATGTTTTTCAAAGGAGAAGTCGGGGCAGTTTCTTTTGTATCCAATCCGGTTAATGATGGCTGTGAAGAAATAGGAATATTGCTTTGTACTGGTCGCCGGTGTGATTGGTTTGATCTCTTTGTGCTCGAGTTGAAAGATATTATTTTCATATTGCGAAATTTTTATATATATTTTTTTCTTTATATAGGTTTTTGTTGCAATATACTAATGTTCTCTATTGATTAGAATATAATGTTATGGTTTAAAACGTTTTTAGTAACTGTAGGTATACATTTTGGCATTTCAATGATCTATGAATCTTTTGACAGTATAATACAAACTGAAAGTCAGTTCTCGTACCTAAAAATCAAATCGTGGTGTCATTTCAGTGATACCGAATGACAAAAAAAAAAACAAATTTATTGGAAATAATCGATGTTTTTATGGATTCAGAGTGTGATGAGAATGTGTCTGAGAATATGGAAATTGCCCTTTTGACACCGACATAGAGTTACCGAGAAAAATCGTGATTTAAAGGAAGTACGCAATTAGTATTCTAAAGCTATTACACTAAGTTACCACAGCTAAAACACAATACTTTATTAACTGACCTCTATAACTAAAAGCCAAATGACAGTCTTTAAAAATAATCGTCCCATTTTTAGAACTTCACATCCCGAAGTAACAATACGAAAATTAAAACTTTCGTAGTGTAGCCAAGTCTTCCGAGGTACAGTTGGGTCGCGTTTGATGATAGTTACTTGATTGCGTTCTCTTCTTCTCAAAGTTATAACACGTAGTCGTGGCGTCTTTGACATCTGTCGTCTGAATAAATGATTACAGTTTGAGTGTAAATTTCGAGTTGTGACTTGTGTATCATTTGTGGATTTTGGTTGGTTGGATTGTACCTACGAGTATTTCGTATACACGGAAACTAAAAATATGAATATACACATATAATAAAATATAAGTGTCTAAACTGATTTCTTGGTAAAGTTGTTTATGTATTTATAGATTAGTCGTAATTCTATTATTGACAACATTTCTTGATGTGTTTTCCGCAATAGGGTATTTGACTAAAAAAATATCCGTCAGATAGATTTCCAAAAAATATTGGACACGTTTTTTTCTTTCTTCATGTAAACAAAAAACAAGGACGATACAATGTGTTGAATATTCGTGTGAAGTCATTTTTAACTACAATTTTAACCATGGCGTGACGTCATAAGCCCCCACTCCTGATGTTTGATGTTTTCTTTCTTCGTAATTTTTTATATATTTGTTAAAACAAAAAATACGTGTCCGATATTTTTCGATCATCTAACTGGCGGACTCGAATCATATATTTTACTTAGAAAACATCACTTTTCTCATTTAGGGTACTTTTGGGTACTTTACCAGTGGCCAGCGATGCGGAGGAATTTTTCGACGCCATCTTTTGACTATTTTTAGTTAGTTAAGTGTTTTGATTTTTTTAAATTTAAATGTGAGTAGTGATTTTAGATTTAATTTTCACGTACCTATTTGTAAAGAAAAACAAATTCTCATTGAAAACTACCAAATGAATCGAACTAAGTTACTAGCTACTTTGCCCATTGAACGCCAACAGAAATGTTTTAATCAAGAATTTCGAGATGCAAATTAGTTGGGGAACGTGCATACCAGTGGAGTTGCAATGGGAATAACTAAGAGTCTACAATCAGGTGCGGTCAGCCACAGCTCAAGAATGCAGATCACTTGCGTTTAAGCTAATGTAGTCTAAGCTTAAATTAACATCTGGTGTTTGCGTATTGTTGCTGTTTTGTTCTATAACAATAACAACAGAGAGAAAGAAATGAGTGAATCTTCTATACTTACTAGCTGATCCAGCAAACGTTGTTTTGCCATATAAAATAAAAATATATATTTAGGGTTATCGTAGAGGGGTGAAAATTTAGGGTTATGTGTATTTTTGTATGCTGTATCATAAAAAAAATAAAAACAAAAGTTTTTGTCTAAAAATAAAAAATAGAATTTAGGGGTGGACCACACTTAACATTTAGGGAGATGAAAAATAGATGTTGGCCGATTCTCAGACCTACCGAATATGCATATAAAATTTTGTAAAAATCGGTCAAGCCGTTTCGGAGGAGTATGGTAACTAACATTGTGACACGAGAATTTTATATATAAGATATAAAATATTTTTTCCTGAATCACTATCAACGCACATCCAAAATTACAAAGTGCAGATCGATGCCCCTGCCAGGGTTGTGGAATTTAAGGACTAGGACGTAAAGGTATTAGTAGCAACACGAAGTCGTTTTAGTCAGTAAGAGTCTGACACTTCCTTCCGCACCGCCCAGAGCGGGAGAAGTCATTTGATGATTTCTCATCCATAAAAAACAGGTTGGTTTCTGAATTGAATATTTTGAGTTAAGAATATGTCAAAGCTTTATTGAATGCCAAATGACAGACTAAATAAGAGGTTTACAAACAAATATTCAACTTTAAATTAATTTAGAAGTCGGAGCATGTCCAAAGTTCGAGCGGAACTTTGAGTTTGATGCAGTTGGTGTCATTAAATCTGTGATTGAACAAAAGTAACCAACCAAACAGTGTATTGAACCAAAATGCCACCAACTCTAACAAATTGCTTGAAAATTCTTAAGCACGAAACTTTTTATTCGGTTTTGTAGTTGTTTTAATCATAAGTCGTTTTTTTTTGTTTTGCTATTTTTTGTATGTCAACTACCTACCCTTAAATCATCAAGAAAATGTGTGATCACAAAGTCAGTCATCTATGCCATCAACAACGCCTCCAACGCAGTAATAACCGTCGAAATGATTTTTTTTTTGGAATCGATGGTGACCCTTGAGCATTTGAACCAGGCTTAAGTTTTACTCGTCGTCAGTGCTCTTGTAAAATCTTTAAAATAATAACTGTCTCACTAAAGCTGCTTTAGATTGTCTTTTTAAAAAGAAATACTCACCTTTGCACTTATGTACCTGTCGCTGACAAACTAAAGACATAATTTATTAAGTTTTTGCTATACCACACCTCCAAAACAAACTGAGATATGAGAGCATTCGCTACAGTGCACCACTGGATTTCTTGTTAATAGTAAGGCAGAAATGGCGAAGAGGGCAGTAAGTGTTTGCAAGGAATTAATTGATTATGGTGGTTATTAATATTCTAAGTTTCGAGAATGGTCAAAAATAAAACGCAAATCAGGTGATGTTGATTGAGCATTCAAATATTCCTTGCATTTGCCCAGTAATCTTGCATGTGCATAATATAGCGGGCGGGAGGGAGGTGCATACCTGCAACCCACTAATATTCGCGGAAATTAAAACTAGATATATTGTTTTCATTTTCACATTCAAATATTGATTCAGTCAAGGGCAGTGGGTAACTCACGCCTGATAATAATTTGCCACATTCTGAGATTAATTTTATTTAAGAGAGGTCTTCTTGAATTTAAGTAATTGGGTTGTGGGGGTCTCGTAGGCAGCCGCTTCACGTAAAATACTGGTATTCAGCTGAATCCGGTTTGACTGGGAGCCGACCCCAATATAGTTGGGACAGGGCTAGGCAGATGATGATTATTCTTGAATTTAAGCTTTAGTTAGCGATAATGGTAGTTGTATTTAAAAAATCCAAATAATTTGGAGGTGTGATCAGTTAAAAACCGAACTAAACTACTTACTCTACGTGCATTCGGCGAACAGTGCGGCTACTACTGTACTACGCAAGACTCACGAGGCCCACTGCTAGTTTGTCTCTGGTATTATTCTTTTTCTGCTTCATTTCGACGTGAATGCACAATGGATTGTGCACCCAAGTAGGCCGCTGCAATAATAATATGAGTGCGGTGCCTTTGTCCGAAATATGGCCCACTGAATGGAGTGTTCCAAATGCTACTTCCAAACCAAGCACTGCCAATGCCAATTCCAAATACACCAGCATCATTGACAGGACCTAATGAATGCCACTGATGCTGAACGCGATGAAACGTGGTCACCTACTGGACACAAAATTCTTATGGGTCACCATCGACTCGAAAAGAAGACGATCATGTCGAAGATTCATCAAATTATACTGTGTGGGCCAAGTAGTTGACCACGTTTATTACTTTGTTAGAAGCGATGTTGATGACTTTCAAAGCAGACATTTTTAGAATTCTACTTTTTTATTTCTGGATGGGAAATCATCATATGACTTCTTCCGCTCTGCACGGAGCGGAAGAGAGTGTCAGACTCTTACCGACTAAAACCCACCCGTGTTCCTCCTAGTGCCCTTTGCGTTCCAGGGCCGCGGTGACTCTTTCGAACAAATTCCGCAATAAAGACTATGTGATCACAAATTTCCTTGATATCCTACGAGTATATACATACAGAAAGCTACATTCATCACGAAGATATATGCTTAGCATTTGTACTAACAGCAAACAGGACACCAACCCCACTTCATTCGCACAATACGGATGATCCATGTCGCTAACAGGGTGTCCTATTTATATGGGCCAAATATTTACAGGCCTCAAGACATTTGTTCCGAGTCCATGTGTTTGTATGTTTGTACACGTGAGTTGAATGTTTAGTAGTGGCTAAGCCAGCGGGAACCCTTGAGTGAGACGCGTATCCTTAGAGGTATATTTAAAGAAGTTTGGCTAAAGTTTGAGAGGGAAGCTGAGGGCTTATTGCGAATTTTTTAAAGTACTCGATCGCTCTCGTTTATGTCAAATTGCATGGATAAAAATCTTTTTACAAAAAATACAATCGACTTCCAAACAAAAAAAAAAAACACAAAAACTATAAAATAACTTCAATTTCGGAACTCGGTGTTCAAAAAACGAAGAAACAACCAAAAACACAGAGTTTCGATTTTTTTTTGCTTGGAATTCGGTTTTTTTTTTGTAAAAAGTTTTTTTATTTTTCACTTTTTAGTGGTACACCCCCGGCTAAACGTACCCACCACAGCGTACGTGGTATAAATTGGTGTAAGCAATAAACAAAGATGCGATTTCGGCTATCCCGACAGATTTGCTATCATTTATTGGAGAGTTCCATTCCCTATCTCTGTTCTTCATCAGATCTTCATATAACTAGAAACGGACCACCTTGATATATTAAGATGCTCTTCCAAACCATTGTACACAATTTTATTTTTTCATCGACAAGAGGGAATGAGAATATCATCAATGTAGTCGAAGCCACGCATTATTAGGGATAACTCAAATACTCGTCATCAGATCTCACTCAAATTGGGACTACATAATAAGTACCAGCAGTTCGATACTGCTGGTACTTATTATGTAGTCCCAATATAAAAATAAATCATCAAAATCGGTACACCTAGTAAAAGTTATGAGGTAACACACACACAAAAAAAAATGAAGACTTGGGAAGTCATTTAAAAAGGTTTACCGTTATTGCCACCAGACCACGCTAATTCAATTTTAATACAAATTGACATTTTCTTTAAAGTGGAAAAACTCGCGCCAAGGCCACAAGTGTCGTGGAATTAGAACAGAAATAGATTTTTATTAAGGAAATCCTCATGAATACTCAACATAGAAGGTGAACGAAATATTGTGTCAGTTTCCTACTGACTTTATCCCTCAGTTCCTTCCGCTACCATGAGTTGGGCCCCAAGATTCCACTGGTATCTGACTGCCATATTGGTAACGGGCTCCAATACTTACTGAGTCCGATTCAACGATCGCATATACCCGCATAAAATCCCGTACAAAACAACTGTGTACCACCTCTTTGGCCTGAGGTCCAACTGATCCTATAAGACTAAATCCTATTTTCAATCTACCTCAAAACGTAATTATACTGATATCTATCTATATCTATACTAATATTATAAAGAGGAACAATTTGTATTTTTAAATTTTTGTATGTAACGAATAAACTCATAAACTATTGGACCGATTAAAAAAAAATCATCATTAGAAAGCTACATTTACCCTGAGTAACATAGGCTATATTTTGTCTCCATATTCCCACGGAAACAGGAATAATATATATAATAGTAATACTTTGTAACTCTCCCAACAATATTTGATTGCATATAAGTTTAATTAAACACTATCACTACAGTAAAATATTTTGAATTAATTTATTGTTATTTAAATAAAGTTATCCCAAACCCCAATGTGGACCATTTTATTGAACGTCAACTTTATAGGAAAATACCAATATTATGTAGAACTGATTCAGTTTAAATCATGATAATGAATTCCGGGCACATCTATTTTATCAGTACAAGGACTGGAATTACGTGAGCGCGGATATTTTCAAAATGGCTGACCTGCTTTCCTGTGCAGTAAGCTCAAAGTTGCCGGAAATTAAAGCTCTGTGAGTCAGACAGGGTATCGCGGTTAACCGCAAAAGAGATGCTGGAACAAACTGGACAAAATAAATGATAGATTGACGTCACTGGTATTAGCTAGGATTATCTGAGGTTACACTAAGCAGACTGTAGCAAGCATAAAAGCGGAATCTTACTTATGAAACCTCGCCCCACATTAGGATTTACTCCTATATCGTGGGTACATTCACAAACATGAAAAATCACATACACAAGACACCCAGATCCGGAACAATTATCTGTAGGCCATACAAACATTTGTTCCGTGCGGGGATCGAACCCGCGACACGTTGCGCAGCAGCCGAACGCTCAACCACTGCGCCAACCGTGTCGTTTACATTGTCTTACCAGGGTAACGGAATTTGATCAAAAGAGTCACCGTTGCCCTGGAACGCAAATCGGATTAGGAGGAACACGGGTGGGTTTTAGTCAGCAAGAGTCTGACACTCCTTTCCGCTCCGCCTGGAGCGGAAGAATTCATGTGATGATATCCCACTCTTAAAAAATAAAAACTGTTTTGTTTCGCTGCAAGGTAAAGGCCTCTCTATTGTACTTGATTCTGTTTCTCAGCAGTGGCTCACGAGAGGGATCGCTGTTTAATATTTACGGATCGAACTTTGAGTTCAAGCTATACTTGCCGAGGTTAATACTGAACGCTCAATCTTTATCGGGACCGGGTCGGTCCGCGGATGGGGGAAATACGTTTCGAGTTTCCTCTCTGCCTCGGAAAACACATTACGTCGGCCCAACTCGTTAACCTGCTAAGTCCATTTTTTAGGTAATTTTACTTAATTCTTTATTGTACACAAAAACAACTTATATTATACAAGGCACAATAAAGGGCATGTACAAAGGCGAGCTTATCTCAAAGTTGAGTTTTCTCCCAGCAAACCTTTGAGTGATAGGGTGAGATTAGTATAAGTAGGATCCAGTGTACAAATAATATAGATCAATATAGTCGCTTCATATACCATACTGGTATTTAGTTGTACACAGCCCACAGAATACAGAATGGAAGTTTTCTGCTATTACGTACCACTCACTTTAAAAGAACGAACTGTGCAAGCAGTATATCAGCTAGGGCCGAGAGTTGTTTTATAGGAATTATAATTCCCACAATAACCATCTCCATTCATTTCTGAAAATATTTTATATATTAAGTAAAATATATACATTGTAACAATAAAACGAGTGACATCCACAATTTTAAAACCAGGAAAAAGGACAAGCTACATAAAATTGATTGAGTCAGGCGTTACTTTGCGGAAATCCATTTTTAATTTGAAAATGAAAATTATATATCTAGTTTTAATTTCCGCGAATATGTGTGGGTTGCAGGTATGCACCTCCCTCCCGCCCGCTATATTATGCACATGCAAGATTACAAGGTAAAAGCACGGATAATATGCACATGCAGGAAGGCAAAGCAAAACGCAACACCAATACCGAATAATAATTTTGCACTGTTGAATGACCAGGCGAATTTAGTTTCTGCCCCTTTACTGCGAATGTTTGTGGGTAGTTGTACACAAATAACCAACGGCAGAGATAAAAAGGGGGGGGGGGGGTGCCTTGTACTAAATTCTCATTATCAAGTTGAGCAGTAACCAGCCTTAGTGTGCTGAACTGCGAGTGGATCATTCAAAAAAAAAAAGTACTAAATTCTCAGTCGCAACGGTTGGCGAGTCAACACGTCCCCTGAGGATGCCTCGTGGAGAGGCGAAACACGTGTCGGTATTGGTGTTGGGTTTTGCTTTGCCTTCCTGCATGTGCATATTATCCGTGCTTTTACCTTGTAATCTTGCATGTGCATAATATAGCGGGCGGGAGGGAGGTGCATAGGTACCTGCAATGCAACCCACACATATTCGCGGAAATTAAAACTAGGTATATAATTTTCATTTTCAAATTACAAGCTACATGCTATTTCCCACCGACTTCGTAAGGTCTACGACTCACTTGACGGGCTCGGTATCCGCTTTTTAACGCATTTAAAGCTAAAGTTAAAACTAACTTTGTTCAAAGGCATTAAGTCCGCCCATGTACCACTATTGTACATAAAGTTTAAATAAATAAATAATAAATAAATACTATTCTGTTAATGACAAATTAGACGAAAAGAATAGTTGGTCGCTGTGTTGAACGCAAGACAATGTCATATTTATCATGTTCTTTCGCAATAAGTTAGCTTATGACAGGTTATACACCCCTAGTTTTTAATTAGTACAAAAAAAAAACAGGGTTCTGTCCGTACCCGTTACTGATCATATTTATGTAGTCAAAAGTAAAAAAATAAAAACTTAAAATTGTCCACGGAGTTTTTTAATAATTGGTAAATTCATAATAGAATCAACATTCATAACAATTGCTACTAGAAAATACTACGCAGTGTTTTTCCATTTTAATCGTCATTTATTCATTCATAAATCAATAGCCTATACAATATTTTTATAAGTTGAGTGGCATTTTAGGATATAAAAAACGCTAATAACTTTGCTGTTTATGAACATAATTTTTTGAGACTTTTCTTAAATAATAACAAGACCTTTTCTAATAAGCCCTTAAAGTATTTGTACTAATAAAAAACTAGGGGTGTATAAGTTCATATAATCATCATCTGCCTAGCCTTTTCCCAACTATATTGGGGTCGGCTCTCAGTCAAACCTAATTCAGCTGAATACCGAAGCGGCTGCCTACCAGACCTCCAAAACCCATTAACTAGGGAACACAGTACCTACTCCTTGGCAAGACTGGTGTCAGATTTTCTGTTGATTTCTTAAATAAGTAAAGAAAAATAAACTTCACGACTCCAGAAAAAAAGAACTAGGATACCAGAAGCCGTAAAGTGGAAATGCATGAAACATGAAACACATTATCATTGCAAAGGTGTGCGACGCATTGCAAACAAAATGCTTATTCAAGTTTAACATCTCATGCACAATGGACTAGGAGCTGTCTTTTTAACCGAATTTAAAAAAAGAGGTAGTTATGAATTCAACTTGGTTGTTCTTTTTATTAGAAGACATGTGACATTCACCACCTCGCACTGGGCCCGCGTGGTGGAATACGGCCCATTCCCTCTCTTAGAGAGGAGGCCTGTGTCCCAGCAGTGGGAATGTTAAACGGCTGATTGTGCTTGGTTGTTTGAACAACCTCCAACAAAAAATAATCTAAAAAGTAATATGTTTTGATCGATTTAGTTTAGTATATTGTATCGGGGGAAATTTGTGTAGCAAATAAATAATATAATATTTGCAAAACAGTGTGGTCACCTGAGGCGACGACGCACGTTTGGGCCAAAACATTCGCACCTATGTTAAAACAAGTGGTTGATCCGTTTAGCCTAACATATATTATATATATATTGACTGTACCAATATATTTACTCATTTGTCTTTCCTGCTTCATCATCAGACCCTGATTACAATAGGGTATTTAACAAAAAAATTCTAATTAGTCTAAAAAATACATGTCCAATATCTAATTGACAGACTAAACATAATTGGTGGCGTCATCTCTTATAACATTTCATGCAACAATAGCCGAATACGATCGAATGAACTCGGGATTCAGATCATCTTGTTCCTACCCTCAATTCTTTCCTTTTTCCCCTTTGTACGCCTACCGACGAGGGCCAGTGCGATCTAGAACTTGGTCTTGAGCGGACTCCGTACCTCAACCGCCAGCTTTTCATGCCACATGGCTGATACTGAATTTTCTAAACCGAGAACTTTAATAAACTGTGTCTATTGCCCGCTTCGCGGATATGAACTGCTTGTGATAGTGTCGTGCGCAGTGAGATTGAATCCCTCGACATTTCGGAGCTGAAGAACCACCAGGTCGACTGCCATCGCGCCACGTGGACGAGCTTCGATCATCAAGGTAAGGTAAGGCGTACTATCCTCTCCATCCTGTACGATTCTCATTCCTGATCGCCCGAGTTCAATCCGTGAATTAGTTTCCCGCTGATTTTCAACAATCTTTGACCAGACCCTTCAAATACCGTCCAATATTTATAATAGGCATAAAGTTTAATCAGGTTTTCAAATTCGCAGTAACAATAATCATATATTTTTTACTCAGGAAAAATCCCTATTTATGTATAACCTATTCATGGAGACTATTTACCTTTGCTGTAAATAAGGCATGCTGCAGCATCAGATCAAGGTTACTTACTAAATTCGCCATGTTCTTGCAATACTATTACTACATCGATTAAACCGGTGGAAGTTGGTCACATAGATTGATCAACAAGAAAAGAGCTGATGATCTTCAAACTGATTTTAATAAAACATCTCGAATCTGCATCCAAATCAGTTCATCCATTTAAGAGCTATGGCGCCACAGACAGACACACGCATAGCGGTGAAACTTCCCTCTTTTAGCGTCGGTGGTTAAACATATAAAGCTGGATTTTATTTCGGACACAGAAGAAACATTGTCACACCTGGCAATACCTGAGTGACTTTTGGTCATACTTCTAGTCAACAGAAATGCGGACGAATTTACTAATGCCATATTTTAAGTATTAAAACGAGTACGAGTTTTTATTTTAAGTGTACATATAATGTAGTTATTTATAAGAACAAAATGAAATCATTATTGTACGCAATGGACCTATTTCTTCCCTACGCAATGGATCCATTCTAAGAAACGCTTTAAATACCCTTTTTTTCCTGTAATGGAAATCATCAAATGACTTTTCCTGCTCTGGGAGGAGTGGAAGGAATTGTCAGACTCTTACTGACTAAAACCCACCCGTGATCCTTCTTGTACCCTTTGCGTTCCAGGGCCGCGGTGACTCTTTCGAACAAATTCCGCAACGTTTTAAATACCCTATTATATAGAATACTCTTGATGGACAAATTGACACTTTTGACGATCGAGACCCTTGTCACGCGACAAAAGCGTGTTAGGAGCGAAATTTTGTACCTTTCAGTTAGTGGGGAGTTTTATAAGGACATAGAGGAGAGGAATGGATGTGTTTGGAGTAAATTCAAGGAATTTCTTTGAAGGTGTAATATTACATCGGAATGACGTGAATTGAGGATTGGCGTGGCGGTTAGATTTCTGTAATATTCGCAGACAGTCATGATATTACACGGGTGGATTTTAGTCAGTAAGAGTCTGATACTCCCTTCCACTTCGCCCAGAGCGGGAGGATATATTAGATGATTTCCCACCCAGAAAAAATAATTTTGATTTTTTGATCGTTCGTTTTCTACCGGCACTTACGTGATAATACTTAAATTATTGGCAATACTTATTTTTTTTTGTCTCTGACAGTCAACGATTTACAACTGTCATTGAGAAAAAGTAAACGCAACTATAACTACTGCTAGTTATCGTATAATGTACACGAGTATTATATCGAAAACCAGAAACTAAATCAAGAAAACATTTCGGCAAAACTAAGTAAGTGAAAATTTTCATTAAAGATGCTCAGCTGGAATTTATTTAATTAACTAAAGTTTTCAACGGACTTAAATAATTAGTGCAATAACTCGAAAGTAGATTCTTTTCACACGTTCCTTTATGTGAGGAACTCCTCAGGGATTGAGAGTCTCGTGCTAAACTTAAAGAGTTCTGTAGCCCTACCATGATGTCTTAAATCCATCATGCTTCCTGTGTCAGAGAGAGACGGAGTTATACAAGACGAATAGCACTATCCCTTTTTCACCCAGATATGAAAGAAAGAAAAAAGAAAGAAAGAAAAAGCGTTTTTTCACCACAAAAAAACGACAGTTATTGTTCAAAACTAAACCTTTAACTATAGTGTTAGTATTAGTAGGTACATCTTAATTTATGTTAGTCAAGATAACTTATAAACTAATACAAAAAACCAATGCATGTTTTGGTTGTGGCAAAGAGGCTTCCACTCAGCATAATGCTGTGCCGTGGGATACCTACCGCACGGCGCTGGTTTTCAGTGGTCACCTTAGAGGACATGACGTACGGAAATCAATAGGATAGATATCATGATAGCATTGGAATTTCATGGTACGGCCCTTGTGCACTGCTCCTTGAGGAGTCGGCTAGTGCTCGTGCGATGAAATGGAGGGTACTTGAGAGCTATATTAAAGCAATCGTGAAATTATGTGGTATGTCAATTTGAGAAGTGTTGCTGAGTCTTTTTCGTATGGTTACAGTTCTACTTAGTCCTTTTACGCCCGTGTTTAACTAATAACAGGGAGCAGTGGTGGCCGAGTGGTAACGGCTCCGATTTACGAATTGTAGGTCGCGGGTTCAAACCCTGTCAGGCGCATTACTTTAGGTAATTAAATTCATCACCACTGCTCTCAAAACGGCGAAGGAAATCATCGTGAGAAAACCGGCATGTCCTAGAACCAAAAATCTGAAGACATGTGACATTCACCAACCCGCACTGGGCCCGCGAGGTGGATTACGGCCCATTCCCTTTCCTAGAGAGGAGGCCTGTGTCCTAGCAGTGGAAACATTAAAAGACTGATTATGCTTATGCTTTTGCTAATATTATAAATATATATAACGGGAAATCGAGGGTCTGGGCTATTACCTCTGACTGTTGATTTGTGACATCGTCAGCACGGGTATCCATAATGGGCGTTGAGCTTCAGGAAACGTTGAAATAAATATAGTATAAACGTTGCTTGTGCACTATTTTAATTATACAGACTTAAATATGGGTTGCAGCAATAAGTAGTGATTTAGAGCCAATGGGTATGCGAGTGACCATCACGTGCAACAGCTGTCCAAAAGAATTTTGTATCAATTGATACGACATTCGCCCGCCATGACAGACGCAACTCCACTCGGTGTTACCCGCTCTTAATTTAAATTACCAAATCGATTAATTGTAAAAAAATAACAGAAAATGACTAAAAAATAATAAAATATATTCAAAGATAACTCTCTGACAACAAAATAAATTGACTGATTTTCATAAATTAATAAAGTCACGCGCCGTTTTATATTAGAATAGATTAAGTATTCATACACGTAAGTCGCTAAGTAATACATATCCTCATCAAATTACGTTTCCCTATGACTCTCTAACGAGTAATTAAAGGCTTAAGCACATCCAGTCATAATCCTCATTCATAAATATATTCACCGCCACACATAATGAGATTATTGCAAAACTTTTGTTGTAAAATCTAATTTAAATGCGAATCTTAATTAAAATTTACAAACAATAGAAGATTTAGGAACGAATTTGGTTAGCGGGAACGTTTCTCGAAATGTTTGAAATTAATTGCCTTAATTTAAATGTATTTTTATGTTTATTAATTAATTTTAGGAACTTAGTTTAATATGGTTTTCTACTTATAGTTTACAGTTCATTTGGATATTTTTAAGGGCAGAAATTTCCCCTTATCGATGACTAGAAACAAAACCTTTTTTCCAAAAAGTCAACCGTATATATCACAGCGTTGAGCGTACGTGTTATAAATTGGTGTAAACAATAAACGAACATGCGATTTCAGCAATCCAGGAAGATTTGCTATCATTTATTGCACAATTTCGTTTCTGAACTCTGTTCTTCATCAGATCTTCACCAACCTTGAAATACTAAAATGCTCTTCCAAACCATCGTATACCTACACTTTTATTTTCATTTTACATCGACATGAGGGAATGGAAACATCATTAACGCAATATTCTGACCGATCAACCAGTCAACAGTCACACGAAAACAAAAAGAGTTTCTCTGTTATTCTGCAGGATGGAGGGTTGAATCCAGGGTCCAAAACACAAGTGTCTAATGAGGAATGGACCCTGGTTCAGAAAAAGAGACACAGATTGAGAAACCGCTTTGTAGGAAATACAGGCAAAGCTGTTGTTAATTCGGACAATAATTTCAAGGCAGCGAGTACTCAAATTCCGATATATGTTTACAATGTGTCTAAGGAGACGTCTGCAAGTGATATAAAATCTTATCTGTTGAATAAAACAAATTTAGATGTAAAATTACAGAAAGTGAATATGAAGTCAAACAAGGATTATAATGGATACATTATTTTTGTGCCTAAATGCAAGTTTGATATGTTCATGATGGATGATTTTTGGCCCGAGGGGGTACTATATCGCCGTTTTGTTGATTTTAGTCGCAAACCGGACAGACCTACCTACCGGGAGATAAATGGAGTATTATCATCAGTAAATGGATAGTACAATTAAGCTTGTTACGTTCAATTGCAAGAGTGTTACTAGGTCGGTGGATTGTGTGAAGGGTCTCTGTCAGACGGCGGACATAGTGGCACTACAGGAGACTTGGCTTTTGCCTCACGACGTACAGTTCCTGGGCAGCATTGATGAAGCATTTTCTTTTACTGGAAAGTCTGCTGTTGATACATCCTCTGGAGTGCTTAGAGGAAGGCCGTATGGAGGTGTCGCGTTGCTGTGGAGGAAGGCGATGTTTCCAGCGGTGTCTGTGATCGCGTGTACTAGTGTGCGTCTCGCGGCGATAAAGATAGTGCTTCAAGACCGGTCTATGCTAGTGATATCAGTGTATATGCCCACTGACTCGATCGAAAATCTAATAGAGTTTACAGAGTGCCTTAGTGAATTGAACGCGATTATTGAAAGTAATGATGTGGAATCTGTATTCATTCTAGGGGATTTCAACGCGCACCCAGGTGAGCTATTTGCTAATGAGTTGTTAACTTTTTGTGTGCATTGACATTGACTGGCTGCCTCGCGATAGTTATACATTGGTAAGTGACGCGCACGGGTGCCTCGATGACGCGCTGGCTCGATCACTGCTTGGTGACAGGTGCGGCGCGGCGCGCAGTAGTGGATGTATCCGTACTGTACGATACTTATTGGTCTGATCACTATCCGTTAATGATTGAATGTAATGTGAATATTATTAAAACTAAAGTTACAACCAGGCCAAATACTTTCAATTATATAAAATGGGAACATAGGGACAATAATCAAATTCAAATGTATACTAGTTACTGTAATTTAAGGTTTAGGCAGATTGACTTCCCATCTGAATTCTGTAATTGCGCGGATAGAATGTGCAGTGATCAGAACCATAAAATGACTATAAACAGGATGTATAATGATATTGTAAATATTTTGACTGAAGCTGCTAAGAGAAGCTGCATTGCACCTAAGCGCAACAATTTTAAGTATGTAACGGGGTGGAATAGGCATGTTGGTGACGCTCACCGGAGGGCCAGGCTTTGTTTTCAGACGTGGGTATCTTATGGACGTCCTAGATCTGGACAGGTTTATATCAATATGTGTGAGTCTAGGAAACTCTTTAAAGAAAAATTAAAATACTGTCAAAATAATGAATGTCAGATAAAAATGGACATAATTGCGGAACATCATGCAAATAAAAGCTTTGGTGATTTTTGGAAAAATACCCATACTCTGAATCCAAGGTCAGGCTATCCGGCGAGTGTCGGTGGTGCGTGTGAGCCGCGGGACATAGCCTGCGCTTTTCAGCGACATTTTAGTGTGGTATCACCGCTCGGGTCCGCGTCGCAGGTGCTCGTGGCTGAGAACCGCCCTGGGCATGTTAACATTAGATTCTCCGCCAAAGATGTGGCCCAAATTATAAAAAAGATGGTGAAAGGCAAGTCCCCAGGCCACGACGGTATTAGCATCGAGCATTTGAAGTACGCGGGCATACACCTTCCAAGAGTTCTTGCACTATTATTTAACTTATGTGTTAGTCATGGTTATTTACCTGATGACTTAATGCACACAGTTGTAGTGCCAATTGTTAAAGACAGGACGGGTGACTCATCGGATCTGTCTAATTACAGACCAATCTCGCTTGCGACTGTAATAGCTAAGGTGTTGGATAGTTTGCTTGACCGACAGTTGGAGAAGCATCTCCACTTGCATGACTCTCAGTTTGGGTTCAGACCCGGTTTGTCAACTGAGAGTGCTATCTTCTGTCTCAAGCAAACTGTTCAATACTATACGGAAAGAAACACACCAGTATACGCATGCTTTTTAGATCTTTCAAAAGCTTTTGATCTGGTGTGTTATGAAAAGCTGTGGCAGAAGCTACAATGTGAAACAGATGTGCCATGTGAGATTGTATCTTTGCTCAGGTACTGGTATAGTAAACAGCAGAATACTGTTAGATGGGCGGGTGCGCAGTCGGACATGTATGCCTTGGAATGCGGAGTGAGACAAGGGGGTTTATCCTCGCCTCGCCTCTTTAACCTGTACATGAATCGGCTAATCGGTGAGCTCAGCAGCGCTAATATTGGATGTTCCATAGACGGAGTATGTATAAACAACATTAGCTACGCGGATGATATGGTGTTGCTGAGCCCATCGATCGGTGCATTACGCAAACTTTTGCGCATTTGTGAGTCATATACGGAGGCTCATGGGCTCAGTTACAATGCTAAAAAGAGTGAATTTATGATCTTCAAAGCCGGTACCAAATGTTACTCATCTGTACCTCCTCTTACTCTTTGCGGCATTGCTTTAAAAAGGGTGCAGCATTTTAAGTACTTGGGCCACTGGGTCTCTGATGACTTGTGTGACAATCTGGACATTGAGAGGGAGCGCAGGGCGCTGTCTGTCCGGTGTAATATGTTGGCTCGCAGGTTTGCGCGATGTACTAGACCTGTGAAGGTGACTTTATTTAAGGCATATTGCCAGTCGTTTTACACGTGCAGCTGGTGGGCCAGCTTTACGCATCGGGCATACAGCGCACTGCGCGTGCAGTACAACAATGCCTTCAGGATACTGTTAGGGCTTCCGCGATTTTGTAGTGCTTCGACTATATTTGCTGAGGCGCGGACCGATGATTTTTACGCAATAATAAGGAAACGGAGCGCTTCACTATTAAGTCGCCTACGAAGCAGCCCAAACAGTCTCCTGAGGGTGCTGTCCGAGCGGTGGGACCTGTCCCTGATGCAGAGGTGGATGCAGCTTCATATTAGCGCTTCTCCTCGTGTTTGACTTGTTTGCATAATTTTATTGAATATTTAATTGAATATATTATGTATATGACATTGCTAATTGTAATTGGTAGGGTAAAGTAATTTAGTGTATTGCTGAATATTTAATTGTAATGTGTGTGTGTATGTTTAAATTAATTTAATGTTGACAATTTAAATTTAATGTTTTTATTCAATTTCAAATTAATGTATGGACTATGTCTGAATCAAATAAATTATTATATTAACGTAGTCGAAGCCACGCATTATTAGAGATAGCTCAAATACTATAAGTTGTGAGACACACAATAAATGTGAATGTAGCTTTCTTATGGTGAAAGAATTTTTGAAACACGGCACAGTAATTTTTGAGTTTATTCATTACAAACATAAGCACGTTAAGCCGTTGGTTCCCGGCTGTCATTTGGAGATATTTGGCAGTCGTTACGGATTGTCAGAAGCCAAGAAAATCTGACACCAGTCTTGCCAAGAAATACCGTGTTCCCCAGCTATTGGGTTGTGGAGGTCTGGTAGGCAGCCGCTCCACGTTAAACACTGGTATTCAGCTGAATCCGGTATGACTGGAAGCCGACCCCAATATAATTGGGAAAAGGCTAGGCAGATGATAATGATTCATTACAAACATACACACACAAAAATACAAATTCTCTTTATAATATTGGTGTAGTAGTCTAGATTTTGATAATAGTAAGTAGTCCTAGAGGCTAGACTCCCTGGTATAACAATATTTCCATGATCCCTACACCATGAAAGTTCGTGTTAATCCCATTAGTAAGATTTATTATCAGCTCGTATTTATGTACAAAGTTTTATGTAAACAGTAAGCAGGAAGCGAGTCTGGGGCTATCCCTCATTCCGTTACATTTGAGACTAGCTGCTGCCCGCGACTTCGTCCCCGTGGAATCCCCGATTTTAAAACATTCTTTATCGCTGCTCCGCTCCTATTGGCTTAAGCGTGATGATATATATAGCCTAAAGCCTTCCTCGATAAATGGTCTATTCAACCCAAAAATAATTTTTCAATTCGAACCAGTAGTTCCTGAGATTAGCGCGTTCAAACAAACAAACAAACAAAAAAACAAACAAACAAACTCTTAAGCTTTATAATATTAGTATAGATTCGAGGACAAACAGACAAACTTGTTTATTTGCGCTGATCTGTTAAAGTTAAGTGATGCTGTAGGCCGCGACATGGATGAGAGAAAAGAAAACAATATGATCAAAGCCAGTGCATTAGTAGTAGTGCGGCCCATTCCCTCTCCTAGAGAGGAGGCCTGTCTCCCAGCAGTGGGAACGTTAAAGGACTGATTATGTATGTTATGCAGTGCAGTATGTAGTGAATAGAAACATATTTATTTATTTAAGGATTACCAACAAGTAAGTACACTACAAAAACTTATTTCACAGTACGTTTCTGTGTGGTGCACACTCAATTACAGGTAACCACAGCTTACACATTAATGAGTCTACATGCTCCGACTGAATATTATTATAATATAACTACCTATAAATTTTCGTTAAAAAAATACAAACATAATATATACATACATACAGTGATGCATTTTTCCAAAGCATAATCAGCCTTTTAATGTTCCCACTGCTGGGACACAGGCCTCCTCTTTAGGAGAGGGAATGGGCCGTAATCCACCACGCGGGCCCAATGCGTGTTGGTGGTCACATGTCTTCGAATTTTTGGTTCTAGGACGTGCCGATTTCCTCACGATGTTTTCCTTCGCCGTTTTGAGAGCAGTGGTGATGAAATTAATTACACAAAGTAATCCGCCTGGCTGGGCCGTTTCCACTCGGCCACCACTGCTCGGAAGCAGGTAAAAGTTACAATACATGAAGGAATTTTCGTTAAGAAATCACGGTATTTTATGCCCACCCATCTGCGGATCGACCTTTGTAAGCATTGTTTTACCTAGAAGATCAATCCGAGCGGCTTTTGTTACTAACCCAGACAAGAATGGGACAAGATTGACAAAGAAAATACGTAGTAAAAATTCAGGCAATACCATTTTCTTTATATTTGGCAAACACACCATTACATAACCTCTAATAGTCAGGCAGGACGAAATTCCATTTTTCTAGGTCATCGTGGCAATTTTATACAAAAAATTGCAGGCAACATAAAAATTGTTTTTACAAAAATAATAATGAAATTGGGTCAAATTCTCGTAATAATTCTCGTGATAATGGATCGTGACGTATGATTGACACCTTTGCATTAGCAAAATGAAACAGTTGGCTTTACTTAGGCCTCCGACAGATTATATGGAAATCAATCTAAAAATATTGGTGTACTAACAGCGCCCCGCTGTTTCTCTCGCATAAGTTTCGATCCCGTGGGAATATCGGGGAAAAATTATTCTATATGGCAATCCTGGTTATAAATCATCTGTGTGCCAAATTTCATCTAAATCAAAGTCAAAGTCAAACGTTTATTTCAATTAGGCCATTAACAGCACTTTTGAACGTCATCAATAAAATTTATCATAATTAAGTGACTCTAGCGTCCATTCGCAAAGGATTCTTTTGAAGAAGAACGGACAAGAAACTCCATAGTTACTCTTTTCAGTAGTTATTGTGTGAAAGAGTAACAAACATCCATCCATCCATACTTGCAAACTTTCGCGTTTATATATTAGTAGGATAGTCTGATATTAGCTTTATTTTTATTTTTCGGTAATAGGACTCAATAAAATAAATGAATTGTAATTGTTTTGTCTGTTATTCGTACCTATATCTTGAATTGAGAACTTATATTGAAGCTTCAATTTTATATTTAGGGTTTCTGCACTTCAAAAGGAAAAACAGAACCCTTATAGGATCACTTTGTTGTTCTTCTGTCTGTCAAGGTCCTTTATCTCGGGAACGCGTGGAGGTATCGAGTTGAAATTAAAACCATACGGTCAAGTTTACAGTCCCTTGAAGTTGTGAAAATATCAAACTTCTAAGTTAACATAAAAAAGATACAGCCATTTGTGTTGATATAAACGACACTCGCAAGGGAATTAAAAATAGGGTACTCTCGGTTGAAAAAATAAATTTGGCAAATCAAATCGTCTAAGGTATTTTTGTAGTATTAACAAGTACAGAAAAATCTGAAAACTATTTATTTGTAACTAAGTCATAAAACTGTGAGACTGGATTCCTGAACTGTTTATAATATGTACCTACAAATTTGTATGAAACTCTCGTTGAGTCAGTTTGATTTGCACTTGTCCGGTTTTTTTCATTATTTGGGTTTCTCGTTTGACAACAATCTCACCTGTTAGAAAGCGATGATGTGATCAGCGATGGCGCACGCTTGCCTAGCCCTTATCAGAAACTTGCTTCTGTCCGCGACTGCGGCTGCGAATCATTTATTAGCACCAGTTCAAGTTATACAAACTGCGTTAATGTTTTACTGGCTCATTATGGGTATAATGTCAATTACTCGATTAGTTGTACCTAGATTATTAAACCACAAAAAAATGAGAAATATGTACATACTTAAAAAAAACATACTTGGATATAATTACTACTTGGGAAATATGAGGAGGAGATTCTAGGTCCGACACCTACAATCTCCTCCTTTTTTGATGCCGTTAATAAAATAATTCTGTAATCAAAATTATAAATTTCTAGGCTTTTTAGTTTCTGCTTTGCGGTGATAAGTCAGTCAGAACGAATAATTTTATAACTATAGATTACTTTAATAACCTACACTTATTGATTGGTTGTATCAAAATACCTAACTACGGAAAATAACAAGGTATGGAGCGTCTCTATTATTTATGAAAAATAAAAATTTGTTCACCCGAATGTAGGAAAATTAATAAAGTATTCGCTATTGACACTATGATTGATCATTCAGGCACGTCACTGATGATTGATTAGTTAGAATGACACTGCTGTGTGAACAGTGTTGGGATAGGGATGGGATTTGGCCAGTTGGTAAAAGTTTGTTTGTAATAGTTTGTAAATGGTTGCAGATTAGTTTTTTGGAGTTCGATTCGCGTGATTGATTCCAGAATAAATACTCCGGCCATTTTTCCTGGTTTTAGATTTTTGCGGTGGTGATCTGTGTAAACTTTCGTGCATAAAAATACAATTATGTTTGAGCAACTACTAAATACTGGTGTTCAGCTGAATCCGGGATGACTGGAAGCCGACCCTAATATAGTTGGGAAAAGGTTAGGCAGATGATTATGTTTGAGCGATTGAGGGTGAGTCGATTATGTTTAGAACCCGTGTTAACATGATATAGTAAATGTGCTATCATTTAACCTCGATAGGGGAAATATAAACTGGTCACGATCTTACGTGACCTTGACTCTAGTGAAAGTTTGCATGGATGGATGGATGTTTGTTACTCAATCACGTCAAAACGTCTTAACGGATCTGGATAAACTTTGACACAAAGATAGATTATAGTCTGGAATAGCATACAGGCATATCGCGGGAGTATTTGCCCTTAGGACTATTTCTGACTAAATTAACGCGGGCGAGGCCATTGGCAGTAGCTAGTATGTAGTTGTTGAGAAACCCAGAGTATTTTAAGTAGTTACAAAATTACCTAGCAAAGATTAAATAGTTTAACGTAAAAATAACTTCAACTCTTAAACTAGGTGCTTAGGACTACTCCAAAACGGAGAGTCAGTGGGAAGTAAAAACACATAAATTACGTCTGAACTAAACAAAAGTAAGCCGAGAGTTTTGTGTGCCTTTTGCTTTTGAAAATTAAATATTCGTTTGTGTAACATTTTAGCATCATACTTTGTTTGCAAGTTTTCTGTAACGTTAGCTACACAAGGTAAATTCAACCTTGATATTTTAAAGACAGGGTTTCAATTCTTTTGTGTGCATTTTCAAGAAATATTACAACTATTTCTGCTGTTGAATTATTATAATGTTTGCTCAAACATACTGTGTGACCAACGTTATATTTAATTCCTGGTTGCCAATCATTTGTGCCAAGTGTGGTTGTTTAGCCAATACGTTGTGGTTTTGTTGGTTTTACACATTTAATCGCAGTTGTGCTGAACCATTAATGAATAGGCTACAATTAATTTATTTTAGGTCAAGGGAAAATCTGGCGTTCGAAATTCGAAAGAGTCATCGTGGCCCTGGAACTCGGGTGGGTTTTAGTCAGTAAGAGTCTGACAATTCCTTCCGCTCCGGTCTCCCACAAAGTCAACTGGTGACTTGGGTGATGTCCGCTGGGCGAGGTGCACAGGACTGATCAATGTTGCTAAACATGGGGGTGGTCGTTTTTTGGCTGAAGTTATGACCAATATTTCATATGAACAGTAGGAGGAACACGGGTGGGTTTTAACCAGTAAGAGTCTGACACTCCCTTCCGCTCCGCCCAGAGCGGGAGAAGTCACTTGATGATTTCCCATCCAGGAAAAAAAGGTCAAGATAAAATAAGAATGAAAAAAGTGCAGATTTTTTGGGAAATTATTGAATGGTCTGAAAATAAATATTAGTTGCTGTGCTTAAGAGCTCAAGTACCAAATATGATTCAAATACCGAAGCCTTTTTGTTTAAAATTAAAAGTAACTAAGCACAGGCGAATTGTTCCCTCTTGGAATTATTGTTTTTTTTTCTTGTCAGATGGATATATGCTCTTGACTGTAGCCTAGGTCGCAGGTGACAGAGACAAAGTCGACGATGGAATGAGCTTATCCAGAAGAAGCCTGTTCACTCTAACTTTGAATAGATTACTCTTGAATGCGTTCGGAAACACAGACGTAGGCAGAGAGTTTCACTCCTTTGCTGTGCGCATTACAAAAGACGATTGGAAATACTTGGTGCGAATAGGTGGAATAGCAACAAAGTAGGGATGGTAATTTACAGTGCGTTAAGATGTTCTATGGTAGAAGGGGGCCGGATTTGGATGGGATTTCATAATATATCAAGAAATTGTAATCTAATAAAGATTCAATACAATCTTCTGAAATACGGATTCCGAAATTTTTAGGTGACATGATGTATTAGTATTTATTATACCTAAACAAAAAATAAATAATTCACTTTTTTTTTTGTTTAAATACCTAAGCGGTTTTACAATAACTATTAAAAACTAGCTGACCCAGCAAACGTTGTTTTGCCATATATAAAAAAAAATGAAAAAATATTTTCCCGCTTTTCTGTTGACATTTTCCTGAATTTTCTTTGCTATAAACCTCACGAAGCCCGAGACCTTTCCAACGAATGCAAAACCGTGGAAATCGGTTCGTGCGTTCTGGAGTTATAGCGTCAGGAAGGAAAACCCGGCTTATTTTTATATAGTAGATATAATCTGTGGATTAAAAACATACATATATCAATATTCCATATGTTGAATTATGTTGTAAAATCTACTGTTCAAACTTACGGACTTGATGATAGTTTTTTTTTTTATTCAATTTTTCTAATATGTGTGTAAAGCTGAAGAGTTTGTTTGTTTGCTTGAACACGCTAATGCCATGAACTACTAGGCCGCTTTGAATAATTCTTTCAGTTTTAGATAGCCCATTTATCAAGGAAGGCTATAGGCTATATCATCACGCTAAGACTATTACGAGCGGAGCACCAACGAAAAATGTTGCAAAATAGGTTTTTTTCTCTCTTATGTGACGCAGACGAAGCTGCGTGGGTAAGCTAGTCAGTTAATAATAGTTACAGCCACATTCATACAATTCTATTTACAATGACCGTAATCATAACACAGAATAATAAACGTCAAAACGTCACTTCCCACTGATAAAGTATAATTACAACAGAACATTAAGGATAATTTATCAATTTACTGTTAGATGTGACAAACCACAGAGTAAAGGCTCGGCGTAGAGTTGGCACTAAATATTCCCGTCTCGTCGAGCAAAACAAATGTAAACCAAAAATAATAATAATATACCTTATTCCGGATACTGAAAATCCGGCTACTTCGCGTTATGTCACATTCCTGATTCGTCAACATGTCAAAAATTTTCAAAACAATTGAACGCAAGTGGCTTTTGGTCAAGATTTTGATTTTCATACATCCTTTCCCGTTTCATCACTCTATTTTTAAACTAGATATTTGTACGGTACAGTCAGCTTCAAAAGATATCAAACTCCATTTTGACAGTTTTCCCAGAAGTGGGTATAATGTTTTTTATGTGTTAGTGTAACAGAAATACAAAAGGCAAAAAAAAGGAAAGTAGCAAAGTAGCTTGCCAGATTTGTTTTCAGCTTATAAAGGGCTTAAAACTTAAATGGGCAAAAAACAAACGAGATTTCAGTTTTTTGCTAAGGACAAACCATCATCTGCCTAGCCTTTTCCCAACTATATTAGGGTCGGCTTTCAGTCAAACTACTCGTAGATTCAGCTGAATACCAGTTTTTTACCCGGGAAAACTAAGAAACAAATCTGGTCAGATTTAAATATATTTTTATTAGTTTTAACATATCTATAAAAAAAATGACTGTAATTAAAAACGGTCATCAACTCGCTTTCTATTAAATGAGGGGTACATTTGTTTTTTATATCAGTTCACTTATTTACCATCTGTGAAAAACCTCTTTCCATGAAACAATTTAAATTTAGAATATTAAAAACGAAGGGTACAATTCGGAAAATGTCAGGATTTTCGGGTTTTACAATACCTACCCTTCGATGACTTTCTTCCATTTGTCTGTCGCACCCGTACTCTTGCCATCAAAAGTTGTACTAACAGTACTATCCAGGTTTTTCTTATAATTTGGAATTCTTCATACAAGCAACCCATATTTATAACGATCCTTAAGCTTAAAAAATGTTGTAGCTTTTTTAAATTTAAATTTTAGGTAGGTACTCTCCTTGGTTGCGGAATTTTTTCGAAAGAGTCACCCCGGCCCTGGAACGCAACGGGCACAAGAAGGATCACGGGTGGGTTTTAGTCAGAAAGAGTCTGACACTCCCTTCCATTCCGCCCAGAGCGGGAGAAGTCATTTGAAGATTTTCCATCCAGAATAAAAAAATTAGGTACTCTCCTTGGAGAAAATGTTTTTTTAGTAGAGCCGAGTACTTGTCAACCGTAGATCGATCGATTTCATATTAAAAAATGGAACAAGGTCCAAATACGGGACACAGACAGTCCCGCCGGGATATTTTAAACCCAAATAACGGGCGGCTGGCAACTTTAGAATCAAAACTTTCTACTCGATCCGAAAGTTTCAGTGAGTGTTATTATTTACTAACAATATGGTGTTTGACTGGCTTGTTTAAAGTGACATAGATCATTTAAAATAATGTACGAAATTGTTTTAATGACAGTAAAGTCTTTCGTTTTCTGGATGGGAAATCATCATATGACTTCTGCTGCTCTAGTCGAAGCGGAAGGGAGTGTCAGACTTTGACTGACTGAAACCCACCCGTGATCCTTCTTGTGCCCTTTGCGTTCCAGAGTCGCGGTGACTCTTTCGAACAAATTCCGGAACCCTGCAGGCACTGACCTTATAGGGCCCCGTCTTCTTTGCTGACAGCCCTTTGAAGCGCACGTGGACGTGGACAACGCACCGTTGACTCGGGCCTGGGTGCTATTGGACAGCGTACCACCCATCATAGCTCGACATCCGCAGGCCCGCGGCTACGATGTCCGGGAATTGTCCTGCGTTTACCGACTCCCGGGGCGTCTTCTTCTGTTGCGATGGTAGTAAAGCCTCAGTTACTTCTCAAAAAAAAAACGATTCGATTTTTCTACCCAAATTGCAAACTTTTTTAATATTGTGTTATTTGGTTACAATTAAACTGTATAGAATTTTTGAACTTTGTTGGGGTGGACTTAAATACCGTGTTACCTATTGGGTTTTGGAGGTTGGGGTCGCCATACAGATAAACTGGATGCAGCTAAGTACTAGTGTTTCCCATGGAGTGATTACCTATCAGATCTTCTTTTTTTCTGGATGGGAAACCATCAAATGACTTCTCCTGCACTGGGCGGCGCGGAAGGGCTGCGGTGACTCTTTCGAACCAATTCCGCAACCCTAGCAGTGCCTACCAGACCTCATCAACCCAACAGCTGGGTTTTATCCCTTGACTAGACTGGTCTGGACTGGTAGACTAGACAAATTTTCTGGCTTCTGGCTATCCGAAATGACTGTCAAAAATCTACAAATGTCGGCTGGGTCCTGCTCAATTTGCTCTCCGAGGTGATTTAGTTATGACAACTAAAAGTTTAGAACCAGGGAGTATTGCTTCAAATATTTGTTGTTTTAGCATAATATGTGTATAATATGAAGTTTTGTGTAGGTATACGACACTAATTTATATTTTTAATATTACTTATCTGTTGTACACTTATCACAGTGTTATCACTTAAATCCAAGGGTTGATCAGTGAAGAATGCTTTATTTGCGTTTAGTCAGCTTATGTACCATTACTGTAAAAAAAAGTTCAAATAAATAAATATTAGCAACTAGTTGACGCCCGCGGCTCCACCCGCGTGAATGTCGAAAAATATCTCAAGGGAACATACTCCCGGGACAAAAGTATCCTATGTGTAAGTCTAGACTATAATCTACCTTCGTGCCCAATTTCATCAAGATCTATTCAGTAGTATTTGCGTGAAAGAGTAACAAACATCCATACATGTGTTTCGTCTATGGTGTGACCGAGACTCGTGGTAGTTGTGCCCGGTTCTGACATTGTTTTTAGTTTTAATTGAAAGTTATTTTTTCTTTTTAATTAAGTTTGTTTTAGTTTTTTTTTTTGTGCGTCATCTATGGCGGAATAAACGAGTTTTCTTTATTTCTTTCTTAATACAAACTTTCACATTCATAATATTAGTAAGAATGCTGCTGGCGCAACGTTCCAAGCTCTGTGTGACAAACGGACCCTCTTAATTTCATAACACGTATATGATAAATTAATGTTCTCCATGAAATGCGGACACTCAAAGATGGGAACATACATACAAAGGGACGCCAGATTGCCGGAGATAGCGTTTTTTTATATTGCTTTTTCTTGGTACATTTATCCTGTAGGTATGTACTATTTTTTAACTAAGAATGCTACATATGGCTAAATATTTCACAGTAATATAACTGATTGAAGTGAAACCAATTTATATATTATTTATTTATTTATTTACTAGCTGCTGCCCGCGACTTCGTCCCCGTGGAATCCCCGATTTTAAAATATTCTTTATCGCTGTTCCGCTCCTATTGGCTTAAGCGTGATGATATATAGCCTAAAGCCTTCCTCAATAAATGGTCTATTCAACCCAAAAAGAATTTTTCAATTCGAACCAGTAGTTCCTGAGATTAGCGCGTTCAAACAAACAAACAAACAAACAAACAAACAAACAAACAAATAAACAAACAAACAAACTCTTCAGCTTTATAATATTAGTATAGATTTTATTTATTTAATTTTAAAGAAGGCTTACAGACTAATCAACCAATAACACAAAGACTGTAATATTAACAAATCTATACTAATATTATAAAGCTGAAGAGTTTGTTTGTTTGGTTGTTTGTTTGTTTGTTTGTTTGTTTGAACGCGCTAATCTCTGGAACTACTGGTTCGAATTGAAAAATTATTTTTGGGTTGAATAGACTATTTATCGAGGAAGGCTTTAGGCTATATATCATCACGCTTAAGCCAATAGGAGCGGAGCAGCGATCAAGAATGTTTTAAAATCGGGGATTCCACGGGGACGAAGTCGCGGGCAGCAGCTAGTAGCTAATAACAAGCCTCCACATATAGGTAAGGAAAATAGTCGATACAAAAGAAAGTACATACAAGTTAATATAACCAGTTAAGAGAGCAGTAGATAAATTAACTGTCCTTAAAAAATAATTGTGCCAAAAGCCGTCTTAAGGTCGCCACACTGGTGCAAAACAAGTTGACATTAAGGTCCCTAGGAAGCCCATTGAAACTAAGAGCACTTCTTATTGAGAAGACATTCCGCCCGTAATTTGTCATTGCGAAAGGTACATTTAATATAAAGTCAGCAAATGCTAATTTGGTAACCCTTTCGGTATGAGCACACTCAGCACAATTTTAGTCTTGTTGTTTGTTATTTTTTACTTTGTATTTTGTTGCTATTGTGTTGTGTCTGTGTCGAATAAATATTTTCTATTCTATTATATTCTATTCTTATAGTTCCCCAGAGAACCTATATAAAATAGTTTTACATATAACTACGCAACCCACGCTTCGCCATTTCCATTAGCCACTAATAAAGTCGAATTTCCGCCTCCATATTAGACTCACTGGGTCAAAAAACACTTAGAGGGGAACGTTAAATTATGGCCGACTTTACCGTAGAAAATAATAAAAGTAGAACGGTTATTTGTGTAGTTTTTCCAATAAGCCTCTGTTGATGTTATACTAGCAGCGCTACGCGGTTTCTCTCTCCCACACGCGGTCTGCCTCCAAAGGAGGTGACCGTTTCCCATGCCTTGCTCGCTCCAGGCGACCTATTATGACGTCTTAAATCCATCATGATTTCTGTGTCAGAGAGAGACGGAGTTACACAAGACGAATACCACTATCTCTTTCCCTCACACGAATCATGATAGCATTGGCACTTCGTAATACGGCCACAGAACATGGATTTAACCAGGGCCAGAAGTGAGAAATCGCCACCGCCAATTGCCTCGACGAGGACACGGCGTTGCTGCACCCAAGCAGAGCAGACCTCCACCGCATGCTCCACTGTGTGAAACATGGCGTACGTGTTACTCAGGGTGAATACATACACACACACACCCTCACACATACAAAAACAAAAATCTTGGATGAAATAAAATAAATTTCTACGATGAAGTGTAAAGTAGTGTCTGTGTACTCCATTTTTCCAATACTTTAAATATCCTAGCGAAGAAAGAGGAAAACAACAGTCCAAGGAAAATAATCCCAATTGTCTACGACCACTTCTGTTTCCAGGCTGAATGTCAACATACGTTTGCCTCCCATTATGTATAATCTGTATTTACAACGGCCGCCATCCTAAATAATGAGCCACTCAAGTTATGGGAAAGGACATGTGCCACTGTTTATGGTAACGCTACCCATAGACAAAGGAGAGAGTGTAGTTTGTGTTCATGGACATAGACAATGGACTGAATTTGAAAGAAATGAACCGCTGCAAAGTCGTTATGTGTAATTCTTACCACGTTCTTATCACGTAAAAAGAAAACTGTACAAAGACTTAATGCCATAGGCATTTTCTACCAGTCGACCTTAGCTAAGTAAATAAACAACATGGCAGGTGCAACTTAAAAGAAAGACAAACGGAGAGGGAAAAAATACAATCATAAATACATCTTGCTAATATTATAAACGCGAAAGTTTGTAAGTATGGATGTTTGTTACTCTTTCATGAAAAACTACTGAATGGATCTTGATGAAATTTGGCACAGATATAGATCATAGTCTGGAATAACACATATGATACTTTTTTATCCCGGGAATATGTTCCCTTGGGATAATATCCGACATTTATACGGGCGAAGCCGCGGGCAGCAGCTGGTAGATACATACATACAAATAAAATTAACAAAGGCGTTGAGAAAAACGAATCCAACAAATTAACGCTGTTAAAAGGACAACCGACTGGTTGCCGTCATGATGTTCTGAGGGAGTGCATTCCAAAGGAAGATCATCTAGATAAAAAAAGAGGAGTGGATGAAACCAGAGTGGTGTGAGGGATATCGTAACGGACTATTATTGGTAGAGCGAAGATTTTTACTGTAGGCATCGCAAAGAAATTAAATTTGTGAAGTTAGATAAGAAGAATTATTATGAAAATAAAATAGAACAGTCTAGGACCTCAGCGCTCTGCGGTGACGAATGAGTAACCAGTTTAATAGTGACCGATGCTTCAGATACGTGATCATACTTGCGAAGGTTGAAGACAAATCGAATGCAGTTATTTACAAGGCTGTCAAGTTTATTGAGGAGATACACATTCAGGTCATAGTAGCACAATCACCATAGTCAATTATTGGGAAAATTAGGGGCTGTGCTAGAGGAGCTCGTGGCTAAAGAATAACAGCCGCTCTGATCGATCGTTAAGCAACGCTTGCCAAGGTTGGTCTGTGGATGGGTGACCATCTTAACATACCGAGTTTCCTCCGTGCCTCGGAAAACACGTTAAGCCGTTGGTCTCGGCTGTCATTTGTAGATCTTTGGCAGTCGTTACGGATTGTCAGAAGCCAGAAAATCTGACACCAGTCTTGCCAAGAAGTACCGTGTTCCCCAGATATTGGATTGTGGAGGTCTGGTAGGCAGCCGCTCCACGTTAAATACTGGTATTCAGCTCAATCCGGTATGCCTAAGCTGACCCCAATATAGTTGGGAAAAGGCTAGGATGATGATTATGAGGGGCTATACAAGCATTGCCCTTATGTGAGCTGGGAGAAGATTTTTCAGTCGATACAGCGACCGCAACGTTCCGGTAACTCTTCGACTGACACTCGTCCCAGCTGAATAGTGAACGCTCAGTCGATACTTCTATGTTCATGTTAGGAAGCGTTTTGTTACCCGTGTCGTTAAGTCACTTATGTTTTATTATGTCATATCATGAGTGAATTAGTATTTTACGAGAGAATGTTTAAAGTGGCTAGACATTTTCCTGTGGTAATATTTTTGAAGTGTCAAAGTGATAAAGTTTTAGAAGTTATAGGGGTAAGCCTTTTAGTTAGTAAGGGGTTTAATTTATTTATTTAAACTTTATGTACAATAGTGGTACAGGGGCGGACTTAATGCAACAAGGCATTCTCTACCAGTCAACCTTTGGGTTAAAAGGACAACACTGGTAGGTGTACAACAAATAAATAAAATACAAAATATATTTTTGTGGAAACAAATAACAAATAATTTTTATATATATAATATTAATAAAATACATATATGCTAAAATAATAAACTAATAAATATAATGTTTTATAATATAGTACCCATGGACATTGGTGTGGTTAAGAGAACTTTTACATTTAAATTAAATTAATGCCAGGTTTGCTATTTTCAAATGCTTTTATGCTGAAACTTGTAATCAATCAATTTCTGAGAAATCTCATGGTTTTTACAACTCAGGAATAAAACTGTTTCTATTGCCTCCAAAAAACATAAACAGAACAATAACATACATTTCTTTAAATAAACGAAGGTACCGAATCCCTTAAACATTCAAAAACGTTATCACATAATACAATCCTTTGCAAAAACCCTAACCCAAAACGTATAAACGCCAATATTTAACCCAACATACCGTATAAAACATACGTTGAACATAAAAATACATTTTTTACCCCATAATGCGTGGCAATGCTAATCAGATTGTAAGGGTTGTAATCTAAATTACGCACCCCTAATTACGTTCTATGTCCCTCGTGAATATTAACACCCTTTACGTGTATACAGGGGGAATTTATACTAAGTGATGTTTAAAATTTATGATCAAGAGTCTTGAATATTATGGTTTGAAAAGAAGGCATTTCTCTTAAAGAGAAAACTACTACTTAGAAAAATACTAACGTGTCCCTCAGTATTTGTTTAGTGTCGTATCAGACGTTAGCAGTATAAGAGATAGTATGACAACCAGTTCTACTAATGACTTGGCACCTTTTTAATGGATGGGAAATAACACGGACACTTATACTAACTATAATATTATAAAGCTGAAGAGTTTGTTTGTTTGTTTGTTTGAACGCGCTAATCTCAGGAACTACTGGTTCGAATTGAACAATTATTTTTCGGTTGAATAGACCATTTATCGAGGAAGGCTTTAGGCTATATATATATATATATATATATATATATATATATATCACGCTTAAGCCAATAGGAGCGGAGCAGCGATAAAGAATGTTTTAAAATCGGGGATTCCACGGGGACGAAGTCGCTGGCAGCAGCTAGTACTAACTAAAGTTAAAGTGTACTGTGACCTTAAGGGTAGATAGTCAACCCTGGTTTAATCCATGGTCCAGAGCGAAGGGGCATGGAATGCGGTAGCCTCCTTCTGCGGAGAGGGAAACCTAACGCTCCAGCCGCAGCAACAAAAGAAGACGCCCCGGGCGTCGGGAATGTAGGGCGATTCCTGGCTACCGTAGGGGCGGGCCTGCGGGCGGCGAGCGCTGTTCCACGCGCGCCTCAATGAACTATCGGCAACGAAGTCGGGGCCCCATAGGGTTAGTGCCCGCTAAGATTGTGGAATTCGTTCGAAAGAGTCACCGCGGCCTTGGAACGCAAAGGACACAAGAAGGATCACGGGTGGGTTTTAGTCATTAAGAGGCTGACCTTCCCTTCCGCTCCGCCCAGAGCGGGAGAAGTCATTTAATAATTTCTCATCCAAAAAAAGAGACCGAATCAATTATATTCTGATTCAAAATCCTGGGCACTTAGTAACGAATAGCTACCATTTGATATTGTTCCGAATCCATTGAAATGGTACCTCACTGAATACTAACGCATGAATAGCTTCAATTAATTACGTTTATTAACGTGTTTACATTCAATTTGTTATAGAACGGTGAACGAGTAATAAATTTTAGCCCTATTTAGTAAATTGTGGTAGTAATTCTATATTTCGTTTGATTTTATTCTACAAAGCTTAAGTTACGCTGCATAACATGGATCTGTCCATGCTATGGCTTAGCTCAGTTTGCTCAACCTCGTGGTTTTTTTAAGGATGTGTAATTGTCAAAATGATTTCTTCCATTCTGGGCGGAGCGCAAGGGAGTGTCAGACTCTTACTGACTAAAACCCATCCGTGTTCCTCCTAATGTCCTTTGCGTTCCAGGAACACTATGCCCATTTCAAACAAATTCTGCAACAACGCAAAGCAAGGATTGGCCTTTGCTACAGCGAAGTATGGTATAGGTTAGGGGTTACTACAGTTTTTGCTGCAACGTAACTCGATCTGTGATGTGGTGTAACTCGATTAGTGCCACTGCGTAGCAATCTGTGCTACGGCGTAGCAGTAAATGCTACGGCGTAGCAGTCAGTGCTACGGTGTAGCAGTCAGTGCTACGACGTAGCATAGTCTGCGACTGGGCGTAGCTAGGTCTGTGTTACGATGTAGCCTCTCTCTTGTAGTCGCATTTGCAAAAGCCTTAATTTCCATAAATCTTTGATAGATTATGATGATTTCATGAATATGAACGTTGCTTGAACATTATCACAATTGGCCCTTTGATGAATCACACAAAAATGAATCTCGTTAACTAAAAGAGCTACGCCGTAGCACAGACCGAGCTACGCCTTAGTGTTGTTTGCTTCTGAAACGGATTTCGATCGCAGATAGCCTTTATTTGATCTATTTCATTGTATCGAAAAATAATTCAATGTCAGTTGACAACAATTTTGGTAACAAAATATTTCATGTTATGAAATATTAGTTAGGTATTCTCTTTGTTAAACTAAGTATTACATCATGATAAATGTTTGCAATACGAAGACATTTTCAGTCTATACATAATAAATTCAACTCTTTATACTATAATAAATGATTACATATTATTAATATATTATGATAATTTATGTACAACACTACACATTAAAATAATTTGTTTTTGATATTTTATTCTTCATGAAATATTTTATTTATGATGAGAAACTATTTTCACGATGGAGCATGTGTGAATTAATGACGCTAATTTTAACTTTAATGCACAGCTGATAGAGTTTTAAATCCTCTGGTTTAAACATGCGTATTTTAATTTATTATATTTTGAATTAGAATGAGTGGGTGTCGGGTTAAAATTCTGTGTTATGTGAAGTTGACAGGTGGACGGTCTTTTTTAAGTTTATCTTTTGATATTATTTTTCTAACTTACAGCAAAGTTGCTTTGGTGTTGTGTCTATGGTAAAGTCCTTTCGCGTTATGCGTATTCGAAGTATTTTATGTTATTTTTCGAGAGTAGCAGTCTACTTTTGTCTATCTATTTATACCAATAGAATCTTCAACTGAAACGTCTCCTTTTTCTTCCCTCCTCCATAATGATAAAACAAAAGACAAAATTTTCGTTACACCCCAAAATATTCTTACAAAAATATATACATATTTCAATCCGCCACCCACACAGAAAACGCCCCAGGACATTCCGTTTTAAAATAAAAGAAACAAAATTATCTTTAAATAAAACTGTAAATGGGTTATTCTACTTTTCAACCGATAATTTAAGAGTAAGTATTAAAAACATTTGCCTTACCAAATATGAAGGAAGCTAGGAGTTCAGTTCATTCCCTGTCAGTCTTTATTTCCTGATGGCTACATCCTGGGAGTATTTAAGTCAAGAGTGAATAGGTTACTTCTAGACAAGCGTGCTTCATCTTCGACCACATCATCGCTTACCATCAGGTGAGATAGTGGTCAAACGCGTGCTTATCAATAACAAACCATAGATGAACGATGTTGTTTTTAAATTGCACCAAGGGACAGCAGGATTAAATGATATAGTCATATTATAATTTAGAATTTATAAGTTTACTGTATATGCCCGTATCATTATATGAAGGTTGTCTTGGAAAGATCGCTTTTTGCGATTAGACCGCCCATTTTGTCACCCTATGTAATGTTTTCATCATCTATATTTTATGTACCTTACATGGTGTACTATATTCTGTTCTATTCTATTGTATTCTATACTACGAGTATTCTATTCTGTTGTGTATTATATTCTATTCTATTCGATTGTATTTTATTGTATTCTATTGTATGCTATTCTATTCTATAACGATGCTCGTCTACTCTGTGGAAATTAAATATTTTTCTTTCCGACTCTCTTCCTAAAGCTTTTCTTTTTCTTCGTCATTCCCTCACTGCTGAGGATCGCGGCCTCATACGACGCGTTTCCAAGCCATGCGGTCCTCTGAAGCATGGACCGCTCTGTACATGCTGCTAAAACTTTTAATTAGCGCGTAATTTATATGGAAACCTTTCATAAAATAAATTCCTCAACATATTTTATAAACGTTTTAAATTATTAAAATTGAAAATATTAAGAGTAAAATTCCTTTTATCACACAGCGACAATTTTCTGTCCGTTGAAAAGAATGACCCATTTACAGGGGCCGATTCAAATTACACTGTTTGGCTAAAGAATGCCAAAGGGGCTTGAAATACCTAACCAAATTGGAAGGGAACTAGGCGGTGGCGAGATAATTACCTAAATAAACAACTGAATAGAGCCTCCTTTGTGAAACAGAAGCGCGTCTAAAGAGTTCGTTGGAAAAATCAAAGGAGATTTTATATAAAATTGTTCTCGAATAATTTTTGGGAGTCGAACAAGTTGGGATTTTTGGAAATTCTTACTTTATGCTATGGAATTTGAGTAGCCATTGTTTTTGGATTGTTATGAGCAAAAATTTTGGTTTGAAAATTCTTACTGTTCATTCCCACTCAATGGCGTGAGTAATGTCATTCTTCTTAAATACGTACATCAGAATTTGACAGGGTATAAGTATCTAATTTACGAGCTGTCAGTCGATAGGTATCCTAAGAGATTATAACGTTTATGTTTTCCAAGTACGTATATATAAAGTGTTTTGTTTTTCCCTTCTACTCTCACACACGGTATCTTCACGATTTTTTTCCGATTCTGTTTTCGCTGGGATGCTGGGAGAAATTTCTTTAGAAAAAAAAGTATCATCTTTACATTTTTTTTTTCTTTTCCATCTTCTTGTCTTTTTGTTATATGAGTGTAGATTAATGTAGAGAATCGGCTAAGTCACATTGTTTTCAAATTGATTTTTTATTGTATATTATATGGTCACAAAAATCCACATTTTACTATACGCGCATCTAAAACAAACGTACAAGCGTTGGCTGGATATAGCAGCTTAAGTATTCCGTTTTTCTTTTTCTATTTGGTTTGTTTTTTTTTTTGTGTCGTTTTTGTATTGATTGTTAGTTAGTTTATTTGTACTGTGCTTGTTGTGTTGTTTTGTATTGTTTTATTCATTTAATGTAAATATGAATTTTGTATGGTCTGCAATAAAGATTTATTACTATATAAAACAAGGCAAGAACTCGCTGGGTCACTTAAAAAATTAAGCTGCATTTTGGCTTTAATAGGGAATAACTAGCTAAGTCCAAACTTTAAATGCCAATACTGACAAATTTGTTGAATGTTATTAAACCAGTTCTTCTCATTAGCTCTTCATATACATACATATTTACCTGTCTTTCATCGCCAAAATATCCAAAGAAACATGTAATCTGCCCAAAATCTGTACATTTGGCGTAGGAAAGCAATTTAAAAAAGTGCTGTGGACACATTTAGCGGAGAGCTCCATCCGCAAGTTTGTTCAGGTCCCACGCTCGAATCAACTGTGTTGGCGCAATCATACATTCAGTTTAGGTTGGCTAAGTTTTCGAGTATAGAAGGATAGTTACTGTACTAAAACATTAAATTGTATGAAGAATAGAAAAAATAACATCACAGCATTATTGAATAGCGGTTTACAGGTTGCACCTACCTACCAATTTTCATTTATTTAGCTTTAATAGTCTCCGAGTAAAACGACTGTGACATACAAACAGATGGACATGACGAAATTATAAGGGTTCCGTTTTTGCCATTTGGCTACGGAACCCTAAAAATAGTTCGTTTGCTCCAACCAGGCCCGAGTCGTCGGCGCGTAGTGTTCCACGCGCGCCTCAAAGAGCCGTCAGCAAAGCAGACGGGGCCCCATAGGGTCAGTGCCTGCTAGGGTTGCGGAATTTGTTCGAAAGAGTCACCGCGGCCCTGGAACGCAAAGGGCACAAGAAGGATCACGGGTGGGTTTTAGTCAGTAAAAGTCTGACACTCCCTTCCGCTCCGCCCAGAGCGGGAGAAGTCATTTGATGATTTCCCATCCAGAAAAAAAAAGGTTGCACCTATTTAGCAATTTTAATTTATTTAGCTTTAATAGTCTCCGAAAAACGGCTGTGACATCGTCATACAGACATGACGAAATTATAAGGGTTCCGTTTTTGCCATTTGGCTACGGAACCCTAAAAATAGTTCATTTCCTCCAAGAAACGATTTAATTTTTAAATCTAATCTTATTATTCAATAGATTTTGGGATATTAGTTTTATTAATTGTGTTGTAGACACTGCATTATAAATGTTGCGAATTTATTCGTAAGAGTTACCGTGACCTTGGAACGCATAGGGAATTTGGAGGGACACGATACGGTGGGTTTTATTCAGTAACAGTCTGACACTCCCTTCCACTGCGCCCAAAGCGGAAAAAATACCAAAGCATATTGACTACTAAATATTTAATAATGAAAGCAATAATTTGTAGGTATTTCGGTTTGCATATAAAATCTACCTTAAAAAAAACAAAGCGTTTATTTCAATTCAATCATTTACAGACACTTTTGCATTGTCAAGTTCGGTCTGTCATAAAACCTTTTTCTTAAAAATAAAACAATTCAAAAAAGATTTGAAGTTAATTGATTTATCGAAAAAACAAGTACAAAAAGAAACTGTGGCAAAAAATTAAACGAAAACTAATGCCCACTCAAATATTTTAAGAAGAACAAACAGAATTGAACAACGAAAAGTCAAACTTTAACGTCTGCTTAACAAATAAAAACAAGGCGCATTTGTAAAACACAAATATTGTTGTTTCGAAAGTTTAAGCTTGCCATTCCTCCCTTTCGCGTACTTTTGCAAAATAAACAGAACTTGAAGAGTTCAAGTAACGTTCCGACGCACTTTTCTTGTTTTGATGCGATTTTGTTTGTACTGGGACTTTGGAAAAATATGGCGTTGGTAAGGGAATATAATATCAAGTCATAAGATTAGTCCACATTATATTCAATGCTGTAACGTCATTACCAGAAACAAGCACAATGATTAATTATTGTAATGTATCGCAGTGTAGCAGCTCCTTTTATTAAAAAAAAATAGCATTGATTGAGTCAGGCGTTACTTTGCGGAAATCCATTTCAAATTTGAAAATGAAAATAATATATCTAGTTTTAATTTCCGCGAATATTTGTGGGTTGCAGGTATGCACCTCCCTCCCGCCCGCTATATTATGCACATGCAAGATTACAAGGCAAATCAACGCAGCAGCAACAGGCCAACAGCAGCAGTTGCAACTCAACGGTCGGCGAGTCAACAAGTCCCCTGAGGATGCCTCGTAGAGAGGCGAAACACGTGTCAGTATTGGTGTTGGGTTTTGCTTTGCCTTCCTGCATGTGCATAAAATCCTTGCATTTGCCTTGTAATCTTGCATGTGCATAATATAACGGGCGGGAGGGAGGTGCATACCTGCAACCCACAAATATTCGCGGAAATTAAAACTAGATATATTATTTTCATTTTCAAAAAAAAAAATGGCTTAAAAGATGAGAATATTGCAATTTAAAACCACATGTACCATTTTATACACAGAAAACTCATTTTCAAACGTATACCCGTACACGTAAACCCTAATGTGGAGCGAAGCATCTGGATTTTAATAAAAATAACAGCGCAACAGCTTATTTTCTTGTTAACGTAACATTACCTTTACGATAAGCTATATACACGTAAGTCAGGCGTTACTCCAGGGGAGCTCAACCTGCAGTTTAATAAATACGCTTCGCGGTAACACCCGCATAGTTCCCGTTCCCGTGGGAAAACGGGTATAAAATATAACCTATCTTACTCACTGATAATTTAATAATGGTAAGAATCGGTGTAGTCGTTTCAGAGCTTATTTGGTATAAACAAACAAAATATCTTTCTTCTTTGTAATGTTACTATAGGGTAACGGACAGTTCCGGTTTCACACGGGTGGACATTTATTTATTTTAATATAATCATTCCTACTCAGGGATATTGTTACAAAAATATATATATACAAAACTCTCCTCTTTATAATATTTGTGTAGATTTGTCACGTTAAAATTATTTCAATTAAATATATTTTCGTTTATTATTATTTTACACAGCCGAGATCAAACTTTCTTTCTTTAAAAAAACATTATTAGAAATACTAATACTGCGTATTAATTTACACATTTTAGTGAATATATAATTTAGTTTTGTTAATTATTTCGCATTGAGATACATTTTGATTCAGTTAAGAAAAAAAAATCCTCCCAACCAGAAGCACATGACATTACGAGTATTATAACATGCAAAGTAGAGCTTAGACTGGTAATATGGTCAGAAAAAGGTTGACAGCCTCTGTTTAAGAACATACTTATACCATTATCATCTACAATATTACAGAAAATGAACCTTATCGTTGTATCCCAGTTTTAAAACCTCCTGCAGGTTTCTCAGAATCCGCAAATTACTCTTAAAGGTGTAATGAAAAGAGAACATAATATTGTTTATAGGTTTACATGGAGATTTTTTACGATTTTCCCCCCTCTAGAGATAAGTGAAAGTCTACGATGCAATAACATAAATTCATGGTGTTGTACACGTGTATGTGGAATCATTTGCTTTTATTTTACGTAAGCCTTCGTAATTTGGACACGACTATCGGGTTTCGCGTGGGTTTTTCTAACTTAAAATGGCTGTGGTAATATTTCGATTTTAAATCCGAAAGAACGCATTTATTTTGCACTGATTTAAATCGAACTATGTTCTCATAGAAAAGCGATTATCCGTAATTTGGACATAAATCTGCTGCTTTTGATAAGAACCAAAACATTTAAACTCAGAAGTGAGTTTTGGTGAAATTAGGCCTGATCGTTGAAATATGTTTGGTATAACTAAAAATATTCGTTTAGTAAAATCATGTCTATATCATTGAAGCTTTTTAAAATTTAAAAGTAAATCGGTCAAAGATCATTATTTATAAACTAGCTCACCCACGCAACTTCGTTTGCGTAAAATAAGAGAGAGAAAAGAAATCCATTTTTGCAACATTTTGCATAGATGCTCCGCTCCTATTGGTCGTAGCGTGATGTTATGTATAACCTTATGTATTATAATTTCTTATGTATAAAACAAAATTATTTTGGCTTTGTACTTTTACGTGATGCATGCAGGATTCAATCAGCGCGATTAGCACTCTATGAAGTTTCATTATAAATTTAGAAATTCAATATCTTTTTATTTTGTGAGTCGATTTTCATGAAATAAAAGCTAGATAGAACTCCGGACAACACACAATATGTATAAGTATCTAGATTTCACACCCAGTCAGTGGTTCTTGCGTGATGCTCCCACAAACATACAGACAAACAGATAAAAATTGCATGTTTGTGTTCTTTGTCTTTTTTCTAACGTTTCTCAGTTAATTTTATGCAAAAATACCAAGTAATTATATTAACTAAAAACAAACGAAAAACTATTATTGTAACGGCTAAGTCGTGTCAGGGACGGACATAATTACTCCCAGGAACTAAGTTTTGCAGCGGAATTGTTTGGAAGGGTTATCGCGGCCCTGAAACATAAATTTGGAAGAACGCGGGTGGGTTTTAGTCAGTAACAGTCTGACACTCCCTTCCGCTCCGCCCAGAGCGGGAATAGACATGTAATGATGATCAACAAAAAAAATCCTGAGTAGTTTTTTTATTCTTCTATACTAATGTTATAAAGTGGAAAGATTTGATTTGAAAAATCACGGGAAGCTACACTATCCCCGGGTAACATAGGCTATATTTTATCCCCGTGTTCCCACGGGAACGGGAACTACACTGGTGAGATCGCGGCGTGCTGCTAGTCAATTATAACCAGAACACATTATGGTATCATCTAGGTCGTAACATATGCCCTGTGTTCGGACAGAGCTATCAATCAAACCTAAACATTTAAAACAATATCCATTCTGGTCATTATTGTAGACCCATCCTTTTTAGTTCACCATTACGTAATCCTTAACCCTCGAACGATCGCGTGGGGTCCCTCAGAGCCTGACGCAGAAACATACGCCTGTATTGAGTGTAACCAACACTAGTGTCAAATAATTATAATCCTGTGTAGGAAGCTGCCTATCTAACGCAAGAGGTTAATATCAAATCCAACGTACAGTAACTGCTTTCAAAGACTCGATTCCCCGTTATTAAAGTATAATTAAACTAGCAGCACCCCGCGGTTTCACCCGCGTAGTTCCCGTTCCTGTAGGCAGGGTGAATGTAGCTTTCTAATGGTGAAAGAACTTTTGAAATCGGTCCAATAGTTTTTGAGTTTATTCATTACATACAAAAATACTAATCTTTCCTATTTATTTAGTATAGATCATTCATTTTCAGTTTACTCTCCTGATTTCATTAGGAATAGGATCCAAATGAAATAGGGTGAGTAAATTGAAAATTAATTACTACTCAACTATATTCCGTTACAATAATTGGTAAAATATATGTTATTATCACAAATTGGAATGCTGTTTTAGTCTGGGGTCTGTGATGACCCCGCGCGACGACTAGCGTTACAAAAAAGATGCGACTGGCGGAGGGTTAAGAAGCTTATAATATTTTCCACATTTAAAAAGTGCTGAAGATTCTTTAATAGCTGAAACTAAACTTTTCGGATATCCTAACTACAATTTGAACATGGTAACCCTGTGAGAACAATTCACTTCGTTCCAACTCAAATATGACTACTTTGGGATAGATTACGGTCTGACCAATATCGAGCAATTTGTACCATATTCCTAACATTAATTAATTTTGATTGTATTACATAATTAACACATTAATTAATGTTTATTTGTAGCAAACATTTAGTTGGTTGTTGAATAATATAATTTAATTAAATTGTTCATGCATTTAATATGTGCGGTGTTGTTCCTGATTTTGGCAATATCAAATACATAAGTTCTTAATTTGGGTTTTCAATAGTTCTGTCGTAAAGTACGTACTCGGACAAATGCAATAGATCAAACTCTTATTGTTTTTCGATTTTTTCAACCTTTTGGTATAAATCTAAGAGACTGACCATGCATTTTTTCAGGAAAATATGATTTTACTCTCCATCTATGGGGCTTAAAGAATACGTGTTATCAGCATGCCTGTAATGTGCTGTCTCTTAAAATACAGGTTTATCGTAGTTTAAGAGGCAGAGTTTAAAAAAAAAAACAAAAAACGTTGCCCCACACTAGGATTAACTCCTGTATCGTGGGTGCGATCACAAACATGTAAACTCACATACACAAGACACCCAAACCCGGAACAATTATCTGTAGGCCATACAAATATTTGTTCCGTGCGGGGTCGAACCCGCGACTCGCAGCGCAGTAGCCGGACGCTCAACCACTGCGCCAACCGTGTCGTCAAAAACTCATAAACTTCTTTTTTTTTCGGATTGATATGCTCTTGCCTCTAGTCTAGGTCGCAGGTGACAGAGACAGAGTCGACTGTTTTGTACAGATTTAGCAACAACTGTTTTATAATAAGTAACTGTAACTGTAATTTTGTGAATAAACATTTATTATTATTATTTCGTTTATTTAGTTTTAAGTACATATAAATTACATTTTTAAACATTTCTTTAAAAAAAAACATTTAAAAATATAAAAAATAGTAGACTGCCGGTGTCGGGAGCAAGGTCCAAAAGTTACCGGTGGTTAGGGCTCCAGAGAAAGGAACCTCCTCACTGACTATACGAGCCGTATCGAGAAGTACTGCCTTCTATATCAGGCCCTATAACCAACCGTGTAACGCCAGCTTCGACAGATGGTCGTCGAAGCTTTTATTTATCATTATTCATTTATTTTATCTCTATATTATCTCTATTTATTTATTTTAATTATTTTGTTATAAAACTATAAGTTCATAATGTAAGGGAAGAGCGGAGCTTTCAACTACAGGCATCTTCCATGCCTAAATGGAGACTCCTCAATATGTAATGTAAGCTAAAATTATTTGAAATAAACTTATTATTATTATGATAATAAACTTATTATTATACACCTATTCTCTCGCTATCCTATACATTCAGTAGGAATTTTATGTTAATGCCGCCATCCGTAGGCCTTAACAAGTTCAGCAAGCGTTTCAGCAGCGCAATCTATCCTCCCCAACTTCATCCGTGAATATTTTTCTAAAATATTCGTTGAAAATGGCGGCCGCTTGGTTTCCGAGTTATACTGTAGCTTGGAGCAAATTCAAGCTCCTGCATTTTCATTTCGAATGTTGTTTGACAAAAAATGTCGTTTGAAGGATTTGTTTGTGTAATATTATTTCGTCGGAATGAAGTGCTGATCGAAAATGGTTTTTGGTTTTAGTTTTTGAAATATTGTGATTGTCTCATTGGTGTATAGATGCCTACAGGTTACGGGTTTGTATCTTCATATTGAGTAACATTATTTGGTTGTCTATTAGAACACAGACACACACACATCACATCTACAAATGACATCTAGAAATGTATAATTTATTGTATTGTGTTTCTGCAATAAAGATTTGACTTTAACTTTGACTTTTAGAAATATTGTAATAGTAGTCTAGAATGTGAATTACATCATTAAGCGTAGTTCGAGTTAGAATTATGCGTCATAAATAATATTTGAACATTGTAATTATTTTTGTATTTGCCATCAAATTCTAAAATGTTGTGGAATTCTGGTCATTTAGTAATCCATACGTATATACTAAAATGAGCAAGTAACTCTGTATATTTGCTATCTTATAACATCTTAATGTCTGAACGGATTTGGTCTAGTTACTGAATGGGAAATCATCAAATGACTTCTACCGTTTTGGGTGGAGCAAAAGGTAGTTTCAGACTCTTACTGACTAAAACTCACTCGTGTTTCTCCTAGTGCCCTTTGTGTTCTAGGGCTGTGGCGAGTCTTTCGCACAAATTCCGCAACTCTATAGGGAATATATTCCCTTATGACAATCATCTGCCTAGCCTTTTCCCAACTATATCGGTGTTGGCTCCCAGTCAAGCCGGATTCAGCTGAATACCAGTATTTTACGTGAAGCAGCTGCCTACCAGACCTCCACAACCTATTAACTGGGGAACACAGTACTTTTTGGCAAGACTGGTGTCTGATTTTCTGGCTTCTGACAATCCGTAACGACTGCCAAAGATCTCCAAATGATAGCTGGAACCAACGGCTTAACGTGCTTTCCGAGGCACGGGGAAGTCTCGCTATATTAAGATGGTCACATATCCACAAACCAACCTCAGCAAGTGTTGCTTAACCTTGAAAATCAAAATAAAAAAATCAAGTCATTTATTCAAACTAGGCTTAGGGACAGCACTTTTTGAACGTCAAATTTTACATAAAGACAGTCCCCCAAAACGCCCACTCGTCACCACTTCCTAGTGTTTTAGCTGGGAAGAAGAAGTGGCGCAACAAACTCCCCATCAACACATCTGTCTATTACGTTTTAATAACTTGAATTTATACAATAGTATGCAAAGTCATTAATACATGACAAAGATAGAAAAAAAAAATTATTATCCAACATGGAAATCATAAAAACAATTCACTATAAAACATTGTAAAGAGTAAATTGAGTCAATAAAGTAAAATCAGATTGACCTACATAGTCATCAAAAATAAAAAATAAACAATGTTATATGAACTCATATGACCCGTCATAAGCTCGACCCAAGAAGACCGACCCATGCGGCTGTTATAATGTAGCCACGAGCTGCTCATATGTGATCCTTTAGGACAAGGTGAGACTAATATGCGTGGGCAAAGCCGAAAGAAGAAATTAGTTGATAGCAAATTAGCTCGTCCTTAATAACAAGTCCCGTATTTGAAAAATATTGTAAAATCTATACCTATGCACTGTATGAACAGGTCTACTCAAATCTGTCTGGTACTTTCCACAAAAGACCACATCAGACACCAACCTATACGGTTCTCATATGATTTGACCAGTACAATTGTATGGACTTGAAAAGAGACTTTGACCTCTGAGTTTGTTTCGGTGTTTCTTCTCAGAGTAGTCAGTTAGGAAACACCGGCCCTAGTGTATACAGGCCAAAAAATATTGAAGTGTAAAAGTGTTATTTACAACCTACTTACAAAATAAATATCATTTATGTCATAAACACCTGTAACTTTAGCCTTAAGCGAAAACGGGTAATAAGTTTTGTTCCACTTACAAATTCCAAAACTAAAACTCAACCATGTATTTGCAAACAAACTTGTTATTAACACAAAACAAGTAAATACCTACAAACTTAACTGTGGGACTAGGCCTTTTAACTTAGGTATAACATACCGAAGATATCTGGAATATTCTAGACTTTGTTAGGTCATAACCTCCACAGCTAGCCGAGGGGAATTTAATCTAGTCTTCGCTTTTGCGATCGTGTGCTAGGAATTTGTTGAAACGTTGTGTGTGACTCGTGTAACGTAATGTAAGACTGCGTTCATGGTTTTATGTTGTTATGAAAATCAAAGAAGCTAAATTGGTAGATGAAGTTGTATATTTATTGTAAAGGATTAGTAATGTAGTTAAAATAAGCTATGAAAAATAAGGCAAAATTGAAAATGTTGAAAAAGCCTACGACGGTGAAAACAAAATTGAAAAAGAATTAAATAATTAATAAAGTTGGTTACAAAATTAATGTAACCCAAGAATATCCGTCAGGGCTGCCATTAAATGAGCTAGTTTTGCACATAGTGATGGCACTCCCCGACGGATATTTTTGGGTTGATGGAAATGATGTTCCTGGTAGTATTTGTAACATAAAAACTAGACGTGATCAAAACAAAATAAATATGGTTTTGTAGTAAGGGTAGGTAGGTAATTCAAAATTAGTAAACACATTCCTTGTGACAAAATCTTGTTGACCAGTGCTATCTATAGGCCATAAATATTTGTCTCGTGCGGGAAACGAACCAGTCGATCGCTGCGCCAACCGTATATGGTATATAGTATTAGTTTTCATTAGATTTTAGAATGCTAGTCTGTCTATCAGTAAAACCTGTATCTTCATTGTTTCTCAAAGGGTTAGACATAACGCGTAATCGTTCTGTTTAATGTGACCCATCCAAAAAAAAAGGTTTTTTTTTTGGATGGGAAATCATCAAATGATTTCTCCCGCTCTGGGCGGAGCGGAAGGGTGTGTCAGACTCTTACTGACTAAAACCCACCCGTGTTCCTGCTTGTGCCCTTTGCGTTCCAGGGCCGCGGTGACTCTTTCGAACAAATTCCGCAACCCTAGCAGGCACTGACCCTATGGGGCCCCGTCTTCTTTGCTGACGGCTCTTTGAGGCGCGCGTGGAACACGACGCGCCGTCGACTCGGGCCTGGTTGCTATCGGACGTGTGACCTACCTTCGTCTTGAATACCTTTATCATACACACAAAAAATATTAACGTTTTAGATACGGACGATATTATTATATTTATAGATTATATTATTTACAGGTAACCTCAGTTAACTAGTAGATACTTATGAAAAAATAGACTACTACATTTGCGAAATTATGAACAATCGTGTCTCAAATAAAAAAGGACACTGTGCACTAGTTTTTAATATCGAAAAACTTCTTTTCATTACAATCATTTTTACGATTGCAGAGAAAACAATCAGCATAAGAATTAATGTCCGATCCATATGAAGCTACTTGCCTTTACACTTCACTGAGTTTGCAAACTATCACATGCAGATGAGGAAGACTTTATGTTAGAAAATATAGAGTTCATTTGGCTGTGGCAGTGGTACAGAATATCTTTGTAGGCTAGCGTGTCATATATTATTATGTCGACCTCAAAAGTAGGACAAAATAGTGCAGTATTTTGTTAGAATTGCGTTTTAGGGACGTTTATGATATTCGAAATGGGGTAACTGCTGTGAACTATCGTTACGTTTTACGTGTTTTTAGATCTTATTTCAACTTTTTCTGTTTGATTGCGATTGGTAAAAAACTTGGTTGAGCTATTCAAGGGTTGGGTAGCTTTTATACGGATGGGACATCATCGAATGTCTTTTTTCCGCTCTGAGCGGAGCAGAAGGGAGTGTCAGATTCTTACTGATTTAAACCCATCCGTGTTCCTCCTAATACCCTTTGCCTTCCAGAGCCGCGTTGTATTTTCAGGCACCAATATGTATGAGTATTGTATTTAGAGGGATTTCTATAACGAAGGTGTCTTGAGCATAGTTTTGAATGTTTGAATGGCTATAAAAGGATGCGAAGAGCGAAGAAAAATTGGCTGTTCTGTGTGATAGATGGACATGGCTAGAGAGAGGTTGACTAATAGACAAGAATGAAAAAGAAAATATGTTTTAATGCCTGCAAAAAAGGTAGTTTATTGAAGATTGTTATTGCGAATTTGAAGAGCAGTGGTGGCCGAGTGGTAACGGCCCCAACTTATTTTTATCCCGGGATTATTTTTCCCTGGGATAATTTCCGACATTCACGCGGGCTAAGTCGCGGGCAGCAGCTAATATGGCATATTTAAAGGAAAAGGTTCGTGTTTATAAGTGCATGCATTAATGGTAAAATATCTTAGTCCCTGGGCACTCTATCCCTGGGTTTATCCACAGACATAGCTATTTGTTGGTAAAGAACAAAAAAAAAAAAACCTAGCCACATACAGTACAATATTCCAAATTGAGTTCTCAGAAAAACTATGTGCCGAACGCCGTTCCATTTGCTCTGCGCCAGATTCTGGGAATTTAAGGCAGTTTGGATTCCCAGCGGATTATGGAAATACTAACTGAAACATTTGAATGGTGAAATGGAAACTGGAAAATTTGTTTATATACATAACTATTACACTCATTTGTTTATTTCAGTTATTCAGCAATAATGTAGTTTTACCTATACCAGTGAAAGATTTTTATAACAGGGATGTCTCCCGAGGGAAAAACGAAAAAAAAATCTATTTAGTCCATCAGTTAGAGGAGAGGAGACCTGAGTCCCAGCAGTGGGAACATTAAAAGGCTGTTTATGCTTTATTATATTATTTTCTATCGTACTTGTTAGTGATCACAGATTTCTATTACATTTTTAGTTTTTACCGTGAGAACTTGTTATTGTATCTATGTTATACCTGTTGGTTCTCCTACAATACATAAATAACACGTAAGTAATACATACACGTACATACATTTTGAAAACTATAAAAAAAAACTGAAAACATGTTCTGTATAAAAGGCATATTGATTGATTGAATATCATAAATCATAATAGTGAATCTGCAATATAAAATTTCAGATTGGTTTTGCTTTCAACCTATAATACATATGATTACATTTTTCTGTGGTTGTAACTTCATTATAGGACTCTCTGTCTCGATGAACCTGACAGGTACTTCTGAACGTAAGGTCCTAGGTACAATCCTCAGGTACACGTACTGCGTACCGCGGATGGCGAGCTATGGGTGGCTCGCCGTCCGATAGCAACCAGGCCCGAGTCGACGGCGCGTCGTGTTCCACGCGCGCCTCAAAGAGCCGTCAGCAAAGAAGACGGGTCCCCATAGGGTCAGTGCCTGCTAGGGTTGCTGAATTTGTTCGAAAGAGTCACCGCAGCTCTGGAACGCAAAGGGCACAAGAAGGATCACGGGTGGGTTTTAGTCAGTAAGAGTCTGACACTCCCTTCCGCTCCGCCTAGAGCGGGAGAAGTCATTTGATGATTTCCCATCCAAAAAAAAAAAAGAAAAGGTACACGTACTGCAATCATAGGTACCTCTGCTTAATCCTTTGGGGCATACAGACTAGTGTTGCTTATTTAATTCTTTATCGTACATCAACTCAACGTATTGTGTGTGTGTGTGTGTGTGATACAGACATACAGTGATAATGATAATTAATTATTTAATCCCACTCAGTAAATGAAACTCAAAAAACTAACTCATAATAACACTGACATTTCATTGAAATCATAATTATATTCATAAATCACTCCACAATCGCGTCATGTTCAATAACTAGGTAAGTATATGAGCAAGCATTTTTTGCTGGAACTCGTCGACAAACCCCATTATAAATGAGGTTCGCTAACGACCTATTCTTGACTAACACTATCTAGAATAACGTCCTAATGACACTAGATGAAGTTGTCTGAAGCCTCAGTGTAGGGAGACAGTGGAATCGAGTTTTGTGGGACTTCTTTTGTGTTAAACCTCGCTTCTCTTAAAGTTTTTGTAAGAAAGGGGAAATAATAAAATAAAAATAGATTATTCCGCACAGCTAAAACTACAAATTACAGAAAATCTGGCAGCAAAATAAATAAAGAAAAATATATTTAAATAACGCAAAGGGCAAAAGTTAAAAAATATCGGAGTCTGTATTATCTACCTTTGGCAGCGTACAATGAACAAATATGAAATTATTTAGATACATATTTCTCTCCTTTTACAAAAGAATAAGTAAGTAATTTAATATAATAGACGACACGATTGGCGCAGTGGTTGAGCCATTAGCTGCTGCGCTGCGCGTTGCGGGTTCGATTCCCGCACGGAACAAATATTTTTATGGTCTGCAGATAGTTGTTCCGGGTCTGGCTGTTTGTGTATGTGACTTTATTTGTTGGTACGTACGCACGATACAGGAGATATTCCTAGTGTGGGGCAACGTTTTTTATTTTTTTTAAAAAAGAATTTGATTTGACGTTTACTATTTTGATGATGCACAAACTCTAACCATCGGTAGTTTTATCCGATTTTGAAATCAGACTAGCTAGCTAAGTGCGCCAAAATCAAAGTTTGCGACATTTATCTGACTTGTGATTAGGGATTAAGAACGTATTAGAGTATCGCTACAATTGAGCATTATTATTTTTACTTTTCGTAGATCTATACAGTAGTTTTTGCGTGAAAGAGTAACAAACATCTATACATTCATACTTTCGCATTTATAATATTAGCATAATCAGCCTTTTAACGTTCCCACTGCTGGGACACAGGCCTCCTCTTTAGGAGAGGGAATGGGCCGTAATCCATCACGCGGGCCCAGTGCGGGTTGGTATTGATTAAAAATAGAAAATCAACTGTCGATCGGGATTCTTTTAATATGTGTAGTAGGGGAACGAGGGGCTTGTTGTAACAGGGGTAAGTAGTAACAGGCTCTTTTCACTAGGATCTTAAACTTTATTAACGTATTTCTTTGACTCGATTTGACCTATAAACCACGCTGCATCATGTTGCCATAGCCGGTGTCCCACCGGCCGGCGCAGTAAGCGGAAGTGTACACGGGCTTCATTTTTGCCAGGTAATATAAAATTGTACTGTCGTAAAATTTTGGTTTGCGTTATAATTATCGACTTATTTCAAACTTTCTATATCTTATTTACATTCAAATTTATCTATTTCTGATAATGTATAACAGTTTTTAAGATTGCTAAATTGTTTAAATAGTTATCTTGATAAATGTTAAAAATCATACCATGGGGTTAGTTGTAACAAAATGCCGGGGCTTGTTGTAACATGTTACAATATGCCCCAAGTTATGATGTAGATACCTACTTTTTTTCCTTTCTTCTAGAATGAGGCTGTATAAAAAGAGACTTTTGGATTTTCGGATTATGTCACGTAAAACAGACTTTCGGATTATGTCACGTAAGAGAGACGTGACATAAAGATACATAAATAAAAAAAAAAATGAAAGTTTGAGAGTTGGTTATGTTAAGCCTACACTAGTATTTACTGCAGAAGAAGGTAAGATAGCTTCCTACCCACTCAAGTGCGCCGAAATATATTTAAGACTACTTCCTACAGAAGTAAGGAAAGTATATGCTAGATTCCTTACTTCTGTAGAAAGAAGACAATGCGGTGTGCAGCTTAATGCTAAAAACATTCCTCCTTCTTGGCATCAAAATAACATGGCTGGTACTGACTGGTTCCAAAATGTTATACACAGAAATCCACATTCATTTTTAGTTATTGATTACTTAAAAAGTGTATGTGAGTTGATTTTTGATAAGAATTACACATACTACGTAGGTATTATGTGTAATTTTTGAAAGATGTCAATTTTGTTAAAAATAAACAAAGAATAAATGATTAAAGGTATTATTGTCATGATTTTTGTCGTTACTACTTACCCCGGTAGACGTTACAACTTGCCCCAAGTACGAGGTAAGTTGTAACACCGCACTTCTTCTAGAAAATAATTGATTGTAAAAGAATGACCAATAGTACTGGTATTATTTTTAATTGATTTGGTAGAGGAAGAGTCACAGCATCCATTATTTTTTATTTAGTAGCAATTTAATCAATAGATCTCAAGATATATTAGTTTTCATGAAAACTGTTACAACAAGCCCCTCGCTCGCCTAACGTTTTTACAACAATTTTTGCATCTTATTATGCAGCGACGCTATCATTTGATACGGGAAGATATAAAGAGAGCCGGAATGTTGTAAGCTGGTTCCACTCAACGTGCTGTGGCTGTCGCTCTTGGCACTATACAGAGCATCATAATTAAGTCACTTCTGGACACGCTATCGTATCCCAGGCAGCGTGGCCAAGTGACATGGAAGACGATCTCACAACACCACTCACAGACAGGACCAGTAGGGATAAATTATTCAAAAAAAAAAAAATTTCCAATGTAGTAAATCTGTGTGCTGCTCTTTTTCACAGTTTATAATGATAAAACTTTAAATATTTTTTGTTATTCAGTGATATTTCCATTGTCACTGAAAACTTCATACCGAACAATACTGTCCCAAATTATTCAACAAACAACAGTCACCCTACACCTATACAACGTGTTGGAACCACGAACACCTCCCGTTATAAAGGTGTGGCCACGTCAGCGTTTATCGGTCGCGCGCTACTCATCAATCTTGCTTTCGTTCAGGTGATATGTCACGCGTCCATTGAACATGATTTTGTGTGGGACGTATTCAACTAACGTTACAAATGACATTTTTCTGTTATGTGAGCGGTTGAGTGCGTTTTCGATAGTGTGTTCGGGGTTTATGACATTTTTTCTTCTTTTGTTTCCTATGATTGAGTATATAGGTATGGTTTTGAAGTGAAAGTTACGTAAATAGCGAATATGAAAAATTACTTTTACGTCTTTCAGTTATTCAAGAAAAGTCTACGAGTGTTTTGAAGACTTGCTGTTATTTTTTCCAAGCCTAATTTACAGAAAATTCTGACAGTAAGCATTAAATATCGTGATGAACAGCAAAAATCGAAGTCATGACAAACACAAGGGATAGTGTTTTGGATTACGGCCTACTGTCCCCAAGGCCTGAGGCTTGTATCTCTGCAGTGGTGAATATAAAGGTAACCGGGTTTTAATTCCCGAAACCAGCATTGAAATGGGTGGATACTCGGATCAGACTGATGTTGTGTTGAGTGGGCAACTGCTCGGTTGATATTGGGCTATTGTGTCTGTTCAAATCGTGCGGAAAACTTGAACAGCGCTATGTGGGACTTGTGTGACATCATTGTTTTGTAGTTCGTATATGATGCCAATACAGTATCGCTAGTGGTTGATTATGCCATAGCATCAGCAGCTTTAAGCTCAAGGATGTCAAAACTTTAGGTATAGTGATTAAATTAAACAATACCCGTTAAAACCATTTCATAACCCATATAGAATCGTTATCCCCGTGTGTTCGGACTTTAAGATACCAGTGGCCGTATTACGAAGTGCCAATGCTATCATGTGAGCAGGAAAATCGTGTGGGGGAAAGATATAGTGCTATTCGTCTTGTGTAACTCCGTCTCTCTCTGACACAAAAATCATGATATCTATCTAAGAGTCTATCTAATCTAAGCACCTAAGAGAATAAGGATTGATACCACCCACCACGAGCTTAGTCATACGATACCTTATTGCATTTGAACATTTCCTTTTTGCATATATATATTTTTTATTCTTTTTTTGTTTTGTTTTGTTTTGTGCGAGTCCTAAATAAACATTTTTTCTTTCTTTCTTTCTTTATGTCAGCGGAAAATTGCGTACTCCGTAAGATTGTAATAGACCTTTGTTAGATCATAATTATGAAAAAAATCGTTGTGTACCATAAAGCCAAATTCAATTTTCCAAAATATACGTGTAGAAAAAATTGTTTACAATTGCACGCGCTATTTTACAATCTCATAGCGTTTGCAACTTTGCGGTGAAACATATAGATAGGGATGGGTCAGTACAAGACAATGGCCAAAACTGAAATTATTGTTACGTTGAGAAAGTTTTAAGGAAACACGTCATTGGTTTAGAGTAAAAAATAATTCAACATTGTCAGCCGAAAGGCTGATGAACTTTTCTGTGCTTTTCTCATCTAGCAAACTTGGTCAACAGATTTCTCTAAGAAGTTAGGCACTGGTAAGTCTGACAACGCTTATCTTCGGGTCTATACATAAATTTACGCATTTTCAAAATAAAAAACAAACCGAATAATTGCGAATTATAAAATTACATGTTATTATAAAATCATAGACGTCTTCAAAGTTTTATAGAAAACTTGTAAGATGTCTGTGCCTTATTTGAATTTTAATATAACCTTTTCTGTATTTATTTTTTTCTAATATGTCCCCAAAAGTGACCTAACACTTACATTTTTTTTTTTTTATATTACGCTTCGTGTTTGAGTCATAGTTGTAAGGTGGTCCAATTTTCAACGGAATCAGTCTGGAGGAATGAAGTTTGAGGAGCAAATTAGCTGTGACGAAAAGACGGTTAAGGTTCTGTTTTTTCATACAAATTCAAATTCAAAGTCAATCCATTTATTTCACCCAGACTATTAAAAGGCAATTTGAACGTAGTGCGGACGTACGGAATGCTTAAAGCATTGTAAAATTTACGTTTTTTTTGTAGCCAAAACAATGCAGGCTTAAATTAAATCCTGAAATAAATAGTGATATTAAGAATTGATGATTTATTGAATCAAAAACCTATCTACAAAAGAAAAACACTTCCCGTTTTATTGACTAAACGGAACCTTTTCGTTCAAATTTTCCTCTTGGATCCAATTTTAATTCTGTTCGATCAAGAAACGTTCGTCGTGAACTATGCAAACACTTCTTCATTAAGAGGGGTCTTTGTCTTACCGTGTGGGGCCCCGAAAATGATTGAAAGTTAAATGGAGCAATTAAAGTAACATAAAGCGATTTTAGATACAGACCATTGAAAAAAAAAAGTAATTTGTTTAAATTAGACTGAGCGCTAGCAGTTTTGTAACGTCCATCTCTAATAATTTTATAATCAGGAATCACTGCTTCGAAATTTAAAATACTATAATATGTATAGCCCATTTATTGAGGAAAGCTATAGGCTGTATAACATCACGCTACAATCAATAAGAGCAGAGTATTCGTGAAAAATGTGACGCAGACAAAGTTGCAGGTCAGCTATTATATTGATATCAATTGAGGCGATGCTCGGTGAGACGTATGACTAGCATCAGACATTTTGGATAAAATGATGATGGTGATTTGCTGTCAGTTCAAAATTCTGCGAGTAACCAGTCGTCATTATTTGAACGTGTGTTTGATCAGAAATTGGTAGAAACTGGATGCGAGAAGCCGAAAATGTATCTTATTGGCGTGCAATTGGAGAGGCCTATGTCCAGCAGCGGACTGCAACAGGCTATTGATTGATTGTGTTTGATAAGCATAGGAGAAAATGTGCAATATAAGTGTCATCCTTATTTCGAAATTTATAAAAATATTCATAAACACAGCCATGCTGTTTAGAGGTAGGAAAAGATGGCGATGTTTTCGCATGTTCCCTAGTTGCGGAATTTGGTCGAAATAGTCACCGTGGCCCCGAAATGCAAAGGGCATTAGGAGATACACGGGTGGGTTTTAGTATCTAAGTGTCTGACACTCCCTTCCCCCTGTAATATTGATAAGTCAGAAACTAATCAGAATCCAAAGGTTAATTTTCCTAGAAGTTCTTTAAGTTAGGGAAATAGCAAACTTTCCCTTATTATGAGCTATTTTATCAAACATGTGTTTCTTAGAAAATCAATTCAGGAAAGAGTTCATTCCCCAAAGTATTCAGGTTTAACGAATAGTGTTCTAGAGAAATACATACCTATTGTTAAATTAGTTTGTTTAGTAGGCGGAACTTCGACCGTGACAATATTTACGTTTAGTAATAAAAGAAATATTGACATCCGAGGGGAATTCCCGTTCTATCGTCGTATATGTTAAAATTACTTCTCTTGTGACATTTTTATCGCGATTAGATATTGCGACATGAATTTACACGCTTTTCAAGTACGAATATTGGGTTTCAGTATTCTCGCATCATTCTACTCACAGTCCTCCTAAATCTTTTGGAATCGAAAAGTGATACGTAATCCGCGAAAGAAAATATATATACACACTGAGTAAAAATCACAAATAAACATTTTTCTTTCTTTCTTTCTTTCATTAAAGGCGAAGGAATGGTTGACCGGGCCTGTGCGTGTCGCAGCCAGTGGATTCCCTCAGACTTATACACCAGCCACTTATACACCATCGACTATGTGTTCTCGAAGTAATATACGAGTACTAACTGTCTTTAAGGTTAAATTATAAGCATAATAAAGCATAATCAGCCTTTTAACGTTCCCACTGCTGGGACACAGGACTCCTCTCTAGGAGAGGGAATGGGCCGTAATCCACCACGCGGGCCCAGTGCGGGTTGGTGAATGTCACATGTCTTCGAATTTTTGGTTCTAGGACATGCCGGTTTCCTCACAATGTTTTCCTTCACTGTTTTGAGAGCAGTGGTGATGAAGTTATTTACACAAAGTATTGCCGTCTGGCTGCGTTTGAACCCACGACTTACAATTTGCAAGTCGGGGCCCTTACCACTCGGCCACCACTTCTCCCTAAGGTTAAATTAATTTTCATCAAATCTTAAAAATCGCTCCCAGGATACGTCGTGAGTATCATAGCCCAACAAGACTCGCATCAAAAGGGAAAAATCAACTGCGAATATAAATATTTTTTCCACGTGACACCAATGAGTAACGATTGATTGAGCGAACGATAAAATTGTCTCTGATCGTGGAAATATGGTAGATGTGCCTTTTATGTAGATTGCGACTACTCTAGACATTACTCTTGGTAGTTTTAAAGGCTCGGTCATTTTAGTTTTCATTCATTTCTAGGCTCGCGTTACGTATACCATCTGTAAGCTTAGAGATTTGTGTTTTGTGACAATGTTTAAAAAGCACTTTTTTCTATACTTTTTTTTAACAATTTATGTACACACATTTAATAAAAAGATAAGAAGAAGGAAACAGAAAAATAGGTACAAAGGTGATGCTTATTTCTATAGAAATATCTTCCACCATTACCTGCGATAGGCGAGTCAAGTAAAAAGAGATGTAGACATTGTGTGTAAAAGTATTGAGTAGGAAAAATGAAAACAATACAGTTTAAATATAACATACAATCCATAATTATCATACTAATACATACTACATAATATTAAAAGGTAAATAATTATACATACATACATATACGCAACTAAGATGGGAAGGAAAGATAGTGATCTTTCACTCTTCTTTTAAAAACTGCAAGGGTTTGGCAGTCCTTAATATCAGGCGGTAGTATATAGAATATACAAATGACGTATATAAGTGAACGTTATAATTTGAGTGTGTATAAGAACTCGCACTAGGGCTATTGATGCTAAGCCGTGATGCGGTCAACGTTTATAATTATTTTCGTCTTTTACTGTGATTTAAAGTCACGGCGGGGTATCGCCAGTTCAGAATCGATATTGCTGCTTGTCCAAATACATGTACACGAGAGGAGCTCATGAACGCCTCTGAGAACCTAATCAAGGTGATACGTCCGTGATCGGCGGTGGCGACCTCTCGCGTCCTGCCCTGGTTCAATTCATGGTCCAGAGCGAGGAAGCATGGGAGGCAGTCACCTCCTTCTGCGAAGCAGTAATGCTAGCGAAAGAGGAGGCAGAACGCGTACGGGAAAGGGAAATTTCGCGCCCCAGCCGCCGCAACAGAAGAAGACGCCCCGGGCGTCGGGAAACGCAGGGCGATTCCCGGCCACTATAACCGCGGGCCTGCGGATGGCGAGCTATGGGTGGCTTGCCATCCGATAGCAACCAGGCCCGAGTCGACAGCTGTCAGCAAAGTAGACGGGCCCCCATAGGGTCAGTGCCTGCTAGGGTTGCGAGATTTGTTCGAAAGAGTCACCGCGGCCCTGGAACGTAAAGGGCATAATAAGGATCACGGGTGGCTTTTAGTCAGTAAAAGTCTGACACTTCCATTCGCTACGCCCAGAGCGAGAAAAGTCATTTGATGAATTCCGCGTAAAATAGACCATAACAAAATTAAAAAAATTGATACACTTTAATGTATTGCCAAAATTGCGATTATAAACTGACTGTTTTTCTTTTCTCATGAAAACGGACGATGAGTCACTCCTGTTTGCCAGAGATCATGAACTGTCATGTATTAAAATTTAAGTTCGTCTTTTTTTTGTCATAATACCAGTGATGTCACTAGACGCTGATTGTTTACGTCCCGTTTCACGTTATATTAATTCGTAATAGTTATTAAAAATATTAACTAGAATAAAACCATTGCAGTGGCCCTTCTTTTATACTATTTTATCATTTCAATAGAAAAAAAATAATGAATTCTGTAATTGCATCTTCCCTATATTAATGGCACATCTGCTTTTTTTCTTCAATCCTGTGCACAACCAAAACATTCGCTATACTAATGATCAATGAGTACATGTTGCTTTTTATCTAAATTTCCGAACAGTCGTAAATGCATGCGAACATTTTTTATATGGACGAGATAAAGTTTTATACGTACGTATGTCAGTGTGGTACAGCCACCAAATATTTAAGTTATCTTTTACACTGGGACTGCCTTTACGTCGTCGCAGCAAGGTTGTTTTTTGCACAAATTTTGCTGGTGACTAGCGTTTACATGATCTGCTGTCTTTTTTTTTAAATCGTTGCCCCACACAAGTATTTACTCCTGTATCGTAGGTGCGTTCACAAACATGTAAACTCACATACAGAAGAAACCCAGACCCGGAACAACTATCTGTAGGCCATACAAACAATTGTTCTGTGCGGGAATCGAACCCGCGGCACGTACCGCGACAGCCGAACGCTCAACCACTGCGCCAACCGTGTCGACAAATGTATATAAGTATATGTTTATTTGATAGTTGTCGAAGGTTGACGCAGCGTTACAAGAAGCCACAAGATCAACTCAGACGTTAACTTACCATGGGCTTATATGATTTGACCGATACGGATTACGTGAACATTAAAAGAGACTAGTCAGTTAGTCAGCTAAGAAGCGCCGGCCTCATTAAGTTTAATTAACGAAAATTGAAGTGTTAAAGCGATACCTATACCTACTACAAGTATTATTAAAAGGATAGTTTCTTTTTGTTTGTTTGTGTTTGCCGAATAAGCTCCAAAAGTACTGGACCGATTTTAACCGTTTTTTTTAAAGGAAAAGCTAAAGTACCAGCTTGTAACATAGGATATATTTTATCCCCGTATTCCCACGGCGTCTTTACAAATTGCCTACCGTGTACCACTGCGGCAGATTACGTTTTAGAAGGACCTTCATTTACGTCCCTCCTCGGTTCACGATGGATGCGAGGCACACAGGACCGGTCGTTATGGGTAAAGTAGCTTGGCGAAGTACATCTGAGTTGCTTCAAATGCTTGCACTGACCGGACAGATACACTCATATCCAGTGGTCCCGAAACCTACCGATTTTTCGATAGAACAGAGCCTATATCGGTAGAAATACTTAAAATCTGCTCATTACAGTGGTCTCGAACCTACCGATTTTTAAGTCTTTCCACCGATATAGGCTCTGTTCTACCGAAAAATCGGTAGGTTCGAGACCACTGCTCAAATCTGTGTGATTCCTTCCTCAAAAGATTACCTCAGACTTTACCCTACATGGTTATCTTTTGACTTGACATTTGCATTGTATAGATTTTATATCTTCAGTATTATATAATATAAAATTGAATAATTTTTAACATAATTGTAACCATTATAATTATGTAACTTATTAACAGATTTATAAAAGTGTCCATGAAGTTTCGTGCACGTTCTTCTGCATACAAATCTCAAGCTTTGGAACGTGCAACTAGCTTAATGATTTTGACTGTTAAAACGTGCCTTTAAATGATTTATATTAAATCAAAGCTTTGAGTTTAGTGGAAGTCTGTCAGATGGTAGGAAGTTTATCTGTCCCCTCGATAGGACTGACGACGAGGTTGATGATTCGGAGATGGAGTGGAAATCGAACTTGCATGCATCTATACTAATATTATAAAGAGGAAAGATTTGTATTTTTTTACATACAAAAATACAAATCTTTCCTCTTTTTCGAATAAACACAAAAACTACTGGACCGATTTCAAAAATTTCTTTCACCATTAGAAAGCTACATTCACCCTGAGTAACAGAGGCTATATTTTCTTCCCGTATTCCTACGGGAACGGGTGAAACTACGCGGGTGAAACCACTAGTAATGTATATATTGACACATGTAACGGTTAAGAGCAATATTAGCACAAACCATAGCATAATCAGCCTTTTAATGTTCCCACTGCTGGCACACAGGCCTCCTCTCTAGGAGAGGGAATGGGCTGGCCCACCACGCGGGCCCAGTGCGGGTTATATATATCTTAGATTTTTTGGTTCTAGAACATGCCGGTTTCCTCACGATTTTTTTGAGAGCAGTGGTGATGTAATTAATTACACAAAGTATTAAGTATAAGGGTTTAAACCCGCGACCTACAATTTGCAAGACGGGGCTGTTACCACTCGGTCACCACAGCTCTCTCCCAAGAGCAATATTGATTGTGTATGATTAACTATTACTACGAGTAGATAACACAATATGAACTAACGTAGTTCGTATCTCGCGCGGTGAACAAGTGAGGGAGGAATCTCTAAAAAAATCTCCTCCCCGAATCCTCTCTTGTGTTGCGACTTAACAACTCTATCTGCCTAGCCTTTTCCCAATTATATTGGGGTCGGCTTCCAGTCATACCTGATTCAGCTGAATACCAGTATTTAACGTGGAGCGGCTGCCTACCAGACCTCCACAACCCATTAACTGGGGAACACGGTACTTCTTGGCAAGACTGGTGTCAGATTTTCTGGCTTCTGACAATCCGTAACCACTGCCAAAGTTCTACAAATGACAGACGAGACCAACGGCTTAACGTGTTTTTCCGAGGCACGGAGGAAACTCGGTATGTTAAGATGGTCACCCATCCACAGACCAACCTTGGCAAGCGTTGCTTAACCTTGAAGATCGACCTGTGCGGCTGTTATTCTTTAGCCACGAGCTCTTCCTGCGACTTAACAACTGTGTGACTTTAATATTAAATGCATGCTTTTTAGCGCTTAGCAGGCCACATGTCTGCGTGTTCAGGCTCATAATTTTAATTTAACACGGTAGCATCAAGCAAAATAAATCTTCCATTTTGCACTCTTAACAAGTAACAAGAATATATATATACAGTATGTTAACTAACAGAGGGCGTTCCCGTTAACCCGCAATAGTATAGCATCTATATATGATAAAAAAATATTACTATTCAAAAACAAAATGTTTTTATTTTTTTAATATTAAAATATTCACTAAAAATTTTAAATTGATACGTTAAAGAAACACTCTGTATACGCGTACTTGACGGTTTGGGCATTGCTACTACGAGTAGGTAATATTCCGCTCTACTTTTTTGATTTTAAACATGATTTTTCGAATTTATTGCCAATTTTTTTAAATTCGGATTATTTTATGCTTATTTTTCTATTCTGATAAGTATTTTTATTTTAATCTATTAATGATATAGATTAATGAAATTAAGGGAACGCCATCTGTTATTTAACATACTGTGTACATTTTATTATGATGCTATCTGTCCATTTATTTACATTCAGCATCTTTTGTGTTAAGCTGTTGCATTGCATCCAATCCAATCCGATCTATCATATTATGTCAGTTGTCACAGTATCAGGTCTTGTGGGGTTTGTCTTTTAAGCCTCCTGAAAGTCTTTGTTTTCAACAGGTTTGATGCCAATTTATTGGGATGAGTAGCAATCCTATTCTTGTAGGCAATGTCTTGTAACAAGAATATGAACATCAAAGTAACGAAAGAGCAATAAAAATCAACTTTTCACAACTTATTATAACAAACCCTTCCGCGGATTCCTTTTAGCGGCTCCGAAATAAAGATTTTATTGCAAACATTAATTATTTGAGTTCGAAATAACCATAAGCAACAGGTTGTTTCTTTGACTGGCAGGAATAATTAAGTAGCTATAAATAAAATGTAATTAGGTTTTCACTGAAATCGTAAAGGCTTCCGTCGTAATCGTTTTATATTGTCTCCAAACGTTTCACTTTATTGTGTGCGAAACGCGTATTAAGTCATTTAGGGGACTTGTTGCTTGATTTCACATGCGATCTCACACATCACTGTCACCACTTACTTACTTCACACAGACCATACAAAAATTAAGAAAAAAGTTTTTTTTTTTTGCAATGTGGATTTCGTATTTATTAGTTAAGCGCTATTTGAGGTCGTGGCTGAATTAACAGCCGCATGGGTCAATCTTTCCGAGGACGATATATGGATGGGTGACCATCTATTATACATACGGAGACTTCGCCGTGCATAAATTTTAAGTTAGTGCTGTTAGTGCGTTAGTGCTGATATCTTTGACAGTCATTAGAGAGAGCCCGATGCTCGAATTTCTAGTGCCTTTTTTTTTCTGATTGGGAAATCATCAAATGACTTTTCCTGCTCTGGGCGGAGCGGAAGGGAGTATCAGACTCTTACTGACTAAAACCCATTCGTGTTCCTCCTAATACCCTTTACGTTCCAGGGCCGCGGTGACTCTTTCGAACAAATTCCACAACCCTAGCAGGCACTGACCCTATGGGGACCCGTCTTCCTTGCTGACATCTCTTTGAGGCGCGCGTGGAACACGATGCGCCGTTGACCCAGTCATGGTTGTTATCGGACGGCCATGCCCGGGTCAACGGCGTTAACAACGGATTGACAAGTTTTAAAATACTGGTACTCAGCTCCATTCAGTTAAACAGGAAGTCGACCTGCTTATGAAATGACTTGGCACATGATGAACATTTGTGTGCGTGTATTTATGGTTCTTGGGTAGTGTTTGCGGAGAGAAATTAAATGCGTATTAATTTTGGATATTTATTAACCCATGCAACCAATTACATTACCTAGAGGAAATTACTTATTATGTTAGCGCGTCTATAGATGACTGAAGCCTGGGCACTGCGCACTCTACTGGAATACAAAATGCTGCGTCAGCGCCGCTACAACATTATTAAAAAAAATAGTCTAACTCCAAATATTTTGAATATCAAATAAAACCTTATATACGTCTTGTCTTGTCTGATGTAATCCAAGTGCTACGTCGTTTCGTAGCAAAGGCGTAGCATCGACCGGGTTCTACGAAATACGTAGCGTCGTAGCTTCGTAGGTGATTGTCGGAAACTCGGTACTTATACGCCCGTTCCTTGAGTATTTATTTAGTAGTTGTGCGGCAGTTCATTGGGTCGGGCTTTGAACTCACGACCTCGACAGTTCATTCGATATTTAACCATGTTTCACAGTGTAAAGGCTGTATTTATAGGTGTTCTTTAACGTTAATAAACCAGTAACTAGTGATGACTCAAATTAGTGGCTATTGCGATAATTGTCAAATGAATAACAGTCGAATGAAATCTAAACTAATTGCTTTTAGGAGGTTCTGATCAGATTAAGAAAGTTCATTCACAGATAGATAGCTACGCTATTACTGAGTCCCATAGACTGCTTTTTATCGTGAAATCCTCTGTGTTGGGTCACAGAGGCGAAGCCGTGCGAAAATACTAGCTTTTAATATTTTAATCTCCTGATCATCGGTGTAGATTAAATACTTCATCGTAAGAATTCAGGTTCAATTAACCAATTTCTTAAAACATGAATTTTAATCAGATACCGTTTAGTAAACTTTAACTTAAGATTAGGATAATTATTTCAAGGTGACTTTGTAATTATTTTGAGTGAGTTAAGATGAAACTTTTGCCAAGCTGTTAAATTGTCACAGAACGTTTCAAATAGTTTAAAAGTTATTTTGATTGAAGTTATTAAAGCTTGAAATTATTCAATCTGTTTGAAATTCCTCGTTATTGAAACTGGCTTTTAAATAATTTGAGAAGTATTTCATTAGCATTTTGTGAAAATTATTGAAGATACAAGTTGTATTTCTCAAATGTGCGTGGATGGCCAAAATCATAAACTATGAGGAATATTCAAAGGAGTCTTGCCCATCCATAAAAAAAGAAAAAAAGGAGTCTTTAGCCCGATTTCAACGAGAACGTTTAGGTAAGGAAGATTAAGGCTTGCATAATTCTTGTCTTTAACTGGTATCTAATGCCTGGAGAAAAATTACATGTTGATAGAAAGACAGAACAAAATAAGTACAAATTAGGACTATTGTTTCTGCAATAACTATGTGATTGAGTTATTATAAGGTATGTGTAGATATGTCACCGAAATATTGCAAACACCGTAAGTTCATAATATGTCGCGTGAAATTGAAAACCGATTTTGTCTGGAAACTATTGAATTTGCATGGGATTCATTGTCTGATCGCAATATATCGAAATATTTATAATGTAATAAACTTATATAACAATCTTGCGGTGTTTACAATGTATCAGGTGACGGATATATTATATCATGATATTGAGTTCCTACATAAATTATTACTGTTCAAATTACGAACAGAGAACATAGGAACATTAATCCTCTGCCTACCACTTTGGCAGTTATTCCCTAAATACTACCATTCTATCAACAATAGAGCAACCGAATACGAATATAATCAAAACGTCTCATAATCACACATTGCAATATGATCTCAAATGATCTAACCTACGCTGAATCTATATGCTTGCGACACAATACCATAGAGTAATGAAATGTATAGAAGCGACACTTTTAGGAGCTCGTGGCAAAGAAATGACAGCCGCACCTGTCAAGCTTCAACATTTTGCGATATTTGCCGAAGTCAGAACGTGAATCATCCATTTCATACCGAGAGTCGTCCGAGCAGTGGAAGACATTCGTTGAATCCAGCTTTTGATAGTCAGGACCAGTGCCTGCCAGGGCTGCGGAATTTATTCGAAAGAGTCACTGTGGCCCTGGAACGCAAATGGCGTTAGGAAGAACACGGATGGGTTTAGTGAGTAAGAGTCTGATACTCACTTCCGCTCCGCCCAGAGAAAGAAGTTAATTGATGATTTCCCATCCATAAAAATGGCACCTGACAGTGATTGCAGGTAGAAAATCTAGCACTCGTGCCATGCGGTTTTGTCGTGTTACCCAGTTACTGGGTAGTCGAGGGCGTTCCATGTAAAATACCAAGTTTTAACTGCATTGGGGTGAGCTACCGATCTAACTGAGACTGGAAGTAATCTCATGACACAGACAAAACAGTATCGATTAAAATAAAATCAGATAGAAGACGCTGATCAGCGTGTTCTCTCAGCAGCAGCAGTAGCTAGCAAATAGTCATCGGCTCTACGGAAAATTACCGACCAATTTCCACTTTAACAAAGTAAGTAGTTTATTTTGTGAGCTTTGTTGAAAATCTTGGTTCTCTGCTAGATTGATCAACTTGTCCCAGATTTTATCCCTCAGAGAGACCTTAGCTCTGTTTATAGAAAGTTACTGAGAGACCTTGAAAAAAAAAGGAGTGTCTATTCCATTTGGAATTCTTATTCTATGCCAACCCGACTTGCGGATTACGCGGGTTACACGAAATCTCGTCAGTAATGGCTTATGGTAACTTAACCCGTCACCTTGGTATGATAAGAACGGTCTCATAAATGGGATGGTTGCCCTGCCTATGAAGGGTATTTCGGCATGTAAGACTGATGACCTCTTCTTTAAGGAGGTTTAGGGATCAAGATAAATTATTTTAATCTTGAATAATGGGTCTGGCTGGGTTTGAGATATAGACAATTTTTTTTTAATTTTCTTAATACTTATGCTGTTGACCATTGTTGACTTGTGTTTTTCTGAAATAAGTTTATGTTATGCAAATAGCAGCCACCTGGGCGTTATTAAAAAAAAGAGTAAGTATGTAATATAAATGTATAATTTAACCAGCAGCGCCCCGCGGTTTCACCCGCGTTGTTCCCGTTCCCGTGGCAATACGGGGATAAAATATAGCCTATGCCACTCCACAATAACGTAGTTTTCTATTGGTGAAAATCGGTTCAGTAGATCCAGATATTACACTTTACTACGCCACAAATTCACAACCGTTACCTCTTTATAATATTAGTATAGATATGCGAACACAACGCGATGTCAAATCGGGCTTGGTCGTTATCGGGCGGCAATCCATCCATAGCTCGCCATCCTTTTTTTTTTTTTTTTTTTTTCCTGGATGGGAAATCATCAAATTTTAATGACCCCTCCCGCCCTGGGTGGAGCGGTAGGGAGTGTCAGACTTTTACTGACTAAAACCCACCCGTGATCCTTCTTGTGCCCTATGCGTTCCAGGGCCGCGGTAACTCTTTCGAACAAATTCCGCAACCCTAGCAGGCACCGACCCTATGGGGTCCCGTCCTTGGTGCTGACGGCTCCTTCGGCGCGCGTGGAACACAACGCGTCGTCGACTCAACCTGGTATCGGACGGCGAGCCACCCACGCTCACCGTCCCCAGGCATCAGCCACTGCGCAATAGCACAGCGGCCGACTTGTCTCTGGAGGAGGCCGAAATGGGACCATTACTGGCACTCCATCTCAGCACCCTCCCGAGCGTTGGGAGTCGCAGCACCCGCAGCAGAAGCGGCAGAAGCGGTGACGGAAGCCGCGGCAGCGGCAGAGGCGGCGGTGGCGGCGGACCTCTTGCCCTTGGTCGGGGCGGATGGCGCGCAGGCCCTTCCCCCAGCCCAGAGCTCGGCCGGCTTGCCAGCAGCCGCACATGCACTGCAGTGCGGCGTGGCCTCACACGAGCCGGCCCGATGACCGGGCTGACCACAGCGGAAACAAAGACCGCTGCGGTCCACCTCCGAGGGGCACATAGCTCCCGTGTGGTTGCCCACATGGCAGCGGTAGCACCTCAGAGGCCTGGGTTCCAGCAGTTTTACCCGCGCAGACACCCATCCCACCAAGAGCCTTCGGCCCTCCGACACAGTTCTGGCCGCCGTCACGGGGCAGCTCACCACAAGGGTTTGCATGCCCGTGTTGTCAGGCCGGAGGGTGCCCGCCTTGACGAGCTCGGCAGAGCACCCCCCAGTCCTGGCGACGGCGGCCACAACTTCCTCCTCCGTAACGGAGTCATCCAGGCCCACTATGCGCATGTCGATGCGCTTAGTCGGCCTGGACACCCGGACCTCGTCCGCGGGTAAGACCACCCTCAGCCTTTCGGCCAGGGCGTCCGCGAACGGGCCACTCTCCGCTCCGGCGAGCTCAAGCTTGCGGGCACCGGTTAGGGTCCTCCTGACCCCGATGCCCCCGCTGATGCCCAGCTCTTGGAGGCTCACCGCCTCCTTTGCCCGCTTCAGTACGGCGAGATACGTCACGCCCTTCTTTTCCGCTTCCGGCTGCAGTGTGAGCACCACAGCCGCGGATTTCGGGGCGCGAAGCCTCGCCGCAATGGCATTGGCTTTCCGCCGCTGCTTCTTGGCCTTGTTCTTGGCCGCCTCCTTCTGTCGCCGCTTCTCTCCAGCAACCTGCCACTCGGCCTCGTCCGCAGGAGGGTCCGAGGGTGTGGGTGGGGGCGGCCGCGGCGCCACTGGCGCAGCAGCCTTAGCCGCTCCCCCTCCAGCCTTCCTACCCCTCTTCACCGGGGCCGACTTGGTCGACGCCGGCGTCGCAGGCGCCGGCGCCACAGGTGCTGGCGCGGTTCCTCCTTTGGCTTTCGCCTGGCCGGACGTTCCCGGGCTGGCAGCAACGGCGGCCGCGTACGAGGCCGCCTTCTGCTGCTGGCCCGTGGCCCTCTGAGTCGCCACTGTTGCCGCTGTTGGGGGACGCCGGACCATGTCCTCCAGCATGGAGAACTGCCTCCGGAAGGGAGCCAGCTCCTGCCGCACCAGGTCCCGCACCTGGCTCAGCACTTGGCCCCCCTCCGGCGCTGCCGGACTCAGTCCCCCTCGCGGCTCCACGGAGGCCGCTCTGGCCATCCCTGCCAGGTCCCTCCGGAGCGACTCATTCTCCCGAACGAGTCGCTCCGTAAGAACCGCTAGGCGGGCGACCTCCGCCCGCAACTCCGACGCCTCCTCTGAGGCAGTCCCGCCAACGTTGGCCGCCGCTGCCGCCAGTATGGAGGCTTTGGCCGCACTGATGGCCTCCCGCTTCGAGGACTGCTTCCTCTTGAAGGCCACAGCGCGAATCGCGGCCTCCACGACCTCCGCAAACTGGGCCCTCTGGTCCTCATTAGCGGGAGGCACCTCTCCCGGGGCCTCCGAGTCGTCAGAGTCGAGAGGAGGCGGACGAGTAGAGGGAACCCCGCGACCGCTCCCTCCAGGGCGACGCCCCTCCTCCACCAACCTCTCGGCCCGACGCTCCACCTCCCGGGTAGAGGGAGCCAGCCCCCTCCCTGCCTCACAGCCCCTGCCCCGCCTTGCGGTGGGGATTTTGCGGGCGGAGGCAAACTCGCCCTCGGAGGACGACTCCTTGTCGACCTCCCGTCTGGGCCGCTTGCGGAAGAACCTTACGTTCTCCGCCGCAGCCCCCTCTCCCCCGTCTTCAGAGCCCGCCGAGCTGACCGTTACTAGGTCTGGCGCGGAGCCGGGATCCGACTCCACACCACCCCGGCGCTCAGGCGAACCCTCCTCTACGAAATCGTACGCCATCAGCTCCTTATAGGAAGCGGATCCGGATGACGACGATTCTGAGCCTCCTCGGCTCCTGTTGCCACTGGCAAGTGGAAGGTGTTTGTTGCCCACCCCAGAGTACGGGAAGCGGGGTGGGATTCCCCGACTGCTGAGCAGTCGGGACCCACCTGGGGACTCATTTTGCAAAAACCTTTTTTCATCTTGTTCCTTTTTGAGGGTGCGGTCCCTTACTCCTCCGCCCTTTCTCCATCACAGGGCCTCTCCTCCCACCCGCTCACTGCCTTCACAGCCACGTCTGATGAGCAGACGCGTACCAGAAGGCAGTGAACGGGATTCCTCGCGTGTGTGTCTCTCTTGGTCTGATCCCTCACTTGCGACCTTCCGGCATGAGTGGCTCTACCGGGAAAGCTCGCAAGATCATTGAGACGCTCAAGCCCCACCACGACGACAACGTGGAGACACATTCGGTGGGGATAGCTCGCCATCCTCAGGCCCACAGTATGGCTCCTGGTCAATAGTTATTGCAAACAAATCCGATATGAGATCAATATACATCTTCCTCTTCGCCAAGGTGGTATAGAATACCTCAATAACTCATGAGTTACGACAGAAACACATAACCTCGCCAGTAACGGTTTACTGTAACTTAGCCCGTCAAAAACAAAGCTTTAACCTCCTGTTAAGAATTTGTATGAAGGAATGAAAGAGAGCAGTGGTGGCCGAGTGGTAACGGCCCCCGACTTACAAATTGTAAGTCGCGGGTTCAAACCCAGCCAGGCGCATTACTTTGTGTAATTCATTTCATGACCACTGCTCTCAAAACGGTGAAGGAAAACATCGTGAGGAAACCGGCATGTCCTAGAACCAAAAATTCGAAGACATGTGACATTCACCAACCCGCACTGGGCCCGCGTGGTGGATTACGGCCCATTCCCTCCCCTAGAGAGGAGGCCTGTGTCCCAGCAGTGGGAACGATAAAGGGCTGATTATGTGTATGTGTAATGAAAGACACGGTTACGAATGAGTGACGAGGGATGAGCGTGATTTTAGTAAAAATTCGGAAAAGGTTTGTATGTTGTGTGGTAGATAATTTGTGAGAAATGTGTGTCGCCGTCAGAGCAACAAGATTTTTTTTTGTGTGGGATTTCAAATGACCCCTTCCACTCCGCTCAGAGCGGAAGGGGTCATTTGATTCATGAATCCTACGTATGGCTATTCGGTACACAGGTTGACCATGGCCTTTTTTTGTATGGGAAATCATCTAATAGTTTCTTCTGCTCTGGTTGGAGTGGAAGGGAGTGTCAGAGTCTTACTGGCTAAAACCGACCCGTGGCCCTCCAAATGCCCTTTGCGTTCCATGGCCGTGAACGTAACTCTTTTGAATAAATTCCGCAATCGTGGCCGTTGCTGTGGAGCCTGAAGTATTACAGGTGGTAGAAAAGAATGAGACTGACAGAGAGTTCCATATGGCATTTCTACGTAGATCTTAGTTGCTCTCACTTTATTAACTTTTATTTCTGTAAATTCTAAGTCATCCTAAGAAATCTCTAAAAGAGTTTAAATGTATTTGTATTGTATTCACTCCATCTTAACTGTTTTCTAATCTTTTTCTAACTTACTTCTCGGTACTAAAAGGAAACTAATTGTTTCTTTGCGAAGCTCATTTTAACTTCCCTGAAAACGGCTGCTCCAAGATATTTAAAGTTTCGTTCAAAGCAGTGCTGCTGCTAAACTTTAGTGAATCATTATTAACATAGTTATTCATTGAAATACGGTGTTTAATAATGTCAAAGACATCATAAGGACTTACTAGGGGTAAAGTTTTATGCTGAACTACGTGACATGCGCAACTTCGTTTGTGTCACATTTTTATGATTGTTCCGCTCCTTTTGGTCTTAGCGTGATGATACATATATAGCCTATAGCTTTTTTCGATAGATGGGTTATCTAACACTGAAATAATTTTTCAAATCGGTCTAGTAGTTTCTGAGATTAGCGCGTTTAAGAAAACAAACAAACTCTTAAGCTTTATGTACATATACATATATTAGTATAGATGTCTTAATAGCACACCGTCTTTTGTTATTTAGAATAGAGTGGAATATTCTTAACTGTGCAACAAAAACTGTAGATGTCGTCTCTTTTTATTAATCAACTGGTTTTACACTACTAGACAATAGACTCCTATAGAAAAAAAAGAGGATATAATTGATGCACAAGACCCGCGCAAAGTGCGCTGAGCAGAACTGTCATAGCATAGTCGAAATTTTCTCCAAAACTTTATTCCATTGAGTGACAGTATCAGTGAGCCTTATTCAAAACTCATGGTTTTTTGTATGAAAATTTTTGACAGTGCCATATCTAGCAATGGCCACCATAAGAAATAGAGTCTTGGTTTTTGCGAAATTTGGTCGAAAGAATCACCGCGGCTCTGGAACGCAAAGGGCATTTGAGTGAAAACGGATGGGTTTACTCCAATAAGAGTCTGACACTCCCTTCCGCTCCACCCAGAGCAGAAGAAGCCATTTGATGATATCCCAACCTTAAAAAAAAACAATCTTGAATCAAAATCGAACCCTACAAATTAACTTGAATGCGATGGTTAAGATATAGCCGTCAACCCTCTAACGCGATAGGGGAATAAATCAAAGGCACGCGGGTACTAATGACCCTAATGTGACGTCATGTGCAGGTGCCCCAGTAATGAAGGGTTAACTATTTTAGTAAAACGTTATTCAATTTGATTTTATGGTAAAATATGTACCTATGTACGTGTGTTGTGTATCTGCTTGATGAATTTGAACCGAGTTTGGTAAGATTTAATATAATGTTAGATCAATTTTTTTTAAAGGATTATGGGCAGCAATGGACGTCACTAGTGTAGTGATAGACTAACAAGCCTGTAATAATGACAGTTTTTATACAATAACGATTAGGTCTGCAACAACGAGGCCTTTTTAATTCTTTGCTAACTTACAAACATAAACATTATGTAAGAAATGAACGAGGAGCTCGTGGCTAAATTATTATTATTAGCCGCACGGGTGGATAGGTGACCATCTTAACATAACGCGACTTCTCCGTACCTCGGAATAGACGTTAAGCCGTTGGTCCCGGCTGTCATTTGGAGATCTTTGGCAGTCGTTACGTATTGTCAGAAGACAGAAAACCTGACACCACTCTTGCCAAGAAGTACCGTGTTCCCCGGTTAATGAGTTGTGAAGGTCTGGCAGGCAGCCGCTCCACGTATAATACTGGTATTCAGCTGAATCCGGCTTGTCTGAGAGCCGACCCCAATAAAGTTGGGAAAAGGCTAGGCAAAAGAAGGAGAAGAACCAAACGATATTTTAAACTAACGGTTTTGGTATAGAGGGTTCAATATTAAACAATATATTGTTTAATATTTGTTTTTTTTTTCATATATATATGAAAAAAAAAAACAATTGTTTTGTACGATACGATGAATGTGTATAGAGCAGTACTTTTTTCGATTTTTAAGTTTGGTTTTATGGCAAAAGTTGTTTCATAAATCATGATTACTTTTACCGAATGCGAGGTTGTTAGTTTTTACAGGACTGCCCAAAAATAGGAGTGTTTTGTTTTCATGGTTCATGTATGTATGTAGGTATGTTTGTGAGCTTCTTTACTCCACCATAACTTCTAAACGGCTTAACTGATTTCAACAACGTATGTGGTATCGGTAGAAGCGTTGAGCTATCCCGGGTAACAAAAGCTAGTGAAAATTTGAAAAAAAAAAAATTAGAAATGATGAACAAAAACGAAACAAAAAAAACAATTAAAAAAATTAAAAAGCACTCATGCCAATTGCCCCTGAATTGTTTTTTGTTTTGCAAATAACCCTGTAAAACTATACTAATAAAACTACTACAACCTATTTTGTCGCGATGCTCATTTATAACAAACACAATAGTGATTGCGAATAAAATACTCATTACAAACTAACAAGCAGTTACGCAGAAAATGCAAACACTATGACATTTATTCTGGAACAAAGCATTCCATTCCAAATACTACAAAAACTACATACTATCCTGAATGCAGGATAAAACTGATTCGTGGGCTCGACCATAAATTGTTAATGGCAAAAGTAAATATTTTCCAGTGATCTGTTTGTGCATCTCTACCGAACAATTGAAATGAATGAATGTATTTTTATTCAAAAATAAATGATTTGTATGCGAATGGGAAACAAGCGTTCCGAAAACAAATACGAAACACGTGAATATTTAAATGTGGAGGAGGTGTAGGAATTAATTTTGGGTTATATTGAATAAATGTTCCAATTGAACTACGATACAATTTTAATGGAATAACTGGATATCAAAATGCATGTTTTAACTTCAACAGTTTATAGGATAATAATTTGAATCTATCATTTAATTTACGAAGCAACAAAAACAAGATGTCTTTAGAAGTATTGGAAGGAACGTTTGAATGAACGGAGGCAGGACTAGTAATAACAATAATTTATTGTTTTAGTAAACCGGCTCCTGGCCTAAACTTTAAATTTTCAAGGTTTACTTATGCTTTCTTGTGTATATCAACCCGTGAATCTGTGAGCATTCATAATATACCAACCATTATCAAACCAACCAACCAACCATTCAAATCAACCATTATGAAATCTATGATATACCATTCTGGTACTACTGTAATGGCAGACTTGAGGCCTTGTAGTCGGGCACGGCTGTTTTTTTTTTTTTTTGTATATCTTTGACTATCTTTATAATGTTACAAGTAGATGGAAGCCTAAATATCGAACAAGACTTGCTACGAGGTACCGTGTTACCTTCGTTGTGGAAGGGCAAATAGGTAACCGAGTTCTGTGAACTACTGGTCCTAATTAATTACTTTGAAGCTGTTTTAGCACACTAAAAGTCTATTCCGACATTGCTGAATAATTAATATGCAGATGTTGTCATCATTTTTTTTATCTTTTATCTTATTCTGTGTCCCTTATCTAGGTGTCCAAAAAACGCATGATCTACTAAGGTATCGATACTCTTTGAAATAATTTTAATCTGCTTCTTTCTGGTTGCCGGGTAGATTTCACATTTACTCATGCATTTGTCTGAGTAATTTCATGATTCAATTAGTGTTCATATCGCGTCTGTGCTCGTAACACTAATATGAGAACGATCACAAATCAGGTGCGTTTGTATTTAGTTCGAAAATTATCGCAAGCTCATAAGTCGTATCGTAACGAATTTATTTTAAGCTTGGTTCAGACTGTGATAGCGATTACTACTCCTCACGATATTTTTGCACAAAATAAAATCTATACTTATAATTATAATAAAGCTGAAGAGTTTGTTTGGAAAATTCTTTGTATATGATAGCTACTTTCGTAAAGACAGCTATGGGCTATACGGGCTCGGGAAAACAGGGTATAGTACGAATTCGGGAAAAAAACACCTACTATAGCAAAAAGTTGACTAAAAACTTAAAAACAAGATAAATAATAATCTTTTCATTGCATTCGGGGGAGTAAAGAATTATTCAAAGGGACCAACTGCAATTAAAAAATTGTTATCTATCTTGTTTTTAATTTTTTAGTTCAATGATTGTCATGGCAGGCGTGTTTTAATTGTTTTTTCTTTATTTCATACCTTTTTTTGCTATTACTAAGCAAAAAAAGGTATGAAATGGGTTTTTTCTCTAGTTTTCCATATCGTGATATTGTTAATGTTCCTCAGTTGTCTTTAATCATTAATTTTAAAAATAGCATAGCATAATCCGCTTTTTAATGTTCCCACTGCTGGGACACAGGCGTCCTCTCTAGGAGAGGGAATGGGCCGCAATCCACTACGCGGGCCCAGTGCGGGTTGGTGAATGTCACTTGTCTTCGAATCTTTGGTTTTAGTACATGCCAGTTTCCTCAAGATGTTTTTCTTCACCATTTTGACAGCAGTGGTGATGACATTAATTACACAAAGTAATGCGCCTGGCTGGGTTTGAACCCGCGACCTACAATACAAATAGCATACATTTCGTCAAACAACGCTAAAACTACAACACTATTTCCGCCTGAACGTTCCCTTATTCCCAAATTAATGGGACAGTATTAATTACTGCGATGCCGCAGCTATCATTATTTCGATACGAATTAGGACATCCCTACATGATGTAATTACTGCAGTGGTGTCGTTAACCTTATTACTAATTAAAATCCACGTAGTATGAGCTCATTTTGAGAAAATAGTGTAACTTAGGTTATTATTATTGGGTATATCAAAAGTAGAGACACATAGGCCAAGTTTTTTAGGCATGCTATGCAGCATGATGCAATACTGCCTTGATTTGAAGCATATCTACCAACCATGAAATCGTATAAAAGATAATACTTCTACCTTTCCATATTGCATCTCTCCGCGGCAGTCTCCTAAGCAGTTGCGGATCCAGTTTAGCCGTAGCAAAATAATCTGGACTAATGCGGCATCCTCCACCCATCTTTCACGCAGCGCCAGCGTGCAGGCCGTTCACCGGTCATGCGTCACCTTATTTTTCAGTTAATTTTTTTTTAATTTTCTTATTTCATATTTTCATTATTTTTTAATGTTTCCCCACTCTAGGAATTTGTCCTGTGTCGTGGGTGCGTTTACAAACATATAAACTTACATACCAGACCGCCAGACCCGGTACAACAGTCTGTAGGCCATACAGATATTTTATCCGTGCAGGAATCGAACCCACGATACCCGGTGCAGCAGCCAATCGTGTGCCAACCACTGCTCCAACCGTACCTCCTTTGTTGCTTGGCGTGCACAACCACTTTGACGTTCCAGGATTTAAACAAGGCCTATGATAGTCGTACATGTTGCTAAACATTGGTCGAACAAAATTTAAGAAGTGTTAAAAGTATCAATTTTACTACTTTTATTTAGCTCTCTCCTACCCGCGATTTCATCCGCGTGGAATATTTACTAAACATTCTTCATCGGTGCTCCGCTCCTATTGGTCGCAGCGTGATGATATAGCATATAGCCTTCTTCGATAATTTGGGCTATCTAATACTGAAAGAATTTTTCAAAACGGGCCAGCAGTTCCTAAGATCAGCGCGTTCAAGCATACTACAACTCTTCAGCTTTAAATGTTAGTTTAAACATGGCAATACTTTTAACTCAAAATTATTTTAACTTCAACATCTAAACTTTTGGCTTCGCTGTTTTTTCATTATCGAAAAATAGCAATATCTAAACGAAAACTCAACACTTTCCTTTGACTTACTTCGTAACTTACATACACAGCTCCACCTTTTTTGGAACGTGAATTGAACTTTATTGGCAATTTGCGCGATAAAAGCGATACTGAAAAGCAAAAAACAAAACATCGCTTTTATCTCTGTCACCGTTGATCACCAAGTAGGTACCATACTGAACAGGGCTGCGGAATTTGTTCGAAGTTGTTACCCTGGAACGCAAAAGGCATTTGGAGGAACGCGGATGGGTTTTTGTCAGTAACAGTCTGACACTCCTTTCCGCTCTAACCTGAGCCAAAGACTTCATGCATGATGTCCGTCCCTGACATAGGTAGGCCTAATGTTTGATGTGTTTTAAATAGTTTGTATATGTATGTGCGTGTAAATGAGGGGAATAAACTATTTTTCTTTCTTTCTTTCTTTCTTTCTAAACAACGTATAATTAAGAGATATAAGACGGATGAGTTACTGTGTTATGTTCTAATATTTCAAATACTATATGATTACTTATGTGAGGAGCTCGTGTCTTAATGATAATAGCCGCTTCAAGGTTAAGCAATGCTTGCCGAGGTTGGTCCGCAGATGGGTGATCAACGAGCATAGCAAGACCCTTTACATTACGAGAATCCTCTGTGTAGGTACTGGAAAAGACGTTAAGCTACTGGTTAAATACTTGGTGAGACAAATGAATTGGACATAAACAGTAAACCACTCGTTTTTATTCCTATCACAAAATCTAGCTTAAGCTCGTAACATACTCTTTTCTACAAATCCTACTAAAAACCTTCCTCTAATTCCAATTCAGATTCCGCGAAACTAATTCACAACTCGCGCTCTAAAATGTCATTCTCCTTTAAATATGCATTTACCTTAACACAAAGTCCTTTGATTGCATTTTAATAAAACTGGACGTGTAGACAAAGTACGATACCTTTAGGCTCAAAGGGCGTAAACAACATTTTGGCAAAAATAAGATTTTAACAAAGTCATATTTGGTTTTCCGTCCTCCTTCGATTGGTATATTTAAAATTTCGATATTCGCAAATAAGTGATGGATACAGCCATATTTTTTGGACTGCAAAACATTGATCTTCTTTAAATTTGTGGTGTAAATAAAACATATTACATTTCTTATTAAAAGTCGTAACAGGTAAATGTGATTATAAACTAAGTCTTTCGTGTTTTTTCCATAGCTATAAGCACAAAAAAGTTCTGTCGGAAACCTGTTTTGTTTTTATTTTGTTTTTTGACTCTTCTGAAAAGTTGTGTTTTGGTGGATACGCCCTTTGAGCCAAAAAGTATCGAAGTATTTATTTCAGCCATGTTTTGTTTTTGTTTTCAACTTGTTCGAAGCGCCGAATATTGAGGTGGAATTCGTGTTTCCCAGGATGCGTCAAAGCATTGTTTATAAAACAGAAAATAGTTTCTCAAAATATTTTGCTGTCTGCTTTAATATTTAGTAGACCGGTAGAGTTTTCAAAAATAATTTATAACATTATCTGAGCCAGTGAGCCTACATTTTTTTGGGTTGTGAAAACAATATTTTAACTGAAATTATTTTCTTTTCACGAATGAAGTAGTCTCAGTGGATATTTTTGGCGCAGCCATGAGGCAAAAACTGTGTCTACGAATACGTCAAATAAATCCTGTTCGTTTTTTTTCTTTCTCTCTACTTTGCAAAAAAAAACCTAGACATAAGTGAGTCAGCAAATTGGTAGGTTAGCTGATAGCCCAAGATATTTTGGACTAAGATTTAGGTAAGTATCACCATTCAGGGCTATTCAAATCCTGGTCAAGACGATCGGCGGTGGCAAACCCTCGCTTCCAGCTCGGGTTCGGATCAAGGGGAGTTGGGAGGCAATCACCTACTTCTGCGAAGCAGTAATGCTAGTGAAGGAGGAGGCAGACCGGGCGTTGGTAGTCGCAGGGCGATTCCCAGCCACAGTAAGCGCGGATCTACGGACGGCGAGCGTTGGGTGGCTCGTCGTCCAATAACAACCAGGCCCGGGTCGACAGCGCGTTCTGTTCCACGCGCGCCTTTAAGAGATGTCAGCATAGAAGCAGGGCCGCTAAGACCAGTGCCTGCCAGGGTTGCGGAATTGGTTCGAAAGAGTCACCGCGGGCCTGGAGACCAAAGGGCGTTAGGATGAACACGGGTGGGTTTTAGTCGTTAAGAGTCTGACACTCCCTTCCGCTCCGTCCAGAGCGAAAGAAGTCATTTGATGATTTCCCATACATAAAAAAGGCTTAATATCTCAAAATGGACTATTTTCTCGATTTGTTTTCGTCGGCATGGGCTATCCTCGATTACAAAACGAATTAATATCAAGTGTTAACTTTCCTGTTTGTTTACACGTTTGATAATGGTTAGGTACATTTGAAGGTTTTAACCCTATAAAATAGCTACACCATGGCTCAGTACCTTTTTATCCCGGTTTCTTAGGGACAAGTCATATCAGCAAAGCTACCGGGAACAGTTAGTAGTTCATACAGAAACGGAGCACTGAGAATATTCTCCTATTACCATTATCTTACTATAAATGCGAATGTTTGGGTGAATGTATGTTTGTTACTCAGTCACGCCAGAACGGTTGAACTGGAATTTATGAAATTTGGCATAAATGCAAATTATAGTCTGGAATAGCATCTAGCTTATTTTTATCATGAGAGTATGTTCCCTTGGGATAATTTATTATTTCTTTCTGTACATATTTATTCAAAGAAAAAACTAAACATGATGTTTTATTAATATAATTACAATAACCTAAAATGGTTTCCAAAATAGACAGCAAATTAATTTAGACAAAGATAAAATACAAACATATTAATATACTCATAACTTCTAAAATTAATTACCGTCACATCATTCTAGATAATTAATTTTGTGAGAAACGAGCCCGCCATATTGGTCTAACAATAATTTTGTGAATTATGTTTTGTACTGAAAATAGACTTTAGATTTTATCTTTATTTGAAAATATGAAAATAGATTTAGACACTTTTTGGATGAAGTGTTGAAAGAATTATGTAATCAGCACTGAAATAACGTATTTAATTTTGTGCTGTTACATATTTCAATACCCGTCATGGTAAGCTCAACAAAACTCTCTTGAATACTCTAAACATGTACTGGAGCTTCTCTTGCGATCATGTTTCGGCCCCAAACACAATTAGTTTGGGGCCGAAACATGGTAGCGTACTAAACAGGCAATCACTAAACTCCGAACCACTCAGAGAGGGCTATATTGGGGCCTACTACTTCACCCGCGACCCGCTAAAAGGTTGAATTTGAAAATTACATGTTTCTCGTCCCAGCAGTTTCGGCTGTGTATTAATATATTAGTCATTTAGTTTCTACTTTATATATAGAATAGAATAGAATAGAAAAACTTTTATTCAGGACAGACACAGCACAACGGTTACAAACACAAATTACAGGAGACGAAAAGTACAGAATGCGCCGAGCGTGTCCGAATCGAAAGGGTTACCACCTCAGCATTTGTTGGGCGTCAGACACCCAGCGCTGGTTGTCAGTTGGCACCCCGCAGTGACGCACGGACGAGGGTAAATAAAATATATACTTGAAATAAATATTGATGTTTGTGTACTGATTTTTATTAAAAAACCTTTCATATATACCTTTACCAGAGACCTGAAAAATAATTAAGCTCACCAGACCTCTGGCAGGTTATGCTACTTCGAACAAGATGATTGTTGTTGGTTAAAACATACAAACATCCGAATTGAGAACCTCCTCCTTTTTTAGAAGTCGGTTAAAAATAGCTGGCAAGTAGTTTGTAAGAAAGAAGACCAACAGTCAGTATTCAGTAGACAAGGGTTGACGAAAAATAAAGAGAGAAAGAGATAAAACAACGAACAAGAAGTCCTCATTTGATTTTAGCTGATCTGAGTACTGATTTTGTATGCCTATCGGCGGGACATAGATTGTACAATAAAAGATTGAAAACACCTGTAATCACCTATGTTCACAAAATGAATAAATGAAATGAAATGAAATGAAATAAGTCTGCGTTACCTAAGAGAGCTCGCTCCTATTGGTCGTAGAGGGATGGTGTATCCATTTAATATAAAACCTATCGCCTTCCTCGATAAGTGAACTATCCAACAATAAAAAAAAATTGGGACCTGTAGTCCCTGAGATTATCGTGTTCAACCAAAAGAACAAACTTCAGCTTTATAACATTAATTATAAATTTTAGTTTTTTTTTAACTCGTATTATCCCACTGCTGGGCAAAGGTCTGCCCCATAACCTTCCACTCTTCCCGGTGTGTTGTCCTCTCCGACCGATCCATCATGAATGCCTCCAAGTCATCACGCCAGCATTTCTTGGGCCTTCCGCGGCTACGACTCCCGTCCTCTGGCTCCCACTTTGTGGCAACTTTGGCCCATCTATCTTGATGCATCCTATATACTCGTATGTGACCTGCCCAATCTCAATTCAGCTTGGCAGATTTGAGAGAGATTTCCCACATCGGTGATCCCTGTTTTTAAGCGAATCATGGAATTACGTATTCGGTCGCTAAGCCAGGTAGCCGCTAAGGTAGGTATTACCTAAAACGCGACGCTCCATTGCCCTTTAATATAGACTAGCAGCGCCCCGCGGTTTTACCCGCGTAGTTCCTGTTCTCGTGGGAATATGGGGATAAAATGTAATTTCGAATTCGAACAAGATGATTGTTGTTGGTTAAAACATACAAACATCCGAATTGAGAACCTCCTCCTTTTTTAGAAGTCGGTTAAAAATAGCTGGCAAGTAGTTTGTAAGAAAGAAGACCAACAGTCAGTATTCAGTAGACAAGGGTTGACGAAAAATAAAGAGAGAAAGAGATAAAACAACGAACAAGAAGTCCTCATTTGATTTTAGCTGATCTGAGTACTGATTTTGTATGCCTATCGGCGGGACATAGATTGTACAATAAAAGATTGAAAACACCTGTAATCACCTATGTTCACAAAATGAATAAATGAAATGAAATGAAATGAAATAAGTCTGCGTTACCTAAGAGAGCTCGCTCCTATTGGTCGTAGAGGGATGGTGTATCCATTTAATATAAAACCTATCGCCTTCCTCGATAAGTGAACTATCCAACAATAAAAAAAAATTGGGACCTGTAGTCCCTGAGATTATCGTGTTCAACCAAAAGAACAAACTTCAGCTTTATAACATTAATTATAAATTTTAGTTTTTTTTTAACTCGTATTATCCCACTGCTGGGCAAAGGTCTGCCCCATAACCTTCCACTCTTCCCGGTGTGTTGTCCTCTCCGACCGATCCATCATGAATGCCTCCAAGTCATCACGCCAGCATTTCTTGGGCCTTCCGCGGCTACGACTCCCGTCCTCTGGCTCCCACTTTGTGGCAACTTTGGCCCATCTATCTTGATGCATCCTATATACTCGTATGTGACCTGCCCAATCTCAATTCAGCTTGGCAGATTTGAGAGAGATTTCCCACATCGGTGATCCCTGTTTTTAAGCGAATCATGGAATTACGTATTCGGTCGCTAAGCCAGGTAGCCGCTAAGGTAGGTATTACCTAAAACGCGACGCTCCATTGCCCTTTAATATAGACTAGCAGCGCCCCGCGGTTTTACCCGCGTAGTTCCTGTTCTCGTGGGAATATGGGGATAAAATGTAGCCTATGTTACTCAGGGTGAATGTAGCTTTCTAATGGTGAAAGAATTTTTGAAATCGGTCCAGTAGTTTTTGAGTTTATTCGTTACATACAAATTTACAAATCATTCCTCTTTATAATATAATTTATATAATAATTATATTATTGTTATTATAAATTATAATTACAATTATAGTTATAATTATGTATATAGTATAGACTAATTCTAAACGTTACAGAAAAACTTTTTTCCGAAAAAACCCTAAAAAGTTCATTCATATAACATACATGCATATCTACACCACACACTACGCCAATAAAATCATAATTCGTTACAAACCCTTTGATAATGAAAATAAATTCGCTTACACTAACAGCCCTTCCTTTAATTTAAGTCCTTTGAGAGATAATGAAGTTAACGGAAAGAGGTGTTACAGTCAAAAGTCAATTAAGATGTAGTTAGCGTCTGATGAAAGCGGTAGGCGTCTATCAAAGATGCTGTGGTCTATATTGTTTATTCATTTAATATAGCTGGGAAAATGAATGAAAGTAGAATGAATTGATTCTGCGAAAACTGTCTGGGATTTGGTTTTCATTCGGTAGGTAAGTGGTTCGCGAAATTTAGTAGTGACTTAGTAAAAACGTGTATGAATGATATTGCTTGGAGAATTACTACGACTTTATAAATTTATAAAGATCGTTGATATGTGACTCCATACTGTAAGTACCTACGGATTGCTACCTTTATGTATAGATAAAGACATATTGCTGAATTGCATAGGAGTAAAAAAATACAATAAACATTTTTCAAAAATGAATATTTTTGATAGACGCGCCATTCATACAAATGGAATTCTGCTTACAAATGGCATCTAAAACATTGTAATAAAGCCATGACAAATATGGAGAATATTTGAAAAATAGCCGCGAGGTTTATATTAAAAATTGTAGAAGACGTATTTACGGAACGACAGTTCAAAATTGAGGTACAGATCTTCTAAGAATTTTTTATTAAAATAAACAATGTAAATAGACTTACCTGTCCAGAAATATTATTTTAATTAAATTGGTGTCTTTTTGAAGGTTTTTGTAATATCTTTCAAGTCCTATTATTTAAGGTTGGCTGAAAAATAACTGTCTTGAATTATGTAAGTCGTTGATTTTTCTTTGTTTGTTTTGACATAATACGATCACTAAATAACTTTGTCGTCTCCTTTTAGTTGCTTGTATTATATTTTCCGCAGTATATATCTTGGAATATTCATGTCTGATTGCAAACATAGGTCATCAATTTACTATACTCCATTCACAATAAGATTATACATTTAAACAATACTTTTTACACTCCGTTCAACCAATTTTTACTTCTATTCCATAGGCATAAAGATGGCATTAAAAGCAAAAACGTGATTATAATACCAACTTTTTACTGCAGCTGCCATTTGTCATGCCACCAACGCAATATAAGTCAAAATCGGTTGAACGGACTGTAAAAAAGATTTATTTCAATATCTAATCTTAGAGTGAATGGGGTATAGATAAGCTAGGATTTCTAACAAACATTTTTGCTTTTTTTTAGTAGGCATTTGACGAATGCCTCGCCTGATAGTGAGCGATGGTTTCGTTGACGATGATGATGGAGCAGTTTCCTAGATTTAACCAAACGTATTCACCCTGAATTGCTCATAAACAGGGATCGCTGATGTGGGCCACAAATCTTGGCTGCATGCTCAGGCTGAAGTGGGATTGGGCGAGTTACACATTTAGGATGCATCAGGACAGATGGGCCAGAGTCATCACGCAGTCGGAGCCACAGGACGGGCGTCGTAGCCGAAGTAGGCCTAAGAAACGCTAGCTTGACGACGTGGAGGCGTTCATGACGATTGGTCGGAAAGGACAAAATATCGGGAGGAGTGGAAGGTTATAGGGAAGACCTTTGCTCAGCAGTGGGACCATATAGGTTGATAAAGAAAACACCCTGAATGACCCCAAGCTGTTGTAACTTAGGGATTCGAAGTCCCCCACCGACTGTGTCACCGCGGCCCATGAACGAAAAGGCACTAGAAGGGTCACGGGTGGGTTTTAGTCAGTAAGAGTCTGACACTCACTTCCGCTCTACCCAGAGCGGGAGAAGTCATTTGATGATTTCCCATGCTAAAAAAAAGGGATTCGAAATCAATCATGTTGCTGAATATTTTTTTGTAATTCTATCTAGCTGTTTTATTAATTCTGGTCTCAGTTCTTCTCTTTTTAATTAAGATAAAATAAACGTAAAAAAAAAACTACAGAACTTAGTATTCTTTCCAAATTTGATCTCGTTAAAATCCGCTTAGTAGCTTTTGATGGAACAAACAAAGAAATAATGTAAAAAATACATCGTTTTGGCTGCGTTCCTAAATGTCCTAGGGCACTTTTATGCATTGTTGTTTTTTGTTTGTGATAAGAGACGACAGCTTTTAGAACTAAAACTAGTACAGATTACGCATAAAAACGAATATGAAACGAATGCTCAATGTTTTATCGCTCAGAATAATTTCTTGCAAACAACCTGAATGAAATCAAATGAGATTTTGGGTTGTGTTGTCTTTACCCAGTATTCGGTAGTGCTATCATCATCTACCTTACCTTTTCCCAACTATATTGGGGTCGGCATCCAGTCAAACCAGATTCAGCTGAATACCAGAATTTTACGTGGAGCGGCTACCTAACAGACCTCCATAACCCATTACCTGGGCAATTTACTGGCTTTTGACCGTAACGACTGTCAAAGACCTACAAATGACAGCCGGGAGAAAACTCGGTATTTTAAGATCGGTCACCCATCCACAGACCAACCTTGGCAAGCCTTGCTTAACCTTGAAAATCAACCCGTGCGGCTGCTATTCTTTAGCCACGAACTCCTCAGTATTCGGTAGTGATATAAGCATAATATAAATAAATTGACGACATTACCCAATGTGTAAAAGTTTTTTGTATAATGAAAAAAAGTTACTTGTTTCGCACGATGGCATTTTTGTTCTTACACAAATAACACCAACAGACACAACACAATAAAAATCCTTCTAACATTTCAAAACATCCTTAAAAATATTTAAATTCAAGCCCCTCTAGGGTATCCTCAGTCCTCATACTCGAGGAGAACTCTTAACTCAAGTGTCCCTGTTCCGAGGGTACAGATGAACACATCTTCAAAAGGTCCACTTAGCTTTTTTATCCTTGAAGTTGCGACAAATGCTAATTCCGACTGTCGGGAACGTTTGCAATGTGTATACTAATGTGGTGGACGGAGAGAAGCAAATTAGTTGGATAAGACTCTTGGGGAACTGTTTTATGAGTGGTTCTTACTATATTTCATACAATCTCGCTAGTCCTTATTCTTAGAAACGTATGTACTGATTTTAATTAAAGCTGTTTCGCATACCAGCAAACGAAAAGACATGTGTGAAGAAGGTTGGCTTATAGAATAAACTAGCTTCTGTCCGTGACTGCGTCCACGTGGAATAGTTATTTTAACCCCGATTTTGAAACTCTCAGCCCGATCGGTTTAAAATTGACAAAGTTACAAACTTTCATCCCTTTCGACCAAATTTGATTATCATAAAAACGGTTCTAGTGAGTTAATCTTAAAAGATAGACATATACTATCGCGGACTGTTTTTTAGATCATTTTAAGAGGAATAGTCCTTTCCTACATATTTTTTTGGTATCTTGAACCGTTTTCGCAGCGCACGCAACGGAAGCCCTCAAAGATGAATAATTTTCCCCGTTTTTTCCACATTTTCCATTTTTTTTCACCCCTATTACTTGCAGCGTGATGTTATATATCCTAAAGCCTTCCTCGATAAATGGTCTATTCAACCCAAAAAGAATTTTTCAATTCGAACCAGTAATTCCTGAGATTAGCGCGTTCAAACAAACAAACAAACAAACTCTTCAGCGTTATAATATTAGTATAGATTAGAAAAATAATTTACATAAAATATAGAGAAAGCAAACAATACATTTTTTTTTGTTGAGGCTCCATCGTTTAACTATCGATGATTTTGCCTATTTCAAGGTTCGGAGATCTCTCCGAACCTTGAAATAGGCCTAACGTGGATCGTAAATGAGAACCGATTATCACTATCTAGTGATAATCGGTTCTCATTTACGATTGTAAAGTTGAGTCAGTTTTTGTTGTGAAGCGAGGTTCAAAAGACCAAATTATTTTTGGTTTATACATTTCAAACAATTAGGGTGACACAATTGACGGTCTAATCGCTATAAGCGATATTTTTAAGACAACCTTTGGATGGATTTTAAAAAGAAAAGGAAAGGCAGACTGTATGTGTGTAGTTTATGTTAAATAATAAATAAATAAACAGCTTCATAGATAGAGATACGCATGTGCAAGATACCTAGATCTAGAATTAGTCAAGAACTTTTTGGAAAAAGCTTAGATTGAGAGAGTTTTCAGTTTCCATGGGATCTTTGAAATGCGCCCACCGTCTCTTTCAACAATTTCCGAAAAAGTCGCAAAACACTCAAGTTCTTTTGGTCCTTTGGTTTAGTGGTTTCAGAAGTTCAGCCTTATAGTTAAAAAATGGGTCTTAACTTTGAGAAAGTAAAGCTACCAAACCGAATCCGAACCTGTTTTAAAAAACCAAAAACCTCCCTTTGTTTCGTGTTGAAATTTCACACGCGATCCGTTTTGCTGGAATCCAATCGTATCGATAGTGCTATAATTGAGTTGTTATCAATTTGTTTCAAGCCTATTAAAGTAATTGATTCGAGGTGTTGTATGGCTGTGTTAGTCATGATTTAAAATTACTATCGTAGTTTGGTTGTAACATAATTTGTGGTCATTTTGTCAAACAGATTATTCGACTGGATAATATTGTAAAAGTATTTTATATTTTTTCAACTGTTAGCTACCACACCGCGCGGGCCTGCAGACGGCGAGTTTTGTTCCACGCGCGCCTCAAAGAGATGTCAGCATAGAATACGGGGCTCACTAGGGCCAGTGCCTGCCAGGGTTGCGGAATTTGTTCGAAAGACCGCGTCCCTAGAACGTAAAGGGCAATAGGAGGAACACGGATGGGTTTTAGTCAGTAAGAGTCTGAAACTGCGTTCCGCTCCGCCCAGAGTGGAAGAAGTTATTTGATGACTTCCCATCCATAAAAAAACTCTACAAACCAGGATATGGCGATATAACGGCTCTTATACCGCCACATACAAACTTTAAAAAGACCTAACGTTATATTTGAAATACTACATCTCCGGAAAACGACCATCACTCAGTTACCTCAGTATGATGTTGGGACTCGTATGCAAAACAGTTTTCAGCGACAGCGCGCATTGTAGAATATTGCAAAATTGTTGGAATCGGTGGAAAAGATGGAGGAAGGCCTTTACCCATAAGTGAAATAGTCGGGCTAGTAATAAATAAGACTGTTTGCGTGTACAGGGGCCTAAGTCTGCTATTTTTATAAATTTGTCATTCCAACACGATTCCATTGTCATTTTGCTAAAAGTTCGTATTCTGCTAAATTCATAATGGTCGATCACTGGTCGGTCAATGGTCTCGTAATACTTTTTGATAACCGAGCTATTAAAAGCAATGTCTGCACAATGACGTTCGAATGGTAGGTCACTGATTAAAGGAACTGTCAAAATTTTAGCAGACTACCGCATACGTCTGTAATTCATTTGTCATTATGTACGAGATTACCATTCTATGCCATTTCTTTCAACGGAGTGTCAGTGGTTGACCACTGGAAAGTCATAGTGACGCTATTTCATTAGTAGATTACCAAACTTGTAAAAATGAACCATTATGAGATCAATGTTAGACCATTCTGACACTATTTTAATAGCAGACTCAGGGCCCAGATCAAACCAGCCCATAGTCTGGTCGACCGACTTATTGTTGATAAATTTTAGTTCAGTATTTGTTAGAATCGTTCATATGCCCTAGAGACCCTAATACTGAATAGACAAAGTAATTATATTTCTATTTTCCTTCAGTTCACGTTTGGACGCCTATATTTGCTAAACTAATTTTGGAACGCGGTTGCTAACCTGAATAATTATTTAATGTACATACCTTAATTTGTTGCATGGCTTCTGAAATACAGCAAGCATTAATATTGTTCAAAATTATATTAGATTCCGAACAATCTCCAAGGTAGTGACCACATTATGCACAATAGGGTAGTGGACTAAAAAAATCCAATTAGACCGTCAGATAGATTTCCAAAAAATAATGGGTACGTATTTTTTCTTTTTTCACGTAAACAAAAAATGAAGACGATACAGTGCGTTGAAAACTCGTGTGACGTCACTACTCGCTACAATTTTTACCGAGCTGTGACGTCACAAGCACCCACTCCTGATCTTTGATGCTTTATATCTTCATCAACTTTTATAGATTTGAAAAAGCAAAAAATACGTGTCCAATATTTTTCGATACCGACGGACTAAATAGAATCATATTTTTTTACTCATGAAACATCCCTATTTTACAGGCCGCCACAGGTTAGAAGAGATGGACTTGCAAGAGATGGACCGATAACACGCGCCCACCACGGTGACCACGGTCAAAAGGTTGTGCGGAACCACTGGATGGAAGATCCATGGTGTTCAGGTCGACGTACATAGTCAAAGTCAAAGTTAAAGTCAATTCATTTATTGGAACTAGACCATTAAACGGCACTTTTGAACGTCAAACATTTGAAAATAAAAATATTATAGTGACTCTAGTTGTCCATTCGCAAAAAGTAGATTCTTATGGAGAAGAACGGACAAGAAACTCCATAGTTACTCTTTTCAAATATGTATAAGTTTTACAATATTTTGTATACATTAACCAATTGATTATATGTGAGGACGATGCACCCGAATAAAACTAAGTACTATACTATTAACAGGTACAACAAAGTAACGATAGCAGAGGTAAAATTAATAAATTTGCTAGTCAGGGACATAATACTCACATACTTACAATTTTTTTAAACCTTGATTTATATTAGTCGCTTGTTGGAGACCTATGCCAATGATTGTGTGCAATTTTCAACTGATGAAATTTCGATACTAGATGATTGCCACAGGATTTATGGATTTTCAAAGCAATACTTCCAGGCTTTTCTACCGTGTTGAATTTTAGTATTGTACTTATTTCTGCGTGAAAATTAAGAAAAAAAAAACAAAACATTATCTGATTCTGCTTTCAAATTTTAGACTTTGGGTTTAAAAACCAAAGTTTTATCAGCAAGAACACAATAATGCTTTCTACAGTCTATAAATCTACGGGGAACCCAACGTAGGAAATTAAATTAAACTAATTCCTACAAGTAAGGGAAACAGTTGTGAATTATTAAATAGTTTAATATTAACATGAATGTTCAAGGCTACCGTTAGGACCTTCTCAAAACTAAAGTTGAGGTACGAGGGGAATTTCTTAACATTACTCCATTATAAATTTTCAAATGCAGGTAAAATTATGGAATAGGTTACGTATATTACTATCGTGCCTGTTTAATCCAACAATCAAAAGTTTTCTCTTTATAATATTACTCATCATCATCTGCCTAGCCTTTTCCCAACTATATTGGGGTCGGATTCAGCTGAATAGCCACCAGTTCATTGATTTTTTAGAATAAATCAATGAACGTCGGCTGCACGCACAAAAAAGTATGACTCATTGTAACATTACGCTCATTATAACGTTACGATCGGAATGAGAGCGCTGCACGAGGGAGTGAAAGGTACGATCATTTCATCAATGTTTTGTTACGACATTGCCACGTTAAACTATCGTCCGTAAACCGACTGTAGCTGGTAGTAGGTGGTAACCGGCGAAGTAAAACGAGGAGATGACTTTAAAACACTTATATTTCCAAAAGGCACGGATATATCAACATATAATCAATTTAAAAACGCATACGAGCACATTCGGTCGCGGTGCGTGCGCGGAACGGAACCATAGACTAAAAAATGTTCGCGGGTGTTCGGAGGGGGGCTAGCTGCCCGGCCCATACTTTTGTACTTGGTTATTGTTGCCTATGGTTACAATTATGAGCGCGTCGCTAACACCGACTTTATTTACTTTTATTTACTTTGTTATTGTTGTTGTTGTGTTGTGTCTGTGTCGAATAAATGTTTTCTATTATATTCTAAGTAGACAGTACGGACGGGATGGTATGGCAAGGATAAACAGACCGACAGATCTTTAAATGCGTCTACTAAAATGATAACTTCATCTGTGCCTATAATGAGTTTTTACTGTACCAATTGACGAAACATAAAGGCGCTTAAATCAATAGCACTACTCGCCAGAAAAAAGATATCATACTATTCGTTTTTCCCTGTCAATCTTCCTCAAGAAATTACCAAATAAGTAACAACATATCTGGCAATTGTATCCTTGAACATTTATATAATTTCCAGGGCAGTGAGCTGTAAATCCGTACATACAAGATGGTATGGCAAGGCATGAACAGACCGACAGATCTTTAGATGCGTCTACAAACATTATAACTTCATCTGTGCGTATAATGAGTTTTTACTGTACCAATTGACGATACATAAAGGCGCTTAAATCAATAGCACAACTCGCCAAAAAAAAGATATAATACTATTAGTTTTCCCCTGTCAATCTTCCCCAAGAAATGACCAAATAAGTAACAACATATGATCTGGCAATTGTATCCTTGAACATTGATATAATTCCCAGGGCTCTCTAATGCCGATACGTCTTATGTCTGACGTTTATAAGAAGCGGCAACTTGACCTATATCCGATAAATAATCGAAGAAGCACTCGTGTTTACCCACGGATTTATCTGTTAACATAAAATATTGTTATTTGTACTGTATCGGTATGTTTGCTGTTTATATTCGCGATTTGTTTAACTGTGTGTTGGTTTGTTAAGTGAATGCTACACACATATTTGAATATTTTTTTTGATATTATCTCTTTTTCAGTTATGGAGTATTTATTAAAATATGGAGAGTATCTACATCATATTTAGATCTATTGGGAAAGCTGCAAAACTGATGCCGTGAAAAGTGGAAACGAAAAAAACGTATTGGTATTCCAGCATTTGAAATATAAATGGAAAAACAACATGATGACATAGATAAAAAATTATGACATAGTGGTCCAATCAGTACCTAAAATTAAACAGGACTGATACTGATTTATTTACAATTTAATTCAGTGTACAAACTACTAATCCACTTTAGCCATCCAAACCGATGGTCCAAATTCTTTGTTTCCATGATCTGTAATAGTCCTGCAGCAAGCTGGGATTTCATAGTCAACACAGGGAGAAATCGTCCCTAGCAGGATTGCGGAATTTCTTCGAAGGAGTCACCGCGGCCCTGGAACGCAAAGGGCATTAGGAGGAACACGGGTGGGCTTTAGTCAGTTAGAGTCTGACACTCCCTTCCGCTCCGCCCAGAGCTGAAGAAGTCATTTTATGAATACCCATCCTAAAAAAAATGTCGGTATTCGTCGGTTGGTGTTCTATTCCCTTTGAAATGACTAACGGGGCAACTTAGATTTGACCCCTTGTACGAGACGCCTCCCAAAGATCCGGGACGGGGATGCTGAGATTGATTGATTCGGTTCCCGAGATTGTCAAAAACAAACTACAAACAGCAATCCGTTTGTCAAGCTTTCTCATTGTATGATTATATACAATATTTAGGCAGGTAAATTTCTAATTCAATTTTTCAATGTATATGTATCTGCCATATCTGAATCCCATATTCAGCCTCAATTAGTACAAAAGGACCCTAGGACTTTAATTTAATGATTGATGTTAATTTCTGTTCAATTGTTAAAGCGATCGTTTGTCACGTTTTCCTAAAGGGTATATCATCAATCTAATATAAACTAACTAAGTTTGAGGCGTATCCGGCCATTAATATCTACTAACTCACAATATTTGCAGTTAATCATTTGGTTATCTGAAGTACACACATATTATTATGTACGCACATAGATAGGTCTAATATTATGTGAAGGGGAAGCTCGTGTCTAATTAACAGCAGAACTGATTGATATTCGAGATTATGCAATAATTGTCGAGGTTGGTTCGTGGATGGGTGGCTTTATTACTCAGAAATGTTACAGGTTGTCCACTATGTTCCACTACACTATTGTAGTATAGTTTCTGTTTATAATAAGTATAAAAATACTGTCGATGAAGTCTTCTGCATAATAATTTAAAAACTTGAATAAATTTTGAGAATCCACGACTCGAAAAAAAAAACAAAATAAAAGAATAAGTTAAAAAAACATAAACGAAATAGCCGTGTCCGGTGAGCACCGGCGGAAGGTGAGGATGCCGTGGCGTCTCTTCACAATATCCTGCATGTCCTTAAGTTTGACTGGAGTTAAGGAAAATTCTTTAAAAAATACTTTGTGACGAGATTGGCCGTCGGAGAGCCAATGTGACGCTGGGTCACAAGATGTGAGGTTCTCCCACCTCCCAACTCGTCTACAGTGTGTAGGATGGTATTATTGTAATAATAAAACTTGATTTGGTGACTTGCTTGTTTATTTTTATAATAAGTAAAGAGAAAAACCCGGGTTTCTAATACTGTTACATGTTATTAAACTGGTAGCTATTGAAATTATTATTTATTGTGCTCTAATTGAGCGATTTGATAGGACTGCATGAAAAAATCTGAGCAGTCAATAAAAAAACGAAATTTAAAATATTTTTGAAAATAGACATTTTCTTTTCAGGTCAATAAAATAAAGGAGTTTTCAGTCATCGTGGAGGTTTAAAGTCCACGAGACTGAAAACGCAACGACATCGTTACAACTTGAAATATACGAAGATATTGCTGGCATGGTTAACATGGTTGAGGGAATGGCTGCTATGCTGCGTGTCGCGGAATCGATTCCTGCACGGAACAAATATCTGTTTGGCCTACAGATAGTTGTCCCGGGTCTGTCTGTTTGTGTATGTAAACGCACCCACGATACAGGAGAAATTCCTAGTGCGTGGTGTTTATTAAAAAAAAAAGCAAATATGATTAAACATTCATCAAAGTGTCGTTAAGAATATTTTAATAACCTTGTCTTAAACTAATATCGTTAATACTAACACATAACACTTGTAATTAATCATTCAGTTATCGGGTTTACCAGCACATGCTCGCATATGTCTTGTGAAGGCAATTTGGCTCTGGCTTGTAATACATATTGTGATTTGTATCTAGATTATATTGAACAGCCCTGGGCTGAAGTACGGGCAACGACCTGAATAATATCCAGAATTATTAGTAAGTTTTATGATTGCTATCTCAAGAATTGCGGCTGGGGTATTGGATTGATTTTCAGTTTATCTTCTTTTCGTTTCGATAGAAATTAATCTATTTTTGCAGTAGCTTTTCCCCCAGATTTGCTCCTGTGACCCATCTCAAAGGAACCGTTCATTTCATCAAAATAAAAGTAGCCTATGGCAAACACCGGTAGTATAACTATCAGTATAATTATAAACATATCCTCGTCGAGGCGATCGGCGGGGGCGACCTCTCGCTTCCGATCCTGGTTCAATTCATGCTCCGGAGCGAGGGGCATGGCAAATAGTTACCTTCTGCGAAGCAGTAATTCTAGCGAAGGAGGAGCCGGGCTGCGTTAAAGCAGTCAACCGCCACAACAGAAGAAGACATACCCAGGCGTCGGGCGTCGCAGGACGATTCCCGGCCACTGTAGTAGTACCGGGTCGCGTTGTATTCCACGTATGCTCCTAAAGCCCGCTAGGGTTTGTGCCTGCCAGGGTTGCGGAATTTGTTCGAAAGAGTCACCGCGGCCCTGAAACCCAAAGGGTTTAGGAGGAACATGGATGGGTTTTAGTCAGTGAGCCTCTAACACTCCCGTCCGCTCCGCCCATTGCGGAATAAGTCATTTGATGATTTCCCATCCTAAAAAAAGGCATTGCCAAAGATTACCTAATTCTTAAAAAAAAAAACAATCAATTTTACCTCTTGATATTTAGATTTAAGATCTGTATATTGCCAAAATATATAGATATACATATATAATAATTGATATTAAAAAAAATCGCTGCCAACCTCTTTCTGTTTTTCCACTTAATTTTCCTTAATCACGTAACTGATTTTGATACGGTTTACATTGTGTTGGACACTTATGAATCCAGTTAGGAAAAGTGTTGGCTAGTCTCTGTCTTTTTGATCGATTCTTAGCGCGTTTTTAAACCATGTCAAGAGAAATACATTTATTTTCCCATGAAATTTATCAGATAGAAGAAAGAAAGAAAACAAATTTATTTGCCTTGTACAGATACACACAATGTAGAATACAAATAAAAGGTAACTTAATTTTAAAACAAAACTCTGTGTGCCCCGCGGCTGCGCAAAATAGATCCAGTTCAGAAAAATCACAGTTATTGTTCATTCATTGATAAATTCCAGTTATGTAATTTATCAATAAACTTACTATTGCCCGTGGACTAGGACTCCCCCCCCCCCCTGCCCGGAATGTGTGTCGAGCACACGTGTTTTAACCGACTTCCAAAAAAGGAGGATGTTCTCAAGTCGACTGGTTTTTTTTTTATGTTACCACATAACTTGTTACTGGGTGTACCGATTTTGATGATTCTTTTTATATTCGAAAGCTAGTACTTTTAAAACAACTTTAATTTCGTAAGTCTATGTTCAAAAAACGAAGAAACAACCAAACAACACACCGAGTTCCGAAATCAAAGTTATTTTATACTTTTTGTGTTTAAAAGTCGGTCGGTTGTATTTTTTTTTTTGTAAAAAGTTTTATTGTACTCGTGAGCATTTTATTTAAAAGCAGTAGTTACTCGTATTAGTGCTGTAAATTGATTTAAAGTTACGCCAATACGGGCACAACAAAAGTAAGAACATATGCATAGTGAAGAAACGAAGCCAGTGCATAAACTAATGGAGGAGAAATAAGCAAAAACATTTCAAAATTTTCAAGTGACCGTTAAACATTTCTTTGTCTCTGTGCCGAGGTGAATGACCTGTGGATGCATCAATGACACAAGTATGACTATGACCCTATTAGAATTGGAAACAAATCATCTATTTCGCATCAATTACAAGGCCGCTCTCCCGCTATCGACGGAGTGTTGAGTCTAGCAACGAGCAAGACTTTTTGGGACATTTAAAGTACTTCTTTCGATACGTGTCATCTATACTTAATATTATAAAGCTGAAGAGTTTGTTTGTTTGTTTGTTTGAACGCGCTAATCTCAGGAACTACTGTTCCGATTTGAAAAAATCTTTCAGTGTTAGATAGTCCATTTATCGAGGAAGGCTATAGGCTATATATCATCACGCTAAGACCAATAGGAGCGGAGCAGTCATGAAAAATGTGACACAAACGAAGTTGTGCGGACAGCCATTTGTTTGTATAGTTGACGGACGGAAATCGTTTTATAAAATAATGTCATAGGCCTCCTTCAACGCTTACACTGGTTGAAGTGCTTTTAGGTGTGCGCAGAAGTCGTACAATACTCTCCGCGTTCATTATAATAATGGATTGAGGATACTGGTGGGGCTGTCTCGCTTTTGTAGTGCATCAGGGATGTCCGCAGATGTGCATGTGGATGATTTTTACACAACAATGCGTAGGAAGTGCGCTTCCCTGGTATGCAGGGTGGGGCAGCACCAACAGTATCATAAGCACGGGTCATATGGGTCGCTGCTCATGGGTGGTGGCAGCGGTTACCCACGTTTATGTTTGTATTGTTAATTTTTATTGTGCTTACTAACATAGTCGTAAATATTACTAACAGTTTTTGAATCATGTATACTTGATTAAAGAGTAATTCCGTTCTTCTCGTTCGTGCCCAAGAACGGAAGACTAGCGAAAAGACATGTTAAAATTTCTCTAGTAGTAAAGTACAGTCGGTGATAGCAATTAACTGACCCCCTAAAAATTAAACGAATTTGAACCTTTTGCTTGTTACGAACGATCGAACTAGAACAACGTTGGAACTGGTTCAACGTCTACGATCAATAAAATAGTTATTCGAATTTGATCTTTAATACGCAGTGTTAAGGTAGGTATGTTCTTGAATATTATTTTAACTTGTAATATAATACGTAATTTCGATCACGTTGAATATGTTTCGAGTGGTCTAGTGGTGACTGTAGTGAGCTGACAAATCGTGGTTGCGAGTTCGTAACCAGCGTAATTGACGCGTTTGTTTCTGTTTTGTATATTTATTTTAAGTTATAAATAATAAATTATAACTTTAGCAACAACAACAAAAAAAATGAACAGAAATAAAAACCAAAATGGTGGTAAAAACGATTTTATTTTATAAAAAAAATATTATAAGAATAACATAAATGATATTGATGACGACACGAAGATGATAATATTTACCTGCTTACTAATAACGTTGTTAACTGCACTGAGTTTAATGTAGTGAATCAGCATGTTATAATATTTAGAAATATAGGTATGTATTTCTATTTCATAACAATAACATCACTACATTAAATATCATTGAACTAAATAAAACGGCATTATACATTGAAGTTCTACCTGGTCTACTATATATCAATTTGTTTTATGAATAGTTATTTTAGTTATAAAATAAGGTTTTGACAAAAAACTAGGTATTCGAAATACTTCGTTACAAATTATAACAATAGTTAATTTAACACACACACTGACATACGTTAGTATTGTTTGTGACCAACACTGGTTACTCAAGTTATTCATGCTTTTAATAGCGAAGTGGAGCACCATTTTTTCTATTGCTTGTTGCAAGCGGTCCCGCATACCGCGCACCATATTCCAACAACGATCACTTCCACTTGCAGTTGAATGAGTAGGCAAAAATGGCTGTTCAGTATGCCTTCTAACAATTGCTTGATGACGTTCTGACACTGGAGTATGTAACATAGTAGGTTTTGGTCCAGGACGATCTTTTTGAATATTCCCTGCCTCTTCAAAACGTCTTAGCGACAATCTGACTGTATTTCTCTGAAACAACACAATAAGCATAATTTTAGTAACGGTAATAGGTAAACATAATTTATCGATTAAGTTTGAAAAAATACGTTTATCAAATTAGATTATATAAATCAAATTAGACCTATAAATGATCTCAAATTAGACTCATAATGACACACAGTTAATTGTCTATTATTCTACATTCACCGGCTTTTAAGCAGACTAACGAATTAAGGAAAAAGTATAATTATAAATGAAGCATAAAAAGAATACACTTACCGCTAAATTAAGTTTCCTAGCAATCGCTTTAATACCAACATTCTCCTCATGCAAATAGATTATTTTGTATTTTAAATAATCACTCAACTGAGACATGACTATTAAACTATCAAAACTGATAACAATTAATAAAAAGGAAAAAAGCCAATTTAGTAAGGCAAGGTAAAAATGTTCGCGCGTATTCACTGCTATTTGTGCATAGAATATCTTGTTCAATTTATTCTTCTACCCCATAGTCCTTATGTCATATTTATAGCAGTTTTTGTTGAATACGCATATTGACGTCTAACTACCCACTTATTAAGAAAGGTAAAAAGTTATTAAATAAATGACCTAATACCAACCTCTTAAAGCTCAAGTTTGCGTTTCAAAATTATTTATTGTTTCTGTTCATCGAGTAGTGTTAGTCTGATAAACTCATACCATATTGAATAACGTTTAATGTTATGAGCATAGGGTGTAAAATCGAGTAATTTTTAGGGGGGTCAGTTAATTGCTATCACCGACTGTACATAGCACAGTAACATAATAGCACGCCGAGATTGGCAATAGCTAGCGTCATCTATCTAGTTGGGCATTAGCTAGTGCGCGACACAGACAAATTGAGTGCATCTACGATAAGGACTGACATTTGAGTTAGTGCTTCTCTTACATTGATAATATCTAGACTTGGACCGAAATCAATATCTAGATTTTCCCATTATTCAGTAGTCTGCAGTTATGTTTTTAGATCCGCCTCCAGGCTACTCCAAGCAATATCAAATACTGGTATTCCATCTACATCCAGTTTGACGGAAATAGTAGCCAGGCATATTGACACTCGTCTAGTTTACTCTGCACAAATCCAACTTGATCGTGGAAAAAATAATAAAGAAGAAATCTCTAAATTAAATATAAGGCTGCTAGATATTTCCTCGGTTGTATTGCATTGGATTTTTTCAATTCAAGTTTACAATATCGATTGTGTATACATTTCTTCTATGCTTCGCTGTTTAATCAATCCAAAGATTGTCTGACTTTTAGCGATAAATTCTTTTTAATTTTTAAACTCCCATATATCCGGTGTGCAATAAAGACTATTCTTATTTAATTAGCTGTATGTGTCGCGGCTGCATCATACCACGAAGGTAGAGGAGGTCGTGGAGTACATAAAGAAGACCAAATTCGCTCTGAGAGTCGAAAAGTTGGAGTCACGCCACAAGATTAACTTCAAATCTTTTGTGGTGCGGGTACTGACTCACCATCTACACTTTTATGAAGAAGGAATTTTGGCCGACAGGTGTCGTATAACGGCGTTTTCAAGGAAGGCTACATGACACCACGACTCTGCGCAATACGTCGCCGACTCAACGTGTTTAGGTTACCTAGCAGTTATGTTTTTAATATGTATTAGTTTATTATTTTGCAAAATTATATTGTGTATTATTTCTATGGACCTTACTTGCCTGAAAATTAAGTATTAAATAAAAAAATAAAATTCTAGTAAAAAACTATTCTCGTAAAAAAAAAACGGTACCGACCTCCTTCATATGTATTATGCAGACATTAACAAGACTTCCTACAGAACCAGATACCACAAAAATAAAACAAACTGAACTCGCCAGATGTAAATCATTAAGATAAGTACTCTCAAAGCTGAGGCCCCGATGGCCTGCCGAGGCCAATCGTCCGTGAACGTGGATTTATGACGAGTGGAAGCCTCTGGCCTCACGCAGATTGTAAATTGTTAATCCGTGATAAATTGCACGTAAAATTGGTCTCAACTTCGGATCAGGGAAACAAGAGGGATAAGCTTGTGTATTATTGGAAGTTGACGTCTGTCCGCCAGAAATGTACAATTTTTTTCGACAGTTAGTCCGGTGGGAGACTGTTTTTAGTTTTGCGAGATTACTTTTGTAGAATAAGAAAAAGTCTCTATTCTTGCTGACACGTTGCATAGTATAATATATATTAAATTATTAATAACTAGCGACCCGCCCCGGCTTCGCACGGGAGCAATGTAGATACTAATGTTTCCTCTACTATAATATGCATGTATTATACATATAAACCTTTCTTAAGAATCAGTCTATCTATTAAAAAAAACCGCATGAAAATCCGTTGCGTAGTTTTAAAGATCTAAGCATACATAGGGACAGACGGCGGATAGCGACTTTGTTTTATACTATGTAGTGATAGTAGAGTTACTATTCTGCAACGTGTAATATTTTTTTGATAAGCAAATACACTTGGAAGATCGTTATAATATATATGGTCCTAATCAGATAGACAGGTGATCGAAAAAGGCAGCATATATTAGGTAACATTGAAGCCTAGAACAGGCCAATGCGCAATTATTATTTTTTGTTTTTGTTTTGTTATTCAGGATCTTCGTTTAGTAAATTGCAGAACAAAAACAAAACGTCTTTACTGTCTTGTCTACCTTGTTTCTTTAATCTTTGATATGAACGCTCCATTTGTTTAGAGACTAAGCTATTCGAATGGTGCCGGTTTCGTTTTCCGTGTTACAAAATAGGCTTTTTATTTTAGGAAATAACGTCTATCATTCACAGATTGACACATTTTTATTGTAGAATGTTAGGTCGTATTATGCCTTGTAAAAGTAAAACGTCTTGATTTAAGGACACTCATGTTCCTCATCACAGAAGTGGTCTCTGGGAGCTTTGGAAGACCGAACAGATGGGGCACATGAATTGAGCTTATCGGTAAGAATCGAACAACATTGGTACAAAACAGGAAAAATACCATAAAAGGGAGCTTATGTACTGCAGTAAATTGAAGAGAGCTGCGGATGATGATTGATTATGATCCTTATAATGATAGATGGAAGCTTCATAATATTTTTTTATGTATTTTTGTTAAAAAAAATGTTTACGAATAGCATTTACCATGTTTGCCCAATCGGATCGTAATGGAATCAAAACACATGGCTTAGAGTACTGAATGTCAAGTTTGTATAGAGTAACTAGCACTTAGCCCGCGACTTCGTTTGCGCAGATTTATAATCAGTCCTTTAATGTTCCCACTGCTGGGACACAGGCCTCCTCTCTAGGAGAGAGAGTGGGCCGTAATCCACCACGCGGGCCCAATGTGGGTTGGTGAATGTCACATGTCTTCTAATTTTAGGTTCTAGGACATGTCGGTTTCCTTCACCGTTTTGAGAGCAGTGGTGATGAAATAAATTACACAAAGTAAAGCGCCTGGCTGGGTTTGAACCTGCGACCTACATTTCGTAAGTCGGGGCCGTTACCACTCGGCCACCACTGCTCTGGACTCGCAGATTTAGTACAAACAAATTCAACCCCCTTTTTAACTACTTACGGATGGACTTTCGTAAAATCCGTTCTTAACGGATGTACACACCCTATAAGGAAACTACCTCATGCCCCATTTTAAGTTTGTAGGTGGTATAGTTTCTGAAATTTAGTGATTAATCAGTGAGTGGTATTTCGCTTTATGAGATCTGATTCCAGTGTTTCCAATGTTTAATTTGTTTTCCAGTTACTGGATTATAGCGACCATATAGGTAGTCACTGCATGTAAAATTCTAAACAAATCTACTCAGCTGCATCTGGATGTACCTACTAAAAAGCAACACCAATATTTAAAAAAGGCTGAAATATTAATCGATTGCTAAAATATCCTAGTTACTAATATCAACCAATCAACAACCAGTCTAAAATTTAATCATCCCGACTGCAATTTCCTCCAATAGATCGTGTTCAGTTAAATTCAGAGAGCTGTCGAGTCATAACCAAGATGGCAGCCATTTGTCTTAGAAATTCACTCGCTATTACTGTCAGCGACGTGTCCGATTGTAATTATGAGAGATATTTTAGCTGATTAGTTATGATTGAAGTTTTTGAGATTAATTGTGGACTCTTTATCCTCGGAGAGGATTACTTTTTGACAAGAAATAAAGCACTTACTTGTAGTAGCTAGAGTGATGGCAATAGGAGTACCCCTTTTTTATTTTATTTTATTTTTATTTTTTTTTGGATGGGAAATCATCAAATGACCCCTCCCGCCCTGGGTGGAGCGGTAGGGAGTGTCAGACTTTTACTGACTAAAACCCACCCGTGCTCCTCCATGAGCCCTTTGCGTTCCAGGGCCGCGGTAACTCTTTCGAACAAATTCCGCAACAATAGGAGTACCCCTGCATAACCACATAGAATAGGGATGTTATCTGAGTAAAAAAATATGATTTTATTGATTACTAGCTTCTGCCAGCGACTTCGTCCGCGTGGAATAGTTACTTTACCCCCGATTTTGAAACTCTCAGCCCGATCGGTTTAAAATTAACAAAAGAAAGACATGCTGTTTCGGGATATTTTTTAGATAATTTTATGTAGAACATTTCCTTAATACACACACGCGACGGAAGCTTAAAAAATGGAGTAACTTCTTCCGTTTTCCCAACATTTTCCTTCACTGCTCTGCTCCTATTGATTGTAGCGTGATGAAAAGTATACTATAACCTGCCCAGGAGTATGAAGAATAATTGCACCAAGTTTCGTTAAAATCGGTCGAGTAGTTTTTGTTTCTATAAAGAACATACAGACAGACAGACAGACAGACAGACAGACAGACAGACAGACAAAAATTTTACTGATTGCATTTTTGGCACCAGTATCGATCACTAATCACCCCCTGATAGTTATTTTGAAAATATATTCCTTGTACAGAATTGACCTCTCTACAGATTTATTATAAGTATAGATGATTTATATTGGACACGTATTCTTTGATTTCAAATGTTCGAAGTGTATCAAACTCTTACTGACTAAAAGTCATCCGCGTTCCTCTTTCGAGCAAGTTCAGGTTCTGTGTCTTACCTTTCAAAGTAAGACCAGTACGGATTGTATGGACCTTAAAAGAGACTTTGACCTCTGAGTTTGTTTCGGTGTTTCTTCTCAGGGTAGTCGGCTAGGAAACACCGGCTTCATCTAGCTTAAAATGACCACAAATATTTGACGTGTAAAAGTGAGTTTAACCTACTTATAAAATAAATATCATTTAAGACACAGAACCTGAGAAATGCGAGATTTTACGTTATCTCACTACTATGAAAAAATAAATCACTGTTTTAACATTGAAATAAAATTGGGTCATCTTGTTTATTAGGTACCTACATTTTGTGCTGCCTCGTCTAAATAACTATGAACTAGTAAAATCAACTTTCGTGTCCTGTAAAATCCTTATAGTCTGTATTGAGGCAGTAAAATATTGGTACAAACAGGCAAATTTTAAAATAAAGCTTTGCTGATTAGCTTAGCGTGGTTATCCTTAATTTTACGATACTCGCAAAAGTAACTCGTGATTTGGGTCCGTCTAAAATACTTTATTCTTCTAATCAGATGGACTCAAGAAGAGCAGTGATGGCCGAGTGGTAACGGCCCCGACTTACAAATTGTAGGTATCGGGTTCAAACCTAGCCTGGCGCATTACTTTGTGTAATTAATTTCATCATCACTGCTCTCACAAACGGTGAAGGTAAACAACACATCGTGAGGAAACCGGCATCTCCTGGAACCATATATTCGAAGACACGTGACATTCATCAACCCGCACTGATTACGGCCCATTCCCTCTCCTACAGAGGAGGCCAGTGTTGCTGCAGTGGGAAAATTAAACGGCTGATTATTTATGCTTATGATGGACTCAATGCTGCCATTATAGTTATACGGAGAGATATCTGTTATCAACGGTTGATAATGCTTTAAAATATCATTGACTCTTTCAACGACTTTGTCAGTTGCAAATGTACCAATGCGATGACTGAAATAATCCCGAAACATGTTTAAATTTAATTCAAGCATCCGAGGTTTCTAAACAACCAATAAGAGAACGCGAAACAAATTAATCCGTGGTTGCAAATAGAAACGTGGCTGAGCGGAACGGAACGGAGCGGCGGTGGCGCGTGAACAGAGCGAAGGAAGCGGAGCGAGCGAGCTAAATGAGCCCCAGTTGCAAGCTGCAGTTATTTGTAATGGAATGTGGCGTTTTGGGCTTAGTAATACATTAGTTAATTGGCATGTGTATGTTTCCTAGCTTTCCTACATTTATGTATTATAGAATTTACTATAATTTATTGTACACCAAAATGAATAAACACAAGTTTTCGTTGTTTTACATGTTACACGATGAACTTCTTTTTTGGGTTTGAATATGATCAAATGACTTTTGTGGATCTGAGCGGAGCGGAAGGAAGTGTCAGACTCTTACTGACTAAAACCCACCCGTGTTTCTCCTCATGCCTTTTGTGTTCCAGGACCGCGGTGACTAGCTATGATAACCTGCAAGTTATATTAAGAAAGAAGGGTCCTACACTCTTTTGTATAAATAAAATATAAGTGTATTAAACAAATGTTATTTTTATACTAGGTTGGTTGGGATTCTAAATTGAGATTTACTTCAATATTTCGGTATTTTGTATGTTCAAGAATTTTTAGTACGTGAGCTGTAAAGGTAACATTATATCAGAAATCAAAACACAGCATAATCAGACTATATTGTTTCCATTGCTGTGACACGGGCCGTAAGGCCAGTCTGAAACAAGGAGTGAGCTGTAATCTACCACGCGGGCCTACTGTGGGTAGCTGGATGTCACGTCTCTTTAAATTCTCTTAGACGTAGGTACCGGTTTTTCCAAAATATTTACCACTTTCAGTACCCCGCGGATTCACTACGCTTTGTGTTCTCACGGGAACGGTAACGTTCCCGTAGGAACACGAGGTAAAATATAGCCTATGTCACCCGGGGATAATGTAGCTTCCCAACAGTGAAAGAATTTTTTAAACTGGTTCAGTAGTTTCGGAGCCTATTCAATACAAATAAACAGATTTTTTCAAATCGTTTCAGTAATTTCGGAGCCTACTCAATGCAAACAAACAATTAAATCTTTCCTCTTTTTAATATTAGTATAAATAGTATAAATTACAGTTTTGAAAAGAGATGATGAAATCACTAGAAAAGTGCTGGATTTTGGACTTGAGGTAGGCTTATGTCGGTTGCGGAATTAGTTCGAACGAGTCACCGCGGGAACGCAAAGGGCACAAGAAGGATCAGGGGTGGGTTTTAGTCAGTAGGAATCTGACACTCTGACACTTCCTTCCGCCAGAAGAAGAAGTCATTTGATGATTTCCAATCTGAAAAAAAGGTAGTCTTGTGTCCAGTAGTCTACATCTTCCATCTGAAATGATGATCATACTAAAAGTGCCGACTCGGATTTGAACCCACGCGCCACAACTCGTAAGCGGCAGCCGTTATCCCTGGCCAACACTACTCGAAACGTGCATACCATTATAATATCGGCAAATAGCTGAAGTTGGCGAATTTGGTTGCTTCGCACGATGTGCTGCCACAGTTGGCTTAATCGCATGCCATTTTGCTCGAGCTCCTAGAGTTTCGATGAGTAGGCGAGCTGGTAACTATAGCGGTACTCCCTTACTTCTCATAAAATTGTTTGTCCGAAAATCATTATCCATAACACGTTTGCTATAAACTACAATAACCATAATGTTCAAAACCCCGAAATTTTGGTTAGCATAATTATCTTTAGTTCTAAAAGTATTATGTCATAATATCGAGTACTATAATAATTCAATCTCCTAATTTTAGATGCCCTAAAGTCATATGTCCTAAGTATTGTGTTGAATAATGTGTATTATTCCGAATGTTCATTTATAATAAATATTTTAATCTTAAAACATTTGCTAAAAATAGGTTTTAGTGACAGAAACGAATCGCTGTAAATCCGACTCCACGTAGTCTTGTCTGCCCTACCCCTAGAGTGTAATTTAAAATCGCGTAGGCGCGGAGGGGCGAGGCGGCCCGCGAGTTGAGGAGCAGGTGGTTGTAACACTCGCCGCCGCGGCTGAGGTTGGCCGGCGAAGCCGGCCAGCAAGCCGAAGCTGCGGTGGTGAGCGTTAAACCCATCTGCGACGATAAACTCGCGTGGGACCGCCGGAGCCCCGCAGCGCCGGAGCCGTGACAGAAACCATGCCTGCTGCATGTTGCGTGCTTGCTTGCATGCTGCATGCTTACCTGCATGCTGCTTGCTTGTATGCTGCTTGCTTGCATGCTGCTTACTTGCATGATGCTTGCTTGCATGCTGCTTGCTTTCATGCTGCTTGCTTGCATGCTGCTTAATTGCATGCTGCTTGCTTTCATGCTGCTTGCTTGCATGCTGCTTGCTTGCATGCTGCTTGCTTGTTTGCATGCTGCATGCTTGCTTGCATGCTGCATGACTCCTTGCATGCTGCATGACTCCTTGCATGCTGCATGCTTGCTTGCTTACAAAAACCACAAATGTTCACAATAAACTGCTTTATTAAGTACATGTATAATATATTTATTTACGTAATATATAATAAAAAAATATAATGCATCATCAAATATTTTTAATTATAACAAATGAAAGAAGCTCATAGCAATTGCTTTGTTATACGTTCTAAGAATATTAAGTATTTGTTTATTTGTAATTTGAATTTAGGACTTATAACTTTTATTGAAAACGGTTTTATACATTTTGTATATTATTGATTGTAATATTTATGACAAACGGGTATAGGACATATTATATTTAGAGATTTTAATTTTATGGCATGAGATATTAGGTGATATTAAGTTCGGGTAAGTTATCATTCGGACAAATGATGATTAGGACAAAAAAAGTTATGGCTCTTTAAATCTATACTAATATTATAAAGCTGAAGAGTTTGTTTGTTTGTTTGAACGCGCTAATCTCAGGATCTACTGGTCCGATTTGAAAAAATCTTTCAGTGTTAGATAGCCCATTTATCGAGGAAGGCTATAGGCTATATATCATCACGCTAAGACCAATAGGAGCGGAGCAGCGATAAATAATGTTTTGAAATCGGGGACACCACGGGGACGAAGTCGCGGGCAGCAGCTAGTTATGGATAAAAAAGTTAGGTAATACAATAGAGAACCAACTATAGCAAAACTTGTATAACTTGTATAGCAGTTCTAGAAGTTTGTATAGCAGTTTTAGAAGTTCAGCACTACGAGTGTTTAAGTAGACTTTTTGAAGCGAAAAACTGTCAAGTTACTATGTTTTTTGAGGGTATCGATAGGTGCAGTAAAATTATTCAAGATTAGATAGGTAGTGATTGATATATTGTATCCCAAAAGTGTCTCTCACAAATTCTATAGTTACAATGACTGTATTATCGCTGACATTAATATTTTCTAGATAAACTTCGGGTGGATTGGAAGAACTTTTCAAAAAGGGAGAATCTTCGGTGTAATGCTAGTGTTAATCGATATACATTTGTTAAATTTATCGAATAAACAGACTTAAAATTATTTAAATTACATATACATCTATACTAATATATAAAGCTGAAGAGTTTGTTTGTTTGCTTGAACGCGCTAATCTCAGGAACTGCTGGTCCGATTTGAAAAATTCTTTCACTATGAGATAGCCCATTTATCGATGAAGGCTATAGGCTATATATCATCACGCTATGACCAAATAGGAGAGGAGCAGTCATGAAAAATGTGACACAGACGAAGTTGCGCGGGTAAACTAGTATGTATACAAAACTCTTCCGTTACTGACTGACCGAGTGACTGACAGACAACGCACAGCCAAAACTACTGGTCATAGAAAGTTGAAATTTGACATGTAGGTTTCTTTGGAAGTAAAGGGGATCTTAAGGAGAGGGAATTTCCCGAAATTCCCACGGGAACAAGAAATGCGTGTACGACGTCGCGTGACAAAGGTAGTTAAACATAAAAATATAAATCGATAATCGAGTCTAAATAAATAATAACAATTTAAAAAATCTAATGAACATTTATTTCCATCTTACGGAATCTGAAATTTTCTGGCGCCAGACACAACACAAAGCCATATCAAAGTCTAGGAGCGAAACGTTTCAAAAGAACTTTTGAGTCTGAGTTGACTCCTTTTCCAAATATTACACTGACCCTTTATATCCCCGTATAGTGCGGTATGTGTACCGAATCGACCCTAGCCTACGACCCTCCGCTGTTCGATACAAGTTTCAACTTGTCTGAGAGTCAAATTGGACCTCGGAGTTACGTCATACGACATCGTGATTAAAGAAGGTACAGCATTCTCATGTTACGTTTCTGGGGTATCTTGGCTGGAGAAATTATCGTTTCCCAAATTTTATATATTGGAGGGGCGATTTTACCTATTTGGTTTTGGGAGTTTTTATATATCTATACTAATATTATAAAGCTGAAGAGTTTGTTTGTTTGTTTGTTTGTTTGAACGCGCTAATCTCAGGACCTACTGGTTCGAATTGAATTTTTTTTTTTTGGGTTGAATAGACCATTTATCGAGGAAGGCTTTAGGCTATATGTATATCATCACGCTTAAGCCAATAGGAGCGGAGCAGCGATAAAGAATGTTTTAAAATCAGGGATTCCACGGGGACGAAGTCGCGGGCAGCAGCTAGTATAATATATAACTGGAGGGCCAGGAAGGATGGCAAATTAGAAAAGATAACCCTTGGGAGTAGAATGACACCCTTTTTTTTGTTTTTTTTTTTTCTGGATGGGAAATCATCAAATGACCCCTCCCGCCCTGGGTGGGGCGGTAGGGAGTGTCAGACTTTTACTGACTAAAACCCACCCGTGATCCTTTTTGTGCCCTATGCGTTCCAGGGCCGCGGTAACTCTTTCGAACAAATTCCGCAACCCTAGCAGGCACCGACCCTATGGGGTCCCGTCCTTGGTGCTGACGGCTCCTTCGGCGCGCGTGGAACACAACGCGTCGTCGACTCAACCTGGTGTCGGACGGCAAGCCACCCACGCTCACCGTCCCCAGGCATCAGCCACTGCGCAATAGCACAGCGGCCGACTTGTCTCTGGAGGAGGCCGAAATGGGACCATTACTGGCACTCCATCTCAGCACCCTCCCGAGCGTTGGGAGTCGCAGCACCCGCAGCAGAAGCGGCAGAAGCGGCGACGGAAGCCGCGGCGGCGGCAGAGGCGGCGGCGGCGGCAGACCTCTTGCTCTTGGTCGGGGCGGATGGCGCGTAGGCCCTTCCCCCAGCCCAGTGCTCGGCCGGCTTGCCAGCAGCCGCACATGCACTGCAGTGCGGCGTGGCCTCACATGAGCCGGCCCGATGACCGGGCTGACCACAGCGGAAACAAAGACTGCTGCGGTCCACCTCCGAGGGGCACATAGCTCCTGTGTGGAGAATGACACCCTGCCAAAAGCGAATCAGCTACTAAAAGCAAGGCCACTTACATTCAACCGTTGACCACGTGGTCTGGCTGGCTGGGAAATCACGTCCGGGCGTTTTTTGAGGCTGGATGCTATGATGACGATGGCTTGATGGATGTCACACTGGTTTGTTTATGCGTTGAGTGTCCGATCTGCTCAGCTCAATGCTGGTGCAGAGATTTCGCGGTGGTTACATAAAATAATTATAGCGGGGAGCGGAAGCGATAGCGGGATATGCGCGCGATCGAGGTCAAGATGGCATTGGTTTCTGTAAATTATACACACGCAGGAAATGCGGAAGCGAGACGGCCGATTGCATTGCCAGGTTGAAGCGAGACAACGATATTCGGCTAGTGACCATATCAAAGCTAGATCGCTATGACAGTGGCGCCAACAAATATATCACCGGATAATTGTAAAATGCGTTATAAAAAGATTTTAAAATATCTTGAGAGATTGTTAACTCGATAAATTTTCAACCGAACATTTGGAAAACTTTTTTACGCATTAAATAGCGTGGCAACCCTATAGCGTCTTTTGTATGCCGTCCGCTAGAGCGCGCTTGAGTAGCAGACATAGGGCTGTGACACGTTCGAGCGGTAACAGCTCGCACTGAAAATATAATTAACTAATAAGTGAGTTTGTCAAGCCTGTTCTACGTGCTAAAGCTGTTTTTCCTAAACAATAAACTGTGTTTGTAAGAAGTAAGTCTTAATTCGCTCCCCATCGACGCTATAATTAGAATTTATCAGTCAATAATATCTCTATGTCATTCCCAGAAATTGTGAAGTAAAAAAAACTGACTTATCAGTGTAAGGGTCTACAATTTATATTTAGATTTTTTGGCCTAACCAAGTAGCGGAACATAGGACACAGGAAACAGGGCTGCCATACACGGATAAGTTAGTTTTTTTAAACCTTGCAGACATAAATAGTTCGCCATTTTAAATCAAAAACCTTTCTTAGTTTCGGTATCATCCACTCTAGACTAATCAAGGGTAGATTTCTACCCTAGATTTGTCACCACTTCGGAAGTATTTGGCTCGTTCAAATATTTGCTGACTTGTCGAGTGATATCGGAGTACTTATATTTATTTGAGCACTAGATACTAAGAAAACAGAGCCTAGATTTTGGTCTGGAAGGAGAAAAATATTGTAGTAAGTGTGCTCTTGAATCGTGGGCATTGGTTGTAGAAAATGATGGTATATTTTTACTATAGAGGACTCTCAATTATTCTTCGTTAGTCTTTGTGTTCTTAGCCTGCTAGCAGATATCGGGTTTTTTAATGGACTGTTTAGGTACCTTTAATTTCGAGTATCAAAAAAAAAAAAACAGAAAAACTAGATATATTATTTTCATTTTCAAATTTCGAGTATCAGTCAGTAATTTATGTCAGATTTTCAATATTATTTAACAATAGCAGTGCCCCGCGGTTTCACCCGCGTAGGTCCCGGTCCCGTGGGAATATAGGGATATAATATAGTTTATGTTCACAGGAGATAGTGTGCGTGTGTGTTAGTGTGTGTGGGGGGGGGGGGGGGTAGTGTGCGTGTGAGTAGTTTTTTTTCTTTCTTTCTTTCAATAGTAAAAGAATTTTTCAAATCGGTCTAGCAGTTTCGGAGCCTATTCAATGCAAAAAAAATACAATAAAACAATAAAATCTTTCCTCTTCATAATATTCCTTAGTGTACAAGCTCTGCTAGCCTGCTGCGCCAATTTCAACATTAATATTCTTAAGCAACCAGGGATACAAAGTACACTGTGTCCTTATTCAGGATATGGTCTAACCGTGTACCAAGTCTTATACAAATCCGTTCAGTCGTTAAGACATGAAAATGCTTCCAAGCTCAAAGGCCCGTCACAAGTGGGATCACATCATCTGTAATGCCCGTCGTGCTTCTACACCCAGGACTACATGCAGGACTTAAATAAGAATAAAGAACACCCATCCACAACACGTCTTACTTAAAATGATAATTGTAACAGTATATTGTAGTTTTTCAGTCTGGTGCAGCGTTTTTAATTTCGAATCCAGAGTTTTTTTTTTTTATTAAATCTACTGATGAGCAATCGTCAGTAACCATTAATCGTCAGTTAACATTATTTTTTTATTTATTTAGTTATAACTTTTTATATCTGAACAGTTTTGAGTTTGTTATTGTACCATTAAACCAGTACCTATACGTTTGGTACACACTTAAGAACGAATTATTCATTTATCCAAAAAAAATGTTACAATAACATTTCAACACTAAAAAAAAGAAATCCATTAATATATTTTTGAAGTAAAATACATATTATATTAATTTATCATATCAATAACGTGTTAATGTACCGGGTAAAATTATAAGTAATTAATTCAATTTTGCAAAAAAGTTGTTTAAGACACATCTATTTGTAAGCCAATCATCTGTATAAATGGTATAAATACTGCACGGAAAACTTTATGTCTAAATCTCATCTACCAGAACTTAACCGTAAAGCCAGTAAAATATTCAAAAGATCCAGAACCGTTTGCAGCTTAAGCTGACAAAAGACGTGCTAAGCGTCAGGTTGCAGATCGCGGGGCCATTTGTCTTATTAACAATCTACACCTGGTTCGTGGTTAACCGGTGACGTCACAAGATGGCGACCGCGGTACTCTCGCTGTGCTTGTTAGAGGTTAGTAACTTAGGTTTTGAAGAAACTGTGTTATGATAAAGTTTGACTAAAACCCACCCAGGATGTTAGTCAGTGTGTGTCTGACACTCTCCTGCACCGCCCAGATTAGGAGAAGTCATTTGATGATTTTCTATTTACAAAAAAAAAGGTTTTTGATATCTGACCATACCTGCAAGCCTGATTAAATGCCGTTGAACGAATAATAAAAGAAAAATAATCTTGAAATTGTTTTTAACGCGTAAATACTGAATCTCAAAAGCAAACCCTGCTAAGAAATAAAATAAACAAAACGTCGTGTAGACCAACAATCCCGTCAACATTGTACTTAAAAAAACAAATTCGAAATGCTTCGTCTAGACGAGAAATATCCCCTAAGGATAGCTTGATCGAATATCTTTTTTTTTTAATTCAGGACAGGGTACTGAATTCTTAACATTGTAAAATCGAAATTGGGAATGTTTTTTCTCGTCACGTTTTGATTGTCCAAGAAATCTCAGCCGAAATCATGAAAATTATATTAGTCTCCTCATATATGAACTTTTTAAAGCTACACAATGCTAGTTGGCAATAAAACATACATAAGCATATCAGCCAACTTGATTCGCTGATGGTCGCCCTTCCAAAACGAATCCCAGCAAGCGTTGCTGTTATTATTTAGCCAAGAACTAGTGTAATTACAAATACTTTACGCAAATATGACTCAATGGCAAAGTTGGCCTAACCAGAAAGAAAGTCTTCTTTAAACATCGTTGCTTTAAAACGCAAACACGTTTGCGGAAACTCCCTGTAGACTTAACAAACAACGCCGTCCAATCCTATATTGTACCCTCGGTTCAAAGCAAGTTCAAACAGGACTCGGCGACACCTATCGTCGGCATTTCTCCGGAGGATTTGCCGAACATTCTCGATGTCTTGCAAAACTTCGGTCCCTGTCGGGGTTCTGAATTTAAATAAAATACATTTTAAGTCTTAGAGCTCCTTCACACAAAGTCACAAGCAACGCAGCAGTAGCACTGCGATTTTTTCGGCAGATTTCCATACTAAAAAGAGCAGAGTGACAGCCACAGGACACTTGATTTTCATAGCAGACGGTAGCGTGGCAGCTAATCCATTAGGTATAGTCATTTTTATTATTGACTAGCTTTTGTCTGCGACTTTGTCCGTCTGGAATAGTTACTAACCCCCCGATTCTCTGTGATATTGATTCGTTAGTGAGAGAATTTATCTAAAATAAAAGTAGCCCAACTTACTCCTTATTACATCAGCTACCTGCAATAAAAGTCCCGTCAAATTCAGTCCAGCCGTTTCAGAGATTAGCCGGAACAAACAGACATACAGAGAGACAGACTGACAAAAATTGAAAAAAAAAAATGTTATTTTGGTATAAGTACCGTATATATTATTATATGCATGTAGTAAAAAAAACTTTTTTTGTTGGAAAGGGTATATCTACTCAATTTCGGAACTCGGTGTTTGTGGTTGCTTTTTCGTTTTTTGAACACCGACTTCCGAAATTAAAGTTATTTTGCACTTTTTTGATTTTTTGTGTAAAAGTAGGTTGTATTTTTTTGTAAAAAGTTTTTTATTTTTCACTTTTTAGTGGTACCTACATCCTCTCCCCTCACTCCACCTAAACGAACCAATCACATTGGTGTAAAAAAAACGTACTGCTCCTTTGCAGAGTAAACTAAGAGGTCGTCAATGTAGATAATGTAGATATCTTTTTTAGATTTTTCGAAAACCGCTTGGTCGATTTCGATAAAATTTTAATGGGACCATTTGGGAAGTATACCCTTTCCTACCCAACAAAAAAAGAATTTTTCAAATCGGTTGACAAACGACGGAGTTATGCGCGAACAAACATAAAAAAAAATAAAAAAAATACAGACATCCGAATTGAGAACCTCGTCCTTTTTTAGAAGTCGGTTAAAAAGCGGTTATTTCAATATTAAAAATAGACGCTCCAATTTTATTTATATGAAAAAGATGCGATATCTATTGCACCGAAACAGAACCAAGAAAAGCAAGAGCAACAATAATGCTTCCTAGTTAGAATTAATAATTGTAACGAAAAATGTCACCCTAATCAAAGCAAGTCGCGCGGCTTTAGTTGTAATAAAAAGCCACGCGCTTCGGTCGCGCTGCGGCAGCACTGTCGCCGCATTGCTTGCGACCTAATGTGAAGGGGCCCAGTTGGTTTTTCTGGCTTTGCTGATGTACCTATGATTTTGAGTATAATGGATATGTGTAGACCTGTAATATTTGCAGTTGGTTTAACCTATAAGTGTAACGGTGTGCGTCTCTAAACGAAACGCATTCGGTTTCTAATTTTCAAACGTATTCCATTTTTCCAAGCAAATCGGCAGTCATTTACTAGCAGGACACTTCGATCTTGATCTCCGATCGATGAACATCAATACAGTTATGCTGATTATCCTCTAAACATCATAGTGTTATAATTACTAACGTGTTTGTGATCTGCACAAGTCAGTGCTGAGTTAATAATTGGTATCCACTGCTGAACGTAGACCTCCCAAGCAGTGAGTGCAAAATCGTTTCCTCTTATATTTTTTTATTAAATACTTATTGTAATTTCTGATCCTGTGTTTCCTTACGCCTTTATGACTCCACAAATTGAGTGTTAAATGTAACTGTAAAATTAATAAATTTAATGTAACATAAACAAAGATCGTTTTACATTAGGGTAATCAGGATCAATCCTTCTTTCTACATTGTGTCTTATATATAAGATGTGTATTAAATTAATTTATTGACAGATAAATTTCGACACTTCTCTGCCTCGCTCATTTCGCGCCCCTTAGTATAATATTCTCAAGCACGTAGAAAGACGGGGTTATTTTCATCACTTTCATTATAATAATATCTCTTGCTAGTGAGAACATTGCCCGATTGTTTTGCACCAATTCATAGCGAAAAACACAACACTTTTCTCTTCGCCTGCCTATCTGTAAGGATGTCACAAACACTTCAACCAAGTAGCCAACTTCGCTGAAATTTCGGTATTTCTGGAAATATCAGGGAACTGAAGCTCAACTCGACGAAAAAGTACAAAAAAAAACACCAAAAATACTTCTGTTGTTTGGCATTTAAAAACACTGATAGAAATTTTCTTGTGAAGTACTGATATTTAGACTCGTTGTTGTTAACGTTGATTTTCAGTAAAGTTATAATCCTACTAAGTGTAAGTATGGATGGATGAATGTTTATTACACATTCACGTAAAAAGTACCTACTAAATGGATCTTAATGAAATTTAAAGAAAGAAAAGAAAGAAAGAAAAATATTTATTTAGGACTCGCACATTAAACAAAGAAAAAGAAAAATTTGGCACAGAGGTAGATTATAGTCTGGAATAACACATAGGATACTTTTTATCTCTATATAATTTTCGACATTCACGCGGGCGGAATTGCGGGCGAAAGCTAGTCTATACATCTACACATATAATCTGTACATCTATACATACATATAAATAAAATTGGAGCGTCTGATTGTAATATTGAAATAACCGCTTTTTACTACATGCATATATGAATATATATATACGGTACATACACCAAAATATTTTTTTTTTTAATTTTTGTCAGTTGTCTGTTTGTTTCGACTAATCTCTGAAATGGCTGGACCGATTTCGACGGGACTTTTATTGGCAGGAAGCTGATGAAATAAGGAGTAACTTAGGCTACTTTTATTTTAGAAAAATAAAGTAATGTTGCAATGCCCAATTCTGTTCAGTACCATGCGCAGCTAACGCGCATGCCACCACTGTGCCATCACGTTTGGCGCCTCCCACCACTACTTCCACCAACGAATGAATATCAAAAAGAATCGGGGGGTTAGTAACAATTGCACGCGAACGAAGTCGCGGTCAGAAGCTAGTTAATAATATAATTTAACATTTTCATTTATAGTTCAGCATATAGTCTGTTGTTGAATTATAACTTTATGTGTAACTAGACTTATCAAAGCAAAATTGCAAAAATATCAATAAAAATATGTTAAGCAAAAATAAAATTAAAAACACTGAGTTCTCTGTATAGGGACGCTTATCACAATTAAACCGCCCATTGTGTCACCCTATGTAATGTTTTTTTCATCTGGATTTTCTGTAACGTACCTATATGGTGATGCAATCCATCAGAAATGAGGTGATCCGTCAGAGAAGCAAGGTCATCGATATAGCCCACCGGATTAGTAAGCTGAAGTGGCAGTGGGCTGGCCATATTAGTCGTAGAACCGACAACCGTCGGGGTAAACGAGTTCTAGAGTGGAGACCGCGTCCCGGCAAACGTAGTGTAGGACGTCCTCAGGCACGGTGGAGTGATGAAAATAGATCTAAGTGGCGTGCAATTGGAGAGGCCTATATCCAGCACTGGACTGCAACAGTCTGTTGATGATGATTGATGACCTATATGGTGTGCATAATAAAGAGTATACAATACTATTCCATTAAAAAAAAACTGAATTACCATCACTAGACCCATCCCTCCTTATTTATGTACTAGCGGACCCGACAGACTTCGTCCTGTCAAAAAGATTTGTAATGTGACAGTTTTTTGTTCCTACATATTTTATAGTCGATTATGTGAATCATAGTAAATTAACAAAAATCAGTTTTATTTTCATTGTAGTGCTTTGTGGTATACGATGTTTTTGGTTTGATTATCTGGCGCATAGATAAACAAATCTGATGGTTTTCCAACACGGGAACAGGCAACATACAATTGACCATGTGAGAAACATGGGTTTTCCAGATTAATACCACAAACACTTAATGATTGCCCCTGGGACTTGTTTATGGTCATAGCAAAAGCAAGCCGAACTGGAAACTGTAGTCGTTTAAAGTCAAACGGCACATCAGTCGGAATCATTGGAATGCGCGGTATGAGAACGTCTTCTCCTTTATACTTTCCTTTCAGTATAGTTGCTTCTATCACGTTGTTTTGTAATTTTTTTATCGCTAACCGTGTGCCGTTGCAAAGACGCGGTTGGTTGATATTTCGCAACATTATAACTACCGATCCAACCTTTAATTGAAGATTGTGAGGTGGCAATCCTGGCAAATCAAGCGAGTTTAAAAATTCCGGTGGATAGTTGACTACATCATCTTGGTTAGTAGCCGAATCTACTGATTTATATATCCTCGATTCGCCTGTAATTTGTTCTTGAATTTTGAAATTTAATTCATTTACATCTATGTTTTTTGCAGCCAATATAGCTCGTTCGCTCAACCAATCATGGTTTCTGTAATTTTGAGAAACATCTGGAAACACCTTCTGAATAAGTTCATCTTTTGATCGAGTTAACTGACAAAAACTTTGAGGAAAGTTAATGCAGCCAGTCAACATGTCTATAGGAAATTTGCCATTACCAATGTCAATGAGTTGTTTAGAGAATATATTTCCAGATTGGTCATTTTGCAACTCGACACGCATATTCTTGCTTAAATGATGTACTTTGACATGTTTCCACAAATTGGAGGACTTTAGACATGCATTGAGTTCATCTGCTGGTGTTGATCGTGGAATCACTGGCAATGTTTGACGAAAATCTCCTGCTAATAAAATCATTGCACCACCAAATAGGTTATGATTGCTCCTTAGATCTTTTAAGGTTCTGTCTAAAGCCTCCAAAGATTTTTTATGTGCCATCGTGCATTCATCCCAAATAATCAATTTACATTGCTGCAAAACCTTTGCCATTGCAGAGTTCTTCGAAATGTTGCAGGTCGGAGTTTCATTGCTTTGCATATTTAATGGCAATTTTAATGCTAAATGGGCTGTTCGACCACCTTCAAGCAAAGTTGCTGCGATTCCCGACGAAGCGAGTGCAAGTGCAATTTTATTTTGTGAGCGAATTGTTGCTAATATTAATGAAATCAAAAAAGTTTTTCCTGTACCACCAGGTGCATCTAAGAAGTAAATCCCTCCAGTTTCATCATTTGTTACTTTCATAAGAGTATCAAATACGTACTTCTGTTGTTCATTCAACAGTGGAAGATTTGTTTGAATTAATTCTTTCAAAGTGTTGAGATCATACAGTTTTTCTCGATTCAACTCTTGGTTAAAAGCATCATGCATTGGACGATTGGGCGCGGCCAGGCCTAATTGAATTAATAGTTTGTTTGCCATCATCAAGCACATGTCCTCAATTGAAATCAATGCTTCGTTGTAAATTTCTTCACTGATTTGTATATTTGGATTTGCCATTCTATTTCGTATTTGATACAAAATATCATCACACATATAATCTTTTTACTTGATCCACAAATCAATTGGGTTTGATGGGAAGCATGTAGATATGATTATAGAAAACAATGTTCGTATTTGATGAGCGTGTGATGATATTACAGCATCATTGAGAGTTTGATCCCAATGAGCGTCATTTTCAAGCAATTGCAAACGTTGACAGGCTTCTCTGTAAGATCCACACAATTCACCATCAACAGTTCGTAAATGTTGGAATGATGTTGGGCCACGTACATTGACTAATAGCAGTCGTAAATAAAAACATTCATCATTGCTTGGATGTACTGAATAAATTCGACCAATTGCATCGGTGGAATACACATCTAGGTATCCTGGAACTGGTTTTCCTCGTCTCCGTCGTATAAATCTCCTTGAGGATTGATTCCAAGTATAATATTTTGGCATTTCTGAATATAGCTATGTTTGTGCAAAATCATCGTTTTGGCATGTCTCAAAAAAACTGGTTAATGTAGTAGATGGTGGCTGAGCAGCTCTTTGTACTGCGTTCTGTGCTGTAAAATACACTCTTTGTCCATTTTCTAAATGCACAGCTAAGTGAATAACAGAAGGGTGTCTCTCATGAATAGGAAAAGAAAATATTCGCCAAACTGCTTCATTACTACTAACATAGCGGCCCATTTGGTATTGGGTAACTTCATCATTGGAATTCTCTGCACCAATTCCAATCACAGCCATATCACTCCCTTTGGTTACATATTTGCAAATATATTTAATAGATTTCACTGAATGGCAAGATTCAACGTTGATGTGTGCTTTGAAGGTCTTTGATAAAATGGGTGAATATGGAACAATCCAACGATTATCTATTTCAATATCTTGTTGATTTAATTTGACAATTGTTGATCTTCCATTGTCTGCTGTCGATCGTCGACGATACAGTGGATAACCGTCATTACCAGTAATTGTTTCCGATATTAATGTCCGTGGATATCGTTTTGAACATTTACCATCCATCATACACGGTGAATTTTGATTAAGAGTTCCACAGGGACCATGTATCATATTTTTGATAACTACCTCATGCAATCCAGGATCTACTTGTACATTAGGGATTTCAGCTGATATTACTGCATCAACTTCATTTGCCCTTATCTTTTCAACCAACCAAATCAAAATGTGTGCATGTGGTCCCAATCCTCGTTTCTGCCACTCCACAGAATACATCCAGCAGCGTGTCTCACCAAACACATAATGTTTTACGATGAAATCCATTAAAGATTTCAACTTTTGTCTAAAGACTCTGGCTGTAATATCATGACGATCAATTGGTGATTGCCCAGGGAATAACTCCTGCTTGATTTCTATCCAGTGCGGATTGCATGTAAATGTGATGAACAAATCTGCTGTACCATAATGACGAACATACGACATGGCATCTTGAGCATATTCGTGCATATGTCGAGGGCTTCCGATGTATGTTGCTTGAAGAATAGTCATCCGACCAACATTCTGTGCATTTCCATCAGTATTAATCGCATCTCGAAGGTGAATATACTCTTCAGATCGGAGTTTGGTCTGATTCAACCTGATGAATGTTAATCTCTCCGTTTCAATTTTAACATACATGTCAACAATATATATATTATGTGATATAATCGCCGACATTTCAATATGTGATTGTCTTCATTTTCCCGAATCATTAGACGGTATGAATAATAGTTCATTGAACTGACTTTTTTGTTGGTTTCAGAACCTGTTAATAGATTATGTTTTAATAACATTGAAATATAAAATTAAAATACATAATATAGTGACTGAGACACTATCGCCATAGCTAAACTAATATTTTAATTACCTGTAATGGGATTTATCATTTTTATTGAGAAATCATAGCCATCTTCACCTTGCCAAAATATAATGGGATATTGCAGTGCATCATATGAGCGGTGTGTTTCCTTTATACGTTGTAATTGATCATTCCGACGATGTAAAACAATATCACGGGATTCCAGGTTTTCTCCAACTACAACGATAGCAACTTCATCAATAGTTGGTGCATTAAAACGTCTTGCATGTTGACCCGCAGGTGTTTTATCAGCTCTGATTACAATTCTGTGATTATCAGATGGCATCAGATCCAGTGCAGTTTTAAACAATATAATCAATTGATTGTGTTCATGAAATAAAGTTTGTAATTGTTCTACAATAGACCTCTTTACTAAATTGTTATGTGCACAACGCAGATTAATTTCTTGTGGTGAATTGCCCATAAAATAAATTTGCAGGAATTTGTAGTTGCTATCTGACACTGGTAACAGTGAACCTGCTCTGTGATATATTTGACCTTGTATCTGTAAATTAAAAAAAAAATATATATATATATTTTTGTACCAAACACTATACAATAAAATAAAATAAATAAGCAATGCGGGGTATAAATTTATGGATTGTCAGTGATAAAAAAATAATTATGATTAACTGCATACATACCTTGAAAGTTGGCATAAAATTTTCCCGAACTACATTTGTTGTCCCAAATGAAGTCATTTGAAAGCAATTGTTATATTGTTGGATATTTGTCAAAAAGTGTATGGAATCTGTTCCTATTCCTGAAACTAATGAGTACAATGGCTCTGGTGGTGGTTCCAATGGTATCAATTTCACTTTACCATTTGCACAACACAATCAATTAGCTTCGTTTTTATATTTCAATGCCTTACAATGTGAGCAAAGCGAGTTCATAGAACCAATAACAACACATTGGTAGTTACTGTAGTCAATTGACACATCGTAACTGAAAGCAGCTCGATTCAAACTTGCGCGATTATTAGCTGAATGTTGCGCTCGCGTTTCACGCGTTTGTGATATTCGAATTCTTTCACGTTCATTTCGGTCGTCACGTTCTTGTGCAGCATGATTTGATCGGTAATTAGCTAGGTTTGTAGCATTTCGGGTTCTTCTACCTAAATTACTTCGTCTTATAGGAGGCATATCTATATTATAATGCAATAATTAGTGATCAAAGGTAACTAAACACTCTACACAAAACACGATAAGTATACGAATTTGTTTCGTGTATCAGTTGACAAAAGCAAACTCAGTAGAGTAGGTAACCGAAAATCCAAGAAAAAAACCCTTGAAATTTTATTGACAAATCGACATTGACAGTTTGTTGTTGTTTCAACTTTTTTTTAATTTGATATGACTTTGAGTCAAATCCGCGACATTAAATCCTCCAACGATGTATTCTGTGCTCCAACGCACTTACGCACACTGTTTTGATAGATATTATTGAATTTGAACTTTGTAGGGCGGTAATAAAGTGCAAATTGACTCTTTGACGTTAGGAACATACCTACATTGTTTAAACAACAGTGAGTGCTTGTAATTGAATATGAACTTTATACAATAGCAATAAAGCTCAAATTGACTCTACGTTTTAGTTAGAAAACGTTTGTATGGGAAAAAGAAAAGGGCTGTTTTTAGGGTTTTTCTGGCAATTATTCGAATTTTTCTCGCCGTAAAAACCATCCTTGAACTTCAACGAACAGCTTAAAAAAAGAATTGGCCAAATTGGTCCAGGCGTTGTTGATTTATGCGCTTACCAACACATTTTGCGATTCATTTTTATATATAAGAAGATAAGAGAAGAAGAAGAAGATAAACCTACCTACAAACAAACAGCCGTCCCCCTTCCGTCAACCGTTGTCATAACAAATCAACAAGACAATCGAACAAGCTCAATAAAACAATACTTTAGAATACCGCTTAAAAGCATTTTCAATCATTTAAAACGGTTAAACAATCATTCGGAAGCACGAAACCTCAAAGTGTTGGCATACTGAGGCAGTTCTTGTGCCCGAAAGCATTTTGACAGCTGTCAAATCGTTCAGAAATCAATTATGGCGGGCGTCTAGTCAGCCTCGCTAACAGTTGATTGTTTTTGGTGTTGAAAATGTACTGTTTATTTAATAACTGGAATGTTTGTGTATTGTCAGTATTTAATTTATTGTTTGAAATTATCTTTTTATACAGAGTGAAGAAAAAATTCTACGAAGGGAGCGTTAGGTAACACATTTATGTAGGTAGTTATAGCTAAATTAAAATTTCGGCCACGTAAACGTCGGAAATTATGCCTAGGGATGTTCAGATTTTGCTGTCTGTTTAAAATAAAGTCTCTTTAGTTTCACCCTTCATTTTATTGTATGACAATTACACGTGATTTGTTTATAGAGTTCTCGTACAACCGTCTTAATTTTCCAAAAACATTACAAGTCGTTTCATCAACTCGACCAGCTGCAATTCTGTGTAGCCGAGTCCTAAGTTGCGCCACAACACGCGGCGCAAAACTTACTTAGGTACTCAATCAAGCACCAAAGAAACATTTTCTCCTCGCAGACGGAATCTTAGCATCAAACTGGATACTTTAAAGGGAAGTTTCCGCACAAGTTATGCATAGTGGTAAGCTTAGATACTACATTGTATATGCATTGCATCGCTTAGGAGTCCGCCAACTTAGAGAATAAGTTATAATTGGACCATAGGGATACTGAGAGGTTTTGTCTTAAGTTTGAACTAAGTTAGAGGTGACCGTTGTTTCATAACATGCAATATGGCGTCTTTGAAATGTTTCCTATACTATGTATTTTCTATACTAACACATAAAGCTGAAGAGTTTGTTTGCTTGCTTGTACGCGCTAATCTCAGGAACTATTGGTTCGATTTGAAAAATTGATTCAGTATTAGATAGCCCATTTATCAAGCAAGGCGCGAGCGTGATATAAGCTATATAACATCACGCTAAGACCAATAGAAACTGTCATGATGTGACACAAATGAAGTTGCGTGGGTCAGCTAGTCACTACATACCTAGTACAAAACAAAGTCGCTTCCCGATGACTGCATGTCCCTATGTATGCTTAGATATTTAAATTGCGCAACGGATTTTGATGCAGTTTTTTTAGATAGAGTGATTTTAGAGAAAGGATATTATATTTGTGTAATACATGCATAATATAGTAGCGAAACACTGATAATTTTAGAGGTTTCTAATGTGATGTTGTAAATATACACATTATTTTTTTTCATAAAAAGCTGTGAACGTTGTACATATTTATATAAAGACATTCTGTAGTAGTAGGGTCGCTAGTAATAAGTATTATAAAGAGGTAAAGTTTGTGCGGTTGTAAGGGTTAATCTCTTTATTTACTGAACCGATATTAAAAATTCTTTTACATATAGAAAGCTACATTATGTGTGAGTGTTATGGAGTTTTATCCCCGTATTCCCACGGGAACGGGAACAACAAGGGTGAAACTGCGGGGCGCTGCTAGTGGGTTATAATTATACCAACGTTAGGATGGCTAAATATTCAGCCAAGTTTGCGGAATTGTTTGAAAGAGTTACCGCAACCACAAAAAATGGATGGCTTATGATTTAAAAAGATAAGTTTTAAAAGTGTTCCATTTTGACTGGAGTCTGTGTATCTCGATAACAATCAAGGAACATAGATTCCAATGAAAATGGTGCAATCGAGTGTAGCTTAATACACTCGATTCTTCAAGCAAAAACTTAATGGTACCGGTAGATGCATTTTTGATGATTTCAGAAAAGTTCTGAGACTAAACATTGAACGTGGTCGATTACTAGAATACGAAGAGATGAAAAAAACAAGGGAAGGAATCAAGATAAGCCTGAAAAAAGGGTGACTTTTGAAATGACTAATAGAATCTTATATAGAACTAGCAGCACCCTGCGGTTTTACCCGCGTAGTTCCCGTTCCCGTGGGAATATGGGGATAAAATATAGCCTATGTTACTCGTGGATAATTTAGCTTTCGAATGGTGAAAGAATTGTTAAAATCGGTCGAGTCGTTTTTGAGCCTATTCATTACAACCAAACAAACAAAGTATTCCTCTTTATAATATTAGTGTAGATAAAAGTAGCGATGCGCTGACCTCAAATCAAAATTCATTTGAGGTCGGTGCGTCGTGACTTTGTGAAGAGCAAGAGAATGGGCGAAATATTTTATAGACATCGCGTACTATCTTCGACAGCATCACCAACTGGCTTATTGACTCAAATAGTGATACTTATATTTAAAATGGAAACTGAGCAGATTTTTAGTTTGAGGCGTTATGACGTCGTTGCTGATATTATGCTGAATATTACATTACAAAGTTCACATGGGGTGCAAAATGTACAGATTTATAAATAATATAATCATGTACATGATTTCTAACTATGTAGGTTTAGTTATAGTTAAATATTTATTATTTTCTTAATTCAGTTTAACTTATACTAATTCGTAGGTATATATAAATATTTCTTTAAAAAAAAAAACACATTAAAATACAGTCAGCCGGTGACGGAAGCTGGGTCTAAGTACACATTCCATATGTTGACAACCTCGTACGCTAAGTCGATATACTTGATTTGTTTCTCTTTCTCAGTTAAAATCGATTATTTATCATTGTGCGGTGTGCTAATCGATCTATCACCACTACCTCAATACCTCAGAATCCATGAAGTTATTTCAAAGTAAGTTGCTAGTGAATAATGGGCCACTTGGTTATGCCTGTGCAAGTACTCGCCGTTAACTAGATGAGATCAGCCAGAGATAATATGTCTGATGGACTCACCCGGACGGATCCCTCATAATATGCCTCCGGTAGTTATTGGCCAGGATATCTTTGTCCATAATCGCACGGATAAAACCTTCAGTTTCGCCGAAGAGGTCGCCGAAATGTAGCCAGGATACGGACAAAACTTTACTTCGTGCTCATGAAGAGCAAGATTAAATCGCCCGAAAAGCAATCATCAACAGCCTGTTGCAGTCCACTGCTGGACATTGGCCTCTCCAATTACACGCCACTTAGATCTATTTTCGGCTTCTCGCATCCAGTTTCTGCCAGCCGTCCTGCGCAAATCGTCACTCCACCGTTCCTGAGGACGTCCTACACTACGTTTGCCGAAACGCGGTCTCCACTCACGGTCACCAGACGAACAAAGCAATAATAATAGTATTTTACGATACTATTTAAGATTTAGATTTCAATGTAATGACAATTTACTGATTTGATTTTTTATTAATTAATAACTAGCCGCACCCCGCGGTTTTACCCGCGTAGTTCCCGTTCCCGTGGGAATATGGGGATATAGCCTATGTTACTCGTGGATAATGTAGCTTTAGAATGGTGAAAGAAAAAAAAATCGGTCCAGCAGTTTTTGAGCCTATTCATTACAACCAAACAAACAAAGTTTTCCTCTTTATAATATTATTATAGATAAATACTTGTAAATAATAATAATTGTAATGTTTGCATTCCGAATGGTAAAATATGACTGAACTTAGATTTATGTAAAAACTGTAGTGTACCCACATTTGCAAATAAAGTTCTATTCTATTCAGTTCAACATATCATGTTATCATTACGCCATATTATACAATTTCATTGCAATTTAATTTTAAGTTCTTTTGTAATATGTGGAAATAATATTACTCTGAAAAATCTACTTTCATGCTAGCTAGCAAAATAATTTAGTGTGACACAAACTATTATTCGGATTATGACGTGAAAGTGGACAAAGGCGTCCCATTTCTATGTCCTGAGCAACGAACGCATATAGTACGAACCGAATTTCTGTCCCGAATTTCTAAGCTTAACCTGTTCCAGAGCACAATGAATTTCAAATGTTATACCAACCGTATGAATCTATTTACTGTCTTAAATTAAAATACGATTTAAAATGTTCAGGTAAACTCGTTCGACTCTCGATTTTATAACAAATTCAAATAAAATCAAAACAGCTATGTTTCCTGATTTAAAAAATATGATTCTAATTAGTCCGTCAGTTAGATTATAGAAAAATATTGGAAACGTATTTTTTTCCTTTATCAAATCTATAAAAACTGACGAAGATAAAAAGCATCAAAGATCAGTGGGAGCGTGTGACGTCACTGCCCGGTAAAAATTGTAGCGGGTACGAGTTTTCAACGCACTGTATTGTCTTCATTTTTTGTTTATGTGAAAAAAGAAAAAATACGTCTCCAATATTTTTTGGAAATCTATCTGACGGACTAATCAATTTTTTTTAGTTAACAACCCTATTATTTAGTTTGGGACAATTAGATCCACCGGTTAGTATACAAAAAACATAGAAACTATTGTTAGTACCTACTTAAATACAATAACAAAGGACAACACTCATCATGGACATCACCAACCACAAAGGCTCCCAAGGTTCCCTCAAAAGGTTAAAAACATTTTCGAAATGTCTTATTTATAAAAAGATAACTGGAAATTTGTGTTTGTATGGAAAATTTAAAATGGGTCTAATTTAACTGTAACACTATTTATCGGAAATGTTTTCAATTAAGTTCTTAGACCTATGTATCTTGCTTATGTGTGTAAAGTATCATTAAAATCGGTTTAGTCATTTCGGAAAATAACGACTTGAAAATTTGTATGAAATGTCGTTCGGCGTAAGCGCGATTAAGAAGACTCCACCAGGTTGATCAGCGTCAGCATCGACGCTATAACATGTGGCCCAAGTCCTCCGCGTAACTAGCGAAAAGAATGATTGGAAAGCGTTCTGTACGGTAATTTCAAATGGAAACTAAAGAAATAAAATCCGCATCGCCAAGTTTTTTTTTTTATTTAATTAAAAATTGAAATCTGCTCGATTTTTTTTTTAATAATATTGAACATGATTTTTTTCCGCTGGACAACCTCTTTTTCTAAGTAGGTAAGAAAGTGTTTGATCATCTAAAACTCATAGGTTTAAATATATTAAATCGAGTTCGTCAATAAAGCGAATATTGGGTATTTCACTCATCCTACGCGTTCTCTTATTTGAAATAATTACTTATTGAGGATATTTCATTTAATCTAAAAATCATCACAGTTTTATTATAACATACTAGCTGACCCGCCCAAATTTGTTTGTGTCACATTTTTCATGACTGCACCGCCCCTTTTGGTTTTAGCGTGATATAAATAGCGTTCCTCGATAAATGAGCTATCTAACACTGAAATAATTTTTCAAATCGGACCAGTAGTTCCTGACATTAGCGCGTTCAAGCACAAACAAACAAACTCTTCAGCTTTATAGGGTAGAAGTACCGTTTGTGGCCACTGTACCGTTTATGGCCATTTATTGTTCAAATAAACGATAGAAATGAATTTATAATTATAAATCATTAGAAACTCAATTTGTTTTAATATATTTTTTTTTAAACTCAACGAAAATATGGTTATAATATTATATTTTTTTATAAATTAATTCAAATGTTCACTGGCCAAAAATGGTGCTAAGGTGGCCAAAAACGGTACTTCTACTATATATTAAGTTTATAGACATGTTGCTACTTTTATATTATATCTATGAACTCTTACACAAAAGTAAGTTACGCAATGTAAGTTACTCACTGTAATTTGATTAAACGTTTTATCAAATGACATTGAGCAGTGAATTTCAATTAAGAAAAAAATCCTCCAGAAATTGTTACAGGAAAAGGCGCGTTGCAATTATGTAGATTACTTGAATGTCAATTAACTCACAATTGATTAATTTAATTCATTAATTTTTTTTAGCCAATTTGAAGAGAATTTTACTTCGAATTTATACTTGAGTTTTTACTTATAAATAAAATACTGAGCTGGCTAGCCACTTATTGCCAGCCGAATCCCATCGAATACCAGCCTTTTCTGCATGAAGATGGTGCCCAGAACTGAGCATATGGGCCAAACAATATTTTTTTCGTGTGGCAACAATTTGCATCTGAGTCATCGCAACATTATAAGGACGAGTTTTTATTTTTATTTATTTTTCAGGTCCACCAAAAATAATTTACACTGATTTCTTCTAAGAAACACATGCTTACATATCAATTGATAGTGTAATAATTGCTTCTAGGTAAACACCACATGCACAAAAATATTAGAACTAACTTACAAAGTAATAAGTGCTAAGCAACATATTTTTTAAATTGATCAAATTAATTTAAATTTGGTAACATTCCCATAAATTGATTAATAATAAATAAGTTTGATACAATAAAATTGATTGCATACATTGATACAATTTGGTAAAATACGAAAAAAAAAATATAACAATAATTTGTGGGCACACAAACAAATTATTTGTGCGATCCACAAGCTGAGTTCTGGCACCAAGAGTGTGTAAATATACATATATTATGACATATCATCGTAAGTCCCAATCCAGACCGTGGTCTACGTGTGGTCTAAATAACAAACAAATCGAACTTTATCTCTCCATTAGGACTAGTATCACGCTGTGAAGAGTCAATGATAAAACTGTTTCATTGTTAAAGTTTTTGTTGATAAAAACTATTTGGATTTTTTATTACTGACAGGTTCGCGTTTGACAACAATCTCACCTAAGAAAGAAAGAAAGAAAAATGTTTATTTAGGACTCGCACAAAACAAATAAAAAAAAACATAATTATAAGCTTAATATTAAATTTAAACTGTGCGAGGCCAAAAAAGGCCCTATCTCAGCATATGCTGCGATATTTAATAAAAGCTGATAGAAAGCTATGATGTGGCCGACTTTGGAACACACTTGCTTAGAAGTAACGTTTTCACTATTGACTTAAAGGATCCCAGAGATTGGTACCATATTTTGGCCACACCACCAGAAAACCGTGAGACAATCTGGAAATTGGGAACTTAAATGGAAAAAGATCCATTTGACGTAGACCTACACGATGCGGTGGTCTTTTCTATAGCTAACGTTCAGTTGACTAATGGTGAAAACATTGCTGTTGTTCCCGGAGTACTGCAAACACCAGTTTGTAATAAATTTTGATATTATAAACTATCGATATTTTGTGAAAAGATAAATTCTAATACATCATAGTTTACAATAAATAGTTTACAATAAATCCATGTCTCGTAGAAAATAAGGTTTAAAATCTCACGCAGTTTATTGTAAACTAGCAGCATCCCGCGGTTTCACCCGCGTTGTTCCCGTCCCCGTAGTAATACGGGGATAAAATATAAATATATGACACTCCACAATATTGTAGCTTGCTATTGGTTCACCAATAGAAAGCTACAACCGATTTTCAAAATTATTTCAATAATTTTGAAAATCGGTACAGAAGATCCAGAGATTACCCCTTACAACGTAATAAACTCACGAACGTTACCTCTTTATAATATTAGTATACATGTACGGTATTTCCTATAAGGCGTTGACACAGAGATTATTATGACTATTGCCTAGTCAAACTTAAACAATGACGTCATCTTATCTGAAAGCAACCAAGTTTAGGTTCTACCTTTGTCACCGCCATTTCAAACCATGTACCTTTTACAACTACATACTCGCAAGCTCTGAATTGGTATTTAAAGCCGTATTTGTCTAGTATTCGCCCGTGTAGACTGTCTCAATGGCTTGTATAGGTCATTCATATTCATGAGCTATCCGCAGCAGCGGGCTTGGCGAGCTATGTCGCACAAATGCTCACGTGGCGAGCAATCCTGCCACGAATATAGATGCTTCGTGTTTTGTTCGTGTTATTTTCTGTATATTGTCAATTGGAGGTAGGGATGGTTGCGGAATTTGTTCGAAAGAGTTACCGCGGCCCCGGAACGCGATGGGCACAAGAAGGAACACGGGAGGGTTTTAGTCAGTAAAAGTCTGACTCTCCCTACCGCTCCGCCCAGGGCGGGAGGGGTCATTTGATGATTTCCCATCCAAAAAAAAAAAGGTAGGTGAAGGATATAGTCAGTTTCACTTGAAAGAGAAATCTACTTGGAACAGATCCACTCGGAAGCCCACCTACGTAATATTATAAAGCTGAAGAGGTTTTTTGTTCATTTGTTTGGAGTGCACTAATTTCAGAAACTTCTAGTTCCAATTGAGAAATTCGTTTACACGCTACGGCCATAAAGAACGGAGCATCAATGAAAAATTTGGTTAAAAAGGTTTTTTTATCTGTCTTATGTGACGCAGTCGCGGGTTCAAATCCAGCCAGGCGAATTATTTTGTGTAGTTAATTACATCACCACTGTTCTTAAAATGGTGAAGGCAACCATCGTGAGGAAACCGGCATGCCCTAGAACCAACAATTCAGAGACGTGTGGCATTCACCAACTCGCAAAAGGCCCGCGTGGTGGATTACGGCCCATTCAACATATAAAAATTGACGAAGATAAAAAAGCTTCAAAGATCAGGAGTGGGGTATTGTGACGTCACATCGTGGTAAAAACTGTAGCCAGTAGTGACGTCACAATAGAATTATAATTAAAGAAAAAATACGTGTCCAATATCTTTTTTTTTAATCTATCTGATACTATCTTATTGGATCAGCTGTCCGTTTCGTGTCAACAATATTTGTCTAATTTTGGAAACCTGTTCTGAGCACTGTAGTAGATACTGTCTTTTTGGGCAACCAAGTGGAATGGTTAACATGGGCTGACTTATTGGTTGGAATCTTGACAAGGCTTCCAAAATTAAGTTTGTGCTCATAGAATACAACAGTATTTTCCACACTCTCTTGATGTTTCCGCTGTTCGTATGTATGTCTGTATTTCTTTGGGCTGTATCTCGAGAGTTTTTATAATTGAAATAAAAAAAGTTACTCCCCCTCCTAAACAAAAACTTGATGGTTTCGTTTTTGTCCGTAAACTGCAACGTTCATCGCAATATTCCTTCTTAATATGCAAGTATATTTATGTATTTTTTATTGCATCCTTTTCAATCACAAAACATATTCGAAAATTCGTGCAAACCATACTACAGGTTTAAAAAATGGTCAAAAGAATTATGTTATATTCAATAAATGTAGGCACCATAGTACCTGCCAGGGTTGCGAAATTTGTTCGAAAGAGTCACCGCAATCCTAGAACGCAAAATAAATTTGGCGGAACACGGATGGTTTTTAGTAAGAGTCTTCACTCCTTTCCGCTCCATCCACAGCGGAAGAAGTCTTATTTTGTTGATATCCTATACTTAAAAATAGGCATAATAATAAGCATATTGCCCACAGCCCGTACACGTATGCGTCATTGCTTTTCAATCGCTAAAGTATTCATTACTAGGGAAAGGGTTGGCTATTTTTAGACCAAAGCACGTAGCCTAGGTACTATTTTCACTAGCTTTACTATGTATGGCTTTGGTTAGTCGAAGCATGATTTTAATAGAAACCTTTAATTTTTTTCGTCCATTGTTAAAATGAGGACTTTTGTAGCATGTATTTTACATTTAATTCGTGCCCATTTAGGCTTTTCTTCAATAAATCAATGTTTTCTTTCAAATCGGATACTTTTGCAATTAGAACTAAATTGCAGTGGTTTTGATCCCGATTACTTGGCAACCAAATTGGGTTTTTTGGAGTTGTAGAACTTTTTAAGTTACTTTCTAAGGTTTTTACCTTACGACAAAAAAGTGCAATTTCTAAGTAATATCCTCCACTAAAATCCTAATCTGATAATTTTTTGAATTCTCAAAAACGACTACTAACTTTGGATATTAAGTTTCGTAAAATTCAAGCTACATGTTTTCGCAATCATTAATTAATGGCTGGTTTTCCGACATGATTATTACTTTACTTTCTAATTGGTACAGAGTTGAACATTACATCATAAAAAAATTATAAAAAAAGCAATTTCATATCGAAACCATTCATCGCTTTTGCGTAGCTTATTCTGTTTTTACTCCGACATCCTAAAAATTTTCTCTGTACGTCATAACCGCTTTGCTCTAAGCAAAACCGCTCAAACCAAATACGTTTTCCCAAATTTGAATATGGAATATTTTCATAACTCCTCAAAATGTCTGGCCAAACGGCTCCACCAGTGATGGCAGTTGATTTGATCCGTTGCGGAGATGGCCATGAATTTCGGATCCGCTTTCGAAATTTAAATCAGACGGTCTGTTACTAACTTTGGTTGTATATCCTGCCAGTATGAACGATTCGTATTGTGTATTTGTTTCTCACATTTTTCATTATCTACTTTGTAATGAAGTAACTTTGGTTCAGGCATTGTAATAGGCAAATTTAATAAATCATTAGGCTGGTTTTTAAATTAAGAGTTTGGAGTATAAAATGTGTCAGACCATCATCATCTGCCTAGCCTTTTCCCAACTATATTGGGGTTGGCTCCCCGTCAAACCGGATTCAGCTGAATATCAGTATTTTACGTGAAGCGGCTGCCTACCAGACCTCCACAACCGGGTACAACGGTACTTCTTGACAAGACTGGTGTCAGATTTTTCTAGTTTCTGAGAATCCGTAACGACTGCCAAAGATCTCCAATTAACAATAAAATTTGTCAGACCGTTTAATTCAAACTTTTGTCAGTTTGAAAGGCTAAAGAAGAGTAGTTTATTTCAAATTCTTAATTCAAATAGGCTAGTTGAGTCTCCCTAGTATGGCGTTCTAATGCCATCATGATTCTATTAGGAGAGAAAGATGGAGATATAAATGAAATAAATTAAAAAACATTACAAATAGCACTATCCATTTTTTACAATGGATTCACTGATGGTACTTCATCTGGATGGATAGTCGAATAAATCTTTGAAGTTTAATTAATAAGCCTATATTTATTAAATGTACTGATTTGATTTTGATTTTGATTTTTCAAGGTCTTTATTAGTATATAAGGTTTACATTACTGTTTACAAACGATCTTATTCTATTTGTATACAAATCAGATTATTAATCTCGTTACACAGGCTGTTATCGCCTTTACAAACATTAAGCTATATTGTTACTTGATATTAATTTACACATTGATTCAACTTACTTATTTCTAAATGTTCGACTACGAGGTATGTGCAAGTCTTAGTGTGGACCCACATAAGTTTCAAATATTTAAGTTACTAAATGTATTTTATTATATTCTATTATAATAATATAAGGTAAGTAGCGGGTAGTTCGCAAAAAGATTACCCATTCGCCGGCCTTACGAGCGGCGTCGGCTAGTAAGCGAGCTGTCGTCATGATACGTCACGGAGGAAGTAGTGATGGGGCAGTCGGTATCGATTGTATGTACGGGCGTACGGGAGTGTCCTGAGTCTACTTTTACCGATTGACGATATTAGAAAGTTATGGTGTGCTGGGTTTTTGTACAAATAGAATTTACGCGAAATTTTTAAAATGTAATCTTTTATAAACGGGTACTTCAAACGGACATGTAATGTTCTAAGGTTGGTGCGAAATGGTGTGTTATACGATAGTTTTAAGGCTTTATTTTGGATAATTTGGAGTTTGTTATACTTTGTGTCTGTGAGACTAGACCAAACAGGTGCTGCATAAGTTAAGCAAGGTCTTACAAGTGTTGAATAAATAAGCAGTTTGGTTGAGGAACTAAGAACTGATTTGCGATTCAAAATTGGTTTTAATGAATTTAGTGCTTTTGCACCTTTGCTTACAATTAGTTCGGTGTTTTTATTCCAGTTGAGTGTTTTATCTAATATAACACCCAAATATTTGACCGAAGCACGCCATGTAATCTGAAAGTCATCAATTTTTACAAGCCTGGTGGGAAGTGCACGTTTCCTGGTAAACAGAATACCTTCAGTTTTCGTTGAGTTTACTTTAAGTTTCCAGGTTTTAAAATATTTACTGAGTAGTTCCAGTGAATATTGTAGCCGTCCAGTTACTACATCAACGTCTTTGTGTGTCGTGAATGTTGCCGTATCGTCAGCGTAGATGGCAAGTTGTGTGTGAGCTTGTTTAGGTATATCATTCAGGTAAAGTATGAAGACGTATGGACCTACTAGCGAACCCTGAGGCACGCCGGCTGGGATGGTCTTAGGTGCAGAATGGTAATTATCTATATACACGGAGAACGATCGATCTTGCAAGTAGTTCTGGATGAGTTTTACGACACAGAGTGGAACTTCTAATTGAATTAATTTGTGTAGTAGGCCATCATGCCAAACAGAATCAAACGCTTTTTCTATGTCTAATAAAATCATGCCTGTGGAGAGGCCGTTGTTTAACCCGTGGGCTATGTGTTCAGCTACTCTGGCTAGCTGTTGTGTGGTGGAGTGTGAGCTTCGGAATCCAAACTGTTCGGGGATCAAATTGTGTGCAGTTATTTTAGCGAGGCGTGATAGAATAATGGCTTCGAAGAGTTTCCCTATGCTTGGTAATAAACTAATTGGTCGGTAGCTAGATGGGATCGACTGATCTTTCCCAGGTTTTTTAATAGCTATAATTTTAGCGTGTTTTAATTTGCTTGGGAAGTAAGCAGTACGCAAGCAACCATTAAACACCTTGGTCAAATAGACAACAGCTTTCTGAGGGAGGTTTTTCAGTAAGCCATTACCCAGGCCGTCAAAACCAGGCGCTTTCTTTGGCTTTAGTTTATGTAGGAGTTTTCGGATTTCATTAGGCCTAACAAGTGATGGGTAGTCACTCATCTGGTAACAGTCGAGCAGCCTGACTGATGCTTTGACTGCCTCTTCAGTACACGGATCACTGACCCAGTGTTTGGTTAGATTCATATTCTCAAGGAAGGTATTCGCTAGTATTTCACATTGCTCAGGCACTGAGGAAGTGGAAGTATTATTTGACAATTTTAGGGTGGGAATTGAGAAAGATTGATGGTTCAATGATTTTACCACTCTCCATAAGTCTGAATTGGGATTGGTAACTTTAGCTAATTTATTGTTCCAGATATGGTCATTTAGGGTTTGGATTTTAGCCTTGATACATTTCTGCATGTTGTTGACTTGAGAGAAAAGCTGACGTCGTTTATAAGGATCGTGCTCATCTAAGGCCAGCTTTCTAAGACGATTTTTGGTTTTGATATGTGACCTAATTCGTCGGGGGAGTTTATAATTACCGTCACTGGTTAACTTAGGAACAGTTTTATCTCTAGCGTTTAAGATAGATGTGGTTAAATGTTCAATTGCAAGGTCAATTTCCAAAGGTGAGTTAAAAGTAGTTTGATTCAAAGTTATAGACTCATTCAAGTGAGATCTATAACCTCTCCAATCCGCTTTTGTATAATTAAAGATGATACGCGTTTGTCTGTTGACTTTACCACTTGCAGTGAAGTAAACAGGTAGGTGGTTTGACGATAGGTGGTTGATTGCCTGAGGCTCTGACAGGTGATAGACAGAGTTGGCTAGGATAATGTCGGGTGTAGATGGTGTGTGCGTACTATGGTAGTGGACTAAAGTAGGACAAGAAGGAGCAAGGATGTCATATTCATTGCTTATCATGTGATCGAAAAGTATCTCGCCATGGCTGTTAGAGGAAGTACAGTGCCAGTAAGGGTATTTGGTGTTCAGATCACCCATTATTAGCGCTTTCGAATGGAAATGAATAATTTTGTCTAAGTCTGTAGGTAGAATAGCTAGGTTCGGCGATTGATAAGCTGAGATAAAAGCAATTGGCTGATTTGATAAAGTAACTTGTATTCCGACACATTCAAGGTTTTGAGTGATAGGTAAACTAAGTGGGGCATGCTCAATGTCTGACTTGACTAGGATGGCAACTCCCTGACCGAGTCCATCAGGTTTCTTATCGCACCGATAACAGGCAAAGCCCGGAGTGTGTAATTTTATATTGGGGGATATTCTAGTCTCTGATAAAGCTATGATATCAATAGAAAGCTCGCTTACCAGATCCAGCAGTTCTGTGAGTTTAGAGCGAATGCCATCGGCATTCCAGTATAAGATTCTTACATATTGTGTTCTACACATATTGACCAAGATGAGTTAGAATTAGAATGACTTTATCCATCATATTGGTACATCCTAGAAATTGGCTTTTGATAGTTTTTATGGTCATCAATATGGCTAACATATCAGCTGTGGCTGGATCTTGATCGCTATCTGAAACGGTGACCTTTTGTGTATTGGTGGCAGCAACGAAGTTCCAAGGTCGCCCGTCGACAACGTTTGTTTTCAGTGGAGGCTTCATGGTCCTGGCGGCGTTGAGTTGATCTTGACGTTTTCGCAAGATTTTTAAATAATTTTCCCGTTCTATGCATTGACGATAGTTAGCTGGATGATTTCCACCGCAGTTACAACACTTGGCTGGTTGATCCCGGTTCTTTTTGGGGCACTCCTCGGTTTTGTGGGGATCGGTACACTTCACACAGCGGGGCGCTAAGTTGCAGTTGGAGGACGAATGGCCGAAACCTTGGCATCTATAACACTGAGTACCATAGCGATTGTTGCTTCGGTATTTTCTAATTTGTACTACTGTATTACAAAGGAGTCTGATCAGTCGAAATTTGGTGAAATCAGCACCAGCTGGCAATTGGACCAGAAAAGGAGGGCAGTAAGAAACTTTTTCTGCAGGTAGTTTCATTTTACGAACAATGACGTTCTCGAACCCAAGTGAGGCAATTTCGGCTGGAAGTGCATCCTCGACGTAGCTAGGAAGACCGAAGATAACTGCTTTGTACAACTTCTCATCCTTTCGCGAGTAAGTGTGAAATGCTATGTCCTGAGTACGCAGACCTTCTTTGATGGCTTGATGACTTTCAGAGGTGTGGCAGATAACAGCTACTCGATTATTACGTCTGTATTGCAGATGAAAATTTTTCGAGTAAGCCGAGATTGTGGTTCTGATGAACTCGTGCGTCCAAGTAGGTTTTATGTCTAACACGATGGGAGGTATGCGAGTGGGCTTTTTTATGACAGCATCACGGAGTCTTGCGCTTGAGTCAGCAGCCGATGATTGGTTGCCAGGCAGATTGATGAAGCGGTTGTTTGTCTTGATTGGCTCAGGTAGGGGTTGTTCGGCTTGACGCGCTGTCCTTTTGGGAATTTTCCATTCACTGGTTGTAATAGGTCCTTCGAGAGGGCATTTACCAACAGAGTTGGAGCGTGTCAGAAAACGATCCATATCGACAACTTTTTATCGAGCGCATTCCCATCACTAGTGGAGAAGCGGAGTAAGAGGGTAGGAATTATAGATAAGACGTGCGAACGATACAAGCGCGCACGCCGAACTGATTAACGAATTAAATGTACTGCTCTAAGATCAACTACTCCCTAAATAATAGTAGCAGATGATAAATTCATAGTCTCTCTTTCATGAATAAATAACAAAGTATTTTATATTTTATTCGTAAGCAGTCCATAAATATTTCAGCACAGATAATTCAGCCTTTCACAGATAATGGAAGCCTTGCAAGTATCGAATATTTTCGTCTCGATCTGTCTATATTGACAATATCTGACATTATCTACGTAATCTCTGAGATTGGTCTGTGTGTCTGTTTCTATATAGACAAGTTGGGAACAATAAAAATTCATGGTAGAAACAATTCTGTGTTATATTTATTCATTGGGATATTTCATGCGTTATATTATATTGCAGACAAGCTTCGGCTGACATGCTATTTCCAGAAAATAATATCACAATGAGACTTTTTTAGTCTCGTTGTGATCACAATAGGGATGTTTCCTGAGAAATAAAAATATGACCTTTTTAGTCCGTCAGTTAGATTATCGGAAAATACTGGACACGTAGTTTTTGCTTTATCAAGTCTATAAAAATTGACGAAGATAAAAAGCTTCAAAGATCATGAGTGGGGGCTTGTGACATCACGGCGTGGTAAAAATCGTCGCACGAAGTGACGTCATACGGATTTTCAACGCACTATATCGTCTTCGCTTTTTGTTTACGTGAAAAAATAAAAATACGTGTCCAATATTTTTGGGAAGTCTATCTTACGGACTAATTAGATTTTTTTAAGCAACTACCCTATTGGTAAAGTGTAAGAAGAAACACAACACAGACAGTCAAAAGGAGCGACTTTACAATATTTATGGGAGAGAATAATTTTGATATAGAAACAGAATACACGATGGAATAGACGCATCAACTACATAATTATATGCATTGCTTCTAGACCTTATATCATATCTGTTAGCTAGACTGGGGACATAAAGATCAGATCACAGTGCATAGAATATAGCGACAATTCATTGTGTAGTACAATCTTAAAGGGTAAGAACATAGATAATGTCTGGTATCGCTAAAAGTGTCTAGAGAACTTAAGTGCGTATACGCCAAACGGCATTTCATACAAATTTCCAAGTCGTTATTTTTCGAAATGACTGAACCGATTTAAATGAAACTTCACACATATAAGCAGGATACATAGGTCTAAAAAGTTAGTGGAAAAAATTTTCGATATATAGTGTTACAGTTAAATTAGACCCATTTTAAATTTTCCATACTAACATAAATTTCCAGTAATCTTTTTTGAATAAGACATTTCGAAAATGTTTTTAACTATCTTTTTAGACCTGCGCATCCATGCATATATGTGTGAAGTTTCATTAAAATCGGTTCAGTCATTTCGCAAAATAGTGACTTGAAAATTTGTATGAAAGGCCATACGGAGTACACGCTCTTAAGTGAAATTCTATAAGTAATAGCGATTGTCGAACAGCCTCAAATGTGTGAGATTGACATACACGGGCATTTTTGTTAAGTTAACGTTCAAAGAATGCTAGCACTCAGCCTAATTTGAATGCTTAAATGACTTTTGACCACCAAAATGTCACGCGACTCTTCGACAATCGATCCCGTTTATTAAATGTCACTAAACCTAGAGCTTCTTTGTTCAGGACTTTTAAGTGGCTACGCTGGGTAAGCGATTACTATCAACTTTCATTTGATCTACTGACCCTTAATATTTTGTCAGTATCCCGCAGGGGCGTGCGCTCCATATAGGCAATTAGGCTAAGCCTACCCTACCATAGCAACGGATAAATAAAACAAATGTATTTATTGTAACTATGCAATAAAATAAAACAAAAATATTTAATAACTCATAACGCCTAGTATAATGCTTATAGCAACTTCTCGCCCCGCGCCCGTGCGTGTGACGTATTTCAAATTACGCTGTTCCTACGAAACGGTTCACATAGGCCACAATACGGAGTGCCTTATTTCAATTGATAAATTTATGCATGTGTGCAAATGTTCTTGTGTATGTACGCTCATAATTTACACACACATGTATAAATTATGGGCGTTTTCTAGGCTCGCTGGAGCCCACTACACGGGTCCTGATTGGTTCACCACACAATTCAAGGACAAGTAGTAAAATTTTATGAATGGAAATCGCTTAACAGGGTTGCCAATTTGAGAATAATAATTTCCTTAATAACTTATAGATATAGTTTAAAAAAACTGGTTAGTATTATCAAAAGTATAAAATGTACAAAATAAATGTTAAGTTGTAATTAATAACCCTCTAAATATAATTAAAAACCGCAAGAATTTAACTTTTCTCCCCAAATTTTCCAAACTTAATTTGAGAATTTGGTTTAAAGGGAATTAGAAAAATAAAATTGGCAACTCTGTTGACATTGACATTGACAATTGTCAATTTTGGCGGGTTATGATGTATAACCCGGCAAAATGTCATTACATGTCATTCTTAAAGATTACGATAGGACCATGTAGCATTTTTTTTTGGAAGTGTATTGATTGTCTTTTTAAATGATATTTTTGCAAGAAAAAGAGAAGCCATATTGTTGATATTGTTTCATGTGACAAGCAATAGTCGTTCGAATATTTTGTTGTTGAGTGTTATAAATCATAGTGCATTGATTTATAAGTAATTCGTTTTGAGTCATAAAGTAGTGTAAATATTAAAGTTTAGTTATTTGTTTACATACTTAAAAATGGTCCTAAATTGTGAAGTTTGTGCTGACAATGTGTTTGTTAGAGATTAAAAAAAGGTAAGTTTTCACAGCTATCGTATAATGATAAGATTCAAGTTGTTTCTAAAGGTAGATGTATACCCGAGTTACGAGAATTAACTCAAAAATAATTCATCTCGTACTCGTCATTTCAATCCTCAGAGTTATGAAACATATAACTGGCTATGTGTGTACGCACAAATTATTTTGTTTTGTGCATTTTGTTCAATACTTCTAGAAAGAGTAGTTTGTATCGTCAGAATATCGTGATTTGAATTTGGTGAGTTTTTAAAATTATATGTTTCTCATCGTTCCGTATCGTGATTTCAACCCAGTAGAATGTGGTGAGCTTTTTTTTTGGACATTATGTCTGGCCTACCCTTACTCTAGAACCACTGCACGCCCCTGGTATCCCGGTGTTTCCCGGCCACCGTAGACCGTAGAGTCTGTGAACGACGAGCGTTGGGTGGCTCGCCGTTCGATAGCAACCAGGCCCGGTTCGAAGGCGCGTCATGTTCCACGCGTGCCTTGAAGATCGGTCAGCATAGTAGTCGGTTCCCGCTGAGACAAGTGCCTTCCAGGGTTGTGGAATATGGTCGAAAGAGAGACCGCGGCCCTGGAACCGCCCAGAGCGAAAAGGCAATGGGTAGCCCAACAAAAAATATTTATCTTCCAAATACGTTTCCACAAATCGCTGCCGCTCATCACTGCGTACATAACCACAATCGTCGCCACATTGTCTAGCATAAGCAGGGCGCGGATTTAACCGCTGCGCGGATAAACCCCTTCGGATATTCAAGGTACAGCGGATATATCCAGCTATATTCCGTTTTACGGCGGCGTCAAGCCATTCGCTGTATACTGCATATTGGGAACACATATTGTTAAGCAAATATCCTATGCGACAGGCCATCTCTAGTTTATGTTTTCTCATCTTTTGCCGCCTTTGCCTCGAATATATTAAGGTGATGTTGATTTTTTTTTTGTGGTTGCGACTGGGAATGTTTAGTTTTTGTTAAGATTTTTTGCTGACATGTTATTTTCTATTTCAAGTAGAAGTTAATTATTTTGCTGTGTATTGGGTATTAATTCTAAAATAATCACTATAAAAAATACTTTTTACAAAAAAATACAACCGACTTTTACACAAAAAATCAAAAAAGTGCAAAATAACTTTAATTTCGGAACTCGGTGTTGGTGGTTGCTTTTTCGTTTTTTGAACACCGACTTCCGAAATTAAAGTTATTTTGCACTGTTTTTTTTATTTTTTGTGTAAAAGTCGGTTGTATTTTTTGTAAAAAGTTTTTAATTTTTCACTTTTTAGTGGTACCTACATCCCCTCCCCTCCCCCCACCTAAACGAACCAATCACATTGGTGTAAAAAAACGCACTGCTCCTTTGCAGAGTAAACTAAGAGGTCGTCAATGTAGACAATGTAGATATTTTTTTTAAATTTTTCGAAAACCGCTTGGTCGATTTCGATAAAATTTTCATGGGACCATTTGGGAAGTATACCCTTTCCAACAAAAAAAGAATTTTTCAAATCGGTTGACAAGCGACGGAGTTATGCGCGAACAAACATAAAAAAAAAATACAAACATCCGAATTGAGAACCTCCTCCTTTTTTAGAAGTCGGTTAAAAACAATATAATTTTTATGACAACTGGTTTCTTACAAGACCGATAGTGCTGACAATGTGATATAATAGTGTGTGGAGAAAGGTTTAAAAGTAAGTAAATGGATAAAAAGGTAAGTAAGTTAGGCTCTTCGAATCTGTGGTACGACAGTTTGCCTAGTCATAGCCACTTTTACAAGGCCTATACCCCAGTATAGGAGATGGAGCCTCAGCGATAGGATAGGATATTGCCCACAATATCCTATCCTATCGCTGAGACCTATTCTGCGACATAGAGGGCTTTGTAAACAAAACTGACCTCTGCGTTAAAACTGAAGACCCCGTCGATAGTATTAGATAAACTTACGTTTAATTATTACTAGCTGCCGCTCGCGGCTTCGCCCGCGTGAATGTCGAAAATTATCCCAAGGTAACATACTCCTGAGATAAAAAGTATTCTATGTGTTATTTCAGACTATAATCTACCTCTGTGCCAAATTTCATTACAATCCATTCAGTAGTTTTTTCCATCCATCCATCCATCCTTAAAAACTTTTGCGTTTATAAATCGATGTCAATATTATTTATATTAAGAAGAACTAAATTACATAAATCTATGGAATACAATAAAAGGGATACAATAATGGATTACAATAAAAGGGAGACAGACTGTCTGCAAAATATAATATGTAAAGAAAGTTCATGTACTCCAAAACATGTTATTTGTATAAACAATAAGCATGACTGTCTATATTTAAATTTATGAAGAGCTTTTACGAAGCATAGCGAAGTAAAAATCGTCAAAATACACAAACATATAGAAAACAAAGACAAAGAAGTCATTGACTTTTAAAAGAAAGACGCATTTGTTCAGCTGCAAAGTATCTACGCGTAAGCGTCTACGATTTTTTTCAATCAGATATTTTTCTTTGTAGTTTTACAATCCATTAATAATTTATTACTGTACTAAAAAAAATGTACAATCACTCATGAAATATAAAATCATACAGCAAAAAATACTTTCAAAGAAAAAAATGATACTTTTGCAACTAAGCATAGTGCTCGTTTATATTACTTTGTGTTGATAGTTTTGGACATTAATCACAAAACATCGGCTTCATAATCAGCCTTTTAATGTTCCCACTGCTGGGACACAGACCTCCTCTCTAGGAGAGGAAATGGCCCAGAGCGCATTGGTGAATGTCACATGTCATCGAATTTTTGGTTCTAGGACATGCCAGTTTCCTCACGATGTTTTCCTTTACCGTTTTGAGAGCAGTGGTGATGAAATTATTTACACAAAGTAATGTGCCTGGCTGGGTTTAAACCCTCGACCTACAATTCGTAAGTCGGGGCCGTTACCACTCGGCCACTACTGCTCAAGCATCGGCTTAGTCAAGGTCAAAATAAAGTAGCCGTGCGAGCATGCGTGTTTGTAATTGTGACATTAAGAGACATGTTTGACGGTAACTCGGTGTATGTAGACATCGAGTGTACGGTGTAGCGTTCTTATCTGTTTTCACCTTTAAAGTATCAAAGTATATTGTAAATTATTTTGAAGCGTAAGAGGTAAACTATTTATTTATTGTACACTTTACGCACACAAATGCTCCGTGGTGGACTTAATTAAATGCGCATACTTTACTACTCATGCCAGTTTATATTTATGTAAATACAAATGTCAAGTTTGCTGAACTTGTTTATCTCTACTAATATTATAAAGAAGAAAGATTTTTATTTTTGTATGTAAGGAATAAACTCAAAAACTACTGGACCAATTTCAAAAATTCTTTCACCGTTATAAAGCTACATTCTCCTTGAGTAACATAGGCTATATTTTATCCCCATATTCCCACGGGAACGGGAACTACACGGGTAAAACCGCGGGGCGCTGCTAGTTACATATAATTAGCAGTAGGACTAAATTCTAGTTTTTCCTAGACCTATTCTCCCGCAAAAATTTCCGATCAAACAAATTTAAAAGGCGATTCCAAGGTACCCAACGAACATTCTTATCCTAAGCTCTTATCCTTTTATCAAGATTCTATGCGGTGACAATGGAGCACATTGGCTGCACGATTCTTTGGCAAATGGTGCATCGGAGGTGTCAATTTACACTGTAGTGCTAATGCTGGTCCCGTTTTGCCTTTGTTCCGCTTTAAAATATGATTTTTTGTTCGAAAGATATCAGTGCTGGCAAATCGACCCAGTCCTCGTGTTCTAGAATTAGGCTTTCGTAATACTAAAGTTTGACCCGCTGTGAACCAAAATCACTTAAATTGATTATCATGATTAACAATTATTAGCGTTATCAGATAAGATATTTCCAAAGTTGCGACGCTTTGGATCGCATTCGTTCTTCCTTCGATCGATTTCGAAGTGTTACGTGTTACGCGTCATCATTGTAATTAATTAATTTACGAAGAAGTGATTTTGGAGGTCTAATCCCCTTTTTTTAGATGGGAAATCATCAAATGACTTCTCCTGCTCTCTCACCCAGAGCAGGAGAAGTCATTTTCAACTTAGGTAATATCTTCAACCAGCATATAACCAACATTACTTAAAATTACATTTTAACCATCAGGTTAAAATGTAATTTTAAGTAATGTTGGTTGTTTACAGGCTCTCAATTATCGTAAGCGGTGAGGTGAAGAGGTGCCATTGCTTCCATCGCGAGAAGAATTTGGGTGAGGTTGGCACAGGAAAGGTGAAAGTAGGCGCACAGGCAAAATTTTTAGTGGGTGCAGACCCCGCATAACCATGTCGTCTCCCCGGACGGCATAGCATGCGTTAGGCAAAAGTTAAAAGTAACGTGGGCATTGGCACATTTAAAGACACTTTCAGCAGTAATAGAAGAACGGCTTTGGATGACGATGATTATTGGAAAATAAGGCTATAGTTACATTTTATCCTATCCATCCCCTTAGTGTTATCCATGAGTCACATACTTCACAAACATTTTGATTAACATTGGCAAGTTCAATAGCAAATTGCTTTTTAAATTAACAAGTGCTTTCAATCTCAGAATATAAATTGGCGAAAATCAATTTCCTTTCTTACAAAGACTTCACCTTCAAAGTAAATTAAATAAAACATAGGTATACATATTAACTATCACTATAAAGAACCAAATAAACTACTAGATTTACGAAGAAAATCTGCGTACAGTGAAAAAATTCAATTGATTTGGACCCAACTCAATACAAGGTAATGAAACCAATTGTATTCAAAATGGCCGCCGAACATAATACCAGTAACAGTAAATGGAAAAAAATAATAGAAATGCAAATGTTACACACAGTTATGTAAACTTTATTAAAGGTTTTCAAATTATCTGAAAACTAGCTGCTGCCCGCGACTTCGTCCCCGTGGAATCCCCGATTTTAAAACATTCTTTGTCGCTGCTCCGCTCCTATTGGCTTAAGCGTGATGTTATATAGCCTAAAACCTTCCTTGATAAATGGTCTATTCAACCCAAAAAGAATTTTTCAATTCGAACCAGTAGTTCCTGAGATTAGCGCGTTCAAACAAACAAACAAACAAACAAACAAACAAACAAACAAACTCTTCAGCTTTATAATATTAGTATAGATTGTATGGGCTTGTTTGATGTGAAAACGAAATAGTAATCGCTGCTCGTATTGACAATGGTCGTGATAGAAAATAATCAACAAGAAAAAGTCGGTTAAAAATACTCAATTTCCGATGCAATTTTTTGCATCGGAAATTGAGTATTTTTAACCGACTTCTAAAAAAGGAGGAGGTTCTCAATTCGGATGTTCGTATTTTTTTTTATGTTTGTTCGCGCATAACTCCGTCGCTTGCCAACCGATTTGAAAAATTCTTTTTTTGTTGGAAAGGGTATACTTCCCAAATGGAAAAATAAAAAACTTTTTACAAAAAAATACAACCGACTTTTCCACAAAAAATCAAAAAAGTACAAAATAACTTTAATTTCGGAAGTCGGTGTTCAAAAAACGAAAAAGGAACCACGAACACCGAGTTCCGAAATTAAAGTTATTTTGTACTTTTTGATTTTTTTGTAAAAAGTTTTACTAGATATAAAAATCACAATTCTATTTAGTCCGTCCGTTCGATTTTCCAAAAAATATTGCAAAAATATTTTTTTTGTCATTTCAATTCGTAACAAAATCTACACTAATATTATAAACAGGAAAGATTTATTTTTTTGGTTGTTTGTTTGCATTAAATAGGCTCCGAAACTACTTGAGCGACTTTGAAAAATCCTTTCACTGTTGGGAAGCTGCACTATCTCCGGTGAACATAGGCTATATTATATCCCCATATTCCCACGGGAACGGGAACTACGCGGATGAAACCGCCTGAAGAACTGAACCAAGTTCAGTTCTTCGGATGAAAGTGTATTTTCGATGTAAAAAGCTACATTATCAGCAAGTCACATAGGCTTTATTTTATCCACGTATTCCCATGGGAACGGGAATTACGCGGGTGAAACCGCGGGGCGCTGCTAGTAATACTATACAGTTGTAGGATTTTTTATTTATTTATGCTGATAACTGTTTTCTGATGACACGTCATACTGTTGTTTCATTCAATCACTCGAAAATAGAATATGTTTCACTGAAAATTTACTTTCATCTGAAGAACTTAACCAAGGGTTAGACTCATCTCGCTGTAATAAATTACTGCAGAACGAATTGTAGAAGTAGCATGGGTACTGCTTTAGGAAGCCAAATAGACGTAACTTAAAAAAAAAACTAAATAACTGTTTTTTTTTTATAGATGCGGTCAGAAACCAGTTTTAAAAATATGACACCTGCTTGTCCAGCAGCTTAGTTAGCAGCTACGCCTTCGTTATTATCGGATTTTTAAATTTTGTATCTTGGAATAAAAAGTATTCAGTGTTCTTTTGCAAAGTCAAATCTATCTTTATTTCCATCTACCAAAATTCATTCTTTTTTTTCGGCCGTATAAAAGGGAAAACGTAAGGAACACGAAAAGAAACAAACACATCTATTAAAAGTTACTAAAAGTAAAGATTATGGTGAAGTTAAATTTTTACAAAATAAAAACTCCGTTTTTATCGAAATGCACTTTGGTCAAGTTACCGCTTGGTGGCTTCCGAGGGTAGCATAGTTCAAGCCACCCACAAATTAGACGCTGACTCACAAAAGCTTACCGTCTAACATTTTGCCAACTCATTTAATTCCGTTTAGTTTCAATCGCAAAAAAACTTACAAGAGAAAGTTAGCCTTTGCTTCGAGAAGAAAAAAACACTAACGTTTCCAGACTGAGACTCTAAGAATTACACGAACCCTTTCTTTTTACATAATTAGACCGGTATTTTTCTGTCTTTCATTGTACTGTTGACGATAGTCTTAAGTGCCATAAAAACTATGAAATTTGGCAATAAGTAATTTTTAACAGACGCTTTTACCAATGGATTACCCTTTATTTGGGAAATCTTCTATCGACTCTTATTGAACCCACCTGTGTTCCTTCAAATACTCTTTTGACTCTTTCGAACAAATTTCATAACCCTGGCAGGCACGGCCCTAGCTAGATATAAGTGCTGCGGAAATTGTTCGAAAGAATTAAAAAAAAGGATCACCATTGGATTTTAGTTAGTAAGAGTCTGACACTCCCTTCCGCTCCATCCAGAGCAGGAGAAGTCATTTGATGATTTCCCATCCTAAAAAAGGGGGTTAGACCTCCAAAATAACTTCTTCGTAATTTCATTGATTACAATGATGACAAAATTCCACAATTATGTCACGCGTAACTCTTCGAAATCGATTCTCTTCGTTTTTATTTATCGTTAGCACAAACAGAATTATAACCCTTCACAGTTATACTCAACCATTCCAATTCAGAAAGCCAATCGTGTCATTGAAACCGCAGAATAATAATTACTGAAACTGATACTGGAATTAAGGCTGACATAGACGGCGGGGCGTAAAGAAGACGGTTCAATTAGTGGTTCGAACGAGTGGTCCAATTAACCCCACTCTCCCGCGAGTATAGCGAGCCACTCTATTAGCTTTTGATCTATTTGTTCTGTGGAACATTTTGGCTGTTGTTAAGGTCAGAAATTGAGCTTGTTTTAATTGAGGGTTAAGTTAAAAGTTAACTAGGGTGTCGGTTAGGTTGTTAGCTTTTTGAATTATTGGTAAGGTAGGTTTGTTTCTGTTTGTTAATTTTACTCCCTAATTAGTTTGTAATTTCGTTAAAAGAGCTCCGTATCTCAAAAAGAAAAAACCATTTCGTTCCTTTTGAGATACGGAACCCTAATTAGATTACGTCGTGGTCCGTTTGTCGGTCTGTCGCGACCCTTTTTATTCGAGAACTCTGCGGTTATCATATTGAAATTAACATACATAGGTCGTATATTGGAGCTCTAAAAATATCAAGCTTCTAAATCAACGCAATAAAAAGATACCGCAATTTATGGGGCATTTTTTTGCGATATATTTTAGCACTCGCATGTAAATCAAAACTTAGGGGTACCTCCCGTTGTTAGGATTGCGGAATTGGTTCGAAAGAGTCACCGCGGCCCTGGAAGGCAAAGGGCACAAGAAGGATCACGGGTTGGTTTTAGTCAGTAAGAGTCTGACACTCCCTTCCGCTCCACCCAGAGGGGAGAAGTCATTTGATGATTTCCCATCCAAAAAAAAACATAGTATATAGGTATAGTTACACGTACTTATTTCTAAATAAATGTGGTCGAGAATACCATAATAGGGATGTTTCCTGAATAAAACAATATGTATTTAATCAGTCAGTTAGATTATGGAAAACTATTGGACACGTATTTTTTTAGCAAAGGGTAGGTACCTCCCGTTGACCTAGAATAATGAAATTTATCAAGCTAATGCATATAATTAATGGAAAAGTCTCAACATTGATCATTTTATTTTTCAAATTTTACCACTTTTTTTTTGCGATGACAAACTTATATTTTTGCAGTTGAAGAAATGACTGTGAGATATATAGACCATCGTACTTATCGTATAATGAGATATATACATAATTCCTTGCATAGTTTATAAACTTTAGTAGGTAACGTATACTCAGAAAAAATTGACACAAATTTCCCGAACGCCAAGATAAATAGTTTGTCTTGGCGTTCGGGAAATGTATGTATCTACATATATACGGAACCCGCGGTACACGAGTCAGACTTACACTTATCTGTATTTTTTTAAGATATTATAGTAGATATTTATGCTTGGGTAATTTTTATTCAAAAGTAACAGACTCCGCTATGTACCAATTTTTTTTCACCTATGAAAAGCTTCATTATCAGCGAGTAACATAGACTATATTTTATCCCCATATTCCCACGGGAACGAGAAATAAGCGGGTGAAACCGCGGTGTTATACATACATGGGTAAATTATTTGATTTCCCAATTTATCAATAAAATGCAGAAGTTATCTGTTAGTGTTCCAAGTATTCAAGCGTTACGTGCCACTATTAAGGCAAGGGAGATAGCGGCATTCGTTACCATTAGCGCCATCTAGTATCGAGTAGCAGAACTACTAGAGTCAAGAACCTTTGAGACTTTTATGTGCTAGAACGTCATAGAATTCTTGAAGCCCAGTCAGTCGCGACCGATATGTACGCGAACTTTCTAGATCTTTCTACGATCGACGTTCTGGAAATAACCTGCCTGCATTTACACTGACCGAGTTAGTATTGGATTAGCAATACAAGCGATAACTTCGACAGAGCTTCAACTGCGAATTAAAGTGATTATAGTGCTATTGTATTTAATTATTAGTGAGTTTAAAGTTGTAATTAGTGTTGTATAGTTAAAGTGTATTTTTTGGCTAGTTAATCGACTGTTTTTATCATCACGAACCCAAAGCTCGTAACACAAGCCACATTAGCAAAGTCGGTAGACTTTGGTCCACCACAGAACACAAAAATGTTAAGTTCTAACATGTTAGTTTTGTGTAGCTTTTAATTTGCGTTAGGTTTTAAGCCTAGACCACGTTTCCCTTCGGCCCAAACTTCAGTACTCCACGCAAATTACAAAGTACATTCTGTCTAGCTCGGTGAGACCCATCCAGTTGTACCACAGTTCATTTGTACCAGTTCGAGACGAAACCACATGCCAATACAACAGCTGGGATTCGTCCCACGCTGCAAGACTAGTCTAAAGTGACCTGGATTTTGGAACAGTGTTGTACTTTTGAGAAGATTGAATAGAATATTGGAAATAGGTGTCTGATTGAATACAGTAGTGAAGTTTTATTTTAACTATTTACATGGTAATATTTTTTAACTTAGCCCGATATTTCGGATTTTTTCCTGTATCATGGGTGCGTTTACAAACACACATACACCAACAGCCAGACCCGGAACATTATCTGTAGATCGTACAAATAATTGTGGTCTGTCACTGCCTGCTCAGTTACCGGACTACCATTTCATAAACTGAAATAACTTAAAGTATAAAAAGGGGAGTTCTGCATATATATACATACATACAACATACTTGTATATGTACATTTTGTTTACTTAGTTTCTGTTCTACCAGTCTTTTATTTTGACAGCCGACCATAACGCTCGCCCGCGCGTTCCATCATTTGTCTATGATATCGACAAATGATACTGGAGCACTGGGCCATTGAGCGTAGGTCGATGTTAATTTATTATTTTGTTGTATGTGTATATTATACTTTTTATATGTCTCATATACAGATACATTAGTCTATACCTACCCATTATTTTATTTGTATTTATTTAATATGTTTCTTTTAAGTAGGTATGTGTGTCGTGAGTGTTTCCATAGCATCATAGGCCCTATCAGTACACCAGTGCTGTGGTATTTATTTGTTTTTAAATATCGTAGCATATGCTGAGATAGAGACTTATTTTGGCCTCACAAAGTTTAAAATTAATGTGAAGCTTTTAATTATTTTTTACTTTTTTTGTGTTTGTTTTGTGCGAGTCTTAAATAAAAAAATATATATCTTTATTTCTTTCTTACATAAACCTATACTTCTCACACAATTTCAAAGAGGTGAGGAGAAAAAGGGATCTTGCTTACATAATCCAACTCCTCTAAATGTAATTAAGGACCAAAGCACTTTGAGATCCACGTTCTTAATTAGAAACTCATAACCTAATGTAAAAATAGGATAAACGAGATTATGTAGAAAATGAAAAGGATGGAAAACATCGAAACGAGATGTTAATGTGGTCTCTTTTATTTTTCAAATTTAAATTAGAATATATTTTAAATATACTATAAGCGAAACGTGAAAGCTTGATAAAAAGAAAAAAAAACTGTTAACAAAAGCCGAAGTTCTCATGATCTCCAGACACTCCAATATTTATTTCTTAATTGCATCATTCGTCGGTAGCTTCAAAAATATGAATAAAATTGTCACCATTTTTAGCTATAAAATGAACGTAAAAAACATGTACATACTCTAAAACCGAGTGATGAAAAAGATTCCGAAATATAACAGGGATAATAACAGCTTATACATAGAAGGATCTCGTGGAAAAAATAACAGCCGTACGGGTCGATCTTCAAGGTTAAGCAACGCTTGCCAAGGTTGATCTGTGGATGGGTGACCATCTTAACATACCGAGTTTCCTCCGTGCCTCGGCAAGCACGCTAAGCCGTTGGTCCCGGCTGTCATTTGTAGATCATTGGCAGTCGTTACGGATTGTCAGAAACCGGTACACCTGACTCGAGGCTTGCCAAGAAGTATCGTGTTACCCAGTATTGGGTTACGGAGTCTTGTAGGTGGCGGCTCCGAAAAGTATTGGTATTCAGCAGAATACAGTTTCACTGGATGTAGACCCATAGTATAGTTGGGAAAAGGCTAGACAGATGATGAGTTAGACTTGGTGTAGACCATTCAACATATTACCAAGAAGGTAAATAAAAACAAAAAAGAACATAAAATATGCATTTACTAAGCTTCATGAAATATTCGGTAATATCTTTCACTCATTACGGACATATAGGGGTTATCATTTTACCTGGCTAAGATAATCCTATTGATGTCCAAAACCTCAACAGAGTGCTGAAAAGCCGTTTACCCGTGTGGGGACAACCCGGATATAAATGAGAGATTTTCCGGGTGTAACGTCCAATCTGTAGGTAAGTTTCCGGTTATAATCCGGGTACAATTTTGATGTTAAAAAGTGCTTACGTGACCCGGTTAACCAGATTGCTTTTGCTTTAACTCTTATATTTTATTTATTTAAAATTATATTAGCTTACATATAGAATAGAGTTTATTTAGGCTTAAATAAAAACGAGTGATACTTTGTGAAATGAATAGGATAAGAAGATTTGTTGTTTGAACTTTGAAATTTTAGTATAATCTGCTACGAGTCTTTGATCCTCTTGAATGAAATTATAGTAAATTCAAAATAGCTTTGAGTAAAATATAATCTTTAATAAATTAACCTTTAATTTATTTTAGCATTAAAGAAGAGTCTAAGTGGTTTATAGCATGACTATTAATATTTTGTGACTCGTGCAGCATCCTACTATCCTACTAATGTTATAAACGCGAAAGTTTGTAAGTAAGGATGGATGTTTTTTACTCTTTCACGCAAAAACTAGTGAATAGATTTGGATAAAATTTGGCACACAGATGGTTTATAACAAGGATTAACATATAAGATAATTTTTACCCCAATATTCCAACGGGATCGAAACTTATGCGGGTGAAACCGTGGAGCGCTGCTAGTACAAAATATTAATAAAAAAGCATTCTCATCCAATTTATATTCCAACGCATCTTGAACTTACTTAAAATTCAATACACTCTCAAGATTGCCATCAACACATAAAAAAGAGAAAAATAAACAGTTTGATAAACTGTAAATGGTCCGCCATCCTTAATCAAGTAGGTACTTAATTTAAATTGACGTCGCTCGATAGCTATTGGCGAATGTTTATAGGTACTTTCAGGTTTAAGTGGGCTGTTAAGCCCTTCCATACTTAGTCTAAATCAATCAGGTCTAGATTGGGTAAGGTGTTCACTGAAAATCAGCACCGTGCGTGTGGACCAACTACGCGCTGTGTAGGTTTGTTGCAACCGGCACGAGGTACATAAGTCCATCTTCTAATTTTGAATATTGATTAGAATTCCTTTCTGGCCAGCCCAGCCATATGCAAAGGAAAAATAAAAAAATAGCCAAACTAAGCAAATGCTTATGAATGACAAAAAACAATTTGTGCTTTTGGTATTGTTACCAAAATCAGACACTTTGCAAACGACTTGTTAAGAGTAATAATAATAATCTTTAATAATCTTTATTAAAAATCTTTTACACAATATAGTTACAGATTAATAGCCACAAGTAATCTTAAATAAAATAATTATGTTAGTATCCAACAAATAACTATGTGTTTAACTAAATTATCAATATTTCAGGACGTATGGTAAATTTATTTTAAACCTACAATTATGTATGATTAGCGACTTTCCTGAGCTAGGTTTATAAAACCTGTGTTTCAGGTCATCACTTAACAAGACTAATCATTTATGGTGCATGAATACAAAAATTAAAGAATAACAACTTACGAATTAAACCTTACAATTATACTAGAACTTCCAATAGCTTCTCTGTGTCTGTGTAATTGAGTCTGAATAGATACTCTGATATCAATTTTCTACATTGAATGTAATTTACGCTATATATATCTAACAATTTGTTTAGCTTATTGTATAAAAAAGGTCCTAAAAATACGTAAAATCTATGGGCAAATGCATGTCTTGTCTGTGATTTTATGCAAACCAAATCTTTCCTCCTCCTGGTTGAAGATACTGGGTCAAAAGGAAGCTCAGAGTGCTGATGAAGTATGATGTGCATTATAAATAGTTGACGTACTGTTAGTATTTTGCATGCTGTGTATAACTCGTGTGTGGGAAATCTAAAAGGTCGGAAGGTTGCAACCTTTAGTATTGCTCTTTGAGCACGTTCTAGAGGAAGTAAGATAGTCTTTGCAGCACCACCCCATGAAGTAATACAGTACGTAAGTACAGATTGACACAGAGCCAAATATACTTGTTTAATTAACTTATAGTCGGCTATGTGACGTAGGTGTTTAAAAATATATATTAATTTACGCACTCTTGTGCACAGCAGCTCAATATGTTTACGGAAATTTAGATTTGTGTCAATCGTAACACCTAGGTATTTTATGTAGTCAGCTTTAACTAAACTAGGGCAAGTACAAGCAATGTCAGCATGCTTGCAATTGTGTGCGAATATATTAAGGTTAGTAAGCGGTAAATTAATGTTTCTCATTGAGAATAAAATGTATTTAGTTTTATCTATATTTAATGTTAGAAGATTTTGATGAAGCCAATTAGATACAATATTAAATCCGTTTTGGGCATGTTCATACGCTTCACCTCGAGACTCAGCAGAAAACAACAGAGCCGTGTCATCCGCATATGATAATATTAGCCCATGACGAAGGTCTAAACTACATAGGTCATTAATGTAAATTAAAAATAATGTGGGCCCTATGATACTACCTTGAGGTATTCCGAAACAACTATTTTCCATGTCAGAACTTGTGTGCTGCCCTATTTTAACACATTGTTGACGGTCTCTAAGATAATCGGAGAATAATAGAAGTTGCTCCCCTCTTATCCCAAGTTGTTCAAGCTTGTGCAGTAAAATAGAACAAGAAACTGTGTCGAAGGCTTTGGCGAGGTCCAGAAAGATCCCAATAATGTGCATGCCCTTATCTAGTTTCGTACTAATGTACTCAGACAGCTTGTGAACTGCTTGGTTAGTTGATCTGTTAGGTCTAAACCCAAACTGATTATTGGAAAGCAATTTGTTAGTTTCAAGATAGTCTATTAATCTGCTATTTATAATTTTTTCTAAAATTTTTGAGAGTCCTGTTAGTACTGAAATGGGTCTATAATTATTAACACAGTTCTTATCTCCCGCTTTGAACACTGGCGTAACTACTGCTTTTTTAAGCAGTTTGGGGAATATACCGTTAGATAAGCAGGACTGAAAAATATGGGTTAATGGAGGAGCAAGAAGGTGTTTAAACATTTTCAATATATTATTAGAAATGTTATCCCATCCCACAGTGCAGTTATCCTTTAACCCTGTTATTATTCTTAAAATTTCATTGGCATCAGTGTCTAATAAAACAAAAGATTTAGATGTTTTCGTAAGGGTATTCGCAGCCGATATTTGGTGGGGGGGATTATTATGGTTCAAGAATTTTTTAGCCAAGTTTTTGCCAACGTTAACAAAAAAACTGTTTACTTTATTCACGGCTTCTACTGGGTTTAAGTCTGTTGACAGTAATTCGAGTGGGGGTTCAGAATTTTTTGATCGAAAAGTATTTGTTTTAATAAATTTCCAAATAAGTTTACTGTTTTTGCCTGCCTTCTGTAATTCGTTCTTCTCATATTTATTTTTAATTTTTTTTTAAAGATTATTGCAAAAGTTTCTATACCTTTTGTATGACGTGAGAGTACGTACAACCTGAAAAATTATTCGTCACGATTTTATAAAACTCAAAAAATAATCAAGCTACTAGAAAGCTAATTCCAATCCAATTTTTCAAGTACCTTCATTACTTTGCAGCTTTGTCACAAGAATGCAAGATTAACTACTAATTATAGTGATTAGACCCAAGAAGGGGATTAGTAAGACAAAAGCTGATTGATTAAGGGGCACAAAAAATCTGCAAGTTTTTGGAAGGCTTGGTCAAAATGGACTTATCGGTTAATTAATTTTGCCTCTGATCTAAGAATAAGGGTCGAGTAAAACCAACTGATTACGTCGTGACCATCTGGTGATAAGACTGGGAACAAACTCGTCTGTTTCTAAATGATTATTTTCGTTTTTATGTAGGTATGTAATTGCCACGCATTTGCAGACGTTTCATCGTCTATGTCAGTAAGTTAATAGTTTCATCAGTCAATGGAAACTGAACATTGCCGAATATAAGTTTCTATAGCTTTGTTCTCTGAAGACTCACATTTTTTCATTCAATCACTCACATACTATATACATACGGATACCACACTTGAAAACTGCTGAGCCTAAAAAAAAATGATTTTCCCGATATTTGTGCAAAATTAAATAAGACAAAACAAAAGCATTTGATTTTGCACAAATATCCTGAAACGTGACAAGATTTTTGTAAATTCACACATAAAGAAATTAAATGGGTGCTGGCATTTTAAATGGTATGCCGTCATTTTTGCTGTAATATTTTAAAGACGAATCATCTCTCTAGCAGTTGATTCATTCATATTTCATAAGACCACAGCAACGGCCTCATGGTCTTCTACATTATTCCTTTCATGTTAAACACACAGTAACCTACACAAATGCTCGTAACATCGCTTTTGTACACCGCACGCGCTGCCAAAACCTTGAAACACTGTTTGGCATCAACTGCTCACTTCTCTGCCAATTTCAGCTGCAGTTTCTCACTGTTTTGTGTGACTGGACTGACCTAATGATATTCTGATTCTAACTATTAGAATTTCGGGAAGAAGCTATGTCATATCCTATACTTATGTCATAATCATAATCATAATCAGCCTTTTAACGTTCCCACTGCTGGGACACAGGCCTCCTCTCTAGGAGAGGGAATGGGCCGTAATCCACCACGCGGGCCCAGTGCGGGTTGGTGAATGTCACATGTCTTCGAATTTTCGGTTCTAGGACATGCCTCACGATGTTTTCCTTTACCGTTTTGAGAGCAGTGGTGATGAAAATAACAACACAATGTAATGCGCCTGGCCGGGTTTGAACCCGCGACCTACAATTCGTAATTCGGGAGCTGTTACCACTCGGCCACCACTGCTTATGTATGTGTACACATTTGTTCTTTAATCTCCCAACTACTGGGACACAGGTCTCTTGTCTGTGAGAGCATGACTCCACCACGAGTACGTGTTGGCTGTTGCCATGGCTTTTTGGTTCAAGAACTTGACGTTTCCTTTATGATCTTTAAATTCATCGTTTTGAGAGTAATTAAGCAAGATTGAGAACTATGAACTGGACTACACGAGAAAATTACGTGTTAGACGATGCTACGAAGGTTTGGATCCTGAACGTGCCGCTTTCCTAAAGGTGTCTTCTTTACCGCTTTGAGAGTACCTAATGGTGATGATACCGACCTACAAACGTCCGGTTTATAGTCCAAACAATCCGTACTGGTCAAACAATATGAGAATCATGTAGGTTAATGTCTGAGGTGGCCTTTTGAGGAAAGTGCCACACAGATGAGTGGACCTCTCCAGACGGTGCAAGCATCTGTCAGTTACCGTGTAGCTCAAACTTAGAACTTTAAGGAGTTCAACGATTTGTTGAACAATACCAAATAAAGGACATTAGGGTAGGCCGCATTCTGGAGCGAGGAGGCATGGGAAGCAGTCGCCTCCTTCCGCGAAGCAGTAATGCTAGCGAAGGAGTAGGCGGAACGCGTGCGAGAGAGGGAAATCTCACGTCCCAGCCGCCGAAACAGAAGGGTAGGCCGCATAAATAACTCAAACTGCCAGACCAACTGAAATGAGATCCTAATATGTATGGCGATCTACATGGTCCTCAAGTTTCAAATAAAGATCCCATTAAACTTTACCACAAGCAAATAAGTTTGTTTAATTGCACACAGAATACCGAGAATACGCTTCTAATCTTGGACCATGAGGACTGATTCCCATGCTCAGTCTAGAGTCACCGCGGCCCTGGAACACAAAGGGCACAAGAAGGATCACGGGTGGGTTTTAGTCTGACACTCCCTTTCACTCCGCCCAGAGCGGGAGAAGTCATTTGATGATTTCCCATCCAGAAAAAAAAAGGCCTCCTCTGTAGGAGAGGGAATGGGCCGTAATCCACCACGCGGGCCCAGTGCGGGTTGGTGAATGTCACAGGTGTTCGAATTTTTGGTTCTAGGACATGCCGGTTTCCTCACGATGTTTTCCTTCACCGTTTTGAGAGCAGTGGTGATGAATTAATTACACCAAGTAATGCGCCTGGCTGGGTTTGAACCGACGTCCTACAATTCGTAAGTCGGGGCCGTTACCACTCGGCCACCACTGCATCCAAATTTACACGTAGATACAAAATTCATTGGTTTCACTATCCACATGACCTACGCAAATATCACGTCCGAAATAAAAAAGTAGCTCTATAAGCGTTTTTATTTCATAACAAATAAGGTCGGTTTTTGCAATCCGGGTGGATACTGATATGCGGCCTGTCCACGCAGAATCTGAAAGGGCAATCTGTCACCCACAGAGGCACTTAATAAATTCTCTCCGCGAAACAAAAAGGCCGATATGATCTACAAAGCATTGCCATATCTTTCTCTGTGGGGGCATTAAAGTAGCGATTTTCTATGACATATTTTTGAGTACTGTAATATTTGTGGGAAATTTTATTTTTCTCATGAAAAAATGCTATAAGGGCAACTATTGAAATTTGTTGAAATAAACTTGGGTTCTCAACCGCCACGCAAGATTTCAATAAAACAGTTTAGTATTTCATTTTACTTTATTTTATTTTCTGGTTTATGTTGCGATTTAAAATTACAAGCTGCACGTTATAACTTCCTACTGTAATATTTAAACGACTAAATTCTACCTTTTGAAGGTCTCAAAAGTCACAACTTTATGAAACTATAATAACTAAATCCATAAAAGACAAACCGTGAACGTATCACATCTCGTTCAATTTGATGTCATTACTTTCAGTTCTCCTAGTATCTCATAAAACAACCGATTTCGTGGCCCCTACGTTTTTTGGGTGGGGTGAACATGACAAATGATAGCCAACATTACGATGGGAATTTTTATCTTTGACAGATATAGGTGATCCCCGGTGGGGCGAACGTGATATTTTTGGATCAAAATATAAAAAGATGCTTTTTCAATGCAAAAAAAAAAAACTGTCTGAAAAAAGAAATGCGAAAAGAGATTTTGAAAATAATATTTTATGTGACATTTTTATTTTAATAAATACGTGACTTGTTTGAATTTTATTTTGAGGTTAAAGTGATTCTTATTTCTATTCTTATTGCGGTGTGGGAAAAGTAATTTTCAGTCGACAAAGTGTCAGTCATTTTCACATCGCCGTGGAATTTCTTCTGGGAAATTAGGCAGCTGTTTGAAATTATTACTGACTCTAGAGATAGAAAATTATACTTTTACGAGAGTCATTTCAAATTAATTTTTTTTTTTTACTGTAGGCACATGTATTTAATAAGTTAATTGTATTTTTACAACTTAAATAGACCCTGTCAGGCACAGCAATTTCATATAATCATTAAATGCAAACGTCACAGAATAAAACGGAACAAGATAAAATGGAATAATAGTGAAACAAATTGGAAATAAAATAAGTCAAATAAAGTTGGTATGTGGATAAAATTGAAAATGAAAATCTAGCATAATCAGCCTTTTAATGTTCGCACTGTTGGGACACAGGCTTGCTCTCTAGGAGAGGGAATGGGCCGTAATCCACCACGCGGGCCCAGTGCAGGTTGGTGGATGTCACATGTCTTCGATTTTTTGGTTTTAGAACATGCCGGTTTCCTCACGATGGAAATATAAGAAAATCATTTAATTCTACGCCTAGGAACGTTTAACATATGCACTTTGCGGCTGAGTCTGGATACAACATCATTAAACAAATCAAAATGTCAAATCAACTTAAATTAAATGGTCATAACAACACAAATAAAATAAGTGTGTATAATTGAACAAATTAAATTGAATCCCGACGAAGGTATAAAGCAATATTAAATAGCGTAGTCGACGGTACTACGCTATTTAATATTGTTTCATACCACACCTCTGAGGGTTTTTTTATCCGTAGTATTGTTTAAAAATAATGGGTACCTAAATTTCTTTCATGTGTTTTTCGATCAATATTTGGCTGCAGGAGGGTTCAAATAAATAAATATCATATCACAATTTTAACCATTAGTAGAGTTAATCACTTATCAAAAAACTCGCCCTTTGTCATCTAGCATTAATAGGTAGTACATATAAATAATAATTAAAAACATAAATAATTCAAAAACAAAAGTACATTTGCAATCAATGTTCAGATAATTCTATAAACAGTCACTGAATACAAACTACCCACTTATTGTTAAACCAGCAATCAGTTCCACAGTTCAAAAAACCGCTTAACAACATCGAACAAAATTGTATGAATAATTCAATAACAACATAGTATACGCAAGTTACAGAAGCATAATGTTGCAGTGCATAGTATTAACATTGATTTACATATATTTGCAACATACAGGGTGAATTTAATATATTGGCGATATTTTAGGAGGCGAGAGTAATTTTATAATCTACCTACTTACTTACTTTTTACTTCTATCTTACTTCATGATAAGTGATAAATGATCGATGAAATAGTACAGGTATGTGCGCTGTTTTGTTAGAAGCAGAATAGGTTATTCACACTTTCGGTTCAACACGTTGGGTACACGAACAAAACTATTGTTTGACAAATAATTATGCTGAGTTCTGGACACCGACAATGTTCACTTTTGAGATAAAGCTCCCCAGGTTATAGTTATCAGAAAAACAAAACCTCTGTTGAACACACAAAGTAAATTCCATGGAGAAAAAAAATTCAAACAATTTTTTGTTTTTAATATTCGTTTTGTGTTGTGTATCGTCTAGGTATACAACTGTCGTTGGTAGTAAATTACTAATCAATACAACCGACGTTTACTGCCCTATTTTTTTCTCGATGGTAAATCATCAAAGGACTTCTCCCGCTCTGGGTGGAGCGGCGGGAGTGCCAGACTCTTACTGACAAAAACCCACCCGTGTTCCACCTAGTGCCCTTTGCGTTCCAGGGCCGCAGTGACTCTTTCGAACAAATTCCGCAACCCTAGCAGACTCTGACCCTATGGGGCCTCGTCTTCTTTGCTGACATCTCTTAGAGGTGCGCGTGAAAATAACAAATGAATTAAAATTCACCCTGTATTATGTAAAAAAAAAAACATTTATGTAGGTGAACATGACAGCGACTGAGGTATGACAACCATGGCAGTTTATTTTAATAACAGACGAAAAATTGGGATTATATTTTCCGGTTATTTTTTCAGGAATCTATTTGCGTTATTTTTTAATAAAATGTGTTTCGTGCTTGCTTATTGTACATTCCATTGATTTTTATTAACTCGAGGTCGTTTTTGTATGAAAAGTTTCCTCATTTGAACATTCGTATGAAAATTCATTTATTTAAAATATTTTATGTAGTGCAGTGTAGTAGTTATGTAGGTTGATTATATTGCCTGGTTTTACCCGACTACGCCATAATGAGGGATATGTTTTTTTTTAACAAAAAAAATAACATGGCGTATTAAATTACGTACTATTACTATTTGTTGAGCTCCTTAAAGTTCTAAGTTTGAGATACATGATAACTGACAAATGCATGCACTGTCTGAACAGGTCCACTTAAATCTGCGTGGTACTTTCTTCAAAAGATCACTTTAAACATCAACCTACATAGTTCTTATATGATTTGCCCTGTAAAATTTTATGGACTTCAAATGAGACTTTAACCTCTGGGTTTCTGTGTTTTTTCTCAGGGTAGTCCAAAAAAGATTGCCGTGTAAAAGTGTTAGTTATAACCTACTTACAGAATAAATATAATTTATTAAGGTCTATCAGAAGCATTTCCAACAAACGCAATCATAGAATCATAGAAAGTCCTCAACATTCTCTTTGTGAGTTTTAATACCTTAGTCTATTAAGCAACGCTGATCGTAGCGATACAGAGATGTTTTGAATTTTCTGAGAGTAAATATGAAAATCTAAATATTAGGAATAATTTCTGCGTTAGATCGAAACAAAGATAAATGTGTAATATTTATAATTTTGACTTATAATAAGGTTATTTATGTTATGGAATTAATTTATAAAATTGTTCTATTATTCTGACAATTTTGACTTAAATAGAATTACAAAAACCTTTTGGCAAATGCCAAATGTAGTGGAAGACTTCCTATAAGATAGATCGAACAACTGGTGGTGGCCACCAGATGAGCTAGTTGCAACTAGCATTGGATCTGTCTATAAAACTACGAATTTGTGGAAAGCCCCTAAGAAAGCAGTCGTAAGACAACATTGCAGTGGCTGTCTGTTCTCATATTCATCTTTCTCTCGGTTCTCATATTCATATTTCTCTCGGTTCTCATATTCATATTTCTCTCGGTTCTCATATATGCCTCTTTCCACTGAAATTACTCTCCAAAATAATAATAAATGTGAACTTGATACTCATTCCATTCACCACTTATCTTCCGATCATAATTCAAACCCACAAACACGACGTCATAAAAAAAAACACGTACATTCGTACGCAACAGTCGATCATACGTAAATACGATTAATATGTGCGCGTCTGTACCCACTGGAATTACTATATTTCATCGCGAAACACCTGGGGCTCGGTAAACTTTGCTGTGTACATAATGACTGAACGTGTTTTTCTGTGTTTTTTAGTATGAAGGATTTGGGTGACGTGTTTTCCGCTGATTGTTGCTCAATGGTAGGTGACGAGATTTATATTAATGTTGAGTATTGGTTAAATTTCCTTTCCCTTTATTTGCTTATAGTGTGCACCAATCCATATATCAAATCTATGTTGAAAACGAATTGCATGTTGAACCACTAACCATATAACCTTTTTGAATAAACATTATATCTTTTTTTTTAAGTTTCTTCTGTCTTTTTCAATAATCATTTCTGAAAATGCCTTCTGCTCAAAAACAGCTAGTAATTTTATTAATAAATAGTAACTTAGGTATGTCGACTCGGACGCAATCATCTATTGTGATCACAAAATTTAAAAACTAAAAGCATTCAGCTAGACATAGAGCATATTTTGATAGGATTTTTGTTTTATTTAATGATTAGTTAATACTAATAATTCTAAAATCCTATAAAGAACCTTAAAAAATATAGTTGCCTACTTGGTTATGAATGAAATGCTGGTTGTGAACTCTCAGATCGATTAATTGTGTTAGATTAGTTAATTATATAATTTTCAGCGGACCTTCTCCGCTGAAGCAGTAATACCAACGAAGTAGGAGGCCGGCCGCGTGAGGAAGAGACAAACTCATGCCGCAGCCGCCGCAACAGAAGAAGACGCCCCGAGTATCGGGAGTCGCGGGATGATTCCTGACCATTGTAGGCGTAGGCCTGCCCCGGCGAACGTTGACTGGCTCGCCATCCGGTAACCAGGCCAGGGTCAACGGCGCGTTGTGTTCCACGCGCGTGTCAAAGGGATGTTAGTAGGTAAAGAAGTCGAGGCGTACTAGGAACAATGCCTGATGTTGTTCGGAAGAGTCACCGCTACCCTGGAACGCAAGGGGCATTTAGAGGAGCTTGGATGGGTTTTAGTCGGTCAGAGTCTGATCTTCCACACCGCTCAGATCGGGAGAAGTCATTTGATGATTGCCCATAGTTAAAAAAATAGATCTTCTGCTGTCCATTGACATTCTTCTTAATTAGTGCAAGGAAAAATGTCAATGACGTGGACTGGGTCCATACGAACACAGTAGTTTCTTTTGCGTTGTAATAAATTGTAATCACAAAATTAGGTGGAGATGGTTGCAAGAAGAGAAATACTATATTTTTATGATCATTAGCAATGAAAGTGTAAGGATTCATTTAATTAGAATCTTGGTTTCGAATAAACTTTATATTTAAGTCATGTCTTTTCCAAAATCACTCATTTATTTGTTTTTGTGGGTTTTGTTTTTTCTAAAAGCGCTTAGTAGGATAATATATTACAAAAAAAAAAAAAACTGATATTTTGCTGAAAACGTGAAACTTTACAGTTATTAAAAACTAAGCTTCAATTATCAGCTTAGTCCTATTCAGCTTTAAATGTATATCTTTGTTTCTTTCTATATTTTCATTAAACTAGCTTCTGCCAGCGACTTCGTCCGCGTGGAATAGTTACTTTACCCCCGATTTTGAAACTCTCAGCCCGATCGGTTTAAAATTGACAAAGTTTCATACAAACGTTCATCCCCTATTTTATCCCCTTGGGGGTAGAATTAATCAAAATCCTTTCTTAGCGGATGCCTACGTCATAACACCTACCTGCATGCCAAATTTCAGCCCGATCCGTTCAGTGGTTTGGGCTGTGCATTGATAGATCACTATGTGTGTGTGAAATATGTACAACTTACAATAAAAAAAGAAATGAAAGTAAAGCTGAAATGCCTGTGCAAAATATGTAGGTTATTATAATATATATTATAATAACCTATACCTACTTCACTTAAAAATAAATACCTATAACTACGTATAACTAATTAATAAAATAACTACTAATTAATAAAAGTATCTACGCTTTTACCTACTTAATACTGAAAAAACAGAACATAAATAATTAGCCAAAACTAACCTATCGGTATCTAAAAATCTATGCTCCTACTTCTACTACTACTTCACCTAAAAAGAAATAAAATTGAAACTATTAATAATTTGTAATTTGAACGAATATTTAAACATTACCAAAATAACTAATAATTACCTATTTTATAAAATAGCAACAAAAGTTACACAAAAATAATCACAATAACATCTTCAGCATGATTCAGTATTAAAGCGCGACGGCGCGATGGCTTATTATTGTATTCATGTATAAGTTTGGTGTTTCTATACCGATTTCTATGATTTTTTTTTTATTGAATAGGTAATAATGTTAACTTTTTTTAATTAGGGATGAGTGAGAGTGTTATAAACGTAACAGTAAACAAATATAATCAGAAAGCTCCGAACTGCTAAGCTATCGGGAGTTACACGTGTTATTGTGAGTCAACCATAAAAGATAGACGTATGCTGTTTCGCGATATTTTTTAGATAATTTTATGTAGAATATTTCCGTAATACATGATTTCTATGTAACTTTACCCCCTTAACTTTACACCCAATAGTAAACAGTAAAAATAAGATCATCTGAAAACCACTTATTCAAAAGTTGACTTCTTACTTGCGTCGCAATTGCAAACCAATAGTTTTTTTGTTTAATTTATATAAATTGCAAAACAATAGTTTTTAAATTATGTTAATGTTTAAATCAAACTCAGAATTATTATTTGAATTCCATCTATTGCATATAATCACGTGATTAGTTAATTTTTAACGATTGTCATTGCGACTACCTCCAAATATTTCAGCAACGTGACAGTTTAAAAGACCATATTTGTGATATTTTTTTATGATTCTTCTACCTATATATATTATGTACCTGTTAAATTGTGCGCCGTGATTTTAAAAGAAAAAACAAGATGGCGACAGGTGGCTATACAAGCTCCAACAGAAAAAAATGGTCGAACTCCTTTGTAGCCTTGTCATAATTATGTCCGTTTCTTCTTTACACGTTGCTATAGATTCTTGAAAGCGGATATTAGGTGGAGTTAAGTCTATAAATCTATCAATAAAAGAGCAAACTATGTACTAAAAAATATATAAAACCGAAATAAATTGTGTAAGTGAAGGTCAACAAAATATACGAAAAGTATTTACAAATGTCTCCCTGAAAATGACCATTGTGGTTTTTTCTATCACTCGAAAGTATCCATATAACGATTATGACGTCATTATACAGGATATTAAGGTCTTGACACATCAAAGTCAGCTGAAAAGGAATCACCAACATAAATTTTTAGTGATCTATAAATTGAGGTATTTGAGCAAGGGGTGCTACACACTAAACCGGGCTGGCACAACCAGATCGACGATATTTTTGGAACGACAAGGTCGGCCTTTACACATGTTTTTTTTTATTCAGCCAGTACCGATCAAGTATTTCATTAAACAATAACACGTCCTATATTCCAAGCACTATTGAACTAATATTAATTGCTGAAATTCGTAGGTATAGCCGGGCGGCGTTTTTCTCGATCATTCATTTACATGCGGAATGTAACAAAAACCATGTTGTTCCTTGTGAGTGCGATTCTAAAATCGACATCCGATAGTAATAGTGAAAGCCATTTTTGAAAATTCTTCAATTAAAAGAAGTATTAAATCAATCATATTTGGCAAGTAAAACTGATTGCAATCCTTTGCACTGCCGTCTGAGTTGACGCTACTCACACACTTCTGCACATCGGTTTTGGACAATTTTGTAAGCAACGTTCATAATTGGTAAAAAAAGCCTCTTTACATTTTTTTTTTGACAGATTGCGACTTACATTTGTGTATGCGAAAGTTGCTTAAAATTAGAAGAATTGGAACTCAGATCCTAAACTCTTTTTATTTTAATGTTTTGAATTTCAAATATTTCTACTCGTAATTATGTATTGGACACAATTACGAGTAGAAATATTTGAAGTTTTGGCTAATAAGTGTTTTTTCATTTATGTTAGCTTATAAGTAAACACATACCTACACTCTTTTACGAAACCATAGCGTTCTTGTTATTGGGCATGCCACCATTGTGACGATACGTCACCTCTTCGAGGAGTGGTTGGAGAGACGCCACGGCGTCCTCACCTTCCGCCTGATGCTGTTACTCACCGGACACGGCTGTTTCGGGAGGTACCTCGTTCCCGGAAGGACACGTTCGTGTATCATCACTGCGTGGATCACCCGGAAGACACGATGGATCATACGGTGGAAGTTGGTCCTGCTTGGGCGGGGCAACGCCGTGACCTTGTCGAAACGATCGGTGGCGGTGAACTCTCACTTCCGGTCCTGGTTCAATCCATGGTCCGGAGCGAGGAGGCATAGAAGGAAGAGGTCACCTCCTTCTGCGATGCAGTAATGCCAGATTACTGCTTCGCAGAACGAGGTGACCACTTCCGAAGGAGGAGGAAAACCGCGCGAGGGAGATCGAATCTACCAACCTCACGCCGCAGCCGCCGCCACAGAAGGAGAAGCCCCGGCCGTCGGAAGTCAAAGGGCAATTCACGGCCATCATAGGCCCGGGTCGAAAGCGCGTCGTGTTCCACGAGCGCCTTAAAGATATGTCAGCAAAGAAGATGGGCCCCATAGTCACCACGGCTTTCAAACGCAAAGGACACCGCTCCACCCAGAGCGGGAAAGTCATCTGATGATTTCCTATCCAGAAAAAAAGGGTTTTTGTTACATTGATTGTATATTCGATTTTTCTGCTTGGCTGTGACGGTTAATTCTAGCTCGCTTAACGGCCGAACCCAATAATCGATCTATCACATACTGGAGATAGAAAAACAAATGAAACAACAGAAAAATTATATAGGTTTTCTGTTGTTTCATTTGTTTTTCTATCTCCAGTATGTGATAGATCGGTTATTGGGTTCGGCCGTAAGTGTGTAGCTCCCCTAACATGAAGTAGGTTCATGGTTCTGTGGTCGTGAGTGTGAAACTATGAATGAAATATTTAGGGGTATGATATGGTATTTGGTATTGAGGGCAATGTGCGTGGGTTTGGTGTCAAAGTAAGACGAGTTATAGGTATGAAGTTCTTGGATAATTGTCAAAGATATTTTATGAAGAATGTTATCATTATTTAGGTGTCTAAGCAACGTTCTCATTTACATCTCAGTTGCAATTTGACAAAAATGTTGAGAAATTATTGTGCAGATGTTTTTGACAGATTCCGACTGAGATGGTTCTGTGTGAAATAGAGTTGGCCTTCAGGTCTCTTAAAAATATATTAGTTTGATGAACAGTGCCTTTTACAGACCCTTGAATATCGATAGTTGGTATCTGTGTTTGCTCGAAATTCAGTTAATTCCTAGGTTAGGATAATGTTTTCCCTATTTTTAAATTGTTAGCAATAATGAAAGTTTTATATCAACTTTGCAGTCCGAATTTGTCAAAATGTATTAAATGCCCATTATAAGTACGCGAATTGCCCCTAATGTAACGTTCACTGTTCGTAAAACAGACAGAGCATTTGGAAAACACATATGTATTTTTGTACATATCTATGTCCATATTAATAATACCACATAGTAAATATAACATTAAATCTTCTATTTCCATCTAAATCAATCCAGGGATTGCTCTAAAATATAATTTTCACCAATAATGCCACTTATTGCATCATAACACTAGCCGCGTCCCGCAGTTTCACCTGCGTAGTTTCCGTTCCCGTAAGAATATGGTGATAAAAACCATTTTACCCTATGTTAGCTTGCTTATAATGTAGCTTTTATTGGTGTAAGAATTATTAAAATCGGTTATGTTGTTTAGGCATGAAAGTAACTAACAAACTTACATTTGCCTCTATAATATTACTAGCTGTGGCCCGCGGTTTCGCCCGCGTATATATAGCGTGAATGAGGAACATACTCCCGCGATAAAAATTATATTCTATCTGTTATTCCAGACTATAATCTACCTCTGTGCCAAATTTCGTCAATTCAGTAGAAGAGTAACAAAAATATACAATACAATATACACTTACAATACATTTTTTTTTTGTCAGATGTACGTAATAAAAATCCGGCCAAGTGCGTGTCGGGCCACGCATGATGAAGGGTTCCGTAGTTCACTGCTTAAATTTCATATCTCTAAAAGTACAGATATAATTGATATTCAAACCAATTTTCGTTGGAAGTGTCTGTGAAGTTTGGCGGTAACTACGTAAAACTACATAAACTACATAACTACACGTAAACTACGTAAACTACATAAATTAATATTGGCGGATAGGTGCAACCTATCCGCCAATATTAATTTATGTAGTTTTATTAGTCACCGAGTAAAACGGCTGTGACATACGGACGGATAGACAGACAAACATGACAAATCCATAAGGGTTTCATTTTTTGCCGTTTAGCTACGGAACTCTAAAAATACATCTATCTATATTTCTGCAATATGAGACGTAGAGCACTAAACAACGAAAGTGTTAAAGTTTATAACCGCTCCATTTTGTTTAGAACCATTCATTCCAGTAAGATTTGCACTTAACCCATGTTTTATGCGTCTCATGGGCTGAAGCCATAACATTCAACGTTAGTAATGTATACCAAATATTATATTTATTTTATATCTACATAAATCATGGTAACGCATGAAAGAGGATAATATATGACAGTGTATGGTTGTATGTAAATGATGACGCAGAACATTTATGTGGCTGCCATTTTCTTTTTTTTTCTTTTGTAGATTTAACTTGAGTTGATCCTACGCAATGGATTTTTAGGAACATGTAAAACCTCATTCATTCAGAACCGAGATCTACTCTTTTCGGGAACTCATTTGCTTGTAGAAAAGAACGAGTTCCAAACATTTTTAAGAATACGTTCCAAGAACGAGTATTTTTTTTGACATTTTCAAACATGAAACAGTTGAACACATTCAAAGTGGTCGCCAATCGACCGTTAACAGTTTCTATTTTTCCGCTGAAAATATTTGAACGAAGTGTACGTTCGTTAGTAATTTTGCATTTTTGTGGACGGCTAGAAAGGTTTTTTTAATCGTATTTTTACTTGTTCTATTTATTTCGTTTGCCATCACTAGCACGCGCACGTTCTTTACATGGATCCACTTTGTGTGTTCGCTTACACGAAAAAAAAAAAACAAAAGAATTGCTCTTTGTTTAGAGCAAAACAAAACAGAACAAAACAGAAGAAACTTTATTTGTTTCAACCTATTATAATAGATTTTATTTAATTGGGTTTTTTCATTTCGCCAACTGGACCAATCGAATTATTCTGAAAGCTACTTTCTATTTTGTAAAACCATAACTTCATAATTATTATAACCATGAATAATGATAAAAAGGTAAATGATTGGTAAATCTAACGGTATTTCATTTATAGTAACTTTAATTCCTTTTACTTTTAAAATGTAAGTAGATACTAGCTCAGCCCGCGGCTCCGCCGGCGTGAATGGCGGAAATCATTCCAAAGGAACAACTTACCAGTCATAATATGTTATTCCAGACTATATTCTATGTCTATGCTAAATTTTATCCAGATCCGTTCAACCGTCCTGACGTGAAAGAGTAACAAACATCCATACTTTTATATTTCACGTTTATATTATGAGTAAGGATACTAGCTTTTGGTTGTGGTTTTACACGCGTTTAAGTAGTCCATTATCGTCTCTAGGGTCCCATCTACCTCTGTACCTAAATGCATCAAAATCGGTTCGGCGTTCTAAGCGTGAAAGTTAGGATTTAGAACATATAAATCATCACCGTTATCTGCCAAAACACTACTCATAGACACAGTCATTTTTTATATATGTATTTAATTACAAAATTACATCCTATTACGCAAAACCCCACAGCAAAACCTCTTTTCTTCTACAAACAAAACAGATAACGAAACTAATAAGCAATACAAGTCAATTATAAGTTCGCGCTTTGTCTTCAGGTGGGTAAGCACGTATAATGGCGGCCGAACAAAAGATAAATGGCGTGGAGATATCGACTCGGAAGTAATTTGTTAAACGCCAGTTTCACCCGACCTTCAATGAACAGCACATAGCTATATAAATTATAGGTACAAGTATGTACTGTTTTAGGGATCCATGTTAATTTTGGGATTTTTTTTTATGTAACAGTATTTTTTGCTGGTTTTCATGGATGTTTTCACCATAAAAAAGACCAGAAGGCGTCTAAATCGTAATTACGTCTCAGCGAGAGTAATTGTTTCATTCTTTATTAAACTCCAAAACAGTTTAAAATGCAGATTAATTTAATAATGTTAAAATATGTTAACTTAAGGTGAGAAAACAGTTCACTTTACGCTCACCTCACCAAAGTTTTTGCAGCAAGGTTAGTACAGAACACACCAGCGCTATTTTGTCAGCCTTCTGTTACATAGGTACATAACATAACTAGATTGTCTATTGAAACTACTTGTCATCAGAACTAATAACGAGCAGTTCGTCTAACTTCATGTTTTTATCTTTCTTGCATTCCAGAACGAAAACTTTAATACTGTTGTCAAAGAAAAAATAATCGAATGCAGTTATCTCTGCGCTCCTTGAACAAGTTCTCGGCTACTTAACTACTAAGAAATAAATCGATTCACGTTCGTGCTGTGAATAAAGTTCTTTAGATATCGAGAACATTGTTGCATTGATACGCACTCGAGGGCTTCGGCCCAAATGACATTGTTTTCTAATCTTATTTAATCAAATTCTAAGGTCAAATCGAAAAAAAGGAGCAGTGGTGGCCGCTTGGTAACGGTCCCGACTTGACATGTGACATTCAGCAACCCGCACTGGGCCCGCGTGGTGGATTACGGCCCATTCCCTCTCCTAGAGAGGAGGCCTGTGTCCCAGCAGTGGGATCATTAAAAGGCTGATTATGCTAAGTCGGTCAGTCAAAAATATGAAGCTATTTGCATGTACGAAAGCGTACGAAATTGTCTATTGAGAATAATGATCTAAAATATACCATAAACAATGTCACTAAAAATATGAGCTTTTAAAAAAAGCTACTAAAAATATAACAACTGACATACGAGTAGCTTCGCCAAAACCGAAAACTACAAATCTGTCAACCCCACAAAAGAAAATAACACAAAAACTAGAAAAAAAGGGGCCTGTTGAAGATAGACTTTTGCTACCCGTCATGGAAAACCATCAACAATCTGTATCAGATCCCAAAACTCTTACGTCAACTTCAGATATATATATATAAATATCCAACAAGAACCACGAAACAAAAAACTATGTTTTATATCTAGCAATAATGTTAATAAAATTTTAGAGATAGGTGAACATACATTCATAGGATATGAATTATGTCATTACATCATGCCAAATGCAGGTATAAACCAATTATTTGCAGATTTAGACAAAAAGCTCAGGGATTTTACGCATGAAGATTACTGTGTCATTTACATAGGCGAAAGAGACTTCGAAGTGTCTACCAACTATAGACTTTTAATTGATTACATAAAAAATAAGTTAAATAATGTAATGCATACCAATATTATAATATGTTCACCAAATTTTAAACTAAGTGATAATTTTGCAATTTTTAATAAACGAATTGAAATGTTCAATCATTTGATGCATTTGGATGTTTTTCATTATGTGAATATGCATATCTCTTTGACTCCAATTTCTGTCTAGAATACACATACGAAATGTTCTGGAAATATAACGCTAGGGTAAATAATAAAGCAATTGCCATAGTTTTTAAAAACTTACTTTATTTTATGAATTACTTGGACTTGCAAACAGAAGTGCCTTATAATGTAGTTTCTCATCAGTGTTTCAAACACAATTTCAACCAATTAGGCAGTAACATTGAGAAACTATATACAGATCAGGCAACACAAACCGAAAGCAATGCAAGCAATGAAACTGAGAATGATCTTTTTCGTTTATAATCACTTATACATCCTAAATCAAAATATTAACGGTTTGATAGGAAAGTCAGACTTAATCCGCCTTATTCCAAAACAAGGTTTTTCTTTAAACCAGGTTTAAACCATTGAGCCAGGGTTTGTAATTTGAATCTTATTCTGACATGATCAAGATTCGAAATACAAAACCGAGCTCAATGGTTTAAACCTGGTTTAAAGAAAAACCTTGTTTTGGAATAAGGCGGATTAAGTTTAAACCTAAGTGAACTCTTAGATAAAGGAAAAATAGTTGATGTGGTATGTATAACGGAACATAACATGATAGATAATGATGACATACAATTGTATATACCGAACTATAAACTTTCAACGTACTCATCAAGAAGTACCAGGAAAGGTGGTACGTGTATACTAATAAAACATGGACATGAGTACAGGGTTTTGGATATTAATGAATTTTGCGTTTCAGGTATTATAGAGTGTTGTGCCATTGAATTATTAACTCATAAATTGATTATCATTTGTGTTTATAGACCCCCAAAATCGAATAGAGGTGCAATATCAATTTTCTTTGAAAAAATTGAACTAATATTAAACCGTTGTGGACGAAACTCAGGAAAGAAGATACTACTTTGTGGTGACTTCAACATTGATATTTTGAAAAATACTAGAGTACCCATAGAATTTTTACATCTGCTACTGAATTACAATATGAAACCTAGTATAAAACAGCCAACACGTATATCGTCTGGAACATGTATCGACAATATTTTTCATAATGTCAAGGGTGGTTGCGGTGAAGTTTTAGAACTGGCTTTATCTGACCACACAGCTCAATTGTTTAAGTGTCCTGTAAAAAAGTCATGTTCGAGTGATCACTGGTACGTACAAAGTCGCGATTATAGCTCTGAGAACAAGTTTAAATTTATTGAAGCCATTAGTAATCTAAGTTTTTCTGAAGTTTACAATAGTACTGACCCAGAACTAGCTTTCAAATCATTTCATGACCTATTTAAACTTTTCTACGATTTGTGTTTCCCAACTATGAGGAAAAAAATTTCTACTCGTAAATCCCCAAGATGGATTTCTAAGGGTATCAGAAGATGTAGCAAACGAAAAAGAGAAATGCTATGGCAGTATAGGCGATCACGTAATCTTGAAAATAAACAGTTGCTTAAGCAATATTCGAAAAGATTAAAAAAAGTGATACACTTGACTCAAATATCTCAAAATAGTCATATAATTAATAATGCAGTGAATAAAACCAAAGCTACGTGGAAAATAATTAATAGATGCAAATCAAACTTCCCCTCTGAATCTGTAAAAAAAATACTTGATAGTGACATAATAATAAGTGACCCTAACACAGATATAGATATACCTAGATAACGCAAGAGCAACTACTTCGCGTGCCTAGCTTACGAACAATAATCGTAAGCGACCACTTTCGCGCTCAGTCTGCATCGGTGTATAGTGCTAGTCGGACGTCGGTTTAAAATGTTAAAATGTTTAATTGTGCTGTTATAAATTGTAAAAACTGTACAAATGCGAGAAGAAAAAATAAAGTAAACGTTTCCTTCCATCGGTAAGTCATTTTCTGATGATTGTTATGCGTAATTAATTTAAAAAAACATTTATTTTTAGTCTAATACCTACTAATACCAAATTTGAGAAAAACAAACCAATTCGTATTACATTGCGGCTTTTACTTGGAGCGGTTGATGAGACGTTTTGTTTTAATAAGTGATGAATATCGAAATAAGCGATACTATCGTATATCGCTTCGGTTTTGTAGTATAAGGACTTTTATCATTTTTCTGTCAATTTTAACGATTAGTGCTGTTCATCATATGCAACACTAATCGATTCTCAAGAATCGATTTCAGAAACAGAGGAATGATTTTAATAATTTGAATATTATTTAAGTACTTATTATGTAGACAATTTTAATAAATAATCGTAACGTTTCGTGGTTTTTTTAGTTTTCCACATGAACCCAAATTAAAAGAAAAATGGGTTGAGGCAACGGGAAACAAAGATTGGTTCCCAACAAAGCATAGCACTATTTTTTCGATACATTTTGAGGAAGCAAGCTTTGATGAAGGGAAAAAGCAACGAGTATTGACAAAAGCAGCATATCCGACTGTTGATGTACTGAAGATCACAACGGATGAAGTTAGTTAATTGATAAGTATATGTACAGACACACATTGTGTTATTTTGACTCAGATTTGGTCACTCTCTTTTATTTACTAATTTGATCCGGTAAATCAAATTAAGGCCTAGAGTAAAACTTCCATACTTTTATTTGCGTAGTTTTAGAGATATTTGAAAACTTGAGAAAAGTCCATAGAAACAAAAAAAAACAAATTTCTCACTTCAGGTAAATTTTTATTTAATAAATGTAGTATATGTGCATATAATTTTTAAATACAAGTATCAATAATAAAAAGTAAAAAATACAAGATTCATGCTTTTTTCTTAAATTCAGAATAGATTTTTTTCTCGATAATTGAATAATATTAGCGATTTATGTTTTTACCTATAACACTCTTGTTTTTCTTTTTCTTCAAGTAATTTTCTTTATCCTTTTGTTTTTGTAGCTCATATAATATTGGATCTATTTTAATTTTATTATAACGTACTTTACTTGCTTTTCGTTTTGCTTCTAAAATTTCTTCTCTGGATTTTTCTTTGTTTCCGACATTTTGATAGTCTACAACAATTACAAGAAATAATTAGGGAAATACTAACAATTAAAAAATATATAGGTATTCCTAACTGCCTTATAAACCGATCAGGAATTTTATTTTCCTCTGTTTATCTCATTCCTCTGTCTCTCTCATTACTCTGTCATAAAATCGATTCATAAATCGATTTAAACGATTTTTAATAATGCTTTACTGTACACAATTACTCAATAAATAAAATTGTAATAGAGAAATGGTATATACAAAGGCGAACTTTAAAAAGGAAAAAATTCCGTTGCTTTTTGTAAACACTAGAACTAAAAGAATTCGATCAAAACACCTTATATTTAAATATAAGGTGTTTGTTTCGAATATTTACGTGTTTATAGTGGTAAACTTACTTGAAATTATGGCAAAGGTATCCAAAAACTAGCACGTCGACGGAACGGAAGCGCTCGAGTACGCAATCTCTCACTACAAAGACTTTCAGCGCACTGCTGGCTGCACAGTATTACAATATTTCCTTGTAATACTGTGGCTGGCTGCGTGAGCGTCGGTGTAAGGCGGAGGGTGGGGCGAGAGGGGCGCCGTACGCGGCGGCGTCTTTGAATCGATTTGATTTTCCCATCACTAAATGATGCTTGTGACGTCATTCTAGGTAGTCAAAAAATGGCACGCTGGGTTTTCATACAGATCGTGATACTTGCGTTATCTAGGTCTATGTATATCTGTGGACCCTAAAGAAATATCTACGGCATTTAATAATTACTTTATAGACTCCATTCACTCTGAAACTAATTCTAATAATAGTGATGCTATATCGGCCGTAAATTACTATCCCAAATCTTTATTTATGACACCGACAGATGCGTTGGAAATATTTAATATTATCAATTCATTAAAGAACACAAATAGCGTGGGTTATGATGGAATAACTACTGAGATTTTAAAATCTGTCTCGCATATAATTGCACCGGTCTTGAGTTTTATTATTAATCTGTGCATAGAACGTGGCCACTTTCCTAGTTTGTTAAAAATGACCATAATTAAACCACTACATAAGAAAGGTGATAAAGCCACTATTTCAAATTACCGTCCAATAGCTCTGATACCAGTCTTGTCAAAAGTCTTTGAAAAAGTAATATATAGATCTTTGAACTCATTTTTTGAAATAAACAGTATATTTGCTAAGGAACAATTTGGTTTTCGGAAAAACAGAAACATAAATAAAGCTGTCTATGAGTTATTTGCGGAAATTATTAGTAATGTTGACAAAAAAAACCCAATTGTAGCAGTACTTATGGGCATGTCTAAAGCATTTGACCATGTAAATCACGAGATATTACTGGGTAAGTTAGAACGATACGGTGTTCGAGGAAACGTATTAAATCTAGTGAAATCATATCTCACTAGACGAAAGCAAGTCACTGTTTTGAGTAGAGTTTGCTTTAAATCCAAGACCGAAGTTTCTCATATGTCATCAATTAGAGAAACAACATGTGGTGTACCCCAAGGAAGTGTCCTTGGCCCCCTGTTGTTTCTTATATATATTAACGATTTGCCAAAATGCACTGAACATCAAACGGTTTTGTTTGCCGATGACAGTACACTTATTGTTCCATGTAAAAATATAGAAACTTACAAAGATGACATAAAAAAGGCCATCCTTTGCATTATAAATTGGTTACTTAAAAACAAACTAAAAATTAACATAGACAAAACAAAGCTTATGACATTTTATCAAAGAACAAAACAAAAACTTAACTTAAACATAACTTATGCGGATCAAACAATAACCGAAACAAGCTGTGCTAGATTTTTGGGACTTCACTTGGACAGTCACTTAAACTGGAAGTGTCATGTAGAAACTGTTTGTAAAAAACTAAACCAGTACTCATATGCACTCTATAATCTAGCAAAGATAGTAAGTGAGTCCGTTGTCCTTATCTCTTATAAGGCCTATGTTACGTCTGCGTTACGTTTCGGAATAATATATTGGGGAAATTCCACTGACAAAGAAATTGCGTTTAAGGCCCAAAAAAGATGTTTGCGTGCTGTGTTTAAGTTGAAATCAACTGAAAGCTGTGTTCCCTATTTCAAAAAATTTAAACTCTTAACATTGCCATCTATGTACATTTTTGAAACAGCAGTATTTGTCAGATATAACTTGCATTTGTTTGAAACATTGAGATCTACGCGACGCAATAAAGAGATATGCGCAAAACCACATAGAACGGCGCTTTTTAAAAAAAGTTTTTTAGGAATGGCTCCGAAGATTTATAATAAGATCCCAAGACAACTTACAGAAATGGAAAATATACACGATTTTAAAAAGGCATTTCTGGAGTTATTACATGACAAAGCATATTATACGCTGGACGAATACTTAAATGACACACTTTGACTACCACTTTTTATATTTGTTTACTATTGACATTAGACTTTATTATTTTTATATTTTATTGTAAATCTTTTGTGTTTGTTTTTGTACTGACATTTTGAAATATGAATGATTTAAGTGTATTTTTTTTGTGTTTGTGTTGTGTATTGACATTTCAAATTAGAATGATATAAATGTAATATTATTATTTATGTTGATTTAAATTGAATTAATAACGTTTGAAAAGTTGTTATAATTAGTTCACACACATTAAATATTTGTACGCCGATGCCGGCTAGACATAGTGTTACTTAATATAATTAATTAGAACATCTGTACCTACCCACCTATGTTTAACAAATAAAAAATATTTGTATTTGTATTTGTATTTAATCACTATATACGTGCAAGAAAGAACACGAACGATCTTTTAAATCATGTTCCGTATAACAAAAATCTTGGTTACATTATCCTTCTTGCTTTTATATGTCAGGACAATGCAAAGGAAAATAATTAAAACAAGCCAGTGGCAGTTAAAAGATGACCAGTCTCAACTGACGGCACCTATTCACGACCTTGACGCGTGTATCGGCACCATTCAGCCAAAGCATTTTGAAGGGAACCGAATGATCCAACACACGCGCCACCATCAATGAGATACATATGTGAGTGAGCATAGTATGACTTTGAACTGTCATTTTCGTTCGAGTTAAAAAGTAAACTATACAACTTATCACAATCTAAATGGCTTCATGGTACTCACATTTACAATATTTAGAGTCAAATTAATCTCTCCTCGTTGCAATTCATCTACCGCAATGTAATGTTTAAAAAAAAATTAAAAATTAATGGGATCCATTAAGTGGATTTTGTAACCCATGCCTCATCTGCCGTGCGCTGGACATAATTATCCAGCTCAATCCTACTCAAGTATCGTAGGTAAAATATAGTTGATTCTTGCTCCATTTCTTATGTGACCCAAACTCATTATTTAAGAAATATAAGTTAGACGTCTGTTCGCGTATACTGTTTACATTTTTATGCCCACCGGTATAGCCTAGGTATAGGTAAGGAACAGTTTTCGATGATTTAAAAATCAACATTTACAGTTAAAATCATCGAAAGTTGTTCTTGGTTTAATAATACCTGTTCATCTAACTTATTTTTTTAATGTCATAATTGTATTTATCATACTAAAAATACAATTTAAAACTAAATTTTTAAAGTCTAAACTTTAGACTTTAAAAATTTAGTTTTAAATTGTAAGTGATGTAAGTCCAGGATACATAGTAATCATAATAGTAACAACATTATTTACTGTCTTCAACACATCTTAATGTGATTCAATAAAAAGCCTCGAGTATATCGGTGGCCTCACATCACTCAAACACAGAAACTCGATCCTCTTTTTCGACATTATACGAGTATGTAAATCATCTTTTGATATATGTATGTAGGTATTTATAAAAAGCGAGTTCTGTTTGATGCGAGAGCGACACCATCAGAGTGTGAAACTCGGGTATTGTCGCCAAATTGTCTTACAATTGAATTCAGCTCGCGAGCCGGCTTACGTCAAACCACTAAGCAATTTGACACAGAAGAGTTACCGTAACAGGGGTGAATGGAAACGAAACATTTATTGAGATTTTCTTTTTATACCATATTAATGGTTTCTCACTATCCATCCATTAAAACATTGTGTACGGGGCGGACGTGATCGACTGGACTGTAGGGTGGCCAGGGTAGGTTATCCTATTCTTCGAAAGTGGACTGTATGGTGACAACCCACCTAGGTATAAATGATCCAGACGCGTTGACGCTCCGTCTATAAGCTACGGGCCATGAGGATGCAACCCTTAGCTGAATACTTGCTATACTTGCTGTTATCAACACAATATATAGGGGTAGGTATTGAGGGCTTACCAATAAAGTCACAATAAAACACTATTTAACTTGTTCACTATGCACTTAGCGATTTGAAGGGTGAAATTCGCGACTATATGATTCTACATTTAGGTATAAATTCGAAATATCTTGCAAATGACTACAAATTTCTTTAAGTTTCTATATTACTATTGTACGGCGCAACTATACCGTATCGACACCCAAAAAATCACCGTGTGTGATGAAGTTTATTAACCAATATTTTCATTATGCTAATCCTAGAATTTAGACTATATCTAGGCTTAGGTCTATGTGAGTAGGGGTTGTCGTACCTCTATGGATAGCCCTCGGTATGCTCCATGCAGAGGAGACGAATTCACCCCTTCATCCCCCTCCATGTAGGGGTGGGATGCCGAAAACTATACATAACTATTGTAGGCACGAAGCTATTACCTACTTGGGGTGAATTTACCGTAAAACTATGCTAGGAGGGCTATACAGCTATATGTATCTCTATGGATACGACAACCCTCTACAAAACTACATATGTTTCAACCCTGTCACTTAAGGGGTTGCAACTCTATAAGCGTATATGTTTCAGGGGGATAAAAATAAACAGTTTTATTTAAACCTAAATTACGGCTTTATGCCTGCATACACTATAGACATCTATATATCCCCTGAAAGGATTTTTCAAGGCGGTTCTATTTCAGACATTTAGAAGTCTAGAATCTAGACTTGTATTTTCGGGAAAGGAAGAGGGTAGATGCAAAGTGTTTTATTTTTGTGCATACCTTCACCAGGGCTATTTATCAAAAACCATTGACCAATCACGTACCAGCACCCTCCTGCTCTGTGATTGGTCAGTGTCGCTTTTAGCTATGCGACTACCTTTGACCTAATATTTCAAGTCTCAAATTACCAAGCCCTTTCTATTTACCTATGTATGTCTGTCTGTGTGTGTATATACCTCGATTACCTTATATACCACCGATCACCTTTATATACCTTTATATACCTTGATTACCTTTATATACCTTCGATTACCAGGGTTACCATGTGTTTACTGTTATGTGTAAGGGATGGGATACTGTTACGGGGCTGGTTCAAAGTCCCTTTTTAAAAAAAAAACTATTTTTAAACCTTGAAAACTTTAATGGAAATTAGCACGTTTTTACAAAGATAGATTTAATGTGTCCGCCACGAAGTTCAAAGTAAGACTGCCGGAAAACTGATGTCACCAAATGCAACAACATTTGTGGGAAACGTTACCTGACGCCTATGAGGTGTCAGCGTTTATATTTTATATGCTTAGGGCTGTCTTACAATTTATAACAACCCCCCCGATAAGATTGATCATCACGTTTAAGAGTGATGATCAATCTAAGATTAGACATTGAACTTCGTTTTGGTTACAAACTATGAATATGTAAGATAAAGGTTTCTATTATTAATGTACTATTAGTAACTTAGAACTAAACTAGAATTAAACATAAGAAATAGTATTAATAATCATTAGTAATTTCATGAAAAGAATTACAACTGATAAGTTCACTGTGAACTAAGTCATAACATTACGCTTTAACGGAGTCGGCAGAGATTTACACGACCCATGGACGTCTTCGTCAGAGGATTCTGTGAATTGATTGCTTACTGACTGAACAGACTGGACTGTTTGATTCTTTTTAGTATAACATTGGTTAAATACTTGTATACAATATCGAGGTTTGGTTGAACAAAATAACTTCCTAGATCTGTATAAAAGGTAAAGAAGGACAATGATCGAGACGAAATATGTTAATGATAGGTAATGAGTACTGTATAACTGTAAGTGAGATGGTTGTTCAATTTTATTTAATTCCTTTTCAAATTCGTTCAAATGCACACTCGCTTGTAATAGAGAATTGAAATCATTAACATTAGATAACTTTACAAAAGGGAGATGTTGTACTGTTTTATTTATTCTATGACTGTCGCAGCAGTCATCTTCTATAATATTGAAATTAGATATATGATTAGTGACATTAGACATAACATAGTCACTAGGCGTAAACTTTAAAGTTTTAAAGAAAGCTACACAATATTTAGGCAAGGCCAACATGCCTGTACCGAAAAGAATCTCGTCGTAATTGTTAGGATCGTTTTCACATGTAACATGAGCTTTTCCGGGCTCTGACTGTACAAACAACCACTTATTATTATTTAGTTTGAAAAATACATCAATTGAGCCATGTATTAGTTTAGTATTACAAGAATCTGGTAACGAACTTATAGCTTCAGTTAAAATTATTGTTTCACAAGTTGGGTTCGCAATTGTAGAATACACATTTCCTAAAGGACACACATAACACTCACTATTAATCACTCGGCACTTATCCACTGACTCTAATAGTGAATAGAACATACGATCTATTGTTACAGCCACATAAGGTTTAATAGGAGCAGTGAGTATATAAGTGTCGGGTTTGGTAACTTCGTAGGGAGCTGGAAGAGGAACAGTGTGATAGAGGTTATATGTTTGTGGAAGGACGAGCGGAATTTTAGTAATAATAATAATCCTGTTAAGATGATAATAGCAAACTAAATCAGATATGTCTATGATAACGTGTATATTTTCCAAAGATAAACTTATAGGGAGTTCACAATGTTTCGGAAGTTTATCTTTATGTAGGTCTAGTTCTTGGAATAATTGATAGGGGCTAAGTACAGTTGGATGATGAACGTTGAGCTTGCTAAACAAGATAGCGTTGTTGATGTCATCAATGTCAAAGGACAAGGCTATAGTAATACTTTCTAAGGAGTTCATTAACATTACTAGGTGATTTTTTATTTCTAGCTTATCGCTTAAATTAGATAATTGTTCAAACGCTATTCGAATAGTATCTAAATTTTGGTTTAACTGGTTTTGATTCCTGTTTACCTTTGACATTGTGCTGTTGAAATGTTGAAATAGTTGATTGGATAACGTGAATATTATCTCTCATTAAGTGGGCTAGCTGTTTTTCGTCTGACTGTACTTTGGTGATAGCGTCTGAGAACTTTAAGGCGTCTTCAGAGTCTAAAGTTCCGAAGATTGATTTTAAAACTGAGCCACCGGCATCAATGAGCCCACGTTTAAAACGGTTTGGTTTTTGATCTTGAACAAGGTAGGATATCGATAAGAATTTACGAACATTATTAAGATGTTGGTTTTGAAGAGGCGATAGTAGATTAGTACATTCTAGTTGAATTTTACTAGAAGGATTTGTAACACAGAAATTAGAAACTTCTTTGATTAGAACCTCGACTTTATCTAAATGCGGTTTTATATGGCTAATATCCAGGTATGTTACAACATTCCAATGGTCATTTGTGAATTTAACGTTCAGTAGTTGGTCGAAGTATAACCCTGGAGTACCTATGATTGTAGTAACAAATTTGTGGCTCGAAGACGGCTGAAGTAATAACCTGAAATAGAAAAGATTAGGCTAGTCATCCGTTGCAATTTTTATTTCATCATAGTGATGTCGGACATATTTTCTGTTGATTAGAAGGGTAACTGTATGGTTACCATTTATTTTAACTATTTTAAAAGGGCCTTTCCATATAGGAGACATAGCTTTATTTTGTTTATGATGACACCGTAAATACACCATGTCACCTATTTTATATGTTATGGGCTTAGTATGAACGTCGAAGCGTTGTTTTGATTTTTCTTTGGACGATTGTATATTCTGCAAGGCTTTTTGTCTACTGTAATATAACCTATGATTAAGAGCACGAATGTAGTCCGTATAGGTATTTAGTTCTAAAGTGTCGGTACTTTTGGGCATGTAAGGTTTAAATCCGAACAATAACTCCATCGGTTGAAACCCGGTAGTGGAATGTACATTAGTGTTATAGGCTATCATAGCAGTTTGTAGATACAGGCTCCAAGTATGCTGGTTATCTTCAACGTATGATCGTAGGTACTCTTTTAGCGTCGCATGACTTCTTTCAAGAGCGCCACATGTTTGTGGGTGATACGGTGAGGCAAAGATATGTTTAATGCCGAATAATCTCTCTAACTGTTTTAAGACATCGGACGTAAAATTGGTCCCCTGGTCGGTTACAATCATTCTAGGGATACCTAGATGAGAAATGAAGAGCACAAATTTTTGTGCAGTTTCTTCGGCGGAACATGTTGTCATTGCATAAGCCTGTGAATATTTTGTTAAATCGTCTTGCAATGTGAGGATAAACTTATAACGGTAGTCATGAGTTTCGGGTAATGGTCCCACAACGTCTAGGAATACTTTTTCCATAGGTTTCGTAGCTGTGGATGTGATTATCATAGGAGCACGGTTTGTCTGACGTAACGGTTTGTTTATTTGGCAAGACTTACAATTCTTGATATAGTTTTCTATGTCTTGACGCATGTTTTTCCACCAATAAAGAGTTTTTAACCTATCATACATGCGAGAAATGCCCGGATGTCCTGCTGAAGGTGGGTCATGGTTATCTTTTAATATACGAGGGACTTCTGTAGGAGTAGGGAATTGAATATTATTGTGATAGATATGAACTTTGACACCTGTGTTATGGAATAGAAAACCTATAATATTGTATATTTTGGTAAACGACAACTTCGAGAAAGGATCCTGAAAATCGGAAATAGCAAATTCTTTTTCTTCTGAATACCACGCGGTGATCATTTCTCGATATTCTCGTAACATATTAAAAATGTCTTTATATGTCATTTCGTCATAATGATGGACACGTAAAAATAAGTGTGTGAAAACATGTTTTTCATTAGATGTACTTTGAAACGTATATAATTCCCTTTCTAAAGTCCGTATGTCAGGTAAGTCTTCGTCAAACTTGGATATTTGTAGAATTTCAGAGCAATATGGGATCGAGTCATCTAAGTCGATAGCGGAAGGGTAAGTAATCATCCTACATTTGGTCTTAAGTAATGATTCATTATGTTCCTCTATAACGGTGTCGTAGGAGTGGTTATGCTGTTGACTTATTTGTAAGTATTTTTCATACGTTTCAGAAGTAGAAGGGACATTAGGATCTACGGTAAGTATTGGGTTACGAGATAAGGAATCAGCGTTACAATTCATCTTACCCTTTTTATGAATTATTTCATAATCGAATTCTTCTAACTTTAAGCGCCAGCGAATCAGTTTTGAACTAGGATCTTTACAATTGAATAGCCATTGAAGTGGTTTATGGTCCGTGACTACAATGAACTTATTACCGTATAAATAAGGCCTAAAGACTTTTGTGCCGAAAATGATGGCTAAACATTCTTTTTCGGTAGTGGAATAGTTTCCTTCTGCTTTGTTAAGGGTTCTAGATGCGTACGCGATTGGTAAGTCTTGACCGATTTTTCCTTGAGATAAGATTGCAGAAACAGCGAAATTTGATGCGTCAGTAGTTAATACGAAAGGCTTAGAGAAGTCGGGATATTGAAGGATAGGAGCGGTCGTTATTTACGTTTTAGTTCGTCGAAGGATTTTTGTTGTTCAGGATTCCAAGCGAAATTAGCATTTTTCTTTAGGAGAATTGTGAGGGGTTTCGTGATATGGGAAAAGTTTTCTATGAACCGACGGTAATACCCCACTAACCCGAGGAACGACTTTATGTCACGAGGGGATTTGGGAATTGGAAAATTTTGAACACAACTAACCTTTTTTGGATCGGGTTTCACTCCTTGGTCTGTTATTATATGTCCTAGATATTGTACTTCTTTTCGTAAAAACTCACATTTAGCAGGCTGTATTTTTAGTCTATGTTCTCGTAACTTTTCAAAAACTGATTCCAAATTTCTACAATGCGATTCGAGGTCATGCCCGAATAGTACAATATCATCCATATACGTAAAACAGTGAGTCCCTTGAAGGCCACTTAGGACAATATTCATAAGCCTTTGGAACGTGGATGGTGCGTTGCGGAGTCCGAAGGGCATTCTAGTGAATTCATAATGACCAGATGGGACACTAAATGCAGTTTTTTCTGTGTCCTTGACTTTAACTTGGTGAAATGAAGATACTAGGTCAAGCGTCGTGAAATACTTGCTATGACCAAGTTGATCTAGAATATCTGAGATATTTGGAATTGGGTATGCATCGCCGATTGTGACTTCGTTTAATTTGCGATAGTCAATAACGATACGCCACTTGGGTTTACCTGATGCGTCCGTCTTTTTCGGGACAACCCAAATTGGTGCAGACCATGGAGATATTGAAGGTCGAATTATGTCTTGGTCTAACATATCTTTAATTTGTTTATTGACCTCTTCCTTATGACATTCAGGAAACCTATAACTTTTAACTGCAATCGGAGTTTCGGAAGTAACACGGATTTCGTGTTCCAAAGTGTTCGTATGTGTAAGTTTATCTCCTTCTAAATAGAAAACATCTTGGAACTTAGAACATATACTACGTAAGCGGTCTTCTTCTTCTGAATTAAGATGATCGCATCTGATAATGTTTTGAACTTTGGAATCTCGTTCTGATGTGTATGGGTATAATGGATTAGAATAAGAAGTAGTTGCATTGAGAGAAACAGAGTTTTCATTCGACTCGATTATCTGTGAGATAGGTTCTAGCGTTATTTCAGGGTTTTCTAAGATTATTTCTTGATCTGATGTGTTAAGCACTGAAATAGTAGTCTGGTTATTAGAGTCAACTGACACTAAACACCTAGAGATATATAAACGAGGATAATTTTCTAATTTGGCATCTAGAAGTCCTACTTTAATTTCGGGATTAATAACATTGCAACGAATAAACATTTCGCTTCTTGGAGGGATAACCTTTACATTAGGAGTTGTTTTTAAATTGAAATAGTATAGAGGATTTCCCTGAATTATTAACCGAAAGTCGCCGTAACTGATGAGAGCTTGATACCACTCTAGAAAGTTTGATCCTAGGATGCCATCATACTCTAAATTAACTTTGTCTACAATATGGAAATAATACGGGACTTTGATTTCATTTTCGAGTCCTAAAGATAATAGAAACTAGGGCTTGCAAATATTCGACAATTTTGCAATTCGAATATTCGATATTTTTTTGGGCTATTTTCGAATAATTCGAAAATTATTCGAATATTAAATAAAAAAATAAGTTTTATAGAAATCTTGTAATTTAATTTCTAAATAGTCTTTATTCAATTCAAACAGTGTTAAAAAAACAATTAAAATAACATTTTTTTTTTCTTTTAAAAGAACACAGCATTAAAATAGGTGTTAGCTATTCTAATCCTTCGTGTTGAAATGCAAATAATCAACTACTTTCTTCAATTAAAATAGCTAACACAATCAATAACAAAATCAACGTATATTTATGGAAGAATAAATAATGGTCAACTTAATATTGTACTGATGATATCAAAACACCACAAAGCAAAAATTTGAAACAAATGCTTAAAATGTTTTAAAATAAACAAATTTTCTCAAAATAAACTAATCTTCTGGACATAAACAAAATGCAGTCTTATAAAATCAGTTAAGTATGAGTATTGTAATCCATCCTACTAATATTATAAATGTGAAAGTTTGTGAGAATGTATGGATGTATGTTTGTTATTCTTTCACGCAAAAACGGCTGGGCCGATTTGGTTGAAATTTGGTAGGTATGTAGATAGGTAATACCCTGGATTAACACATAGGCTGCCTTCTGCGGGCGAAGCCGCGGGCGGAAGCTAGTAATATAATAAAATCAAACAAAAAATAACAAGTAACGCAATTAAAGCTTCGATGCAAAATCGGTTTCTTTCTTAATGTTAAATTAGAAATTGTCATTAACAATGTGTGAATTTGGTAATTTAACATTAAATCTTAGTCTTATAACAAAAATAATAAATCACGAGATCAGATCAGATCAGACCTAAGTAGCACGTAAGTAAAGGCACTGTAATTTTTTGTACATGTAGTGTAAAAAATTACAGTACCTTTTTAATCCTATCCGTATCATATACTTTTGGCGTGTTCTTCAACATTTTCCCTGGAAGTAGGACCTAAGGAAACTTAGAGCATCCATGGATTCATCGTTTAAGGCACATCTTAGATGGTTGCAAATGTATTTGCTGGAAGAAAACACCCTTTCACACTCTACACTTGTAGGTGGTATGCACAGCAGAAAGTCGTATGCTTGGCTCAAATTTATTTGTCTAGGACCTACTCTATCAAATAGCGCCATTTGCATTAGGATTGACGTTTCCAACTCTTCTCTGCATGTTAAATTTGCTGTAGATGTACAAGAAGTTGCTAAAACGGTTTCATCGATCTTTTGTTGTAGTTCATCCTTGAAGCTTATTGTAGTTTCTTGTATAGCTGTGCACGTCTGATTGCTGTTTTGTTTTTAGTCGAATATTCGAATATCATAAATTATCTATTCGAATATTTGAAACAGTTGATTATTCGAATAATTCGAATATTCGAATGCAAGCCCTAATAGAAACTTGCCTTTAGTTTCAGAGAATGAGTATATGTCGTTAATGCCCTTGAATTTTAAAATATCTTTCTCAACTTTAGGTAGTTCAGACAGGCATTGTTCCTTAATGATGCATATGGAACTACCTGAATCGACTAAGAGACGAACAGGTGCTTTCGTATGTGAGGTTTTTACTACAATATATGGTAAGGAAGAACTTGAATTAGGGAAAACGTCATAAATAGTGGAATAGCCAGACGGGTTTTCGATAAAGTTATCTGGTATTACTTTAGGCACAACATTATTCCTTAGAGAATTGTTGTTTAATTTTATAGAACTAGTGCCGGTAGAGTCACCATTTTTTAAAGAATTAGTAATTGATTTAGTAGAGCTAGTAAGGATCGAGTCATTATTTATTTTAGAATTAGCAGAACTAGTAAGGATAGAGTCATTATTTTTTTTTGATTTAGTATTTGATTTAGTAGAACTAGTAAGGATAGAGTCATTATTTTTTTTAGATTAAGTAGTTGATTTAGTAGAACTAGTAAGGATAGAGTCATTATTTTTTTTAGATTTAGTAATTGATTTAGTAGAACTAGTAAGGATAGAGTCATTATTTTTAGAATTCTTAATTCGTTTAGATTTGGAAATCGAATTAGTAATTGGAGAGTTGGAGTTATTAGTGACTTCAGGATTAGTAGTGTATTCATATTTGGAAATAGAATTAGATTTGGAAATGGAATTAGATTTGGAAATTGAAGTCCCTAAAAAAACTTTCTCACGATTAGTGTCTATGATTATAGAATTACGTCGACACTGGTTCGTAATCCGATCATTTAGTTTAAATCATCGTCGTCGTCGGTATGTGTTGAAACTTGATTACTACATTCTACATTCTTTTGTTCATTTATTCTGTTCCCAGGGTTTCTGCGATCGAAGCGAGAATTATTGTATTGTCTTTTGCGACACTGCGAAATGTCATGTCCGATATTTTTGCAATAGCGGCATATTAACGGTTGGGAGTCAGGGGTTGAAGACTTTTGGATGTCATTTAACTGTTTTGGTTTAGATAGAAATAGAGCCTTATTTTGGTTGTTTTTAAATTTGCAATCGAACTCGGAGTGACCTACTTTACGACAAACCTTGCAAGACGACCTAATCGAGAAGTTATAGATTTTCTCTTCTTCTATGGCGACGTTTATAGCAGCATTAAGATTTCGGGAATCTCGACAACGAACAATAGTACTTAGTCTAGGGTGAAGTCCCAGACAAAACGTATATAGAGCTAGATCTTCTGTCATAGCAATGCGACCCGGAAGTTCCTTTTTTAAGGAATCAGAATTGTGGATTTCGGATTGTAGATCTGTTAAGCAGGTCTCAATTCTGAGGGCATATTGTGCAACGGTTTCGTTTGGTAATTGTTTGCATGATTGCAGCTCTAATAAAAGATGATTATAATGTTTTCTTTCCCCAAAATTCTGCCTTAAGAATGTTCGTAACTCGTCGAAGCTATCAAATATCTTATTTGAACACGCTATCTGTGCCTTTCCTTGTAGTTTTGATATAATGTATTTGAGTAGCAGGGGTTTTTGACTTTCAGAAGCTAAGTCTAGAGCACTTTGACAATTTGTTAAAAACGCTGATAGACTTTCGCGTTCTCCTTGGTATGGGTTTATAAAGTTACATAGGACTTGAATAGGATATGGCTCGGAGATAGTGGGAGTAATTTGTTTTTTGTCACTCGTATTAGCCATATTAACGGGTATTTAAACGATTACACAAAGTTCGAGGATTTGGTGGATTTAGGAAAACAAGGATACTTATGCGGCAAGAACAGAAATCGAATATTCTACTCACAGCAAGGCGACGGCTTGGAGTGCAGGAAACATCATGCAGATCTCGGTGAGTAGCACGCTCAGCAGCAGCAGCGATTAGCAGCAGCGTCGACAGGATGCTCAGCAGCAGCGGTTAGCGGCAGACGCGGCCGTATTTGGACGGCCCGTTGGCGACGTCGGGAGGGGTTAGCTTAACTTAAAGCTCACCCAAGCACACGGAGAAAGACTTAGTAGATTCGTCGGCTAGCTTAGCCAATTCGAAGGAATTCGGTATTTTCACGATTGGGTTATAGCGACGGTGAAGTAGTTTTGACGACGTAATAACACTCTGGACGGAGTTAAACCGGATAGAGACACTTTGGATAGAGACAGGATAGAGTCACACTGGATACGATTTTGGGGTCGATTTTGAAACGGACAGGCGGGCGGACACGGAACTCGACGGATTTGGTTTTTATATAGTTTTATGGATAGCCAGTAACGACTTATACCGACTATCCCACTTCTGACACCACTGTTACGGGGCTGGTTCAAAGTCCCTTTTTAAAAAAAAAAACTATTTTTAAACCTTGAAAACTTTAATGGAAATTAGCACGTTTTTACAAAGATAGATTTAATGTGTCCGCCACGAAGTTCAAAGTAAGACTGCCGGAAAACTGATGTCACCAAATGCAACAACATTTGTGGGAAACGTTACCTGACGCCTATGAGGTGTCAGCGTTTATATTTTATATGCTTAGGGCTGTCTTACAATTTATAACAATACCCTACCTAACTGTATTCTATTTACTTGGAAGAAATAAAGGCTCCAAGGGCTTATATACTGCCTCTTGAGAGCAAACGACTGTAACGAATGTGTTTTATTTCAATAAAAAACTATGTATCAACTATAGCTACCTATAACTATCTATACTATGCAGCTTTATCTGTTACAGCATTCTATGTGCTAACTAACTACCTATAACTATCTATACTATGTAGTCGCGGTTTTATTTATTTACAACATTCTATGTACTACTATAGCTACCTATAACTATCTATACTATGTAGCTAAGACGTATCGTCGCGAACACATTGATTAAAAATTGTTTTACCTAGAAAATTTTACCAGACTAAAACAATATGGAAGGTGATGTAGGCTCGGGCCTGCGGACGACGAACTCGGGCGAGCTATGGGTGGCTTGCCGTCCGATAGCAACCACGGGGCCGTACCACGAAGTGCCAATGCTATCATGATATCAGTGTGAAAAAGGGCTAGTGGTATTCGTCTTGTATAACTCCGTCTCTCTCTGACACAGGAAGCACGATAGATTTAAGACGTCATGGTAGGGCTACAGGCCCGGGTCGACGGTGCGTCGTGTTCCAAGCGCGCCTCAAATGATAAGGTTACATTGATATATGACACAGTGTGTATGTATATGCATATTATGTATGCAAATTTGTCGTCGTCATATTTTGGTAGCGCTTCAATAAAAAAAAACCGTAACCCTTTTGTTTATATCATAACCAAGTGCCCCAGAGGGATAATAATGTTTTTAGAGAGGTTTTGATGCCTATTTTTGACACAAAAAGCAGTAGCCTACAGATACAAAGAAAAGATAATGTCATTGGTGCTGCTAGTACAAGGATTTTCTGTTCTTTACTTTTTTGTGGTCAAAACGACATGAACCGTTTTTTGCTTAGCAGTAAAATGCGTGGCGATTTAAATGTGGAGCCATTTAATGACATTTTAATTGAAAACCTCCGTTTTATTTTTGGAAAACTAGATTTTTAAATCTTCATGAGTTTTTCGTGTGTGAATATAATTTGAGGATAATGGCAAGATTTAAATATAAGGTTTACTGAAAATATTGTTTTAAAACTGGTCTGTAGATACTGTATAAAAAAGGGTAAGGGTTTATTAAGGTAAGTATGTATGTATGTTAAGTTTTATTTCCAGGACCGTTAATGCCTTGAAGATAATGTTTAACACAAGTAATTAATTTTAAATATGGAACAATATTCCATGTGAGATGTAATTAAGAAAATTCGTTTGAAGGTATTTTGCTGTACGGATGTCTATAAGAACTTCTTATCAGGTCTAATATATCTGCATAATTATAACGTAGAATTGATTTGTAGTAGGTTATTTAGTTTTTTTTATTGCGCAAGCACTTTTAGCCCTGTCACAATAAAAACTCAATAATCTTCTGCTTCTTCTTTGTTCTTCAAAGGCCCAAATTCCTTCTTTTTTCATTCCTCAATATTAGTTTCTAAATAATCAACCAAACTCTAAAATATACAAAATCTTCATTATCTGCTACCATCAATCAACCGCAAGCAACAACCGAAAATAGAGCGAAACTCATTACTACAAAATTGGCGCAGAACAATCAATCAATTTTCAATTCTATTACCTCACAATAAACTTGAAGATCGATCGCTGTGTGGTGCTGAACAAAAAGTACAAACCTAGATCATTACATTAGTGGTAAACGATCCAAGTACGACATTATGCCACTTCAATAGAGCTGGGAATTCGCGTGAGGCACGCTAAACGTTTCATGTTGAGAAGAATATACGGGACTTGCATGTGTACGGGCTTGCCGCGGGCTATGGAGAGCATAACCTATTATTAAGTTAAAGGTAAATTTATTATTCCATTTATATATTATACTAACATATTAATCACATTTCTAAATATTTTTACAAAAATTAAAAAAAAAAACATTTAAAAATATAAAAAAGTTGTTTTTTTTTTAATCGTTGCCCCACTCTAGGATTTACTCCTGTATCGTGGGTGCGTTCACAAACATGAAAACTTACATACAAAAGACACCGAGACCTGGAGCAATTATCTGTAGGCCATACAAACATTTGTTCCGTGCGGGGATTGAACCCGCGACACGCAGCGCAGCAGTCGAACGCTCAACCACTGTGCCAACCGTGTCGTCATCGGTAGTAGGTACCTACGTAGTAGCCCACCGGTATCGGGAACAGGGTCCAAGCTAGCGGTGGGCAGGGCTACCGAGAGAGGAACATCCTAAATATACCTACACGCCGTGTCCAGGAGTACTGCTTTCTGGATCAAGCCTTTGATCCAGTTGCCCAACGAGAGCCTCTTGAGATGTTGGTCGAGGCTCTTGGCAATTATGCCATTGGCCGTCACGATTATCGGCACAATGACTGCTGTGTTCACATCCCACAAATGTGGACAAACTCGCGAGCCAAGTCAAGATAAAAAGTTGAATTATTGTTACTTATGTATTTATATTTCTCAATTTTTAAGAAACTGTAAGTTATTTCTGTCAGAGATTCATACTCCTTGTACTTAGTTATTTTCATATTACGTTTCCTTAACACCGTGCAATATCGTGGTACAGGCACCTATAATTATTAAGAAGTAGCTGCTGCCCGCGACTTCGTCCCCGTGGAATCCCCGATTTTAAAACATTCTTGATTGCTGCTCCGCTCCTATTGGCTTAAGCGTGATGATATATAACCTAAAGCCTTCCTCGATAAATGGTCTATTCAACCCAAAAAGAATTTTTCAATTCGAACCAGTAGTTCCTGAGATTAGCGCGTTCAAACAAACAAACAAACTCTTCAGCTTTATAATATTAGTATAGATAACCAAACACTAAACTAAAAGACTAGCTGTTTCTGTTTCATTTTACGTTTCATCTTTTTTTTTTTTTTTTTTTTCTGGATGGGAAATCATCAAATGACCCCTCCCGCCCTGGGTGGAGCGGTAGGGAGTGTCAGACTTTTACTGACTAAAACCCACCCGTGCTCCTCCATGTGCCCTTTGCGTTCCAGGGCCGCGGCAACTCTCTCGAACAAATTTCGCAACCCTAGCAGGCACCGACCCTATGGGGCCCCGTCTCTGGTGCTGACGGCTCCTTGAGGCGCGCGTGAAGCACAACGCGTCGTCGACTCAGCCTGGTATCGGACGGCGAGCCACCCACGCTCACCGTCCACAGGCATCAGCCACTGCGCAATAGCACAGCGGCCGACTTGTCTCTGGAGGAGGCCGAAATGGGACCACTACTGGCACTCCATTTCAGCCCCCTCCCGAGTACCGGGAGTCGCAGCACCCACAGCAGAAGCGGCAGAAGCGGCGACGGAAGCCGCGGCGGCGGCAGAGGCGGCGGCGGCGGCGGACCTCTTGCCCTTGGTCGGGTCGGATGGCGCGCAGGCCCTTCCCCCAGCCCAGTGCTCGGCCGGCTTGCCAACAGCCGCACATGCACTGCAGTGCGGCGTGGCCTCGCACGAGCCGGCCCGATGACCGGGCTGACCACAGCGGAAACAAAGTCCACTGCGGTCCACCTCCGAGGGGCACATAACTCCCGTGTGGTTGCCCACATGGCAGCGGTAGCACCTCAGAGGTCTGGGTTCCAGCAGTTTTACCCGCGCAGAAACCCACCCCACCAAGAGCCTTCGACCCTCCGACACTGTTCTGGCCGCCGTCACGGGGCAGCTCACCACAAGGGTTTGCATGCCCGTGTTGTCAGGCCGGAGGGTGCCCGCCTTGACGAGCTCGGCAGAGCACCCCCCAGTCCTGGCGACGGCGGCCACAACCTCCTCCTCCGTCACGGAGTCGTCCAGGCCCACTATGCGCATGTCAATGCACTTAGTCGGCCTGGACACTCGAACCTCGTCCGCGGGGAGGACCTCCTTCAGCCTTTCAGCCAGGGCGTCCGCGAACGGGCCACTCTCCGCTCCGGCGAGCTCGAGCTTCCGGGCACCGGTCAGGGTTCTCCTGATCCCGAGGCCCCCAGTGATGCCCAGCTCCCGGAGGTTCACCGCCTCCTTCGCCCGCTTCATCAGGGCGAGGTACGTCACACCCCTCTGTTCCGCTTCCGGCTGCAGTGTTAAAACCACGGCTGCGTACGAAGCCGCCTTCTGCTGTCCCGGGGGCCTCTGTGCCGCCGCTAACGGGGGACGCCGGACCATGTCCTCCAAAACGGAGAACTGCTTCCGGAAGGGAGCCAGCTCCTGCCGCACCTGGCTCCGCACCTGGCTCAGCACTCGGCTCCCCTCCAGCGCCGCCGGACTCAGCCCCCCCTGCGGCCCCTCAGAGGCCGCTCTGGCCATGTCAGCCAGGTCCCTCCGGAGCGACTCATTCTCCGCTATGAGTCTCTCCGTTACGGCCGCGAGGCGGGCGACTTCCGCCCGCAGCTCTGTCGCCTCTCCGGACCCGCCGACGTTGGCCGCCGCCGCCGCCATAATGGAGGCCTTGGCCGCGCTAATGGCCTCCCGCTTAGAGGACTGCTTCCTCTTGAAGGCCACAGCGCGGATCGCGGCCTCCACGACCTCCTCCAGCTTGGCCCTCTTCTCCTCGACAGTGGGAGGTACCTCTCCCGGGGACACCGAGTCATCGGAGTCAAGAGTAGGCGGAAGAGTAGAGGGAGCCCTACGACCGCTCCCTCCAGGGCGACGCCCCTCCTCCACCAACTTCCCGGCCCGACTCTCCACCTCCCGGGTAGAGGGAGCCAGCCCCCTCCCCGCCTCACAGCCCCTGCCCCGCCTAGCGGTGGGGATCTTGCGGGCGGAGGCAAACTCGCCCTCGGAGGTCGACTCCCCGTCTTCCTCCCGTCGCGGCCGCTTGCGGAAGAACTTCACGTTCTCCGCAGCAGCCCCCCCTCCTTCCTCTCCAGAGCCCGCCGAGCTGACCGTTACTAGGTCTGGCGCGGAGCCGGAATCCGACTCCGCACCACCCCGGCGCTCAGGCGAACCCTCCTCTACACAACCGTACGCCATCAGCTCCAGGAAGCGGACTCGGATGACGACGATTGGGAGCCTCCTCGGCTCGTGTTGCCACTGGCAAGCGGAAGGCGTTTGGTGCCCACCCCAGAGTACGGAGGGCAGCCCGCCGAAGCGGGGTGGGATTCCCCGACCGCTGAGCAGTCGGGACCCACCTGGGGACTCATTTTACAAAGGCCTGTTTTCTTCATATTTTCCTTTGAAGGGTGCGGTCCCTGTTTGCTTCGCCCCTTCTCAGGGCCCTCTCTCCTCACCTCACCTCTCCACCCGCTCGCTGCTCTCACAGTCACGTCTGATGGTCAGACGCGTACCAAAGAGCAGCGAGCGGGTGTGTCTCTCTTGGTCTGGTCCCTCACTTGCGACCTTCCGGCATGAGTGGCTCTACCGGGAAAGCTCGCAAGATCATTGGGACGCTCAAGCCCCACCACGACGACAACGTGGAGACACATTCGGTGGGGTTTACGTTTCATCTTCATTTTACATATATCATCTTTTTCGTTTTCCGTTTCCACATTATTATTTTTTTTATTCAATCAATCATACGTTTATTCTCAGTTTTATTTAGATTTTTGTATTTTCGACGGACGTCCCCAAGTCCGCCGCCCCTGAACCTAGTTAGGGGGCCCAGAAGAGGGCAGCTTATGCCCTTCCTCCGACGCCGGGTGCGCCTACTGGGGACGGGAAGAGAGGTCAAGATCTCCCTTTCCCTTTCCGCAGCCTCCTTCTGTTTCGAGAAAGAGACCTCCGCGTCCCAGGACTCCTCGCCGCCGACCATAGATCGGACTAGTGCGAACCTGCCCCAATTATTTCCCCGTATGTATCACCACGCGTGCATGTGAAAGGAATTCAGCAAAGTTAACTCAAGTTGGACGCTTTTGTGAGCGTGCCAGAGTATGCGTGAGCAATGTCGCCAAATTACACTGTATATTATATTTGGCACTAGCACTAGCTTCACACAGCCTTCCAGCTGTATTTATTGTTCTCCCTAAGAAATATGACGTTTTTTTTTGTTATTATTCTTCATTTCATAATCATCATGCAGTATCTACTTTGCATCGGAAATCATGTTCCTACTCTACGTATTAGGCAGCCTTGGAATGAAAGAGACCTAACTTAAAAATTGATATAAGTAAAAAGTGTTGGGGAAAAAAAAAAACAAATATCTCCCGAGAGTTATGTATAAATAAGTTGTCCCTTTCCCAATTCTATTTCGGAATCTTTTTCATCACTAGATTTTAGAGTATGTTTTTACGTTTAATTTACAGCAAAATTATGAGTTAATGTTGTTGATGAGTAAAGCCCCTTTCTGAGAGTGCGATATGTCAGAACACATGAGGATTTCCTTACAAAAAAAAAAACTTATTTATTGCCTGACCAATTTAGCCTTAGGATATGGCAATCAGTAAATCTGAGCTCCTGAAATATTAACAGATATAGAGATGCATCTCTTCAGCATATCCCTAACTCGCAAAGGTCAGTAAGGGATAAGCTAAAGAGAACATTTTGGGCTTCAAAATTCCTTGAATCCTTTCAGAACACAGCAATAGAAAACGAAGTTTATCAGAGCTTTAAATTACATGTTCGTACATTCTCATTCCTATCCGGGTTGCTTGCCAAATAAAACGCTGATTCAAATAAACGATTACCATATAGAACCCATAAACAATGACATTCGTTTACAGAATACGTTTGCTCAAGGTCACATTCCATATATCGGGTCAAAATAAACATAAAACAGTATATTTGGCGCTATTTGGATGTTTTATGTTAGGTGATAGGGACATGTTTAGTGCATGAATGATTGGCTTCTCAGTTGAGGGTCGCTGATTCGATTTCAGCATAAACATGACCTTTTAATGACAGTATTTTTGTTTGATTCACTTTTCGATTATTTTTCTTTAGTGTTTGACCGCTTTCTTACCTTGTGAGAAGCAGTTAACGTTGATGTGCTTCCTTAGAATAGACTTTTTGCAGAACTGAAGTCTCTTGAGATTTGAAGACTTTTTTTTTCGTGTTTCCTTCGTTCATTCAATTTGTTTTCATCTAAGTTTCAACTAAAAGTCGTTTGATATAACATAAGCCTTCCCTAGACCCGAACATCACCACAGCCACAGATTATGTGCTTCTCGCGTCCAGCAGAGTTCCATCACACCCACCAGGTCATTAGTACACTTCGTGGAAGGCCTTCCAGCGCTGTCTTCTCGGGTTTCTACTCGATCGCAAGAAACATACGTACTCCTTTTTTTTTTGGTTAGCAAATCATCAAATGACTTCTCCCGCTCTGGTTGGAGCGGGAGGGAGTGTCTCTTATTGACTAAAACCCACCTGTGATCCTTCTTGTGCCCTTTGCGTTCCAGGGCAGCGGTGACTCTTTCGAAAAAAATCCGCAACCTTAACAGGCACTGACCCTACGGGGCCCCGTCTTTGCTGACGGCTCTTAGAGGTGCGCCAGAAACACGACGAGCCGTCGACCCGGGCCTGGTTGCTATCGGACGGCGAGCCACCCATAGCTCGCCATCCGCAAGCCCGCGCCTACGATGGCCGGGAATCGACCTGCGTTTCCCGACGCCCGGGGCGTCTTCTTCTGTTGCGGCGGCTGGGGCGTGAGGTTTCCCTCTCTCGCACGCATTCCGCCTCCTCCTTCGCTAGCATTATTGCTTCGCAGAAGGAAGCGACAGTTTGAACTCCTTTTTTTTTTTTTTTTTTTTCCGGATGGGAAATCATCAAATGACTTCTCCCGCTCTGGGCGGAGCGGAAGGGAGTGTCAGACTCTTACTGACTAAAACCCACCCATGATCCTTCTTGTGCCCTTTGCGTTCCAGGGCTGCGGTGACTCTTTCGAACAAATTCCGCAACCCTAGCAGGCACTGACCCTATGGGGCCCCGTCTTCTTTGCTGACGGCTCTTTGAGGCGCGCGTGGAACACGACGCGCCGTCGACTCGGGCCTGGTTGCTATCGGACGGCGAGCTACCCATAGCTCGCCATCCGCAGGCCCGCGCCTACGGTGGCCGGGAATCGCCCTGCGTTTCCCGACGCCCGGGGCGTCTTCTTCTGTTGCGGCGGCTGGAGCGAGGGGCTTCCCTCTCTCGCACGCGCTCCGCCTCCTCCTTCGCTAGCATTACTGCTTCGCAGAAGGAGGCGACCGCTTCCCATGCCTCCTCGCTCCGGACCATGGCCCGAACCAGGGCCGGACGCGAGAGGTCGCCGCCGCCGATCGCCTCGACGAGGACACGGCGGTGCTCCGCCCAAGCAGGGCAGACCTCCACCGTATGCTCCACCGTGTCCTCCGGACGATCCACACAGTGATGACACCCGGACGTGTCCTCCCACTGGATCCGACACAGGTACCTCCCGAAACAGCCGTGTCCGGTGAGCACCTGCGTCAGGTGGAAGGTGAGGACGCCGTGACGTCTCTCCAGCCACGCCTCAAAGAGGGGACTTATCGCCACAATAGTGGCGTGCCCAGCACTGGGTTGCGATAGTCGCTGTCTCCAAACCTCCGTGAGATCCCGCCGGAGCTCCGTCCGCTGCGCAGCAATTTGCCGCGGCAGCAGTGTTTCACCCCGGCTTAGCGCCTCCACGCGCAGCACGTAAACGTGCGCGAGGGCTCTCGCCTCCAGATCCCACGGCAGCAATCCGGCAAGGAGATTCGCCGCCTCGCCAGAGACCGTGCGGTATCCACGGACTAGCCGAATGGCCATGACCCTCTGGGCCGAGACCAGGTGGCGCGCTGGCAGTCGTCTTAGCGACAGCGCCCACACTGGGGCCCCGTAAAGGGCCATGGACCGCACGATCCCCGCGTACAGCCTCCGGCAGGAGGCGTTTGGTCCCCCCAGATTGGGCAAGAGCCGCTTGAAGGCAGCCCCAGCCCGCCCCAGTTTGGGTGCCAAACGTCGGAAATGCTCCGCGAAGTTCCACCGGCTATCGAGGACGAGGCCCAGGTACCTCATCGTTGACCCGACGCCGATGTGAACCCCTCCTACCGTTACCTGGGTTCCCGGTGGTGGCCGGTTCCGAGGGCCATGAAAACACATGGCCTCGGACTTGTGTAGGGCCACCTCGAGACCCAGTTGCCGGATTCTGTCAACGACTATCGCAACCCCGCGTGTCATTAACTCAGCCGCCGCCTGGTGCGACCCCCCTTGCGCTAAAACCAGCGTGTCGTCAGCGTAGCAGACAACGCTGACGCCGCGAGACAGTTTGAACTCCTTAGGCAAAAGTTTTTCAAAATATACCCTTAAACCAGCCAGTAAGAAATGACTTACTAAAATCTGTACCAAAGACAGTAATTTTGCAATTTACTCCAAAAGCTGTAGTACGATCTGTGGTAAGCCTCAAATTTAGTGGATATTAAACATAGTGAAACAGTTCGTTTGGCACAAAATATAGACGCCGAGCGAACTTATAGTTGCTATCTTGTTGAATAAATGGCTGCAAAACTGATATTATAGCGGAGTTTTCTTTAAGACTTCTTTGTTGGTAGTTTCCATCTTACCGTGGAAAAATTGAACTTCATTTTTTTGTACAAAAGACTAACAGAGCATATGTATTTCTGTAAAATATCATAGCTGTGTGTTCCATTTGAAAAATATGTATTTTTATTTCAAACTGGTAGATAAATAAATACTAAAAACCGCTTGTCTTGTTATGGTAGTGTGAAGAGGACGGATGAAACGCATGTAACCGAAAGGGTTATACAAATTAATGTGGATGGATGGAGAGGAGGAGGAAAGCCAAAAAAAAGAGGGATTGTGTGAGGAGTGATTCGAAAGAAAAGGTAGTTAGTGATAGCGTGACGGCTGACAGGACCGAATGGAAGTAGAAAATGTATTGCATTGACCCCAAGTAACATCAGATAAGGGCAGGAATATAATATGATGAGATAAGTAAAACTAAATAATATAAATACATTGCACACTTCTCGTGACCCAAGAGCTGGCTTTTACTTTGGCCGGCCCCATCTAGTTTTTATAACGGCCAAAAAAGATTGACATGTAAAAGTGTTTTTTACAACCTACTTATAAAATAAAAATCATTTATCATTAATTTACCAGATGCATTTGAGACTTAAAAATTTGTATGAAATGCCATACGGTGTATAAGCTCACACAATCCTGTTTTCTCTTATACCTTAAAACTTCAGTCAGAAATACTCAAGCCGACCTACAAATCTACAATACCTTGGCTTCTTAAACGTTTACGTTTAGTCTTGAAGCTGTGTTCAATTTGTATAATTTGTCACTAAACTAACTTACTTCTCTTGAATTTATTCCCTTTGAATTTATTTTTGAGAAGCGTACCTAGGTTTACCTACAATACTAAGCTTATTAAGATTGTCAAATAAAACAGAAAATAATGTTACAAAAACAAGGTAATTCAAACGAACACAAATGAGACTTTTTTTTAAATAGCCTATTTAAAAAAAAAGAACACATTTCAACCATGAATAATGTGGTGTGTTTTTTTTTTGGACATTATTTCTGACCTACCCAACTCGAACCACTGCACGTTACCGTTTTGGTAGACTGGAGTTAGATTTTCTAGCTTCTGACAATCCGTAACGACTGCCAAAGATCTACAAATGACAGCAGGGGACCAACGGCTTAGCATGCTTTCTGAGGCACGGAGGAAACTTGGTATCTTAAAATGGTCACCCATCCACAGACCAACCTTGGCAAGCGTTGTTTAACCTTGAAGATCGTCAAGTGCGGCTGTTATTCTATGATACAGAGAATTTACTGATTGTGCTAAAGTGATTTTGTTTTTATACAATTGTTGTAGTTTAAGTACCTTATTATTCAAGAAACTGTACAATTTATACAATTTTTGACCTAGTTTAGTTAGGCATATTTGTATTGTACTATGGAATCCTTTTGATTATTTGTTAATTTTAAATTATTTTAGATCTTCTTGCCTGAAACACAGGATTTCCTAGTTCAGGCTCGTAATACTTAGAATTTAGATATATATTTAAGACTATATGTAATTTGTCCTGTCACATTGACAGGACAAATAAACGGACGGACGGACGGATATATTAATAAAAACCTTTAGCCACGAGCTCCTCGTGCTTATTGCATATTATTATACTCATTAATATTGTTTTCACAATTTCAAGCAATATTGCACGGTCTTACGGCGTTTGCAATTTGCCGGTGACAAACACAATACTACCAAAATATAATTGTGCCTAGGTTCATTACCACTAGCCGACTTCCCACACAGGTTAAACATTAATTAGACAAAACATCAATTATCCTGTTAACATCGGTCAAACCTTATCAGTTCTGCTACCGCCCCCATCGTTAGTAAAAGAGTGGGATCAACATGTTAATTGCCTTGTCAACGGGTTTTCATATGAGAAGGTCAGAATTAGATGTGTAATTACTGGGTCATGGATGATTTTGATTTGATAGTAATAGATAATATATTGATACCTTTAGGCTCAAGGGGCGTAAATGTCATTTTGGCCAAAATGAGAAGTAAATTTCGATATTTGGAAAAATATAATTTCTCATTACCGCCAACGTCATAACAGGTAAACATAGTTCAACATTTTGTCTTTTGCGTTGTTTCTATAGCTATATGCACAAGAAATCTCAAACTTTTTTCAATAAAAATACAACCAACTTCCAAACAAAAAAAAAGGACAAAATAACTTTAATTTCGGAAGGCGGTGTGTTCAAAAAACAAAAAAGCAACCAAAAACACCGAGTTCCGAAATTAAAGAATTTCGGAACTCGGTGTTTTTGGTTGCTTTTTTTTTGTTTGTTTTTGCAAGAAAAAAACTATTTTAATTTAAATGAAGTGGCGGTAGATTGTTCCCTACCGCGATAATTAAGCCCCGTTTATTCTAGACATATTGAATTAGCAACAGATGCGGCTTCGCGTGGATTCGACCAGAATAACAAAGGGATTGCTTGGGTCTGTCTAGGTCAGTTTGGATGCTGCTGAGAATAGATATTTTTACATATTGATTATACTTTTAAATCTGGCTAGATGACAAGCAGTATCTACCTACATCATCACCCCTAGCCAAGTTTGTAATCTGCAATTGTTAACATTAATCGTTGACGTTAAGTCACGTGGTTAGAACAAACGAATAGAAAATTCGTAGCCAAGTTCACATCTTTCAAAATGATATAATGAATTGTTATCGTTTCTAGAATGATCAACGCTACATCTTTTGTTTTAATGGTAGTCAAGTTAACTTATCGTTTCCTACAATTGCTGACACCTATACCCTATCTGTTTAGGTACCTAGTTCACTAAAGGTAAACAATCTTGGTATGTCTTTTTATGTAAAAATATATTTTAAAATATGGATATTACTACTTATACAAATCAATTATCTATATTTTAGAAAATCTAAAAGTATTTTATGATGTAAAACGTATTTCACATTTTTCAAAAACATTTTTCGTTAAAAGACATACCAAGATTGTTTACCTTTAGTTAATGATGGGGGGTGCTTGAAGGGCTAGCTGACTCAGTGCGGCTAATCTCAATAAAGACTAGTCATCGGCAGTTCCAAACTCTGTGCAATCGTTTTGTATTTATCTGTGACAGAGAAATACAAAACGATCGTCGAGAAAATACGTAATATAGCGTTATGCATGCGTTAAACATATATGTTTATACAATTTAAATTACTACTATTTAATAGTAATTCATAATTGTGTTCAATAGAACAAGGTAATATTATTGTTAACAAAAGCCATAAAACGAAGTGTAAATACCATCCGTTTTGGGAAAGGAATACTGCTATTTCACTTGTTTAGCTCCGTTTCTCTCTCGCATCGGAATCATGATGGGTAATGACGTCATAGTAGACAATTTAATCGATTGCGTACTTTCATTTGAATTCTATAAGATTTGCACCGATTGAAACGTCGTTGTAAAACAGTTTATATCGTCGTAAAAGTCAATTGTAAATAACGACTTGGCTAAACGATCTAACAATTTAATTTCATTTTATTCTACCACTTAAAGTTCTTTACACCATACCTAACTGGAAAATAATGAAACGAGTTTATTTGAAAAATTAAAATTAGCCAGTGAAACTTCTACATTTACGGCCTAGAAAAGTGAAACCATTAAAAATTTGTAATTAAAAAAAAAAGACATTGAATTATCATTTTTCAAATTTTCTTCTTTGTGTGGAGAGCTGAGAAGTTGTCTGGCAGTGATGCGCAGCCAAAGAGACTACTATCGTCACAATATACAGCGAAATGTATACCCAAGCGGAAAATTGCCAACTCCGTAAAATTGTAAAAAAGAAATATTTTTATAAAGAAATCTTTTCAGTATATTATGAATAAATTGTTTTTAAAATCCAATAATTTCCAATATATACGTGTCTTATTCAGAAAAAGTAGTTTACAATTTCACGTGATATTTTACAATTTTACGGCGTTTGCAATTTTCCAGTGACATATACATACGTGCATACAATCATACGGTCATAGACATGCCCACAGTTTGACTTCACCCGCTCTTCCATTTTTTTGAACCAATCTAGACTCCTCAATGACCATTTTTTTCCAGACATCGAGATTTCAATGAAAGTAAAAATACACTCGCTAGCAAATTTAATGCGACTCTGAATATTATATACATAGGAATATCACAAAAAAATCAGCTGTTCCATACATTTATGTTCGTATAACTAATCCAAATGTAGGGAACAGCTGGTATTTTTTCGCGATTTCAGGTTTGGTTCCATACTAAAAGCTGTTCATAATGATGAGTACCATGACCCCTTAAGAGGTTGTTGGTGTTTTACAAATAACCCTGTATATATAAAAGCGAAATACCACACAATGATTAATCACGAAATCTCAGAAACTATTACACCTACATACTTAAAATTTGGCAGGTAGGCTCCTTATACGATTTAGACATCCGCTAAGAATGACTTTTACGAAAATCCATCCCTATGGGGGTAAAACGGGGGTGGAAATCGTTTGTACTAAATCTGCGCAGACGAAGTCGCGGGCGCTGTGCTAGCATTATAATTATTTCAAAGTATTAATCAATTCAGCCATCCATATCAAATACCCATGCCCGTTCATAATAAATCAACACCTGTTCGTCGATTCAATTATTAAAGTCATTCACATATATTTCAAAACGATGAACCTATAACAAACTTATGTTCATCATTCTAACCAAAAGCTATAACTTTTATAAGTGTACGTTAAAGTTCAAAATCGGCTGGCAAACTCTTCCGAAGCTGAAAATATAAATAGACATTTAATTTAACTTGAAGACTTGACGTCAAACAGACGTGTATTATTTTCTATTTTGTAATGAAATTCTATTAGAAGTATATTTTCAGTAAAGGATGTTTCGTTTCATATGAATGGTCGATTAATCAACGCTAAATAACTTATTATTACTTGATGTATGTCAATTTCAGTTCATTTGGTTATCAAAATATGTAAATCATGATAAAAACCTATCAAAAGAGTAACTGAAAACCAACTGTACTGGTTTAAAATGTGCTAGGCAAACATGACTTAACAAGATCTCACCAAGAACGTTCAAGAAAATTGGTTGGTTATAAGCTTCCAAACCACAAGACGAGGATAAGTGTGGCTTCGGAATATCAACTTAACAGCCATCCTAGGTGCTATAAACTCTTTCAAATTTCTGATCTCCTGTTAACAACAGGGAATACTTCACGAAGTTAGTTTAAAAAATATAAGGCAAGTAGGTACGAAGACGAACTTCGAATTTTATAGAATTTGGCATGATATATTATTCCTCAGGGATATTTTATGTTTTCGGGATAAACGCTTTCATTTTATTTATAACTTCAATATCTTAGAAACCTTATATTCTTATTGGCAGTTCAATGATTTGAGTGCGATCTTGTCTGGGGGAGGTCATAAACTCAATCTCATACTTTAATTTAACATTCTGTATATCTACTGCAAGGACTGGTTCAAGTTGGTTTGGAAACGATATTAGCAGTGTGACAGTATTGTTACGAGCTTCTGGTTCGTGACAATAAAAACAGCTGATTAAATAACCAAAAATGACACTTTAATTACACAACACTAATTACAACTTTAAACTCACTAATTATAAAACACAATCGCACTACTAATCACTTAAGTTCGCAGTTGAAGATCGCTCTCGAAGTTATCACTTGTATCGCTAATCCGATACTGACCAGGTCGGTTTTTTTTTTCGTACGGACCACTCGCAGTTCAGTTCACTAAGGCTGGTTACTGCTTAACCGATCAATCCTGTGGTGGACCCGGTCGGTACATGTGGCCTTATATAGTACGCCGGGTAGTTCCAGAACCTTCCATTCCAGAAAGTTCGCGTATATATCGGTCGCGATTGACTAGGGTTTGAGAATTCTAGAATGTTCTTTCATACAAAAGTCTCGAAGGTTCCTGACTGTACTAGTTCTGCTAGTCGATACTAGATGGCGCTAGTGGTAACAAATTGTGGTGCGCAACAGTATAATAAAGGCTTAATGAAAAAGTAATACCATTTAAGAGCCTGTTTAAAAAATGTAATTAAATGTAATGTAATTTTTGTAGTGGGTTTGTAGAGGGCAAGGATAATCGACGAGTGCCATGTGCATGATTGTTATCCAATAAAATGCACAGCCACGGAAGCGAAGACGCGGGTAAAAATAGTAGCTAACTAATATGAGTCTGTTATGACAATGGTCTTTTTATCCTCCTATTCGGAATTGGTACTTATCATCAGTAGCTGACAGTTCAATAAGACCGTTTCTTTGTGACAGTTGACGTCAAATGGAAAACTCCATGAGATTTTAAAATAAATGAGAGATTGATAAACTCATTTGGAAGTTTGCTTCGCTCGCTCACTCTAGCTTCCGTCACACAATTTGAACCTAACTTTTCCGTGTCGGGAAGCCCTAAGCTTCCTGTGCCCTATGTTCCGCTACTTGCCAAGGCAAGCAACACCAATAAATTGTAGAATCATGCTCTGATTGGTCGACTACATGTCGTCAGTTTACGTCGGTTCTGAATTTGTCTGAATCATAATCCCTCATTGAAGACTATAAAATTTTGACGGTCAAAAAAGTATCCCAAATGTTCAGTTGACAATTTATCGAGAGCTTACGATCTCCCAAGATATTTTATGAACTTAAGAATTTTTCAATTATCCGGTAACATATCATCAGAACAATAAAAGACAGTAACGAGAGTACGTTGCTCTTTGCTTGCAACGCGGTGCCGCCTCTATTTGTACTAACACGGAATCTAATTTAATCTCGTCCTTTAAGCCGTTGAGCTTGATAAAGACATCCCCCTGGTTCTTTGCATATCCAATGTAAAGGAAAACTATTTCAAACTTCTACAGTCTTGGTTGTAGCAAAGCCGTTTTCAGGTACGAGGTAAGGCTAAAGAATTTAGCGTAATATATTCATAGCGTAAGATTTAGTTAAAATTCATTTATTAAAATGAACTATTTAACCAACTTCCATAACAGGATGGACGAGGAAATATAAGGAAATGGGAGATGGGATGTATTTTGTATGTGTTACCCCATAACATTGTACTAAGTGTCCCAATTTTGATAATCTAAAGCTGGTGCTTGTCCCATTTAAATTCGATTGAGATCTGACGACTAGTATTTGAGTTATCCCTAATAATGCGTGTTTTCCGACTACATTGATGATGTTCTCATTCACTCTTGTCAATGTGAAATGAAAAAATAAATAATATTGTTTGGAAGAGCATCTTAGTTTTTCAAAGTTGTCCCTTACTAGTTTGGTGAAGATCTGATGAAGAATAGAGATGATAGAAAACGGATCTCTTCAATAAATGTTAGCAAATCTTTCGTGATTGCTGAAATCGCATGTTTCTTTATTTTTTACACCAATGTGATTAATACATTTAGGTGGGGGAAAACTTCTAAACAAAAAAGTAGGTATGAAACTTTAATTTCGGAAGCAGGTATTCAAAAAATGAAGAAGTAACCAAAAAAACCGAGTTCCGAAATCTGTATACATAAAAAATTCCTCCTCAACGCTGTCAGCTGGTAATGTGCCCAAGGGACTCACGTCGATGAAAATTCGTGATGCCAACTTAATTTGTTTATTTAAACTTCATGTACAAATTAACTAACCTTTGCCCACGATTTCCTACGCGCAAATCCTGTTTTTTCCCGATCCCACCGGAATTTTTGGCACTCTCTTAGTGCTCCCTAACTTTCCTTGAGCAGTTGTGGCCGAGTAACAGCCCCGACTTACGAATTGTAGGTCGCGGATTCAAACCCAGCCAGGCGCATTACTTTGCTAATTAATTTCATTACCCTTGCTCTTAAAACGGTGAAGGAAAACATCGTGAGAAAATCGGCATATCCTAGAACCAAAAATTTGAAGACATGTGATATTCACCAACCCGCACTGGGCCCGCGTGGTGGATTACGGCCCATCCCCTCTCCTAGGGAGGAGGCCTGAGTTCCAGCAGTGGGAACATTAAAAGGCTGATTATTCTTATGCTCCCTTACCAAAATTCAGCTTTATATGACATACGTCGTCTGTCAGTCAATCAGTAACGGCAGAGTTTTATCCATATTATATTGATTGATTGTGATTGACAGTAGTACAAAGCATTCTCTATCAGCCAATAAAAAGAAAAAGCAGTTAAAAGAATTGTCGAAGATTTGTCATGAAATTGTGTATAATATAATTTCTATCATAGATTTGATCGTCTCTAACTCTTTGAGCATTGAAGTCATGTCTCATCATAACCATATTTTAGATTGAACCTTCACTTCGAAAACCTTTTCTAATAAAGTACCTTTACCTAGCTCAACATGTAAAACACAAGACCCTAAAAATATACTTATCTTTGATAAAAAATAAAATTCTTAGACTATAGGTACGCGTGCGAGCGTGACTGTGCTTTGAATATGAATGCAAACCATATTTATAAGATAACGCACGAAATTCAATTATGGACGGCATTTACTTGTTTGTATTTCCATATCGATGTAACTTTGGAGTCTGAATTTTCTTAGACAAGGTAGCTGTTTCATAAAGTTTTGTATCGGGTGTGTTCAAAATGTATATGTTATCGATTTTCGTAAACATCCTTTCAATTAAGATGAGGCGTAAACGAAAATGATGCTGAAGCTCATATCCTAGAGCTTTGTTAGATTTGCTTTTGCTTTAGATCTCAATACTGCCATCACCTTACTTATGAAACAAGGGAGTGAGGCATAAGAAGGCCCCCTGAAAGGTGGATAAACGAGCTGGTGGACGCCGCGAGAATACGCAAACGTGTATGAAACACACAGTGGATGTGGCAATACCTTTTTTTTATAATAATAATAATTTATTTAATTCAGACATAGTCCATACATTAATTTGAAATTGAATAAAAACATTACATAAATTTAAATTGTCAACATTAAATTAATTTAAACATACACACACACATTACAATTAAATATTCAATAAAATTATGCAAACAAGTCAAACACGAGGAGAAGCGCTAACATGAAGCTGCATCCACCTCTGCATCAGGGACAGGTCCCACCGCTCGGACAGCACCCTCAGGAGACTGTTTGGGCTGCTTCGTAGGCGACTTAATAGTGAAGCGCTCCGTTTCCTTATTATTGCGTAAAAATCATCGGTCCGCGCCTCAGCAAACAAAAAAAAATAAAAAATTATATATTATTATTATTTTATAGAAAATCATCATTTGACTGGCGATTTGAGGTCGCCGCCGTCGATCATCTCGACGAGGACACGGCGTTGCTCCGCCCAAGCACGGCAGACCTCTACCGTATGCTGCATCGTCCACACAGTTTTAGAAACCCAGACGTGTGCACGGTCTCACTGTGTGTGAGGCTCGCCGCCTCACCGGAGATCTCGTGCGGTATCCCTGAGCTAGCTGGGTGGCCATGGTTCTCTGATATGTCAATATGTCGTCCTTGGCTGAAAATAATGACTTAGGAGGAAGTCAGAACTTTTCTTCCTTCGCAGTAAACTGCAATTCTACCAATTTCAAGTCAGTAGCATAATGGTATAATAACTCTGCTAACGCTAACTACATATAACACAGTTGAATTCTTGTAAAATTTATTTTTACAAATAAAGATTTTTCTGACTTGATTTTTATCTTTTGATCCATTGACAGATAGACAGTCATGCATTTACGATAACTCTTTAAATTGAATTGTTATTGACATTGATGTGCTTCAATTTTCATCCTCCAAAAGCCACATTACTAAATCAAAGCATCAACGAATATTACTTGAAAAATATTATTCAATATAAAAATAAAATACCCGATCCTTTGAAGTCAGTGGAAATAATGCCTATCGTTCAGAAGCTGAGGTATTTTATTTATAAATATTTTTCATATTATCTAGGCAAGTGGCTCTTCGGCTTTTCTACTATCTTCGTTCGCTTTTTACTGAAGGAAAAGGTATTCTTTTGTTAGAATGTTGTGTAGTTTTCAGATTTTTATAAAACTAGACAGGCATCTTTGGCAGTTGTTATGGATTGTCTGACGCCAGTAAATCAGACTCCAGTCTTGCCAAGAACTACCATGATACCCAGTTAATGGGTTGTGAAGATCTGTTCACGAAAATACTGGTATTCAGTTGAATCTGGTTTGACTGGAAGCGACCCCAATATATGTAGATGAGAAAAAAAGCTAGAAAGGTTACTAATTTACTGGCGTAGACTGCTATTTCACCTAAAGGCCACAGAGTCACAGTATCATCTCGGCGGCAGTCAATGTCAAAATGTAGGAAAAGTAGACAGTTTTTGACAGTTTGCAAACTGCGACGTTGATGCAAACGCTCCTCAAAAAGTACAAGAATTGTGGTTGCTTTTCAAAGCATTGTGGTGTTCTCGTTTAATCGATGTCCCATCTCTTGGAGTGTTTTTTTTATGGATGGAAAAGTCATCAAATGACTTCTTCCATTCTGGGTGAAGCGGAAGGGAGTGCCAGACACTTACTGATTAAAACCCTACCATGTTCCTTTTTACGTTCCAGATCCACGCTGACTATTTCAAACAAGTTCCGCAACCCTGGCAGGCACTGGCTCTAGTGGGCCATGTCTTTTATGCTGACGTCTCTTTGAGACGCGCGTGGAATACAATTCCGTCGACCCGGTCCTGGTTGTTATCGGACGACGAGCACTCAATGCATACCATCCACAGGCCCGTCTGATGGAGTGTCTGTCATATTTATGTGTATTAGTATTTATGAGGACTTAAATAACGCATATATGATGCCATGATCATGAGTTTCTTGTACGTTCTTCTCCATAGAGATCTACGCTTTGGAACGTGCAGATAGCTTCACCTCTTTCGACCTTGATAGTTCAAAAGTGCCTGTAAAGGGTTTAATTAATATAAATGCTTTGAGTTGAGTTGATCGGCGTGGCTATTACAATAATAGATGGTAAACCATTAGCTGGTAATTGATATAATCTGGATTTAAATCTGGATTTGGTCATAATCGAAGACTATCTAAATCCTAACAAAAAAAGGTCTGTACAACAAATGCTACTTTAAACAATCATAATGGAATTTTAAAACCACCTCTCTTATTTCTGAATTTCAGCCAGGTATTTTATTTAAAAATAGAGTTGTACTTATTTGTTTTCTGAGTACTCAACCGCTGCTCCAACTTTATTACCAAAGTTTTAAAAGGTTTTGTTGATACCAAATTCAGGTCAAGAGTTATTCTAGAAGTTGACTCGTAAAAATTTGGAATAGCAAAAGAATCGGTGGTTTTTCTTTAAACTTCATGGAAGGTACTGGAATAATGTACCTAATACTACTCAGCAAGGTATTTTGGTTTTAAGTTAATCTAATTCATTCTAATTTTCCAAAAAGGAAAAAACACGTTGGCTGAATTTGCCAGCAATATATGTATACCTACTTAAAACTAATGCATAAAAAATAATCCGGATAGGACCTATCAGAATAGCAGCGCTGTGATATATGTATGTATTATTTTTTATTGTAGCAGAATATGCTGAGATAGTAACCTTATTGGTCTGGCACTTATAAACTGATACTGATAGCTTTTGTTATTTTAATATTAGTTTTTTTTATCTTGAGCGAATCTCAAATAGACATATTTCTTTCATATTTACATAGTTGAAAGATAGATAACTATGTGGTATAGCTATGTAAGATAGAGTGAGTGTATTGTTAGATGATTTCCATGTTACGAGTAGATACTTGTTTTTCATCTGTGTCATGTTTTAACTAGATTTAAAGGTGTCCAATAGCAAATTTTTTTTTAAGAAATATTTAAAAACATAAATTCGTAATTATGGTATTAATTTTGGCTCATTCACAGATTTGATGCCACCAACTGCGTTTTTACTTTTTAATGGTTCTTTGTATTCTGATATATTTTTTGCTATTATTTCTTAACTTTATATGAAATACAGAACGTCACCCTGAAATATCACTACGCACTTCTGAAACACCCCGTAGGTGAAGTTAACTGTCATTTCAATGTTATATAGCTATGATAACTTAGTAAAAATTAGCTGTCAATCGCTAGAAACCATTAGAAGGAACAATACTCTTCACTTCACCTGAGTTTACTGTGGGTTTTTTCCTTCACTATGGGTCTGTTCTATCAATATCTGCGTAAACTTACATAAGTGGAGTGAGCACAGAGTGAGACAGTTGACTTCATAGTCAACTGTCATCCTATCTTGTATATTTTTATGGTTTGATAGCACTTGTGATAAATGTGTGTGTGATAAAAATAACGAAATAATACTGAAGAAGTGGTATTCTGTAAAAATGTCAGCGTGTATATTGATTGCCCTCCTTGTTTTCTGCAAAAAATCCTTTACGCAGTACATAATAAAAGGCTCAAAAATAAAACACCATAAATATACAATGAAATTTTATTTCCCAATAACTATTCATAATTTATTTTCATAATCAAACGTATATTTACATATTTCTAGACGCTTCTTATCACGTCGGTAACAATATATAAAGTTCATTCGGTGGGCTTTGGACCGGTTTAGTACGAGCTAGAACTGCGATAGCTTTTACAGGTTTGGATAAGATTGTTCCTTCTGCTAGGTAGATTAAAGTTAGGAGTAAAATGAGCGTTGTCACTGACGGTGGATGCAGTGATTGGGTCCCGGCGTGCAGCTCCGCTAGGCTTTCTTCTGGAACAAAGGGTATGGGTTAGTAGCGGAATGTGAAGATATGGCTACGAAGGAGATTGTCAGAGTCTACATTTATATCTTCAAATGATTTCTCTTGCTCTGGACGGAACGGAAAGGAGTACCAGACTATTACAGACTAAATCCCAACCGTGTTCCTTATTATGCGTTCTAGGGCCGCGGACTCTTTCAAACAAATTCCCCGACCCTAGCAGGCACTATCCCTATGGGGCCCCGTCTTCTTTGCTGACATCTCTTTGAGTACTTTTTGTTTTACTACATATAAATCTACTGAAATCTGAACGCATTTGATCGGTACGGTTTGGTTATGGGGATGACTTTCAGACTTCTTCTTACTAAATCTGCTTTCTTTAATAAGTTTATTAGGCTTAGCTTCCAGCCTAATCAAATGCAGTAAGGAACCAGTAATTTAACTATTTTTTTTTTCTCATGGAGAGACCGTCTATCTTAGATCCAAAACTCAGTAATGCCAGTCCACTAGTCTTTTCCAATGAGTATCGGGCAGCTAGCACAATATTTCTTGTCAAGACTAGTGTCAGATTTTCTAGCTTTAGACTACCCTTCACGAAAGACAAAAATGTTTAAACGATAGATAATGTTTTTACAGTGTTAGCATTTTGTGTAACCACATATTGTTTTTGCTGTATCAAAAAAGACGGAAACCAGTCTCGTGCTGACGATGATATCCAATAGTAGCAAACAAGTACAACATTAATAGGGAACATGCAATATTTTCATCTTGCTTTCATTTAAAAGAATTCCGTGTTAAATAGACCATACAAAAATTAAAAAATTAATTCGCTTTAATGTATTGCCAAAATTGCGATTGTAAACTGACTGTTTTTCTTTTCCCGCGAAAACGAATGATGAAGTCATTCCTGTCTGCCAGAGATCATGAACTGTCATGTATTAAAATTTAAATTCGTCTTGTCGTTGTCATAACACTAGTGACGTCACTAGATGCTGATTGTTTACGTTCCGTTTCACGTTATTCGTAATAGTTGTTAAAAATCAATATTAACTACAATAAAAACATTGCAGTGGCCCTTCTTTTATACAATTTTATCATTTCAATAACAAATTGTTCATGTACTCTGTAGTTCTTTCCTATTGCTGAACAAAAAGAAACTCAGCCGTTGCTGTTGTATATATATAATTATTTATAGTTATATATATATTTTGTTTTACTATCTTGTTTAATATTTCAATAGAGCTCGTACTACTAGAAACGGGCCCATTATTATTTTAGGCGCGATTCCAACTTTGAAGTTTTCTTTTACTACTTAAATCAGTTTTTGTGATACTCATATAAAAGTTCGGAGTTCTTTATTTGAATAATAATATCACTTCTGAGTTGAGATCGAACTTGGAAAACATTATTTGGCTCAATATCAGATTGAATTTTGATATTTGATGTTCGATGTTTGGTTACATTTATTTAATTTTAGTACATTTGAAGGAGGAGCTCTTGTCTAAATATTAACAGGCATATGGACCGATCTTCAAGGTTAAGCAACGCTTACCGAGGTTGGTCTGTGGATGGTTGATCATCTTAACATATCAAAATACGTCCGTGCTTCGGAAAGTACGTCAAGCCGTTCATCCCAGCTGTCATTTGTAAATCTTTAGCAGTTGTTACGTCATCAGAGGCATTTGGCAGTCGTTGAAGAAGATCAGTATCTTAAGATGGTCACCCATCTACACGCCAACCTTCGCAATGGTTAACTAGCTTTGTAATATTTTTACTCACGACGGAACGAAGACAGTGTATGTGTTTGGGGTGAGAGGATGTTTGTGTGTTTGTTTGTGCATTTATCTCCAGTACTAGTCTGATTTTCATGCGGTTTTCAGTACCCAAGAATCTCCGTCGGGGGCTGCCATCACTATCTCAAATAAGCTCATTTAATGGCAGCCCTGACGGATATTCATTGGTTACATTAATTCTGTAAGTCAGGGGTTTTTATTAATTATTTATTTCTTTTTCAACTACGTTTTTACCGTCGTGGGTTTTTTTTTAATTTTCAATTTTGCCTTTTTATAAGTAATATCTACTGATTTTCCACGTGTTTGAAGTTAAAAAAATCATCATTTATTTAGACACGTGCCCATTCTACCCTATCGTGTTCAGTAAAAACACAACGAAGATAAATACCGATACTAACCAAAAATGTATGAAATAACTGAAAAAAAAAAACCGTACATTTGAATAGTGTGACCTTTTAGAGCACAATGCGCACGTGTAACCAATGATACCGGTACGTTTTATACTTATAATGCCTCGTTTTTTCAGTTATATTGTGAATTTTTCAAATGACAACGTTCCAAGGAATAGTCAAAGAAGTCTTGGGATTCTCTTCCGATTTTGATATCAACTAAAATGGCATCTTTGCATTTTTGAATTGCAGCTGCTGACACGTGCTACACGCAGTTAACTGTATCACAGTGGCACTACGGACAAGGCATGTGTTGCCAGCGTTGACGTACTTGGCATGTGCCAAACGCAATTGTTATATTATCTAACCTACCGTTTAGCACATGCACAGACACGGTGTGAGACCTATCGCTGCGGATCACGACAGCTTACGGCCGAACCCAATAACCGATCTATAGCATACTGGAGATAGAAAAACAAATGAAACAACAGAAAACCTATATAATTTTTCTGTTGTTTCATTTGTTTATCTATCTCCAGTATGTGATAGATCGGTTATTGGGTTCGGCCGTTAGTCATCAACGTCGCTGCAGTTAACACGTGTCAAACGCAAGAGACTGTCATGATATCCCCCATGATGAACAAACGTTGCCAACGTTCGCATTCGCATGGCAGTCGCAAACTGACAAAAAATCTTTTTGCAATATAATTTTGTTGTGCCCGACAGGGTCCATAATTGATTCTATGTTTATTAACAACCAACTGTAATATGTACATATTATGGTATGCAATAAAGTATTGAGTAAAAAACAAAATCCTCACACTTTTTTGACAGATAGTAACTGAGATCCCAAAGCAAACGTTGCTTAAAAATAGTAGAATTGGCCCACACGTCTAGAGTGAACTCGCGGAGACTACAGCGAGTGACAGGCGCGTGTAGGTGGCCCCACTGTATCTTATGTTGTTGCAGTTTGCAGTGGCAGTAGAGTTTAGACTCGTTTCTTCAGGGTAAAACAATGTATGATCGCTGGCTAGTGAAGCCACTTCGTCAGATTAGAAAAAAATGTCATAAGTTTAGAATGAACGTCAAAAGTTTAGAATGAATGGCAAAGAATGTCATAAGTTTAGAGTCTTAAGGCGCTCGCCCTAAGACTCTAAACTTATGACATTCTTTCAACAATAGCGTGGTGAAGGCAATTGTCAAAACGTCTAAAATCGCTGAGGGAATGGCACTTTTTCCAAAGCTTCTGGTCACGTCAGAACGAACTTAGGTACGGCCATACGTACCGTTAAGCACGTGCACAGACACAGTGTGGGATCTTGCGCCTCGGACTGCGCACGTGTAATTGCCAGCGTCGCTGCTGTTGACACGTGCCAAGCGCAGTTGACTGTCGGCGCCTCCTGGGACTTGTTCTGTCTTCACGCTGTGGAAGAAAAAATTGAGTTAGCTTTTTGTTTCAAGCAGTCAGTCAAATAAATTAAGCACATAACTCAGAAAACTACCTAATAAAAAGAGTTAATATATATGTGTGACTTCGCCCTAAAACCGGTATTTGCTCAGCATATTGCTGTAGCACATGCAAAAAGCAAGGTTAAGCTGAGAATAAGAAACTTTCTTTGATTTAAATAGGCATAGAGCCTTTTTGAATCGACGAGCGTTTCTTTTTTTTATATTTTACAGCGCGCCGCGGTTTTACCCGCGCAGTTCCCGTTCCCGTGGAAATATGGGGATAAAATATAGCTTAAGTTACTCAGAGTGAATGTAGCTTTCTAATGGTGAAAGAATTTTTCAAATCGGTCTAGTTGTTTTTGAGTTTATTCGTTACATGCAAAAATACAAATCTTTCCTCTTTATAATATTAGTATAGATTTTAGAAAATATTGCGGTAAATCCATCGACAAGCGACATAGACGCAAGTCAATCAATGTCACTTTAGAGATGTTTTTGACAGAGTTCGAGTGCCATACAAATAAAACGCTTTTTATTATTAATACGAGAACTATCCCGTCTGTAAGTTCTAAGCATTTTTTATTGACGTTTTATGTTGTATTTTAAGACATTCCCAATAGCTGTTACTTGTGATGTGTCAAAATAAACAAATCTATACTAATATTATAAAGAGGTAGCATTTGTGAGTTTGTGACGTTGTGACGTTTGGGTAATCTTTGGATCTACTGAACCGATTTTCAAAATTATTTCACCAATAGAAAGCTACGTTATTGTGGAGTGTCATAGGCTATATTTTATCCCCGCATTCTCACGGGAACGGGAACTACGCGGGTGAAACCGCGGGGCGCCGCTAGTAACTTATAAATAACACAATATTTCCGCACAGTTCCCAAGAAAGTACATACAACAATATTCCCAACATCAACGTTCTATTAGGTTGTTGTCAACGGGCGCGTTTTGAGCGGGATCTATTTAAAATTTCATAAATGTCTGGCCCTGCTTCAAGTTTCACGTTTGCGTGAGCCGGCCCGCTAACATTGTATATTTATAAGCAATCCGGTTTGCTTCCCTTTTTCTGTACACTATGATGTACCGATAGAATATAAAATAAACCATTATTGCCTTGTTCGGATGGTGATTTGAATTCTTTATGGGAAAAGTTATAATTTAAATTGAAAGAGGTTGGTGAGATTATTTATTCATGTATTTTAGGTTACCCAGCCCGAAACAATATTTGACACCAGTCTTACCTAAGGGTATGTTGTTTTCCAGTAACTGGGTTCTGGAGGTCTGACAAGGAGTTGCCATGAAAAAATTACACTGTTGCATCCGGTTAAACTGTCTGACGATCCCAATTTAGATGGGTAAAAGCAAAGTTGATTGATAGTTTTCATGTTTGACTAATTAGTTTAATATGACTAGTTACCATAATCTCAATTACTTTCCCGATCCACTGTGGTGGTTTTTATAAAAATGCTTTTAATATCGTGATCATATTTTTACTTTTCGTACGATATCTCAACTTACTTCATCAGTTTTTGTCAAAGGTTGGGAAATCATCAAATGACTTCTTCCGCTCTAGGCGGAGCAGAAGTGCTAGTTAGATCTTACTGACCCATGCGTGTTCTTCAAACGCCCTTTACGTTCCAGGGCCGCGGTGACTCTTTTAAAACACACCGCAACTACCTACTGCATTCCAAATTCAAAATCGTGTGAACTAACAAATGCTATAAATCAGTCAAAGACCAGGGTCCTAAGTCTGCTATTTTTATAAATTTGTCATTCCAACACGATTCCATTGTCATTTTGCCAAAAGTTCGTATTCTGCTAAATTCATAATGGTCGATCACTGGTCGGTCAATGGTCTCGTAATACTTTTTGATAACCGAGCTATTAAAAGCAATGACTGCACAATGACGTTCTAATGGTAGGTCACTGATTAAAGGAACTGTCAAAATTTTAGCAGACTACCGCATACGTCTGTAATTCATTTGTCATTATGTACGAGATTACCATTCTATGCCATTTCTTTCAACGGAGTGTCAGTGGTTGACCACTGGAAAGTCATAATGACGCTATTTCATTAGTAGATTACCAAACTTGTAAAAATGAACCATTATGAGATCAATGTTAGACCATTCTGACACTATTTTAATAGCAGACTCAGGGCCCTGATAGTCAAGTCTACTAATTTAAAAGCATCGTTCTCTTTCACATCTCGGTCGCAATCTGTCAAATATCTATGGAAATGTTCACTATGACATAATTACACTTTGTAAGTAAGAGTCAGTTAGTTTATTATTTTATAGTCTAATTATATAATGAATGTAATTTGCTCTGATGTACATACGTCTATAAAGCTATAGTATTGATTTTACCTATGGAAATTGAGGCTGAATTGCGAATGAGAATGTTGCTTTACAATGGGCTTGAACTTCAATATCAAGTACGTTTCAGCTTATTTATGATATCTTCGAAAAAAGAAGACTTTTGCCGTAAAGATTTTACTTGAAATTGTGTACAAAAGTCATCAAAACATTTATGTGAAACACTGAACTGTATATTATACGAACTTTATGAATTTGTATAACATGACGTTCATCCGAGTTTTAGACTTCACATAGGGTCTTACTTTTTAAGATTTGTCTTGCTTCTTTGAGCCTTTGTTAAATTATAAACTAGACTGGCTGCCTTAATTCATTTACTTGGACAAAAAAATGGACACAAGGGATATTTTTGTAAAACAGTCTAATGAGAAACTTCTTGAATGTTTTAGTTTAGTTATTTTTATTTTGAAATATAACGTTTTAAGTACCTTAGGGTTCGTCGGTGTTAATTTTATAGGTCCCATGATAACGACGACTTTATTTGCGTTGTTGTGTTTAAAAGGCGATTTCTCAAAATGGTTATCTTAAAGATATATGTACATCTACGGTATTTTATGGCAGTTTAAGAGCGCATACGCCGTACGGCATTTCATACAAATGTTCAAGTCCTTATTTTCCGAAATGACTAAACCGATTTTTATTTTTTATTTAACTCGAAAATTTGATTTTATATAGATTTTACCATAAAATCTGAGCGTAATCGCACCGAATCTTGCGGGTGCGGCGAAGAGGGAACGAATGCTCAAGGTTATTTGGTTTTTTTTTTTATATGGACCATTCGCAGTTCAGCACACTAAGGCTGGTTACTGCTTAACCGGACAATCCTGTGGTGGCCTCAAATGAATTTAAGGCCCCCAGCCAGGGCTAAAAACTACTAAAAGCTAAATGACCGCTTCGCTAAGGGCATCCCCTGTGGGATACGGGCCTCGGCTTAACGGGGTCATTGAGAGGGGCAGCAAGGGACAGGCTGGGTCAGTTATTATTATTTAGGGGATTTAACGCTAATGGCTCAGCTGCGCGGGCTGGCTCGTTAGGCAAAAGTCGGGGAGGGATGTTACGGGGGCGTCGCGATGGGCCTCGTCGGCGAGGCCGGAATACGGAACGCGGTCTGTTTTTGTTTTTTCTAATCGTACTGGTTTCCCTATTACTCTCTTGAAGCAGGGTGATGGGGTCGTCGGGTTCGACTAGGGAGTGCCGTGGACGGCGAATCCTACTAATCTTGGAGGGAGTGTACCGGGCGGCCGATACAATGAGAGGGTTCTGATGCGAATCGGCGGACTCTATGAAACCCTTGTTAAGGCGCTTCATGAATTGCTTAATTGTTGGAATGCGGAGGTCGACATGGAGTCGATCGTTTCTAACGAACCACGGGGCACCCGTGGCCTTCCGCAGAAATCGGTTTTGAATTACTTGCAACCTATGGATCCGGTAAGACTTAGTGTGCGCAAAGGTAGCACACGCATAGGTCATAATCGGGCGTATACACGTTGTATAAATTAAATTAAATTAAATTAAATTAAATTAAAATTCATTTAATTCGGACAACAATGATCCATATTTTGTTAGTACTACAAATAACTTATATCCTATTGTTAGTAATCGAGTTATAATATGTGTTCTTATTATTAAAAACAAAGGATGACCAGGCAGGAAATTGTTTCCTACCCGATCACCCTCCGCACAAAACAGCTCATATTTGGCGTATAGCTCTCCGCCACCGCTCTCAGGATGTAGTTGCGACTACTCCGCACTCTGCATAGCAGCGAAGCCGTCTTCTTACGAATTATGGCTTGAAAGCCGTCTGTGTAGGACTCTGCAAACATTTCCGAGGCGCTACAGAAACGGGGCAGTCGCAACAACATCCTGAAAACATTGTTATACTGAATACGTAGGACATCCAGCGACCTTTTAGTATATTTGACCCATAGGTTGCCCGTGTAAAAACTCTGACAATAGGCTTTGAAAAGAGTAATCTTTACCTGGTCAGAGCACCGAGCAAATCTACGGGCCAACATGTTACCTCTGGTCGCCAGTGCCCTACGCTCCCTCTCAATGTCTGTGTCATCCTTAAGGTCGTCAGTGATGAAATGTCCAAGGTACCTGAACTTCGACACTCTGTTTAAAAGGAGGCCATTTAGCCTAATAAGTTCCGGTATAGAGTCCGGACATCTACCTGCGGCCCCAAAGATCATGTATTCACTTTTGGTGACGTTATAAATAAGTCCATGTGAGGCAGCATAAGCCTCACAAACTCTAAGCAATTCCCTAATAGCCCCAGCAGTGGGGCCCAGCAGCACCATGTCGTCTGCGTAACTGATATTATTGACGCTCATTCCATTTATTCGACACCCGACATTCATGCTGCTGAGCTTGGTGATGAGGCCATCAACATACAAATTGAAGAGGCGAGGGGAAGACAAACCCCCCTGTCTCACACCACATTCCAAACCGTATGCTGGAGAGAGAGTTTCAGACCATTTTACTTGGTTTTTCTGATTGGCATACCAGTACTGGAAGATATTCAGTATTTCAGCAGGGGTACCCCTGTCCCTCAACTTGTCCCAAAGCACTTTATAGGAAACAAGGTCGAATGCCTTCGAGAGGTCAAGAAAACAGGCGTACACGGGTGTCTTACGATCGGTATAATATTGAACAGTATGCTTGAGACTCAAGATAGCAGTTTCAGTAGATAATCCAGGCTGGAACCCAAACTGTGCTTCATGTAGTTTTAAAATGGTTTTCAAATATGAGTCAAGCATACCGTCCAATACCTTGGCCATGATCGTAGCCAGGGAAATCGGGCGATAATTCGCCTTACTCGATATATCCCCTACCTTATTCTTTACGATAGGAACCACAAGGGTTTTCATAAAATTTTCCGGCAAGTACGAATGGCTTAGACACATCCTATAGAACATCGACAAAACCCTCGGCATGTGGACTCCTGAATACTGTAAATGCTCAATGCTGAGTCCATCATGCCCTGCAGACTTGCCTCTGCTCATTCCCTGTATGACTCTCTCGACTTGCTTGGCAGAAAAGTGCACAAATGTTTCCTGAGGCTTACAACAATGTTCGACAACTGCAGAAGGAGCTGAGGTACCAAGGGGAGATTGCACCTGAAACTGTTTCATAAATAATTTCGCAATATCCCCGTGATCACTCTTCCCCTCCACACTCACCGCAAGGCCAGGCCTAACATCCAACTTGCCTGTGGATTTCCAGAATTTTCCAAAGTTCTTAGTAGCTCGTTGTTCTGCTAATATGTCCATTTTAATACGTTCCTGGCTATTTTGGCACCATTTCAATCGACTCTTGAAAACTTTGCGAGCCTCTCGCATTTGTTCATAAACATAACCATAAGTTGGTCGTTGATGTTCAATCCAGGTTTTAAATTTAAGCCTAGCCTCGCTATGAGCGTCACGTACATGTTTATTCCAGCCACACAGAGATTTATATTTTCTTTGCGTATAAATGCGCAACTTGCATTTAAGGGAAAGCTTGCTGCGTGTATTCAGCATGGGGTGGAGCCTACCGAGAGCGAAAGCGGCGCGATTACGCACCGTCTTTATGTGCTCACCGAAAGTAAGCTTTCGGTCAAGGATTACACCTAAGTATTTGGCTTGCTTCACCCAAGGGATCGGCTTTGCCAAACATGGTGATCGGACTGGGAAGGTTATTTGGTCAGGGTACCGCCTTAATATTGATATCAATCCTTGCTCAACAATATTATCTTCTCTCAAAATCCAAAATCTTATACCAACCAGTAAGTTTAATTTACTTACAATCTTAACTCGAAAGCATGTCTTTGCAAAATCCACACTGATTCGATTTTCTCTTATAAAATATATCAGAAGAACTTTTATTGAACTAGTCGGGGCTTCATTATAACAGTATGTGTGGGCTAAAGAACTTTGAATTTCGCTGACAAAAGTATACCTTGATGATTGAAATCAGAAAGTGCTTGAGCGTGCAACTAAACTGAAAACTATTTAGAACATCATTATAGAGCAGTGGTGGCCGAGTGGTGACGGCCCCGACTCACGAATTGCAGGTCGCGGGTTCAAACCCAGCCAGGCGCATTACTTTGTATAGTTAATTTCATCACCACTGCTCTCAAAACGGTGAAGGAAAACATCGTGAGGAAACCGGCATGTTCTAGAACCAATAATTCGAAGGCATGTGACATTCACCAACCCGCACTAGGCCCGCGTGTTGGATTACGGCCCATTCCCTCTCCTAGAGAGGAGCCTGTGTCCCAGCAGTGGAAACATTAAAAGGGTCGATTATGCTATATTATAGGATACATCGTCGGTTAATTTATTCAGTCGCTACTTAAGAGACCTTCTGTGTTAAGTTATTACGTAAATAACTAACCTAATAACATATTATAGTGACCATATCAATATTAAAAATCTTCAAACATTTAAATAAATAGATTGACTTGGCCATCGCATGAAAACACAATGTAACTCAAAAGTAATACGTATTAGATTAAATTATATTGATCTATTTGGCTGAGGCATTAGGCACGGGCCCACAGATAATAATCTTATTTAAAGAAGCTAAGCCTCTAAACAAAACGTCATTCATCATCAGTCAGTCATCGATTACAGTGATTCTTGAACCGCCATAATGTACGGGCATTTATCACGTGGTATTCCGGAGCGCATATCAATCCTATACAGCGACAGTTGCTGTTTTCTAAAATTATGTCACTTTTTGATCTTCTCTGCTCGCAGTATATAGCTCTCTGTGGCAGGAGTCTCAAAGTGCTCTCTGCAGAACAGCATCGGCTTCGTGGTACTTTTGTATGTCTCACCTGATCCCTCCGCGAGTGGTGTTGGCATTCAGCGCTCTGCCCTCGTGCAGCCACGTCAGCAGCGCAGGAGTCTCGACGTGCCGCGCTCTATAGAGCAGCGCTAGCGTCGGCTTCTTAATACTTCTGCATGTCTCACCTGATCCCTCCGCGAGTGGTATCGGCATTTAGCGCTCTGCCCTCGTGCAGCCACGTCAGCAGCGCAGGAGTCTCGACCTGCCGCGCTCTATAGCGCAGCGCTAGCGTCGGCTTCTTAATACTTCTGCATGTCTCACCTGATCCCTCTGCGAGTGGTGTCGGCATTTAGCGCTCTGCCCTCGTGCAGCCACGTCAGCAGCGCAGGAGTCTCGACCTGCCGCGCTCTATAGCGCAGCGCTAGCGTCGGCTTCTTAGTACTTCTGCATGTCTCACCTGATCCCTCCGCGAGTGGTATCGGCATTTAGCGCTCTGCCCTCGTGCAGCCACGTCAGCAGTGCAGGAGTCCCGACCTGCCGCGCTCTATAGAACAGCGCTAGCGTCGGCTTCGTGGTACCTTTGTATGTCTCACCTGATCCCTCCGCGAGTGGTGTCGGCATTTAGCGCTCTGCCCTCGTGCAGCCACGTCAGCAGCGCAGGAGTCTCGACCTGCCGCGCTCTATAGCGCAGCGCTAGCGTCGGCTTCTTAGTACTTCTGCATGTCTCACCCGATCCCTCCGCGAGTGGTATCGGCATTTAGCGCTCTGCCCTCGTGCAGCCACGTCAGCAGTGCAGGAGTCCCGACCTGCCGCGCTCTATAGAACAGCGCTAGCGTCGGCTTCGTGGTACCTTTGTATGTCTCACCTGATCCCTCCGCGAGTGGTGTCGGCATTTAGCGCTCTGCCCTCGTGCAGCCACGTCAGCAGCGCAGGAGTCTCGACGTGCCGCGCTCTGCAGAGCAGCGCTAGCGTCGACTCGGCTTCGTAGTACTTTTCCAGGAGAGGGGCGCCGGCTTCGTCGACTACCCAAACTTGTGGCGCTGTGGAAAATAAATATTTTAAATATTGTGTTTTATAAAATGGTTCATATTCTAACAATCTTACTGGTAGGTGGCAAGAAACAATAGAACGATTTTCTTACTATTATGAAGGTTTTTTAAAGTATCTTAGAAAATTGCTTGGTTAAATAAAAAAATATGGATTATTAGATTTGGGCACCTAATTGTGTACAAAGAGTGAAAGTGGTCCATTTTAAAACATATTAAACATACATTAAAGAGGACAGAGTCGACCATAAACTTATCAACATGTGCAAAATCCAAATTCCATACACAAATAAGCATAACTTAAAATCCCCTAGCGTAGAACTTTATTCAACGCAGCAGAAACTCAAGCTCAAAACAGCTTTAAAGGAAAACAAAAATAACGACATCCAACTTCAGAACGACACCTTCCAATGAATCCTCATTCAAGGAACACGCATAACTCTGTACGTCGTTGAAGGAAATCATTAAAACTTCCATGTTACCTATTGATAGAAACTAGGGATGTCTGGCCTTTTAGCGGAGGCGGAAAAGCAGAGCATGAGAAAATGAGAGGTCAATTTTTTGAAGTGAAATCTTCTTTAGCGGCGTTATGCACTTTTTTTGGCATGGATGAAAAATGTTAACTCGCGTCAGGACATGTGACCTGATCGAAAATTCGTAAGACGAAGGGGAGTAGACCGCCGGGGTGGCGTAGGAGAGGAAGTAATATACCCCTCTCTTTCTATCCCCGCGCTTGCGCAAAAAATCACTACAGATAAACTTTTTAATGTAAAATTATTGCAATAGTTCTGAAGTGTTAAATATTTATGTTATATAAATTGTCATTTATTAGATATGTACGAGAGCGCATTAAATGAATATTGTATTTCACCATGTAAATTATATTACTTTTATACTGATAAATAAAGCAATTATTCCCTAATCATTCAGAAATATTCAAAAATGTACTACGATAATGTTCAAGTTTTCACTTCTGTCGGCACTCCCGGAGTGCAACCCGTTGTTTTTTTTGACTAAGGGTCTGTTGATCAAGAAAGAATAGCAAGCGTGCTCCATCTTTGTCCAATATACCGGTTTTATTAGCTTTATTTGTAAAAAAACACATATTTAACACTATGCAGCATTACATGTAAGGGACCGAGTGTATTCGATGAACTTTGGCACCCAATCTATACTAATATTATAAAGCTGAAGAGTTTGTTTGTTTGTTTGTTTGAACGCGCTAATCTCAGGAACTACTGATTCGAATTGAAAAATGTTTTTTGGGTTGAATAGACCATTTATCGAGGAAGGGTTTAGGCTATATAACATCACGCTGCGAGTAATAGGAGCGAAGAAAAAATGGAAAATGTGGAAAAAACGGGGAAAATTATTCATCTTTGAGGGCTTCTTTTGCGTGCGCTGCGAAAACGGTTCAAGATACCAAAAAAATATGTATGAAAGAATTATTCCTCTCAAAATGATCTAAAAAATGTCCGCGACACTATATGTCTATCTTTTAAGATTAACTCACTAGAACCGTTTTTATGGTAATCAAATTTGGTCGAAAGGGATGAAAGTTTGTATTAAACTTTGTCAATTTTAAACCGATCGGGCTGAGAGTTTCAAAATCGGGGTTAAAGTAACTATTCCACGCGGACGAAGTCGCGGACAGAAGCTAGTGTAAGATATAACTTGTGTTTTCGATTAATTCTGGCACCCAATGTTAGATATAACTTGTGTTTATGGTGCCAGAGTCCTCGCTTATAACTTGAACATAATCATTAGTTGCAAGACGGGTACAGTATATTAAGGTAACTAACTAGTAAATGCACATGTGGAGGTATATATCTGTTGAGAGAAAGATTAATATGGTTTATAGATTGTGATCAAACGAGACGCAGTCAATCATAAAAAAGTGGACAATAAATAGAAATACAATTTCCTAAGAAGGATGCCGTCTTCTCGGTAGCAAAATTAGAAACGCTTTTTATTTCTCAAAAGGAAAAAACAGTTTGTGGCTTTGATAGCTTTTAGGCGATTGTTTATTGGTTCATAAGTAGTCTCGTAACTTTGACTTTATAATCCCTCTGCTACATTAAAGGCATTGCTTAGAACATTGTGCTTTTATAAAGACGGGGAATCATTAAATGACTTCTTTAGCTCTGAGCGAAGCAGAAGGTAGTTCAGTCTCCTACTGACCAAAACCCATCCGTGTTCCTCAAATTTTATGCCCTTTGCGTTCTAGGGCCGCGGTGACTTATGAATAAATTCCGCAACAGCACATAGAGTCTAGTGAAATTGGCCAGTAGCGAACTGAAACTGACGTTCCAAAATGTTCGCAAGCGCATATGTGGAAAGCTAAATACGCGTTTGCGAACATTTTGGAACGTTCGTAAAAATCTGGATCTGACTAAAATAAATAAATTCTTTAAGTATTTATTGGACAACAAGATCCAATGTGTTGATAAATGTCTTATATCTAATGTTAGTAAAGTACCTAAATATAGTAGCACAAAATATTATTTAGAATTTATTATTTTAGTTCGCTTCATGTGGATGACGCACAAGCGAACAAAACTCACTCGTGCATCACCCCCACAAACCGTCTCTGTCCGCCACTGCCCTCAGAATACTGTTTTCACTATTCCGCAGTCTTGGCCTAGTCTTCTAGTGCACAATATTAGAATCGAACGCGGCGAGTCCACGCGCTGAGCGTCTGCACCCGGGCACCCCGCAGTCCCCGCATTCATCCTACCTAGCGTAATTTATTAAATAATATTTGACACGGTCGGAAAGTTGCTCTACTAAGATCTTTTTCCTGATGACCGCATAAAAGTCGTTAGTTCGATTCAACGCAAACATTTCAGATGCGCTACAAAAACGGGGCAGTCCCAACAGCTTTCTGAAAACATTATTAAAGCTGATTTTTCTAATTGCCCTTCTTACATCTCTGTCTAAATCTTGCTGATGCGGAGGTGGGGTTTCTGCCAGTTTCACGATTACTGTCTTGGAGGTCTCCCTCCTCCCTCTGAGACAGTTCCAACCCTATCATAAGCTGAAGAGTTCCGTATTAAATTATGTATAGATTACTTGTGCTTTGAAGAGAGGGCTCCAATTAATAACGATGCGAGAACATTATAATCGAGTTTGTGTTATTTGAGTGGTTTAGGCATCTGCTGGATGTAATTAAGACTGCCTTTGACATAATTATTTCGTAAATGATTTATCAAACACGTTAAAAGAAGAAAGCGAAATATCATGAGTGACATGTGTATATGAAAATTTAGCACAATTGTAAACCTTAGTAATTGAAGGTCTACACAATTATATTTAAACTATGGTTTATTGGACATTTTACTTCTTGACATGTTTCATTTCAAAGGCATTTCCTTCCTCCCCCTTTTCATCTTTCTGAAGAAAAGCGAGCGTTAAAAGAAAGGAGGCTTTCATTTTGATTGTATTTGCTACTTTTTTTGTTGCGTTTGTAACTCTTATCTGCAACATTTATGAACAAAGAAAATATTGGGACGTCAGAATCCAGCTATAAAAATATCCTTATTCTTAGATATAATCTTTCCTGCTTACTAGAGCAGCTAAGATTATATCTATCTAATACGCTAACCCTATAATCGCGCCAAACTCCTTGTTAATATTGTCTTTACTAATATTAATTACTAGCTTCTGCCAGCGACTTCGTCCGCGTGGAATAGTTACTTTACCCCTGATTTTGAAACTCTCAGCCCGATCGGTTTAAAATTGACAAAGTTTCATACAATCGTTCATCCCCTATTTTATCCCCTTCGGGGTAGAATTAATCAAAATCCTTTCTTAGCGGATGCCTACGTCATAACATCTACCTGCATGCCAAATTTCAGCCCGATCCGTTCAGTGGTTAAAAAATGGAGTAACTTCTCCCGTTTTCCCAACATTTTCCTTCACTGCTCTGCTCCTATTGATTGTAGCGTGATGAAAAGTATACTATAACCTGCCCAGGAGTATGAAGAATAATTGCACCAAGTTTCGTTAAAATCGGTCGAGTAGTTTTTGTTTCTATAAAGAACATACAGACAGACAGACAGACAGACAGACAAAAATTCTACTGATTGCATTTTTGGCACCAGTATCGATCACTAATCATCCCCTGATAGTTATTTTGAAAATATATTCCTTGTACAGAATTGACCTCTCTACAGATTTATTATAAGTATAGATAGATAAAGAGGAAAGATTGAGTTGTTTGTTTGTATTGAATAGGCTCCAAAACCACTGGATTTGGATAATTCTATCACTGTTGGGAAGCTACACTAGTCCGGATGACATAGGCTATATTTTATCCCTATGTTCCCATGGGAACGGGAACTATGCGGGTAAAACCACGGGGCACTGCTAGTACATAATATTTTCATGATTACATATCAACATAGCTGTAACTTCCACCGAATATCCACTACGCCGAATCCTAGACATTTTAAGAGCCAAAATATCGATTACAACCGACAATCTTTCAGCAACCTTCATGTCTGACCTAAGCTCGAGATCACAGAATAGTTCAGAAGATCAGTTTCAAATGTGCGCTCGTAAATCGCACGCACGTATAGACGCGCTTGAGGTATAGCGAGTGCAAGCGCAGTCGCGACCGGCATTTGTTTGAGATCGCTGGAACTACGGGTCAATGTATGCATACGCCTCTCGTTGCTCGTTGTTTAAAGTTGACCTTCTGTATTTTCTGCGGCAAAGGTTCGGCCTTTCTATACATAATATCTTGAATGTTAGGAGTTAGACCAAAATGTGGAAGGGACAATTTCGATGAAAAGGGTGCCTAGATTTTGGCTCAGTCAGGATAGATAGGGTCGCAATCGAGTGTATACTTTGGTGGTAGGTCTTTATTTCTGGCGTAGTTAAATGAGCTTTAGTACATAGAGGATATCTACTTTAGTGTAGGATGGTTTTAATTATTTATAATGTAATTATTAATTAAGACTTTTCCAATGCCCGTGTTTTCTAAAATAATATAAATAATTCTTGCAACTATTAGAAACTTTTGTTCAGAAATACTGTTTTTTTTTTCATAGACCGTAAATGATGCTTCCTTCGTGATGAAGAATTCAATATTGTGTCTAGACTTAAAAAGTATGAGTTGATCTTTATTAAATTAATGGGCAAAAAACTTTAAAACCCTACCTTCATTTTCATCGTAATTCAAACACTTCAAGATTAACTTTCGATAACCTTTAATCCAAGTCCTACATCAACTAAGCCATTTGTAACTGTCCAAAAAATATGGAATTAACTGAAAAATTTAATAAATTTTTATGCAAATAAGACCACTAGACTGAATCCAAATCCTTTCCGAGACCGATCTGCTGAGAATGATAAATGGTTTCAGTAATAATATTCCAATATTTGAATACATTATTTTAATATGGTTGGGAAGTTATGAATGTTGTAGATGTGTGGATTCCTGGATCTCCTGAAAAGTTGCTGTTGAACTTATCAGCCTGTTGAAGAACTAAAAATAAGTACCTACCATTTGTTCTGCCTGCGGATTTGTCTAAGACTAAGTTGCCGTGCAAGTCGAATACAGTGTGAGCAGTGGTGGCCAAGTGGTAACGGCTCCGACTTACGAATTGTAGGTCGCGGGTTCAAACCCAGCCAGGCGCATTACTTTGTGTAATTAGTGGTGAAGGAAAACATCGTGAGGAAACCGACATGTCCTAGAACCAAAAATTCGAAGACATGTGATATTCACCAACCCGCACTGGGCCCGCGTGATGGATTACGGTCAATCCCTCTCCTAGAGAGGAAGCCTGTATCCCAGCAGTGGGAACATTCAAAGGCTGATTATGCTAAGTAGAAAACTATCCCAAGTGATGAACTAGAGTTTCTCTCGGGATGAAAAGTGTTCTTTGTCCAGGATATGATCTAAAAGTGTATAAAATTCTATACAGTTAAATAAAAAAATAGACAGACATACTCTTGTATTCAATACAATTCAGTATTGATATGAATGATAGGGGTGTTATTGCAGTTCCAAGATTTATGTATTTCTTTTCGTTAAATTTTTAGACACGTCCGTTCCTCGAGCTTCGGAAAGCTGAAGTTTTATATAATATGCACTGCGGAAGCTTTCAAGGTTTTTTTGAAGGAAGGTTGTCCTGTTTACACTTAATCATTTACCGATGAACTGTGAAGGTCGGATATCCGGTAGAGCCGGGTAAAACCGGATGACCGGGCATAGAAGTTTTTCGGCTGAATGATAATGATATTCTTATGTTTAATATTCCCCAATCCATTCAATTTTTTTATTTTTGTGATTTTATTACTATATATAAAAAAAAAACATCAAAGATCAGGAGAGGGAGCTTATGACGTCACGCCGTGGTTAAAATTGTAGCACTTAGTGACGTCACACGAGTATTCAACGCACTGTATCGTCTTCATTTGTGAAAAAAGAAAAAAATACGTGTCCAATATGTTTTTGGAAATCTATCTGACGGACTAATTAGATTTTTTACTCTACTACCCTTTTGCAGTTAAGTATTAGTACACAACAATAAAAACTTGAATAATATTATCTAGCACAACGTTACTACCTTAGCCTCGCAAAGAGCATTAAAGTTAATTTGTTTTGGGGTGCTCATGTTAATACGTGAAACAGTCTCTCAGAAACATCAAAGGTACCGCTTGAGGCAATTTAATGGTAGCTATGACTACACGCACGGATATTAGATCTCATTGAAATTGACTTAGAACAGACACATGTAGGTTATAACAATCACGTTATCAAGATATTTAATGTTAGTCAAAGACAGTATGATTTTGATCACATTTTTAAGAAGCTAAGGTTCTCAGTCGCTTAACACAAAGTACATAACCAAGGTCGGTTTTTCGATAACTAAAGTGGTAGCAATACATTTTTAACCGACTTCTAAAAAAGGAGGAGGTTCTCAATTCGGACTCCAAATAATTGTTAAATTTTATTAAGTATAGGTTAATCGTAGGTTCGGTTAGGTTTATGAATATAGGTAGGTTATAGAATTATTTTTAACTTTTTAGTGTTTCCAGGGTTTTTTGAAGTCGGTTTTTTTTGGAAAACAAAATATTTTATACCCGGTCTATTGCGGCATCCCGCCGTGTATTTTGTACGGAGTTTCACGGCAAGCGAAACGTTCCAAAACGAATATGCTGCCCAGGGCCTCAAGTCTGCTATTACAAAGTGTCAGAATGGTCTATCATTGATTTTATAATGGTTGATTTTGACAAGTTTGGTAATCTACTAATATAAAAGCATCACTATTACTTTCCTTTGGTCAATCACTGACACTCCAATTCAGATCAATCTCGATTCAGAATGACAAGTGAATTGACAACGTATGCGGTAATCTGCTAAAATTTTGACAGTTCGTTTGATCAGTGACCAAAAAGTCATCAAAACGTATTACGAGACCATTGACCGACCAATGATCGACCACTATGAATTTAGCAGATTACGAATTTTTAGCACGATGATAATGGGATCGTGTTGGAATGACAAATTTATGAAAATAGCAGACTTGGGGCCCTGATAGGCGGTATTTGTTCGCTTATTTTCGAAACAGGCTCCGCAAGATTTGCTACAGTTAGCCATAGCAGTAGCGGTAACCGCTTAGGTTTGAACTGCAGGATAAGCGCATGCCCAGTCGGCTATCGCTCTGGATAGCAAATACTGTGTAACACTGAACTCACCTTAAGAGCGCATACGCCGTACGGCATTTCATACAAATTTTCAAGTCCTTATTTTCCGAAATTACTGAACCGATTTTAATGAAACTTCACACATATGTAGGTCTAAAAAGTTAGTTTAATTAGACCCATTTTAAATTTTTCATACAAACATACATTTCCAGTTATCTTTTTTAAATAAGACATCTCGAAACAAAATTTAACTAACTTTTTATGTGTGAAGTTTCATTAAAATCGGTTCAGTCATTTCGCAAAATAGTCACTTAAAATTTTGTATGAAATGCCATACGGCGTACACGCTCTTAAGAGTAACCGTGGAACAGACAGAACCGCTTTCCTCTATACTTTGACAGCGACCCATTCACCAAAGTTCCTTTTTCCACCAATCGAATAACGCTCGACTCAGATATGAAGTCAACACAATCTTAGTAAAATTCTGTCTAAACTTCCTTCAATCTTCTACTATCCGTGAGATTTTGCATTTCCCAAACGGGCCCTAAAAAGGTTCATAGTTGACCTTTACGTCGGATACGGCCGTATCCCGGTAAAAAGACCGTCTGGGGACCGTACAACGTACATTATTTATGAGTATGTCCTACAGATGATGGAGGCGGGAATAGAAACGTGATTAGCTTTATAATTGCTTTTCTATGTAATACTTATGCCCTTGGGTTTAAAGCTGAGCTGAATTATAAATCGTCTATTCTCATATTATATTGTCATATTTGGATCGTGAGTGGAATATTTTCGCTCGTAAGCGATTAACAAAACAGTGGCCTTATTTATTACTTATATAATATCTTTATTGTATACCTTATAATAAGAACGGGAAAAGTATTTATAAAAAACTTTTTATAAAAAATAAAACCGACTTCTAAACAAAAAAAAACAAACAGTATAAAATAACTTTAATTTCGGAACTCGGTGTTTTTGTTTGCTTTTTTCTTGTTGAACACACCGACTTCCGAAATTAAAGTTATTTTATACTTTTTGTTTTTTTTTGTTAAGAAGTCGGTTTTATTTCTTATAAAAAGTTTTTTTATTTTTCACTTTTTAGTGGTTCACTCCCAGCTTAACATACCCATCACAGCGTACGTGGTATAAATTGGTGTAAACAATAAACAAACATGCGATTTCAGCTATCCCGACAGATTTGCTATCATTTATTGAAATTAACAAAAATCCGCTTGTTTGATTTCGATAAAATTTTCATGGGACCATTTGGGAAGTATACCCTTTCCAACAAAAAAAGAATTTTTCAAATCGGTTGGCAAGCGGCGGAGTTATGCGCGAACAAACATTAAAAAAAAAAATACAAACATCCGAATTGAGAACCTCCTCCTTTTTTAGAAGTCGGTTAAAAACAAGTGTACAATGGGCGGTCTTATCGCACAAGGCTATCTCTTACAGGCAACGTTTGGATGGACTGAACGAAAGGAGATAGATTTAGGGCTGTCAGTGTACAATCGTGATAAATAATTCTAGTTATTCATAATAATATAAAATACATAAATAATAACCTAATAAATATCAAAGAGGTATATAGTTGAGAAAGGAGCGAAAAAATTAGAGTGATAAGTAATGCTCCTTCACCATTTACCATTATTTTAGTGCGAGCTTTTGTCTCGATCGCGTTAGTGTAATCGTCAATTTGCATTGAAACAGAATAAGCGCCACCTAGTGACAAGAACGAAAAACCTCTTTTTTCATACAATTTGACCTAAGCGAATGTTTACGTTAACGAGATCGAGAACGTTAAAAAACTCGCAGTAAGCCCTCTGATTCTACATAGACAGGTGCTGTTTTATTTTCTCTAAAGAAAACTACTTCTGTTACTGGGAAGTTGAAAATCAAGTTGACTGTGACAGCGAAATACAGAGAGAATGAATTATCCAGATTATTATGGGCCCAGATTTAAGATTTATTCACAAGAAAGCTCATATAACCATCACATTTTTTAGGAAACACGGCAATTATGTGTATTGATGAATGATTTATAGTAAAAAAAAAACGGAAAGAACATCAATGCTCTATTATTGAAAATTGAGTAGCCCAGACTGAAAGGCTGGATTAAAATATATTCAGTCAGATATTGACATTGCAGTGGTACTATCATCTGAGCAGAAAATTCGTATCACACATCATCAATTAAAATACCAATTTCACGCCTTCACGAAAGTGATTTGAATTCTGTTCAGATATACAACTAATATTACTCACTAGCTTTTGCCCGTGGTTGTGCTTGAGTTAGTATAGATTTTAACAAAAAGAAAATAAGCCAGTAAACATATCCAAGTTCTGTATCAAAATCGCTTCAGAGAATTAGACTTTAGCAATTATTACACTTGCTTCCGCCAGCAGATTTACTCCCGAGAAAAAAAAATAGCTCATGTTGGACTATTTTCTCTAAACTTTATAATTATTTATTGTTCAGTAGCCGGAAAGAAAACATAAAAAATCAATTTTAGAATGGAACGCAAGCGGAGTGAAGGAGACAGCATGAGAGATGAGGAGAATGCCGGACGATGTATTACTAAGATGACGTTGTAAAGAAGTAAAATTTTATATTGTATGTTTTAACGAACCAAGTAAACAAATAAACTGTTTCACTCATCATGACCCATCTCCTACGCTTATGTACTAGACAAATTATAATCTATCTCTGTGACAAATTTCATCCAGATCCGTTCAGTCATTCGGGCGAAATTGAATAAATAAAAACCCTTTTTCTGCTTTGGGCGGAGCGGAAGGAAGCGTCAGACTCTAACTGACTAAAACCCACCCGTGATCCTTCTAGTGTCCTTTGCGTTCCAGGGCCGCGGTAACTCTTTCGAACAAATTCCATAACCCTAGCAGGCACTGACACTATGGGGCCCCATCTTCTTTGCTGACAGCTCTTTGAGGCGAATGCGGAACGGTTAGCTAGCCGCAGGCCTGCGTTAACGGTAGCCGGGAATCGCCCCGCGTTTCCCGACGCCCGGGGTGTTTTCTTCTGTTGCGGTGGCTGGGGCGTGAGGTTTCCTTCTCCCACACGCGGTCAGCCTCCTGCTTCGCTAGCATTACTGCTTCGCAGAAAGAGGTGACCGCATTTTTTCACATGCATTGAACCAGTGCCGGAAGCAAGAGGTCACTGCCACCGATCGCTTCGATGAGTAGGGCAGACCTCCATTAATATACATCCTTCATACAAACTTTCGCATTTGTTATAGTAAAGTAGTATAAGTTTGGATTCTGTTGTAGTATATTCGACTCTATTAACATGCATCACATACAAATGCTCTATATAATAACCATAACAGTAACTTAGCCCACTTAGTAAATCGGCTTTCATCCGGAACGGGTAAACAAATGATACATACATTTGGTTTTATTTGAAGGCACTACAGAAGTAGGACCAGACATAAACATTAGCAATTTTCGTACGCTATTGCTGGGCCCCACTTAGACTAAAAAGAAACAGTATTACTATCAGCAATACAAAGGCAGAAAAAAGCGGAGGGTTTTGTTCTGAACTATTAGCGACGGAATTCTTGTTGAGGGCTTAGAATTGGGGCTTGAGCAATTGGTTAAGACAAAGGAATTTCGTTTTTATTAGGCTTGTAACTATTCGTGTTTTAGAGTCGTTTTTCCAATACTCAGGTACCTTTTACACTCACAAGTGACGGTTTGCTAGTTTTTGTAAATGTGTCATAGCATCATTCTTCGGCTTTGTTGTGACTGTTGAAAAATCAGTCCTAAATGTTCATAAGTAGTTGGCTCATATCTAAAACCTCGTGTTGGTGGCACATTGAGGGCGATGATAAAATAGAAGAATTGTGAGTTCACGGCTTCTATCTCATATCGTATTGTCCATCCTTACTAAATTATTGGTATGTTCAACTTGAACTGTCCCATCCCACTCCTGGCAATAAATAATAATAATATAGTCTCTTTATTTCCATAATGAGTGAAAATTTACAAAACAAGTAATATTTTATGTTTTCTTTGTATGTTCAGTATATTCCTTTCCATCGCTTTTTGGCATACTTGTATTTTGTTTTTGGTATTCTTATTGTACTCGTATATCCATGTTTGGTAGCCATACGTAAGACAGGGGAGTAAACATGAGTCCATTATTTTTTTCTTAAGTTTTATTGGAGGGTTGACTTTGGGGTTTCTTTATTGCTCCAGAATTTATTCCATGTATCATTAATTCGTCTATTAAATCCATCTTCGTGTCTCGTTTTAGAGAACGATACTTGTTGACCTTGGTAAATATAACTTTGCACGTTTTCAAGTGTACTTTCACTGACGTACGTATCCAGTATTTTTTGGAAATCTACTTTACGGACTAATCTGTCCTATTATATTCAGCGAACCACGACCAATTGTAACGAAGATGAAGTCGTGAACTAAAAATCATTATGTTAAGCTAGAAGTTACCCTGCGTGATCTGAACAGAAATGAAATTATCTGCAGGACGATGAAAGCTACAGAACTAGCGAGAAGAAGCGCCAAACTCTCAGTGGGCAGAACATAGTGCTTCCACAACAGAATATGGTCTATGGAATCGAAGGATTTTGAGTGACGACCGTGTACCGAAAGAGGTAGCTATGGATGGTCCTCCATAAGTCAGGCTGGTGACCTGATGAAGGCGGTGGAAATCACAAAAAACCGGTCCACGTAACGACACTTGGGAGAAACTTATTTCCAGCAGTAGACGTCTGATGATGATGACGAAATTATAATATACAGAACCACTTACTATTAATATGCAAATAGGTCCTGCTAACTCTAGGCGGGTGTGTCGATATCTGGCACTCGTACACTCCCTCGTCATCAGGTTTAACTTCCCTGATGAGTAGCCTCCAGTTCCCAGGGTATCTCCGGGCTACCGTCACCCGGTTGTCAGCTGCGTAGGTCACAGCTCCCACTGTTAGGAGCTCTGGCATCTCATCTTTGCCTCTGCGGCGGACCCAGGAGACCTGAAGAAAGAGAATATCGTTAGGCATCGTCTTGATAAAAGCGATCATCGCGTGAGTATGCGATTGTCGCATTCAATTGTTCGGTGAAATAGGAATGCAAGACGACACGTTTGGTTCTACCATGTATATGAACGCAACGATCGCTTATTCGGGTGACGATTCGTAAGACGAAGTCTGAAGTAATTTAATATGATAGACTTAAGGAACAAAGTTAAATAGATATAATGGGATAACATAAAAAAAAACATACATTTCATATTAATGGTAATAAACGCCAACTAAACGAATTGATAAATTGATTGATAACGACTTTATGGTGCCCAATATAATTCCGCGAAGAGTGATTTGGAGTTATACTGTTCTAATAGCGCTATTTCTTTTTTACAATAGAATCATGATATTATTAGTTCATTATGGAAGATTTAAATATTTTGTTGCTATTCGACGTAGCATAGAAAAAAAGCAAGCAGAAGAAGTTTTGTATCTTTGACGGTAGTAGTACTGGTGGTTTTTGTTTATTTTATAATATGATTTGTTTATAATGGCGTTATCAAATTCCCCGATATCTTCCAGCCAAATTGAAGTGGACGATAATTACCTAGACATGAAATGGAGATGTTTTTATGTAGGTATATAAAATAAAACCATAACAATCAATAACATTAAAAGCTTTTACCAGTAACAAAACAAATCCCAAAAAAAAACCACCAGCAAAACGATTAACCCATTAGCATTTGTTTTTAAAATCACAACGTCTGATGTTAATCCCCAGGTGATTAACCCATCAGCGAAACGAAGCATCAATTGCTGTTCACTCGTTAAATTTCCTCTTAATGGCCTACCATGACATTTCAGAATTTCTCAAATGAAATACTTACTCCGGCAGAAGTTAAGCGATTAGTACCCGTTCGCGTCTTTATCAGCCGGTCTGTGGCATAGTTTGAATCTGGTACTAAATTGAGTAATAAATTGCGCTGTTAAAAACATTTGGGCCTTTGGTTGTGGAACTAAGTGCGTAGTAATTCATTTCGGAAAATGATTTTATATTTACACCGCTGATTATGCCGCATTGAAAGAGGTTGTTAAGAGTTTTTACTGATTACGGTATTTCACTAATATTCGCCAGTCCTTGTTCTTGGAATAATCGCTACTTTCTTACATCTACACTTATATGATAAAGAGGTAACGTTTGTGAGTTTGTGACGTTGTAAGGGATAATATCTGGATCTACTAAACCGATATTCAAAATTATTTCACCAATAGAAAGCTACGTTATTGTGGAGTGTCATAGGCTATATTTTATCCCCGTATTGCCATGGGAACGGGAACAACGCGGGTGAAACCTCGGGGCGCTGCTAGTATATTATAAACGCGAAAGTTTGTATGTATGGCTGCATGTTTGTTTTTTCATTTATCATCCATTCATTTCTTTGTTGTTTCACGCAAAAACTAATGAACGGATCTTGTCTAGATTATAGTCTGGAATAACTCATAGAATACTTTTATCCCTGGAGTATGTTCCCTTGAGATACTTTTCGACATTCACGCGGGCGGAGCCACGGTTAGTGTTTTCATAATGCAGTGCTAATAGGTACGAGTATGTCAGGACAATATATCAATATAACAAGACTTTTATATCCAAATGATGGTCATAGGTCTCCGGATTCCTTTTCCACAAATGGCAAGGTATAAGTCAAGTTCTGGACATTTAACGGGACGCAATAACTAGTTCTGGCAGCTCACAGCTCATCTGACATTCGACAGACGTGTCCGGCCCAATCCCAACTACTTTTTGGCTAACATCTTTAGTTTGGGCTGTGGTTTGTAGTTCTGGAATTGTGTTCCTTACACGGTCTGGAACTCAAACCCCAGGAAAGTGAGCTCCACGGCTGGCTAGCAAGCCTAGACCCGCAGTGTAGACCAGTAAATATAGTGCCAAGTATATACATATAACAGACAGTCCTCTAAGCAGAGCATGCATGCACGAAGAGGAAATGGTATCCCACGTGCTCCTAGAGTGTGCAGGTGTAGCCGAAATACGGAGGCAAACAATAGGGACACTGAATTCGCTTATAGAACTGTTCAGTTCAGTCACCCTCACTCCAGAAGCAGATCAGTGTGAACACACTGATCTGCTTCTGGAGTGAGGATGGCTAGTTGGAATGACGGCCGCCATGGCTCACGCACAATGGTCCAACATCAGGACCTTCAAGTGCGAAAACCAATAGATAGATAGTATATACATACATATCCCAACCGTGAATTGGAATGGAAATTTCATGTTTTCAGGATATTTTTTGCATGTACAAAAATATGCCTACATCCACTTAATTAAAAGATCAACCCTTCCACCAACCATCTCTCCATCTATTACATAATACAGTAGGTACATAACAAGGTTCCTATAAATAATGAGTTATATCCCAAACGAATCAAATTAGTTCCACCGGAATAATAAATAAATATTACAACCGCCGCTGGCGAATTTTGTTCAAGCCGTAATTATATTTTTTATAAACAGAAAGTTAAAGTTTTGGTACGGTAGGTTTTCCGCCTGACCTGGATTCTTTGTTGTGTATTAAATACGTTAAACCTAATATGACGCCTGTTTTCTCAACAGGGCTAGGCAGCGGTGCACTTATAGTAACACCCTAATTTTGCAACTTATGCTTATATATAATATCGTGTTCCACGCGCGCCTCAAAGAGCCGTCAGCAAAGAAGACGGGGTATAGGGTCAGTGCCTGCTAGGGTTGCGGAATTTGTTCGAAAGAGTCACCGCGGCCCTGGAACGCAAAGGGCACAAGAAAGATCACGGGTGGGTTTTAGTCAGTAAGAGTCTGACACTCCCTTCCGCTCCACCCAGAGCGGGAGGAAGTCATTTGATGATTTCCCATCCAGAAAAAAAATATTTATATATAATATACTTTACGCCCCAGCCAGTACAACAGAAGAAGACGCCCCGGACGTCAGGAGTCGCAGAGCAATTCTTGGCCGCTATAGGCGCAGGTCTGCGGACGGCGAGCACCGGATAGCTCGCCGTTCGATAAAAACTAGGCCCGGGTTGACAACGCGTCATGTTCCACGCGTACCTCAAAGATGTCGGGGGTCGCCAGGGCCAGTGCCTGCGAGGTTTGCGGAAATTGCTCGTAAGAGCCACCGCAGCCCTGGAACGCAAAAGGCAATAGGAGGACCACGGATGGATTTTAGTCAGTACGAGTCTAACACTCCGTTCTGCTCCGCTCAGAGTGGAAGAAGTCATTTGATGATTTCCCGTATAAACAAAAATAGCTTAGGCTTTTCCCATACATACAAAAACAGCTCAGGCCACGCGAGAGCTGGTATGTACGTGTAATCCAGCTTAAGAGCCTTCTTTTTTTTTGAATGGGAAATCATCAAATGACTTCTCCCGCTCTGGGCGGAGCGAGTGTCAGACTCTTACTGACTAAAATCCACCCGTGATCCTTCTTGTGCTCTTTGCGTTCCAGGGCCGCGGTGACTCTTTCGAATAAATTCCGCAACCCAGCTTATGAGCCTGGATTCGCATTAAAGACAACAGAAAGTACAAAATATAACGTTCAAAAGTTCACAGAATTTTGTGATATTCTCAAACTCACATAAAGGAATACTTGCTAATATTATCTTGGTCACGTATTTTGCAAATTGTATGATATAAATTTGTCTTGTGGTACTTGCCCTACTTTGTAGAATTCCGTAGAACAAAACACAGTGGTAAGTCTACGATAAAATAGAATAGTACAACAATGTACATAGTCTTGTTGATAGATGCATTGTTACAATTTTCAAGGATTTGCGTGTACTCGTGTTCTGGGGCAAACAATACTTGAATGTTTGAAGGAAAATAGTATAGTACTTGTGCTTGCATTTGCGAGTTTTCGGCAAATTATTGTCGTTGTACAAGTTTGTAAATTTGGTTTGTTACGAGTTTTGTTTCTGGAATTGGCCATATTTGATTCAAGCATTCAAATAAATTGATTATTTGCGATAAATTACTACTCAAAAGGGGTTACTGGACATTGTTGGTCTGATGACTCTTAACTTGGTCTCTGTCAAATAATGTTAATTTTAATCATGTCACTTATCTAGTAGGTTTTCCAAATATTATCTTTGCACTTAGCTTTCCCATCTACGCCCAAACTACCAATATCCGTCCGATCCTCTAGGAGATTAACTCTAAAATATTAATACACACAACCCTTCGGGACTTAATCCAGCCAATATTTAAATTGCGGATAATTTTCACGTATAAATTTTAGCAGCCGATTAATAATCCTTTCTAATAGCTCCCTAGACGACCACTTTGTAGACAATGGCTGTAACAATTCCAATAATGGGACTAGATGGCGCCACTGTCTCAACAATGGCTGCTATAGGCGCCATTAACGAATTTTAAGTCGTGCTGATCGCTCCATTAAGTGTGGTTGAATAGGAACGCGTTGATTGAGAGAATGGTATTTATGGGGAGTAGTGAGTAATAATCAAGTTTTTTTTTTTTAAATTTATTTTGATATTCTATCTATCTTTGATTGGCCTTTAGTGCCAAAGCCAGTAGCAAAACAAGCTCGGAACGACTATTTTCGAACACTACAACTCCTGAAAGCATGGATCAACAGTGGAGCCACAATCAAAATTCAACTCTCATGAGCAATTTTCTGGGCACTTAGTACACTATATAGTTTTAGTGAAAAGTGCTGTATAAATCGCTGTACATAAAACGAGTTTCAAATTGACCAGCCAGATAGCCAAAAATTTTGTAATATCATCTCAGCATAAAGTAGGCACTTTAATTTTATTTATAGTGAAAATTTCAGCAACTACTTAGTTTGCAAGTTTAGAAGTGTCGTAAACGAAAAGCCTTGAAATGAGATTTCGTAAAACGTCATGTTGTTTAATGGATGCGACTAACGAAGTGTGTAAAAGTAATAGTCTGGGGCGGTCGGCTAACTCCGTATCTCTTCGGCTAGCCTCGTTTAAACCACTGAATACACACGGTACAGAAGGTCAGCTCCATACTATACTGAACACCAGATAAATGTGCAATAACGGTCATTGACCCACCTACATTTATTGACAACCTTAATTCTTAAAGGGCAATGACTGACTTTATTGCACATTTATCTGGCGTTCGGTATATGAGCGAAAATGCACGCACACATAAACACTGTACGTACGCGACTGCAAGCGCATTCGCGACCGGCATTTGTTTGAGATCACTGTACATACGTGTGTATTTACCTATGAGTGCGTCTGTGTGTTGGTCGCTGCACAAACTCGACCTTCTGTACTTTCATATTAAAGCTGGTATCTAAATAAATAATGGCCGTATTCTCTTACATAATTAATTACATTTCGTTCGTTCAAGCTGATTTCGGAGCGAAAGAAAAAGAACGTGGAGCTCGATTATCCTGTTGTGCGGTTCTTATCTTCGATAACGGCCAATTTTTATATATTACCTAGTGTTATTAGTTAATCTTGGACACTCTTGTGGGTATTACTTGACTAGCAAGCATGTGAGGCTATATGATTGGTTCGTTTAGGTGGGGGAGTGGAGGGGGTGTAGGTACCACTAAAAAGTGAAAAATAAAATTTTTATCGAAATCAACCAAGCGGTTTTCGAAAAATCTAAAAAAAATATCTACATTGTCTACATTGACGACCTCTTAGTGTACTCTGCAAAGGAGCAGTACTTTTTTTTTACACCAATGTGATTGGTTCGTTCAGGTGGGGGAGGGGAGGGGGTGTAGGTACCACTAAAAAGTGAAAAATAAAAAACTTTTTAACAAAAAATACAACCGACTTTTACACAAAAAATCAAAAAAGTGCAAAATAACTTTAATTTCGGAAGTCGGTGTTCAAAAAACTTATTTTGCAATTTTTGAAATTAAAGTTATTTTGCACTTTTTTGATTTTTTGTGTAAAAGTCGGTTGTATTTTTTTGTTAAAAAGTTTTTTTTTAGAAACAATGCAATTTTTCGAACGCTTAATTTTAGTGACATAATTGCTAAGTGCCTGTATAATGCTGTAATTGGTTGTTGACGATTAATTCAAACCACAGTGAAACGGAAATAAATTGGGCAGGAAACATTACGTATAACTCTATGTAGGGGGCGCCACGAGCACAAACAGTAAACGAACCGCCATGATGCCCTATGTCATATTAATTCGTTACAAATAATTTGTGAAAACGTACCTATTAAATTATAATAGTATTTTTGACTATTATTTTAATTATTAAAAAACCTGTAGGTACTAATCTATACTTAATATTATAAAGCTGAAGAGTTTGTTTGTTTGTTTGAACGCGCTAATCTCAGGAACTACTGCTTCGAATTGAAAAATTATTTTTGGGTTGAATAGACCATTTATCGAGGAAGGCTTTAGGCTATATATCATCACGCTTAAGCCAATAGGAGCGTAGCAGCGATAAAGAATGTTTTAAAATCGGGGATTCCACGGGTACGAAGTCGCGGGCAGCAGCTAGTATATTATATAAGTGCAACAACAACAAAGCAAATCCAAAAACAATACCAATGTTATTTAAAACAAATTATAAATAATCAAGTTCAGATCAACAAGAAAAACCTCTTGCCGGTCTCTTCATGTTTGTTTACTTTACAAAATTTCGACTATTATAATATCAAAATACACAAACCTCGAACAATTTAAGGTTCAAGAATACAGAAACCTTGTAAGATAATAGAATGCTCTTATTTCCGTGTACAAGCTCCATCAAAAGATCTAAAGGAAATTTTCCCAGAATACAAACATGAGAATATTTATACAGAGTGATTCTTATAGTTACGAATCATTTGCAAAAATCAGTACTAATATTATTATAAAGCTGAAGAGTTCGTTTGTTTGGTTGAACGCGCTAATCTTAAGAACAACTGGTTAAAAAAAAATCCTTTGGATAGCCCATTTATCGATAAAAGCTGTATGTAACCTATATAAGACCACTACGCTCCTAATGGTCGTATATAAGCCCTGGCTGAAGGTTTTAATATTCATATTGAAGCCACCACAGGCAAGCCCGTTTAAGCAGTCGACAACCCAAGGTTGAACTGCGAGAAGCGACTCATAAAAAAAAAATGGTCGTATATTAGGAGCGGAGCATGAATGAAAGACGATGTAAAAAGGTTTTTTTCTCATTCTTATGTGAAACAGACAAACAATTTGTCAAATAAAACCACCAGTTCCTGAGATAAGCACGTTCAACCAAACAAATAAACAAACCCTTCAGCTTTATAATATTACTTTAGATGATAAGAAATAAAATAAGTAATCAAAATATTGACACTAAGTTGATTAATTTAGGTGTAAAACATATGGAAGATAGTCGATGGCATGGGACCGTAGTTTAATTAGTTGTTTAGTTTCTGCTACTACTAATTAACTGGCACAATTTTGAAAAATTTGTACGATAAAATCTTTAATTAATATCATAAATGTCACAAAAAAATAATTACCCAAGATTAAGAATCACTCTGTATACATAGAACAAAATCTCATAAATTGTAAACTCTTTAAGACGAATTGGCTCTAAGTTAATTTTAGAGATAACATTTTTACCTATACGCTCATTATATAATATTTAAGTTTATCTATACTAATATTATAAAGAGGAAATATTATTTGATTGTTTGTTTGTATTAAATAGGCTCTGAAACTACTGAACCGATTTCAAAAATTCTTTCACTGTTGTAAAGCTACATTTTCCGCGGGTGACACAGCCTATCCTACTTTATCTCCATATTACCACGAGAACGAGAACTACGCGGGTGAAATACTAAATATGCGCAGACGAAGTCGCGGGCGGAGTACTAGTGTTGTGATAAAAATTCATGAGCGTGGTTATATCCTTCTGTTCTACATATCTTCCTAATATTATAATAATATTACGATTACTTGAAACGTGCTGAGGGAATAGAGGTTTTTTTGTTCATTACTGGATAAACTAGCAGAATATTTTTTTGACTAATTTCTGTTTTACTACTATAGATTACATACTTCGAGAGATTACAGTCTATCAAATTTTGATGCGTAAAAAAAGTGTTCGAAATGTTCATCTGACAATTTGTGGAGAGTTTACAATCTCTCAAGATATCACCATCTGCCTAGCCGTTTCCCAACTATATTGGGGTCGGCTTCCAGTCATACCGGATTCAGATGAATCTCTCAAGATAAATAACGCATTTTAAAACTGTACGATGAAATATAACATTTAATGTTTCTTAATATTTTTTTATTATTACTCGTATCTTTCTCAAATAGGAAATCACTTTTATAAAATAATTCAGAATCATCATTCTGACAGTTCTGTGAAACGTTTGAAAGTGGCAGAGATAGTCTGATATATAATCTTAAACGTAAACCTATTTTAAACGTAAACGAATTCAGCATATAATGTTATATACGTTTGGGATTAAAATAGAACGAGCGCAACATTCCAAAAGCCCACACTTGTTAAAGACAGAATTAATTGATAAAGTGAGAAGCTTTAGAATAGAATAAAATAGAATAACATTTATTTGCATAAAAACACGGTACGGCTTTGCTTTGCAGTGGAATTTAATAGGCTAGTTAGATAATATATGTAGATAATGAGATAGTGTTAAATGCTAATGATAGATAATGTTAAATGCATTTAGTTATGTGTTGTACAATCAAGACTGAGAATTTTATCAACAAAACTAGCTTTTGCTCGCGACTTCGTCTGCGCATATCCCGTTTTTTTTTCTATTCCCATAGAAATTTTAAGAAATCCTTTGAGTGCTCCTTACACTTCCCAAGGAACCTACATGCCAAATTTCAGCTTACTACGATCAGTAGTTTCAGCTGTGCGTTTACTGTCAGTAACTCAGTAACGGAAGAGTTTTTTTATATGAACAAACACGAATGCCATATTTCGTACTTAAAAATTTTCAAATTCAAGTCTCAACATCATTATCATATCAGTAACAAATAATGTCAACTACTTGTCGAAATGAAGGATGATAAAATATGTTTGGACAGTTTGTGACAGCGATTTTTGCAAACGCTCGTTAGAAATTCAAGAATTGTCGCTAAGACTGCACAATTATTCAGCCGAATGTACCATACTTGTACAGGCTTTTGCACGAAACACTAATAAGGTAACAGTAAAACTCATTACCAAAACCACAAATCTAGCTTATCCAAAAATCTAGGCCTAACCTAACAGAAACATTAAAACAACCACACTTAATTTTCTTCACAGTCAAGTGAATCAAGCGGTTTTGTAACAAAGTGAATAATAGGTACTTGGTTTACAAAACGGCTGTTTACACGCTAACAGTATTAAGTAGATTAGCTCCTTCCAAAAATATAGGGTACCACAATCTAAATGGTGTCCGCTTAAAAGAAGTAGCAGGCTTTTATCTTGGGTAAGGAAACACACGCTAGCTGAGGTGGGTAAAACAGACGTATCCCACGCAATTCGCTCGTTGTTGCTTTCAGTACTTTAAACCCGGAAGAAAGTTATGAAATGATAAAATCATAACCACAGGACTCGGTATTTGGAACTACGGTTGGAAAAACAAAAATTTCCGTTGAAAAAAAGTTAAAATATAAAAGCTGAAGTTTAGGGTTTCCCCATTGAAATACATATATATGGCTTTCTAAAGAGCTTCACGTAATAAAATACATTCTGAAATAATAGTATATATAATAATATATAATAAGGTTTCTTCGTGATCTAGGGTAGCGGAATTTGTTCGAAAGAGTCACCGCGGCCCTGGAACGCAAAGGGCACTAGAAGGCTCACGGGTGGGTTTTAATCAGTAAGAGTCTAAAACTACCTTCTGCTCCGCCCAGAGCGGGAGAAACAATTTATATAAAATAAAGATGATTTCCCAACCAAAAAAAAAAACATAAAAAAAGGTTTCTTCACTACAGACAAGTGACAGACCCTGATCTAAATAAATGCGACAACATGAACAGTTTGGCTACTAAGGAAAGCTACTCGTCAGCTTAATTTTTTTATGTAAGCCGTTAGGGTGAAACTAAACAAAATAAATACGGAGCGCAAATCTATCTAAAAACCTCTAACTTACTTGGGAAAAGTAGGCTAAAGTCAGTGTCTAGTCTAGCCAAGCGACCAGAAAACACAACACCAAAAAACATAATCAATTAAACGCACACTCACCGTTTTATCCTGCAGCAAACTAATCCTGCAATTCAAATGCGCATCTTCCCCCAGCTGCACAGTAATCTTAGTGATATTCCCATCAGAGGCATCCTCAAAGCTTGGCCCATACTTCCTATCATGGTCAAAGTACGTATTCTTCAACACCACATGTGGTACCATATCGACCTTCACAGGTTTGGAGGTCGCAGGGTCTTGGGAAGGCTGTGGTACTTTGAAAGACTTGGTGCTGTCGATGGTGGAGTTGCCAAGTCTTAGCATTACTGGTGCAGGAACTATGCCGGTGCTGAGCGCGTAGAATGTTGTCACCGTTTGAGTTTCTTCAGTTGCTGTCGTTGTTTGTGGGTTTTCTGGGGATGGGAAATTGGGATTTTTAAATTCGAGTTGTATGCGGTATAAAGGCAGTCATTCTAAGCCTACAATCATATCAATAATTTTGGTGTAGGTTTTTGGGCTTACTTATCGATTATAAGATATATGTGGGGCATTTTTTTAAATATATGCTAGACTCATAGTTACTTTAAATTATAATAAATACCTTACATGAAGCGACTGTTTGTCTGCCTTTCATAGAAGGGTAGAGAAGCAGTCGCAAAGAGAAGATGGAAGAAGGGGTAACATCTCTCATCATCTAATTGCACATTTTGCACCTAGCCTTGTACAATTGTACCATGCCTGTACATGGTAAAGTCTGTTTTAAAATAGGCAATGATTTTTTGGAACACTAAAAACTGATACCTACCATACTTTGCCATCTAAGAAAAATAGCGCGACGTCACTTTTCAGAAATAGCAGTATAGTCCCGGTTATGGAGTCTCTGTATACATGATAGTAGACAATCATCATAATCTGCCTAGCCTTTACCCAACTATATTGCGGTCGGCTCCCAGTCAAGCCGGATTCAGCTGAATACCAGTATTTTACGTGAAGTGGCTGTCTACCAGACCTCCACAACCCATTAACTGGAGAACACGGTACTTCTTGGCAAGACTGGTGTCAGATTTTCTGGCTTATGACAATCCGTAACGACTGCTAAAGATCTCCAAATGACAGTCGGGACCAACGGCTTAGCGTGCTTTCCGAGGCACGGAGAATTCTCATTATGTTAAGATGGTCACCCGTCCATAGATCAACCTTGGCAAGCGTTAAATGATAAATGATAAATGATAAATGATAAATGATTTATTTTTGTAAGTAGGTTGTAAAAAACACTTTTACACGTCAATCTTTTTTAGGCCGTTATAAAAACTAGATGAGGCCGGTGTTTCCTAGCTGACTACCCTGAGAAGAAACACCGAAACAAACTCAGAGGTCAAGGTCTCTTTTGAAGTCCATACAATTGTACTGGTCAAATCATATGAGAACCATATAGGTTGGTGTCTGAAGTGGTCTTTTGAGGAAAGTACCCCACAGATTTGAGTGGACCTGTCCAAACAGTGCAAGCATTTGTCAGTTATCGTGTAGCTCAAACTTAGAACTTTAAGGAGCTCAACGATTTGACGAACAATACCAAAGTAAGGACATTTGGGTAGGCCACGTAAGGAACTCAAACCGCCAGACTAATATGAATGAATGAACCCCCGACGTAGCGATCTACATGGTCCTCATATTCACAATACGTTATATGAGGACCATGCAGATCAGTGTCTGAAATGGTCTTTTTAAGAAGGAACCACACCGTTTTGAGTGGACCTGTCCAGTCAGTGCAAGCCTTGGTCAGAGACAAGTAGCTCAACTTAGAATCCACAAGGAGCTCAACAACTCGACGAACAATGCCAATGAAAGGACATTTGGGTAGGCCACAAAAATACTCAAACAGCCAGACAACGTTAAAAAAAATACTTTGAAGGGGAAAATGCTAATAATAACCCATATAGTCCTCATATTCACAATAGGGAATAAAATTAAAATAATAAAAAAAAAATGATACTTTACAAAGTAGGTATTCATGTCAAAATAAGAAATTGTAATGAAATAAAAAGAATACTTTAAAAAGTAAACATTCATGTCAAGAGTAAATGAAAATGAAAATATAAAAATGTCAAACTGTATAAATATAAACAAAAAGCGCACAAAAGAGAACAAAACAGGAAAAAAAAAACATTAAAACATTGGGCCGTGTACAAAACTGAAGCAGCTCAATCCCAAGCCTTCTTCTCCTCAAGATAATCTTTCACTGTATAAAAAGCTTTCTGGCATAGCTTACGTTTTATAAATAATTTGAATTTATTTATGCTTAGTTCTTGAATAGGGCTAGGAAGTTTATTATAAAAATGTATACATTGGCATCGAAACGAACCACCTATTTTTTTGAGCCTGGTTTTAGGAACGACATAATTGTGTTTGTTCCTAGTATTTATGCTATGGATATCACTGTATTTTTTAAACAGATTAATATTTTTATGTGCATACAAGAGGTTTTCATAGATATACTGGGATGGCACAGTCATAATATTAATCTCTTTAAATTTGTCTCTGAGGGACTGTCTGGGACTCAATTTGTAAATTGCACGAATAGCCCTTTTTTGTAAGACAAATATTGTCTGAATATCAGCGGCATTTCCCCACAGCAGAATGCCATATGACATCACACTATGAAAGTAGCTAAAATATACTAAACGGGCCGTCTCCAAATCAGTTAAGCCACGAATTTTCCTAACAGCATATGCTGCAGAACTGAGCTTTTTTGACAGTTTGTCTATATGGGGGCCCCACTGCAGCTTCGCATCTAAAGTAATGCCTAAGAACACTGTGGTATCTTCGGGTTTCAACTCTTCACCCTTTATCGATACAACAGTGTTCACTTGTCGCACATGAGGTAAGGTAAACTTTATACATTTTGTCTTTTTCTCGTTTAGTAAAAGATTATTAGCATTAAACCAGTTAACTACAGTTGCTAGGGCAGAATTTACATTGTCAGTAACTATCTGCTGGCGTTTTAGTTTAAACAAAAGCGACGTGTCGTCTGCAAATAACACTATATCGTGTTTGTCTTTTATGAGGAACGGCAAGTCATTAATATAAACGAGAAACAAGAAGGGACCTAAAATTGAGCCCTGGGGGACCCCCATCCTGATTACAGATCCAGGAGATCTTTTACCGTTGACATCAACTCTCTGAATCCTATCACTCAAGTATGAAGTAAGAAGATCCAGAGAGGCGTTCCTGATTCCGTAATAGTGTAATTTCCTGATCAATGTCTCATGGAGAACGCAATCAAACGCCTTGGACAAATCGCAAAAAATCCCCAAAGCATCGCATTTGTCCTCCCATGCATTATAAATGTGTCCTAGAAGTTCAACACCGGCATCAGTTGTTGAACGACCCCTTGTAAAACCAAACTGCTTATTATGTAAAAAATTATGTTTATTAAAATATCTTTGCAATTGATTTAAAATCAGTTTCTCAAAAATTTTACTAAAAGTAGGTAGCACTGAGATGGGTCTATAATTCGAAGGGTCTGATGTGCTACCTGATTTAAATAAAGGTATTATTTTACTATATTTCATTAGATCAGGAAACTCACCACGGTCTACACAATTATTAAAAATAACAGCTAAAGTAGGAGCTACAATGTGTATTATAGACTTAGCAAGGTCAACAGAATTACCCCATAGATCTGCAGTTTTTTTAACATTCAGTGAATTAAACGTCTTTACAATATCAGTAGAAGTGACATTGGAATTTAAATTCAGCATCACAAACTGGAACGTTTTCTTTAAGTAAAGCTTCTGCAGCACTGGGTGATGAATCTAGATACTTAGTTGTCGATACGGGAATCTCTGCAAAGAAATCTTCAAATGCCGCGGCGACTTGCGAGTCTGATTCAATAATACTGTCATCAATAGCAAGGCTATAATCACTACTTCGATTGACAGACCTTCCTGTTTCACTATTAATAATATTCCATGTCGTTTTAATTACATTACTACTATTTTTAATTTTTGAACCCAAGTACCTAGACTTGGCTATATAACAAACCTTTTTAAATAATTTAGTATAATTCTTAACATATAAGTTAAACTCTACTGTATTAATATAAGTTCTTTCTTCATACAGCTCATAAAGCCGTTCTCTACTCTTATAAATACCAATGGTGGCCCAGTCACTGAAGGTAGTGTTACAGTTAACTGAAATGGTTTTGGGAACAAATGTTGTATCAAACTCTGCGCAATACATTTTGAAAAAATCATTATAACATTGATTAGGGTCATCATTCGTTGACAAAGTTGGCATTTTATTTAAAAGTTTAGCCTTAAATGTTTCTAAACGAAACTTTGATTTTGGGTTAACAGTGATATCGTTTTTTGTTTTTGTTTTATTTATATTTGGTATAGAGATAAATTGTCCACAGTGATCTGAATCTATTAAATTAATCATTTTTGTATGGGTAGGTACAACATCTGTATAGATATTATCTAGGCAAGTGGCACTAGTGGGAGTTATTCTAGTAGGCTCCATGAAAAGGTTTGCAAGATTGTATGACTGAAACAGACTTATAATTTTCGTACTTAAACTAGAATTTTCTAACAAATTAACATTAAAGTCACCACAGATAATGATAGACTTGCTTGAATTACCAATTTTGTGCAAAACTTCATCCATTACTGTTTCAAAACTATCATACAATCCTGAAGGTGGTCTGTACACACTTAATATAACATACTGCTCCAATTCAATACAGGCTATTTCAATAATCCGCTCAACAGAGAGGCTCACTATATCCTTACGGTCCTTAAATTTAAGATTATTATTTATTAAAATTAATGAGCCACCATGTATAGCATTTACTCTGCTGAACGAACTACCAACCTGGTGATTACTATAATTGAACATAAACTGATGGCTTTTAAGCCAATGTTCCGTTAAACAGAGAATATCAATATTGTTAAAATTAAGGAATAATTCAACTTCTAAGTCCTTATTCATAAATCCTTGAATATTTTGATGCACCAGGTTAATAGTATTTATTGATTTTAAAACATTATTTGAATTATTATTGGCATTTGTGCTAGAGATAATCTCTATTGTCCTACTTTCTAATTTAAATTATAATTTGGGTTAATATTTGTTGCCAAGATATTGGCAGAATTATTTAAAATGTCAAAATGGCATTGCTCAATAGGAGCAAATTGTTTAGCCAAGTTCTTGGCTGTAATATTAAAATAATATGATAGCGACATAGCTATCTGTCTCCTACAAAAGTTTGTCAGATAGTATCTGTCTACAAGATACCTATCTTTTGTCAAATAAAAATTATCACCAATAAAATTGTTGGTGTCAATTAAATTAAATAAATGATTATTAAATGTCACATTGTGCAATGTCATATTCAAATTAAATCTAGTGAGATTTTCTTCCTGTGGCAAACTTTGGCTATATGGCAATGTGAACATCACAATTTTTCTTAATCTAAGGTTACTTAGTGTCCTATAATATTGGAGCAATTCTCCCTTGGTTAAATTGCCCCTATTACCAACAAAAATCACAAGTATAGTATCTTGGTTAAATTTACTTTTTATAATTTTTTTCATTATGTCAAATAATGAACATCCAGGCATACAATTGTTTATTATGGAGTGGCCCAGGTATTCACTTGTCAAAAAGTGGCCTAAGTCCTTACCTATTTCATCAGAATACATAACAATATCATTATTTAAAATTTTCTGTGATAAACAATTAGTGTTTGGCAAACTGGCACAAGACTGCGGTAAGGCTGTATCATGTATTGACAACGAATGATCCGGTGTTGTAGCAATAGATGGTGATTGACACCGCTCACAGTTTTGTTGTGAACTTACTAACTCATTCATTGCCAACACATATTCCCTCATTTGGTTTTCAGAGGCGGTATATTTGATCGTCATTGAATTTAATTTCTGCTTAACCTTGCAAATCGACCCGTGCGGCTGTTATAATTTAGCCACAAGCTCCTCACATGACAGTAGGCAATATTCAAGAGAATATTGTTTCAATAATGAATTGATCCACAAAAGCTACTTCCTATGTGGATCAATGCCAAGAAAATTGATAGGTCGCTGAAATAACAAACCGAATACCATCTGGGAGAAATCAACATATAGCGACGCTCGGACTATGTATTTCTTATCTATGTCTAGCAATCAATTTATTTTGGCTGTGATGAATACAACTAGTAGAAAATTGCTGTAAAACTAACTGACCTGTAGTAAATTGACAAACGACTATCTGTGTGAGGAAGAACACGCTCGCAGTCCACATAGCGCCTGGACGAGGCTCTGCCCCCCGCAGGGCTTCATAATCTGAAACAAATATAAACAATACATTAAAATACATACATATTGTAGGTTAAGAAGAGCGCCTCAGCATGAGGTGACATCTATAAAGCCACTGTCAAACCACGATAATACTTAGGGCATACATTCTACATCGCGTAAGTAAAACTATCCGCTAGATTTACTAATATTATAATAACCATAGATATAATAAACAAGGAGATATGCCCTGTAGCCGAAAATGTATCGGAACCTGTGTCTCCTGTTTTGCCCTACCACCCGGCAACTACTACGAATGCAGTTCAGTAAAAGCAATAGATACGCAGTCGCACACACACCCGCATTTCTGAAATCGGACTGTACTACACAATCAATTATAAACCTTATCCTACTAAGCACAGCGTGTATTTACCGTACACCGTACAACTTACTCACACAAAAACAACGGTGGGTATCGTTGTGCTGTGCAAAAGCAATTTATTTTACATATACGCTAGTGATTGACTAAATCGGAAAGTTATCGATTCTGCATTTATTACACACACCATGCTGCCCATGTATAACAAATAAATAGCATGAAATTATTGACTAATTTTAAGCAAAGGTCACTAATATATTATCTTAAACATGCCGATTACTATAATGCATTCGAAACTTTATCGAAAGTAAAATACAATTACCATAAAAAGTAAGGAAGTAGCACGAGAATAAGGCATAAATACGATAATTCAAAGCCAGAAACACTTGAACGATTATTTACCAAAAATTTAATGAAATCTAAGAAAGTTTGGTACACTTTTGTAATATTTCATTCAACAATCGACATTGTTGTGGAACGTGTATCTGCACAATTACATCACTAACTCGCAGCAAGAAGCAGCGGCCGTACTATGCGATACATCGGCTTGCTAAAGTATCGTTTTGTGATTTTTACATTGCTCATCCAGTCACTTAGCGACAAACTTAGGTAGTGGTTAAGGAGCAGTGTATTCATTGTAATATGTTATTGTCGCTGTGACATTTGAAAACAAAAATAACATAGTATAAGCAAGAAATATTTTACGATTTGTTGTTTTTCATGATTTTAAAGACAAATATAGTAAAATACTTGTACTTTGATATAGTAAGTGATTCCATAATTAACAAAGTTTTGGTTTATGCTTCGGTTTTTACAAGAAAACACTGAACAACACGGCATTCTTATATCTTATCACGCTCACGGTCGTAAGCGCACTAGTTCGCGGATTCGACCATTGCGTAAGACATGCACGCCCAGACCACATGAGTAGATACGTTTCTTTACACATGTGCCCAGACCATGTCGCAAGGACGCCGACACGCCCCCTTGCCACTTCTCCTGTATTTTATATTTCTATGATAATAACTTTACCACCTACATACGATCAACACTTAATAGTTCAAAAGCAACAACTATTGGGGAGTTGCCCACTAGACATAACAACCGTCTGATGCATTTTTCTTTATTTTTTGTACCTCTGTAGCGGCATAAACCATAAACGTCACCACGAAAAACTAAGTAACTAAATTTGTACCGCAACAAAAACTATTGCAGCGCCATCTATACCACCAGCGAGGAAGTACTGAACTAAATCCTGCATCGCGGTATTAGAATTTTTTCGTGCGATTTGAACATACATATACAACAGTCCGAATATCAAACCATGGGACAGTTGCTCACCAGAAACAAGAACAGTATGGTCGGAGGATCATCCCGTTTCAATGGAGATTTGCCCTGTTCCACATACTTTCTATAAATTATCGTCAACTTATCTGCGTTGTTTCTAACACGAAAGACGGTATCAAGTACACAGTTGGATACCAGAGCTAAATAATGAAGAATTTAGTTTCATACACACTGGAAAATTTATAAGCGGATGTGGCGCATGTTTTCTCAAACTTTTTATTTTTTATCGCTTACTTTAGGAGCATCATTTTTAAGCGAAAACAAAAATACATTATCCCTCATTTTCTAAATACAACAACAAAAAAGAGCTCTTTTATTCCTTTATCCTCAATCCAGTTAACGGCTTACAAGCTATGATAAGCAAGTAAACCTTTGTTGTTGTGTTCTACTTTGAGATTAACATTGGGGTGTACCCTGGCACAAAACATCGCCAATTAGCTTAATTGCCTTATCTTTCTTGTTAACCGCCCCCTTAAAATTCACGTTGCATGTTTACCTTACAAATAATCTTAGATATTGAAGATATTAAAATGTTTGGGTTAACTAATGATGTACTATGTATACTTATCTTGGCTTATTTGGAATATAGTTTAATATTGTTATTGAAAATCTATTGTAGTCAAAATATGGTAGTTTCGTAAGGTTAACAAATGGGGTTATCACAGTTTGCTCATATTAGCTATCTTACGCTGAAAGACCGAAAACGCTCAGCGAACGTAGGGCTCGGAACGCGTCATGACATTTCTTCTTTTCCACAACGCGTTGTGTCCATTTTTTTTTATGTGCCAAGGGCGTTGTGGCCTATTGTAAAAAGCCACAACGCGTTGTGTGTGTGTTTTTTTACTGAGCATTTTCGATCTTAGGACGTGACATATTAAAATTTATAATGAAATAGGTCAACCATTACATTAATGAATCAAGTATTAGCAAATTATTTTGTACACGTATTGTGCGTTAATTAAATTTTCATCTTAAAATAAAATTGACTAAAAATTGTTGTTGTTGTTTTGCCTGTTATACCGTCATATATAATAATCCTTTTTGCACGGTAATGTTTCGTTTCAATAAAATATTTTATTTTAATCATAACATGATCATTTTGCTGCCCTTATCGCAATTTACTTGATATCGGCGCAAAATGACTTTTCTGAAACGGGAACAACGTGAATGATGGTCCATCCACGTAGTACCCGTTTTCGTTGGAATATGGAGATAAAATATAGCCTATGTTACTCGTCGATAATGTATTCCATTGGTTATTTTTTTTTTAAATCGGTCCCGTAATTTCGGTGCTTATTCAGAAGAAACAATTAATTTAATCTTTCTTCTTTACCTATACAAAAAGTAGTTCTGCGCCGATTACAAATAAATCTCTATTTGACATCATTTTAATAGTCAGTTCTTTACCGCCATATTATTCACACCACGGTGTGAATTTCCTCCACTCTTGTTACCATCCTCAATTTCAAATACCTATCGGTACTACTTGAATCATGACTAATATTAGCAGTAAATTTTCAGCTCTAGAAAATTTTCTCCAGAAACCAAACCGTATTTCAATGTTCCAGTTTCTTGAAATAAAATAAATTATCCCGTTATTTTAAATCACTCAGCGTACACAATATTTATGATGCTTTCCGTTGTTACCCGCAAAATATTATTATACCTTAAAAATAATGGTCTTGTCACCAGTGACTTTAATATTATGAATTAACGTAACTCAAGAACTCGTCAGAATTTTAAGACCAGCCATTTATTCTTTGTACATCTCATCGTGTAAACTTTAGTGTAGTGAAATGTCGTTCAACCATCGATTAACGACTCACTTTACGTTTTACTTCATGAAGTAAATGTCAAAGTCAAAGTCAATTCATTTATTTCAACTAGACCATTAACGGCACTTTTGAACGTCAAAACATTTTAAAATAAAAATATTATAGTGACTCTAGTTGTGAAGTAAGGTATCCTAAGTTTTTTGTAAGCTTCTCACCCTTTAAGTGACGTGAACGAGTTTTCTTTATTTCTTTCTTATTCCACACTTCACATTACAAACCTATGAAATTACGTAAATCCTATGTTTTCACTGTTAACATTTTAACAGAGATTACTACAGCCGGTATAATCTGTGAACACTTAAGTGGGTGAGCTTGAAGAGAACAGCTGTGGCCGTACTACGAAGTGCCAATGCTATCATGATTTTTGTGAGGCAAAGGGATATTGCTATTCGTCTTGTGTAACTCCGTCTCTCTCTGAGACAGGAATCATGATGGATTTAAGACGTTATGGTAGGCCTGCTGGTCTGATCTGTCAATTTCTCACCGTGTTAAAGTGAGTATCAAACTATCAAGTGAATTGTCATTCGATCTTGTTTGTATAGATTTATAGGTTCACTTTACGTTTACTTCACCTAAGCTTGCACAGTCACACGTTTACAGAATAGCACCGTTGTCATTTCTTAATTTGTTTGTGGTTTCAATTAATAATTCACTTCGTACTCACTTGCACCTAAGTATACACGGTGAGCAGTTCGCAGAATAGACCGATTGTTTTTCATTGCTTGTCTTCAATTTGTGCTGAAACTTAATTATAAGAAGAACGCTAAAATAACTTAGTTACTAGAATAACCATCAATCATTCGGGAGCAATAGAGCTGCCGTAAAAAATAACGAGTATTTTTTTTTTCTGAGAACAACTTTGTTACTGTCCTTGTAAAGCTTAAGCAATTAAAAGTTTGAAACAGTAGTCACCGTGTTTTTATATCGACTTTTTTCCTTTTTTACTGTTCCTCAACAGAAACGAGGTAGATAAAGCACTTGTTTAATAATGTTCCTCGGGTGGAATCCATAATTCCATCTCAATATTATATAGGTATGCAAAAATAAGTTTGTCTATCAGTCTGTTTGTTTTTCTGTTCATTGCCTTTTCACGTCTTAAATACTGAATGGATTCGGATGCAACTGGGCACACAGGTAGACTGTATCCTGGGTTAAAACCAATGTTAGGTAATTTTCACCACTAGAGTATTCATTTGAGATAATTTCTGACTTTCACGAGGAGCAAGCCGCTGGTAATAGTTAGTCTAATATAAACACTATCGGAAATGCGATTTCACTTCAATGTCCGAGCATTAGATTTTGCATTTAGCTTGAAGTTTGTGGATTACACATTGATAACAAACTAGTTATTCTATGTTGTATCGGGTTCGCTATTTGTGTAGTGTATGTGCTCATCACAGTCATTTAAAATAAATTATCGCTATATATGTACATAACTGAAATATTCTTTAAAAGGACACGGTTATTTTATTAATCGTTACTGATATTATAAACGCGAAAGTTTGTATGTATGGATGTTACTCTTTTATGCAAAAACTACTCAATGGATCTTGATGAAATTTAGCACAGTGGTAGATTGTAGTCTAGAATAATAAATAAGATATTTTTATCCCGGGAGTATGTTCCCTTGGGATCATTTTCAACATTCACGCGGGCGGAACCACGGACGACCTCTAGTTAACCTATAAAATATTGCACACCTAGCTTGAACTAGATCCACGAAGTAGGTTCTTTCAAAACTTACTTAGATTTAAGACGAACTCCATTTTTTTTTTTGGATAGTAAGACATCAAATGACTTCTTCTACTCTAGGCAGAGCGGAAAGGAGTCTCAAACTCATACTGACCAAAATCCATACGTTCCAATGCCCAGTGACTATTTCGAACAAATTCCGCAAATCTAGCATATTTCACCTGGATGTAATGGCTGCAATATTGCACCTAGGGATGTAATGGCATGTTACGATACTACTAGTAATGAAGATATTTCCACCAACTTCGCCAGCGTAAACTTACTCTTACAGCGTAAACTAAGTTACTTACGTAAACAATGTAGAACTTTAATTAACGTTGGTCAATCCTCTAAACTACGGTGAAGCTTAGTACAAAATCTGAGCCGCAAAAAAAATGTACGTGAATTAGCAAGTCCCTGTCAAGAGTGAGGGGCGTATTATCAACAGTAATACAACCGTACAAGGTTACATTTGTAATTGTGGCTCGTTCCGGTCGTTAACCTGTAGTCGTCCTTTGTTCTAACTCTTTACAGCCCGCTAGGTGGTTGGAGTGTGCTATGAGAGGTAGCGATTTATAAAGTGGTGAGGACTGTCACTGTTTTTGCTGGATATATTTAGGTGTGTTCCTCAAAGTTTGAGATGCACATACACATAAACTATCATCTTGGATTATGTGGCACACTATAGATCTTATTATTTTAATAATAATAATAACTTCATTTATTCAGGTAAATTACACCCATTTCATCACAACTATCCACAAATATAATAAAATATAATCATCATATAGACAGACAAATACATCCAGCCAAAGGGTTGAATTAAAAAGTTAAATTAAATTAAAAACAATTAAATTAAAATCAACAAATAAAATTATGAACAATCAATTTAATTAAAAACAATAAATTAAATAACAATCAATAAATTTTATTGTACAAGTTCAAATTCAATTCAAATATCATTTATTTCAACCCCTTAGGATCATATCATACATTATTTTTAATCTGAAAAGCTCTAAAAAATAATCAGCTAATCTTTATCGAGCTAAAAAAACTCATAAAAGTTTTTTTCTCCTTTAATCTTTGAAGTCTTACCATGTTCCCACAGTAATAATGTTGGATTCAATAAAATTACAAATAGAAAATGTAAATACTGTTTGGATTAATCCAAATGGTCGTTTCCCTAAAACTTTTTCTGAGTCAAAGTAGTTAGAGAACGACCCTGTTAAGTCTTCCTTAGAGATTATCATTTTCGTACCTAATTAATCACTTTAAAATCTACCAGATTAAAATGACAAATGTCATCCAATATATCACCAGCTTCAACCTCGAATTTCACAAAACTTATGACAGAGTGCTAATTATGTTAGCATTTAATTTCTTCAGGGAGTCAAAAGTTTAATTCGGCGAATGTTTAAGGAAACGCCTGCGGACTGAATCTGAATGTGAATTTCTGCAAACACAGGAGAGACCTTTTTTACTCGACTGGCAAAAGAGGAGCAGGTTCTCAAGCCCAATGTATTTATTTTTCTTTTTTCTTTGTGCGTTTGTGTGTTACCTCTTAACTTTTTACTGGATGTACCGATTTTAGTCATTATTTGAATATTCGAAAGCTGGTACAAAGGGGAACACCCAGAAAATGCTTGAAATGGACAGAAACTACGAATAGCCCTTAATTTTATTTAAAATAAAATATGTATAATGAAATAATTTTCATGTTTGTTCAAGTAGGGTAAAAATATAGCGATCATTATAATATTTAACTTGATATCCGTTCAATTTATCTTATTTTTTTATATTGAAGGTATGTTTATTTGACATTGACAGTGACATTCAGCCAAAAAGGAATCGTCAAATAATCCTTAACAAACTATTTTATAGAATTAGTGCACAGTTATCATTAATTTAATATAATTCGACCTTTGTGTACCATAAGTCTAGCTAAAATAATATATGCGTCTCAATATGAATTAAAATCAAATTATTTTCAAAATAGAAAACGTGTCGTAGGCTGTATTAACCACATGTTCTTTGCCTTATTGACAGTTTGACATTACTGCATTTTGTCGATTGTTTACTTCACTTGACTCTTGGTTTTGCGACTCTTGAGTTACGTACGGATTGCTTTTTTATGATATTTATAACGACGACTGGTCGCGCGGACGAGCTAATGGTATGTATAGGATTGAGGTATGCAGGGAAACTGATAAGTGCGTTGTTTTATTATTGCATAAATTAATCCTTAACCTAGACATAACCTATATTTTAGAAAAAATGTTTGAAACTAATTCCTTCCTAGTTTTTTGATAATTATAGAAATTATAATGGGTATCCTACTATGTGTAGTACAATTTGGCGCATATTTAACTGTTGTTCATTTCAAGCATTTTTTTTATGGCTGGTGGGCATTCCCCTTTGCTTGCCATGAGGTCCCATTTGAGTGAGATCTGACGACTAGTATTTGAGTTATCTCTAATAATGCTTGGCTTTGACTACATTAATGATGTTCTCATTCTCACTTGTCAATGTAAAATGAAAAAAACTTTTTACAATCATTGTTTTTTTTGCTTTAGGGTATTGCGTAGCATTTGTTCGTGAATTAGAAGATCTTTGAGATGCAGTGGCAATAACTTTAAAAATAATTAATATGATAAATCTTATCCTTACTAATATTATAAACGCAAAAGTTTTAATTATGGATGTTACACTTTCACGTAAAAACTACAGAATGGATCTTGATGAAATTTGGCACAGGGGTAGATTGTAGTCTGGAGTAAGAGATAAGATTTTTTATCACATCAGTATGTTGCCTTTGGATGATTTTTGACATCTACGCGGGTGGAGCCGCGTGCGGAAGCTATAAAGATGTTAGTTAAATAAATATTGAAATTGTAATTTAGAAGAATCGCTTGTAGGAAGGCATTTTTTTTTTTCATTCTTATATTGTCTTTCAAGTTTCAGTGTATTTGTAGCCCTAGAGCAATGTTCAGTAATGCAGAAAATTAACTCGAAACCTAATTTATGATAAAACAACCTGTATACTTCAAATTTATGTTTCTGCCGCATCGGAAAATACAAAAGATTTTGAATAGGTGCCTATAATTATATTTTAACACCTACTTAAAAGATTTTCAGTAGTAAGTACTGCTCTGAAAAGTTCTTTAATAGAAATATCGTTTATAGAAAGAATTCTCTGTAAAAAATGAAATATATATAATTTACATCATAAATTTCTTAATTCCTAGAAAACCATTTTTTCAGGCATTAGAAAATAATTAATGATCATTTATATTTTATTGTTAAAATCAAAAGGATCGCCTTTTATGTTTTTGATTGAGATGAAAGCAGATTTCTTCTCATTGGTGGCTTCCCGGAAGTTCCGTACCCAGTCCTTTCTGCCTTAGGCATTGGTACCTAGCTCCTTTGTTTGGTTTGTGTAGATTACATCCCACGAAAGGAAGAAAATACATGTAAATTAATTTTGCCAGCGGTTTCACGCGCGAGAAAATTAATTAACCCACGCGTACGTGTTACTCGTGCAAAAAGTATCCTGATATTGTTCGCGGCTACTTTTTCCCAGAGCCTTTTAGCCCCTTACGTGACAAGCAAACAGCCAAATATTTATGCAAAAAAAATATTATATATTAAGTATATATAATATTTTTTTTTGCATAATTATTTGGCTTTTTCTTTCCTTTTCAAAAATTCTTCTTCAAAGATTACTATAGATCCCTGGTTCAATCCATGGTCCGGAGCGAAGAGGCATGGGACGCGGTCGCCTCCTTCTGCGAAGCAATAATGCTGGCAAAGGAGGAAGCAGAACGCGTGGGGGAGAGGGAAACCAAACGCTCGAGCCGCCGCAACAGAAGAAGACGCCTCGGGCGTCGGGAAACGCAGGGCAATTCTCGGCCACCGTAGGCGCGGGCCTGCGGACGGCATGCTATGGGTGGCTTGTCGTCCGATAGCAACCAGGCCCGGGTCGACGGCGCGTCGTGTTCCACGCGCGCCTCAAAGAGCTGTCAGCAACGAAGACGGGGCCCCATAGGGTCAGTGCCTGCTAGGGTTGCGGAATTTGTTCAAAAGAGTCACCGCGGCCCTAGAACATAAAGGGCGCAAGAAAGATCACGGGTGGGTTTTAGTCAGTAAATGTCTGACACTCCCTTCTGCTCCGCCCAGAGCGAGAGAAGTCATCTGATGATTTCTCATCCAGAACAAAAAAAAAAGATTACTACAGATAGGTAAATAACGACCTTCTAAAATTAAAATCCCAACACCATAAAACAAAAGGTAACATAATTAATGTTCGCCAAGGTTTCTTTTAAATGGTGCTAAAGTTTAAAAGGAGCACATGCCCCCATAGAAAAGATAAGTCGTAAATCTTTGAAAACTTTCAACGGTCGTGAAGAAGACTTGGAATTTCCTAGAAACGGTACAATACGGGCTGGTAGGAAAGTATAATATAATGGTCCAGTAAAGTTAGGAAGTACAGGGGAGCGCGACCATTCTATTAAAAGGAAAAAGAGTTTTTAGTCTTTTTTTTATCTAAAGCTTGTAAATTGTTTCTTGTGTCCTGCGCAGGCTCGTTAAAATTAGCGATAGTAATATTGCCAGTAGGTATCGTATTGGTAATAATAATATCTCGATTAAAAGACCAGTATTGTATTAATTAGCTTAATGATATTTTCCGTAAATTGGTATAAAAGTAGATTTATACTTTGAGGTCACACTGTATTTTTAACTGACTTCCAAAAAGGAAGAGGTTCTCAAGTCAACTGTATTTTTTTTGTGTGTGTTACCTCATATTTTTTACTGGGTGTACCGATTTTGATGATTCTTTTTATATTCGAAAGCTGGTGTCTGTCTTGTGGTCCCATTTAAATTTGATTGAGTTCTGACGACGAGCATTTGAGTTATCCCTAATATTCTCTCTTGTCGATGTAAAATGAAACATCAACAACAAAATAAATTGTGTACGATGGTTTGAGCATCAGAGAGCATCTTAGTATTTCAAGGTGGTCCCTTTCTAGTTTGGTGAAGATCTGATGAAGAATAGAGATAGGAAACGTAACTCTTCAATAAATGATAGCAAATCATCCGGGACTGCTGCAATCGCCTGTTTATTGTTTACACCAGTTTATAACACGTAGGCTGTGATGGGTACGTTTAGGTGTAGGTGAAAAAAAAGCATCTTACAAAAAAATACAACCAAATTCGGAGCAAAAAAAAAACACAAAAAGTATAAAAGAAAAACTTTAATTTCGGAAGTTAGTGTTCAAAAAACGAAGAAAAAAAACAAAAAACACTGAGTTTCGAAAATTAAGTTATATTATATATTTTTTTTTTTTTTGTTTGAAAGTCGGTTGTATTTTTTTTTTGTAAAAAGTTTTTATTCAAGTTCAGACGTTGTCTTCATCGCATCATAACGAGGACCATGCAGATTAGTGTCTAAGGTCGCCTCTTGAGAAAAGAAGCTGCCTAGATTGTGTTCGTATTTTAAATTAGAATATTGCTGACTCAGAACTTCTTAGCAGCTCAACGACTTCACAAACAAAATAAAAACATTGGATTTAGAATAAAAAAAAACCGGACAAGTGTGACTCGCGCACCGAGGATTCCGCTCAAGTCTTGATTTTTCTTCGTTTCCTTCCGATTTACACTTTAAATACTATACTATAAAATCAAAACATAGCAAGTAAGATTTATGGATAAACTTAACTTTGTTTTTAAACAAAACGACTCCCATAAACCCATGAGCTAAGCTAAAAAACATAAGCTTGTGATCACAATAAAAATGTTTTTTTTTTTCAAGATGTAACTAATTTTTTTCTCAATTTTTTGATTTTTTTATGTACTTGTACTGTAACATCTATCTTCTTGTCAAATTCTAGGTATAGTTCTAAATCAACAGAAAATATCTTGTTTTTTTTTACGTTAATTCAGAAGTTTGATTTTTGTACCGATTCAAGAGACTGTCAATCTTAGTACCTACATGGTTTTAGTTTCATCTCGATACCTCTACGCGTCCTGAGATAAAAGGTCTTGACAGACGGATGGACAACAAAGAGATGAAGAACAAAGAGGGTTCAGTTTTTCTTTTTTTTTTAGATACGAAACCCTAAAAATTAATCTAATGAGAAATAGTAAGCAGAAATTCACCTTGCCAACAATACCAAAGAAAAGAATACTAAGAAATAAAATAACACCAGATTAATTTCGAAAGAAAAATAAAAAGTACCACAGTGTCTCGTACTTTATGTTTAGCTAATTACCTCTTCTCTGCCAAAAGAAAAAGGAAAATGAACCGTGATTTAGGTATGTTAAAGTATTATTATGCAAATCAGTGGGACAATTTCGAGGGTAGCTTTTTCTCGGTAACAAGGGTTTCTGATTTACATTTTCAAGCCAAGTCCGTGCGGTCAAGCCTTTCGTAAATTTTCTTTTTCATCATAACCCGCTTTGTATCTCAATTTACGTTACCATAATGGTCTTCTGTCAGGACAAAAGATATAAGGAGCTCGTAGCTTAATAATAAAAGCCAGACAGATCTATTTTCAAGGTTGAAAATAGATCCGCGGATGTATGCCCATTTGTAACCTTTTTTTTTTTTGGTGGGGACTCATGGACTATCCCCCATCTGGGGAAGACGGGGGGTGTGCCGGACTCTTACCGGCTAAAACCACCACGGTGTTCCGTCAATTGACCGTAGGCCGGGGTCGCGGGATTCGCAAAAGCATGCACCGCAACCCCGGTAGGTATGCCCATTTGTAACCTGTCTAGTTGTATTAGTACTCTGTCCTCAGGAAGTACATGTATTCGTTGGCCCTGATCTTTACCAGTCGTTACGGATAGTCAAAAGCCAGAAAATCTGACTATAGTCTTGTCAAAGGGTACCGTTCTGTCCCCTTGTTGGGTAGTCACGGTCGGATATTGTATGTATTGTATGCTTTATGAATGTAATGTACAGTTTTTTTTTTGTGTCTTTTACTCAACTTTTTTCTGTTAAAAAATAAAGATTAAATCAATTCTGAAAGATAATTTATTTGTCAAACATGCGTTTACATAAACTGACTAATGATACATGCAAGGTATTAATTTAATATGCTGTGAGCGTCCATGTTTTGCCAATAACGGCGTACAATTTTTTTAAGTATAAACACACACACACTGTACGTGTGTGTGTCACGCACTGTTTCGATATTTGCGAAAATAGCCTGTAATATGTGAGTACCATGTGCTAATATTTTTTTATATAGTGAATAAGTTTACCTATGCTGGTAATAGGTATTTGGCTCATCACTAGTATACTCTTGGTGCATCGTCCTCACATGTATAAAATGTTTTTTTTTGGAGTTTCTTTTCCGTTCTTTTCCATAAGAATCCTTTGCGAATGGATTGTAGTCTCTTTATCATTTTAACGTAATTAATGAGGTTCAAAAGTGCCGTTATAATAAATAGTTCTTGCGAAAACAGTCATATCAATCCGAACACTGAATTCATCAGAGATTGTCAGCGAATCAAGGCCTAGGGGTATAATGGACTAATTAAATTAAACGTTTTGAATTTGACTTTGAAAGATTGTCAGTCGTTCCATGTAAAATACTAGGTCCTCAGGTTGGACTAAAAACTAAACGGTGGCAAAAAAAAAAACCAAATGGTCTCATTAAACGCCAAATGAAGCCACGGCAAACCAAGGAAAATTGGGTGCAAAGAAAAAGCAATATTTTTTTTACACAATAGAGCCTATACACAAAATTGTTTCTGTCAAGTCCACAAGGCCTATGTTGAAGTAAACTAATGTTTTGAAACTTCATCAATGTTGGACAGTTCTTATTTATGTAACGGAAACTTTTCCAATAAACTACTAACATGCCCTGTATTTGTCCGAACTAATAGAATTTAGTTTAGCGGAATTTAAAAAAAGTTTCGCCTGAAATTGGCTGAACAAAGGGGACGTGTTGGCTCTATATAAAGAGAGGTAACGTAAGGAGGTGCATATAACAGGTGCATTTATTAAAGCTTCATTCTAAATTTAAATCCAGGAGGCACAAAATGGTTGCGGAATTTGTTCGCAAGAATCACCGCGGTTTTAGTCAGTAAGAGTCTGTTACTCCCTTCCACTCTGCGCAGAGTGAGAGGGTTCCCCTAAGGGCAGAAGTTTCTGGATGAGAAATTGTCATTTGAGGCACAAAATTGAACCTAAACATAGGTAGGGACAGCGGCATCAATTGGTTACAACTATTTTAAGGTCTTTTAATTCACCAGGAATACCTCATTAAACGCTTTCTATACCTTTTTTAAGGATGGGAATTCATCAAATGATTTCTTCCACTCTGGGCGGAGGGCAATAGAGTGTCAGACTCCTACTGACTAAAACCCATCCGTGTTCCTACTAATGCCCTTTGCGTTCCAGGGTCACGGTGACTATTTTGAACAAATTCCGCAACCCTGGCAGGCACTGGCCCCATCTGACATTATTTAGCTGGGCCTGGTTGTTATCAGACGGCAAGCCACTCATCCCCACCATCCGCAGGCCTACGCCTACGGTGCGGGGTATCGCCCTACGACTCCGACGCTCGGGGCGTCTTTTTCTGTTGCGGTGGCTAGGGTGTGAGGTTTGCCTCTCCCTCTCGCATTCCGCCTCCTCCTTCACTAGCAGTACTACTTCGCAGAAGGAGGCTACCGTTTCCCATGCCCCCTTGCTCCGAACCATGGATTGAACCAGGGCCGGAAGCAAGATGTCACTTCTGACGCTTTCTAGACCGAAGACAAAGGTGTTGTAATCACCAAACCAACTCAATACAAAACACCACATTACGTGACACCAGCCTTCCTATTCATAATATTTTAACCAATAGAACTGATGGAAATGTATTTACAATGTCCAAAATGTCCTCATACTTTATTCAATAATTAGCTGACCCGCGCATCTTCGTTTGTGTCACATTTTTCATAACTGCTCCGCTCCTATTGGTCTTAGATTATGGTGATAATATAGCCTATAGCCTTCCTCGATAAATGGCCTATCTAACTCTGAAGTGTTTCAAATCAGAAAAGTAGTTCTTGAGATTTGAGAGCGTTCAAGCAAAAAAATAATATTATCATATTTTGATTTGTTACTTTAGTTTAAGGCTTCACATTCTCTTCTTCTCGTGTTCTTACACAATATTGTCTACGTTTCTTTTTCATTTCTCCTTTCGCAGCTCTGCTGGAAGAAATGTCGTTACCAATAAGCAGTTCCTTTGTTTTGATAACTAGAATTAATAAGTGAAACCTAGGGATTAAACAAAGTTAGTAACTCGACTTAATTTATTGTTAGTTGGGCCGACTCTGGCTTAATGATTATAGTTTCGGTGGCTTTAAGTAACATACTTAGGTACATTGTGTTAATCTGGCCAGGCAATTACGGTAAGGACTAGTTTTTCAGTTTGATTCAGTTAGGACTGAATTAACCTAATGTTGACTAAGCGGTTAATTTGTCAATTAGGTTGATTAGTCAATTAACCGATGCTTGTAGTATTAAAGAAAACTAAACAACCTGTCTCCTGGTCATAAACAGGTTTATTGATAAAAACCTTTGAACCATTCTTAGTTAAGTTAAGAGATTCTAAATTTAAAGTCTCCATTGTGAAAAGTTTATTTATACAATCTATTCTTATGTACGGTTAACCTAAGGTAACAACTAAATACTACAACACAACTAGTTTAATAAATTCGCGATATTATTTTTACAAACGCGTATAAAAACAAAATAAACCATCGGGCATAAAAAAAAATCACATCGCTGTTAGTGGCAAAAGTGCCACGAACACTGACAGCATTGCCGCTTCGAATGGCATTACTTATTCTTTGTCTCCATAGAAAATGTTGAGTAAATAATATGCTTAACAGTGTTTAAACTATTCAATGGTTAAAAAGTTTTTTGTTTTTATGAAAGCGTCTGTAACTGCAGTGGCTACTCTAGCATCTTCTTCTTTTCTTTGTGTTTATCTGCTTTTTTTATAGTATAAGAAATCATCATATGACTTTTTCCGCTCTGACAAGAATTAAATATATGGATGTTAAAAGAGACTTTATCTCTGAGTTTGTTTTGGCGTTTTTTCTGAAGGTAGCAAGGAAATACCGGAGTCTAGTTTAAAATTACATAAATATCATTCATCATTTAGTAGTTTACACAAGCGTTTCATTAAAATATCTTATCAGCCTCAAAGAAGGGAACAGTTCAGTCAGTTTAACCACTGCTCATCAACAATGTCTCGAGGCGAGTGCAAATATTATTAACCGACTTCTAAAAAAACGAAGAAATAGCCAAAAACACCGATGAAGGATGTTTGATTAAAAGTAATACGAAGTATTCTAGATTTAGTTTTATTTTTAACTAGCTGCTGCCCGCAGCTTTGCCCGCGTGAATGTCGGAAATTATCCCAAGGGAACATAATCCCAGGATAAAAAGTATCCTATGTTACTTCTAGTACCTCCCAGAATATGTGTACAAAGTTTCATGATGATCCGTCAAGTAGTTTTTGCGTGAAAGCGTAACAAACATCCACGCTTTCACATTTATAATATTAGTATGTTTGAAAATGAAAATAATATACCTAGTTTTAATTAAAACTAGATATATTATTTTCATTTTCAAATTTAAAATGGATTTCCGCAAAGTAACGCCTGACTCAATCAATTTTAATATTAGTAAGGATTGTCTGAGACACTCACCTACATTACACGTATATTATAAGAGAGAGAGGGGACATACTACGTCATCATATTTTTGTCTCATCTATTACATTGTCTAAACAGACTATACGTTCCATTCCATTCAACAACCAACTTCCGAAATTAAAGTTATTTTATACGTTCTTTTGTAAAGACAGTTCAAGAATCCGATGGTTTTAAGACGTCCATAGTAGGGCACCATGACGTCTTCTGGCGATTCCGGTACAAGAGAGTAGCTATACAGCACTATTCACTCTGAAGTATGACAAATAGTAGTTGAAAACAAAAAACAATTTCCAAACAAAAAAAAATCTGCTGAATGAGAAACTGCAGGATAGAACTTTAACCTCTTAGCATAACATGGTACCTGCATATCCAAGAACTCAATTGCACCGCATTTGCATTCAACCCGATTTCCCAGAACAAAACTTATCCTATTTATACTACACTAGCCTTTTGCCGCGGTTTTGCTCGTATGTACTGTCGCATAGGAACTGTGTATTATTCCGATATAAAAAGTATGATACTCAACTATAGTGTCACTTTTAATCAAATCTGTAATTACTATGGTATTAGCTGAAGAGTTTGTTTGTATTGATGAACGCGCTAATGTCAGGAAATACGCTTCGAATTGAAACATTCTTTTGGTGTTGGAAAGCCCATTTATCAAGTAAGAATACACGTAATAAATTTACAAGTCTAAGATCTAGTACTGTGTTATTTTAAATTATCTAATTATATCTAACCTAATTAGCCAGTCAAATAGATTTCCAAAGAATATTGGACAAGTATTTTTTCTTTTTTCACAGTGCGATGAAAACTCGTGTGACGTTACTTCGTGCAACAATTTTTACCACAACGTGGCGTCACAAGCCCCCACTCTTGACCTTTAACGCTTTATGTCGTCGTCATTTTTTATACCTAGATTTGATAAAGCAAAAAAATATGTGTCCAATATTCTTCGATAATGTAACTGACGGGATCATATTTTTTTTAACACTCTTATTGGACATTGAGAGGGAGCATAGGGCTCTGGCAGTCAGGGGTAAAAGGGGTAATATGCTGGTATGAAGATTTATTCGGAACTGCTCGAAAAGGTCGCTGGTTGTTATACGCGTCCAACACAATAATGTTTTAGGATGCTGTTGCAACTGTCTCGTTTTTGCAGTGCCTCAGACATTTTTCCGCAAAACATACCGATGCATTTATTGCAGCCATCCTAAAAAATACAGCCTCACTCCTGAGCAGAAGAAAAGGCAGTCATAATAGTATCCTGAAGGCTGTAGTGGCAGACATTTCCTTCGCTACAATAAGGTTATCTGTGAGAAAACTTTCACCGTACTGGAAACTATTATTGCTTACTTGTGGAAATCTAACCGGTGTTCAAGAGTCAACAGCCTTTTTTATGGATGGGCAATCATCAAATGACTTCTTCCGCTCTGGGCAGTGTCAGACTCTTACTGAGTCCTAATGCCCTTTGCGTTCCAGGGCCGCGGTGACTCTTTTCAAAAAATCCCGCAAAACTAGGGCTAACTATTTTTTGTTTTTTCCATTTTTTGTTTCTTCCATCCTGCAGATTTGTGAAGCTAGCTCTGGACTAGATTGTTAGCACAGGGCTAAGCGGAGCAGCGCAAGTGGACCTTATAGTTCGTCCACACGATACAGACTCATGTCTGCGCAGACTTTGAACTCTGAAGCAAAACATTCTATCACTGCGACATTAGTCTGCACAGACTTTATTGTAAGTCTGTGCAGAGACAGAGACTTTGAACTTTGATAAAAAAAAGTATTGTATACCTTCTTTATTCAAAGCTCAAAGTCTGCACAGATAAATGTCGGTGTTGTGTGGATGGTCCATTATAAGCAAATAATTTTTTTTTTTATTATTTATATGTTATTATTAGAAGTTTTTTTTACAATCTGTTCAGCCGTGATGTACCATAACAATACAGAGTTTGAGCTATACAGAATGAATAGCACTATCCCTTTTTCGCAATAGATTCAAGATGGCGTTGACACATCATAGCAAGGTCTGGACTTCTAGACCTTTTATAAACATATAAACAAACTAGCTTCTGCCCGCGACTTCGTATAACTTCATAACATCTACCTGCATGCCAAATTTCAGCCCGATCCGTTCAGTGGTTTGGGCTGTGCGTTGATAGATCACTATGTCAGTCAGTCAGTCACTTTTGAGTTATATATATTTAGACGAACGATTTTATCTTTTTTACATATCATTATAGCTTAGTTTGCAGCCCCAGTTACCCAGCAACCTTCCTAGAATCGTAACACCAAGTAGGTATAAAGTATGAAAATTTAACTACAGCGAGGTTCATTCCTGGTATCACGTTGCCCAATTATACTAAAATTACTTCTTTAATAAATGAAAATCCTTGGGAGGTTTAATTTTAACCTGCGCCGTACAAAATGCGAAGCTTGTCTGAATAATTCAGACGCAGTGTACGTTACAAATGTAGCCGCTGAGAGTGGGCAATGCTTCCCAAAGTTTTGAGGTAGGCGCAAACAGATTGCGGAAGATTAGCAAAGCTGAAACTAAAATGTGGAAACAGGGAAATGGTAACGTAATGTTTATCTCCCTTTCAACTTCACTTTCTTTCATCTCTACACTACACTACACACTACAATTAGATTTTACATTTTTGATTGTCAAACGACTCGCGAACACTGTCTACGAAAGCATTTGAATGTTATATAACCTAAAGGGTGGAGACCTGTAGCCCTACCATGACGTCTTAAATCCATCATGATTCCTGTGTCAGAGAGAGATGGAGCTACACAAGACGAATACCCACTATCCCTTTCCCTCACACTGAATCATGATAGCATTGGCACTTCGTAGTATGGCTACTGGTGTCTTGAAATACAGGCCTCAAGCTTAGTTTAGGCGTCAGCCTCCCACAATATACTTACTGTATCCATTTGCCTCAAAATGTGGTCATTGTGGTCATTCAACTTAAACCTTGTATGTTTATGTAATTAATTTGGTAATTAATTACATAAACATACAAGGTTTAAGTTTTTTTGCTATAAATTAATAATTAACTAGCACCGTTACCACATAATGACATATTGAGACAAAGCTTTGTTTCATGGAATCAATTTCCTTAATTTTCCATTTATTCAAAATCAAAAGTCATTTATTCAAACTACGCTGAGAGTCAGCACTTTTTGAACATCAAATTTTACATAAAGACAGTCCCCCAAAACGCCCACCCATCACCACTTACTAGTGTTTTAACTTGGAAGAAGTGGCGCAACAAACTCCCCAGCAATACATCCGTCTGTTGAATTTATATACAATAGTATCCAAAATTAAAGTGAGAAAAAAACCAACATGGATTTAACACTCGCTCAATTTTCCAGTAGTTAATTACTTAATTGTTGTCACGAAATCTACCATATCATCGTACTAGTATGTATAATAAACTGTTTATTTGTACACTAATCGCGCCTCAACAGATGAATGTATTTGGCCGTTTATCAAACAGCTAGAATATGTCCTCGATAAGGATCAAGGATACCTTTTACCCTAGAGTAAAAAGTATCTTGAAAGTATTTAGTGTATAAAGAATTAAACGTCTAATTAGGCCTCGGTCGCAAAAACTACAATTAAACTTTCTTTATAGTTTTTGCGACCGAAGCCGGTAGCAAAAACTAGTCTTACTACTATTAAAAATGTGAAAGTTTGAACAGATAAATTAAAGTCTGAAACAACACATGCCATATCCTGAGGGTATGTTCATCTAAATATATATAACTCAAAAGGGACTGACTGACTGACATAGTGATGAGTGATCTATCAACGCGCAGCCCAAACCACTGAACGGATCGGGCTGAAATTTGGCATGAAGGTAGATATTATGACGTAGGTATACGCTAAGAAAGAATTTTTGAAAATTCGTTCCCTAAGGGGGTGAAAAAGGGGTTAACATTTTGTATGGAACTCCACGCGAACGAAGTCGCGGGCATAAGCTAGTGTGGGATATATTTCGACTGCCACGCGAACGGATTCGCTAACAAAAACTAGTTTCATAATAAATGTCAATCTTAAGTACCAAGCAAAGATTAGTTAGGACAACATTTTGATAAACTTAAACCGGTTAATTAATCAGCGTTCGTTGTTTACTTGGGGATCAAGAGATAGTTTTGGGTCAAATAATGGCTAAGTCGATTATTATTAGTTTGGCTTCAACTTTGTGACGCCTTCGATCGCTGGTTCGCATAATCACATTTATTACTCACTATTTTGAAAAAAGTTGAGTACGTGTTAGTGACATATTTGCTCAGAACAAAGTGCAATGAACAATTTATGTAAAAATCTTTATTTGTAGCTAATAATGTCGCTCAAATAAATAAATATATCTGTATATGTAGGCTAATTGGTGTTTCTCAAATAAATATTAAGAGAGCCCGTGGTCCACTCTAATTCCATAATAAAATTATTTCAGTTTTTGCCGTCAGAGTATACTTTTTCAAACTTCCGTATTAAAAAACAGAACCTTTGTAGGATCAATCGCGTGTCTGACTGTCTGTCACAGCCATTTTACTCCGAATCCCGTGTAACAATTCCGTTGAAATTTTCTGCGCTAATTAACTACTGTGACCAAAACACGAGGTGTTATTAGAATTTTTTTATTAATCTTGATTGATTTCCTCGACCTGTGTTCAAAACTATTCTAGCCACAATTATGTAAAAAAAAAAAAAAAACTGAAAAGTTTTTGACTTACATACTACAGGTAATTCTTTAAGAAGTATCAGATTGTTAAAAAAAGTCTTTTGTGCGTGGATCCAACGAACAAGTTTTTTTTTTTTTCATTTTATTTTATGCCAATCTAAATAAAATAACAACGATCAATTCGAACGAAAGAATCTTTGTCCATTTTTTAAATAATGGTCAAAAATCACTACCTCTCACTTTAATCGATTATATTTGGATTCTATGCTTTTCGTTTCATAATTTTATTTTATTTTATTTTTGTATATATTTATTGTATATATAATTAGTACACCTAAGACTACATATAGTACTGTATTTCCTTTTCTCTTTAAAATCCATCCAAAGGTTGTCTTGAAAATATCGCTTTTAGCGACAAGGCCACCCATTGTGTCACCCTATGTAATGTTTTCTTCATCTATATTTTCTGTAACTTATATGGTGTACATAATAAAGCATATTCTATTCTATTCAACGAGGCAACTATCATATACCACCAAGTAAGTGACTATATAAGAATATCTGACAAGTATGTCTTTCAGTGGCAGATGGCCGTTATGATATTATGCTTAAGAAGAAAAGGGTGCACTTGGAGTCAGCTGCAGGAAAAGGATCCAATTAATTGTAGGCCACAGACCATCTTGGCCGGAAATAACTTTCCGGCTTTTATTATGGCCAGTTAGGGTTGTCTTTTGTTTTCATTTAGGAACACATTTTTTTTTCATGGATGAACGGGCGATGCGAAGGGGAGTGTCAGACTCTTACTGACTTAATACCCATCCGTGTTCCTCCTAATGCCATTTGGGTTCCAGAACCGCAGTTAGGTAAAAGAAAGAAAGAAAGAAAAACGTGTTTATTGGAATTATATATAAAAAACACCTTATATTTTAAACACATAAACCGAATTATTAATGCCAAAAGGGCCTCAGCTCAACATAATGCCAGATGGCAACGTGTAAGGTGTACCACCAGATGCTGATTTTCAGCTGCAACTCACAAGTAATCTTCTCACTTGTCAAGGCTTGATGTTAGACTTAAGATTGGAATCAAAAATATTTTATGTTTCAATCCAGGTAAAATGTATGTGTGTATCCAAATCTTTTCAGTAGTTTCGGTGTTAACGACACATACATAAAAATATCCACCCGTCCTCTGATCTGTGTTCATAAACTTTCGTTTATATAGATACCTATACTCCATTCACAGTAAGATTAGACATTTAAACAAAACTGTTTACAGTCCGTTCAACCGATTTTTACTTCTATTCCGTAGGCATAAGGATGGCATTAAAAGCAAAAACGTGATTATAATACCAACTGTTTACTGCAGCTGCAAACGTAATAGAAGTCAAAATCGGTTAACGGACTGTAAAAAGATGTATTTCAATGTCTAATCTTATCGTGAATGGGGTAAAGTAAGATGTTAAAACCAGGTGTAATGAATAAAAAATGAGTACCCAACGTTTCATCCATATCCTGGCTTTTTATTCTGTAATCTGTGATTACTTTTTCTAATATCGTATATTAAAGCAGCAGAAACAAAAACTGGCATTCAAGGTCGAGGGATATTGTTTGATTTTACGGTTTATAATAATATAAAAGTATATACAAAGAAGCTACTTAGGGCAATAAAAGGGTCTGAAGGACCCATGTCCCGCGTAAGCCTTCAAAAGACCGTGTTGTATTATAAAATCGATACCTACGGTTGCGTTTCCATTTTGGATAGACAATGGACAGAATATCAGTGAAGATCATGGGATTATATCCGATCTCATTTATATTTTTTTCTTGATTCGATATCTTCTATCTTCTATTCGGTAACTAAAATACGAAAATCTTTTACGCGTTTGATGTGATATTTGACGAAAATAATAGAAACAAATGTATTTAATGTCACGGAACTCTCATGCATACAAATTATTAATTTAAACTAAAATCCGCAACGATAGTATTCATAGTAATTACTCGTTAATGATTAGGATTAACAGGAAACATAAAACAACAAAAAGAACAATGTATGACCATAAATTTAGGGTTGCGGATTTTGTTCGAAAGAGTCACCGCAGCCCTGGAACGCAAAGGGCACAAGGAGGATCACGGGTGGGTTTTAGTCAGTAAGAGTCTGACACTCCCTTCCGCTCCGCCCAGAGCGGGAGAGGTCATTTGATGATTTCCCATCCAGAAAAAAAAAAAAAATACCATTAATTAGGCTGATTCACGACGTGCGTGGGGCACTTTTTACGCTCGAGTTGGGTAAAAAAGTTCTATTTAAAAAGCCAAACGTAACCTAAAAATATTATTTACTACCCCGCTTTTGTAGTGCCTCTGGTATTTTTGCAGAGGCTAGGGTAGATGGCTTCCTTGTCATCTTGCGCAAGCGCCTCGTACCGCTACTAAGCAGAGACAGGAGTAGCACAAACGGCATCCTACACGTAATTGCTGATAAACATGACTCAAATGTCTTGAAAGCATTTATTCGTGCGCACATTTTGAAACCATAAGTGTAACAGGTATGGATTTTGTCTGAAAAAAAGATTTATTATTATTCTCTTTATTCATTTGACTTACACACTAATATACATTTTTAATTACATATTTCTTAAAAAAAAACACATAACAAAAAACTTTTCAAAATATAAAAAAGTAGTGATCTGCCAGTGTCGGCAGCAGGGTCCAAGCTACCGGTGGTTAGGGTTCCAAAAAGAGGAACCTCCTCACAATACGAGCCATATTGAGGAGTACTGCTTTCTGTATCAGGCCCTTTAACCAACCGTATAACGTCAGCTTCGACAGATGGTCGTTAAAGCTTTTGGCCATTAGACCATTGGCCGTAATGACAATCGGCACAATGACAGCCGAGTCCACATTCCACATATCAACATATTATTATTATTAAATTCTAGAAAATCTCAGTGTGATCTAGTGATTATCATGTGACTAAATCCCACTGAGATTTTCTTTTCATAGCATATGGAATTTCACTTGAATACAAAGTAAACCGACGTAAAGGGATTTATATTAAACTTTTTGCATCGGATTGAAACTAGTTTCACGGTTAATTTAACTCACTTTGAGTTTGAGCTCAGTCAGTGCAACTCGTGTGGACTTGAAAGTGCTCAGAGCTTCGCAAATGTAAGGGAAAATAAAAAAGTTTAATAAATCGTGAAGGGATTTCGTTAATCTGATTACGTTTACTTGCGTGTGTGGAAAACTGAGTTTAGAAATTTGTATCGCTTACAAATATACACAAATAGATTTACGTAAATACGTAAGTATATATCGCTTTCATTTACTAGAAAAAAATAAATAAACCAAGAGCTAGTAGTACTTGCGAGCTAACGGTTTCGCACGAATTGCATTTTTTTAACATCCTTCTTGTAGGTTTATCCTGTTATTTTATAAATAAAGAACTATTTTATTTTATTTTTTTAATTTTGGGTTAGATTTGAAGATGGGGGAAGAAGGAGGAAGATGGGATGTAACGAGTAATCCTATAAAGTACCCAATAAACCCTAAAAACTAGATGCATAACATTATTTAGTATAATTAAAATACCTAGAAGGTAACTAATTTTATATTAATTTAACATAATTAATGGCCTAGTTATAGGGACATCTGCCATCGAATTAACTGATGTTATTGGTTAAATGAATTCAATAGCAAGTCACATTGATCAACTAATATTAACTTTGTGTCGAGTCGATAATTTAGAGCGAAATTGAAGCTAAAACCAGAGATAAGGCACATACGTTGCTGGGAGACTGGAATTATACATACATACCTACTCGTAGTATTTAATAACAAATTATTGTAACTTGTGGTAAAGCCGCCCATTGTGTCATCCTATGTAATGTTTTATTCATCTATATTTTCTGTAACTTTTATGGTGTACTTAATAGAGAGTATTCTTTTCTATTGTGAGAAATAGCAAGGGGATTTTTTTTGGTACTCCTTTATACATAGCTCGGCTTTCCAGCGTCCATATCATTAATACAAACAATAGATAGGCTAGAAGCCCCCACCTATGGGCTGGATAGCAGTCCCCACCTATGGGCTGGCTAGCAGCCCCCACCTATGGGCTGGGTAACAGTCCCCACCTATGGGCTGGATAGCAGTCCCCACCTATGGGCTGGCTAGCAGCCCCCACCTATGGGCTGGGTAACAGTCCCCGCCTATGGGCTGGATAGCAGTCCCCACCTATGGGATGGCTAGCTATTTTTCCGGAGCTGGGAGACTTTAATTTCACATGATTACATATATACGTTTAAAACGACGGTTCAACACATTCACTTCACAAAATAAGTTAAAATTCATAAATAATATTCAGAAACAAACATATATGGGCTGACAAGCATTCATACATTAAATTAAATACAAAACATAAAATAAATATAGGGTTGGCTAATGACTTTTCAATGCGTGCCTTAACGTGTTCTCGAGTGTGTTGAAAAACCCATTAAATTCTACATTTAATACCAGTAAAAAAAGTAATTACATCCTAGCGAAACAAAAACTTTAAGAAACGCTGCCTTGTTTTCACTTCTAGTTTACAAAGGCACGTGTTTTATTTGTTCAGCCGAGCACACAATTCACTGCGACCTACAACTTAATGTTCACTTAAGCACTAAAATAAATAGGCTTTAACCTTTATACGTAACGTAACAAAAAGAAAAATAAAGTACGTAGGAATAAAATGATCATTTTTACTCATTTATGTATCAAAGACTTAATTTGAAAGATGAAACATACAACATATATCTGGAACTCTCTTCCACACCCTGTACGCGACAGCCCTTCTCTTGATATGTTCAAGCGTAATGACGTTTGCGGAATTTGTTCGAAAGAGTCACCGTGGCCCTGGAACGCAAAGGCACGCAAAGGACACAAGAAGGATCACGGGTTTTAGTCAGTAAGAGTCTGATACTCCCGTTCGCTTTGCCCAGAGCGCGAGAAGTCATTTGATGATTTCCCATCCCAAAAAAAATAAATAAAGCGTAATGACGTAATGACCTTCCACAATTACATAATATTCGTAGATATGTATTTATTTATTGGCTTATCTACAATTGCTACACTATTTATCCTAATGATACAAGCAATATGATATATATACAAGTATAGTGTACAATATGATGCGATATACAGCATGCAGAAAACAAAATTATAATAACAAATAAAATTACAGTAATAGTGGAGAAATAACACTTTTAACAACAGTGGGTAGTTTTAGAAACACAGTAGATACAAAGATGACATGTGAAAAAAGAAAAAAGTCTGTGTGGTGGTTATTAGTTTTGATGGACTTTGGCGCTTGAATTTTTGAAGTTTTGTGGAGAAAATATCTATCGCAATTATTAAGAAGCCCGCAAGTTCTAGGGATGGGGGACTTGGAACCTGATATAGTTTTTCGGAATATGTATGTATATAAATTGTATGTAAATATATTGATCTATATAATCAATTGGTTAATGTATACAAAATATTGTAAAACTTATACATATTTGAAAAGAGTAACTATGGAGTTTCTTGTCCGTTCTTCTCCATAAGAATCTATTTTTTGCGAATGGACAACTAGAGTCACTATAATATTTTTATTTTCAAATGTTTTGACGTTCAAAAGTGCCGTTGAATGGTCTAGTTGAAATAAATTAATTGACTTTGACTTATTACCACACATCAGACAGTATAGATATTTTTACTTGTTCTCAGAGTGAGTTCACAAAAACCACGATGTACATAATACGTTTTGGTAAATAATAAAACTTTAATTATGGCCACACTATTGAATTAGGAAATTCCTAATACATAAATATTATTTAGTACACTGGATCTTAATTTATACCCTCTATGCTGATCTGTCTCTATCACTCAAAGGTTTGTTGGGCCAATTTTGAGTTAAGCTCGCCTTTGTACATGCTCTTTATTATTCCTAGTATAATATAAGTTTGAAAATGAAAACAATATATCTAGTTTTAATTTCCGCGAATATTAGTGGGTTGCAGGTATGCACCTCCCTCCCGCCCGCTATATTATGCACATGCAAGATTACTGGGCAAATGCAAGGATTTTAAGCACATGCAGGAAGGCAATGCAAAACCCAACACCATTACCGACACGTGTTTCGCCTCTCCACGAGAAACAACACCACCACGGGTAATGGTGTTGGGTTTTGCATTGCCTTCCTGCATGTGCTTAAAATCCTTGCATTTGCCCAGTAATCTTGCATGTGCATAATATAGCGGGCGGGAGGGAGGTGCATACCTGCAACCCACTAATATTCGCGGAAATTAAAACTAGATATATTGTTTTCATTTTCAAATTTAAAATGGATTTCCGCAAAGTAACGCCTGACTCAATCAATTTTATAATATAAGTTGTTTTGGTGTGTTATAAAGAATTAAATATGACTATAATTATACTTATAAGCAGGTAAGCTCGTAAGCTTATCTCATTTTTCGACTGTACATTTTCATTTTCCTTAAGGAAAAACCAAAAGCATACAATAGATTCATCCTAAATCTTTCATATTTATCATTCATAAATATTCCACATTTCCTTATAGGCCGACCATATATACGCACATAAAACGATGAAAGATATTGCATATAACTCGTGTTTATTTAGAGGTCTTTATTTACGAGGTACAAGTTATGAGGTCGCGTCTGACAGGGCACTAATAACACATTGAGTTATATTTTTATTGGACATACGCTGTTAAGGCAAACTTGGTAATGCTTTTACTAGGAAGTATGCTGGAAAATTTTACGTTTTCTGATGGGCTTTGTGCCGCTTCAAGCACATCATACGAATTTTATAATGTTATAACTTTGTTTTTATGTTTACTATAATTGCACGTTCAAGTATATCTATTTATTCTATTACATAATTACTACGTATTTCGATGATAAATACCTGTTTACATATATTTTCTTTTATAAGGATTCAAATGAACCGCCACTCGTCCTTTGAAAGGTTCATTAGAAAACCAGCGTCAGACAGCATCAGTCTGTCTGACATATCGCTGAAATGGACCTATTTAGTGCAGCCGTGGGACACACACTTAGTTCTTGTCATAACTATCTTTTGTTTTACCATGTACCGTGCGTGTTTCATTTATGTGCTGAATAAATATTATTCTTTCTTTCTTTCTTTTCTTTCTTTATGTATGTGCTTTTATCATGATGGTGTGAAAGAAACTCGACGTAAATTCTGGTGTAAAAGGTGCGGTCTTTATATGCAAACATTAAAACTACATGAACGAAGTAAATGTGGAGTACCATATTACCCGTTACCAAGTAGGTATTAAAATAAAAGGTTTTACTGAGAAATACTCGTAGCAGAGGAAAGTTACGACTTTTCTTCGACAATCAAACATTACGTTCTTAAATTTGCCAAAATAAGCTAAGCATCATCAAAATTAGGTATTTGGGCAAAAATATCCACAGCTGAAAAAAAAATAAAATAAAAAAGTATTAACTATCACAGAGCTGACAAGCGTTCTTAATTTAAACAAATTAACGGTAGAATTAATCTAAGACCAAGCCAAACCTCCCCGCAGCGTCACCACCTTATGGAAGTCGGAGCCTTGAAACGCTTCAAGACTGAAGTCTTGCAGAGGAGCAACACAAAGCTCCATTCTGTCAGCGATTGTGACTGTCAAATTGTAAGCTAACTAGCAGCGCCCCACGGTTTTATCCGCATGTTTCTCATTCCCGTGGGAATATGGGGATAACACACACACACAATAATACAAATCTTTCCTCTTTATAATATTAGTTCAGATTGATCACGTGACATATCGACCGCGTTTGCCAAATTTTTAACGTTTGATTTTCGCCTTCGCTAAATTATGGCCAAGGTTGGTTTGTGCATGGGTGACCATTTTAACATAACGATACTCCTCCGTGCCGCGGAAAGCACGTTAAGTCGTTTGTCCCGGCTGTTGGAGATTGGAGATCTTTGGCAGTCGTTACGGATTTTCAGATGTCAGAAAATCTGTCACCAGTCTTGCCAAAAAGTACCATGTTTCCCGGTTAATAGGTTGTGGAGGTCTGGTGGGCAGCCCCTTCACGTAAAATACTGGTATTCAGCTAAATCCGGTTTGACTGGAAGCCGAGCCGAGCCGATGATGACTATCGCCTTGTCACGCTACCGTTGACAAAATGTGACTTATCTAGAGCTTTTTGTTACGAGTGTCTTTCGCCGATAGCCTGAGCAAAATACATTCACTAATATTCTATTTCTAATTTTGCCATTTATGTATAAAACATAACGTCAAGCCAATTTAAAAGCAGTACGCTCCCTTTACCAAAAGATCAACATTGATATTCGATCTTGAAACGTCCACCTAAAAACGTCGGCTCCATTCGATTTCGTAAATTGAACTTGAAGTGGGTCACAATAAAACCAGACTCTTTTATGGACCGTTAAACGTCACTTGTTAAAAAGTAAACCGAACGTTTCCGAACTTTCACGATGTGAGACCGATAGCAGCGACACAGTCACTGCTGGAATACGGACCTCCTATTTGTGCGTAAGTGGGCCTTTATTTACCGGGAGCATTTGCGTATATAATCTAACAATGAAAGTATCGATTTTGAGTATAACGTTACTATACTGCATGTTACGAGTATTCGCTTTTCGAACTGCTCAAACCGTGAAACATGAAAATTGCTCGATTTTAAGCAGTCACTCACTGTGCTGCAATGTACAATTGTAATATTATAGGGTATGCGCTGTAATCCGAGCTACATTACACACATAAAAGGAGCCTCGGCGAACTATATTAAAATTCGGTACCACATCTCGCAAACACACAAACGTCTAGCGCACCCTGAACACTAAGCACTCAGTATAACAATGTATAGAAGATACACCACGATCACACAAATTTTTGTCAAATCCTATTCCAAATGCCCCTTCTAAAAGCCAATCCCCAAAAAACTACACCGGACAAGAATAGGAAGTAGATATATTACACGAGAACGCTTTTGGTGAGCGATCATATTAAAAATAGTAAAAAGAAAGGATATTTTTTGTAACTACTTTTAGATCTTTAGGTAATAGCAATGTTTTATCACTGCGGGGTACAATAGAAGTCTTTGCATTTAAAGTGGTTCTGCGGAAGAAGGATTTTCGTTTGATGGAGTAGGATAATCTGCATCGTATTCTACGGTAGGATATTTGGTCTAGATTCTTGCATGGGGATGCTCTGTGGGATTTATATATTTTATTTTTGAGTGCTATTTGTTTAATAGCCGTCACCAGAAAATTGGCTACTACGTGGGAATACGGGGATAAAATGTAGCCTAACCAATCAACTATACAAATAAACCAAAATAAAAATTCATACTTATTTTAGGGAATGTCCACCAAACAACAGACACTAAAAGGCAAGCATGGAAGCTAAATTTTGTAGATTTTTGTCGCAAAATAATTGAAATTATGTCCCCTACTTATATAAGTATTTCTTCAACTATGCTTAGAAAGCAAAAAGTACAATATAAAATATTAGGTTCAACGTTGTAAAACAGTGGTTTTCTTCCACGATTTTTATTACTTTTTGCGGCGTCCCAAAGGAATATACGGGAATCGTGTGAAGCAATGAACTGCACAAAGCAAACCAATGTTTTGTAAACAGGTATAGTTTTAAAAAAAAAAAAAAAATTGATTGAGTCAGGCGTTACTTTGCGGAAATCCATTTTAACTTTGAAAATGAAAGCAAAATATCTAGTTTACTAGTTAACTTAACTAGTTAACTTAGTTTACTAGTTTTTTAGTTAACTTTGACATAAGGTATGGGGAACATGTTGCCGCGTATAGAAATGGCCATTCGGACAAATCGAATTTCGCGAAACATTTAATTGATACCGGCCATTCTTTGCGCGACAACAATAGTTTTAATATACTACATATTTGTGATAAGGGTTTCCGGCTGTGTGTTTTGGAACAATTAGAGATTTTTAAACATAGTAATAATAATAATTTTGCACTGTTGAATGACCAGACGAATTTGGTTTCTTCCCCTTTACTGCGAATGTTTGTGGGTAGTTGTACACAAATAACCAACGGTGGCAGTGTATAAAAGGGGGGTGCCTTGTACTAAATGCTCAGTCGCAACTCAACGGTCAGCGAGTCAACACGTCCCCTGAGGATGCCTCGTGGAGAGGCGAAACACGTGTCGGTAATGGTGTTGGGTTTTGCATTGCCTTCCTGCATGTGCCTAATATCCTTGCATTTGCCTAGTAATCTTGCATGTGCATAATATAGCGGGCGGGAGGGAGGTGCATACCTGCAACCCACTAATATTCGCGGAAATTAAAACTAGATATTTTGCTTTCATTTTCAAAGGTATAGTTTTTTTTATTTCAATTTAATACACTACTGAGATTTTACATTTAAGTTCTATTTTACCAGTCTATTTTTATCCACACGCCAATGTGCTGTAACCACAGACGTTTATGATTTTAAGTTTTATGGAGTACCAATTGTTTTGTGATTTTTTTTTCTAAACTAGTCTATGTTTATTCAGAAACCATAGACATATGTTGTTATTTATTGTTGTATATAGTGTACATATATTGTTATGTAGTGTTGAGTATTATTTTAATGTTACTAAGTAATAACTGGATTGTTACTAGCCCATGTTTATCAAAAACTAATGTGTTGTAAACGGATGCCACTCTTTTATACTAATATAATTATAAAGCTGAAGAGTATGCTTGAAAGCGCAAATCTCAAGGTCCGATTTGAATAAATCTTCCAGTGTTAGATAGTCAATTTATCGAGGGAGGCTATAAGCTATATATTATGACGCTAAGACCAATAGGTGCAGAGCAGTAAATATGTGACAAACGAAGTAGCACGGGTGAGCTACTTTAATATAAGAATATTTGCTCTATTTAAAAAAGCTATAACGCTCAAATGATATAACGTTTACTTCACCTAACACATGTTCCATAATTTTCAATTAATATAACGTTCAGTATATATTACAACATTATGTTTTAACAACATTTTCTCTAAAGTTAATTTAGTATATTCTTATTTAGTATAACGTTCTTTTGATCTAATTATTATCCTGTGTAATTGAAATTTTATTGAATCGCGTAGCAAAGGGCAATAACACAAACGAGTATGACTTTATTTTTAATTTAATGGCCCGGACTAATGATTGGGTTTTTTCAGATTTTTTAACTTAAACAAAAAATTGTGTTGTGGAATAAATGAACTGAATTGTGTTATTTCAGCGTTATTATATAGTCTATAATTTTCCACTAATGTTGTAAAACAAATTATATCTTTGATAATTATTCATTCTCGGCTCATATTTTATTTTACAATATACAATATATATACATACATTTAAACTAATATTATAAAGAAGAAAGATTTGTTTGTTTGTTTGATTTTAACCATTTTTTCACCAATGGAAAACTACATTATCAGAAAGTAACATGAGTTATATTTTATCCCCATATTCTCACGGGAACGGGAAATACGCGGGTGAAATCGCTAGGCGCTGTTAGTATATATGTATGTATATATGGACTAGCGGTCCGCCCCGGCTTTGCACGGGTGCGATGTAGATACTAATGATTCCTCTACTATAATATGCATGTATTATACATATAAACCTTCCTCTTAAATCACTCTATCTATTAAAAAATCCGCATCAAAATCCGTCGCGTAGTTTTAAAGATTTAAGCATACATAGGGATATAGGGACAGAGAAAGCGACTTTGTTTTATACTATGTATATGTGTATGAATAAAGAATTCGAAGGAATGCCAAACAAAAGCAAGCAAACGCTTATTCTTTGAAGTAATCAAAACACATTAATTTCAGGTAGCAATCTCTCAGTAACATAAATCAAAGTAAAACTCTAAGTAGTCAAAATTTAGGGAAATTAGTAATGTTTTAGACAGATTGAGATGGATGAGCTAAGAATAGTAATGTTCCTTAAAAATGAAAAGGGACTTGCCATTATTTTTTTGTATTCACGAAAATTAAATTAGACTAAATAGTAAATCAAAAATGTTCTCACCTAAAGATATATATTGTTTTTTATATATATATTTTTTTGCCTGATTTCCTTTGTTTACATTTAGCTATACCATATTTTTGTAGCAGTAAAATACATACGTACCTACGTAAAAAGTAAAATACATATATTATGCTTGTAAACCATTGGGGATCGGAACTGTCACTCCTTCATACAGGTTATATGTAACCTAGTTAGGAGATCAGAACTGCACTACATACGATTGTAGAAAATTTGTCATTTTACCATGTATAAATTATATAGGTGACCATGTACTGCAATACTTGAAAATTATCAAAAAATTATTATTATTACTAATATCATATAAATCATTCTCCCTAAAGCAAAACCTAAAATATAAAAACTAAAATAATAAACCTCCGCTTTTACGCGCTCCATACGGACGGGTTGACGTTTTAAAAGGCAAACCAATCTCCATTACTGTACGACACGGTCGGAAGTCCATTTCGTTACCCTCACAGAGGAATGAGTGTCCTTTACTGAAGACGCTCGAAGAGGGGCGATTCATAACTTTGAAATACACTGGACTTACATTCGAACTCTATTTTGTATCGACATTTTTAAAAGCGTCCTTTGGTGTGACCGTTCAATTTGGAAAGAAAAAGGATGGGACGTCGGACAAACAGTGCAGTGTTTTAGTAGCCAGTAGTTTCGAGTGCTTTTGAGGAAGTACATATTTATATAAACACCAATACCTAATTAAAGTTAACATGTAATAACTAACTCGAACTTTGACTTTCGACTTGTGAATGCATCGTGGCATTAAGTCCACCTAAACATACACACGTCGTGATTTTAAAGTCAATTCTCAGAACAACTGGCCTATTTTAAGAATATTTGCAAACAAATAACTAAAAAGTGAAGAATAAAATTTTTATTTTTTTTTATTTTTCACTTTTTAGTAGTATACCCCCAACCCCCACCTTAACGTATCTATCACATTGGTGTAAACAAAAAACAAAGATGTGATTTCATCAAAATCGGTACACCCAATACAAAGTTATGAGGTAACACACAAAAAATACAGTCGAATTTAGAACCTCTACCTTTTTTGGAAGTCGGTTGAAAAATAAAAGCAACTTGGCCAGCTTTCGCCACTGCTTTTAAGACAGACATTTTTAAACCACAGCATCACTATTTAATAGCAACAAGCACGAAAGTCCATTTCACCGCCCGTGAGACTAAGTTTAAACCTGAGCCATAAGAGGGGCGATATATGTATGTATATAATGTTGAGAAACGCTGGGCACGCAATTTACACGGAGTATACAAATGTTGGTATAAGCACTTTCTATGTTGATCTTGTACCGCATGCCAAATGCAGTGCCTACTCGCGCATGCAAGTAGGTTAATGTTTTGTTGCAGCCTCTACTTGCTGTTGGAAAGATTTCGTAGAAACTATTTACTTTCGATATACGTATTTTTGCCTTTATAAAACAAATCTTAACACTGGTCGATCTGGTACGTTTGCCGAAGACGGTCACCCATCTACGGACTTAATAAACTAATGATAATCTGAATCACCTCGATGCCTCAAAAAGCATGTTTCCGGATATTTTTAATAGCCGTTACTAATAGTCAGGAGCTCGAAAGTCCAACCAGTAGTCTAACGAAAGGGTGCCGTATTTACCCAGTCAAAATAATTGAGGTCAGGTAGGTAGTAGCTCCTGCTAGGGTTGCGGAATTAGTTCGAAAGAGTCACCGCGGCCCTGGAACACAAAGGGCACTAGGAGGAACTCGGGGGGATTTTAGTCAGTAAGAGTTTCGACACTCCCTTCAACTGCGTCCAGAGCGAGAGAAGTCATTTGATGATCCAGAAAAAAAGGAGCCTGAGGGAGAGGCGTCGGGAGTCGCAGGGTGATTCAGCAGGCTCGCCGTCCGATAGCAACTAGGTCCAGGTCGACGGCGCATCAAAGAAATGTCAGCTTAGTAGACAGGCCCGCCAAGGCACTGACCCTGGTCGGCCCGACTACCACGCTGTTTCGAACAAATTCCGCGGAGTCACCGCGGATCTGAAACGCAAAAGGAGGAACACGGATGGGTTTTAGTCAGTATGAGTCTGACATTCTCTTCCGCTCCCAGAGCGGGAGAATATGATGAAAGAAAGAAAAGAAAAAAAGAAAGAAAAAGCGTTTATTTGAAGGAAACAAAAAGGCAGCAACTTCATGTAAGAAGTCTGATAGAGAGCTGCAACCGGATAGACAGGAAGACAATCTCAACATGGTTAAAGTAACAAAGAAGCTGAGTAAGATGAATGACGCAGGATTATAAATAAAAGTGTGAGAGAAAATAAACAAAACAAAAGCAAAAGAATGTAATTGGATAAATTAAAAGCCACAAGGCTAATTGCGGGTAATTTTGTTTCTTACGATGGTAAAGTTTATAAACGTTTTAATTTAGAAAAGCTGAAGAACATTTGAGCTACACAAGAGAGGAAAATATCAAATTGGTGACAATTCTAATTCTTAAGTACCTAAGAGTATGAATATTAAAGTCAAATAACAATAATAAAGGATTAAAGAGATAAACTTGTTGCCTTCAACAGATAAAGGAGGTTTTAACGAAAATAATGATACCGAAATAATATTGCTAAGCTAGACCTCAAAACAACCCGATTTAAATTTAAAATCACCGTGCTTTAGAATTCCAAACCTTAACCGAACAGGATTTAGTTCAGTTTGGAGTACCACTTAATCACCAGTTTTATGATATTTCCTAAAATTGTGTATTTTTAACAACCATCTGAGTAGCTTTCGTCTTTAAGTACATTATTGAGTGAATCTTGATAAAGATATTCACGATTCTATCTGATTATGATTACGTACTGTTGGCAAGTAAAGCCGGTAATTTATTAACTTAACTGAATTTGTTTGGAGACCTTATATTTGGAGATGAACAACGGAATTTCAATAAATTTTGTTAAGTATAATGCTCGAGATTTTCCCGTTCCAGTCTCTGCAGATTTCGGAAATTTTATTTGAAGACATTTTAAATAAGTGGAACCAGTAAGATCTAATGGCTGCAGCTGGCAGTTTCAATTCCAATTCACTTAGCTCAAAGCTTTGCATCGAAACCAGTTTCGCCAATATAATAAAATCTCCAAAGTTTTGGCTTTCCATAGTGTCGTCTATTATATTTCGGTCACGATTTTTTTTGCTTTAGCCTATGTTTTGTGCTGTTAAAAATCTGGATCGTTATGAAAAAGTTAGTTTTTACATTTATTTCCTCTTGACCCAACAAATCAATTCAAGTTGGACTTTTCCGACCTTTGGGGTCCAAAAAATGTAGTACCCAAATACCCATTCGAATCACTTCTTTTGAAAAGAACGTTGTTTATTTTTCCTGTTTATTTTTCTCCAACTATTCACGCTTAGACGGATTGGTGGTACCATTGAATTTGTACGTTCCACCATTTCGCTTTTCCCAACCTATACAATGGCGGTAATCGGTGCGTAACGGAATTGAATAGACGTTTTAAGGGTCCCACAAACAAATGCCATCAATTACTGCTCTGGAACCAATCTAGAAATCTTGGTTACCTTCCATTGTTGTTTGCATTACCTTGGATTAATTTATTTCGACTTTTATTGAGGAATGAGTGGAGTGTTTTTTTCTTTGGGGATTGAATTGAAAGGGATCGTCTTTATTTGGGTGTTGATTGGCTTCAATTACGTATATTCCTTTAGATTCTCCTTCCTGAGGATTCTGTTACTGTTTATTGTCATGCTTTATCCTACACTTATCATAAAAATGAATGTTTATATACGTAAGTTTCTCTGAATTTGCCAGAGCTCCAGAAATAGCTATCTCGTATATCGTCAAAAGCTCCACATGCTACCCTGAGTATGTTTCTGTCATTCCAAGCGAGTACTCTTCAAATGAGATGTTTATGATGTCATATACGTACTGCGCTATGTATCTTACAATGTGGAATAACGATCCAAATGTTGGCAAGGGCGTCAAACGAATGAATATGTAACAAAACTTAATGGTCATTGAACTTGTGAGATAATTTAGAAACAAAGGTTATTAAATAACTGATTAATAAGTACAATCATCAACATTCAGGTGAATGCCGTCCACTGCTGGACTTAGGCCTTCCCTTACTTTCATCATGTCCCTGTGCATCTTGCATCCACTGGATTCCTGCGGCCTTCGCCTAAGTCATCGGTCTATTTTACAGCAGGATATACATAAGTACAAGCTTATGATTTATTCGAATAGCTCCCGTTCCCATTTATAAAAACTTCAACCTCAAGGAAGGGGCTTTTTATGAGCGTTTTATGCAGTACATTCGTCATTCTAAGAGAGTGCACGTCAAGTTAAATGTTTATGATGTCATATGCACTCAAGAACTTGCAACTGAATTTATACTTGACAGTAAATTTAAAGGCACGGAAGCTTTCAGTCTTACTACAGTCGCCGTAGATAAAAAGCTTTATACTGTGGGATGAGAAATATGCTGAGAAAATAAGACGTTCTAAATATTTTAAGCTTCGTTGGTTGTTTAAGGAACGGTACTTCATATGGAGAAGATTGTCCAAATCCCTTGGGTGTCGTAAGCAGCCATGACGGTAGAGATTAAAATTAATTAATTAAGATGTTGAGATCAAAATGTTGAGGTCTCAGCAAAGTGAATTTGTAATAACATCCTTTATGCTATGATGATACCGTCTCACCCCGTGCCACATAAAAGCATTAATTTTCCATGTTGATAAATAGACTACTGATCCCTATTTACCGGCATTATGTAAAGTTTACAGAAGCAACTTGCTAAGCAACTACTTCAAATAGGTGACCCTAATCAACAAGACTATCTTTCGTCAAAGATAAATATATATTATTTGATACAGATTGACGATTAAATCTTCGTCTAAAAATAATCTAAGATCTAGGCTTCTGACAGAAATCAGCCTTTTTACTATAAAGTGTAATTGGCATCATGCTAGTGATATTCGTCTAGCTCTGTCTCTTTCTCTTAATGAACCATGATGGTATTGGCACATCATAATTTCTTTCTTTCTTTCTTTCTTTCTTTCTTTCTTTCTTTCTTTCTTTCTTTCTTTCTTTCTTTCTTTCTTTCTTTCTTTCTTTTTTTTACTTTTCTCACTGTGACAACTTAAGTGAAAAAGTAGCAAATCTAGACGGAATTAATCAAGGCGTAGTGACAGTTCACTTCACGCTCGCTTCATTTAAGTACGGTGATATTTTACAGAATATACTGGCTTATCTGCTTTCGTCTAGATGATAACGGTGACCTTAAAATTAGAAATTCCATTTTTAATATTATTAAAGAATCATCAAATACACACACATGCAGATATTACGTTTATGTTTTTGACAAGAATGTCCTTCTTGGTTCATAATTATACGTAGTTTATTTTATCACTAAGGTATGGTATATTTTATTTAAATCTCTTTTCAAATCTTCTATACTTATAATAAATCTGTAGAGAGGTCAATTATGTACAAGGAATATATTTTCAAAATAACTATCAGGGGGTGATTAGTGATCGATACTGGTGACAAAAACGCAATCAGTAAAATTTTTGTCTGTCTGTCTGTCTGTCTGTCTGTCTGTCTGTATGTTCTTTATAGAAACAAAAACTACTCGACCGATTTTAACGAAACTTGGTGCAATTATTCTTCATACTCCTGGGCAGGTTATAGTATACTTTTCATCACGCTACAATCAATAGGAGCAGAGCAGTGAAGGAAACTGTTGGGAAAACGGGAGAAGTTACTCCATTTTTTAAGCTTCCGTCGCGTGTGTAGCCTTAATGGTTAAAGTTACATAGAAATCATGTATTACGGAAATGTTTTACATAAAATTATCTAAAAAATGTCCCCAACAGCATATGTCTATATTTTATGGTTGACTCACAATAACACGTGTAACTCCCGATAGCTTAGCAGTTCGGCGCTTTCTGATTATTTGTATGAAACTTTGTCAATTTTAAACCGATCGGGCTGAGAGTTTCAAAATCGGGGGTAAAGTAACTATTCCACGCGGACGAAGTCGCTGGCAGAAGCTAGTACATAATAAACTTGGTTTCCGTACATCATGCCCTAATCGATCACTGAAAATCAGCGCCATGCTGAGGATCCTCCGCGACACAGCATTATGCTGAGTGGAAGCCTATATATTTGTGGTAACCACGAACTTAATCAGATTTCATATTTGTATTCTTATTTAATGTTTTATTGGTCTTTGCTAACATAATTTAAGAATTACGAACATTATCGTTTAGGTTTTAGTGGAAGTAATGTATGTGGGTGGGGTCGTTTTGTAACAATTAAGTAAAAACTTTTTCTTTCTTTCTGTCATGTGTCCACTTAATTGCAACAAAACTAAAGTCTGTTACACTTATAGAGTCATTGGTTGAATGACTTTCCTTAAGCGCATTAGACGATGTCAGGTCTACGCTAGCAAGAGAGTAACCTAGTTCCTTTGGCTAGAAACTAAAACGATAGTGGGAATTAGCAGCTGACTTTGAGTTTTTCTTGGAACTCGTTACAACGGGGAAAAAGGGGATTTTACAGAGAATTGTGTTCATGAGACACGGTTTAAAAGGTTTGTTTTATTTTTTATTGGTACTCGGTGATTGTGGTTTGACTTTATGTATGTGGGTATTTAGTTTTCTTGTGTTGGCAATATTAAAAAAAAACGTGACTTTTACAATTAAATTTGTGGTCTCTTTTACCAGGTTCGTATTGTAAGCATTATATTCAAGTCTAATCTAAAGGAAGTATTTTTTTTTAACCTTCAAATGGAAGACACGATTAGTTTTCAGTTTATTTCATTATGTTTTTTGTCCTGCACAAGTCGTTTTTTTTTGTTTATATTTCTAAAAACCATATGAATTTACTCAATACCGAGATCATCTACATGAACGGTCAACAAAAAAATCCCTTCCAATATTTCAAATTCTCTCCTCACTCGTAAAAAGTACTGCGTTGTACCACTTGAAGTCAACAAGTGAGGTTTGTAATACTACTTCAAAAAAAGAAAAAAAAAACACCAACATTCGAAAATCAACAACGAACGAACAACCCTTGAATTTGGAGTGCTGAATATTTCCACAGACGAACATGTTGGTACAAAACTAATATTTACTATCAGTAGTTTACATTTTTTCTGGTTGCGAGAAAAAACTCTTTGTAACCGTATAAATTCACGGAAGAATAGACTTTGCCACTGAGGTAAACATGTGAGTGGTTGAATGCTGAAATCTAAACAAATATTAAAGAGGTTCTTTATTCGGAAAAGGTAATTTCTGGAAATGCTGATCCGATTACAAACATTATTTATCTGATCAGCTATAGTATCACAGAGTATCATGGGCTACTTTTTTAGTACCGTTGTGAGCCACAAGCATACTTTGTATACCAAGGAAGTGAAGCTGCAGGAAAAAGTTAGCAAGGAATCACTATTATATATTTTTCATTTTGGGAATGGGAAATCATCAAATGACTTCTCCCGCTCTAGGCAGAGCGAAAGGGAGTGTCAGACGCTTACTGAATAAAACCCACTCGTACAAAAGGAGGTGACTGCTTCCCATGCCTCCTCGCTCCGGATCATGGTTTGAACCAGGGCCGGACGCGAGAAATCGCCGCCGCCGATCGCCTCGACGAGGACACGGCGTTGCTCCGCTCAAGCAGGGCAGACCTCCACCGTATGCTCCACCGTGTCCTCCGGGCGATCCACACAGTGTTGTCACCCGGAAGTGTCCTCCCGCTGGATCCGAAACAGGTACCTCTCGAAACAGTCGTATCCGGTGAGCCCCTGCGTCAGGTGGAAGGTGAGGACGCCGTGGCGTCTCTCCAACCACTCCTCAAAGAGAGGACTTATCGCCGCAATGGTGGCATACCCAATCCAGTAACCCTACGTCATGAATACTGTGATTCTACTAGCAACAGCAAACTAAGTCCACTAATACATTCGGTTTTTTTTAATGGGAAGTCATCAGATGAGTCATCAGTCTTCTTCTTCTCTAAGCAGAGGGGAACGGAGTATCAGATTCTTATTGACTAACACCCATCCATGTTCTTCCAAAAGCACATTGCGATCCAGAGCCTCTTTGCAACAAAGTCTACGGACTTTGTTCCAAAGAGACTCCATTTAATTTTCTGCCTTGTAGTCCTTTTTAAACACAGCAATAGGATTAGGAAACGGAGTTTTGTAGGCAAGTTAAGTTCCCACGAGTGACACCATCGATCTTAACATAATATTAATTGAGATCGATCCCTTTTCCTGACATACACTGTAATTTCTTTGTAAACTCGATCCATTACTCTTAATAATGTCAGCTTTTTAACTAGCTTCAGGTTTGTTTATAATATTAGATAGATTAATCATTTTTGTTGAAAATTTTAGTTCTGAATTTCATTGATATTTGTTTAATGGTGTTTTGGAATTGAAGCCGAGGTTTTGATATATAAGTGTGTAAGTACAAACTAGAGCTGGATAATATTTTGATTACGAAGCTAAATATTGTATTTTTACAGTAGGAAAAGCTATCACGAACGATTTCAGCGACACAAAAATTGAAATAGAATTAACGAACAAATATTTATAGAACTGGACATTTTTCTGATTGGAAGCTACTTTACAAAGAAATACTCGTAATATGTCTCTAAAAGTATATTAACATTTCAAACAGTGTGAAAAGCTATGAAGAAGTCTAATGATTTCACAACTAACAACACAACAACATCACAATTCACAATCGGTTTGACATCACAATTAAAATGGAAATAGTAAAAATGTATGAGACTTTTTAATTTAGTTAACAGTTACTAGCAAAACCGAGCGACGAAGTTAAAATTAATAGAAAATCTCTCTGATAAATTACAAATATCACTTACAAACAATTTAACAAAGATTCTATGCCATTTCGAATAACACAGAAACAAAATTAATGTTTCATTGAAAACGAAGCCACGATCGCGAAGTTGCCAAACTTTGAATTCAAATGTTATTGGACTAAAACAGTCTTCAGTACAACAGCACACTGTCGTAGGTACTGAATTCACTGAAATGGTTTTCAACAAAGTTTTTCAGTGATACAACAATTTACGAAAGTGATTCAAGAAGTTCTGTTCGAAACTTCTTAACTTTAGATTTTATCGAAATCAAGTTCATATCCGACGTGTGACCTAATGATTTAGCTTCTCTAATTAAAAAGTCTACTTTAGTTTGTTTCTACCGGCTTAGGTATTTTCCTAAACAGCTACAAATTAGCCTAGTGGGAATATTACCCCAGTTTACTTGCTCTACCCACCCGTCCCGTTGCAAGCTCTCCGGACACAATATATTATTATTACTATATGATATACGAGCAAGATGTAATAGGTGGAATATTCATGGGAAATTATGATATTATTAGTTCAGATTCTACAACTAATATTCCGAAATCACCTGTTAAGTCAGCGAAACAAATGTTGTACATTCATGTTCAAAGCAGTCGAGCAATAAATACTAGCTTTGTGCAAATACCATAATATATTCCAACGTATCAATAAATGGCCCCACTTTATCATCAACCTCAAAACGAAACCCGTAAATAAATAACATGCTCGACCCTTTCAGAATATCAGTAATTTCATGTCGTCCGCAATTAATACAACACTTATCGGTCGAGCGCCTTTTCCCATATCATTGTCTTTGTCCGCCACACTCGATTTAAAAGAGACAGCGCTTCCAATCACCTGGAAAATACCGGTCGGAACTGGTAAATACCGGTTTATACTGATAATATCTGGAGAGCGTGAACCTTAATCAAAGGGGACTCTATTAACGTTTTATTGAGAGGGCGATTCTTTTATAGGCTCTTTAGGCTCCTGGTTTATGAGGTCAGATGATAGATGGAAAAAGGAATTCGGATTAATTGCCCTACCTTCAACGTTTGGTAGGTATAGATCTCAAAACATTTGGATTCAATTTCCTGGTGAAAAGGGGAAAAAATGTGGAGTGGTTTGGTGGAATTGCCACGCTTGATGAAAGAATAACATATACGTTAATTGGTAGACCCACAGTTGATAGAGTTTACTAAAGACAGTGATATTTGAGGGTGTGGGCAGTGGCCATTCTAACTTGAAAATAACGTCTATTTATTCAGTTGCTATTGTTCAATGTTGAGTAATTAATGACCGTTCTCATGGAGTCCCCCAGGGTAGTATCTTCGGTCCATATCGCTTGGCACACAGATTAATGATCGCACCGTATGGCAACTAATTTTCAGCTAGGTGCTAATGTCTTTACTCGTTACGAATAAGTAGTTTTCTCATTAAGGTTACAATAGACGTTGAATTGGAATTAATATTGGTTAATCGTAAAATACTAAACCAAATTAATATGGGTAATTTTGTATTACAACGCGAACTAAAAAAAAATAATACAACAAACCATGATTAAAATAATAAGTTCATCACAAAATCATGTTGGAATACATTTCTAAATGTTTCTATGAATATATACAAAATGATAGCTCATTAATGCGGTTCAATAATAGGAACGTTAATGAACTTCTAATCAAAATATTGTTCATTAAATAATATGCAGATTTAACATTTACTACCTATATTTGCGAATTAAATTGGCACTGATGTAGAATTTATGTCGTATTATTCTCATTCAACGTGTTCATGTTGTGATTTGGGTGCACTTCGCAATGGTACAAAATATCATTATATGGTATTTCAATTTTTTCCTTTGTTTGTATTTCCTGATTTAGATCCAAATATTATTTTCTTTTCTTTCATCCCATGTAATAGGAATAAGGATGTAAACTAGTCACTTCTAGGCTCCAGGCTACTACGGAAAAAATCTTATAGAAATTCTTATAACTCTTTGACCAATTTAGGTAATGTACCGAGAAGCCCATGCACAGCAGTTGCGTTAGAAACCACTAAATTAAACAAATCATCACCTGGTCAGCCTTTTACCAACATTGAGGTCTACTTTCAGTTAAACCAGATTCAGCTAAACACTAGTTTTTACATGGATCGGCTGCCTACCACACCTTCACCTTCTTGGCGAGACCGGTTTCAGATTTTCTGGCTTCTGACAATCCGCTAAACTAGTACATGAGGCAGTAAAAATTGAGTAGGCAATAAAGTCAATATTAACAGACAGTTGAAAACACCTGCCAATCTATAACATGCACACCATCTATCACCGCACACACCACCCAACGGACAAATAAAAGAAATATATTTAAAAATTTAAGCCCACATCCACAGGGGATGAGTCTAACTATCCCCTCTATATTATGGTAACTTAAACTGAGATCTAGTACTGATAAAACCAATTTATTATTAGAAAATAGAGGGTGCTCGATAAAACGACCTTACGTTTAGTATTGGGATCACGTATTTGACCCACTCCATTGGGTTCGTATAAAACAATTCCTTCTGGCTACTTTCCTTCTGTTACTAGGTCAGTTTCGGTTTGAAGGTCACATTCAATGAGGCTAATTAAGAAAGTGGAAATAGCTAGGAATTAAGGATTAATTTGAGTGTCGTGCTTGCTCGATTGAATTTTGTTGGAGCAGTTTGGTTCAAATAGTTGCTATAATAGAAATCTAGGTCGTTTTAATTAATCAAAAGAGTTATTCATTAATGAAGGAAAATACAAATAATAAGAATTGAGAGAGAGAACATGTTGTGCCGAACCCAGGTAAAACCAGGTGCAATAAGGATAGGTTGATGATAAAGAAACTTACATACTCGTAAGCAAACTTAGCCTTAGTTTAAGAAACCTCTTATTCAACATATAGAGAAATATATAGACCTGTAAAATTCTTATGAAACAAAGCGGCATGCTTTTAATTACAATATTCACATATCAAAGAAAAGCAAGCTACTTCCTCGAAGATGCGATTAAGTAATCGCATCTTCAAGGAAGTAGAAGTAAGAGGCAGAATAAATAACGGCAACATCGCAATCCTAAATTATCACAAAGCAAATGAAACTGGAGAGTTTAGAATTAAGAAGCCACATTCAGACTAGGACAGAAAATAAATAGCAACTAAGTCCAATTTTGTCAGTATTAATTTCACGCTACTCTCAATAGAAGAAACTCTAGAATACACAGAGGCAAGAGCTGTCTGAATAAATGTAGAATTCGTATATTTTACAGAAGAAAACCAAATGGGTTATCAGGGTTAAAGACATGACAACTGATGGTCGATGGAGCCGAAAACTTTTGGAGTGGCGACCGAGTAGCGAAAGAAGCAGCGTTGGAAGGCCTTCCTTATGGTGGACCGATGACCTGATGAGAGTCGCGGGTAGTTGTTGTGGCGACACTGAGAGGAGGCCTACGTCCAGCAGCAGACGTAATTCGGCTGATATGATGATAACAGAAGATTAATAAGTACGGTTTTCAGTCATTGTCTTGAGTATTGATATGTGCTCAGGCAATGACAATAACAATTTCTCATAGCAAGGCCCAAAAGTTGAAAAAGCAAAGAAAACGTAAATTATTTTCAGACAAGTTGATTAATACGGCCATTACGTCATACTATCAGTGAAAACGATTAAAAAATGTATGACATTGAAATGCACTTTCGATAGGTCACGTCTCATCCTGAACTTTTTGTACATGAATTGATAGTATAGCTGAAATTTCCATAACGTTATTAGGTATAATAACGTTATGGAAATTTCAGCTAACTATGGCTTTAACACCTCTTACTTCTTTAGAATATTCAGACACAATCAACCTGTCGAGGTTTTTCCAACCATTTTGTGCCGACCAGTCTAAGCGGATATTGCAGAATTTGATCGAAAGAGTCACCGCGGCCCTGGAACGCAAAGAACATTAGGAGAAACACGGATGGGTTTTATTAGTCATCATGAGTGTGTCACTTCCTCCCACTCCATCCAGAGCGGAAGAAGTCGTGTAATTATTTACCATCAATAAAATGTCTAACTGGATACAGCAACCGAGAAACGGGGTATCGCTACACTCTTTAGTAAGACTGGTGTCATATTTTCTGCCTTGTGGATGCCTGCTAGAGATCGAAATGACAGCCTGGACCTACTAACCTACTACGAAGGACTCAACGAGCTTCCCAAGGACGTAGCTGTCTCAGTAGATAATAAATATTCACCCATCCTCGGAACGACCTCGGCAAGCGTTGCTTAACCTCAAAGTTCTATCCGTGTAGCAGTTGTTTTTAGCCACATTTCCTCAGGGAATACAGAAAAGTTGTGAAGTATAATGAAATATGGATATGCTGAACCAGGTTTGACCCTCTAAAACTTTTCGCCGTGCTGTGCATCTGGGAAATATGAAAACAGGAAAGTTTACCTGTACAGAACTCTAAAGTCTCAAAAATACACGTAACTGCATGAAACTTGGATGTCCGTGCAAGTTCAAATAAATTTTCAAGCGATAAATATGCCTAGATGTGTCCCACCTTTAAATATAGTATACCGCAGAGAATGCGCACCGCACTTATAAACACCGGTCTTTTGAAGATAACGTTGTAAATTTCCCATTGTAGGCATTTTTATAATGACAATTTAATTTTAAAATCATTTCTTGCTGCAGTGGTTAAAGCTGGAGAGGAAAATATAACACAATTGTTATGTATTCAACTGCATAAGGCTTAACTCACTCGCAAGCGAATAGATTTTAAATTCTGGTTTTAGTGATGCTTCCTGAATCATTTATACTCTAAGTTCATTTAATACTAGCAGCGCCCAGTGGTTTCATGCGCATAATTCCCGTTTCCTTGGGAATATGGAAATAAAATATAGCCTATGTTACTCGATAATAATACACCCTTCCATCGGTGAAAAGATGTTTAAAATTGGTTCAGTTTAGTTTCGGGAGTTTTCGGGCCAAACAAACAAAAAAAAAAATCTTTCCTCTTTATAATATATGTATATGATAATATTTCAATGTCAGTTACGTGTTTCCAAGATAGCCAAATATTAATAAGTATCGTTATTAGGTAGCCATAAAATCACGATTGTATATCCTTAGACATAAATGTATTGTTTGCTACATTCCCTGTCTCCTTCCTTTTAGCGTCTATCATTTTAACAACCCAAACAAAAAAGCTTTCGTCACACCCGGAAACATTTAGCCAAAACGAACCTACTATTATGACACCAATAAGAACGACCCACAAAAACAAACGACAACACTTAATATCTTCGCAGAGGGACACAGTAACTAGCACGCACGCGACATTGTAAGTAGCTGTTAAGAGGCGCAGGTGTTGTGAACAGCTCCAGAAAGCTTTTAACTTAAGAGCCCCTCTCTTGGTGACTGCTACTTACCATCGTCGGTCGCTTTGAAACTTTGATATCGGGAATAATGAAAAATGTTTCGTTAGGTTGCTGAAGGCTATTTTTAGATCTTTTTTCACAATGTCTTGTGAAGGTTGAATGAGGATGGATAAAAAGTGTCTTTAAAGATAAAGACTAACTGTCGCCAAGCGCCAGGCTAAATTTGTATTTAATCTCAGTTAGAGAATGTTTCTATTAATAAACAAAAAAAAAACGGATAAGTGGTTCTCTTAGATGAGGAAAATAAGAATAAAAACTTGTCACAGAAAATGACGGTCTTGCAGGAAACTGGTTTCACCGAAAATGTGCGACGTATTATTTTTTGTCACAGATTCAGACTGAACGATTGGAGTTGTTCTCGATTCGCTTACATAACTGAAAGTCAAAATCAAACACCTTGGCGTTTTCCGACGAAGGCAGACTTTAGTGAAAAGCTCAGCAAAGTTTAAAAGTTTCATGAGCAAGTAATTTAACCCGGTCTTATTACTGTTAAAAATTGAACACACAATGTTACTTCGTAGCAGAAATTGTACCTGCTCGTTTGAGTTAGCAGAACTAATATTATTTATTTGAACGAACTACGTGGAGAGAGCAGGAAATGGAAGTTTCGGTTTAAATTACATATTGGGTACACGTTTGAGCACTATTTCATTTTTGTGAGGTTAATCGATGTTCTGTGCTCATTGGCTATGGAGGTTAAATTTCAGCGCCATCTATCCCGCTAGCAGCGAACTAACTAAACGAAATCCTGCATCGCGGTATCAGAGTTTTTCGTGCAATTTGATACGTACATATACAACCATCGGAATATGAACTATGCTTTATTATACTCTCCCGATCGCACAATTCTATTTTATAGTATACAAGATGTCAAGTCTAGCCATATTTTATAAAAAAAAGCTTTTGTCTAAATAACAAATTTCATCGTAGTCACAACCGAAAAAAAATTACTTCCTAAACTAACCTTTATCAGTTCATGATAAATTGATAACTTTGTATGTATGTACGGTTAACCCATTTTTTTTAGTTGTCTATGACTTCCTTGAACAAAATATATATTTATTATTTTGTTTCTTTTATTCATTTTATATTATATATTACATACAATTCATATTTTTAATATTTCTATACAAATTAAAAAAATAAATATTTAAAAAAATATAAAAAATAGTAGCTCACTGGTGTCTGGAACAAGGTCCAAGCTACCGGTAGTCAGGGCTCCTGAGAGAAGAACCTCCTAATGATATGCGCCGTGTCCAAAAGTACTGGTTTCAGGATCCAACCCTTGATTCAGCTGTCCAACGAGAGCCTATGTAGATGTTGGTTGAGGCTCTTGGCGATAGGTAGTTAACTAAAACAATCTAATTAGTTCGTCGGATAGATTTCCAAAAAATATTGGACACGTAATTTTTCATTTTTCACTCAAACAAAAAATGAAGAAGATACAGTGCATTGAAAACTCGTGTGACGTCACTACTTGCTACAATTTTTAGCGAGCCGTGACGTCACAAGCCCCCACTCCTGATCTTTGATGCTTTGTATCTTCGTCAGTTTTTATAGATTTGATAAAGGAAAAAATACGTATCCAATATTTTTCTTTAATCTAAGTGACGGACTAAACATAATCATAATTCTTTTACTCAGGAAACATTCCTATTATGCTATTGGCCGTCTCGACTATCGGCACAATGACTGCTGTGTTCAAATCCCACCATGTCGACAACCTCGCGAGCCAAGTCAAGATACTTCGTTTGTTTATCTTTCGCAGCCTTCATGAGGTTCTCGTCGCGAGGAACTACTATATCATCAATCATTACGCGACGCTCTAGTCAGTCTATTACCACTATGTCACACTTATTGGCAACAATAGTCCTGTCAGTGATGATCGATCCCAAAACAACGAACAATTGCTATTTTCGAGAGCTTAATCAGGCACATACCTATTGTACGGTACTTCCAATTACATAAGATTGTTTTTAAGAGCAAGATGCTGGTGGATAATCGTGGCTACAGGGCCTCTGCAAGTAGTCTCCGATAGCCAGGGTAGAATAACCGAAGATTATTTATCTTAATATTTTAAAGCTGAAAAGTTTGTTTGTTTAGTTGCAAGCGCTAATATCAGGAACAACTGGTTTAAATTAAAAAAAAAAAAAAACATTAGTATTGGATAGCCTATTTATCGAGAAAGGCCATAGACTATGTATATAACATCACGCTACGCCCAACAGGAGCGGAGCATCGATGAAAAATGTTGCAAAAAACAGGGATTTTTTCTCTCTTATATGACGTAATTACGCGGATCAGCTAGTTGTTTTTTTATATATTCAGACAGGACCATTTTTTCAACTGTGACTACAACTATCCTATCATCAAATGACTTCTCCTGCCCTGGGCGGAGCGGAAGGGAGTGTCAGACTCTTACTGACTAAAACCCACCCGTGATGCTTCTTGTGCCCTTTGCGTTCCAGGGCCGCGGTGACTCTTTCGAACAAATTTTGCAACCCTAGCAGGCACTGACCCTATGGGGCCCCGTCTGACTACAACTATCCTGCAGACCTATGATCAAAAAACCCACCAAGTAAAGATACTCAGAAAAACACACATCTGAACTAGTAATCTATACCTTCTAAAAATGTTTGAATTCACCACAAAGAAAATTGTTTTAGTCATTATTCTCAGTACCTATCCAATGTCCTTAAGTACCTCTATACTTTTTCCTCTACCTCTAAAACTGAAAAAAGATCGTCATCCTGCTCAAATTGTACCTTTTTTGGTCATTATTGGCTAGAACAAAGAAAAACGAAGGTCCACTTTAGTACTAAAAAAAATTCGTGGCAAAAACGGTCATCAACATTCTTTCCATATATATTCTGTCCATCAAGTAGGATAATCTTTGGGTGTCGTTTTTCTGATGATAGTGACATTTTAAGTAGCACTGTAAAGACAGTTTTTGCCATAGATTGGCCGTCAAAATAGCTTATTCCGGCCTTTTTGAAAGCTTTGTTCAAAAACCTAATAGTTTTCTACAAAAACTAGCCTTATTTCTAAAGAAAACAAAAGTTTCCGTTTCGACTAGGAATTAAAGTTTGGTTTTGAAAGATATTTTTATTTCAAATTACTGACAAAATTCGGCTGCCCTTGATTTTGATTTGAGACCTAATTAGTGCCCAAAAATCAACTTAATTATTCAAAATACCAGCAAGATTATAAAACGAAAGACAATGTTTATAACATTGTCTTTTAAACCATAAAATAATAACAAACTATAAACTGTAATTTTATACAGCACTTTCTAAAAACAGTGAAAACTTAACCACTTTCGCATTTAACGCGTATCGCGGGGAATACAAACTTTATTACCGTCGCCAACTCACCAAACTGGTGACGTCATTATTCAACGGATGACACGCTGAATAAAGTCCCTGGTACATTCACTGGGTACTGCGGCCATGATTCGCGGAAATGTTTGATTTATTTTTGGAGTGAGACAAAGGGTTAATTCGTGTAGCGTTTATTTTGTTCTGAAAGATGGATTGTTGTGATGGATGGATATATCAAAATGCGAGCTGCGTTGATTTTTATGATAAAACTAGCTTCTGCCCGCGACTTCGTCCGCGTGGAATAGTTACTAACCTCCCGATTCTTTGTGATATTGATTCGTTGGTGGGAGAAGTGGTAGGAGGCGCCCGACGTGACGGCACAGTGGTGACATGCGCGTGAGTTACGCGCGGTACTGGTACTGTCCAGTACCGGACATTGCTACATTACTTTATTTTCTGAAATTTTTCTAAAATAAAAATAGCCTAAGTTACTCCTTATTACATCAGCTATCTGCCAATAAAAGTTTCGTCAACATCGGTCCACCCATTTCAAAGATTAGCCGGAACAAACAGACAGACAGACAAAACTTGTAAATAAAATATTTTGATGTATGTACCGTATATATTCATATGTATATGCATGAAGTAAAAAGCGGTTATCTCAATATTACCAACAGACGCTCCAATTTTATTTTAGATGTTAGATTTATGCTAGTTTATGTATAGATTATATGTGTAGATAAAAGCGTAAAATACTTATTTATTTTTTTACTGTTGCAAAAAGGAATCCTCGTTTGACTTATTAAATTCATGGTTTTGCACTGATATTAAGTCAAGCGATTTGACGAAACCTTTGAATTTTGAACATGTTATTTAGGGCAACTGTACCTACTACTATGACCTATTACATGGTTAATACTGATCATTGTGGGAAAAATGGTCAGTCTGATCAGATCAAGGCAATAAGTTACAGGACATACTCTAACTACAGCCCTGAAAAGAACCGAAGGCAAAGTATCTTGAAAGTAGCTTGTCAGTGAATACGACCTTCATCAATGATATTTATTTTGTAAGTAGTTTAAACATAACGGTTGCGGAATTCGTTCGAAAGAGTCACCGCGGCCCTGGAACGAAGGGCACAAGAAGGATCACGGGTGGGTTTTAGTCAGTAAGAGTCTGACACTCCCTTCCACTCCGCCCAGAGCGGGAGAAGTCATTTGATGATTTCCCATCCAAAAAAGAAGGTCAAACATAACACTTTTACACGTAAAATATTTCTGGTAATTTTAAGCTAGATGAAGCCGGTGTTTCCTAGCCGACTACCCTGAGAAGAAACACCGAAGTAAACTCAGAGGTCAAAATCTCTTTTAAAGTCCATAACGAGAACGAAGAAGAACACAAACAAGAAAAAGAAAGTCAAAGTCAGAAAGCAGTTGGTAGGTAGACTTACATACCTATCGTTAACTTACCCTCAATAAGTTCCTAAATACTAGTAGGTAATTGATTTCTTAGAACCATTCTTCAAGGTAAGAAGGCCAATGCCGCCTGCCAGCTCGGCGGTGTCGTTAAAGGTGACAAATGAGTTTAATCAGTTAGTTGGGCAGCATCTTACACCTTTGTGTCTTCACATATTGGCTAAAGTATACCTTTGTATGTAGGTACTAGTTATCTATTGATTGTCGAGTTTTGAAAGCGTTATTTTACGTGGAGAAGTGATTGTATGTAGATGCTTTTGTTTTACAAAAACAAAAGCTTGGAATATTGCTGTCACATAATTTATAAATTTAAAACAAGATGAACGGTTAAATAGTTTTTAGGATTCAGAACATTTATATGATAAAACTCGCGCGTACAGCAAAAGGATCACTCTTGATTGTCTGTCTGTCGGTCACAACCATTTCTCCGTGTCTACTGGACTACATTAATTGAAATTTGTTATACATATGAATATGTGCTCAAAAAAGGATGCGGAATGTAAATGACAAAAAATAGTAACGGTTCGCCTTTAGGGGATATATTATTAGAATATTCAAAACAAAAGTTTAATATTAATCTGAAGGTACATTAAAAAAAAAACAAAATTACGAAGGAACAGAGATTTCTGCCTTTTAGAAGTCGCTAAATCGAAAAAAAAAATTGACAATTGAATTAAAAAGAATCTATCGTCGATTTAAATACCATGGTGACCCTTTCAAGTATATAGGTTGATTCCGACTGTACCCCGAATCTCGAAACGAGTTTGTTTTTCAAACAACTTCACGAATCACTTTATTGTACACCCTTTTATTTTGAGGACATTTTTAAATTTTTAAACAATCCGGTTTGACTTTTTTAAGAGAGGTAATTTATTCCATCAATTAAAATTTTAGATTTTGCAATGATTAAAAGGAGTGGTCGATGCGTAGGTAGTCATTAATTTAAGGCGTTTATTGGATTTTGGTTTAAGAGCCAAATAGAATTACGCATAGAGTTAAAAAATTTACTCTGTGTAATCTTATTTAATACCAACCTTAAATCAGATTAGAGAGAGTAAATTTTTTAACCCTATGCATTAGCAATGAAAGTATGCTTAATTTTAATATATTTATAAAATATTTTACATTATTTTTATTTTAAAATAAGAAGAATATAATTTGTCATTTTAGTTAGTTGAGTAAAGGACAAAAGTATAATTATAATATAATTGTAGAGTTCAAGCTTGTAGATTTAGATTGAGAAATTGGAGCTTCAACTTTGATCAGTAAAGCGAAGTTAAAAAAAGAAATGTCGTCATAAATTCACTAAGCCCTAAGTTTGTTTCACCATTTCTAAACAAGTACTGTCATCTACTCATATTTAGTTTTATTATTAAACATTTCAAAGTGATTTAGATATCATTTCATTTAAATAAATAAATAAGGACGAATTTTTTTAGCAGACCAGTCTAAAACAGATTAAACCATAATCAAATGAATGACAACCAAATGAAGATTTCTTTAATCAACTCATATTATAAGCATATTGACATAATCATTGAGCCAGACATATTATGATTGTGGAATTTGTTCGAAACTTCATCCCGGCCGTGGGACGTAAAGGGCACAAACAGGAACACGGGTGGGTTATAGTCAGAGTCTGACACTCCCTACCGCTCCGCCCAGAGCGGGAGATGTCATTTACTGATTTTCCATACTAAAAAAAAGAAATATATAAGGTGAAGAATTGATTAAATATACGCCCCGCGGTTTTAGCCGCGTAGTTCCCGTTCCCTTGGGAATATGCATATAAAATATAACCTATGTTACTCAAGGTGACTGCAGGTTTGTAATGGAGAAAGATTTTTGAAATCGGTACAATAGTTTTTGAGTTTATTCGTTACATATAAAAATACAAATCTTTTCTCTTTGTAATATTAGTATAGATTGAATCACTTCTACTATGGTTTAAAACCAGCTGATATATTAGCTGATGTAAGCTATACGTAAAACATCTTTATAGTTTAAGTTTTAAGAAATAAATCGAAATAGAAAAATAATATTTGAAGTGAAGAATTGATAAAATTAATCGTAAAGAGGTTACATCAGTATTTATGTTTGACACATAAGGAATAGCAATAAAAAAACAAAACCGACTGAAACATTCGAGTAATTGCATAACCAAAACGATGAAAGCTAAATCACGGTTTTTCCGTCAGAAATCGTAAGCATAATATGCGTCATTGACACAATCAATTGAAGTTCACCTATTTACGAATACCACCCTATTACTTACTCATCCAATCGATACAGGCTAAATCAAATTTACATTACGATCAGTCTTGGCTGTTTTCCGACTGATATGACGAATGCAAAGCGATCGTATTCAATTTGAATCGGGTAGAAATGAAGGGCTTACGTGTTACAATCCCTGCTTCCGGGGTTTAAAACAGTTTAAATATGTGTATGCTTTATCATCGAGGCTTTGAAAATTGGTATCGATGCTAAGGTTGTTTTTAGGATTCCGAACGACGATACGGCAAAACAGAACAATTATAGGATAACTCGGTTGTCAGTCTGTCCATATGTCACAGGTGATTTTCTCCGAATCTACTGTACCGAATCTGTTGAAATTTTTCTTCTGTGACACATACACGGACGTGTAAGAAAAATATATAAATTTTAAAAGTGGGGTGATATTAGATATATACAAATTAGAAAGTTTTAAACTGCACCGTGTGATAGATTTGGTATGATAAAATGTTTACCATGCGGGCGAAGGTGCGGGCGAAAGCTAGTCTTTTATATTAAAATGGCCAAAGTTTGTCCATCTGAAATTAAAATAAACTTCAGTCGTCAATGTAAATGTGAACCTTCCGTTCCTAAAATGATCGCTTCAAGTCAGAAGCGAAATTACAGTAACACGTGTACAATTCTACGACCTTAACCTATTATAACTTTTAGAAGACAAAAAAGATAAAATGTTTTCCTGAAAACCCTTACCTTTGCGGTTCTAGGTCGTCCCTAATAAAATTTGCGGTCCTCAGCTGCTATCAGATGTCTGTTAGTAAAGTTTAATCTCGGCAGACATCGCAAAAGCAATCTTTCATTGAGGTACTCGTACTTACTCTTTAATTTAAAAGGTGAGACTATTCTCAAAACACCAGCAGCATTACTATTTATTTTGTTGTGTTTTGTGAGAGTATTATTCTATTTATTTACAAAGTATTTTAGTCAAGATACTACCTACCTAAATGGAAGTATCTAAATATATATAACTCAAAAGGGACTGACTGACTGACATAGTGATCTATCAACGCACAGTCCAAACCACTGAACGGATCGGGCTGAAATTTGCAGGTAGATATTATGACGTAGGCATACGCTAAGAAAGAATTTTTGAAAATTCGCCCCCTAAGGGGGCGAAAAAGGGGTTAACATTTTGTATGGAACTCCACGCGAACGACGTCGCGGGCATAAGCTAGTCTTGAATAAAATAATAGTTATTTCTTTTACAGGATCACTTCCTTGTCCTTTTGCCTGTTCATCTGTAAATACTCTTTTCACAGGTAGGTACGCGTGAAGGAAGCAAGCTGAACTTAATATCAAATAATCGGGTCTACTGCTCCTTGGAGCAGTGAAACTGTAGAATTTTAAATCAGCGCAATCTAAAGATAAGGCCAAGGGATAAGCTTCGTTTATAGTGATTTTTTGACGTTCGCAAGGGATATAAAATTTCCTGATGACCTAGAGTCATGAAATTTGGCAACTAAATAGACCTAACAGTACAAGTACAGAAAAAAAGTCTGAAAATCTTATATAGACAAACTTATGTTTTCGGTTGAAGAATGACGAACATTGTCGTTCGGAAACACTGAAGACACGGTGGAGGTCTGTCCTGCTTGGGCGGAGCAACGCCGTGTCTTCGTAGAAAACGATCGGCGGAGGCGACCTCTCACTACCGGCCCTGGTTCAATCCATGGTCCGGAGCGAGTGGGCATCGGATTCAGTCACCGCCCTCCGCGAAGTAATAATGCTAGCAAAGGAGGAGGCAGACCACGTGAGGGAGAGGGGTAGAGGAAAACCTCACGCCCCAGAAGAAGATGCCCCGGGCATCACCACCGTAGGTGCGAGCTTGCGGACGGCGAACGTTGGGCGGTTCGCCATCCGATAGCAACCAGGCTCGGGTCATCGCATCGGCGCGTTCCACGAACACCTCAAGGAGATTTCAGCATAGAAAACGTGCTCACTAGGGCCAGTTCCTGCAAGTGTTTCGAAGTTTGTTAGAAAGAGTCATCACAGTGCTAGATAGAAAAGGGCATTAGGAGGAATATGGATGAGTTTTAGCCAGTAGAAATCTGACAGTCCCTACCACTCCGAGCGGAAGAAATCATTTGATGACTTCCCATTCACTAACAAAACCAATTCTCAGCCACACTTCAATCCTAAATCGACATCTATAATGAACTTGTAAAGTCATCGCCAAACCTTTGTTCATCTCAATACGACCCCTTCATTAAAACCAGAAAGCTGATCAAATATTTTCAACTCAAAAACTCTTTAAATTCTTAATTCCCTCCCTTTTATCTGAGTCAATAAGTTTAAGTGTGCCTCACTTTCCAGAGCTACCTCTATGAATAACAAATCCGGTGTGGGTTAGAGGCCAGTTTAAAATATCCGATAAAAACTTCACTTAAGCGTACGACAAGGTTTAAGATATGCGGTAGAATGTAGTTTTTCTTAGGTTTAAAGGCTTTTTCTTGAGAAGATGAATTGTTTATAAGTTGGTTGTTTTAAAACTTGTAATCGGGTCACGGATTTTTTGTTGTGATTATATTAAACCACTAGTAGCTGACGCGCGGCTTTGCCCGCGTGAATGTCGGATATTATCCCAAGGGAACATAATCTCGGGATATATGTTATTCCAGACTATGATCTATAACTGTACCAAATATCACGCTCCAGCCATCGAGACAGAAGAAGACGCCCCGGGCGTCGAGAAACGCAGAGCGATTCCCGGCTATCGTAGGCGCGGGCCTGCGGACGGCGAGCTATGGGCGGCTTGTAGTCCGATAGCAACCTGGCCCGGGCCGACGGCGGGTCGTGTTCCACACGCGCCTCAAAGAGCTGTCAGCAACGCAGACGAGGTCCCATAGCGTCAGTGTCTGCTAGGGTTGCGGAATTTGTTCGAAAGAGTCACCGCGGCCCTGGAACGTAAAGGGCACAAGAAGGATCACGGGTGGGTTTTAGTCAGTCAGAGTCTGACACTCCCATCAGCTCCACCCAGAGCGGGAGAAGTCCTTTGATAATTTCCCATCCAGAAAAAAAATAAGCCATGGAATGACGAATCAAATACGTATGTCAAAACCTTAGTTCGTTGGTATAAAACCCATCCGTGTTCCTCCTTATATCCTTTGCGTTCCCGGGCCGTGGTGCCTCTTTTCTTATTAATCATGTATTAGGTCCAATTCCTAGGTCGAGTTGAAGATTGTACTATTGTGACTCGCACGGCTCAATTCATGTATGCCCACAATTTTTCGACATAAAATACGTACATATTTTTATATTTAAATTATTTGTTAAAATAGGATACAACAAAACACCTTTGCTTTACAAAAACATGCCTTTATCTGAAACAGCCTGAATAAGTGAAGTTTACCAAAGATATTAACGATTGGATATTATTCTTATCTTTATTCCATCAACAACAGTTGGAACAGATAGAGAACGTATTAGGGACTAAAAACCGTCCAACTAGTCCCGGTACGTGAGACGAGCTGTCGTTTTTAACGCGATATAAATGGACTGATCGTGCGGAAGGCACCTCGATCTCAGGATCGATTTAGGAGGAATGACCTTTTTTGGTGAAAAATGTTGTCTGTCTTATCTGACCTACAGTACTGTATTTCTTTTTCTCAAAATACATCCAAAGGTTGTCTTGAAAATATCGCTTTTAGCGATAAGGCCGCCCATTGTGTCACCTTATGTAATGTTTTTTTCATCTATGTTTTCTGTAACTCATATGGTGAACATAATAAAGACTATTCTATTCTCCTTGTCTTGATAAATGTGAAAGTCAATACGTATGGGTGTTTATTAACACATTACGTAGTCTTAATATCATCTTAAAAAATAAGGATCAAAACCCTTTCATTTGATACCCATACTATGGTAGTGCAGAAAAAAATAACTAGGCCGCCATCTTAGATGATCCGCCATATTGGGATTAGAATATACATCACTAAACTTACAACATCACTAAGCTAAGCATGCATTGTCATCTAAAATAAGAATGTATACCAAATTTCAGCTCAAACAGTTAAAAAAAAAATTAGTCGCGACATCGCACCCGGACCCTGAAATTTGTATATTATGGGCCAGTCATTTAAAATATCTTAAGACGCAATCATTGCACTATCCTGATTCTTAGGATAGGTGCCAGTAATGTACATCCAATTTTTCAATATTTTCATTTTTTTTTTTTAATTAATTGATCAAATGAGTTTACGATTTCACGCGATATGTTACAATATTACGATGTTTGCAATAACCCGGTGACAAATATGAACGTGAAAATTACCATTCGAAATTTGAAAATATAGGGTACATTATGTGCAGAATTTACGAAACGAATCGTATTCCTTTGTATCTCTTGTTTCAAACGACGTTAACATTCAGAGTGTATATTATTTGTGAAACAGAAAACATCTTCAAAGGTTATTGCCATAGGGCAAATGTACATGATAGATCTATACTCAAAACATGTATACTATATCTACCTTCAGATCAGTGGTTTACAATCGATGGGGCTAGCCAAAAGATGGCTTAGAGAAATCCACGGCGTTGCAGCCCAAAAAATGACTAGACGCTCATAATCAAATTGATTGAGTCAGGCGTTACTTTGCGGAAATCCATTTTAATTTTGTAAATGAAAATAATATATCTAGTTTTAATTTCCGCGAATATTAGTGGGTTGGTTGTGGGTTGTGGTCGCAACTCAACGGTCAGCGAGTCAACACGTCCCCTGAGGATGCCTCGTGGAGAGGCGAAACACGTGTCGGTAATGGTGTTGGGTTTTGCTTTGCCTTCCTGCATGTGCATAAAATCCTTGCATTTGCCTTGTAATCTTGCATGTGCATAATAAAGCGGGCGGGAGGGAGGTGCATACCTGCAACCCACTAATATTCGCGGAAATTAAAACTAAATATATTATTTTCATTTTCAAAATTAAAATGGATTTCCGCAAAGTAACGCCTGACTCAATCAATTTTTTTTTTTTTTTTTTTTTTTTTTTTTTCGAATTTATTGGTTCTAGGACACTCGGCCACCACTGTTCCAATGATTTGAGAAAAATGTTAGATAAGTGTGCATTGTAAAAAGTTGAGGATTATTACTCTTGACCAAATAAAGCGCTGAAAATACCTATCTAAGACACAGAAGCACATTTGTCTACGTTTCTCGACTAAATTTTTTTTCGAATTAATTTTATGATACTACCTTATCGTCTTCATTCACCGTCAGGGTTCATTTCACTTATATCCGTCCCTGACATAGGCAGGCCTAATAGTTTGTAATATTTAATGTCATGGGCGTCTATATGAGGGGAATATACCATTTCTTTCTTATCTTTCTTTTCAATAAACCCCTTAAACGTATATACATAACACATGTACATAAAAACCAAAGTATTCATTCAATACACGAAACCATTTTGTTCCTCGTAGATATGCCAAGCTAAAAGGCATGGGATTTCAAAAATTGCAAATTAACACGTAGACATTTCAAAGGCAGCCCGGTTGGCAAGCCACCCAACGTGGCGTGCCAACCGAGTCTATTATACTCGTACACTGGTTCTTTAACAAATCTTATAAATGCATGGCATTTTTAAAATTCCGTCGACCTACTCTCTTTCGGTGGCATTGATCGATATTGTAATTAATTCTTTCGTGAGTTTTATTGTGAATTCTTATTTTAGAATTTGAGATAAATTAAGTTTTTCTGCAGTTTTATGAGAGGGATTCCCAAGAATACATATGTAGTTGATTTCTTCGATTTTGGCTCGCAGCCCAATAGCTGTCCTGAACACAGGATATGCTGTGACTTAAACAATTATGAAATGATTTTGGTGTGGGAGAGAGAAGTATGTAGCTATGCAAGTCGCATAGCATTAAATCTATCTATACTTATAATAAATCTGTAGAGAGGTCAATTCTGTACAAGGAATATATTTTCAAAATAACTATCAGGGGGTGATTAGTGATCGATACTGGTGCCAAAAATGCAATCAGTAAAATATTTGTCTGTCTGTCTTTCTTTCTGTCTGTCTGTCTGTCTGTCTGTCTGTCTGTCTGTCTGTCTGTCTGTCTGTCTGTCTGTCTGTCTGTCTGTATGTTCTTTATACAAACAAAAACTACTCGACCGATTTTAACGAAACTTGGTGCAATTATTCTTCATACTCCTGGGCAGGTTATAGTATACTTTTCATCACGCTACAATCAATAGGAACAGAGCAGTGAAGGAAAATGTTGGGAAAACGGAAGAAGTTACTCCATTTTTTAAGCTTCCGTCGCGTGTGTAGCCTTAATGGTTAAAGTTACATAGAAATCATGTATTACGGAAATGTTCTACATAAAATTATCTAAAAAATATCCCGAAACAGCATGTCTATCTTTTGTCAATTTTAAACCGATTGGGCTGAGAGTTTCAAAATCGGGGGTAAAGTAACTATTCCACGCGGACGAAGTCGCTGGCAGAAGCTAGTTTCATAATATAATAAAAACAGCATAGGTACGAAGTGGAACTTTTTTATGGATGGAAAATCATCAAATGCCAATTCTGCCCTGGGCGGAGCGAAAGGGAGTGTCAAGCACTTACTGACTTAAACCTACCCGGGCTCCTCCTAATGCCCTTTGCTTCCCATGGCCGTGATGATTTTTTCGAACAAATTCCGCAATCCACGAAATAGAGCTAGAGGATTGCCTGATGTGTCTTCATTTTAAGAATAAATAGTACCTATTATGTATATGTTTGTAAACCAGTTTTTTTTTACGTATTGCTTCTATTATTTTGTTACATATGAAAGTTCTTACTATAACTCCAAATTCTAATTGAATTGAACATATCAACTTGGGCAATTTTATATATCAGAATAAATGACAAAACATACCAAATAACGACCTCAAAATGTCCCCAATAATCTTGTAACTCAGATATCAGTTTACCTGAAACAAACACAAAAAGATATATTAAAATATATATAGACGGAATTGTATTAATTCCATTTTTGTAAATTTACAAAAATGGAATTAATACAATTCCGTCTATACATTTACCGCGAGGATACGGCTTCAACTGGCAAGCGTCAGGCATTGTTCTTTTTATAAATTTATCGACATTCTGTGAAACAAGTCAGCCAGAAATGTCGGCTGGCGCCGGAGGGGTACCGGTCCGATAAAAATCCCGGCCCCGTCCGTTATCGTCGCCGGACTGCGGCCGGACCAAGCGGCCGTGTTTGACACAGGAAATAGCACGGTTTAATATGGACAGTGATATTTGTACCGCGATTTGGGTTTGTGGTGGAATGGGACTGGATAAAATGGTGTAGTTAATACTTGGGGTAGGCCGTTGTACAGAAGAATAATAATAATATATTTTTATTCAGATAAAAATTGATTCATTTCATTGTTACTATGTACTTAAAAACTATGTTAGTATCTAATAACTAAAAGATATTTAGTCCTCTGGGTGAGGCTTCATACCAGTGGGCTGTCCAACATATTACCTACTAGCATCGCACCGCGGTTTCACCCGCGTAGTCCCCGTTCCCGTGGGAATATGGGGATATAACATAGCCTATGTTCACCGGAGTTAGTGTAGCTTCCCAACAGTGAAAGAATTTTTCGAATCGGTCAAGTAGTTTCGGAACCTATTCAATGCAAACAAACAAACAACAATCAAATCTTTCCTCTTTATAATATTAGTGTAGATTACATTCAGGATGCTTTAACTGCTCCCACGCAATCTGCCATCAGTGTCTTATTGCGCCAGGTGGCATCAAAGCCGTCTGTGCGCGACTCGGCGCACATTGTTGACGCACTGCAGAAGCGCGGCAAACGTAATAGCGCCCTTTAGGTATTATTATATTGGATGCTCAGAGAAATGTAAGCCCTATCTGTATTAAATGGTTGTGATACTCATACAAAATATCTAGAAAATAAAAAATCATATTGCGATGAATAATTAAATTTCTAATAGTATATTTATTTATTTATTTTTTTTATTTATTTATTTATTTCACCAATACACTACAACAAATTGTCCCTTAAAAACGAATGAAACCTCTTGAGTCTTGTCTTTCTTCATGTGTTAGTTGGGAAGAAAGCCAGACATATCCCGGTTTTTAAATAGAGAATTTGTCAAACTCTGATTTTAAAAAGAAACTTGTCAAACCTTTTTTTTTTTTTTTTTTGGATGGGAAATCATCAAATGACCCCTCCCGCCCTGGGTGGAGCGGTAGGGAGTGTCAGACTTTTACTGACTAAAACCCACCCGTGCTCCTCCATGTGCCCTTTGCGTTCCAGGGCCGCGGTAATTGTTTCGAACAAATTCCGCAACCCTAGCAGGCACCGACCCTATGGGGCCCCGTCTCTGGTGCTGACGGCTCCTTGAGGCGCGCGTGAAGCACAACGCGTCGTTGAATCAGCCTGGTATCGGACGGCGAGCCACCCACGCTCACCGTCCCCAGGCATCAGCCACTGCGCAATAGCACAGCGGCCGACTTGTCTCTGGAGGAGGCCACGATGGGACCATTACTGGCACTCCATCTCGGCCCCCTCCCGAGAACCAGGAGTCGCAGCACCCACAGCAGTAGCGGCAGAAGCGGCGACGGAAGCCGCGGCGGCGGCAGAGGCGGCGGCGGCGGCGGACCTCTTGCCCTTGGTCGGGGCGGATGGCGCGCAGGCCCTTCCCCCAGCCCAGTGCTCGGCCGGCTTGCCAGCAGCCGCACATGCACTGCAGTGCGGCGTGGCCTCACACGAGCCGGCCCGATGAAAACTTGTCAAACCTGGTGTCAGATTTTCTTTCTCTATTTTAAGCTAAAACAACGGTCCCATGCATCGATGTCAACTCGCCTCTTGGGTGTGCCCCTAGAATGATTTGCAGCTAAATTCATTATCCCCTTAATTTCACTACCTATTTAATGCCACAAAAAGAAACAACGACTTATTTTCCTTAACGCTCTCAAAGCTTGCAAAATCCTTGTCATTACAAATTCCATTCACAATGCAGATCTGTAATTGCAACAGAAAATAAAGGAGTTTCGTAGCAGCGGAGCAAAAGACCTTTTTAGTCGTGCCTTCCTCGCTTTGAGACCTACAGACAAATAATCTAGCTAAGTGGATGACGCGACACGATGGGGAGCGGACACAAAAAATGATAATTATAATGTCAACACTGGAGAAGGGTGCCTTTGGATTATTTTTTGCGACACTGGTTTTTGTTGTCTGAGTGTCTAGATAATGACAGCCGCACGCGTCGAACTTCAACGAAGAGCAACGTCAAGGTGGGTTTGATATGAGTCAAGTCATTTATTCAAACTAGGCTGAGAGACAGCACTTTTTGAATGTCAAATTGTACATAAAGACAGTCCCCCAAAACGCCCACCCGTCACCACTTCCTAGTGTTTTAGCTGGAAAGAAGAAGTGGTGCATCCCCAGCAACACATCTGTCTATTGCGTTTTAAGAACTTGAATTATACAATAGTATGCCAAGTCATTACATGACAAAAGGTAGGAAAAAAATATATCCAACATGGAAATCATAAATCAATTCACTATAAAACATTGTAAAGAGTAGATTGAGTCAATAAAGTAAAAATAGATTGATCTACATAGTCATCAAAAATTAAAAAAAAAAAAAAAACAATTATATGAACTCATATAACCTGCCATATGTAGCGGAATCAATGCCGCCATAAGAAAAAATACCAACGAAGCAAATATGTACGGTGACAAAAAGAACCGCTACGTCATCTAACCCAGGCAGCGAAGAACAAAGATGCTGCATCGTGGTGATAATACGAACATGTAGCTCAGTCCGAATATCGACTATCGGGCAGTTGCCTACCGAACACAACAACGACGTACCTTTTCTATGGAGGTTTTCGGTACTTTACTGCGTACCACATTCCTCTATAATTATCCATTATTTCACCCGCGTAGTTCCTGTTCCCGTGGGAATACGGGGATAAAATATAGCCAATGTTACTCAGAGCGAATGTAGCTTTATTTTTTTATTTTATTTTATTTTATTTGGGAAACAAACAATCGTACATTGTATATTACAAAGATACAAAACATTATATTATAGGTAAATGTACAATCCACTACGTTTCCACAAGTTACTAGCTAATATTTGATACAGTATTAGACTACAATACAATTTTTTTTTCGTTATCTTAAACGCTAATAGTGTATAGGTAGGAACTTAAACGATAATAATAACTAAACATTTTGAGCAAGGCTAGGTAGCTCTCTAATGGTGAAAGAATTTTTGGAATCGGTCCAGTAGTTTTTGAGTTTATTCGTTACATACAATAATACAAATCTTTCCTCTTTATAATATTATTAGTATAGATATACCGAACCTCCTTGTGGCTCGGTAATCACGTTAAGCTCCTTTATTTTGACTCATTTGTAAATCTTTGACAGTCGTTACGGGTCAGACGCAAGAAAATCCGACACCAGTCTTGCCAAGGAGTACCAAGATATCCAGAGATCTTTGAGTGTCGTTACAAGTTATACTACGCACAAAAGTCTGACTACTAATTGCACCTGTGAATTGTAACAATATCCCTTTTGTTACCCATTTACTGGGTTTTGAAAGTCAGATGGACAGTAATTCTATTTAAATAAAATACTAGTATTGAGTTGCATCCGTCTAAAGACCCCGATATATTTAGAAAAAGGCTAAGCATAGGTACGTCAAAATAATCTTGAAAGATATTTTACGGATCCCAATAAAAATCTACCCATTTTAAACCGACTTCAAAAAAAGGATAAGATTTCTCAATTCGACCTTATAATAAATTTTTTTAAAACACCAATCAGAATAACCTCCCGACTCGTAAAAGCCAAAATATAGACACAACGAAAAAAACACATTACATAACGCTTACGCCGATTATACTCATAATATTCAGCAGCTTACCAACCAATGAAAAAACAGAAATACCACATCATACTTATAACACGACCGTATCTAGTGTTACAGGCACGTGCACGCGCGGTTACGTCTGAAATGACCTTAAAAAGGTCGACATCCGACTCAAACTTTCGGTAAACGGGTTCCGTGTCTAATTTTTCTGACGTTAATATGGATTGAGTTACTTATTTTCATGCCTCTTTGGGATGACTTTGCACAATAACTGGGTAAAAGTTTAGTGGGTGTTACAAGTTTTTTTTGGTATAACATTTCTTTTTCGCGGCTTTTAGTGACGTTTTGATTAGTGGACGGGACGGTTAGTTTTCTGATAGACTTGACATCTTAAGCTACTTAGTTTATTCAGTTTTTTTTTTTTTTTGGATTAGCAGCGGCATTGTATTTATATGTTTCTTTTTAGTAGGTATGTATTCCGTGAGTGTATCCGTGGCATCACAGGCCCTATCAGAACACCAGCGCTGTGGTATTTATCTGTTTATCAAAATATATCGCAGCATATACGGAGATAGGGACCTTTTTTGGCCTCGCACAGTTTAAATTAATATTAAGCTTTTAATTAGGTTTTTTTTTGTTGTTGTTTGTTTTGTGCGAGTCCTAAATAAACATTTTTCTTTCTTTTCTTTCCTTCGGCATTTATTGACGTCGTATTAGTATAAATCTACTAAGCCGAAGAAAACGAGTAACCATAAAATAAACACAGCTCGGTAACTGCCGAAGAAAACACTTGAATAAAGCATAAATTCTACAGCCTCCATTTAATGCGACAGTACAATTGTCTCAAAGAATTGACATCATTCCACTCCGTATAACTCCAACTGACATTGAACAAGGTCATTCGTTTTATCTGACACACGGTACCCTAAAAAGTTGACGGGTCGAGACAATGCTGTCGCGATGGAAGATACGACACGAATTTTATAGGTCGGTGCGTGGGGTTACGTTAGCCGTGGGTTGGTGACTCCAAATTGTGGCTGTTTTAGGGGTTTGTAGAGAGTGATACAAGTGGTACGGATTTTAGATTGTAAGTTTTATATTGAACGATAAAATATAATGCTGTTTAATATTTTGAAGATAGGAAACCGTTTTGTAAAAGGTAATGTCTGGAATTACTGATCCGAACTAGCTTTTTTTTAGCCAGACTATGATTGATATATACGTAACGTTTAGCAGAAAAGAGGTCATTGTAGTTATCATTATGAACAACTTTTATTATACGATCAAACCCGAATAAGCGAATAAAAATCAACTATTCAGTACATTTTGTCACATACTAATTTGAATGAAAATTGGACATAAAAATATGAGGAAGCTGTTTTTTTTTTCGTGGTTTCGTGGTTTATGTTTTGGTGCATTAGTAAGAGATGTTCGTATTGGTGAGTACAATGACCCTTTTTTCAGGTATTATGTTGATTTTGTTACAGGTTGTATAAGCTAATTTTTATCCAGTGGGATGGGACGCAAATGTCTCGCTGATGGTGGCGCGTGTGTTAGGTTCGGTTACCTACAAAATGGTTGAGCTAAATGGTGCCGATACATGCGTCATGTTCGTGAATGGGCGCCGTCGGTTGAGACTGGTCACCTCTTAACTGCTAGTGACTTGTTTTAATCTTTATAATTTGAATTGTTTTATAGTTTCCTTTTTTTTCTTTGCATTGTCCTCACATATAGAAACACCAAGGATGTAACTAAGGTTATGTAATACAGAACATGGTTTAAAAGAGTGTCCGTGGAGTTTCTTGCACATTCTTTTCCATAGATATCTACGCTTTGGAACGTTCAGATAGCTTCACCTCTGCGACTTGACAATTCAAAAGTACCTGTAAAGGAAATTGATTGAGTCAGGCGTTACTTTGCGGAAATTCATTTTAATTTTGAAAATGAAAATAATATATCTAGTTTTAATTTCCGCGAATATTAGTGGGTTGCGGAAATTAAAACTAGATATATTATTTTCATTTTCAAAATTACCTGTAAAGGGTTTAATTGAAATAAATGTTTGAGTTTGAGTTTGAAGCAAAGCCGAGAAAGAGCTGATAAACTAACAGGTTTCTTTTTATTGTTTTGTCGGTGGCAGCCTGGACTTTCGAAGTTGGCGGTACCTTAGAAAGCACGTTAAGCCACTAATCCAGCGCGTGATCTCTGTCCGAACAAATATCTCGCGTTGGGTCAATGGCTTTACATCCGAATGTATATCAATGCTCTCCTATTGTAATATGATAGTGACTGATCAGAGAAACATAGTTGTGTACTATAATATTTCCTGCGTTCATGTCATCAATCCGTTGATATTTTGTCAGACTGTACGCCATGACACATATTCCTTCCGAGGCCTATGTCTAGCTAAAAATATGAAGGTTCACATTATGTGACCTAAATTATAATAGGAATTCAGTACTCTTAGCCCAGAAAACGTTCATACGTGTTTCAGACGTGCCTTGGATGCCTGCCCAGTCCACAAAAAAAACAGCATACCTAAGTACTTTTTAACGACCTAGCAATTCGGTATTATTTATTTTCTTGGATATCTCCGCAAAAATCGCTTAGGCCTGACGCAAAAGTTACGGGAAATCTCGGGAAGCTGATTTTGTCAGTTTTTTTCTTTGTGGACCCATAAGTTAGAGGTTTTTAGGGGTCTTCAGGTTCGAATGAAAAACGCAACCCTCATCACTCGTGTCTCGTCACTCGTGATCTGACTGTCTGTCCGTCTGTCACAGGTAACTCGTTTTGAATCTAGTGGACCGATCCAATTAAATTTTGGCTCACATTGCACTAGATAAGGAGCAACACAACTCCAAATAATCCAAACTTGAGTAAGTACTAAGTATTCGTTAATAACCTATAAAAATATTCGTTGAAAATTGCATTAAACTTCAAAGACGAATCATCATATGCCCAGACTATATACCTAAATGTAGAAGGCAAAAAAAAAACAAGAAGCGACCATCGCTTAGTTATAAAAATGTTATATTTAATTGTTTGTGTATAGACTTGGGTAGACACTTTTTATTTCACACTAGCAACATCCCGCGGTTTCACCCGCGTATTTCCCGTTCCCGTGGGAATACCGGGATAAAATTATGCCTAAGTTACCAGCTGAAATTTAGCTTTTTATTAATGAAAAAATGGTTAAACTCAGACCAATAGTTTTGGAGCTTATTTGGTACAAACAAACTAATCTTTCCTATTTATAATATTTGATTTAACATTTCTAGTAGGAAAGTAATTAACGAAAATCTGTCTTGATTGGAGTGAAATTATCCTGTTAATTGTTTTCCTTTGGCGCATGACGGCCGAATTTCTTTTAATTATGTATGTTTTGATTGTCTTGACCTTTATAAACGATTTGTCTTCTTCAGTAAGGGGCATTATAAACTATTTATATTAAGAATGATTCCAAATAGCCACCGTATCAATACGACATATTCGCAAATCGTCCTATTATCGAATGGTCCTAAAAACAAGACAATGGGAATAGTACCACAAATATAAGATTTTAAAATTATGCAAGTATGTAGGTGTGCTTAGGTGTGTGTGTGTAGTGTGTGTGTGTTGTGTTGTGTGTGTGTGTGTGTGTGTGTGTGTGTGTGTGTGTGTGTGTTGTGCGTGTGTGTTGTGTTGTGTTGTGTTTGTGTGTGATGTGTGGGTGTGTGTGTGTGAGGGTGTATTGTATGTGTGTGTGTGTTATGTAAGTTATGTATTATTTTTATAGTAAATTCTTTAAGTCCAGAGTGAATAGGTTACTTCTAGGTAAGCGCGCTTCATTTTCGACCACTACATTCATTTTCACCAACCAACTCTGGGCCCGCGTGGTGGATTACGGCCCAGTCCCTCTCCTAGAGAGGAGGCCTGTGTCCTAGCAGTGGGAACGTTAAAAGGCTGATTAAGCATCAGCAGGTAAGGTAGTTGTCAAACGCGTGCATATAAAAAATAAAAAACAAAGTGGGGACGTCATTTAGCTCTCTTCTGCCCGCATCTTTGTTTACGTAGATTTCTTTAGAATTGAGTTCAGAAAAAAAAATATTAGCCTTGGCAGCAGCTCCATCCAGCCATGATGAAAAACCGACAAAAAATTTCTGCATAACTGTTCTTTACCAATAATAATCATCTTCATCTGCCTAGCCATTTCCCAACTTTATTAGGGCCAGCTTCTAGTCAACGTGGATTAAGCGGAATACCAGTATTTTACGTGTAGCGACTGCCTACCATACCTCCACTACCCATTAACGGCAACACGGAACTTCTTAAAAAAAAAAAAAAAAAAAAAAAAAAAAAAAAAAAAAAAAAAATTGATTGAGTCAGGCGTTACTTTGCGGAAATCCATTTTAAATTTGAAAATGAAAACAATATATCTAGTTTTAATTTCCGCGAATATTAGTGGGTTGCAGGTATGCACCTCCCTCCCGCCCGCTATATTATGCACATGCAAGATTACTGGGCAAATGCAAGGATTTTAAGCACATGCAGGAAGGCAATGCAAAACCCAACACCATTACCGACACGTGTTTCGCCTCTCCACGAGGCATCCTCAGGGGACGTGTTGACTCGCTGACCGTTGAGTTGCGACTGAGCATTTAGTACAAGGCACCCCCCTTTTATACACTGCCACCGTTGGTTATTTGTGTACAACTACCCACAAACATTCGCAGTAAAGGGGAAGAAACCAAATTCGTTTGGTCATTCAACAGTGCAAAATTATTATTATTACTATGTTTAAAAATCTCTAATTGTTCTAAAACACACAGCCGGAAACCCTTATCACAAATATGTAGTATATTAAAACTATTGTTGTCGCGCAAAGAATGGCCGGTATCAATTAGATGTTTCGAAACAAACAAAAACAAACCACACAAACAAACCGAACAAATCGAATTTCGCGAAACATCTAATTGATACCGGCCATTCTTTGCGCGACAACAATAGTTTTAATATACTACATATTTGTGATAAGGGTTTCCGGCTGTGTGTTTTAGAACAATTAGAGATTTTTAAACATAGTAATAATAATAATTTTGCACTGTTGAATGACCAAACGAATTTGGTTTCTTCCCCTTTACTGCGAATGTTTGTGGGTAGTTGTACACAAATAACCAACGGTGGCAGTGTATAAAAGGGGGGTGCCTTGTACTAAATGCTCAGTCGCAACTCAACGGTCAGCGAGTCAACACGTCCCCTGAGGATGCCTCGTGGAGAGGCGAAACACGTGTCGGTAATGGTGTTGGGTTTTGCATTGCCTTCCTGCATGTGCTTAAAATCCTTGCATTTGCCCAGTAATCTTGCATGTGCATAATATAGCGGGCGGGAGGGAGGTGCATACCTGCAACCCACTAATATTCGCGGAAATTAAAACTAGATATATTGTTTTCATTTTCAAATTTACGGAACTTCTTGACAACACTAGAGTCAGATTTTCTGGCATCTAACAATCTGTAACGACTGCAGAAGATCTGAAAATGAAAACAATATATCTAGTTTTAAGAAAGAGAAGATCTGCTTGTTTTTATCTAATATAATATGTGCGAAATAAACAGTATTTCTTAATTTTTTCAATGTAGTTAATTTAGATTGGAACATCGAACAATCGCACCAAACATCATAAGTACTACTCGCAACTTCCATTTGTGTCCACAACAATCTTACGGCCTACCTCCCAAAATCCCTTTCCATTACGCTACCCCCGTTCAACATTTCAATGGTCCACGTCATCAATCTCTGACGTCATCACGCTTTAATGTTTTGTGTTCATTTAGGTACGACCCCGCAAGAAGCTGAGTACGACGGAACGGTCAAATGTGCTGAGTTGTGGATTGATTCGAAACTGAAATCGTTCTGGTTTGTATACGGAAGAGGTATAATAATAACAAGGACTACTACTACTACAGGGTTGAATGATTTATTTATTTATTTGTTCACTCTAGGCATACAAATATCCTTGCAAGCTAGAACGATGCGATATTGTAGCATATTTGAAATTCAAAAAGTTCCACTGATTCTAGTATAACAAATTCTATAAGTAGCCTGTTTTTGTAAATTCACCCAAAATTATATAAGATAGTGAATGATAAAAGAGTGTTGATGGTTTTTACGTATTAATCCGTAAAAGATTTGCGACTTTGGTCCGCATGGTTGCTGATAGGCTGGACTCTGGTATCGTATATCATTGCTCCAGTATCGCAGTTGGATTGCTGAAGCAATGATTTTTTTGCTGTGTGTGTTGGTGTAATTGTATCACTAACATAGTTGTAAATTTATTTATTGGTAATAACCAGTGATCGGAAAAAGGTGAGCTGAAATACTCAAAGTTCGTAAAAGAACAGAGGCAAAGTGGAGACGCCTTGCAAGAAAGTATCCGAACATTCTTTAAGTAAAACTATAATTAATACAGAAATTTAACAACTATCGAATTCGTTTCCTGGTTCTGTTTTAAAATAAAACGTGTTAAAAAAAGGAAAATGAATTCAATTAGGTTACTTGTATTAATAACAATAATATTAAATGTACTTAAGTGATGTCTCGAAACTCGGAACAAAAATCCGGAAAAAAATGTAGTTATAAGGAAGTCTCCACTTTTTTTATATCTGTTCTTTGAACTTTATTTATATTAGCTCTATCGCCCGCCTGAGCGAGCCTTCAGATGAGTTCGACTGAGATGAATTTTAAAATACCAGTTGTATGAGAAGAATTTATAATGTAACTGAAAATTCTACATCGTAAAATAAATACTTGTGAAAATATCTTGTAACTGAATTTCATAAGTTTGACACAGGTGTTACGTAAACTTATGAAATTCAGTTACAAGATATTTTCACAAGTATTTATTTTACGATGTAGAATTTTCAGTTACATTATAAATTCTTCTCATACAACTGGTATTTTAAAATTCATCTCAGTCGAACTCATCTGAAGGCTCGCTCAGGCGGGCGATGTAAAAACATCCGGGTGACGTCATCAAACATGATGGGAATAGATAAATAATTTGATTCAGAAAGATTTGCATTAGATAATTTGTTGTTTTTACTAAGGGGCGAATTTAGGGAAATGTTGTTTCAGATTATTTTGAACTGTAAAATAAATGCATGATTAATGTTAATGAAAAACATTAATAAAACTTCTTTATTTCTGTGTCTTTCTAAAACATTTTTTTTTATTGCTTGTTTGACCAGCCAAAAGTGAGACCATATTCTAATTTTTATTTATTTTTGCTCATCCAAGTTCAGGTCACAAAAGTTCATATATATAACAACTTTCAACTGAATCGGTCCAGTGAATTCGGATCAAATTAGCTGTGATAGCTGATAGATGGACAGATGCATACACGAGTGATACTATAATGGCTCCTATAATGTTACGAACGTTATCCTTAAAAATACGCAGCTCAATATTTACTGGGTCTTATGTACCTATTTATTTTCAAAAAAATATGTTAAAGAAAGAACCTGAAACCAAACAAAATCACGGATAATTTAAATTGAGACATTTAATGGAAAACACAATTAACATCAATATCACAGTTATTTTTACGACAATTTCAAACGACACAAAAGAAATAAATCAAGTAAAGCGAAACTGGGTTAAAAAGTGAAAAAAATGGAACAATAAAATTAAACAGCGTTGTGGAGCAAAAAATATTTGAATTCAAGTCAAATATTTTTGAACAATAAAAGTGTTCGCTACAAATCAAACGATGTGGTTCAAAGCTAGCCTTTGTAGTTAAACCATTGTAAAATAACTGATTTACTTTTTAATCACTGGTGGACCAACAGACGTTACGATTTAATGTGAGAGTTTTGTTTTTTAACAGGAATTCGTTTTTAAAATTACTTCCATAGTGGCAAGCAATTAAAAAAAATAATGATAACAAAATCGAGGGATAATGTTTGGTGCTGCAGCTACATATCTATCAGTTCCATCCAAAATTTAATTACACCAATGTATAGCTAAAACACCAAAGAATTCTACGCGTATTACAGTACGCTAAGTTAAGACTGTAATACATCGCCTGCTGAGAAAGCGGCATTTCGAGGTAATTTTGTTGCATTTCGAGATTTCTATTTAGTATGACTTTTGACTCGGAATAGCTATACCGTTTGTTTAGATTCAATCGTCAGCTCTTGTCAAACTCTATCGATTGTACAGTATATGGGCGTAAAAAAATGAATGCGGCCAAGCGGATCAGCGAAGAAAAGAAAATAGAGTAAACGATGAACTAAAAGAAGTCGTGTATAACCTTCTTATTTAGTTGCGTACTAACGTGAAATATGTAGGTATCTACTAAGTTTAAAATTGACCACCCCAATGATGCAAAGTTGCTCTATTTGACAACTTTCTATGGCACGAACTTGTAGTTTACTTGTACAGTGTGGAGCCAAAAAAAAAACAACTTAAAAAATGGAACATAAAACCGGAAAGCGTGGTAGTGCCGTCCGAGGGAACTTTCCGGTTTTGCTGAACAAATTAACGCGCGATAATAACTTTCTATTAGAGTGACGCCTGAAACCATTCTCGTAAACATTTCAACTGTCGCATCACGAACTTTTTTCAAACCAGCACAGTCCGTCACAAAAAACAAGCCTCCAAAAAGTACGAGTACTCCAGTATTCGCCTCAATTTTGCCAAATCTCGAAGGCACGGTGTCACTATTATAAACACATCAAAAGTATCTAGGGATCAACATATATTTTTGCAATAACTTTCCTCCTGATTGATATTAATTAAAATTTTCTTTAAGGATTCATCAAATAAAGTGTTTTCGTTTGTCACAGTAACGATAAACCAAGTCACCTTTGCATTAATAAAGAAATTTGCCATTTTCCTAATAAAGGGATTTTTGACATTTGAACCACTAACATTAAAGTTCGAAAAAAAGACTGAAATAACAGTTTTCTTTAAAATTTTATTGGGTAACTTAAACAATTAATAATCCGTGTTTCTACCGCGAACACTAACAACACAAGAACATCGGTTTGGCATACTCAAAATGAGTTCATCCAAATCACGCTGTGGAATGGCCGCCCATGTTCGTTGCAACAACAAAAAAAGGTCTTCTTGCGACTGGATACCCTCCATATTCGGCAGAGCTCTTCGCTTACCTTGGCTGAGCGCCATGGAGGACGGTATCGCTGCACCACACGGAGACAAGACCGATACATTCAAATCTTAACTCGAAGAGCTCCAACAATAACCGCCATGATGTTAGCCGTGAGGCTTCATCACTCTTCAGGGAACTTAATTAGCGACCAAACAGTCAGAAACCGCTTGCATGAAGTGAACCTTCATTCCCGAAGACCGCTACGGGTACCACCTATAGCAATGCACAATCGTAGGATTCGATATCAATGGGCTCTTGAACACAGAAATTGGGCAGAAGAACAATGGCGTTTCGTGTGCTTTTCTGATGAGTCTCGTTTTGGTATGAGACCGGATACAAGACGTATACGACACTGGAGAACCCCTGGACGCCAACAGCGATTAAAATCCTGCCAGGAAGTCCATCCTTATAGTGGTGGAACCATCATAGTATGGGCGGGTATTTGGATCGGCGGAAGAACTGAGTTGATTTGGATCAGAGGCAACCTCAACGCTCAAATTTATGCTGAGACGATTGTATCAGACGTCATCGTTCCTCTACAAGTGCAAATCGGTCCCTTATTTCAGTTAATGCATGATAATGCACGACCGCACACCGCAAGAGTTGTAAGACAGACTCTCGCCGCAGCTAACATCAATGTCCTGCCCTGGCCTGCTCAGTCGCCAGACTTGAACCCGATTGAGCATGCATGGGATATGCTACAGAGAAGAGCTCTGCCGAATATGGAGGGTATCCAGTCGCAAGAAGACCTTTTTTTGTTGTTGCAACGAACATGGGCGGCCATTCCACAGCGTGATTTGGATGAACTCATTTTGAGTATGCCAAACCGATGTTCTTGTGTTGTTAGTGTTCGCGGTAGAAACACGGATTATTAATTGTTTAAGTTACCCAATAAAATTTTAAAGAAAACTGTTATTTCAGTCTTTTTTTCGAACTTTAATGTTAGTGGTTCAAATGTCAAAAATCCCTTTATTAGGAAAATGGCAAATTTCTTTATTAATGCAAAGGTGACTTGGTTTATCGTTACTGTGACAAACGAAAACACTTTATTTGATGAATCCTTAAAGAAAATTTTAATTAATATCAATCAGGAGAAAAGTTATTGCAAAAATATATGTTGATCCCTAGATACTTTTGATGTGTTTATTATCCGCGTTGATTTCCCCTGTCGAGAATCATTAATTACACGGCAACATCTACTGGGAAATATATTTATCACCGATCGCGCTCTTGTAGTGCTATCTGTTTTATTGATACCGCTCAAGACCGACAGTATTTTTTTTCTGTTTAAAACTATTGTTTGTATTATTGTATAAGTTATTTAAAAATAAAACGAGGAATAACGTTTACGCAAGGATGACTGTTGGCGCCGTTGAAAAGAACTTACACTATTCCATAATGATAGTTGTTTTCGTTCTAAAAATGTCATACCAACAAAGGCATTACAATCACATTCCAGACCCAAAATATCTACGATTATTCACTAACACAACAGTACCTAAACATCTGCTTTCGCAATATATTCGGATGTGTTTGGAACTCAAACATCCTGATCCTTAACTTTATCAACACACAGATGCTCACTGCTCACTGCTCAATTAATTGCCACGCTTATCTAAATAGGTTACGTATCGCCCCCGAAATAGTGGCAACTCAAAAAGGTCTCAATTTGAGTTAGCAATGAGATCGCATTATTGAGTGATTTTTTCTGAGACAAGTTCGCCGCACCTTCGGTAATGTGTGGTAATGTGTAGACAATCAGCAATTTATTAGTCTGGTTCAAATACCAATTCTGCCCCCACACCCGACACACTGTTACTTCAACACCAGAAAAGGTGTGCAATATCTGTATTTACATATTGTATATACATACATATAATAGGCCAGCGGGCGTACCATGAGGTCTTAAAACGTGAGTCTTCCGAGCGAGAAAAAGGGATGGAGCTATATAGGGTATATAACTCTATCCCTCTTTCTCGCTCCGAAGACTCACGCTTTAACACCTCATGGTACGCCCGCAGGAAGTTAAGCGGAGACCCGGTGAAACGATTCAACTGTCTTGAATAAAGGGTATGTCCTATGTGATCGACTACCATCAATATATTGACGAATATAATGCCCTACTTCATTTCGAATTCCTAGTTAATGCTTTAGAATGTTTAGACCCAGTGAGTACCTTAATAGCAGCGTCATTGACGTATATTAGAACCTCAAAAAACTTGCAATCCCGCCTGTGGTTGAACCACAGGCGGGATTGCAAGTTTTTTGAGGAGCACAGCATTTCCGTAGGCTGCCAGACGGTTTACAAAACGATGATGAACTTTGAAATTGAAAACAATATATCTAGTTTTAATTTCCGCGCATTTGCCTTGTAATCTTGCATGTGCATAATATAGCGGGCGGGAGGGAGGTGCATACCTGCAACCCACTAATATTCGCGGAAATTAAAACTAGATATATTGTTTTCAATTTCAAATTAAAATGGATTTCCGCAAAGTAACGCCTGACTCAATCAATTTTTTTTTTTTGATGATGAACTTATTTAAATGATATTTATTTTGTAAGAAAGTTAATCATAACACTTTTCACGTCCAATATTTCTGGTCATTTTAAGCCAGATGAGGCCGGTGTTTCCTAGCCGACTACCCTGAGAAGAAACATGGAAACATACTCAGAGGTCCAAGTCTCTTTTACAGTCCAGACAATCCGCATTGGTCATATCATATGTTATGTAAAAATACTCCGTTTGAATATATATTTTTACATTCTTTTACTTATCTTTTTGTGTTAGTTTATTTTGTATATGTAACAGAAATAGATTTAGTTGATCAACTTACCTAATTTCATACGAAAACTAAAATACGTTTCGTTAAATTATGTTATGTGTTTGTTCACTTAAATTGTATTCTCGCAAACAAATTTCAAACGCGTTACTACTAGATCTCATTCTAAGCATTTTTGAAAAAAAAAAAAGTCGAAATAAAGAAAAATATTTATTTAGGACTCGAAAAAGAAAAAATGAAAGAAGAATTTAAAATAGTTAATAAAAGCTAACAATATCAGTTTTAAATTGTGCGAGGCCAAAGAGGTCCCTATTTCAGCATAACTATGCTGCGATATTTAAATAAAAGGCAAAATTGAAAATTTTGAAAAAAACCCGCGCCGGTAAAAACAATTGAAAAATATTTAAATAATTAATAAAAACCCCCGACTTACAGAATTAATGTAATATATCCGTCAGGGCTGCTATTAAATGAGCTAGTTCTGCAGATAGTGATGGCAGCCCCCAACGGATATATTACATTACACTTTAAAAAAAATTGCCTTTTATTGGCTTACTTAGCAAAAGATGATACAGAAAATAACGAGTAAAGTCGCTTCAATTATCACACAAACGCAATTTCGAAACTGTTACACCCATCTCAAACAGGCAGACCCTAAACTTTATCCCGGACAAGTTCTAATCTAAATACGTAACCATACTACACTTTTAACATGCTTCATTTTGACTGGATAGTAATTTTATGTGCTCTTTCTAGATACATAATTATGTTATAAACAGTAATTGTATGAAAACAAATAATAATAAAAAATAAAAAACACGAATGCCATGTCAAAAAGTGAACTAAGAACTTGAAAACAAGATAGACAGTAATAGGTAATCCATCCAATGACTTCTCTCGCTCTGGGCGGAGCGGAAGGGAGTGTCAGACTCTTACTGACTAAAACCCACCCGTGATCCTTCTAGTGCCCTTTGCGTTCCAGGGCCGCGATGAATCTTTCGAACAAATTCCGCAACCCTAGCAGGCACTGATCCTATGGGGCCCCGTCTTCTTTGCTGACAGCTCTCTGAGGCACGCGTGGAGCACGACGTGCCATCAACCTGGGCCTGGTTGCTATCGGACGGCGAGCCACCCATAGCTGGCCGTCCGCAGGCCCGCGCCTACGGTGGCCGGGAATCGCCCTGTTTCTCGACGCCCAAGGCGTCTTCTTGTGTTGCGGCGGCTGAGGCGTGACGTTTCCCTCTCTCGAACGCGTTTTGCCTCCTCCTTCGCTAGCATTACTGCTTCGCAAAAGGAGGTGACCGCTTTCCCATGTCTCCTCGCTACGGACCATGGATTGAACAGGGCCAGAAGCGAGAGGTCGCCGCCGCCGATCACCTCGACGAGGACACGGCGTTGCTCCGCCCAAGCAGGGCAGACCTCCACCGTATGCTCCACCGTGTCCTCCGGGCAATCTAAACAGTGTTGATACCCGGGCTTGTCCTTCTTCACACTCTCTCACCTTTACATGCTTCAAAAAACTTTTGGTTATCTTCGTTTTTTTTTTGTTTTTCTTCATTTTATTATAATACATTTTTATTAAAGAATACTATTTAGTTTTGCTAGTGTCCTTTAATGATAGAAATTAAAGAAGTTTTACGTCAAAAGTTTTTTTTTTCTTTTTTAATATAAAAACGATGAAATCCCAGTCTGTTAAGATACCAAAATGTTATCAAGTTACGCAGTACAGTGCTGTACCCATCTCAAACCAACAGACCGACAGACCCTAAAGTTTATCTAGAGAGTCAGTCAGTACGTGCTTGTTTTAATCTATATCACTTCGAACCGAACAGATTTAGTTTTAGAAATTTTCATTTAACAGTGAATTTATTTGTGTGTAGCCGTGGAATTTAAAGTAAAACTTTAGATTCCACGGCTTGTTGATATATTGCAACTGACGCAACTACGCACATTGACATACGGCATAAAAAACATTATATATGAGGGAGCACTACTGTACAACAACCTGCCAAACGACATTAAAGAATATAATAAATTAAGCATTTTTAAAAATAAATTAAAATCACATATTATATGTACCTACTGTACCTATGACAGTTATAGATATTATTCTAAACTATTTAAATAAATAAATTTAATTTTAAGCGAACTCTGTTTTTCTTACAGGAAATAAAGCTCTTTAAACCTATAAATATGATAAACTTATAAATATATAATACACGGGTTGAACATCGAGGTTGAGCCTTGTTTAGCGAGGTCAGTCCTTGGATAGGTGACCATTCACTGCATAATAAAGATTCCCGTGATGTTCTCAACTAATTTTTGACAGTCGGTCAAAGATCAAGTGCTACCAAGGGGTATCGAATTGCCCAGTTACTGGGTGTTCGATCCATGTAAAATACTGGTATTCAGATTGCTGAATGCTAGTATTTTACATGAATCGAAATTCATTCATATCTAACTGGAAATTGATCCAGCTGGAAGCTGATACCAGTTGTGAAAAGATTATTCGGAATGAAAAGTCCTTTTTTTTAAACGTTGTCACACACTATTGCTCCTCTATCGTGGGTGCGTTCACACACATACAAACTCACATACACAACAGTCATTACCAGAACAACTGCCTGTAGATCATGCTAATGTTTTGTTCCGTTTGAAATTCGAACCGTCATCACAAAACGCAGCACCCAATCTCACCCGCTGCGCCAACCGTGCAAGTAGTCACGAGGTTAAAAAAGGAGACTATTTTATTTATTACAATTTAGTGTTGTGTGTTTACTTAGGACAAGTAAGTGTTTTCTACGCATCGCATAAATGTATAGTAAAATAAATATTGTAAAATTGTTGTATCTCAATGTTGTTGATGTGTACGGGTACAATATGGCGGTCTTATCGCTGACAGCGATGTCTACCACACAATCTTTATATGTACGTTTATACGTAGGGAAAAAACTTATCTGGTTTTATTTAGTAGGTGGTTACTTTTTCAAGACTAAAACGTAATGTAATTTTAACCGACTTCAGAAAAAGCGAACGTTCTCATTTCAACTATATGTTTTCTTTTGTGTGTTACCTCATAACTTTTTACTGGGTGTACCGATTTTGATGAGTCTTTTTATCTATACTTATAAATCTGTAGAGAGGTCAATTCTGTACAAGGAATATATTTTCAAAATAACTATCAGGGGGTGATTAGTGATCGATACTGGTGCCAAAAATGCAATCAGTAAATTTTTTGTCTGTCTGTCTGTATGTTCTTTATAGAAACAAAAACTACTCGACCGATTTTAACGAAACTTGGTGCAATTATTCTTCATACTCCTGGCCAGGTTATAGTATACTTTTCATCACGCTACAATCAATAGGAGCAGAGCAGTGAAGGAAAATGTTGGGAAAACGGGAGAAGTTACTCCATTTTTTAAGCTTCCGACGCGTGTGTAGCCTTAATGGTTAAAGTTACATAGAAATCATGTATTACGGAAATGTTCTACATAAAATTATCTAAAAAATATCCCGAAACAGCATATGTCTATCTTTTGTCAATTTTAAACCGATCGGGCTCAGAGTTTCAAAATCGGGGGTAAAGTAACTATTCCACGCGGACGAAGTCGCTGGCAGAAGCTAGTATTCGAATATAAGTATATTAAGTCTCATTTAATTGAGTGAGATCTGACGACTAGTATTAGAGTTATCCCTAATAATGCGTATTTAATTGGCTTCGACTACATAGAAGATGTTCTCTTATCCATTGTCACTTATCGATGTAAAATAAAAACTGTATACGATGGTTTGAAAGAGCATCGAAGTATTTATTTAGTATTTCGTTGTAGCACGCTTGTCTAGAAGAAACTTATTCACTCTCGACTTATAACCACAGTTATAGTGTTGTCACGGAACAGACAATCTGGAAGAGAATTGCACTCCTTAGGTGTACGCACAATGAAAGTATTCCCTAAAGATATAAATGTGATGCCCCACCCACTGTTTTATTGCATAAAAATCGTAGGTAAAACCATAATGGTCTGGTATTATAGATAACAACCCATCTCAAACAGACATTAATTTTATCTTCGAATATGTTCAGTGCGTGCGTGTCCTAATCTGAATACGCTACACATCGCTCAAGGATATAAAGCGGGGTACACACGCGAACGGCGTTGTCCCAAAGTTTTTCGGAGTTTTATCTTGTTCGTAAGTTTGTCCTATTTGCACGGACGTGACGATGTCGCTCTGAAATATAGTCGGGTGTTAAAAATGTGTGGTGTATTTTAGTTAAGCTGTAAAGGTTTTTAGTTTTGTCATTTGCTGAGTTATTAAATGAATAATGATTTATACAATACTTATTGCACGGAATTTCTGCGATTGTAAATTATTGCGCCATTTTAGATTTTTGACAATTGCTCACTGAGATTGTATTTATCTTAAACTAGCATCGACCCGCGGTTTCACCCGCGTAGTTCCCGTTTCCGTGAAAATATGGGGATATAATATAGCCTATGTTCACAGGAGATAGTGTAGCTTCCCAACAGTGAAAGAATTTTTCAAATCGGTCAAGAACTTTCGAAGCGTATTCAATGCAAACAAACAAAAAATCAATCAAATCTTTCCTATTTATAATATTAGTGTTAATTGAGCGTAATCGATGTACATAACTGAAAGATAATCATGCCATAAGTAATTGAACATCTCTTGAGTCTAGCTGATAAGCATAGATAACATAGAAATAGGAATTATCCAAAAACTACATTTTGTTTGACGTTATTTTTTTTTAAATTGGAAATTACTTCCAAAACAGCGGGCCGGTCGAATTATCTCCTGTAACTATCGCTTTTATGGTTTTGTGATATCAATAACTTAACCAAAATAATTCCATACAAGCTGTTTATCCATTCCAAACAAACATCAAGTAAGGCTGCAATACTATCAGGGGTGTGAAACGGTCGAAGACCGTGACCCTATAGGGTCAGTGCCTGCTAGGGTTGCGGAATTTATTTTTGTTCGAAAGAGTCACCGCGGTCCTGGAACGCAAAAGGCACAAGAAGGATCACGGGTGCGTTTTAGTCAGTAAGAGTCTGACACTCCGTTCCGCTCCGCCCAGAGCGGGAGAAGTCATTTGATGATTTCTCATCCAAAAAATAAACAAATAAATAAAGGGGTGTGACGGTACATGAAAATAAATGATAAATTAAAACAACCTACTAAGACTTATAAGCCTACGTGACGTTTGTTACGGGTGAATGTACACGAGCCTTATCCATAGCTATAATCTTTTAAATATTAGCTTCAAAATGAATAGTCTTGCTTGGCTCAGGCACAAATATAAACCTAATCCTACTATTTTATATATTTTTAAAAGTATTTTTAAATTGAAATATTTGAAAATGTATGAATATGATTTTAAAATAAAGATACGACATAATGATAATAATTTTCAGTTGAGAAGTTATCGAGAGTTTACAAACTCTCAAGATATTTTATAATCATAGTTTTCTGTTTTCCAGTGGCATTCATAAAAACATCAATCACTTAGATATCTTCTAATATGACAATAAAGTTACAAGTCCCCAGAGATTTCATAGCCGCCCATTCCTCTTAACCCAAAACTGACACTTTTCACCACAATGATAAAGAATAACCGCTATTCAGTACGTTATAACGTTATAACTGCAAATACAGCCGCGATAGTTTCATAACGTTGTCACATGTGAGGTAACCAGAATTTATGACGTAAGCCAGGTAACGTAAGGAAGATAAACTGTGTTTTATAGCCACTGTGATTAAAGGTGGCTTTGTAGGAGTATTATAGTTAAGTTATAGGGTCGGGGGATAAATATCGGGTACTGATTTAATACCAATGTACCAATTCTACTCATTTTAAGCAACCTTCGTATTATGTGTAATATATGTTAGTTTCGATGAAAAAAAAAATGGAATGGTTCTCTGCAAATTATACTTCAATATACGAAATAAATCATCAGAAACACACATAACAGAGAATCGAACAATATGTAACTTTTTAACAAACGTATTATGTATTTAAACATCAAGACAGATGTAGTAAATTCTTGTATGTCTGCAAAATTGCATTGATATGACAAAAATAAAATAGGCTATCCAATACTAAAATAAATTCTGGTTCAAATTATTAGTTCCTGAGCTTAGCGCGTTCAAAAATATAAACAAACTCTTCAGCTTTATAATCCTAACTTATATAATATGTTATTATAAATACGAATGTCAATTTGCTTGTTTGTTTGTAACGCTTTCACACCTAAACCACTGAACCGATTTAAAATATTCTGTCAGCAATGGGAAGCTATATAGCTTCCCATTGGTGACAGAATATTTTAAATCGGTTGTTATCAGCGAGTAACACAGGCTATATATTATCTCCGTCTTTCCTCGGGAACGGGAGGGAACTACACGGGAACTGCTGGTATAAGTACAGATGCGAAAGTAATTGTCTATAAATCAGTTTGGTTACCTTTTCACGCCATGTCTAAACGAATTCATATATAACTTGACACACGGATAGATTATGACCTGGATTTCGATAGTAAGTTCTTCCTGCAGGGTTTAAACCTTACCTGCGGACGACGAGCGCTTGGTAGCTCATAATTCGATAGCAACCAGGCCGTTGTGACCAGCGACGCATTGTGTCAGCATAGTATTTGAGCCCTAATAGGGCCAGTGCCTGCCAGGGTTGCGGAATTTGTTCGAAAGAGTCACCGCGGCCCTGGAACGCAAAGGGCACTAGAAGGATCACGGTTGGGTTTTAGTCAGTAAGAGTCTGACACTCCCTTCCGCTCCGCCCAGAGCGGGAGAAATCATTTGATGTTTTCACATCCAAATAAAAAAGCGTAAGTTCTTTTGGGATGATAAAACACTTTCCATACGAGCAAAGCCACAATTCTTAAGTAGTAGTAATTTATTTAACCTTTGCTATTTTATCACTTCAAATACAATAGTCCCGCCAGTAAATCAAATCTCATTTGAAGATACATCAAAGTCAAGACTGCTTTGTTTCATTCCGTTCATTTTATTGTTTCACTAACTACTTATTACTAGTAGTACAACACAATCAACTTGAATAATCACTTGTTTTACCGTCACTACATATAAAAAAACAAAGTCTGTCTGTACGTGAAAAACTCAAAAGCTACTGAACAGTTTTTCTTATGATTTTGTTCAATGGTCGAAGTTATTTATGAAGATTTTGGTTATGGTTATTTTAAATTGTCTAAAAAATTTGAATATCGAAAAATATCATACCGACAGGATGTGTTTTATTTTCAAATTACACACATAAAATAGAGCTAACAAATAAACTAAACAAACTTAAATATAGAATAGAATAGAATATAATAGAAAACATTTATTCGACACGGACGCAACACAACAGCAACAAAATACAAAGTAAAAAAAAAATAACAATAAAAAAACATAACAATGATAAAGATTAAAATTGTGCTGAGCGTGCCCATACCGAAAGGGTTACCATCTCAGTATTTGCTGGGCATATACAATATGTATATAGCAACAAAACATTCATCCTCAACGCTGTTAGCTGGTAATGTGCCCAAGAGACTGGCGGCATTGCCACGTTGAATGTCAATGCTGAGCCTCCGGCCAAAGTAAAAGCCAGCTCTTGGGTCACGGAAAATGTCAACCAACCGTTTCGATATTTCTTTGAAAAGGCTGTGAGCACAAGGGCTTCCCCGAAGCTTTCAAGCTTAAACGGCTCGAAAATATAGTTATCAGGATCTGGTTCAATGTGTGACAGAATAAATGTAATACATACTTCAAAAGGAATTATCGTTCCCTTTCATATTATGTCGAGTTATGCGCACATAAATGTACGGGGAATTTGATTTTTGTTTCGCGATTTCGAGTTTGGTCCCACAGCAAAAATTATTCATAATGATGAGTACATTGACCTCTTTTCAGGTATTGCGTTAATTATGTTACGTGAGCAGAAGTGGCCAAGTGGTAGCTGCCCCGACTTACGAATTGTAGGTCGCGGGTTCTAACCCAGAATTTCATCACCACTGCTCTCAAAACGGTCAAGGAAAACATCGTGAGGAAACCGGCATGTCCTAGAACCAAAAACTCGAAGACATGTGACATTCACCAACCCGCACTGGATTACGGCCCATTCCCTCTCCTAGAGAGGAGGCCTGGTGTCCCAGCAGTGGGAACATTAACAGGCTGAATATACTTATGCTATATTACACGTTGTATATGCTCTGATACCCGTACGAAGCCGGGGCTAAGTCCTAGTTTTAAATAACTGGTACTGGAATCTACAGTTCCATGACCGCAGTTTCGTGTTTCAGCGGTCGCTCGACTATCGTCTGATAGAAAGCACTTTAAGCGCGGTACGTAAAACAATTGAAGTCCTATTTTGTTTCATTAGTTTTATGACGAAGCATTGTTTTGTAAATAGTCCTTTGAAGCAGCTTAGTTTGTGTGACTTGCAAACTATTGTGATACCAGTAACAATGTAGCAACAATTCTGAAGCCTGTAAGCCAATCAACGATGTTCTGCAATGATTTGAAACGTCACTCAGCGTGTTTATTTCTTAAGTTGGACATGACATACTGTGGTTTAAGAAAGAAATAAAGTAAAAATGTGTTTATTTGGGAATTGCACAAGACAAACATTAAAAGTAACAGTTATAAAAATTTGTTTTAGTGCGAGTATAAAAGTGGCGCCACTTACAGAAAAGTTGAAAGGGAACCGTTTGTCTTGGTATGGTCATGTGAAAAGGAGGGATGAAAAACATGTAACTAAAAGGGTTATGAATATAAATGTGGATGGATGGAAAGAGAGAGGTAGGCCAAAGAAAAGATGGATGGATAGTGTGAGGAGTGATATGAAAGAAAAGAGAGTTAGTGATAGCGTGACGGCTTACAGGACATCATCATCATCTGCCTAGCCTTTTCCCAACTACATTGGGGTCGGCTCCCAGTCAAACCGGATTCAGCTGAATACCAGTATTTTACGTGGAGCGGCCGCCAACCAAACCTCTACAAACTATTAACTGGAAAACACGGTACTTCTTGGCAAGACTGGAGTCAGATTTTCTGGCTTCTGACAATCCAAACAACTGCCAAAGATCCACAAATGACCGCCAGGACCAAGGGCTTAACGTGCTTTCCGAGGCACAGAGGAAACTCGCAATGATAAGATGGTCACCCATCCACAGACCAACCTTGGAAAGCGTTGCTTAACTTTGAAGATCGACCCGTGCGGCTGTTAGTCATTAGCCACGAGCTCAGGACAGAATGGAAGAAAAAAACGTCGACCCCAAGTAACATGGGATAAGGGCAGGAAGATGATGAGCAGACTTGCCAGAATCGAATTCCTCGATCGCCACTTCGCAACACGTATCCATTACACCGGTAACATCCCCGCTTGGCACGTTCCCTTTACGACAGTCGTAAATCATATAGTTTCAAACTATTTCTGCGTTTATTGACGCAAAAAACCTAACGTTATGCCATCTGAAGATTTGGGAATGCGGCCGTAAAACGGTTTAGGCCAAGTATTGAAAATTATAGGCATATTGGCTGAGTTATTTTTAGTATTACGACACTGTTTATTTCGACATGATTTATATTTTATCGTCACTAGTTATTTCTTATGTGAACATGACAAAATGTGTCTTTATAGATACTTAAACTTACCATAGTAGGCGTCAGATATAAATTGCAATACTTTGGCCTTCATAGGTACTCGTAAAATAAATTCTAAACCGATTTTTTAGTATAAATAAAGGAAAAGGATCACGATAGATGTCGATCCAATATAGCTTTATGCCTTATTTTCGGTTTTGAAATTAAAATATTTCAGTATATGTAATGGTTAATAACTCCTATTGTATAAAGTTCAGTACCGTAACACTTTATCGAATGTTGTATTTTAATACACATTAAATAATGCACTCTACTAAAGCAGAGGTTACACACGTATCCTGGCTGGGTTTTAACATACGTAGGCGGTCACACGCAGTTTTTTTTAAACGTGTCATTCAAAACATGAGAAAAGAACAAGAATTTAGTATTCTCAAACCGTTTTAATTGATACCCATATCATGTGTTGCATAATTAATTGGTCCATCACCTTTGTGAGTTCACCTATTCATATATTGAATTCAGCATTATGACAATCAGCTAACTGTGCATTCTCATGCAATCCAAACGTGTTTGCAAAATGCAACTACGTATTTCAGGTTAATCAGTTAGGGATAACAGTTTTCAAATTTAGTTGGAAGATTTGAACCATATTAACTGACTAACGAGACAAGTTACAAAAGATAATCGTTTTGGAAATAATTAAGAAACCATTAGGTGGCGTTTGAGTCAAGCATTTTTAAGACTGTTTGAAGAGTCGCCGCGCGCCGCGGTCCTGGACCGCAAAGGGCATTGGGAACAAGGATGGGTTTTAGTTAGTTATTCAGTAAGTCGGGATTCCAGAATATAAGATGAAACATTTTTGAAACGTCATATTGAAACTGACAAGCTGCTAAACGCCGAGAAATTACAAAAATACTTTTTACTAGGCTAGGATGTTTCAGTCCTGCCTCCATGTGAGTTCGTAATCAGTGAATTAAAAAAGTAAAATACAGTATGACTGTATGATATTTATCATCATCTGTTTAATTAAATTAAACATACCAACATCATGTCGTGAACATTACGTAAGTAGCAAAACGAAAACAGGATTCGCAGAATTTAAAATTATTTTATTTTAATTTACATTTTTCTGTGCGATTTACGAATGCTTAATTGTTACTAGGCTGTCCTGCTTACACCCGAATTCGTAATTAATAAATTGAAATACAGTATGACTGTATGATTTTTATCATCATCTGTTTAATTAAATTAAACATACCAACATGATGTCGTGAACATTACGTTACTACCAAAACAGGATTCAAAGAATTTAATTATTTTATTACACTTATTTTATTTTCATTTACCATTATACCATTTATTAAGAGTATTCTATTCTATTCTATTCTATACACAAACATTTATCTGTGTGGTTTACGAATGCTACAAGAAGCGGCGCTGTAATACATACATGTTATTAAAAAGTTAATTTAAAACTTACCTTTAAAGAAAATATGGAATTTCTTTTAATTTTTGCTGTAATACAAGTCTCGCATTCCTTTGAGTTGTAATTGCTACGGTCTTGTTAACCGACTTCTAAAAAAGGAGGAGGTTCTCAATTCGGATGTTTGTATGTTTTTTTTTTTTTTTTTTTTTTTTTTTTTTTATTGTTTGTTCGCGCATAACTCCGTCGCTTGTCAACCGATTTGAAAAATTCTTTTTTTGTTGGAAAGGGTATACTTCCCAAATGGTCCCATGACCTCGTTTATCGAAATCAACCAAGCGGTTTTCGAAAAATCAACAAAAATCTAAAAAAAATATGTACATTTTCTACATTGATGACCTCTTTGTTTACTCTGCGAAGGAGCAGTACGTTTTTTTACACCAATGTGATTGGTTCGTTTAAGTGGGGGAGGGGAGGGGGTGTAGGTACCACTAAAAAGTGAAAAATAAAAAAACTTTTTACAAAAAATAAAACCGACTTCTAAACAAAAAAACCAAAAAGTATAAAATAACTTTAATTTCGGAAGTCGGTGTGTTCAACAACAAAAAAGCAACCAAAAACACCGAGTTCCGAAATTAAAGTTATTTTATACTTTTTGGTTTTTTTGTTTAGAAGTCGGTTTTATTTTTTGTAAAAAGTTTTTTTATTTATATTTAATTATGGAAGATTATGTGCATGGAAAAATGATATTTTTTACCAATTGTGGTAGGTATAAAAGAGGCTGAACATAACACACAGACAGGCAGAGAATAAAATAGATTACTTAGAGTTAAGATAAGAAATTATGTTTTTGGTATTCAAAACATTTATTTTATGTTTAAAGTTTTCATCACATAGCAACAGCATGTAGTGGTTATTTCGTACAAGATAAACATATATTTAGCCATAAATATACATAGTTGTCATATTGTGCATGGTAACGTACGAGTAAGTTATGGCTGGATGATAGTTAAAATAAAAAAAAAATACTTTAAAAGCTTCAAAAACAATTTATTAACTGGGTATCGATCAAACATATATTCTAAAGTTCATCTCACTAATAGGTACCTACAAATCTGGCAAGAAGTTATAGCTGGATGATAGTTAAAAAAAAAACTTTAAAAGCTTCAAAAACAATCTATTAACTGGGTATCGATCAAACATATATTCCAAAGTTCATCTCACTAATAGGTACCTACATAGGCGCTACGCAACTGAAATGTAACGTCAAATAAAAAATACTTTTATACATTCAGATTGTTATCCACAAATCAAAGCTAATTAAGAAAAATATGCTGAATTTAATTTCGTTTCACATTGATTTCTCTTTGACCCTTGAAAATATTAATAACATCGGTTATTAGTCATCCAATTTTAAAAACTTTTATGAAAAATTTAACTTGTTATAAAATCGTCCTTTACTGTTAAATATACTTGAAGGCGATTTATTCTACCGATGACATGTGACATTCACCAACCCGCACTGGACCGGCGTGATGGATTACGGTCCATTCCCTCTCCTAGAGAGGAGGCCTGTGTCCCAGCAGTGGGAACATGGTTATGGTATTCTATCGATGAAATTGGAATAGATCAATAAGACTTGAGGAATTGTGCACATAACAGCTTCTGATGTTTCATAAGTTTGTGCCCATGAAAGAAAGATATGAACAAAGACTCGTGGTAGTTGATCTCCGGTCCTGACCAGCTTTTAGTTTTAGTTGATAAGTTATTTTCTTTTAAGTTTGTTTTTCTGTGGGGGTCATTTCTGGTAGAATTTACGAGTTTTCATTTCATTTTATTATTCACTTCATTTTATTTCATTATTCATTTCATTTTAAGTTTGTTTCAAGAAAATAAGAATGAAAAATATTTATTTGGGCATCGCACAAAACAAACAAACCAACAGCCGCGCGAACGAAGTCGCGGTCACAAATAAATTTTAATGATGATCAAAACATTCAGGCACACTGACTGGTTGTAAGGCATATCAACGTACATGCGGATATATGCTTTAGTACCTACCTACATGATTAGGATTGATGGCCGTTTTTAGAGTTCCGTACCTAAACTAGAACCCTTAAGGTTGTTTGCCTGTACGTCTGTCTAGCAATGTCTTTTTGCTCAGGAATGCGTGGAGGTATGAAGCGCGTGGCTGGACACGCACTTGCATAATAAGCATAATCAGCGTTTTAATGTTCCCACTGCTGGGACACCAGGCCTCCTCTCTAGGAGAGGGAATGGGCCGAAATCTATCACGCGGGCCCAGTGCGAGTTGGTGAATGTCACATGTCTTCGATTTTTTGGTTCTAGGACATGCCGGTTTCCTCACGATGTTTTCCTTCACCGTTTCGTAAGTCGGGACCGTTACCACTCGGCCACCACTGCTCTCTTAAATGCAATAAAAGAAGTTGATTTTGTATAAGCTTATATTAGAGATCTTTGTATTTCATATTAACTTCAGCTTGACATTTCAAGGGGACCATCGGATGTACAATCGGTCCAAAGTGATCCTATTAGGCTTCCGTTTTTTTTCTGTTTGAGGTACAGACCCTTAATAAAAAAGTGTACAATTCAACGTCCGATTGAATTTGCCTATAGGGCGTTTTCATGGCCTTATGAGCTTGTAATAAAATCTTCATTTCATGCGAAATACGAATTTATTTAACCTACCAAATGGCGTAGGACCGACAAACGATTCAAAGATAATTGAAAAAGCTGTTTTATTTTGGGTTTTACAATATCGTTCGCCGTTATTTGCCTTGGCATTAAAATATCAAATTTAATTGGTTGGCATCGGTATTTGACATAAAAATAAGTTCAGATAAGTGCGGGGGAATAAATATGAATTGTCATATTATTGGTCTATTTTAAAAGGGAGAATTTTCAGTTACTGAAAAACCACTCCGTAAGCAAAGAACAAGTTTACCATACAGAGCGAATCTTAAAGATTGAGTTTAAGATTTGGCCATAGACCATGCCATCATACGGCCAAATCTGAAACAAGGAGGAACGTCGAAATATGTATACTCAAAGGAACCTCGGGCCTAATTTTGATAAAGGCTAAAATGAGTAATTAGATTTTTTTATATAATTCGAGATATATACAAGACTGCACAAAAAAGGAGTGTTGTTTTCAGGGTTCATATATGTATGTTAGTTTCTTTAGTTCACCATAACTTCTAAACAGTGAAGCCGATATTAATATCGGGTAACACAGGCTAGTGAATATTTAAAAAGTAAAAAGTGGGAGCCATAGTTCATTAATAAAAACGAAATATTTTGTTTTCATGAAAATTAGACTACGTATATATATTGTCATCGTCTAACTAAAGCTTGCTTAGAACATAGCAAAAGGGTATGAAACTAAAAAAAAAAAAATTAACCGCGCCTGCTATGATGACTTCTGACATGGCAAGAGAGTATTTTTTTTTTCATTTCTTGTTTTTAGTTGACTTGCCGTAAAAAATGTGGGAAACCTATAATTGCACTGTATGAACATGTTTATTTCTTATTATTGTTCATTATTGCTGACCTAAAATAAAAATAAAATAGCGTTTAAATAAAATATGAATTTGAAACTCGAAATCTGGCAACAGCAAACCAAACAACGGTTCTTATTATGAATTTGGATACCAAATACACGAAAAACTCGTGGCTTAGAAATAACAGCCGAAAAGGTCGAGATCTGTTCTTCCTATGAAATATACCTACATATTATATGCATATTTATATCTATGAATATACATTTATATTAGAAAAAGTTTCTTGTGTTGGGCCATTACACTACACTGCATAAACTATTTCTGCGTTTTACACAATCCGCAAATTTGAATGGCCCACCACAAGAAACTGTCACTGAAAATTCTTTGACGATAATAAATACATAGACATTAATCATAATACTTTTTAATGCAGACCAAACAAAGAAAAGGAAAGATTAATAAAATTAAAAATATTCTTATCGCATAATATCTAACAGATAACCTCATGATATTGGTGCATAATCGTTCAAAAACTTCTACTCAAGAATGTTTTATGATTAAAGATATTGTTTTCATACGTTAAAACGCAATTTATGCGAATTATATTGTTGTGTTATTTTATACTTATATTGTTATACCGTGCGTCTCACACCTAGCGATTTCCAATGGTCTTCTCTAGGTCATCGATCCACCTCTTGGGAAGCTTTACTTGCGCGCGGTCGCCACTCCAGAACCATCTAACGGGTAGTTACAATAAATAATATACGACCAAAATCACTTTTATTTTAGAAACTATTTTAGCTTTCCAATTTTTAGCTTAATTTATATTTTGAACTAGCTGCTGCCCGCGACTTCGTCCCCGTGGAATCCCCGATTTTAAAACATTCTTTATCGCTGCTCCGCTCCTATTGGCTTAAGCGTGATGATATATAGTCTAAAGCCTTCCTCGATAAATGGTCTATTCAACCCAAAAAGAATTTTTCAATTCGAACCAGTAGTTCCAGAGATTAGCGCGTTCAAACAAACAAACAAACTCTTCAGCTTTATAATATTAGTATAGATTTGATTTTAATCTATTATTTTTAATTTAATTTATTTTTTTATTCATTTACGTTATTTTTTTTTAAATTAAATTTGTATAAATATTAATCCTAGAATGCTATCTTGCTTGTCCCTTTATTATTCTGAGAGTGATGTGTTCTTCTGTAAGTGACGAACTCATTATGCCTAAAATTATTTGTTATTTTTGTTTTTTGTATGTTTTAGTGTGTAAGTCGTTGAAGTACTATATAAATAAATAAATAAAAACGCATCATCATATTGTTCGTTTTTGGGGTTCCGTACCCAAAGGCTAAAACGGACCCTTTATTAATAAGACTCAGCTGTCCGTCCGTCTGTCTCTCTGTCCGTCTAACACTAGGCTGTATATCATGAATCGTGATAGTTAGATAGTTGAAATTTTCACCACCATGTATTTCTGTGGCCGCTATAACAACAAATACTAAAATACAGAATAACACAAACACCTATATTTAAGGGACTCCCATACAACAGACATGATTTTTTTGCCGTTTTAATAGATAATAGTACGGAACCCTTCATGCGCCAGTCCGACTCGCACTTCACCGGTTTTTTATTATTTTATTCTCCATGAAATTGCATGCTCTTTTTCTTTACGCTGGTACACTCACAGACATAGCTATTATTCTCGCGTTAACTTTGAAGTCTCTTTTCGACTGGCTCGTAAAACAAATGTGGATCAAAAATATAAGTGAGATTTTCTTGCAACCCGCTCGTAAGGATTGTTCATTCTTAGTTTAAAGCCATCCATCCCAGACAATGTCAGCTGGCTAGACGTTACAACGAATCGAGTTTCTAGACAGATTGATTATAAATTTCCTTAAAAATATAGGAAAATATTTCGTTGAGCGAGAATTCTTATACATTTAAGGAGCATTCGTATCGCAACGGAAAGATTTTAAAACACCTCCAATTATGTGTTTTGTTTGTTGAAAAGAAATTGCCGGAACGACTGAAAAAGATCTACAAATGACAGTAGGGACCAAGAGTTTAAGGCGGAGCACGCTGTGTCTTCGTCGAGGCAATCGGCGGCAGCTACCTCTCACTCACCCCTGGGGCCTAAGTCTGCTATTTTTATAAATTCGTCATTCCAACACGATCCCATTGTCATTTTGCTAAAAGTTCGTAATCTGCTAAATTCATTATGGTCGATCATTGGTCGGTCAATGGTCATGTAATACTTTTTGATAACCGAGCTATTAAAAGCAATGACTGCATAATGACTGCACAATGACGTTCTAATGGTAGGTGACTGATCAAAGGAACTGTCAAAATTTTAGCAGACTACCGCATACGTCTGTCATTCATTTGTCATTATGTACGAGATTACCATTCTATGCCATTTCTTTCAATGGAGTGTCAGTGGTTGACCACTGGAAAGTCATAGTGACGCTATTTTATTAGTAGATTACCAAACTTGTAAAAATGATCCATTATGAGATCAATGATAGACCATTCTGAGACTATGGTAATAGCAGACTTGAGGCCCTGGTTCAATCCATGGTCCGGAGCGAGGAGGCATGGGAGATGGTCAGCTCCTTCTGCGAAGCAGTATTGCTAGCGAAAAAGGAGGCGTAACACCTGAGGGAGAGGGAAACCTTACGCCCCAGCCGCCGCAAAAAAAGAAGACGCCCCGGCCGTCGGGAATCGCGTCACGATTCCCATCTTCTGTGCTGACAGCTCTTTGAAGCGTGCATGGAACACGACTCGCTGTCGACCCGAGCCTGGTTGCTATCGAACGGTGAGCAAACCATAGCTCGCCATCCACAGGCCCGATCACTAAAAGCCTCAGTAACGAACCTATCTTTTTAACGAACCAGTAGGTTATACACCCCTAGTTTTTAATTAGTACAAAAAAAACAGGGCTCTGTCCGTACCCGTTACTAATCATATTTGTGTAGTCAAAAGCAAAAAAATAAAAACCTAAAATCGTCCACGGAGTTTTTTAATAATTGGTAAATACATAATAGAATCAACATTCATAACAATTGCTACTAGAAAATACTACGCACAGTGTTTTTCCATTTTAATCGTCATTTATCTATACTTATAATAAATCTGTAGAGAGGTCAATTCTGTACAAGGAATATATTTTCAAAATAACTATCAGGGGGTGATTAGTGATCGATACTGGTGCCAAAAATGCAATCAGTAAATTTTTTGTCTGTCTGTCTGTCTTTCTGTCTGTCTGTCTGTCTGTCTGTCTGTATGTTCTTTATAGAAACAAAAACTACTCGACCGATTTTAACGAAACTTGGTGCAATTATTCTTCATACTCCTGGGCAGGTTATAGTATACTTTTCATCACGCTACAATCAATAGGAGCAGAACAGTGAAGGAAAATTTTGGGAAAACGGAAGAAGTCATCAACATAAAATTATCTAAAAAACATCCCGAAACAGCATGTCTATCTTTTGTCAATTTTAAACCGATCGGGCTGAGAGTTTCAAAATCGGGGGTAAAGTAACTATTCCACGCGGACGAAGTCGCTGGCAGAAGCTAGTTCATTCATAAATCAATAGCCTGTACAATGTTTTTGTAAGTTGAGTGGCATTTTAGGATATAAAAAACGCTAATAAATTTGCTGTTTATGAACATAATTGTTTGAGACTTTTCTTAAATAATAACAAGACCTTTTCTAATAAGCCCTTAAAGTATTTGTACTAATTAAAACTAGGGGTGTATTAATACGCTGTTAATATAACCTACTGGTTCATTTTGGAGACAAATTTAAAAAAAAAAGAAATATTGTAGTGACGAATTCTTTAAATAAAAAAAAACAGCTAACCCATTAATATACATAAATAACAGTTACAGAGCTACTTAATTCCTGCGGTTACGCTTGTATGAAACAGATTTTCTCCCGCCCGGCGCCCTCGGGAACCATACATACATTTTTCTTCACAAAATGGTAATCTACGGCCTTATGTAGGTACGTACTCTCAATAGATTTAACATTCAAGATTGTTCACAAATTCCTCTTAATCCTTTCGTAAATGTTATGGCGTATGTTACTCTTTTCATGTTATTTTTGTCTCGTTTTTAACTAGGAAATTGTTATTTCCACCTGTCGTACCTTTTTGGGTTTTCGTTTTTCATTTTTATTTTTAACCGACTAAAAAGAAGGGAGGGTGTTATAAATCTGAATGTTTACGTTTTTTTTTTGTGTATGTTCGGCCATAACTCCGTAATATACCTACTGACGGACTTTCAAAATTCTTTTTCTGTTCGAAAGGAAAGCTTATTCCGAAATAGTCCTATTTATTTTTCGTAAAGATCTGATGAAGAAATTCAGAGATAAACAACTAAATTGATATGGCCGTGTTAGAATTTTATTTGTTTTGGAATCCTGTTATTTTATGATTTGAAATCATCAAATGATTTCTACTCTGGGCGAAGCGGAAGTGGGTTTCTTTTTAACTTATTGTTTCTCACAAGTGTACAAGGCAAATTTGAATCAGAATTGGTTTCTGTAACAGATAACTTTGAAATATTTGAATGTGGAAAAGAAGAATGTACAAAGACGAATTACAAAAAAAAAAAAAAAACATTATCAAGGTCTTCATTTGCAAGTCTAGACAAGCAATTAACTGTAAAAACAACGTTTAACTACTACTAAAGTATCCAGAAATATAGCTATACGTTATAAATGTTATACTTTATAGCACCTGTAAATTGTAGTCGGAATTGAGCAGTCTTGAGCGGTGTTGGCTCGGCGGTTTCAGTTCAGACTTATTTTTTGTGCGTCGTGGGCTCCAACCCGTGTAGGAGTTTCGATCGAGACCTTTCACACTTCACAAAAAACGACATGTGACGCAATGGACTGGAGTGGCAGATTATCCATTTTCCTCTTCCAAAAACATAAGGACTGCAGCCCAGCTTTAAGACCGTCATTTATTAATTATGGATGGTGAAAAGCCTTAATGTGACAAGCGATCTTTTCAAGGTATAAGGCAGTAAGGTAACATATTCAAAAATACTGGTATTTAGATATAGCTTACACTGGAAGGAGATCTTTACTTAGCTAAAAAAAGCTACTATCTACATCAGTTTAAAGAAGAGTGGTTAAACGGGGATTCTACAAGCCAGTAACATAATGTACTGACGATACCTGTGTAATTTGTTCGAAAGAGTCACCGTGGCCCTGGAAGGCAAAGAGATTGATGGGTTTTAGTCAGTAAGAGTCTGACACTCTCTTCCGCTCCGTTCAGAGTGGAAGAAGTCATGATGATTGCCCATCCATATCCAAAAAGGTACTGACTATTTGAGTTAAACTTTTGTCATCCATAAAGCTGAAGAGTTTGTTTGTTTGTTTGCTTGAACGCGCTAATCTCAGGAACTACTGGACCGATTTGAAAAAATATTTCAGTGTTAGATAGTCCATTTATCGAGACAGGAAATATATATATCATCACGCTAAGACCAATAGGAGCGGAGCAGCTATGAACAATGTGACAAACGAAGTTGCGCGGATCAGCTAGTATGATTATAGGGAGAAACAATTTAAAATCCCATTAAAAACTACAAAGTCACTCAAAAGTAAAACGAGGCTATTTACAGAAAATACATACGTATTCTATAATTCCGTCGCGTTTATCACAAACACATATATTTCAGGCAAGTTAAACGCGCGGTGAATACCAGTGATCGTATTAACTGTTAATTAACATATTCAAGTAATTAATGGCTTGGAATTGAGTTTGCAGTTCAGTTCAGCTGAGAGACGTTTGTAGAGAAATGTTGGTTTTAATGCGATTACAAATATAGATATTTGGTAGTACATACTGTTTTTCCTATGAATAAGAGTTGAGCAGAGTTGTGTTGGTAGGTACAGCTGTTGCTGAGCGAGAGAAGTCATTTGATGATTTCCCATCCAGAGAAAAAAGGTACAGTTGTTTTGTACGTGTTAGCACGGTATTTTTATTTTCTATTTATATTTTAAATTAAGAATGACAATAAATGGGATCAATGACCAGTGTTACCATTCTATCACGCATTAAGTATAGTAACTTATAGCCATTTGGCTGTCATTTTAAGTGTCGTATAATTTGGTATGCATAAGCAATTTGCGATTATGGAGACACAGATGTTAAAACAATGTTCCGTCTACTGACCTATTTTGTACAGAACTCCATCATTTTGAGCTATCCAAGAGCTTGTGACTAAATAATAACATCCGCACGGGTCGATCTTCAAGGTTAAGCACCGCTTGTCAAGGTCGGTCTGTGGATGGATGACCGTCTTAACATATCGATATTCTTATGATGATTATGGTATTATTAAACTAGGCGGCCCCGGTTCCGTCACTATGATTATTTTTTAATATTTTCACCCAATAACACTGTTGTCCAACTTTAAATTAAAGATATCTCTTCAAGTCCATAGGTATTGAAACTATTAGAGCAACGAGGTAGCCCTACATAAATATGGCCCTGATAAGGAGTTGATTTTCTTGCCGAAGTCTATTTCCTGATAGCTATAACCTGGAGGTCTTCACGTCAAGAGTGTACCGGTTACTTCTAAGCAAGCGTGCTACATCGTCGACCACATTATCACTTTCCAAGTAGCGAGACTGTGTTCCAACGTGGGACTAACAATATTAATAAACACATCGCACCTTATAAAGGAAAACAAAGCCCCTTCTATTTATTTTAGCCGAGTCACTGTGGCAACGGTTTTGTAGCGCAGGTGATGGCCAAGTAATCTATCCATTCGTATGTGCTTTGACTTATTTATTTCTACGTCCATTTTCCTTTCCACAGAATTCGGTGGAAAAATGGCGAGAAGACTCACGCGTAATGACGTAATGTGTTTGGGGATCACAGATGTGTAGACACTACCTTTGTCTGCTCTTGTAGCACATTTATTTGTATTTTTCTTTTTGGCTTTTTTCCTCGAATTTTGTATTGCAACTATCTTTTATCTTAGGTAGTACCTATGTAAACCTATACTCCATTCTCAATTAGATTAGATATTGGAACAAAATTGTTTACAGTCCGTTCAACCGATTTTTACTACTATTCCGTAGGCATAAGGATGGCATTAAAAGCAAAAACCTGATTATAATACCAACTGTTTACTGCAGCTACCATATGTCATGCCGCCAACGCAATAGAAGTCAAAATCGGTTGAACGGACTGTAAAAAAGATGTATTTCAATGTCTAATCTTATCGTTAATGGGGTATAACTCAATAAGTACCTACTTTTTTAATCGACTTCCAAAAAAGGAGGAGGTTCTCGAGTCGACTGTATTTTTTTTGTGTATGTGTTACCTCATAACTTTTTACTGGGTGTACTAATATTGATTCTTTTTAGATTCGAAAGCTGGTGCTTGTCATGTGGTCCCATTTAATTGAGTGAGATCTGACTACTAGTATTTGAGTTATCCCTAATAATGCGAGGCTTCGACTATATTGGTGATGTTCTTGTTCCCTCTTATCGATACAAAATGAAAGCATAAAACTGTATACGATGGTTTGGAAGAACATGTTAGTATTTCAAGGTGGTCCCTTTCCAGTTTGGTGAAGATCTGATGAAGGACGGAGATAGGAAACGGAACTCTTCAATAAATGATAGCAAATCTTTCGGGGTTGCTGAAAACGCATGTTTGTTTATTGTTTACACCAGTTTATAACAAGTACGTTGTGGTGGGTATGTTTAGCTGTGGGGTGTCGAAACTAAAAACTGAAAAATAAGAACCTTAAAAAAATACAACCGACCACTAAACAAAAAAAAAACAGAATAATAAATAAATTTATTTTAATTTTGGAATTGGTGTTCAAAAAACAAAGAAACAACCAAAAATACCGACTTCCGAAATTAAAGTTATTTTATACTAGCTGCTGCCCGCGACTTCGTTCCCGTGGAATCCCCGATTTTAAAACATTCTTTATCGCTGCTCCGCTCCTATTGGCTTAAGCGTGATGATATATAGCCTGAAGCCTTCCTCGATAAATGGTGTATTCAACCCAAAAATAATTTTTCAATTCGAACCAGTAGTTCCTGAGATTAGCGCGTTCAAACAAACAAACAAACAAACTCTTCAGCTTTATAATATTAGTATAGATAGGTAGTATAGTAATAAAGAACACGTCACTAATCGTCTGGAGCAAGAATATGACTTGTTGTCATCATATTCTTACCCCAGACGATTATTAAGCTTCCGTCTATCCGTCTGTCAAGGGGCTGTAGTTTACATGAACTGACACGAAGTAGACAGTTTTTATATTCGCAAATTAATGTATGTATATTTCTATAACAGCCATACTAGTATAACAATTAAATTTAGTAAGAAATTGAATACGAGTACATGTAAAAGACGACGACGACGTCTTCTAGGTTAAGCAACTGGTCTGTGGATGGGTGACCGTCTTAAAATAACGAGACTTCTCCGTGCCTCGGAAAGCACGTTAAGCCGTTGGTCCCGGCTGTCATTTGGAGATCTTTGGCAGTCGTTACGGATTGTCAGAAGCCAGAAAATCTGACACCAGTCTTGCCAAGAAGTACCGTGTCCCCCAGTTAATGGGTTGTGGAGGTCTGGTAGGCAGCCGCTTCACGTAAAATACTGGTATTCAGCTGAATCCGGCTTGACTGGGAGCCGACCCCAATGTAGTTGTGAATAGGCTAGGCAGATGATGAATGTATGTATAACCGTATTTCTATAACCGCTATCCTAGTAAAAAATCAAATTTAGTAAGAAATTGAATACGAGTACATGTAAAAGACGTGTTTTTCGGTTCATCGTATGAAAGCTTCATATGTCAGTCCGATTCTAATTTGGCAGGATTTCATTCCACAAATGGAATTTTATCCTTTAATTAAAACATGAACATAATGATATGTAAAGATCACAGAAAATTAGCCAAGCTCATTCCAATCCTGACATAATCTACGCATGTAGGTTAAAAGAACCTTTCAACCTTCTTTAAAAACATTTTGATTAATCACAAAAAGTCATTTTCATGCTCCATTCTAAATTGCCTGCCATGACGCACCTGAAACATTTTTCTTCTATACTTCAGCTCATTTTTATTCCAGTCTACATAGCCCGAAATAATGTCCCTATATTAATATAAACCGACCCTCAATTCAGAACACGCTGTTGAATAATTGAAGGCAATTTTCTGATTAGTACCACAGCGAGTGTTACACTATCCTAAACCGCTGTTGGATCTAATAGCCGCTATCTTCGTAAAGTGCCCGCTTCATTTCAAAGTGAGCAAGTAATGTAGGAGGCACACTGAGATACAAGCGCGAGTCTGTACTACGATTCGAATTTTGGGAAGGGCCAGTACAGAGTTGAAATATTGTTTGAAATATTTATGCTGTTTCAGATGAAAGGGACACTTGTTGTTAGAAGTTAGGAGTTAAATGATGGTTTGTACATATACGTAATTGATGGATCTGAGAAGTGGCCATTTTGTTTTTGGGTTTGACGTGATTTTGGCGTCTGTTTTGTTGATCTGAATTTAACTTTTGCAAATATTTCAGGCGTGAAGTTTGTTGTTATAACTTTAGTGCGTACCGTTATGTTTATTACTGTTTGTGGTTTGGAGTTTTTGTGATGAGTTTATAAAATAGAAAGCAGTCCATTTGAGTTTGGAACTATCCGGATAATTTACATGTAAACTGGACCTATTTGGCGCAGCCGCGGGTCACACAATGTTATTGTTTTAAATGTAAGTTTCCTTTTAATTGTATTCTACATTATGAGTATCTGTATGTGCCATATAAATTTATTTCCTTTCTTTCTTTAGACATTAAATGATATTGATACTGACTGATCCAAAAATACCTCATCCAAGTCAATTTTTTATATCTGACTGTAATAAATTATGGCGAATAAAAAAATCTCTTCTGACAATTTATTCACAACTATAGCTGCTGCCCGCGACTTCGTCCCCGTGGAATCCCCGATTCGAAAACATTCTTTATCGCTGCTCCGCTCCTATTGGCTTAAGCATGATGATATATAGCCTAAAGCCTTCCTCGATAAATGGTCTATTCAACCCAAAAAGAATTTTTCAATTCGAACCAGTACTTCCTGAGATTAGCGCGTTCAAACAAACAAAAACAAACAAACTCTTCAGCTATATAATATTAGTATAGATTGGAAAATAGTAACTAATAAATATCACTTTAAAAGTATTGATCGACTTATTACGAAACAAATTAAAAGGCATGGACAAATTCTATGAAAAATATTCCAATCATACAATCCATGATATTGTACTACTCAGGGCTGCCATCATCGAAATTGATGACGCCGGACATAATCTTAAAAACCCCGGACATTTGTGTGAAATTCTTTTTATCCGGGCAGACCCCAAGAAAAGCCTTTTAAATAAAAAAAACTTTTAGGTATCTACAGTTTAATTTTTTCGTCAATCAGTCATTACGGATTGTCAGAAGTCAGAAAATCTGACACCAGTTCATGCCAAGAAATACCGTGTTCCCCAGTTAATGGGCTGTGGAGGTCTAGTAGGCAGCCGCTTCACGTAAAATACGGGTATTCAGCTGAATCCAGCTTAACTGGGAGCTGACCCAATATAGTTGGGAAAAAGGCTAGGCAGGTAATGACTAAAACTATCAAACCTCCATAACCCAGAAACTTGTCAACATAATACATAACGTGAAAATATCACAAGGCTAAACAAAAACGATCTTTGTTAATTCATAATTGACAGTACGAATAAAAACCCTCAATATTAACATCAAAGTGTTTCTCCATTTTATTTCATCGTTCAGTAAATTTCTTTGTAGTATTAATAAAGCTAATATGCCAGCAGGCGCTTTGCAATGTTCCCAGCAAAAAGAAATGTTATGTTACATTTACACGAGAAGCATTAATTAAATTGACTACGGTATGTTTCACTCGTTTGTATGCAATTACATGAAATTATTTCTTCAGTTGAAATATTAATTTTGTTACTGAAAAATTGTAAAACAACGAGCTACAAATTGTTAAAGCCAATGTTGTAGACTTATTACAGTTACCTTAAATTATATTATATACAATTAAAATCTATATATAAAGCTGAAGAGTTTGTTTGTTTGCTTGAACGCGCTAATCTCAGGAACTACTGGTCTGATTTGAGAAATTCTTTCAGAGCGGAACAGTCATGAAAAATGTGACACAAACGAATTTGCGTGGGTCAGCTAGTAAATTTTATATAGGCAATATTGAGACTTTCTTCACAATTCATACTTCGAATACTTATCGCAGCACAGATTAGCTTATGATGTCAGAAGGTCCCAGACTTGCAACCTCGTACTAAATGATGCAGCATTGGAAGGCCTTCAAAAGGGTAGAACGACGACCTGGTGGTGGCCGCTGGTGCCCGTTAGATGCGAAGATACTTTGAAAGGCTTTTACAGACCACTGGACATCTTTGGTCTGAAATGGTCAACGTTACCAGTAACTGAGAGACTTATTTATTTTACAGATTCATTCTGCGATTCGCGTTTAGAGGAAGTAATAGATGAAAATACGCAGATAAAATTGGTGATGTTCTACAGCAAGGTCAGATGTGTAGTACTCGTTGCGGAATTTGTTCGAAAGAGTCACCGCGGCACTGGAACGCAAAGGGCACAAGAAGGATCACGGGTGGGTTTTAGTCAGTAAGAGTCTGACACTCCCTTCCGCTCCGCCCAGAGCGGGAGAAGTCATTTGATGATTTCCCATCCAGGAAAAAAAAATACAAAAATAAAAAAGATGTGTAGTGCTCATAACTGATCAAATACAAGATTTGTATATTATAATATGTGAGGATCACATCTAAACTATATTTGTAGAGAACAACACCTACGTTCCGTAGTTTTTGAGACGTTTTAAAACAATTCATAAGTTTTATAAGACACCTTAAAGCGTATTCTCATTATTGTGTGTTTGATGTGGTGTTTATGTTAATAATTTGTGGATAGTTATGATGAAATGGGTGTAAATTACGTGAAGAAATTAAATTATTATTTTTCCCTTACGTCAAGACTTCACATCTGTGACGCAGTTGATTGGTTAAAAATCTCGTTGTGATAAGACATAGGCCTGAATGGATTCGTTTGATTGGTGTGTACTGAGACAAGACACATCACACGGTAGAGTAATTTAAATGTAATTATTCAGAAACACAGGTCCCCTCTGTTTCCTTGAGGAGCTGAAGTGGTACTCGTAGTTCCACCCGTATGCAAAATATGCGCTTAGGTGTGGAATTGCGGGACTTCTCCGTGCCTCGGAAAGCACGTTATGCCGTTGGTCCCGGCTGTCATTTGGAGTTCGCAGTCGTTAAGGATTATCAGAAGTCAGAAAATCTGACTCCAGTCTTGCGAAGAAGTACCGTGTTCTTCAGTTAATGGGTTGCGGAGGTCTGGTAGGCAGCCGCTCCACGTAAAATACTGGTATTCAACTGAATCCGGCTTGTCTGGGGGCCGACCCCAATATAGTTGGGAAAAGACTAGGCAGATGATGACGGTGTGGAATTGTGGAAATCAGTTTATCTTACATCATCAAATTTAACGCATCTTTCGAACCCTGTGTGTCCCAAACTCGATGTTTAAATGGGTCAAGTCACGCGGGTAGTCAATGACTGGTCGTTTAGCAGTGGGCCATCATAATTTGGGTCCAATGATGGCCGGGTACCGGGTAGTCATTTGATTGACGACCCTTACCTTACAGACATAATAATATAGATATTATGGAGTCTCTAGCGCCTTATGGCGATGCAGTTTGGTATCTTTGGTTATATTATCGATCACTAAGATATTTATAACGTACGTATATTTATGAATAATTAAAGGAATTTTTGTAGTGTAATTATGAAATCAAGTTTCTTCTTATAAAACTACTTGCTGCTTCGTTTGTGTCACATTTTCATGATTGGTCCACTGGTCTTAGCGTAATGATATAGTCTGAAGCCTTCCTCAATAAATGGGCTATCCAACACTATAATATTTTTTCAAATTGGACTAGCAGTTACTAAGTTTAGCGCGTTCAAGCAAACAAACAAACAAAAAATATCTTCAGCCTTATGTATTATTATAGATTAAATCACGATTATCATTCTTATTTACATCACGATCTGCCTTTTACCGATATCTTAAGGGTAAACTTGAAGTATAAACGGAAGCTAACGGAAGTATTTTAGATAGAAAAACTTTATCTGACCTCCGAAAATCAGTCAGATACCTATATCATTAATCAGAGATAAATGATATATTTTGCGAATTGGATGTGCATTTAATTTGACTCACGTTTTTTTTCGTTAATATAAACTAGATGACGCAGGTGTTTCCTTGCTGACATATCTACCAATCTATAAACCACGGCTAAGACTGACGGTTTATCTTCAGTTATTACATAATCAAGAAAATAATAACCCATAACACAACGACAGATACTCAGACTCTGGCTGTATCTCGTAAACGCTCGAGAAAATGCTAAGGCTTCACGACTGAGAGGGACAAGTCAGCTGTTTCTCATCCCACGTAGTTACGGCATAAATACTTCACTGTTCAATAACCGATATAAATAAATCTTAAAGGATCAATAACAATACGGTCCATATTTTATTTTTCGTGGCATTCTGTCATTTGCGTAAAGGATTTCGTAGTCAGGTGCGACGTAGGTAACCAAGCGACCGAGTGTTTTCATCTTACATCTGACAATATCTGTGAAATTAATGAATTTTCTTCTGTGAAAGTTTTTTATATCAGCGACAACAATTTTCAAAGAGAGGCACCACCGAAATGTTATGCGGTCAAGTTTTCTGATGATTCGACAGTCATTATCGCTGTCAGATTTCCATTTTGTGCTGTCGCTCTTGTTGCATCGTATCAGCAACAAGAGCGCTACCAAGCAATTTCTACATCAAACTGTGGAGCATGTTTTGGATGGAATGTGGAAGCGACCACTTGCATTTCAACACTAACGGCCGAAACCAATAACCGATCTATCACCTACTGGAGATAGAAAAACAAATGAAACAACAGAAAAATTATATAGGTTTTCTGTTGTTTCATTTGTTTTTCTATCTCCAGTATGTGATAGATCGGTTATTGGGTTCGGCCGTTAGGCTGCAACACTACTGCTTAACGGGACTATCTGGTGGTAGCCTGAAATGAATTTAAGCCCCCCAGCCAGGGCTAAAACTTAGCTTATACACTAAATGACTGTTAAGGGCATCCTCTGTGGGATACGGACCTATGGTGCATGTTAGTGCCGGGAGTAATTATATACACGTTTTGTTTATATGAGTGTGGATACGAGTAAATAACGAGTAAGTGCAAAATGAAAAAAGGGGGGACATTAGTGTTTCTTCCCTTGCACGTAAGGACATTCTTGTTTCTTCCTTTGCACGTGTGGAAAGTTTCCCATTCCCCTCAAAGCGCTAGTCTATAAAGTTGAAATAATTGCGTCACGTACATCGCATACAGCCCATCCAAGCCGTTATCAACGTACTCAAGAATAATTATAATTATGGTAGCGAGTAGCTCAGAATCTTATCTTCATTTTATAGTTTTGAGGCTATTGCAGATGTTCCAAGAGTGTCACGTGTAGTCCTGTTATCAACTAATATTTACCAGTGCTTGCTACTTCACCTTAACCTGATTATCTCTTTCGGATTATAAGGTATATTATACGATATAGAAGTTCTAAGGAAAATCTCGTTCTAAGTATCTCTTATTTGGTATCCTTAATGCCAACATATTTTTTCAATAATTCCTTGATAAACTCGTTATAGTGTCAGGAAAATAAATAAAATATGTCACAAATCAGCATTTGAGCATTACTTAATCTTATCATCATAGATATTTACTCAATCGATAAGTAAAATCACTTTCTACGTCCGCAGTTCGTAGCAAGCTATTGTTTGTTATTTATGTCTCTGTTTCACTCTCACGTTGAACTCATTATGATGTTAAAATCTCATAATTCAGCAAACACGTAGGATGTATGTATAATGTAATGTAACAATATCCGTTACAACGTTTTGTGGATGCTGATATAAACTCAACATCCCTCATGTCAAATATACATAGAAGAATACCAAAACAACACATGTAATAGAAATAATAATATAATAGAATAGAATCCTAAAAATTACCACAATTTATTGTAACACCCAATATTATTTTAATATAAACTAGATTTTCCTTCGTCTAAATTTGCAATCAAATTATCGTAAAATTTAGGACACGTATTTTTTGCTTTATCAAATCAATAAAATGTGACGAAGATAAAAAGCATCAAAGATCCTGATCTTTGATGCTTTTTATCTTCGTCACAGTCGAGGCTTATGACGTCACGTTGTGTTAAAAATTGTAGCACTTAGTGACGTCACACGAGTTTTCAACGCACCGTATCGTCTTCGTTTTTTGTTTACGTGAAAAAAAGAAAAACAATACGTGTACAAAGTTTTTTGAAAATCTATCTGACGGATTAATTAGATTTTATAGAATTTCGTAATTTTAGTAGTGCATAGAAGGCCTTACATAATGTGACATTCTATCAACAATCACGGCTGTTGAAAGAATGTAAATGTACGATGAGATACGCTATCATAATGTCACAATAATATTTAGTGTGTATCACACGACCAATTTAATTCATCGCTTTTCCCGATGGAATATCAGTAAACAATCGTTTATTTTAGCATTATCGAGAGTTGATACATACAATCTAAATAAATGTGGCCAGATTTTCCACACAAGGGAAAAGTACTACTCTAGATTTAATACATGGCAGATTATGATAACATATTGTGCCACAACACAGCCTACCATATACATGTAAATCTATTTTGACACAATACATATTAATCATTTTAAGATAACAAGCAAATATTAATGAATATGAAAAAAAAAAGAAATAAAGAGAAGATACTATTTTACCAGCAATAACAAAAACGCACCAGATTTAAAAAAAATAATGATTTATACATTTCTCACGTGACCGTCCTATTAGCATAGAAATTTTATTTCACTCCGATTACTACACAAACACTTTCCACTTTAGTTAAAGATTATGCAGCACCAGATAGCAATTTTAATAGTTGACTGTGACTATCTTTTGGTTCCCCTGCAGCCGTGTCCTTTGATTCAACTTGAGCATTTGCATCAACAGCAGCAGCAACTGATGGTACCGTAGGCGCTGTTGGAGCCACTGTGGTTGGAGACACAGTCGTCGTTCCTTTATTCTTACATTCGTCCAGCTCCCAATATAATCTGTTCTTCTGACCAGCTAAAGCCAGCGTAGACACGAACAAACAGAATGATAGAAGAGACAAGAACACTATGACCTTGTTATTTAACATCCATCCTAGAGTCACCTCCATATAATATTTGCAAGTTCCCATTTTGTTTTTTACTTTCTGTGTTTGCTTCGTTTCACACAAGTTATACTACTCGTTCTGTCGCAACGAATACTTCAAAATCATTCCTATCTATTGTCGATACTATTTTGATAACTTATTTATCAATTTCTGATAAAGCATGTCCTTTAAATTTGCCAAAGCTAAATTGTGCCTTATTTCATTGCTGAATAAGTTATGTTTTGCTAAAAGGTCATACATTATTGATCTTGGGCAGGAAAGATAATGTATGAGTCATAGATTACCGAAATACTATTGGTTTTTGTACAGTGTGATTTTTACAGACAAAAAAAATGAATCATCTATGATAGGTGTAACTGCAAAACTTTGTTTTGATGATTCAACTAAAATATAAAGACTTTGACGACTACAAAGGTTAGGCATTATATCTTTGTGGACTTTAATCTTTATCAAATAAAAACAATACCTGCACATTCCAAAGTCAAAGTCAATTCATTTATTTCAACTAGACCATTAAAAGGCACTTTTGAACGTCAAAACAGTTTGAAAATAAAAATATTATAGTGACTCTAGTTGTCTATTCGCAAAAAGTAGATTCTTATGGAAAAGAACGGACAAGAAACTCCATAGTTTCTCATTTCAAATATAATTTCAAATTTTACAATATTTTGTATACATTAACCAATGGATTATATGTGATGTGTCGGTAACATCCATGAAAACATAAAGAATATGTAGAAATAAACAAAAATACTACGCGCAGCAATTACAGCATTATTATAAAATTGAAATTCGAATTTATCCATAGTAAAAAACATTAAAAATAAATAAAACGTAACGGTTCACGAATAATATCAACAAAAAATAATTTGACTAACCAAGTCATCTAAATAAAACTTTCCTCCCTTTCAAAGTAAAAGCATAAAGGTTCTATTCTCTATTTATACGCCAACAATAATTAAAAAAAAAAATACATTTCATAAAGAGGAATGATTTGTATGTTTGTAACAAATAAAATCAAAAACCACAGGACCGATTGAAAAAAGTTCTTCCACCATTATGTCTACGGTAAAATAGGCTACAGGTATTAAATCAGAGTGGCTTTTCCTATTGTCTCTAAAATGTGTATGTTTCATGTTTTTAATATATTCGTATTACTTTTAATCCCTACAGTAGAGACTGACAAGTCTGTACTTCCGCTCCGGTGCCATTAAAACATCGTTGTTCTCGACTGCTCAACTCTCAACTTGTAAAATGGCTCTCAAACTCTCAAGTAAAGTGACACTCAAACTACGCTAATTTCAGTGAACCGCATTTTATACAGTACATATTTTTATTTTGACTCACTTACATTTAGTAGTCCTCATGATAAAAAATGCTGCTTGGTTACCCTGCTAAACAAAAAAGGGCATAAGAACCATTTTTGCATATTACTAAGAAAAAAATTATCATGAGTTACGCCTAAAGCGATCGAATAGCAAATATATCGTCGTATCCTACGAAGAGTGCCCTAACGAACATAAGGGCTTTCTTTTTTTATTGCATAATTAAATTCTGCTTATCATACCACATATAACCAGTTAAACAGAAAAATTAAAAACGGGACAGATTATTAAATAATTAGGTTTTATAAAAAGCCACAAATTGAAGCACCAAGTTCTTAACGAAGAATAAAGTCACAATCATCGCCGCGCCCTTTTTCTGCGCGAGTAGCTAGGGTGTGCGGGCGCAGGAAGAGCGTGCTAGCGCCGTTCGGCCGTTAGTCGGCGGAACTAGGCATGGGCAAAAAATATCGATATATCGAAATATCGATATTTTTCCATACAATTATCGATATATATCGTCGATATTTTTAGTCGCGATATATCGATATTTAATTTTTAGTTTAGACTATCGAATTCGTATCAAATTCGATATTTTTTTATGCAATTTTGGTTGCGTTTTTAATGTAATTACAATAGATTATCCTTGCATGCTCCTCGCGTATTGTTAACTTAAAAAATCTCGCCACAATCGTTATTAAATGCAATATAGCAATTTAAGACTACTGGTAGTGTAAACGAAAATACAAATTCTATTAAACTGTCAGTGTAAGACGAATATGACCTTGAATTAACACGCAACTAACAATTTTCGGTTTTTTTTTTCAACAAATCAATCACATAACTTAAAAATATATTTAGAATCGAGCATTAATAAAAAATACTATTTTCTTCTATTGTTTATTACGAAGTTTGATTGCTTTGGGAATATGTATGAATAATCATGCGAAAACTGACGATATATCGATATATTTTTTTCACTTGCCCATCCCTAGGCGGAACGCGGAGATTGATAGCTGCGGCGAGAGTAATTTGTTTTCTAAATAAAAAACATTTTTGTCTATATCAATAAAGTTGAATATCAATTAACAAATTAACCGTTATATTTTATATTTACGTTGGTAGAATTGGTTGGAAAATAAGACTGTTTAATTAAGTGATTTTAATTACTCATTTGAATTTCTATACATACATAGAAAAAGACCCTCATGGTGTTTGTGGCCGTGTTCTATGGAATGGCTAAATTGAGTATGTATAAAAAAGACTACGCCTAATTACGTTTGTGTCGTTCTTCTACGTTCAAATTATGTTTTTGTCTCTTATTCTTTCTATGATGCATTTGAAATATGCACATTGTTATTTTAAGGACAATATTTTATGCTTTCATGATGTTAAACCCTTCTGTACAAATTTAAACACTTAATACACAATTTTATGTTTTTGCTGGCTTAAATGCAATTAGGCTTTTTTTCTTCTGCTTGATAACTGATATAAAAGCTTTTGTGGCCGTATTCGTAGTATTTCCTACGACAATGACACTTACGTTTATTTCATTGCTTTACCTTTTTCCTTAAATTTTAGAAGAATTCTGTTTAATATGTTATGGCTATGTTAAATTAATCACGAAGTAAGAATTTAAGCAAATCTGTTCGATCTAATTCATATAATAGGCAATTACGGAATTTCAGCAGTTTTCTCTGTGTTTTTTTGAGCCTATACTTTTAAAACTTGTAACGATGAAAGGGAGCGCGTGAAAAAGAAACAGAATTTTTAGTCTAAGAAAATATCATAACCGCCATGAGCTTAATACCGTAAATCGTTTTTTAATAATATTCTTCACTTTTATCAACCTACAATACTGCAAAACTAGTTAAGCATGATAATTAACGATTTAAAATCTCATTTCTTAGTTTCAGGACGTTGAAAACAACATGAACCAAAATGAAAGCGCAAGTGAGATTGTAACTTTTTCCGAAAAAGATAATTTACAAAACCCGGAACGGAATAAAAGTGTAAGAACCTCCATCCAAACCTGAAATGGTTACTGATATAATTGTCGAATTTATCTATTTGCCAGTTAGAAACGATATACAACGAACTCACACCTTTTGCTGAAAATTTGTTCGTTGCAACGACTGATTTAGTTTTAGATAGTCCGACTTCGAGTTTCACGACTCCCACTACGCTATCATCAGCTGTAAGTTCGTTCTAAAAACGAGGTCCAGGTAATATACGAACGAGAAATCCTGCAGAATGGAAAGACTTAAAAACGAAAGGCGCTGAAAAATTCGGGCAAAGCTTTTATAAATAAGAGGGGAGAAACTGTCCCCGAAAAGAAAATGAAATCATCATGCAATTATCCAAAAAAAATATTTTTAATAGTTGGAAGAAAATAAGAATAAAGTTTATTCGTTCATGTTATATTGATATCTTTACGACTAAAACATAATTATATTATCAGTAACTATGTATATATTAGTATCTTGTGGACGTTGGGACCCAAACTAGGTAGAACCTGTATCTTGGGGTCCTGCGTTGTGATTCCATTAAAAATATAAGTAACAATTGTGTGGATACGTCTTGAGTCGGTTAATTAATGAGTATGTAGGTTGCTGTAAACAATGGTACATAAAAAAGTTTTAAAATAAGAAAGAAAATATAACAAAAACAAACAAATTAACTTACAACATAAAGATGTGTGTAATTAACTCGTGAGTTACACAGGTATTCTATGTTTGGTATTTGAGATATTTATTTGAATTTGTGTTTTTTTTTAAATCGCTTGACAGGAATATTAATTTGAATTAGTTTATAATTTCCTCTGTCTGTTCTTATGATAGAAGGGAAAATTTAACTAAAGTTTTTTTACAGGAAATGCCCTTCAGGTCTTTGATATTGCAGTTTTTGTTAATTTTGTTGTAAATATTAAAATGACAGTAGAAGGGATATTTTTAATTGTTTCTGGGAAATGGGAAGTCTCAAAAAACAGTGGGATCTTATACTAAAGTACGTAAAGAGCCATAATCCGAAGATAATTACAGTCGAAGGTTCCAATAGATCTCAAACAGAGTCTATACTTGACCTATCAATAATGAAAGCGTCATGGTACGTCACAAAAGGTTGTTGTTCTGTACATTATCTTTAATATGATTTAATGACTGATTGCGATTTTATTCTGTGTTCGACACTTCTTCTTTTTGTTAATTTCGATTCACTTTCTTAAACAAATATGCTACGAAAGCTTATTCATATTAGTGACATACCAAAGGTTAATATAATTCAGTTTGTTTGCAATTAAAGATTAAAATTCTATATATATATATATATATATATATATATATATATATATATTAAATAAATTAACATGTTCCCAGTAATTAATATATAGTTATCATAAAGAAATTCTTATCAAATACGAATAAATACCCACATCAGAATAGTATGAAAAGGACATAAAGGCGATTGTGACCTCAACATTTCCGGAGATAAAAGGCCTAATGTAACTTAATACTCAAGTTCAGTCGTACGTCGCCATAACACAACAGAGAATAAGGGTTTAAGGGACAAAATGCGTATTAAATATTAAGTTAATTTATTGAAAATACTGCTAAAGCAACCAGAAAATACCAATACATATTATTTGAAACAACCAATAACTATTTGTTCATATTTACTTGAATTAAACACAAAAAAGTGTCTCCTAAAAAGTAGCTATTATGCAGTTACGCCCCTATTCGTAGGATACGACGATATCGTTAAAGGCGTGTAAAAAACAAATGTGTGACGGTAATCTCAAGCACTCTAGATAATTTCCCTTCTCCATTACTGAAGAAAAATCGTTCTCCCCACGCCATAATGACACAAATTGATTGCGCCGTAATCTTCAACCCATCAAAGAAGTTTGCGTGCAAAAAATAATCAGGGGTACCCCAAGGGTCTGTAATAGGACCATAACTATTCCAGAACCTAATTGCAAATAAATAGGACCTATCAACAAGACTTATTTGCGTCGTTAAGTTAAATAGTAATACACTTAAAAAGGTACAGTACGGGCAGTATTTATCTCGGGAAGGTCTAATCAAGTGGAGAGCTTTGGATGCATGATTAAGTGGGATCTTTCTTAACTCACTCTTGCATGTGATTAAAAGTCGGGATTCCGGGAATGTATTACGGCCCAGTTCTTTTACAATTTGATTGTATTGAAATTCTTTGATGCCTAGTTTCTGGAAATAAAGATTAAATAGGAGAGATGAAGAGTGTTGGAATTCATTTGATTTACAGTATTATGATTTATCCAGCAATGGGAAGTTAAAAAATAAATTCATTTAGTCACCTATTAACGAATAAAAACAAGCTTTGAATAAAATGTCCTCCAATAAAAAGGGAGTATCCTCCGGCCAGACGGTTCTTGCGTCTGGTGGGCAACTGTCGATAGTTGATATTCCGACTATTGTATACATGTTCATTTCGCACGGAAAATTCAGATATCGCGATGCATGTTTGGTGATGTCGGAATTAAACGACCTTTACGGTTCGAATGGTGTATTAAGGCAAACAAATGCCACGTAGAACGGTTTACAATGACCGGGAATTTAAATATCAGCTGAGGCGGCAGAATACAATGCAACAACGCGAGTTTAGTGCGGTCGCGAAGAGTAGTAGTGAGTGGCTTCGATCGTGTTTGGGAATGCACTGTCGCAGGCGTCCGGCCGTCGGCCGACTGGGAGCTGCTGGCCCGTCGGTTTCCTCTTGCCCCGCGCCGCGGTCTTCTCGTGATGGGCAAGGCCACACATGATTTCTTTCATTAATTCGTTGCTGGCCGTATAGACGGCGCTGCATTATTTTTTGTGACAGCGTTGATACTAATACATTACTTGCCTCCAGAGACCCGAAGTCGATAGTGGCCGAGTCGATCACACACCTTGAGATAATTGCCGGGTCAGTGAATGTTTAGTTTCAATGAGTCGAAACTGTCTGAATATTGATATCCCAGTGTTTGATTGACTGTTTTTAATGTTCATTAAATGCTCTCACAGACGGTGCGACGTGACAATGTAACATTTTCATAGACATTTTCCTCGGATTTATTTCCTTAAATTATATTTTCTGTCATCTGTAATTTTATGGCGTTTGCCAAGAAATCAATGAAGCATAGGTAGGTAAGTAAATACACTAAAACAATACAAGCCATTTAACATTCAATATTCGATCTTCAAAGAGAAAATCTCAACAATAGTTTCAATCCACTAATGTTGGAACTAAGTAATTAGCTTGAGGATCTAAAGGATAGAACGCTAAGCTGATGAATGGAGGAAGCTCTCGTCGCTAACGGTCTGATTCCTCTACACTCTAGTTAAATTTATTGATATGTGAGGCAAAATGTTTTGTTAGTTCAAAAGTGCTTGAACGTCACGTTAACGGAGAGAAAAAGTGGAAAGAGATAATTAAGGTGCGGTCTTTAAGTTGTTTTTTTTTTATTATTATTCCTAACTTGCTTCTTACGGCCATCTAGTAACGTGAATGGTATCCTATTTAAACGTGTCCTAAGTTTCATCCCAGTCTGTTCAGACGAGGGCTAAGTCAGTCTTTTCCATACTCCTCTATGAGTCCTAAACTTGTCAGCTTTTACATGATCTCTTTGGTCCCTATAATAATTCTTATAGCCATACACATTCATACTTAACACTCACGGCATTTCCCACAATCCTCAGCGTGTCATGCTACGTAACTACTGTTTTTCTTTCTTTTTGTATCGAGTGCCTCTTAATATATTCTAGCCGACCAGTATTGAGCACCCTGTACAGCTCTATTGTTAGCCTCGTTGAAATCTTGGATGGAATAATTTAGAAGGCGATGCCTTTCCGCACTGAAACTGCGTTTGGGATGGATAAAAATTGTCTCATTTGGCCAGATTGTTTTTACAGCGGTCAACCTGGGTCCGCAGTCGGTTAAGAGATTTCCAAGTTGGCCACTGAAGCTCGCGTCCAGGTGGTAGATGTTCGGGCCTGCGGACGGCGAGCTATGGGTGTCTTGTCGTCCGATAGCAACCAGGCCCGGGTCGACGGCGGGTCGTGTTCCACGCTTGAGTCAAGGAGCGGTGAGCAACGAAGACGGGGCCCCATAGGGTCAGTGCCTGCTAGGGTTGCGGAATTTGTTCGAAAGAGTCACCGCGGCCCTGGAACGCAAAGTGCACAAGAAGGATCACGGGTGGGTTTTAGTCAGTAAGAGTATGACACTCCCTTCCGCTCCGCCCAGAGCGGGAGAAGTCATTTAATTATTTTCGATCTAAAAAAAATATGGTAGTATGGGAATGAAGTGTGGACAGGGAGGATGTTCCTGCCTCCACAGTGTACATCTCTCGTCTACTGCACTTACCTCAAAAGAGGTCGTAAATGTCATAAAGATTTTAGTTTCAGCTTTTAATAACTACTGTTAAAACTCTTGTATACAAATAGTTAGAAATAAACAAACAATAGATCTAGCGGCAAATAAATCAAAGAATTCACTTTGAGAGCTATAATTAGTCTTTTAGTTTTAGTATTGTTAAAATTCTTGTATACAAACAGCTGAAAATAAACAAAAAATAGATCTAGTCGCTAATAAATCAAAGAATTCAGTCTGAGAGCTATATGTATTTAGTTTCTTGGATTAACTTTAATTAATTTAAGCAATTACTTTTCTCTGAAATCTGTAGTATCAACTGATAAATTGAAAACTACTGCTTTCCTAGATCTTGAGTTATGAAAGCTTCTTATCGTAAGTGAAATCATGAAATTTTATCCAATGACAATAAAAAAATAACTTTATTGTACATCGTCAATTTGTGAAAATCTCTGCGAGTATCTGTGTCTTCTGTCACCTTTGACTTATCAGCTTTCAAAGCAAAAGTGAGAAGGCATTGTCTTAGATCGGTAGTTTCATCGAAGTCAATATCGAGCCAGTTGAAGACAAGACCGGGTTTATCAAATGCTTAAAAAATACAACACGTATCAGGTTGAACTCAAAAAATATTTGATAGTTCTAACTATAAGTATATGTTGCTCATTAAACAAAAAACGCATAACTAGAAAGCCCAACTCGAAAATCAAAAGTAACCTTACTACTAATTACATTAACATAAAAAATAACAAAATATCCAAAATACAAAACACACAGAATAACTTTGTTTAAACATAGTTTCCAGCACAAGTTAGCGTACCTATGAACGTCATAGTATGAAACGAGAACTGAGTTCTGAAACTCACTTATGACCTAAGTTTGAGCTCTGAACTCTGAAATAGCTGTGGGACTAGGCTTATATTGTATTAAGGCAGAAATTTTCGGGATTATAACTTCCAAATAGATTGGTATTGAAAGCAAGACTTAGAGGTAGATGAGGTCTTTATTGATACTTAGTTAAGTAGAAAATGTAATGAGATATCCGTCACAGCTTGAGAGCGGCGTAAGTCTAGCTGTGAACTGCGACAGGATTAACTGGGACAGAACAGATTGTCGATGGGGCCTATAATGAAACTCAAAGCAGTTATTTTAATATAACCATTTACAGGCATTTTCTTTAATGGTCAAGGTTTGTCAGTCAAAGAGGAAGCTTACGTTCCAAAGCGTAGATCTGTCTATGGAGAAACTCCATGGACACTTTTAACCAATGCATTGTTACAAAGTTGTAGTTACATTATTTGTTGTTCTTATTTAAATTATTCATACATGTGAAAACGATGTAGAAAGAGGTGTGCGACAAAAGCGTCCGGAGGGAGAAAAACCGTTGGAATTGAGAGATGATCAGTTCCAGCTAACGGAACCAAATAGTGGACATATGCATCAACATCAAAGTACCAGAAGAAAAAGCGCTGGAAGACCTCCGCAAGAGTGGACCGATGACCAGGGCCGCAAGCCTGCTATTACAATAGTGTCAGAATGGTCTGTCATTGATTTCATAATGGTTGATTTTTACAAGTTTGGTAGGTAATCTACTAATATAAAAGCGTCACTATGACATCCCAATGATCAACCACTGACACTCATTGAAAGAAATGGCATAGAATGGTAATCTTATCATAGTCATAGACGTATGCGGTGATCTGCTTAAATGTTGACAGTTCAAGTCACCTGATTGACTTACCACGATGTAAACATCTCTACAATCGCTAAAGATAATTTCAACTTCGAGTAAGCTGGGAGGTACATAAGTATAAATTCCCAAGTAGAAAACTTATGGTCTGAACATTGTATGAACCATTCTGACTCAAAAACAGTGCCTTTAAATTAAACTAATGAGATAATTCATTTGAGCACAGTCTAGAAAAAGTTACTCCTAAAAGTAATTATCTCTAATTCTGTAGCATCTCTCCATAAAATTCACAAGGAAAATGAATTTTTGCTGCTCCCCAAAAATTGATGAAGATAAAATTAATGTGGCACATCTCTCCCTGACAATGTCAAACGCGATAGGTAGAGGCTGTAATAAATGATCTTCTGTTCCAAATTGAACGCTATCAATTTTGTTATAAAGTACCTTTTTTAAGGTTGGTAAATCATCAAGTGACTTCTTCCACTCTGGTTGGAGCGAAAGGGAGTGCTGACTAAAACCCATCCGTGTTCCTCTAATGCTCTTTGTGTTCCAGGGCCGCTGTAAGTCTTTCGATACAGTAGATTTCTTTCTGGAACCCTGGCAGGCACTGTGGCCCTAGCAGGTCCCTACTACTATGCTGTCATTGCTTTGACGCGCACGGGACACAATACTTCGTCGACCCAGGCCTAGCTCTTATTGGTCGGCGACCTACCCTACGCTCGCAGTCCGTACCCCGCGCATATTGTACACGTGAGACATGAACTTACTTACCCAGTAAAGAAAAAGTAGATCTTGTTGATTTTTAGTAGTTTACAGTTTTGCACTTGTTATTGACTGTACAAACAAATATACCTACTAAATCCGAAGGTTCTCTTTTTGTCTGTTTTTAGACAAACACAGACAGACAGGTGTTCGTTATTATCTATTTCGGCATAAAAACGTACGATTTTATATTAAACTAGCAGCGCCCCGCGGTTTCACCCGCGTATAATACGGTGTAATACGGGGATAAAATATAGCCTATGTTACTCAGGGTGAATGTAGCTTTCTAGTAGTGAAAGAATTTTTGAAATCGGTCCAGTAGTTGTTGAGCCTATTCATTACAACCAAAAGAACAAAGTTTTCCTCTTTATAATATTAGTGTACATTAAAAGGGACCTATTGATGCGAATGCGTGTATTCTAAACCCAGTATCGATATCGATAATGAGTTTAAAATAATACCAATATTTTAGTAAAGCTTGAACAAAGCAGTGTTGTATATATTATGGATTGGATTATATTATATTATGAAATCCCCTCGGGTGTAACGACATATCGCATATTATGTGACTATTGTAATGATTCGATCACGTGTTATTCATCAAATTCTGACCTTTAATATTAACACGCATATTGTTAATTTTAATATTGATAATCCTCGCTCACGTGCCAGAAGTTCACTCAAGGTAACAAACTCCCGGTGTAAAAAGTATACTATGTCCTTATCCAGGATATGCTATATCTGTGTGGCATGTTTCATCTAAATCCGTTCAGAGGTGAAGAGGTAACAAACAAACAAAAAAGTTGCTGTAACAGGTAGGATTCATATTGGGAACTTAAGTAATTAATGCCTGGGGATTGTACCTACTGACTCATGGCCTTTTTTTTTCTGTATGGGAAATCATCAAATGACTTCTCCTGCTCTAGACGGAGCGGAAGGGAGTGTCAGACTCTTACTGACCAAAACCCACCCCGTGTTCCTTCTACTCACTCATGACACTAAACTCATTTTCATTTACTCATGGCAATAAAGGTATGTTTTCGGCAAGCACCACTGAATAATTATAATTGCCAAGTTCGGCCGGTTGAAAAAACTTTCTTTTTTGGTTTTCAATATTTAAAAAATGGAACTGAAAGACCTCGTCTATACGTTGATCGTTCTTGCATTTACTGGATGATTAAGAAAGGCACATAATGTCACTTAATTTAATTGAATAGCTTTTGATTTTCTAACCCCATCTCTTCTCCTTACGATCAAAGTTCAACTAGTTTCAACTTTTTGACTGACTCTTTCACAATTCAGAAGTGGTTATCTTGAAATGCAAAGTTTTAATAACTTTGACTTCTAATATCTGAAGAATCTGAAATATAAAATTAACAAAGCCCTTTACACGTAAACAGCTTTCTATTTAATCATCTTACCAACCTGTTACTCCATTAATCTTTTAAATAAGATTATCAACGCTAAAACTTTAGTACTAAAGTTTAAGTTTGGTACTTACTGCTTGAATAGACGGATTGTTAGTTTTCGTTTTACACTTGGTAATAAATTTACTAATATTCATGTTTTCGAGTCATTTTTCATTTGTTTAATTAATATTGTTTTTCTAAACCTTTGTATGGAAAATCGAAATCCTTATAGAATCACCGCACTCGGTTGTTTGCTTGTCCGTCTGTCACAGCGGATTTTCTCCGAATCTAGTAGATTCGGAGACCGATTTATGTAGTTGGAATCGTTAACATGTAAAACCTTCTGTGACTTAAACATGAATGCGTAACGAAAATAAAATATATTTGTTTAATTTTCTGTTGTGGGGGAAAATAAAAACGAAAGTTTTCAATTGTACTGTAAATAGGATTTTTTATAATCTTATAATATCGGTATATTAGATAAGACTGAAAAAAGAACATACATATATTCCTAAGTTATTACTTAATGAAAATAAAATTCGACCATAAATGAAAGATGTTTAAACTTTGATTCTTATTAACCTACAACATGTTGAATGTTTTTTGTCCGAAATAAAGTTTTTATCTAACCTTTCAAGCCACCAAACAGAAAATTGAAGAAATTTTATTTGCGCACAAAAATCTTATGGTAATAGTGCATTGCTCTCGAAAAGCAGGCCCTAGTTGACTATATATGCATTCTTTGCCGCTGTAAATCTTTTCAGTCCCTTTACGCTTGAAAAACTACAGCACACATTCCACACTACCTCCCAAAAATATAATATTCACACACATTTAGCTCGTACCCAAAAACACCTCCGAAGTTCCAAAGGTATCACACAAAATTTAATGACTTAACATTTAACATACCACAACCTCGCTAACGAACACATTAACAAAATACAATTTACGACACCAATTGCCGCTTGCTTCGCGATAACAGCAAATAATCGTACGGCGTGTCACATAATGACGTTACACAAAATTTTACATTCACCGTGACGCGCAGGTACCTAATGTCTGTACAACGATGACGTATGAAGCTCAAACTGTATTCAGTCCCATTCGCCGACTCATAGCAGATAAGCGAATGGGAACGTTTAGGTGGCGCAAGTCCAAAGCGAGAGCGATTCTACGTTTGCCCTAAAAGCCAGGTCACAGACACGCAAGTCCTTTGAGGCGCGTTGATTGATGAAGGTTTTCAAAGCATTGATATGGTAAGTCCTGATTTTTTTAAGGAGATCGGGTTGAACTTTGAATAGATTTAGGTTAGGGATTTGAATGAATGGAAATGACCGTGGTATTAACATTTAAATGTGATGCCTGAGTGAATGGATTACTTTGTGGAATACTTAAGTATTCCTTTATTGATTACATATTTTACTAGCTTCTGCCAGCGACTTTGCTCGCGTGAAAGTAGGAAAAATAACCCAGGGGAAATAATCCTTTCCCAGCATTTGGTATATCCATGTTCAAATTATCATCCAAATTGGTTAAGCTGGTTGAGATGTGAAGTGAAGAGGTAAAAGTCAGTCATAGTTACTTTAGCAATCATAATATTAGCGAAGCTTATTAAAATCTCATTTACTTTAAATAACAGAAGAAATTAAACTGTCGTATATTTTGTATTTGGTACATGTATCATTATGCCGCTAGAAACAAATAAGTCCGGTCGTCACACACACATGTCCAGCAGTGGACGGCTAAAAACAATAAAAACAGCTAAACACAATAATCTTAATTGTGATGTAAATTTCATATTTTCAGTGTTTCCGAAAATTTCACATTTTCTACAGAGCTTTGCTACAATAATCGCTAATGGCTCATAACTTATCCACAAAAGTAACATTACAGAATAAAGCGGAGCGGTGAATGCAAACGACTATAGAAAGTGTGTAATTGCGTCCGCCATTGTATGTTCAACGTTTTTTCCCGTTCTGCTACGAGTTTCAATGGTAGATAACGTTATATTTATCGACGAATCGATGAGCTCCGGATCACAAGGGCCAAGATACGAAAGTAACTTTTTTACGAGAGCTCTGCGGTATTCGGATCAGAAAATATGGCTACAGTTTGAATTTGAAACTTTTTTCAGCTGTTCCATATTAGGCGGTTTTATCTCGTATATTTTACTTTAGAGGTGACTTTCCACACTTTTTCTAAAGCCTCGAAACTTTTTCGATATGCCAAAATATAAGGGGTTCAATGTTAATTGTATGAAGCCTCTGTCAGCATCCGATTCCACATTTCAAACCGACTTCCAAAAAAGAAGGTTCTCTAGTCGACTGCATTTTTTAACCGACTTCTAAAAAAGGAAGAGGTTCTCAATTCGAATGTTTGTATTTTTTTTTATGTTTGTTCGCGCATAACTCCGTCGCTTGCCAACCGATTTGAAAAATTCGAAATGGAAAGGGTATACTTCCCAAATGGTCCCAGTTTTCGAAAAATCAACAAAAGTCTAAAAAAATATCTACATTGACGACCTTTCAGTTTACTCTGCATTGGAGCAGTGCGTTTTTTTTACACCAATGTGATTGATTCGTTTAGGTGGGGGAGGGGAGGGGGTGTAGGTACCACTAAAAAGTGAAAAATAAAAAAACTTTTTACAAAAAAATACAACCGACTTTTAAACAAAAATAAAAAAGTACAAAATAACTTTAATTTGGGAAGTCGGTGTTCAAAAAACGAAAAAGGAACCACAAACACCGAGTTCCGAAATTAAAGTTATTTTGTACTTTTTTATTTTTGTGTAAAAGCCGGTTGTATTTTTTTGTAAAAAGTTTTTTTTATGTGTGTGTTACCTCATAACTTTTTACCGGGTGTACTGATTTTGATGATTCTTTTTATATTCGAAAACTGGTGCTTGTCATGTGGTCCCATTTAAATTTGAGTAAGAACTGACGACTAGTATTTGAGTTATCTATTTTAATGTGTGACTTCGACTACATTGATGTTCTTCTTCTCACTTGTCATCAACTTTAATTTTAGAAGTCGGTATTCAAAAAACGAGGAAACCCAAAAATTATCTCCCGAAATTAAAGTTGTTTTATATTTTTTGTGTATGTGTTTTTTTTTTTAAACTAACTTTCGCATTCACAACTAGCTTTCCGCCCGTGGCAAAAACAAGTTCCCAAGCTAATATTTCGACCCGTTTCACGTTGAGCAAAAAAGTAAGCCAAGAAAAAGAAAAGAGTTTCATGGTGAGATTTTTCCCGAAAACCTCTTTGAATTAAATAGTGGAAACACTCGAAAATTAAAAATATCCTATGTTTTAATGCAGATCTAGGTTTACCCGTGTACCAAGTTTTGTTTAATTATATTCAACGGTGCAGGCGTGAAAAAGGTAACAAGCAGACAGATTTAATTATTTTCGTATTTAGCTTCTGCCCGCGACTTCATACGCGCTTATCCCGTTTTTTTCCGTTCCCTGTGTACATATCAAATTTTAGCTTTCTAAAAACAGTAGTTTTGGCTGTACGTTGTTTGTCAGCCACTCATTCACTCAGTAACGGAAGAGATTTATACAAAAATATTTTTTCAGCGGAAAATTGCACACTCCGTATAAAAACCCGTATAAATCTTTACCAGATTATAATTTCCCGTTATTTTATAAAAAAAAAAAAACGATTTGTGTACAGTAAATCCCATCCAAATTCAATAGTTTCCAATATATTTTTTATTTATTAAAAAAAATAGCTTACAATTTGACGCGGGATTTCACAATCTTATAGCGTTTGCAATTTTTCTATGACATATTATTGACTATAAATCTATTGATAGCTAGCTAGGTTTTGACAAATTTTTATGAACTTTCTATTCTATTTGAGGGTTTTTTTTCTGGTTTTAATTACTAGACTCATAGATGAAAATGCCAGAGATTTTTTTTGCGTTTTACACAAGCCTCTTCAAATCTATTGTCTTGCCTTGTGAAAAAAAAAAATAGAGCAAGAATTTTCTTATAATTAATGAAAATTTAATCGAGCCCGATATTTAATTAAAATGAAAATAAGAGTGTTTTCTATTTCAGAATTTATTTAAGAAACTGCAGACATTCCAACTTGCCGAATTTCTCTAACAATTTAGAATTGTCAACTATTTAGAGAAAGTTCTCTTTCATAAACTTATAATTGGCGATTAAATTTCTGTAGTCGTCAAAGCTATTTTATGTTTGATACTTTGTTTAAGTTTATGGATAAAGTCATTGGTCTTTTGTTTTGTGTCTTAACTTTTAAATTTATTTTGTTTTATAGTGACAATTTTGTGCTAATATTATTTTGTGCTGAAGTTGCTCTATGTTATGGATATAGTTAGGATTATTTTTTATAATAACTCTTGCGATATTATTTTTGTAGTCCATGAGAAAATGGTCTGTACCGCGCCTATTTTAGCATAGAGAGCTAATGCACGGAAATAATTATGTCCTTTACAGAAAGTTGCTAATATATAATTGTGATGGCTTTTGGAAAACTACATAAAAAGGGCTAGTTTTGGATGATCGATTGCCTTCGAAGACACAGTTTCTGGTCCGAACTTAAACGTGTAGATATGTGAAAAATAACACGCGTTAGCGTAGCAGTGCATTTAAAAAAAAATGAAGGTTTTTTGTTTTTTTTAAACATGTCTATAACTTCTTTTAAGAAACCAGAACGTTAATCTATTCTACTTCAGAAAACAAAACATTATCTCATCTAATGACTTGGCAAAAACTCGAAGTTACTTAGGTAAGCAAAAACTAGTAAGCTAATCACTCAAACGCTTACTCGCTCCAGTTAAAGTAAAAAGGTAGAAAGGTAATGAGGCCGTCACATTAGCCTATCATACAGTTGCAGTAATGCTCAGTTAGTTAATCTGCCTCGTAACGGTTGGTAAGATTAGTTGGTAGTGCCGACTTGGGCATGAGAATACTTATAAGTAGAACTTCGTTTTTTTTTATAGCCTAGTTTTAGCAAATCTTACAGTTGCAGATGCGGCTCGTTAGTTAATCTGTCGTATAATAGTTGGTAAGATTAGCTGTTTGGTAGGTAGTAACTGTAATACCGGCTTAAGCTTGAGAATCCTTAGGTCTTAGCTTTTGCTTGAGTCAGCTGCTGAGGGCGGGTTGATAAGAGGTTTCAACGCGAAAGATCCTTGTGACCTAGACTTTTTTTTAGCCTCTCATTAGCATATCATACAGTAACAGTTATACTTCGTCACTAAATCTGGCGTATAACGGTTGGTAAGATTAGATGGTAGTGCCAACTTGGGCTTGAGAATACTTATAAGTAGATCTTCGTTTTTTTTATAGACCAGTTTTAGCAAATCTTACAGTTGCAGATGCGGCTAGTTAGTTAATCTGTCGTGTAATCGTTGGTAAGATTAGCTGGTTGGTAGGTAGTAACTGTAGTACCGGCTTAAGCTTGAGAATCCTTAGGTCTTAGCTTTTGCTTGAGTCAGCTGCTGGGAGTAGGTTGATAACGTGAAAAATTCTTGTGACCTAGACTTGGTGAATATAATTCAAACCTGTGTGTTTGCTTTACATTTAGCTTTCTATTTATTTATTTATTGTAGCTTAACATAAGCATATCTTACAGTAACAGTTACAGTTCGTTAGTTAATCTGACGCGTAACGATTGGTAAGATTAGCTGGGAGTAGGGTTTAGTTTTTGCTGCGAAGTTGCTTAGGTTAGGGTCATGAGAAGCTTTTAAACGAAGAGTTTCTGTGACCTAGAATGCTGGTTGGAGAAGTTTTTACCGTAGGCTTATGAGAAATTTAACTTAATGGATGTAAAAGGAATCTTTTTGTTGGTAATTTGATATTTTTTTATCGTTATAATAACTCGAAATCAACATATTATTATAAACGCAGTGACAATGTAAAGTCTAGTCTTAATCATGATGTTTTATCTCCACCCATGGTTGACTAGTTTAAAATACTTTAGGCATTAAATTTGTCATTAAGTCTGGAATTAAGTTGTCGTTTTGGAAAAGGCTAGGCAGAGAGATGTGCCTTTGTATTGTGCACTAAGTTGTAAATTCATAAATAAAAAATAAAAAAAAACAAGAGTCAAAAAGTAGGTTCGTGTCGTCGTGTAACTTTAATTTTATTCAGCTGAAACATTACATTACCAGTATAAAATGTTTGATTGCCACTCCATTAACAAAATACAACACGTTCTTCCCCAAATGCGATGAATTAACAATATGTGTACATTCTCGTTAATCATTCCTCTGCTCATTTTCCCGTATTTCACAATTTAAGTACATTCCAAACTTTATTAATCACAAAAGCATTCCCTTTAATTGAAATAAATACTGTAAAATGTGTCGCAAAAGCAGTAAATAATTTTATTCCTAGAGTAAAGAATTTTTTTCGGAATGATCCGAAAATATTCCAAATAATTCAGAAATATTCGAAAAAATATCGCGTGCTTATTGGTCGTTTATTTCAATGAATAAAGTGATAAATCCGTTGAATTTTGATAGTGAAAGTATGTTGGATTTGTGTGAATAGGCTAATTAATTATTATTTTGTTTATTATTTATTGTAATAGTTTTCATTGCGATAACCAATGCAAGCGATGAGAAATACAAATGTGAGTGGGGAGAGAGAGAGAGAGAGAGAGAGAGAGAGAGAGACAAGGAGAAAGAGAGTGAGAAAGAGAGAGGGAGGGATAGTGTGCGAGAGAGAGAGAGAGAGAGAGAGAGAGAGAGAGAGAGAGAAGGAGAAAGAGAGTGAGAAAGAGAGAGGGAGGGATAGTGTGCGAGAGAGAAAGAGAGAGAGGAAGGGATAGTGTGTGTGAGAGAGAGAGAGAGAGAGAGAGAGCGAATAGGTACTATACATTACTCATACCGAAACCATAATGGCAATAAGACGTCATTATCAGACTCGAAAATGTTACATTCATAAATTTTCTCTAATATTCTCCAGTTTGTATATAAGTATACAAGTCCACTTTTTAGGCTTTCCAAAATGGCCTACTTTGACAGTATAAAAACATTCGTAGCTAAATTCAAAGTACCTATTTAAAAATACATTTCTTTTATAAAAACCGTAATCCTATATTCAAAGATCAAAACACAAATCATGATTATAATTTCCGAGAGGCTCTTCTTTTTCAAGGAAGTAATTAAAATAAACTGTTTTAATTATCATCCCTGACGTAATACAACCTCGGGGTGTAACGAAACGCTTATTTTGTAATTTAAGAAACACTGGCCTTTACATGTTTTATTTTTTAACAACTTTTACATTGAATTAAATTATTTAACAGGACCAATTTTAGCATTATTGTAGTCGTTTTTCCTATTTAAGTTTTCTGTATTAAACTTACCTTATTAGTCAGAGATTATAGAAAATAACATGATAGATTTCGTATGATGAAATATTTTTATTTTAATAAGCAGATTGTTTTTAACATAATACCTATTAAAATACAATTATTTACTTTACAAAGAAGTAACACCAAACACCCATAATAGGTATAATATGTATATACTAGTTTCTGTTCACAACTTCGTCTGCAAAAATATTTGAGCTAGCTTTAGGGAAAATTTTAAAGTGTGTACATGAACTGACATCACAGCAGCTCTATGCCATAACATAATAAGCTTGTTTTTGGTATCAATGAACTGCCTACTCTGATGTTTCAGAAACTTCTTCTTCCTGGTACTTGAGAATCTTGACCGCTAGCAATGCCAGCCCCGGAAATACTTCGATAGGTTTCTGGTCTCCTGGTACTTGTGAATCTTTATCAGAAATCCCCAGAAACATTTCGATGGTTTTATCTTGTTTACTCACAATATTTTTCAGCCTTGGAAATACTTCGACACGTTTTTGATCTCTCGGTATTTGTATATATTATTCGCTCACTATTCCAGCCTCAAAAATACTTCGACATGTTGCTGGACTCCTGTTACTTGAGTTATTGGTTTTCTGGTAGCTAGCCAGCAGCAGCTCTGAATTTCCACTTCCTTCTCAGTTCCCATTAAGCCATGCCAGTCATTGGGATCAAAGTAGCCTATGTTATATTCCACGATATGCACTATATATGTGCGGAATTTCGTCCAAATCCCATTGCCTGATTGTAGCACAGAAAGCCAAATTTTCTAATATTAATAGGATTTTTTCCGAGTTTTTTTTTTAAATGTATTTAAAATACACATAGTTCTGCAACTAACCAAATTCAGATCTAAGACTTCTTATACATCCCTGAAGATGTTACCATCGATAAAACCTTATTAAAATACCAAGATAAAAATTATAGCCGCATATCGCCTTCCGTAACCTAAGATTTGCTTCATCCATCATCCATGTTGACCTAAAAGATCCACAATATCAATAAAACCGCGTGTGCTTAGACTTTCTAAGATCGTCCATTTATCTCCTACAAGTTCCAAGTCACTCAAGAATGACAGATTTATTGGCCGACAAATGGCTGCCAGTGTTAACGTATCACAGCGACCTCAATACACCCCTAGGAGATATTTTAAAACCTAGACAGAAATTTTATAATAATATCGTGTTCAAATATTGGGAAAAAGATTTATTTTTTAAGATTTATAATTTATACATAGAATCAGTACAAGATGCAAAATCGTACTTGTTCGAATATAATTTTAAAAAAAACATGTCTGCCATGTCAAAATGTGGGCTAAAAAATATAAACAAGATAGATAATAATATTTACATTGCAATCGCGGGACGGTTCCTTTGAATAGTTTTCTACAGGTCCCCTTTTTTTGCTATGTACAAGCTTTAGACGATGACAGTATGTGTACTCTAATTTTCATGAAAACAAAATATTTAAATATTTTTTTATGAACCCTCCCCTTTTTTAAATTTTCACTTTCTGCGCCACATACGTATATATCGATTAAGCCGTTAAGAAGTTAAGGTGGAATAAAGAAACTCACAAACATACCTACTTACATACATACATACACATGATCCCTGAAAACATAACACTCCTATTTTGGGCAGTCGTGTTTAAATGTTGCGCCAGTGGAGGCAAAAACATACGATGCAACGTTGTGGCGCGATGCCATGTCGCATCATCGAAATCTACGACATGCATCATAACACATTAACAATTCCTGTATTAATTAACTAATCAAGACATAGGATTGCATCGTCAGTTGTCATGAGACGTCGTCACGCCGTGTTTTGTATTTTTTATTAAGCCACCAAACATGATGATGTTTGGTGGCTTAATAACGCAATGAGATGTCATTGCGTCATCATCTATACTAATATTATAAAGCTGAGTTAATACTAATATTATAAAGCTGAGTAAAGAGTTTGTTTGTTTGTTTGTTTGTTTGAATGCGCTAATCTCAGGAACTACTGGTCCGATTTGAAAAAATCTTTCAGTGTTAGATAGCCCATTTATCGAGGAAGGCTATAGGCTATTTTATCCCCATATTCCCACGGGAACGGGAACTACGCGGGTGAAACCGCGAGGCGCTGCTAGTGTTATAATAATTGTCCATAGTATTCATAACAAGATAAATGCCGCACGCGATCTTCAAGGTTAAGGAACGCTTGCCAAGGTTGGTCTGTGGATGGGGAGACCATCTTAACATAACGAATTTCCTTCGTATCTCGGAAAGCACGTTAAGCCATTGGTCCCGGCTGTTGGCAGTCGTTACGGATAATCAGAAGCCAGTAAATCTGACTCCAGTCATGCCAAGAAGCACCATGTTACCCAGTTAATAGATTGTGGAGGTCTGGCAGGCAGCCGCTACACGTTAAATACTGGTATTCAGCTGAATCTGGTATGACTGGAAGCCGACCCCAATACAGTTGGGAAAAGGCTAGGTAGATGATGATTTATAATAAGATTAATAACACAACGTGCTACGACAGTAAACTATTGGTAAGTTGGTACTGGAACAAGCCAACATTTGAGCCAGTATTATCCATTTCAGTTTCCAAGTATTACACTCGAGTTTCATAAAACGTAGATACAAGATGTATTTTTAGGACGGATAGCAAAGTTTGGAAGAGGCGACGAAATATTTCTGAATTTTCGTCATATCAGTGAACATTTTGTTGCATTGAAATAGGATGGTGTATTCTGCTTTTAGAAAAAGTTTGAGTTTATTTAAAAGAAGTTTTACTTGATTGAGTTTTGTAGTAAGTCATTATTTAGGTCTCCTTGTTCTTGCGGTCAACAGTGTCACAGCTAAGCGTGGGGTCCAGGATTAGATTCCCGTCGATAATAGTGTTATTGAGTTATTCAGTTAGGCATTTATCAGTGGCAGCCTGGTTTTGTGAAGTTGTGGTCTTACACTCCCGTGCTTCGTAAAGCACAAAAAGCCGTTGGACCGACTCCTTTTTTTTTCTGGATGGGAAATCATCATATGACTTCTCGAGCTCTGGGCGGAGCAGAAGGGAATGTCAGACTCATACTGACTAAGACCCACCCATGATCTTTCTAGTGTCCTTGGACCGACGCCTGAAGTGCAATTCTGTTAACGGTCTATCGCTAAACTTAGGTGAAGTGTACACGATGTGGGCTGTTAATTCATACAAACAAAGGAATAACAATTTACTTCTCTCGGTAGCGTTGAATTGTTAGCTACTTCCCGATTCGTCACATTCCCGATTAGTCAATAGGTATGTCAAAAGTTTAAAAAACAAAACTGAACACAAGCAGCGTGTCATCAAGATTTTGATCATCATGCATTCCCGATTAGTCAACTTTTGAGAATGCGAGCATTCATTCCCGTTTAGTCAACGTTTCATTTGGCAAGTACAATCAGGAATAATAAGAAATTATGTTATTTCTACTTAGTTACTAGCTTCCGCTCGCAGTTCGGCTCGCGGTGAAAACTGATTTCATTATTATGATTACTTTGAAGTTTTTGTTGTTCTCTAAATTGGTTTTGATTTAGCGGTGCCTAAATATTGTTAAACTTGTAAAATTCTATATTACTTTCGTAGACGAAAATAATTAAGAACACGTCTTTACCTTTGCTTTAAACATTAAACACTTCAGAACTGACTCCAGAGAGAAATAATTGTATCCAATCCCATTCAAAATACATGTGTAATTCTGTTAACATTATAAATGTGAAAATTAATACACTTCTTAGCCGTATTTGAATGTCGTACCAACGGACTGTTTATTTATTTAAACTTTATGTACTTTGAGAGTAAAGTAAGATAAAGTGCTCCTGTGCTTTCGCACTATGAAATCTTCCGCGTAGATGACTTGACTAAACTGAAATTAAAATTGATTGAGTCAGGCGTTACTTTGCGGAAATCCATTTTAACTTTGAAAATGAAAACAAAATATCTAGTTTTAATTTCCGCGAATATTAGTGGGTTGCAGGTATGCACCTCCCTCCCGCCCGCTATATTATGCACATGCAAGATTACTAGGCAAATGCAAGGATTTTAAGCACATGCAGGAAGGCAATGCAAAACCCAACACCATTACCGACACGTGTTTCGCCTCTCCACGAGGCATCCTCAGGGGACGTGTTGACTCGCTGACCGTTGAGTTGCGACTGAGCATTTAGTACAAGGCACCCCCCTTTTATACACTGCCACCGTTGGTTATTTGTGTACAACTACCCGCAAACATTCGCAGTAAAGGGGAAGAAACCAAATTCGTCTGGTCATTCAACAGTGCAAAATTATTGTTATTACTATGTTTAAAAATCTCTAATTGTTCCAAAACACACAGCCGGAAACCCTTATCACAAATATGTAGTGTATTAAAACTATTGTTGTCGCGCAAAGAATGGCCGGTATCAATTAAATGTTTCGCGAAATTCGATTTGTCCGAATGGCCATTTCTATACGCGGCAACATGTTCCCCATACCTTATGTCAAAGTTTCGGCCCGTCTGACCCACATACACCCCGTTGCATTCATCACAGACCAGCCTATACACCCCAGACCTTTTACTATTTTCTAAAATATCTTTTCCGTTACAAATACGGCGTATATTCTGGTCCGTTCTGAACGCTACATAAACGTTGTTTTTTCTAAGTAAATTACTAATTCTATCTGAAATGGGGCCCATATAGGTCAGACTGGTCACATATCTATTAATATTAGTACGCGGACATGCATATAATAGTGAACGAACCCTTTCTTTCTGCTTTTTACTAATTAAACTGTCTACCATTGACTTTGAGTAACCGTTAGAAATTGCGATCTGGTAAATAATATTAAGTTCTAGTGTTTAGTTATATTCGCGGAAATTAAAACTAGATATTTTGTTTTCATTTTCAAAGGTAAACTGAAATTAGCGAAATTTGGTCTTAGGAACTTTTATTTGGCATTCCATAGTTTCCTATCTACCATGTTATCTAATCTACACTAATATTATAAAGAGGAAAGATTTGATTGTTTTTTTGTTTGTGTGTTTGCATTGAATAGGCTCCGAAACTACTGGACCGATTTGAAAGAATAAACTATATTATATCTCCATATTGCCACGGGAACGGGAACTACGTGGGTGAAACCATGGGGCGATGCTAGTATGTTATATTTACACAAATATATGAGACAGAAACAAAATAAATAGTATGTAGGTAATGTCCCTGGCGGTAACTGTTATGTAGGGAGAGTAGTTCCATAAAAATATCAGTAATCGAACAGTAAGAACTGGATTTTGACAGCATGCATATTAAAATATTCATGGAAATGAAAATTAATGTCTTGTACAGAGAGTAAAGTCCCGCAAATCTCCTTGAAAAAAGAAGCTTCCGATAAGACGGTTCTTGTGTACGATGGCCTACTGCCTGATAGTTGATCTTCGGACTGTTTTATATGTTCCAATCGCACGTTAAACTCGCGGTATACTGCGATGCAGAATTTTAGTTCGTCGTTGGCAAGACAGATGGCGTGGCGGTTATTTTTGTTGCCGTTAAAACTTGCTTCGTTAGTTTTTTTTTTTGTGGTGGCATTAATGCCGCTACAAATATATTTTTCAAAAAACACAGTATTTTTTTGGTTGCTTGCTCTATTTTCTTAGACCAATTGATAGTATTTCACTGAATAACACAAATATGTATTAATTCTTTCCAGACTTCATTAGTTTAGATACATTACTGCTTAAATTCCCTAAAGATAAGAGATGAGCATATCGCTCCATCGGGACCGATTTGGGTTCTGGTTTCCAACTGAGAATCGTCGTAACTGAAAAATCCAATTATACTAAATTGGCTCAATAACTCTTCTCTACATCGAAACCTTTTCACCAATTTTCGCTTCATGACGCTAATCAATTGTATCACCTTTTGATGTATTTTTCTTTTGTACCTTTTTCCGTATCCACCGAGTTCTCAACATTAAATTCAATAGAATATTCAGTACGAAAATAATCATTTCTTAAAAGATTTCGCGGCAGACATGGAAAAGCTTTTATTTTTATTTTTAAATTGATAGGCATTCCCTTATGAGATTTCATGAATTAAATTTCGTTGACGTTTATTAAGTTACTGAATTTGGGCTGTTTATATGAGAGCAAAATGTGAAAAGTGAACCGTAAAAAGGCTTATGTATTTTTAAATATTCCGACCCCTTTTTATCTGGTTATTTCTGGGGCGTTACTGTAAAGAGGTGAGCGTGAATATGTATCTGGTATGAAAGATTTTATTAGTAAGGACAGAAATTATTTAGTAAATTATGAATTAAACAAAATCAGTCTAGGTCAAGGTATATCTTCACGAATTTATAATAAGCTTCCTAAAACAAATACAAATTAAATTACTTCTTTGTATATAGACATTGGTTTATTTACCAAGTTTTTATACCGTGCATAAATTTTTGTCTGGTAGATTCATGATGACCTAATGCCACACTGTTTTTATGTTTTGGTGCGAAATAAACCTCTAGTGCAATAGAAATGTCTATTTATTCATTGTAATCTATTGGATGCCTAATAATTATGGTAGAGCAGTGTAATCACTTTCTCACAATAAAGATCTTTGACTTTGACTCTGATATACATAAACATTTATTACACGCCACAGATAAAAGTTAAACTGTGTTCTGTTTTATCTGTGGTGTGACCAGAGATTCATGATAGTTGCCCGGTCTTGACACAGCGTTTAGTTTTACTTAATAAGTTTTTAACTTTGTGTTTTTTGTGCGTCATTTCTAAGATTATTCTCTTTGGTTATTTGTTGCCTCTTCGGATCTTAATTTGATTAATTAGATTTTAATCTACATGCACCATTGACCATATCCTACAAAGGGACATACAAACATTTTGTCCTGGAGTATGTTCCCTTAGAATAGTTTTCCACTTTGACACGGGCGAAGCTACTAATAGAAGTTAGCTAGGTATATGTTAACCGCTGTCTAACTAGCGCTTAGTGCGCCAAGTTAAATAATAAAATACCGCTTTTGACACTAGCACAAGATAAACTTCCGAACGTATTTCTAAAAAAAGCACTCTTTGATTTCAAACATCGTAAAAAAGATACAATAATTAAGGGTAGATCTCTCGGCTTTCCAAAATTAAATAAAAGCACTAAAACAAATTGTCGTTCGTTCGTGGAAAACTTAATTGAAAGGGGAGCGTTTCTTTTGATTTTGTGTGTGCAGGAGAAACTAGAGATTTTTGTTGTCTTTCTTTGTTTAGTAGTCAACGTTATAATTACAAGGAGTTCTGTGTCTAGGGGTCCAAATTTTTTGTCTGTTGCAAAACCTACCTAGAAATTTACCCTTTTTTCTGGGAAAATAGGAAAGAAAATCCCACTTCGTATGTTAAAACTGAAAGTTTGTATAGATAAATGTTTTGATTATTGAATCTCTGCGACTTCGATTGTAGGACAATCAATCAGTACATAATTTGGCTCAACTCAAAGGATCATCACTCAAGAAAAGCTAGTATTTGGATAACTATTTAGTTAGGTATCTAAATTAATCTTATTAATACTTACTTATTACATTACTACTAGCTTATTACATTTATTGGTATTGAAATTGTGTCACAAATCGAGGCTCTTACTCCCGTGCTGAGTTGCAAAATTTATTCGTAAGAATCACCACGGCGGCTCTAGGAGGAACAAAATCTTTATATATATGTATGTCTAGCTAACCCTCACAACTTCGTTTGAGTCACATTTTATGTGCATGTTTATAGCCTTCCTCGATAAATGGGCTATCTAACACTGAAAGAATTTCTCAAATCGGACCAGTAGCTCCTGAGATTAGCGCGTTCAAGCAAACAAAGAAATAAACTCTTCAGCATTATACTATATTAGCTTCTACCCGCGACTTCGTCCGCGTGGAATAGTCCCCCGTGGATATATCCCGATATTGAAACATTCTTCATTGGTGTTCCGCTCCTATTGGTCTCAGCGTAATGATTTATATCTGGCTTATAGCCTTCCTCGATAAATAGGTTATCTAACACTCAAACGATTTCTAAATCGGCCCAGTAGTTCCAAAGATTTGCGCGTTCGAGCAGAAAAAAAAACAAACTCTTCAGCTTTATATATTAGTGTTGCGGAATTTATTCAAAAGAGTCACCGCGTCCCTGGAACGCAAAGGGCACAAGAAGGATCACGGGTGGGTTTTAGTCAGTATGAGTCTGACACTCCCTTCCATTCCACCCAGAGCGGGAGAAGTCATTTGTTGATATCCCATCCAAAAAAAAGCTTTTTATATTAGTATAGATTTGTTACCCTGATATAACTTGATACCTACAACTTTCGCCCTCCACAGACACACGCAAAAAGATTTCATAAAGTAGAATTTGCCAATAGCCTTTGTACCGAAAAAGTAGCAAGGCCCATTTGGGTACGTGAATGGGCGACACCGAACTTTAAATTGGAAATGGGACGTATGTATTGATGCGAGACTACTTTAGTACGTTAATAGTTCTATCCAGGATTAAATGTCCATTTCGAATATTTATAGTTAAACTTGTGTCGATTGAAAAACTTATATTCTTAAGTTAAAAGTTTAATCTATTTAATCGTTACTTTATTATGCATGAGCATACCGAAAAGGCTAAGTACTTACCTCATTTAACTTTATAAGAACACTCCAGGATGTTCTTAAAAAAAAAAAAAACTTATAGGCACAAGAAACATACCCTGGAGATAAAACAGTTCAAAAAGATATTTTTACGAAAATAAAATGCAGTGTATTTTTTTTTTTACCATACTACGAACCCATGCCTAAACAATTTTCCACACGAACCCTTAAAAACTAAAACTCAAAAGCCGAAGTGTTGACCAACACAATAAAAAAAAAGATGAAAAAGAAAAAACAAAAGATAAAACACTTCAAGCACTAGTGACGAGCGCTAGAGCTTTATTTTTTTATTTTCCACATTTTTTTCCGCCACGAGGTGAGTTGCTCCGGCAATTTTTACGCAGAGGTAAGCATCCGATAGGCCTGGTTTTTTTTTCTTTACTTTAGCGAGTAGGAATTTGATTGAAAAACATCGAAGTGAAGCAATACGACATATTCGTGTAACTGGTTTCGTTACGGGTGTGACAAAATATTTCGATTTGAGACTATTGTTTTTTTTTCTGTTCTGATAGAGGGCCTTTTACCCAAATACAGAATCGACCATCACTAATCACAGCCCTTATTCAATGCATAAAGGTAGGGGTGTTTCCTGAGTAAAAAATATATGATTATGTTTAGTCCGTCAGTTAGATTATAGAAAAATATTGGACACGTATTTTTTCCTTTATCAAATCTATAAAAACTGACGAAGATACAAAGCATCAAAGATCAGGAGTGGGGGCTTGTGACGTTACGGCTCGCTCAAAATTGTAGCGAGTAGTGACGTCACACGAGTTTTCAACGCTCTGTATCGGCTTCATTTGTTGTTTACGTGAAAAAAGAAAAAATACGTGTCCAATATTTTTTGGAAATCTATCTGACGGACTAATTAGATTTTTTTAGTCAACTACCCTATTCCAGCTGCCGTTGAAAACCAGCGCTATGGCTGTATCTCGCACACCGCTCCCAGCATTATGTCGAGCGATGGCTGTATTGCGCAGATGTGACTCATATTTTCCCCAACACAAGAGTATAAGTCACTACTGTTTTTTTTTTAAGTTACGCATCATGCTTGATGCAAAAAAAAAAACTTTTATATTCTACCTCTAGATAGTTAATTTCCAAATTTCCAACACCACTTTTGTCAACTACAAAATCGGGGTAGCTTCGCCGAACCCAGGTTTCAAACTCACATGCTTGCTGGCTCCAAGCCACCATCAAGGTAATATTTTTATGATGTGTGCACTATTATAGATTCTGAACGTTTATTACTCGTAACACATATAATTATCATGAGGAATAAAGCAATATGGCTTGATTCATAATTATCTTAATGATTTATTCAGTAAAAAATAAAAAAATGGTGGTTGTTTGTGTTGTAACGCTTTCACGATACAGGAGAAATTTCTAGTGTGTGTTGGTGTATTGGTGTCTCAATAAATCTCGTAAGCCCTTGGACATGGATATTATACATAGTTACTATACTTAAAGATACCAAATAAATTTGCCTAGCGTTATCCAAAGCATAATATTGGATTCGGCTGTCAGTCTTAACAGCAACAGCTGGATAAAACTATTTAGACAAACCAGTAACTGGTTAAAATGATACTTTTTGGCAAGACAGGTCAAATATCTACAAATGACAGCCCGGAACAAAAGCTTAACGTGCTTTCCGAGGAAATAGGAGTCTCGGTACGTGCTTCACGTCACTCATCCTCGGAAAGCCAGCCAGCGTTCCTGAACCCCAAAGATCGACCAATACGGCTATTGTTATTTAGCGCAATTTGAGAGGGAGGCCATATTGTTAGGGATAGTGCTCATATTTAAGTAATTTAAAGCTTAAACATTTTTTGAACAAAGTAGCTTTAAGGTTTTATTTTATTTTATACAAGCACCGTTTCACCCGCGTAGTTCCCGTTTCCTTAGAAATACTGGGATAAAATATAGCCTATGTTGCTGAGGATGAATGTAGCTTTCTAATGGTGAAATAATTTTTGAAATCGGTCCAGTAGTGTTTGAGCTTATACATTACATACAAGAATACAAATCTTTCCTCTTTATAACATTAGTATTGATATAGATTGCTACTGGTATTATTATCATAGTTTTGTGATTTATTATGACGGTCTTCTCATTGAGTAAAAAGTGCGGTTTTTGAGTTGTGTTTTCTTAAAATTTGCCTTTATGTTTTTGTATTTTAACAGAGTTTGTGTCTAAAATAATCAATTTTTTTTTCTTTTTACAACATTTTGTTATAGTTTATTTACATATGTATATAAACTGTATTAATAATTTGACGTAATAACATTACTTTTTTTAGAATGGGCAAGGGTTTGGACATTTTTCCAAAAAAAATGTAGAGGTTTTAAAGTTAACCAAGTTAAAATGGTCAGCAAAACTGCTCGACGAAAATCGTGTATAAAAATCTTATTTCTTTTTCGTTACAGTACTGAGTCAAGTAAGTATAACATTTTTTAATAATAAATCATTCACGATTTTTACTTTTAATTATATTATTTCACAGGTACATAAAATTCATTTATGACGATTCAACGTTCCAAGTGTTGGTTGATAAAATTTCATTTGTCAGACGGCGCGCTGGAAAACAATTCCATGCCGACTGCCGTGTGGAGACGCTAAAACACCCAGTTTGTGTCATGGGTCCTCTATACTTCGTAGAAGGGACAATGGTACAAGATCAACTGCACTACACACAAGCAACACAAGTGAGTACTAGATAAGTTACTATCTCGGGTAAATAAATGGTTCCCTGAAGATGACAACTACATTTTTATGCATGACATGCACCGTTCCACAAAGGCAGAGTTAAAAATTCTTGGCTGTATAAAATGTCACTGTTTTGCCGTGGCCAGTGAATTCACTAGACATTGATCCTATAGAGTACATGTAGGACTTCACCAAATGGGTGGTTGCGAAAGATGTAATCATCAAGCACCAGTTGGTTGAAACACTTACCAGAAAATGGCATCACAACGTCAAACTCCAAGAACAGGCAAAGGTCTGTATGTGTGTGTGGATGATGATGCCCCGTGCGTCGGAAAACGCAGGGCGATTCCAAGCCACCTACTGCGCGGGTCTGGATGGCGAGCTATTGTGTGCTTCACCGTCCGATAACAACTAGGCCCGGTTCGACGGCGCGTCGTGTTCCACGTGCAACAAAAAACACCGGATGTGACAGCAAAGAAAACGGGACCCGAAATACATAATAGACCTACATATATATAACCAACCATGTTTTAAAGAAATCCAATAAAAATCGAAAACACAAAAATCTCTGCACTATACCTAATCATTATGGCCCCCTATCGTAGGTACTCCTCTTAACCTACACTAATACAAGAAAGGAGAAAATAACTTCTACTTGTGGATATAATCGCAAATCCACTTACCCTTGGCCCTCGAATTTTGTTCCGCCATAATTGAAAAAGACCGAAGACAAGTAATTCCCTAAGCAAACACAAAAACGCAAGCCAACCTCATTTTCATGCGCCTTATTTTCATTTATTTTTTTCTCGGCAACCCCAATAACTTCGCACTGGCAACACGGTTCAATTCACTGTGTAGCCAAATGTCCCGGTAGATTAATTTCGGTAAAAACCTATGAAAGCCGTCGTTCTTACGTTTTGCTAATTCATCTTATCGATTTGGCTACGTAGTTTTTTTTTTCTAATTTCGTGAGAGGAATTAATGGATGAAAGGACCGTATGTTTATCGACGAGTTTGGTTTGTGTTTTTTTTTTTCGCATTGCTTGCAAAGAAGATCTGATCTTAGCGGATTGTGGTGAACCAAAGCTCGATTTTATTTTTGTGAGAAGACAGACGTATCTGCAAGGATTTAATTCATGTTGGCTTTAAAATTGGAAAACGTCTGCAAAAAAGAGTCTTACTGACAAAATATTATGAAGCTGTGCAATTAGCTGGATATTGGTCGGCCAAAATTTTTTAAACATCAAGACGAAAACAAATTAAAAAAGTGACCAGCCTGATATATAAACCACCATATACATGTTTAGCCTGATATATGGTGGTTTTATACACCATATTATGCTGGTATATCATTAGGCAATGATATACCTGAAAACATCAAGATCGTATCGATCGCATGGCATGTTTTCTTTATTTTTCTTTCAAAACAGATCGAATCCAAGGCATGTTATCTTTTATGTCTACCTATTACAGAGAGAAGCATTAAACCAAAGTCATCATCATCATCATCATCAACAGCCTGTTGCTGATGATAATAATGATGATTACTTAGATCTATTTTCGGCTTCTCGCATCCAGTTTCTGCCAGCCGCCTTGCGCAATTCGTCACAACACCGTGCCTGAGAACATCCTACACTACGTTTGCCGAGACGCGGTCTCCACTCTAGAACACGATTACCCCAACGTTTGTCGGTTCTACGACTACCAACCCAAACCAAAGTAGCATAGCAATATGTATGAGGTTTTCTTAGAAGCTGTATAGCTTCGAAGAAAAACCTTATACATATTCCATGCAGTTTATTTCCACATAACTGTGACGATCAATATAGCAGGCCGGATTCACGTGCCCGTAACTCTCCTTTACCACTGGAATATCTAAGAGTGATTAGGTTTTTTTTTTGCCATAAACAGTAAAATGTAATCTATACTAATATTATAAAGCTGAAGAGTTTGTTTGTTTGTTTGTTTGAACGCGCTAATCTCAGGAACTACTGGTTCGAATTGAAAAATTATTTTTGGGTTGAATAGACCATTTATCGAGGAAGGCTTTAGGCTGTATATCATCACACTTAAGCCAATAGGAGCAGAGCAGCGATAAAGAATGTTTTAAAATCGGGGATTCCACGGGGACAAAGTCGCGGGCAACAGCTTCAGCCTATAATGTTTCCATTTTCACATCAGTATCTGTGGGAGAGCAGTCTCTCCCACAGACACAGCCGAAATCCAACATCGTCAATTTTCCTTGATTTACTCAGGTTTCCAGTCATTGTTTAAGACGGTAATGATGTTGTTTTCGACTTTTAAGAAGCATAATTTTATTTAAACCAGGCTTGGTCTTCTGATCAAGTTTGGTTTCAATAAAAAAAAACAATCTCTATTTCAGAGGATATTCAGGTAAGGAAGGAGAAAGAGCAGCGATTGCCTAGCACATAAGGGCTAGTAAAAAATATACAATATTTTCCGTCTCGTAAATCCTCCTTATTTTAATCGCTGTATCCATCGTATGTAAACACGTCAATCGTCAAGCTCCTATAAAAGGAGGACTTGTTTTCTTACATGAGAATCTAAAACATTCAATCCACATCACCATTTTCAAACTGAAGTAACAAGACAGCTCCAAAGATAACCCCCATACATATTACATGCCGCGTACTACCACGCATCTGCCACTAATCCACTATCATTATATGAAGTCATATAATCAGCCCATAATCGCCGCCATGCTTAATGCAAATTGGTCGATGATTCTAGGATATGCTAGTTTCCTCACTACTAATTCCTGTTCCGTTTCGAAAGCAGTGGCGATTAGAAATAAATGGTTTTCGGTCAGCATAATTTTATTTTGCATTACACGAAATCTCTCAGCAACCATCATGTTCTTATATTTAACCCCGAGGAATAGATTATACGTCTATTCGACTCCAATATCACAATCTAAACCCGCATCATCATTTTTAAACCGAAGTAGTAAGACAGCTCCAAAGATAACCCCCATACATATTACATGCAGCGTACTTCCACGCAACTACGACGATCGATAAAGCAGGCCGGATTCATTTAATATTTTATTTAGAGAAGTTATCGCCTAGCACTTACCCGGTGCGTCGGAAAAATGCCTGTGGAAAATTGAATTTTAAGGCCTTGGGTAAGGTCGGGTCGCGTGGGCAGACAACGGGTATTTTTGAAGAGATCCTCGGATCTCTTCAAAAATACCCGTTCGTGCTACATTGGCCTCGGCCAATGTAGCACGAACATCCGGGTAGGGTTTATTGTTTTTTTTTTAATTCACAAATGTAAAATGAAAATATAATTGGGAATGTAACGTATTTTCTTTGAAGTGAATACATTATTTCAATCCTAAAACATAAAACCAATTTTTAAAATCTCTGTGAGTGTTACTACTAATTATGATAACAGCTAAAGATTTCTAATATGAAATAAAACAAGGAACAGGCCAAGGCAAGAGCTGGATTTACCATAAATTAAATATACATACGTTTGTAAAGTTTTTCAAGTTGCCATTTTCATTTTTCGTTAATTAGCAAGATAACATAAGTAAATACAGTATCGACTCTATGCGCGGGCTTTGCGGATCCACTAGTCGTGATGAGATCGGATCGGGAAGGCATCGCGCGTTCGCAGTTGAGTAGCACTTAAAGCAATTCATTGGAATTACCGACCTTTAAGTGCGAATTCGCACAAAAAGCGTAACTGCAAGTACATTGGTGCTTGTGGTCACGCTTTCAATATTTAATGATTAAGTGTTGGGCTTACAATAATCCTCGAACTATTTATTGCAAGAAAATACTCTTCGTTGTTACCATTGCATCCACGCAACTGCTTTCGCGTGTTCCGCTCCTATTGAATTCAGAGCTCAGTTTTAGTTTAGCCCGTTTAGTTAGTTTCAGCCCGCAGAGTCCTATTGAAATAACGCATTAACAAGGATTTTAGACAAAATTATGTCTAAAAAATAAAATCTGCATCGCCAAACTTTATTTTGTTTAAATAAAAAATTAAAATCTCATTGTTGTTTATTTGATGTAATATTAAACTTCGACATTTTCACTGGACACCCTTTACCAGGTAATCTCTTTTCTTATTCGACTAAAAATATTCTTCACTATCACTTACTTGGTACTATGGTGACTGGTCTTCACTGTCCTCTCATATCTAAGACCAGTTGGACCTTAAGGCTATTGTTGGAGTCGTGCCATAACACGAATGTCGTTCGTGATGCGAGTTCCAACACATCATGTTGAGACCTTCCTTCAAGGAAAAATTGTGGCTGAAGTGTACCTATTGGCAATTCCTGCACTCTATGTACAACAGTTTGACCACATTTTTGTTTTTTTTTTTATGTATAAATATGTATGGTAGTGTATGTTATGGACCTCTGTTACCCGAAATAAATTATATATTATTCCATTTATTTATTCACTATACACACTTAATACATTTTTAAATATTTCTATAAAAATAAAAATAAAACATTTAAAAATATAAAAAATAGTAGCCCACCGGTATCGGGAACAGGGTCCAAGCTACCGGTGGTCAGGACTCCCGAGAGAGGAACCTCCTAACGATACGTGCCGTGTCCAGGAGTACTGCTTTCTGGATCAAGCCCTTGATCCAGCTGCCCAACGAGAGCCTCTTAAGATGTTGGTCGAGGCTCTTGGCAATTATGCCATTGGCTGTCACGACTATCGGCACAATGACTGCTGTGTTCACATCAAACATGTCGACAACCTCGCGAGCCAAGTCAAGATACTTCGATTGTTTATCTTTCTCAGCCTTCACGAGGTTCTCGTCATGCGGGACTGCTATATCAACAATCATTGCGCGACGCTCTAGTCGGTCTATCACCACTATGTCAGGCTTATTGGCAACAATAGTCCTGTCAGTGATGATAGACCGATCCCAGTACAATGTGCAATTGCCATTTTCGAGAACTGGGTCGGGCGCATACCTATAGTACGGTACTTCCGACTCCACAAGATTGTATTTAAGGGCAAGTTGCTGATGGATAATCCTGGCTACGAGGTTGTGCCTGTGCAAATAGTCTCCGTTAGCCAGACTAGAACAACCGGAAATAATGTGGCGGATGGATTCCCCCGGCCGGTGACACGCCCGACATATGTCAACCGTACCGTCCTTCACAATGTATTTCCGGTAGTTGTTCGTCATCATAACTTCGTCTGTAATCGCACAGATAAAACCTTCGGTTTCCCCAAAGAGGTCACCAAAACGCAGCCAGGCCACGGACGCTAGAAAGTTTACATCGGGCCCATGTCCGTGAAGCTCCTTGCTCTGCCATACCTCCCTGCGATCATTAGTATCTAATACCACAGGTTTGCGCCAGTTCTCGTTAGCCAAGGAGAGCGGGGTGAGGCCCTTGTCCACTGCGACCACATCCCGGTGCATACCCACGTCGGCTTCTAGGAAGTATTCCCTAAGGCTGCATACCTCGCGGTTGTGCAGGGTCTTAGCATTTAAGAAGCCTCGACCCCCACACTTCCGCGGGATATACAGCCTCATTACCGATGATCGTGGGTGATGCATCCGATTTGCGGTCAGCAGTGAACGGACCCTCCTATCCAGGGCGTCCAGTTCTGACTGAGTCCATTTGAGTATGCCGAAAGAGTACATCAATACCGGCATGACCCAACCGTTATTATTATTACATCCATTAAAACTGTCAAACATCATGGAAACATGGTATTTTTTAATATATTCTCTTTACGGTTCACTTGCATAGGAAACGAAAATTCGAACCATGCACTACTTTCTGACATTTCATTAGTGTGTAGTCCATTATTAAATTAAAAATATTTAAACTGAGAAAAATGTGAAACATTTTTTTTTAGTTTAATTGATTATTTAAGTTTCCTATTAGGTAGACCCCAGATAAAAGTTAACTTTCCTGTAATCCAAATCATTATAACTTAAAAGACTATATCATTGTCCTTCTGTTAACACCGCTCAGTGCCGCGTAAAAGATCTTCAACATTCTTGTTCGTGTTGAAATTGAATTTCAGAGTAAAGGTCAAAGGTTACATGTATCGGTAATGTTTTCGTGCTTATGTTGTTACATTGAGACAATCATGTATAAAGAGTACATGTTTTTACTTTCTCTTTTTGTCGTGGTTCGTTAAATTGTGTTTTTTTTTTTTTAATTTATTTCTGATGTTACAGAGCGTAGTATGTGGGACAGGGTGTTAAGTCCCAGAAACTTCCATTGAAAATGGGGGATCTTAGGATAGAGGCTTTTTTTTTGTTGTATGGGAAATTATCAAATGACTTCTCCCGCTCTGGGCGGAGCGGAAGGGAGTGTCAGACTCTTACTGACTAAAACCCACCCGTGATCCTTTTTGTGCCCTTTGCGTTCCAGGGCCGCGGTGACTCTTTCGAACAAATTCCGCAACTGGGATAGAGGCTGAGGTTCAGATCAGGAAAATGAGTCAAGTCAAAGTCAAAGTCAAAACGTTTATTTCAATTAGGCCATTAACGGCACTTTTGAACGTCATCAATAAAAACTATCATAATAAAGTGACTCTAGCGTCCATTCGCAAAGGTAGATTCTTATGGAGAAGAACGGACAAGAAACTCCATAGTTACTCTTTTCAAATAAATGTTTTACAATATTTGGTAATTCAAAAAATACTTCATATAGGTGAGGACGATGCACCAAGTATACTAGTTATAGAACAAAGTATTACCAGCAGAGGTAAAGAGTCCGCTGCATGCAGGTTAGGATACCCGTAAATGCCGTGGGTACTGACTGGCTTCATGACTCACTGTTCGAGAGCTCGAGGAAGTGATGTTGATGACGCACTTAATACATGACATCTTAATCTTTAATTATTCTTATGACATTAATATTTGCTAATAACTCAATATTATTTGCCACGTTGAAAGTGCCAAAATGGTGTTATTTATTAAATTTCTGTGTATGTATTATTTTGTATAAAAAAATTGTGATACAGCTTGATATTTGCATGCCTCAAGGCTTAATTATGGTTGGACCGTGCTCTTTTTTTAACGACTTTATGTAATTCCCATATTAGCAAATTAGCGATTATGTTTATGATTATTATGGTGGTGCCGAAGTAGCTGCACGAAGGCTGCGCTGACGTTAAATGTCGAGGGTCACCAGTGTACATTTTTTAAACAGGGTATAAAATCCCGCAAACTTCCAATGAAAAGGAAGGATTCCCCGAACGGACGGTTGATGTGGGCTTTTTTTGAATGGACCACTCGCAGTTCAGCACACTAAGGCTGGTTACTGCTCAGCCGGACAATACATTGATGTGGGCAAATGTCACATGGTTTATATTCGGGATCAAATCGTATGGAAAACTCTGATACCGCGATGCAAGATTTCGTTCAGTAGTTCGCTGCGGGCGGGATAGATGGCGTTGCGTTTAATTTTGTTGCCGTACTCGCTTCGTTCGTTTTTCTAGTGGCGCATTAATGCCGCTACAATGTATCGTAGTTGACGGGGTTCAGTTTTGAAAGGATCTTGACGAAGGTTTGATTTATAACTTAGTACTAATGTGACTTTGTCAGATTCCTAGTGAAGTAATTATATTTTGTCCTCAAACGTATTGAAAACTCGTACCGTGAATTCAAACAGACTGCTAATTCTATTATTTTTTAAGCAACGCTCACACACGCGTCAAAATTTGTAGAATAGACCCTCAGGCTTTTGCTCGTGCTTGTTTTTGATAACCTAAACGTTCAGTATTGTGAAACCGTACGCAGAAAAGAAGTTTTGCGTAATTGCCACCAGACGGCGCATATTGATGTTAATGCGATCGAGTTTATTTTAAACTCGCACTAAAGCCACAAGGTTACTGTGGGATTGTTCGACAGTTTGACTGTGGCCCTGGATCGTAAAGGGCACTTGAATGAACACGGATAGGTTTTAGTCAGTAAGAATCTGTTACTCCATCCAATTCCGCCCAGAGTGGGAAGAGTCATTTTTGATGATTTCACATGCATAAAAAGGCTACAGATTACACGTGGCTTAGTAGCTTTCCGGTTTAATTATTAACACATTTCAACTTCCTTGTTTAAATTATTAAATATTATTTTGTTCAACGAGAAGATTAGCTAAGACAAAATATAAAGATTAAACATATCTCCGTCCGTATACAGTACTCAAGTTTGAATGAGAACTCCAGAAAACATACCGTAAGGCAGAAGTAATTACCTATTATGAAATTACACTATTTTGAAATTATCAAAGTCTTAACTAACAATTACTATAAAGGTTACTTATGGTTCATTGAATTAGGTAGTTGATCAGGACATTCAAATTTAAACAACTGATGAAAATTACTTTGAAATAAACTGACACGTTTTATTCTTAATGAATGGAAAACCATCAGATTACTTTTTTCGCGGAGTGGAGCGGAAGGGTTTTTCAGACTCTTAAAGTCTAAAACCCATCAGTGTTCCTCCTAATGCTCTTAGCCTTTAGCCTTTCCAGGGCCGCGGTGACTCTTTCGAACAAATTCCACAACCGTGGCAGTGCATTTAGGGTACCGTATACCTCAAATATAATAACGGAATATATTAGGATCACAGTCAAATTATGTTGAATGTTATAGATATTTTTTACCTGTAGGTATTAGAATAATGCCCTAAAATCATTTTTTTTTTTGACTAACCGATAATATTAAGAAAGGATACAAGAACAAGCTGATATATATCAATTTACCAAACATGTGAATTATGGAAGTTACTTGTAGAAAACACGCCTGTGTCAGTACCTGAAAAGAAAATAAAATCAGGTTATTAATTGCTGACAAATGAAATATACAGAGTATAATGAAAATTTCAAAATAGAATAAAACGAACGGACTATTGTGTGTATCTCTCTCTATATCTAAACCACATATCTAAACAATAAAAAAAAATCTGATACAGTTTTCGTCCACAGAAAGAACAATATAATGAGGATAAATAATATATGACAATATTTCTATTTGTCACCGGGAAGTTGCAAATACCGTACAATTGTAAATATTACGTGAAATAGTAAACATGTTTTTCTTAATAAGATAATATTAAGGATATTTAAATACTTTACGCACACGGATGTACAGAGGCGGACTCAATGCATTTTCTTCCAGTCAAACTTTGTGTGAAGCCGGGACGGGCCTCTGGGTAGCCCTCTTGGTAACAGAGATTTTTCGACTGTCAAGATTTTAACCCAAGACACCCAAAAACTTAACGTTGTTCCCATGCTACAAAGGAGCCTCGAAAAATCATAGATATATGACAACCCATCCACTGATTAACCTCGACAAGTGTAGCTTAAACCGACTCCACGTAGTCTTATCTACTCTAACCCTAGAGTATTATTTCAGCACGCGTAAGCGCAGAGGGATGAGGCAGTCCGCGAGCTGAGGAGCAGGTAGTTTTAATGCTGGCCGCCGCGGCTGAGGCTAGCCGGCTACATTCAATCTAAACGTTCGTTCGTTGTTTTAATCTTTATACTTTGAATTGTTTTTATAGTTTCCTTTTTTTTTTCTTTGCATTGTCCTCACATATAGAAGCGACCAAGGATGTAACCAAGGTTATGTAATACGGTTGCGGAATTTGTTCGAAAGAGTTACCGCGGCCCTGCAACACAAAGGGCACAAGAGGAACACGGGTGGGTTTTAGTCAGTAAGAGTCTGACACTCCCTAACGCTCCACCCAGGGCGGAAGGGGTCATTTGATGATTTCCCATCCAAAAAAATAAAATAAAAAAGGTTATGTAATACAGAACAAGATTTAAAAGAGTTTCCGTGGAGTTTCTTGCACGTTCTTCTCCATAGAGATCTACGCTTTGGAACGTGCAGATAGCTTCACCTCTTTCGACTTGACAATTCAAAAGTGCCTGTAAACAGTTTAATTGCAATAAATGCTTTGAATCTTGAATCTTTGTTCGTTTTTACTAAGCCACGAAATCCTCTATCATTGCAAAGGTCCGGTTATTTTATTGTATCTGTTCACCTCTTCTGGGATTATACGTGTAATGTTTAAATAAGTTTCATACTTTTCATGACTGGAATTTTATAAAGTCTCAGGTGATACGAGCAGGCACTAAAAATCTAGCAAATACTAAATCGAATTTACTGTTGGATAGCCGCCAATACTTGAGATGCGTCCTTTAATTGCGTCTGAAGTTTTTTAGAAGATTTATACGTGAAGGATTTGGTTGTAAATCTGTTAGAAATAAAAGTACTTAAGGTTTTTCTTGCATTAAAACTTTTATTTTATACCAAAATTTTCAACACAAAAGTTCACGTTTTGGGTTCGATTTTCAGGTCCTATTTATGTTGTCCATTGGATTTTTAACTGCGGTTTTATTAATGATCCACGGTTTGACTCGAATAACTGGTATTATGAATAATTATAAATACAATTTTGCATTTAAGATTATTTTTATTACTAATATAAGCAGCTTAATGTTTAATTGTATGGTGTTCCTCTTTAAGAGCACGTTTTTCTGTCACAATACAGTATTACTTATTTCTGTACAGCGGCCTTTTAATGTGTAGGCACAACACTTACTATATAAGTGAACTCTGCTTAAAATAAGAAGTTCCGAAAACAAATCACTGTCGCATAGTTTTCTTTAAAAATAGGTGTTACTAAAATTGATTGAGTCAGGCGTTACTTTGCGGAAATCCATTTTAAATTTGAAAATGAAAACAATATATCTAGTTTTAATTTCCGCGAATATTAGTGGGTTGCAGGTATGCACCTCCCTCCTGCCCGCTATATTATGCACATGCAAGATTACAAGGCAAATGCAAGGATTTTATGCACATACAGGAAGGCAAAGCAAAACCCAACACCATTACCGACACGTGTTTCGCCTCTCTATGAGGCATCCTCAGGGAACGTGTTGACTCGCTGACCGTTGAGTTGCGACTGCAACTCAACGGTCAGCGAGTCACACGGTAATGGTGTTGGGTTTTGCTTTGCCTTCCTGCATGTGCATAAAATCCTTGCATTTGCCTTGTAATCTTGCTTGTGCATAATATAGCGGGCGGGAGGGAGGTGCATACCTACAACCCACTAATATTCGCGGAAATTAAAACTAGATATATTGTTTTCATTTTCAAATTTAGGTGTTACTAATTGAAAATAAGTAAAGAACTTCTTGAAAGAAGAATTTTGGCGGCCGGGTGTCGTGTTTCAGCGTGTTCGCGGAAGCCAATCCGACATCTCGGCGCCATACGTCACCAACTTAACGTAGCAAATAGATTTTGTAGTGGAAGTTTGGTATCGCTCTGCTTATTATATGTATGTTGCTGTGTCGTATAAACTCTATCAAGGCCTTGCCTGCACATGACATAAAATAATGAAAATTTCGCCAGTTTCAACTCTAAAAATCTAATTAGTCCGTCTGATAGATTTACAAAAAATATTGGACATGTATTTCTTATTTTTTCACGTAAACAAAAAATGAAGACGATACAGTGCGTTGAAAACTCACGTGACGTCACGTCGCTGGTAAAACGTCGACACGCGAGTTTTCAACGCACTGTATCGTCTTCATTTTTTGTTTACGTGAAAAAATAAGAAATACGTGTCCAATATTTTTTGTAAATCTATCAGACGGACTAATTAGATTTTTACAGTAAAATACCCTATTATGGTTCGGATAAGCCTACTGCTGACGCGAGTAACGGTCTTTTCGGCAGCTAATCCTTGAAACGTCCATCACACCCTGGATACATAATCCTTGGTAAAGTAGAGTCTAGTGATTAATCCTTTCACTAAGACGCCATAAGCCTTTCTATATTTGATACCAGCTATACTCCATTTATTATGACACTAGCTTCTGCCCGCGACTTTGTCCGCGTGGAATATTTACTTTACCCCCGATTTTGAAACTCTCAGCCCGATCGGTTTAAAATGGACAAAGTTTCATACAAACTTTCATCACCTATTCTATCCCCTTGGGGGTAGAATTAATCAAAATCCTTTCTTAGCGGATACCTACGTCATAACATCTACCGGCATGCTAAATTTCAGCCCGATTCGTTCAGTGGTTTGGGCTGTGCGCTGATAGATCACTATGTCAGTCAGTCAGTCACTGTTGAGTTATATATATTTAGATTAAAAAAGAGGGCTTCGTAGAAGCAGAAGTACGAAACCTTTTTTTTTTTCAAGTTAAGTTCAAACAATAGTAATAGATAAATGTATGTGCTTTATTTGTAAGTAACAATGAATCGCATACAATAAAGCATACATATTTCATCGATTTACTCGTCACGATGCTTGGATAGGTACATAAAATGAAATAATTTTTAGTAATAATCAGTTTACAACTCGTTTTCAGTATTTTTTTCGACACTCGTTATTGTTCTAAAATGTAGTTATTACTCCTTGCAGAATAAGCTATATGCCAGTAAAAGTCCTATTAAAATATAATGCTGACCGTTTTGAAGACTGACCGGAAAATAACGGAACAACCCACGAAAAACAGTTTTTTTTTTTAGTTATGAGTAAGTACCGTGTAAGCAACCGTAAATAATAATAAATACCCGTAAAATAATAATAACCGTAAATAGTAATAATTTTCTGACAAAATACAACATATTATGTAATGAACAAGCAGGCTTTAGAAAAAATAAAAATATTAATACAGCAATCTATGATTTTTTACACGAAATAATGATAAGTGTTGATAGTAAAATACCTATTTGTGCCATTTTTACAGACATGACTAGAGCTTTTGACTGTGTCAATCACGAGATTTTGTTAAACAAGCTTAACAGCTACGGTTTGAGAGGAAATGTGCTGAATCTCTTAAAATCCTACCTCAATAACCGCACACAATATACGGAAATTTCCAGAATTTGTCTTAAATCTAAATGTGAAGAAAAATATAAATCTGAAGGTAGAATTGTTAAATTCGGTGTACCACAAGGTAGTGTTTTGGGTCCCCCGCTATTTTTGCTGTACATAAATGATCTGCCCCGTCAGATACCAAATCCAATGGTTCTATTTGCCGATGACAGCACAGCACTTATAAAATGTACAAATATTAACAATTATGAACAGGATATTAATACTAACCTTAGAAATATTATTGATTGGCTTGAAAAAAACAACCTGGTTATCAACATAGCAAAGACTAATGTGATGCATTTTCACCAACGTACAATTCCACCGAGCGTCAATGTACAGTACAATGGACAACTTATTAATCAAACAAAGGTCGCAAAATTTTTAGGAATTTTATCGACGATCAATTAACATGGAAACCGCAAGCAGAAGAGGTGTGCAAAAAGTTAAGCACTGCAGCATATGTTCTTTTTAACTTGATGAAAAAAGTTGACATAAAGACTGTTTTAATCGCATACCATGGTCTTGTCGCATCGGTCTTGAGGTTTGGAATCATTTTTTGGGGTAATTGCAGCCTAAGAGATAAAATATTTAAAGCACAGAAACGTTGTGTCAGAGCTATGTGTAGTCTTAAACCTGGAGAAAGCTGTGAACCTCTGTTTAAGTCTTTGGCAATTCTTACTTTTCCGTCATTGTATATTTTAGAAATTGCAATTTTTGTTAAAAGAAATAAAGCTCTATTTGCTACGTTCTCGGATGCCAAGAAAGGTCCCGTGAGAAGTCATTACAAAAACCTTCTAGTTACCGGTAGTTATAAAACAGCACTACTACGGAAGAGTGTTTTCTGCATGGGTCCAATAATATTTAATAGACTACCAGACAGCATAAAAGATTACACTCTTCAACAATTTAAAAATAAACTCTTTGATACAGAAATGTTACTATTCAATAAGTGATTTTTTGAATGACCCTATGTGTGATATTCCAACAGGTCTATAGTTTTTACATGCCTTAATATCTACTCCGAACTTGATATTTTTTTTTTTTTTTTTTTAATACTGAAATTCTGTTATTCATTAGTTGATTATCTTATTTGTTTTAATTTTTATATTTTAATCCTGTGTGTGACATTCCAACAATTTAATATTATTGACATAATTTGATACCTATTTTTGTGCTCAATAGCGAATTTTAATTGAAACTGACATTATTTATTAAATTTTGCATGCCAAAACTTAGGCAGAATGTACCCGGCTCACTATATTTTATAACAACTTAATTGTACTGTACCTACATTCTATGCGAATAAATGATTTGATTGATTGATTGATTGATTGCGTTCAGCAAAAAGCTGTTATTGTGATATTTGAAACTGACTTTTTGAGTTTATCTATACTAATATTATAAAGAGGTAACGTTTGTGAGTTTGTAACGTTGTAAGGGGTAATCTCTAGATCTACAGAACCGATTTTCTAAATTATTTCTACAATACTACGTTACGTTCGCTACGTTATTGTGAAATGTCATAAGCTATATTATTTTATCCCAATATTGCCACGGGAACGGGAACAACGCGGGTGAAACCGCGGGACGCTGCTAGTTTATTTATATAGTTATTACTTATAGAAGACATTGTATCAGCAGCCAAACGAAGAAAAATTGGTACACTCCAAACAGAGACATTCTGGGGAACAGATTGTCTACTTCATTCATTAAAACTTTACCTTACATTTGAAAAGGGAAGAACTCAATGTCATTAATATAATGCTTGTCTTACAAACATCCACCTTCCGTTCCATACATATTAATGTCAACTCCTTAACGAAAACATTTGCATAACAAGTGTATTACAGTAATTTAATGTGTGTCGTCAACGTTCTGAAGTGAACGCAACCGCGCACGTTACGTTAATCAGTTGATTCTCCCAGGCGTAACCTGAAAACAGGTTTATGGAGAAAGAGACTCTAATGGTTGTGTTTCAAAGAATATAATGAGGTACATGCGTAGTTGATGACTCAATTAGGAACGTTGTCATATAATTTCCTTTGTGAATATTGTTTTCATGTACAAACTCAGTATTTTATAAAAGTCCATTCGGTCCCAATAATGTTTTGTCAAGTTTTATTTGTGTAACTCGTATTACTTACCTGTGAAATGATGTTAATATGGATGATTATGGCAAGTACGATATTGTGACCTTTTTGGTTTCCGAAAGTCTATATGGACCCTTATGTAATATACCACTCGTGGCTATCTATCGGTCACAGCTGATTTTCTAAAAATCTACAAGACTGACGTTTAAAGGCACCACGTGTGAACTTTTGTTATTCAATTATTTTTTTCTTATAAATTTCAAACAAATTCGAACAAATTCTAAAATTAAATCTTTTCGAATTCGAATAATACTCGAGTATGATTTAAAAACATAATTATGATTCGTTCAGAAATCTTTGCGCGCGAATCCAATTCGCACTTGGTCAGTTTATTTATTCTTTTCGCGTGGCAGCACGCTTTTCAATAAGAATGGCTGTTTTTAGCATCGATATTTTCTTGATTTCTTTTTTTAGTCTCAGTTAAGTCACGTCTGCTATTGTGTTGCTATAAGGCCTATGTTAGGCTTCTTCGGGTAGGTACACAATAAACTATTTTAACCATTTCAAAGTCCTTTTATAAGTACTAATCACATTGTACTTTGCAGGGTTTCTTACAAATCAATTGAATTGGAGCCAATATTAGGTCCACTAAGAACTAGTAATGAAAAAAAAAATGAAGCAAGACAATAAAATTAAATATTATTGGTATACAAAGGAGATCAACAGCTGACCAGCCAATCTTTTACCACAAATGTCAGTCCATGGATGAGCCACCTATTCCATATCAAGACCTCTACGTGCCTCGAAGATTACGTTAAGTTGTTTGTTTTTTCTATCGCTTAAAACAATTTAAAAAAAAAGCAGAACATACCAAGAAACATCACTTAAACCTTTATAGGTTTGTCTGGATGTTGAAACATTACAGTAGCCTAAATACTAACATGATAATGAGCCTTGTTTTACATTCAAAATTTTATATGTGAGGTAAATTGAAAAATGACTACAGTACGATTAGGCAGCGCCTGCATGTCGCGATACTAATTATATTGATCGAATGAATTTCAAACAGGATGATGCATTATAAAAGAGAATCAATGAATTTAAATATGTATCTAAATATATTTATAACTCAAAAGGGACTGACTGACTGACATAGTGATCTATCAACGCACAGCCTAAAGCACTGAACGGTTCGGTCTGAAATTTGGCATGCAGGTAGATACTATGACGTAAGCATACGCTAAGAAAGGATTTTTGAAAATTCGTCCCCTAAGGGGGTGTAAAAGGGGTTAACATTTTGTATGGAACTCCACGCGAACGAAGTCGCGGGCATAAGCTAGTGTTTTAAATTTGTTATTTGGGATTGAATGTTTGTTGGAGTATCGTTTATTAGAGTAGGTATTAAGTAAGCGTTTGGTCGTTTCCCATACTAGTTTTATATCGCGGTACTACCAGTTTTGATTGGACCCAGCTGTCAAATTATTTGCGGAATTTATCCGAAAGCGTCACCGCTGCCCTGAAACGCAAAGGGCATTAGGAGGAACACGGAGAAGTTTTAATCAGTAAGAGTCTGGCACTCTCTTCCACTCCGCCCAGAGCGGGAGAAATAATTTGATGATTACCCATACTTCTATAAGCTGTCAAATTAAGATCTTCGATAGTTGCTACAGGTTATTGGAAGCCCAAAAATTAAACTACCTGTCTTAAAAAGGGTTATAACGTTACTCGGTTACTAGGTTATAGAGATTAAAATCAAAGGCATTATGTTCCATCCTGTAAGACTGAAAAAGTCAACCACAAGGTTAAGAAATTATACTCCCGCACATTATCCTTAAGTTACACACACATAAGTAATAACCCACCTCAAACCCCAACGTCACCTCAACTTCGGAAATACAAACAAAGTGGTGGTTTACACCATTATTTTGACGTTAACAGTGCCCCCGAGACGAGAGGTTAGCAAATTAACTGCGCGTTAATCCGTGGTTAGTTAACTGATGTAATTGGAATCTGACCGCGTTCTGATAGTTTACACATAAATTGCTGAATGTGGTGTAGTTAGGTTTGACAGGAGTGGTATTGGTGAATACGAATAAATTATATCATTGCAATATCGGGTTGATAAAGGCATTCCATATCAACCCGATATTGCATAGTGAAGAACTTCTATAATGAATTTTGGCAAAAGCTTGGAAAAATCTGCGAGACACGATTCAAGATTCAAGATTCAAAGCATTTATTTCAATTAAACCTTTTACAGGCACTTTTGAATTGTCAAGTCGAAAGAGGTGAAGCTATCTGCACGTTCCAAAGCGTAGATCTCTATGGAGAAGAACGTGCAAGAAACTCCACGGACACTCTTTTAAATCATGTTCTGTATTACATAACTTTGGTTACATCCTTGGTGCTTCTATGTGTGAGGACAATGCAAAGAAAAAAAAAAGGAAACTATAAAACAATTCAAAGTATTAAAGATTAAAACAAGTCAGTGGCAGTTAAGAGGTGACCAGTCTCAACCGACGGCGCCCGTTCACGAACATGACGCGTGTATCGGCACCATTTAGCTCAACCATTTTGAAGGGAACCGAATGATCCGACACACGCGCCACCATCAGCGAGACATTTGAGCGAGCATGACATACTCTCAACTGCCATTTTAGTTCAAGTCACAAAGTAAACTATAACCTGTAAATGGCTCCATGGTACTCACATTTCGACGGCTCCTAAGTATACTGAGTCAACTGTACTTCTAATAACTTTACAGGAGGGCGATAAGAAGAGCGAATGGTTATATTTAAATTGTTAATACAACCAAGAAAAAATAACTAATCATAGTGAGTTAAATATAATAAACCCTATCATCTGTACATAACAAATTTCATATTATTTTATTAATTTATGAGATAATGTAGATATACTAGTATACGGCGATTATTTCTTTATTAAAAATGGATCAACTACCACTTATATTTTTATACGTCGCATTATTTAATCTACGTTTTGGGGAGAAATTACTTAATAAGTGTGGCAAAAACTGTTTCTATTTACTTATTGGATTTTTTACATATTATAATTCCTTTCATGAACTCATATTTTGTTAAAATATAATAAGTTGACTCATTATACGTGGATATCATTTTAAAAGTGAACCATCCGTAAATTGAGTCAAGTGTGGTACAAGATAGTTAAAATAATCAAAACCGCTTTTAACGTTCAATATTTTAATTAAAGAGATCTCGAAATTCTATTGGTAACATTAACATAACTTTAGGAAATCTATAAAATTAACAAAAATCAACAATACTAGACATAAACACAAAGGCTTAGGTAGGTCTAGTCTTAGATAACAAAAATACAAAATATTGATTGTATCAATTGCACATTTCTGTAAAATATGAGGATAATTTGTTAATTGTTTGAAATCGCAATAATTTAGCACTAGTAATCACTCTTAATTACTTTAAAGAAAATCACAGTGAGTATACAATTCTTAATATCCTTACACTTAGTATTTATTGCTGAGAGTAAAATTCTCCAAATTTACCTTAGGTATGAGGTCAGTACTTAATAGTTACGAAAAAACAATATCTAGAAAAAGACAAATTATATTTTTAGTTATTCAAAAACAAGTGATATTCCTTAGGTATCACGAATTTGTTGCACATGTCCATTAAATTTGTGTCATGTCCATTAATTTTTATCTACTAGGATTGGCCTATAGTAAGCTGAGCGAAGATCACTAAAATCTATATTATGGACAGTTTGATTACGTGTTACTTTAGATTTATTAATTAGCACAGTACATAACTAATTTTATACAATCATTTGTAAGGATTTTCTCAATTTCTATTTCAGTGACTTATTCCATTGCATCTTAGATCCATCACAGGCAAAACTCCAGTTCCCCACCGAATGTGTCTCCACGTTGTCGTCGTGGTGGGGCTTGAGCGTCTCAATGATCTTGCGAGCTTTCCCGGTAGAGCCACTCATGCCGGAAGGTCGCAAGTGAGGGATCAGACCAAGAGGGACACACACACGCTTGCTCGCTGCTCTCTGGTACGCGTCTGATCATCAGACGTGACTGTGGGAGCAGCGAGCAGGTGGAGAGGTGAGGTGAGGAGAGGGCCCTGAGAAGGGGCGGAGCGAACAGGGACCGCACCCTTAAAAGGCACAACATATGAATAAAGACGCTTGCAAAATGAGTCCCCAGGTGGGTCCCGACTGCTCAGCGGTCGGGGAATCCCACCCCGCTTCGGCGGGCTGCCCTCCGTACTCTGGGGTGGGCACCAAACGTCTTCCGCTTGCCAGTGGCAACAAGAGCCGAGGAGGCTCCGAGTCATCGTCGTCATCCGGATCTGACTCCTTTAAGGAGCTGATGGCGTACGAGTTTGGAGAGGAGGGTTCGCCTGAGCGCCGGGGTGGTGCGGAGTCGGATTCCGGCTCCGCCCCAGACCTAGTAACGGTCAGCTCGGCGGGCTCTGGATCCGGAAGAGAGGGGGCTGCTGCGGAGAACGGCAAGTTCTTCCGCAAGCGGCCCAGACGGGAGGATACCGGGGGGTCGTCCTCCGAGGGCGAATTTGCCTCCGCCCGCAAAATCCCCACCGCAAGGCGGGGCAGGGGCTGTGAGGCAGGGAGGGGGCTGGCTCCCTCTACCCGGGAGGTGGAGAGTCGGGCCGGGAGGCTGGTGGAGGAGGGGCGTCGCCCTGGAGGGAGCGGTCGTGGGGCTCCCTCTACTCTTCCGCCTACTCTCGACTCCGACGACTCGGAGCCCCCGGGAGAGGTGCGTCCCTCTGTTGAAGAGAAGAAGGCCCAGTTTGCGGAGGTCGTGGAGGCCGCGATCCGCGCTGTGGCCTTCAAGAGGAAACAGTCCTCAAAGCGGGAGGCCATCGGCGCGGCCAAAGCCTCCATCCTGGCGGCAGCGGCAGCCAACGTCGGCGGGTCCGGAGAGGCGACAGAGTTGCGGGCGGAGGTCGCCCGCCTCGCGGCCGTAACGGAGCGACTCATCGCGGAGAATGAGTCGCTCCGGAGGGACCTGGCTGGCATGGCCAGAGCGGCCTCGGAGGAGCCGCAGGGGGGGCCGAGTCCGGCGGCGCTGGAGGGGAGCCAAGTGCAGAGCCAGGTGCGGAGCCTGGTGCGGCAGGAGCTGGCTCCCTTCCGGAGGCAGGTGTCCGCCTTGGAGGACATGATCCGGCGTCCCCCGTTGGCGGCAGCACAGAGGCCCCCGGGACAGCAGAAGGCGGCTTCGTACGCAGCCGCGGTGGCTGCTGGCCCGGGAACGTCCGGCCAGGCGAAAGCCAAGGCGGGAGCCGCGCCAGCGCCTATGACGCCGGCGCCCGCGACGCCGGCGACTACCAAGACGGCCCCGGCGAAGAGGGGAAGGAGGAAGGCTGGAGGGGGAGCGGCTAAGGCTGCTGCGCCAGTGGCGCCGCGGCCGCCCCCACCCCCAACCTCGGACCCTCCTGCGGCCGAGGCCGGGTGGCAGGTTGCTGGAGAAAAGCGGCAGGCCAAAAAGGCGGCCAGGAGCAAGGCCAAGAGGCAGCGGCGAAAAGCCAACGCCATCGCGGCGAGGCTCCGCGCCCCGAAGTCCGCGGCTGTAGTTTTAACACTGCAGCCGGAAGCGGAACAGAGGGGCGTGACGTACCTCGCCCTCATGAAGCGGGCGAAGGAGGCGGTGAACCTCCGGGAGCTGGGCATCACTGGGGGCCTCGGGATCAGGAGAACCCTGACCGGTGCCCGGAAGCTCGAGCTCGCCGGAGCGGAGAGTGGCCCGTTCGCGGACGCCCTGGCCGAAAGGCTGAAGGAGGTCCTCCCCGCGGACGAGGTTCGAGTGTCCAGGCCGACTAAGTGCATTGACATGCGCATAGTGGGCCTGGACGACTCCGTGACGGAGGAGGAGGTTGTGGCCGCCGTCGCCAGGACTGGGGGGTGCTCTGCCGAGCTCGTCAAGGCGGGCACCCTCCGGCCTGACAACACGGGCATGCAAACCCTTGTGGTGAGCTGCCCCGTGACGGCGGCCAGAACAGTGTCGGAGGGTCGAAGGCTATTGGTGGGGTGGGTTTCTGCGCGGGTAAAACTGCTGGAACCCAGACCTCTGAGGTGCTACCGCTGCCATGTGGGCAACCACACGGGAGCTATGTGCCCCTCGGAGGTGGACCGCAGTGGACTTTGTTTCCGCTGTGGTCAGCCCGGTCATCGGGCCGGCTCGTGCGAGGCCACGCCGCACTGCAGTGCATGTGCGGCTGTTGGCAAGCCGGCCGAGCACTGGGCTGGGGGAAGGGCCTGCGCGCCATCCGCCCCGACCAAGGGCAAGAGGTCCGCCGCCGCCGCCGCCTCTGCCGCCGCCGCGGCTTCCGTCGCCGCTTCTGCCGCTTCTGCTGTGGGTGCTGCGACTCCCGGTACTCGGGAGGGGGCTGAAATGGAGTGCCAGTAGTGGTCCCATTTCGGCCTCCTCCAGAGACAAGTCGGCCGCTGTGCTATTGCGCAGTGGCTGATGCCTGTGGACGGTGAGCGTGGGTGGCTCGCTGTCCGATACCAGGCTGAGTCGACGACGCGTTGTGCTTCACGCGCGCCTCAAGGAGCCGTCAGCACCAGAGACGGGGCCCCATAGGGTCGGTGCCTGCTAGGGTTGCGGAATTTGTTCGAGAGAGTTGCCGCGGCCCTGGAACGCAAAGGGCACATGGAGGAGCACGGGTGGGTTTTAGTCAGTAAAAGTCTGACACTCCCTACCGCTCCACCCAGGGCGGGAGGGGTCATTTGATGATTTCCCATCCAAAAAAAAAAAAAAAAAAAAAAAGGCAAAACTCCAGTTGTTGAACTTTTTAAGCATTGTTTTGAGATCCATTACAATATCTTGAGAGACTTTGATGCCCTTATAAGGTTTATCGTCGGTTTTTCCACGACTGCCCAAAAAAGGAGTGAAATGTTTTCAGGGTTTTTGTAGGTATGTTTGTGATTTTTTTTATTACACAATATCAATGTATGTGGATCGTTAGATGTGTTGATTTATCCCGGGTTAGTGAAAATAAAAAAATATAATATGTGTCGCATAAAAGCGACACAAGCGGTCAAAAGGTTAACAGGACTACCAAAATAAAAAGTTTGTTAATAAAAACGACAATATTTAGTTTTCATGAAAATTAGATTACGTATACTGTCATAGTCTAAAGCTTGCTTAGTACATAGCAAAAAAGGTACGAAATGAAAAAAAAAAACAATTCAAAATTTAAAAAACACGCCTGCCATGTCAAAAATTAACTAAAAAATTAAAAACAAGATAGATAATAATCTTTTCCTAACAGTCGGGTGACGGTTCCTTTGAATAGTTCCTTACAGGTTCCCCGAATGCAACAAAAATATTATTATGTTTATAATAATATTTTTGACATGGCAGGTGTGTTTTTAATTTTTGAATTATTTGTTTTTTTTTTTTTAGCAAATTGAAACGCCATGTACAATTGAGCAGGTGTATGTAGTATTTTTTCTTTCTATTACTGTCTGTCTTTCTTTCTATCTTTATTTCTGTCTTTCTGTCTGTCTTTCTATTACTGCATACATACTACCTACCTCGTTTTTGTGTGACCAATAATCAGAAAACGATGACTAATTTATATTTTTATTGGAATCTTTACGAGTATGTAGCGATTCCACAGGCGAAAATCTTGCAACATAATCAAGTACACTACGTTTTGTTCCATCAGTCTTTGATCTAGTCTCCTCGGACATTTTTTCATAATAATACAAGAAAATCAACTATTTCTTGATAAAAAAAAGCTCATAATTACATCCTCACACCACGCTGTTTCGACGTATACTGAGTCAGTTTCAACTTTCGCGAATTCGCGTCCCGCGTATATTGGTAGCATGCACTTGACTCAGTGTACTGCGTGCAAAATAAACAAATAAGTATACTTGATCCAGTATACGCTATTTTTTCTTAGTTATTTATAGAGATATGAATTTTATCTTTTTACGGGTAGATAGGAAATGATTTAATTGTTGTTAATGTACTAAAAAGTGCATTTCTCAAAATTTGTTAGTTGACTCAGTATACTTAGGAGCCATCGATTTACAATATTTGAAAATAAACTGCTTCTACATTATACAAAACTATGGTTCACAATGACCAAGCAAATACAAGTAAAAAAGAGAAATTATTTATTCCCATTATTAGAAATTAATTATTTATATAAAATTATAAAAAAAAAGAATAAATAAATGAGACAAAAAAAGGGCGAGCATCTCTTCCAAATAAAAAATCCTAACTTGTTTACCCAAGTGGTTGAGTCTGTGGAGCAGGACCGGCATTTAGCCAAGCATTTTTATCAAGGATATAATCTTCCAGTTTATAATATGCTTGCCTACATAGTGTGCGTTTTATGCATGTTTTAAATTTTCTCTCATTTAATTGAAGGATATCGACTGGTATTTTATTATAAAATTTTACGCAATACCCCATAAAAGAAGTGTGTACTTTAGCCAATCTAAACCTAGGTTGATCTAATTTGTTTCTATTTCTAGTATTAAAATTATGCCTGTCGCTGATCTTATTAAAAATATGCAGATTTTTCCGAACATACATAATGTTTTCATAAATGTATTGACAAGGTACCGTCATGATGTTAATTTTCTTAAACAGTTCCCTTAAAGAATCGCGCCGGCGGAGATTGTAAATGGCTCTAACTGCTCTTTTCTGCAGAATAAAAATAGACTCTATGTCTGCAGCCCGTCCCCATAGCAAAATACCGTAAGACATGACACTATGAAAGTAACTAAAATAGACCAGTCTCGCGGTATCTACATTAGTAAGTTGACGGATTTTTCTGACAGCATATGCTGCTGAACTTAGCCGTCCTGCAAGTGATGCTAAATGAGGTCCCCATTGTAGCCTTGAGTCGAGCGTTATCCCCAGGAAAACTGTGCTTTCGACGAATTCTAGTTTCTCTTTATTCAATACTATTTCCTCAATACTACTTTTAACATTCGGTAAAACAAATCTAATACATTTTGTTTTTTTCTCATTTAATACTAAATTATTAGCAGTAAACCAATTTTGGACCTGCTGTAGGGAGTCATTTACTTCGTCAAGATTTGCAGAACGTCTATTTATCTTAAAAATTAAGGACGTATCGTCAGCAAATAACACCATTTGTGATTGTTTTTTCAAAAGATAGGGTAGATCATTTATGTACACTAAAAAGAGGAAAGGACCCAGTATTGAGCCTTGTGGTACCCCCATTTTGACTCCTAAACCACATGAATTTACACCGTTTATTTGAACTTGCTGCTGTCTGTCATTTAAATAAGACTGTACTAAACTAAGTGCAAGTTTACTAAGTCCGTAATGTTCTAGTTTTAAAAGCAAGGTTTCGTGATGAACACAATCAAACGCCTTGGAGAGGTCACAAAATATTCCTATGGCATCTTGGGCCTCTTCCCACGCTGCAAATATATGTTTTAGTAAGGTGACACCAGCGTCAGTCGTGCAACGTCCTCTGGTGAAACCATACTGTTGATCGTGTAAGATTTTGTTGGTGTTGAAATGATTGAGCATCTGATTGAGCATCACCTTTTCGAAGACCTTGCTGAAAACCGGCAACACGGATACAGGTCTATAGTTATTGGTGTCTTTACTATCGCCGGACTTAAAAAGTGGTATAACCTTACTGTATTTCATTATATCCGGAAAGACACCTTGGTCCACACATAAATTAAATATTAAAGCCAAGTATGGTGCTGTTGTCTCAATTATGGATGTGCACACTTTGACGGACATACCCCATAGGTCTTCGGTCAATTTGATTTTAATTTGCCGGAAAGCTTTTATGACTGTCATAGGGTTGATATGTTTGAATTGGAATTCAACCGGGCAGTCTGGAACGTTTGCTCTTAATAAAGCAATTGAGACCTCGGGTGACGAGTTTAGAGCTTCTGTAGTTTTAATTGGTATGTTGGTAAAAAAATTCACAAATTCTTGAGCTACTTCAAAATTTGAGCTTATGGTCCCATGTGAAGTCTCCAATAAAAAATCATTGTTGCGTACTTTATTTCTATTAGTTTCGTTATTGATAACTTTCCAAACTGTCTTTATTTTATTATCAGCCCATTTGATCTTGTTGCTAATGTATAGGGCTTTAGCTACCTTGCAAGTGTTTCTAAAAACTTTTGAATATTTGTTTACATACTTATTAAATGATTCCGTGTTAATGAAAGGCTTAAGGCCATATAGTTCATATAGTCTTTCCCTGCTTATCCTAATACCTTTAGTCGCCCAGTCACTGAATTTAAACTTAGGGAAAGTGTCTTTTGACTTCTTTTCAAATGTTGTATTGAATTCTTTTAATACCACTGAAAAGAAATTATCGTAAAATTTATTTGCATCTTGAATGTCATGGGCTAGATCATTTAACTTATTTTGTAAAATACAATTGAATTTCGCTAATTTGCCAGTTGTAATTGGCCTATATTGTATTTGAATTTGTTGTAAGACAGCTTTAAACTTAAACGTTACCAATTGTCCACTATGGTCAGACGGTAGATAATTTACTATGGCTTTATCTATATAATCACAATCGCAGAACACATTATCGATGCAAGTTGAAGAAGTTGGTGTTATCCTAGTTGGTTCTGTAAAAACATTAGATAAATTGAATGATTTAAAAAGGTTTAAAAATCTACTGCTTATTGAATTATTTTCTAAAATATTAACATTAAAATCTCCACAAATAATCGCAGATTTGTTACCAGCTGCAAGTTTCGCAAGGATGTCTTCCATTATTGATTCAAATAAATTAAAGTTTTGAGGGTTTGGAGGTCTGTACACACACACTATAACATGCTTATCTAGCTCAACACAGGACAGTTCGATGCAGTGTTCCACTGACAAGCTAACAATGTCATTACGTTGCTTAAATTTTAAGCAGTTTTTTACTAAGACGAGTGAACCACCGCGTAACATTGATGTACGATTAAAACAACTGCCCACATTATAATTTTCGTAATTAATTAGCATCTGGTCATCCTTCAGCCAATGTTCACTAAGACATACAATATCAAACATTGTTCTTTCTAAAAACATTTCAATTTCTAATAATTTGGAAGAGACACCCTGAATATTTTGATGAAATAATTTCAAGGTATGCTGCTGACCCCCTTTTTGACATTTATTAAATTGAGAGCAAGAGGACACTTTAATGTTGGTAGGTAAAACTAATTGGTTATTAGTATCCTCTGTTGTCTTATATACTAGTTTAAATTTTTATCCAGAGTTTGCCCTATATCATCACTTTGCAATGAGTTCTCTATGTTAACCAATGAATTTTCCCTAGTGATATATGGAACCTCCTTCGTACAATTTGTGTAAAGATTTATAGCAATAGTGCTATGATTTTGGTTCACCACCTGTTTCTTAGTATCATTACTAAACATTGTGGATTTAATTACAGAAGACTTCGACATACTACTTATGTCTGAGTTAATATAATTAGCTAATAGCTTTGCTATTGTGTGTCTAAAATAAATTGGCAGATACACAGTATCCCTAGTAGATTTTAAATTTTCAACAAAAATGTTGGTGTCAAAAAACATAAACTTGTCACTATAGTGAGTAGCCAAGAAGTGCATGTGTTTATTTAGCCTATGAATGTAGTCATTTTGTCTAATTGACAATTGATCAAAATATGGAAAAGCACACAATATTATTTTATTACAATTTAAATTTAACATCTCAGTTACATTGTCTGTGATATCTGCTTTTTTTACTTGTAAACTATTACCTATAAACACAGTAATAGTGGTATTAGAAGTATAATTTTTGTTTTTTAATAATGCCATAATACGCTTGTAAGTTAAACCTGGCATACAATAATTTTGTGTAGAATTACTTAGGTTGTTACCAACCAGTTTACCTAAACCTCTTCCTATACTGTCTGAGAACATAACTGAATGATAACCACTATTCACAGCTGAAAAGCTACCAATATCAGGATGTTCAACTTGAGATAAATCTTGTACAAAATTAATATTATCTTGTTCAGTGAAGCAGTCTTGAGACAAATTCTCTGCCTGGGACGGTACCTCCGTTGCCTCAGGCTGGACAGCATCAATGTTTGATACTGACTGGCAAGTACACTGACACATAATTAACTCATTTGCAGCAAGAATGTGTTCTTTTATTTGATTCTGAGATTGTACATATTTATTAGATAGTGAGCTCAGACGAGCTTCAAGTACCTTTATTTCAGACTGTAAGTGCTGTGTGTCAATCTCATATATTTTCTTGCTGTCTTCTAGTTTAATTTGATAATTATTTAATTTACTAATGAGATCAACACGTTCTTTCCTGAGTGGAATATTTTTAGAAAAGAGTTTTTGTTGCTTTTTGTACTGATAGCATTTTTTGATTATTCTATTTAATTTTGCATACTTTTTTAACTTGTTATGACTAACTTTATAGCTATTGTTCTGTTTCAATATAGAATCTTCAGTTAGGTCAATTGTAACCATAGAATGAGGGTTACAATTATTATAACTTAGTAATTCATTAAATAAGTGGTTGGTTTCCTTAACCTGAGTACTATGTTTTTCATTTTGTAATTTGATAATACAACTTTTTGCATGAATTAATTCATCCTCTAGGTCCCTAATTTTACATAAAGCCTCCTCATACAAGTTGCTACAGTTATTGAAGCCCTCAGTGATCACTCGCAGTTGGTCGCGTTCCTCAACAATATCTTGGTATTGTTGACTGAGGTCTACTAGCTCACGTTTAAGGCTTGTGTTTTTCTGAACTACTTTCCTTACTTCCACCTCACTTTCCTCTCTCTCTTGTAACAATTGTTGACATTGGAGGTTCGAGGCTTTTAGTTCCTGGAGAGCCGTTCTCAGTTTAAGTTCCATTTCCTGAGCAGTAGCCTTACGGGTCATCACAGGCATGGTTTGAAGTTAAGGTACTGAAATTAGAAGGAAAGAAACTAAGAGAATGTAAAGGAATGACAAAACAAAGAAAATTGGGAAATGACAGTAATATTAAGAATTTGGAAAAAATTAGTGCAGTTAAGTAAAGAACTAAGGTAGGCTACTAAATTGGCTTTAAAAGCTATTGTTTATATTATTTTCTCGCTTTTGATTGCCTTTAAATTATTATTTTTTTCATGTGGGTAGGATGCCTAAATTAAAACATACTTAATATTTAATAGATCACAATGCAAAAATAACGATTATAAGCGTTATTGATGTTGTATATTATTGAAAAAAAAATACTAATAATTGGATTGGACAACACAGAAATAAGAAATCTTGAACTTATACAATGTAAACAAAGCGATATAGTCTCAACGCAGAGTCGTAAATCTGCGAAAAACTTATTAAAACTTTGCAAAGACGTGTTACTGAGATATGGTCACGAATGTGTGCTATTAATGCTGATGATTAAAAATAAAAGTCAACAATACTTCCCCGTTTATATCCGTAATTCGAACGTCAGCTGACCGTTTTAGGTTACCGGTGACAGTTAGTACCGAAAACTGTGTTTTCCTTGATATATTTACAGGAAAACAATTATCCTGTGTATTTACGCAGTTATAATACGTTTACACAAACAATTACACCATAATTTCACTTAAATACTAATTAAATCTAATTTTAAAATACGGAACAGAAATTTTACATGTCACTCGGGCAGTGTTCGATTTACGATTCCTGAACTATCTATACTAATATTATAAAGGGGAAAGATTAAATTGTTTGTTTTTATTGAATAGGCTCCGAAACTACTGAACCCATTTGAAAAAATCTTTCACTGTTGTGAAGCTACACTATCCCCAGGTACCGGGTTCCCAGGGAACGGGAACTATGTGGGTGACCCGGGTGAACCGGGGCGCTGCTAGTTTATAAAAATTTGGACGAAACCCTCGGTGGGCCAGTCCGACTCGCATTTGTCCAGTTTTTGATCCTCAAACCAGCCACACACAACATCTCCCAAAATCCTTATAAAAATTTACGTCTCAATAACGATGTAAAAGTAACACAAGATACAATAAATTCGAAGATAATTTGCAACAATTCACGCCTGGGGGAGCATAAACAAAAATCTTTATTGGGACAATGAAATACTGTCAACAACAAGGGTTAACACCCACAACTCTTGTATGCAGAGGGTGATACTGATCGACGTTATTTACTTTTATTGAGTAAATTTTATTAGCAGTGGTGGCCGAGTGGTGACGGCCCCGATTTACGGCTAAGTGGCGGCCTCGACTTACGAATTGTAGGTCGCGGGTTCAAACCCAGCCAGGTGCATTACTTTGTGTAATTAATTTCATTACCACTGCTCTCAAAACGGTGAAGGAAAACATCGTGAGGAAACCGGCATGTCCTAGAACCAAAAATACGAAAGTTACGCCTTCACGACTACACCACTGAACCGATTTTAATAATTCTTTCACCAACAGAAAGCTTAATTATCAGAAAGTAACATAGGTAATATTTTATCTTCGTATTCCCACGGCAACGGTAACTATTTGGGAGAAACAATGGGGCGTTGCTAATAGGTTATAGAAATATGATAACGAATTTTTTTTAAACTTCCGATTTACCTGAATTTTGTAGTTTATATATTAATTTTACCAAAAAATAGATAGGTTAGAACTAGCCACATCGGAGCATATACGAGTGACATAACTTATTATTTTGTTTTAATCATATTGTCCTTCTACCGGAGTTCCCCTTTTATTTCTGGATGGGAAATCATCAAATCTCTTTTTCTGCTCTAGGCGAAGTGGAAGGGAGAGTCAGACTCTTATTGACTAAAACCCGCCCGCGATTCTCCTAATACTTTTTGCGTTCCAAGGCCGCGTTGACTCTTTCGAACAAATTTCGCAACCCTAGCAGGCGCAGGTTGGTCATTTGTAATGTTCTTTGTATTTTGCCGTCTCCAGCAAATCCGTCAGGAACGAGTCCAAATCGTCACGATTTCATTTCTTTGGCCTGGCTCGGTTACTCCATAACCCTGCCGTAACCTGCAGTTGCACAAAAAAAGTAGACATGGAACGTAACATTATTACAACCATTTCTGTGAAAAGACTTGATTCGCTGCGCTTGACATAAATCGAACTTTTCATGAGCAAAAAATCTTTATCCAATCCAAATAATGCTTCTATTACCAAGACATTTACACCCTTTGTAAAACAATCGCGTGTTCCGCAGACTTCAACAAAAGATTCCCAACACCCTCTAGCAATAACGGAATTTAACGGAGGTCGTTAACGTTAGCGTGTTTTTGACGGGTGTTAACGATAACGGAAATCGTTATAGCCATCAGGAGGGCTATTGTAACCACCTTCGGGCTTTTAGTGACTGTCAATTGGATTAATAGTGCTGTAACCTCGTTGAATGTAAATATATAGGGAATGGGGGAGGGGGATGATTAATGTGTTTCCGCGGTTTTATTGTATTTGAGGACATTTTTAGGTGTTAATGGGAATGTTTTTACTTGCGTGTGAATTTGGATGATATCTTCATTTATATTGTGGTTTCGATATCCAGCGTAGTGTGATGTAATTGCTGTGGGTTATCGAGCGTGAGTGATAGGGTTAATTACTAACTTTCGGTGGTTTTATTGTTTTTGAGTAATTTAATGTTTTCTTTAATATTGGATTTTATGTTGACATGCACTGCCAGGTGTATGGTGTAAGATCGGTGGATATATTGGTTCTATAACTAGAAGGGATCGTGGCAGGCCGAGGAGATACTCGTAGTGGGATGCTTTGGATAGCTTTTCGACAAAGACAGAAACGGTATGACAATTCGCAAGTAGTGTTGTTTCCTTTAAAATTTCACATGCTCTTCATCATTTCCGTAGATAGACCACGGACATAGGCCTCCTTCAAAATGTTCCAAAGATTCACCACGGCCCTGGAACGCTAAGGGCATTAGAAGGAACACGGTTGAGTTTTAGTCAGTAAGAGTCTGATAGTCCCTTTAGCTCCGCCCAGTGCGGAGGAAGTCATTTGATGATTTCCCATCTTTAAAAAAGTTTACTCTGAAATAGTAATGTTATCTGACTCAAAATCAGGAACTAACTTTAGGCATTACTTGCTTCTTTCTGTCCGCTGCTTCGCCGACGTGAATGACCTCAATTATTTTACAAAAGCCTAAACTTTATAAATAGATTATAAATGCACAAGTTCCTTTCGTACGAATTCTTGTATGAACAGCACGGGTCTGGTTAGCAGAGTCGATCTCTGTGGTTAAGCGACACTAGCCGAGGTCGATACACGGATGGGTGACCATCTTTAACATTGCATTACCATTGCCTCCAATCCTGGCACTGGCTCTAGCGGCGTGCGTGGAACACATCGATCCGAATGATTGAGAAAAACTCAATGCAGCCTAATATTATATTAAGTCGACAAACTGAGAATGATAAAAGTAGGATTAATACACTCAAAACTTCTTGGCCTATATATCAATTAAATGAGAAAACAGGAGCTCTTCTTTCTTCTAATAAAACATATTTAAACCTTTTTTACAATACCTGCAATACTTAAAAAGTCACGTTCGAGGAAAGAAGTACGTGTCATTGAATCGTGCTCAAGAATTACATCGAAACAAAGTTTGTAGCTCAAATTGGAAGACTGGAATGTGCTTAGTACCAGAATAAATCGTACTACCAGGCAATACAATACTTTTTACACTTTTTATAATTTCCTTATAAATCTTGGATACTATAATATTGCCTTCCTGCATGTGCTTAAAATCCTTGCATTTGCCCAGTAATCTTGCATGTGCATAATATAGCGGGCGGGAGGGAGGTGCATACCTGCAACCCACTAATATTCGCGGAAATTAAAACTAGATATATTGTTTTCATTTTCAAATTTAAAATGGATTTCCGCAAAGTAACGCCTGACTCAATCAATTTTATAATATTTTTATCAAAAACAATATATAAAAGTTCATTAACGATTTTTTTTTAGCTACCGCCCGCGTTTGCTCCCACGTGAATTTAGACATTTATCCTGAGGGCACATACCCCCGAAATAGAAAGTGAAAATTCTATGTGTCATTCCAGACTATAATCTACCTCTGTGCCATTCATCAAGATTCATTTTTGCTAATATGATGCACAGTTAATAATTGACCTTATTTCCCAAGTATTTCGGTTTAAATTACCAAGTAACGAATAGGCCGTGTAACTAAACACGTGAGCGGCGCAATCGGTAACCGCCTACCGCGGCGCAATGTGCTTTGGGTCATTTTTTTGAGTTAGGGGGGCTTCCATGTTTTATTTGCGTTCACTGCCTGTTAGTACATTTTGTCGAGTAGGTACTGTGCACATAAATGAACGAGGCTGTCGATTTATTTTTCGCGTTTTCAGTGTTGGTTCCATAGTGACAGTTGTTCACGTTTTATATACATAAATGCCACATTTTCCGTAGGTTATTGCATGACTTTTCAGACTTTGATACGTATTTACCTACACTTTCTTATCTATACAGCTGAAGAGTTTGTTTGTTTGTTTGATTGCTTGAACGTGCTAATCTCAGGAATTACTGGTCCGATTTGTCAAGGAAGGCTAAAGGCTACATATCATCACGCTAAGACGAACAGGAGCGGAGCACCAATTAATCTTTCAAAATTGGGGGTTAGTAGGTAATTGTTCCACGCGGACGAAGTTGCGGGCAGAAGCTTGTGGTGTTATAATACACAATGGTTTTTGAAAAATAGTTTTTAGTTTTAATTAAAATCTGTCCAACACTCCTTTGACGATTTTTTGCTATTCCTCATAGCTTCGAATTTGGCGAAACACCCACTTGAAAAATCCATCCTTTGTAATACAATTATGTTCTCGAAACCACTTAATTATTAAGATTAAATAATGTACTTGTGCTCCTAGATAATCCTAACAAAATTTACTTCTGATATTCCGAGCAATTTACATTCAAATTCAATTGAATAGCTTTATTTGTTATCAATGTAAGCGATTTCGGTTTCTGCGTAAACAAACGTCTTAAATCTGTTTGTCTGACTACCTAGTTATTGGGGTCTTTTGATTAATTTTATGCAAATCTGTCTAAATTGAATCGTAATTATATCGGCACTAACAACCATATTCCAAAACATAAACTCCAATTTAACTCGAACTCCAACATAAGCACGAAAACGTCAGTGAAAGCTACTTAAGTGGCGTTATGAATTGAATTTTTCGTACTTCAGGTGATTTTTAGTTGAGCAAGTATTAAAAAAATATATTTTGTATACCACCAATAAATAAAAATAAAAACTATATATATATAAATTCTCGTAACTACAAAATGGCATCAAAAATCTCGTCCGCATCGTTATCGACTGGGAATGAACCCATTAGACTGGCGGCATTGCCACGTTATATGGCAATACTAATCCTCTGTCCGAAGTAAAAGCCAGCCCCAATCGTGTTTACGCAAGTGCTTGCTCGTCTCTCTCAAACTTCAATTTATGACAAGTCTCATTGACAGTTTGATGCTCTGATAGAATTATGTTCGAGTTGAGTCGGAACGTTTTGGACAAAGTGAGCTTGTTTGTTACCTTTTACACGTAATAACGGTTTTGGATGAAATGGGAAACATACGGATAGACTACATCCTAGAATAGAAAATAGAAAGTGTTATTTTTAGACTTTTCATTCTGGGAGTATTTACACGACTGCCCAACTGCATAACAGTTTGTCAGCAGTTGTTCTCGTTAACAATACAAAAGAAATGTTTCTTTTTTTTACATGCATACATACCTCGTTAAATTAAATTTTATTTATTTAAATTTTATATACAATACTGGTAGGTACATGGGCGGATATTATAGATAGATATTAATGCAACATGGCATTTTCTACCAGTCAATATTTGGGTTAAAAAGCCAACACTATGGTAGATTTACAAAAAATACAATATATATATATACAAAATAATAAAAATTATATATATATATAATATATATAAATATATATATATATATATATACACACTACATACACAATACATATATATATATATATATATATATACAAATAATATATATAATATTAATTAAATAAATGTATGTTAAACTAATACATTTTCTCTATGTAATAAGAGAACTTATAATAATTATGACGAAGACCAAACTAAGAATGACAGGCTATTTAGTATTTTATATTATTAAGTAGTGTTTACGGATTTTACGCTTAAAAGAAAATTTAGACTCTGCCTTTCTGTTGAAATTTTGTTTACATAAATTAAATTTTTATTACCAACTGCTACATGGATACAATGGCAGATAGTGTTTCTACAAAATTTTCTAAAGTTGGCATTTATATGTATTTTACACATGTTATCAATTTCGGTTGTAGTTCATTCAGAAACGTCTTTCAGTAAACACCTTCCAACACACCTTCCATCTTCCGATACGTGGTCACCAGAACCTTTCGACCACGTCAGCTATCTGTTCTACGAGCGATGTGACCGGGGAAGGTCGCTAAAGTTTGACCTTACTAGGTCAGTATTACCTACTACATTACATTTGGGGTGAATGTTCTGATGAAAACAAACAACTTTTACTATGGGATCAACCTTGAATGTATTCAGAAAATGAAGTAGCTGTTTGTTCCATTGCCATGTGAAAATAAATGAATTAGATTCTGTCCGCGATATCTGCGTGGATTTCAGATCTAAATAAAAAGTTATATTGACCAGGTTACACAGCAATTAAGTAACTGTAATGATATGAGCCAAATCTTATCATTTTTGTGTAAAAGAGTAACAAACATCGTCACAAACTTCATATTTATAAAATTTAGTAGCAAGTACGATTAATAAGATACTAGAATAGGAACCTTATCCTCTTTATTAAAAGAATACTAGAATAGGATCCTAATATCCTCTTTATTAATAGAATATTATAATAGGATACTAATATCCTCTTTATTAATAGAATACTAGAATAGGATCCTAATATCCTCTTTATTAATAGAATACTAGAATAGGATCCTAATATCCTCTTTATTAATAGAATATTATAATAGGATCCTAATATCCTCTTTATTAATAGGATACTAGAATAGGATTCTAATATCCTCTCTGTTAATAGAATACTAGTATTCTATTAGTTACCACTACTAGTTGGGTTATAATATCATCTCTATTAATAGAGTACTAGAACAGGATCCTAATATCCTCTCTACTGATAGGATACTAGCAGAAGATCCTATAAATTTGATCCTAATCATAAGATAGAATAGGCATCTATTACAGGGTTATTTTTTGTTTGTTAGTAAATAGTACTTGAAAGTACTGATCAGATGACGTAAATTCTGTCACTAATAAATACCTTAATTACCGCTAAAGGCATACTCGGGCTACGCTACTTTTTTTCCCGCAAATAACAAGGGAAGTAAAGCTGCAAGAAAAACCTAGTCTCAAATATTAAACAGAAACCCCAATCAAATTGTCGTAGATTTTTAATTAAATTTTTATCTAAAGATTTCATTAAGTATTCATTAAAGTATCTTTCTCGTTATACCAGCGTTTAAGACAATTCAGTCCCAGGCGTCAAGTTTCAGCACTAAGTTGTAATCTTCTCCCAAACTAGTTTGGATAGAACTGGTTTGTCTTACAGATAGACCTTGAGTGTGTGTCGTGATTTACTGCTAAAATACTCCATGTAATTCACGGATGATTAAAAGGGGTGGGGGGGAGGGTTTTTATTTCTATCTAAATATTAAAATATCGAGGCGCTATCAGATCAAATTCTACTATTTTTAAGCAATGTCTGCATTCGCATCTTAGTCGGAATCTATCATAAAAGCCTCAATTAAACTATATACATTACTAGCAATACCCCGCGGTTTAACCCATGTTGTTCCCTTACTCGTGGCAGTATGGGGATAAAATATATGTATATAGCCTATGTTACTCAAAGTGAATGTAACTTCCTAATGGAGAAAGCATTTTTGAAATCGGCACTGACATTTTTGAGTTTATTCATTACAAACATACGCTCACACACACACACAAAAATACAAATCTTTCCTATTTATGATATTAGTGTAGAAGTGTAGATATACTATTACGACTGACATGGGAATGCGAACGCTGCGCTGCTTAAAAATGAGTTAAAATTGGTACCCAGTTTATTTCTTAGTATACAAACCACGCGAGGAAAACCATAGCATATTGGTTTCTATATTTTTTAAATTGATTAAAAACGACTTAGACACATCCTAACCTAAGAAATTAAAACAGAAAAGACTTTCAAAGTCTATCAAAATATTTTAATAAAATACATAATTTCAAATATCACCAATGACCTTTACCGGATGTCGCCACATCGACCGGTCCTATAGTCTCGAGTCCAATGAATTCCAGCGGTCTTCACTAGGCCATTGATTCGCCTTGCGAGAGACTTTCCACCGAAGCGACTCCTGATACGAATCCTGAATCTCCTGAATATGTTACCCAAAAAAAATATAATTATATATACAGTGTGAAATTTTAATGGTTGTTTTCCCGAAGCGAAATGAGTTTGTATCGGTAATACAGTCGATTTATATATATAAAACTAGTATTTCGCTTGGGGGCGCGAGTTGCAAGCAACCCGCGGTGTCTTTTTAGTATTTTTTGACTAACAATTATTATTTCCCTGTGAAAATAATAATTTGTGTCGGGTTTTTGAGATACGCAAAGGGGTTGAAAAAAGGGGGTTGAAAAGGGTTGATTTTTTATTGGCCATATACTCACCCAGATACCCTCTATCCAACCCCGAAGACCATTTTTCTCTACAATGTCAAGTTTCTGAGATACGCAAAGGGGTTGAAAGTAGGGGGTTGAAAAGGGTTGAATAGGGTTGAATTTTTTATTGGCCATATACTCATCCAGACACCCTCTATACAACCCCGAAAACCATTTTTCTCTAAAATGTCAGATTTCTGAGATACGCAAAGGGGTTGTAAAAAGGGGGTTGAAAAGGGGTAGTTTTTTTTTTGTTTTCTACTCATCCAAACACCCTCTATACAACCCCGAAAACCATTTTTCTCTTCGACGTCAGGTTTCTGAGATAAGCAATGGGGTTGAAAGATGGGGGTGGAAAAGGGGTAGTTTCGGATTTTTCCCATACTCACCCCGACACCTTCTATACAACCCCATAAAAAATTTTCCCCTCCTAGCACGGCAAGTGGGAGAACAATTATGTCAATCAGTCAATCAGTGAGTGGTTTTTTAATTATATATAATATATAAAAAATATTAGACTCCATAAATGGCAGATTAACAATTGTGATAAACAAAACTCGAAAGCGACTTGAACCAACAGTAGTGCATCGCGCGATATGTAGGTACGCGGCGGTACGTGCGTCTCATGTAGGTATCTACCTACTTTATGTCTAGTGCACTACTATTGATTCTTGCTCTTTCGAGTTTATGAACACTTTTTTAATGATTTGAAAAAAAAAACATTTATTTTTTTAGTTTAACTTTGTGTTTCGATAGTACTACTGATGGGTAATCGTCCTGCCGCGGGAAAACAACCATTAAGATTTCACACTGTATATACATATATTGTATTTTATTTATTTGTTGTACACCTACCACAGTGTTTTCTTTTTAACCCAAAAGTTGACTGGTAGAGAATGCCTTATTGCATTAAGTTCGCCCATGTACCACTATTGTACATAAAGTTTAAATAAATAAATAAGAGGCAGCCAAAACAAAACAATGAAAAAATACATTCTATAAATCAAAGTTTAAAAAAACTCAACGACATTAACTCATCCCGACCCTTTCCGAAAATACGCAATCTACTTCCAAGACACTTCGTCATCGAAGTTGATTTCTCAATAGAGTGTAACGAATGGGTATTCCCGAGGGTGATGGGCCGCAAAACTACCACTAATATAATCATAATATCGACGCGTATCCAAAACGATAAAAGATATTGCTAGTACTAAGACCCATCGAGGTTTGAAGACCGTTTGAGAGCGAATTTCTGAAATATAGTGAAGAGGTTTTGAGAAAATTAATAGGAGAGGCTATGTTTGAAAGTCGTTTCGATTGTACCTATACTATCGAGAACAAATCTTTATATTTAAGTCGATGTTACTTACAGAATTTGATAATAAATAGCTGGGTAGACTCCCAAAATTGCGACAAAAAATGCTTACAAAGTAAGCATTTTTTGTTGCAATTTTGGGAGTCTGTTTGGTCTCTGCATTGCTGTTTCTAACTTGTTCTTTAATTTCTTTCGTTAAGCAGGTTTGACGATGATTCTATCTGACTTTTGGAACAAGTGACTACGTTCTATAACGTTACATAGCGCTTTAGAACGTAGATGTCACGTGAATCTCTTACTACAGATCTAAAGGTGCCTAGACTTTGAGGCAGATTTTCGCTATTGCCCGTACTCCTCTTAAACTTACAGTTAAAACCTCTAAAATATCCTGGTGTTTGTTTTATTACATTCAATTAAAAGCTACTGTATCATCACCATTACACAAAATGATAATAATCCAAATATCCCATAATAAAAACAAATAAACCAGGCCCTTATTGTGTGAAACTGTCTCTATGAACACCCATCCCTACTATAAGCCTATCAAAATGTCATTACAAACTATTTTCTTACTTCCACGGTACAAATCAGGCAATTACAGCTATTCTCCACGTTCGGGGTCAATTTGACCACGGGCGTAATGGGAATTGTTCTAGTTCCCTATCGTTTTAGTCTGGAACTTATCCCGAATCGGACCAATGTGGAACTGTTTCGATAGCTTTGGCTGTTGATAGTTATGTAGAATTTATTAAAGCTTTTATCTAACTCATAATTTTACAAATAACATCATCTATGTATTTTGTAAAATGAAACCCGAAGACGATTATGTGAAAGGTTAAATATATTTCTATAGTCAATCGATACTAGACTTGCACTTAAGTTTTGTAGAATCGATAGTTATAAGTTTCCAGAAAAGCGGGGTCCTAGACTAGGACCTAGTCTTTTAGTCCAACGAGAGTTGCCCAATTTATCAGTAAAAATATCATGTCAATCAAATCCAGTCTCCATAGGTTGGCTTATTATTTAATTATCAGTGTTTCCCCACATAAACATAAACATGACAGTTCAAAAAATAATCACATATTTCTTAGAATTAGAAGCAAATATTGAGCTACAAACCAGTAACGTCACTCACTGTCCACATATAAATGAATATGGCCGACTGACGTTTGAAGCCTAACGGCCATTCGTGGAAATTCGAAACTCGAATGTCGGTGACTCAGTGACGTCAATCAGCGTGTCATCGTGTGATCGATTAAAACGAGACAGGTGACATTTTCTTGGCTATGAAATACAATATAAGGATTTCCAAGTGTTTAAGAAGGAGGTGTTTATCACAAAAGTATTTATTTTACACGCGGATCCGCCCGCGTGCGAGTTGGAAACTATGCCGTTGAGGCATAATTTACTAAAAAAACATCTCAAAACATACATATTCACATTTATGTTATTATTAGCTTGTGCTACTTGTGTTAAAACAATATATTCATAATAGAAAGTATATGTATGACCATCTATAACCGTCTTCAGAGTCCAGTCTATCTCAGTTCCAAAATACATTCAAAATGGTTCAGCGATTTAGGCGTAAAAACATAACAAACAAACATACATACTCATTTTCGTATTTTTAATATTATTGTGATAATATTTTGTACTCATAATATACTATCGGTATACTAGAAAATAATAATTAACAATTAATGAAGAATTAATTATTATACCCTAGAATCCATTAATAATACAATAATTGTACGCAGCTGGTTGACTAGCGTTACGTAACTTTTTCATCTCAAGATATTTTTCTACCAGAACCCGAATGAGACTTGGCTGGATCGATACTCATATAGAGAAGCGTGTTTAGTGTCTACAATTTATAAGCTTATCTATGTATATTTTTACTAAACAGAGATAGTTTTGTTATATACAATATGAAACCTTTTTAATTTCTCTTTTCACAAGTCTGATGGTAGTAAGAATCTGACACTCCCTTCCACTCTACCTAGAGCGAAAGAAGTCATTTTGTGAAATCCCATTCATATAAAAAAAAAAACTTCTGATGAAAAAAAAAACTTAAGAAATTACGAGTGCCTTTGCACTGCCTCTCAGCTGTATGTACAATACATAAATTGTAAATTAAAATAAGAAAAATCAAGAAGATAAACATCGTCATACCTAATCTTATGATTCCTATATGAACACAAAACGTCAACAAGACGTCGACGACATTTGAACTTATGACGATTCTGGATTTGGAACTTATGACATTTCTTTAATCAGAAAATCCTCATTGCTAAAGATTCGAAATTTGATTTACTTTGTTTTTTTTTTAAACAAATGAATTTGCTTTCGAAATTCGAATTATACCAAGGCAGTCACTAGACGGAGGTTCAAAGTGAACTCGACAAAATACTTATCAAAGCTACCAGTATGCTCATAACCTAACTAGCCCCATAAGTAGGGATACTTATGCACGTCTGGCGCACCCTAAGTAGCAGTACCTACTTTGAAATTTCAACCTCGGCATGAGTATTATGAGTCACATATAGTGCATGTGGATGAATTTTTTTTATTCATTGCAAATATTTTAGGGGTTGAAATAACTCATGGATTTAACAATTTTCAGTATGGGATCAACTATGATATACAAAAAAAAATGTGTTCTTCCCTACATTTTGCCAAGTTACGAGAACAATAGCTTCGTTCGAATTAATGGAATTTTCACAAAAAAAAAAGCCACAAACCGATGTTTCCAGGCTCATGTCTATCTTTACACAAAAATTATCAAAATCAGTGCACCGTTTTAGGCGTGAAAGCATCTCATGTCTATCTTTATACAAAAATTATCAAAATCCGTTTTAGGCGTGAAAGTATATCAAACTAACAAATAAACTCTCTTTCACATTTATAATATTCGTTCGTATAATCTCACTAAACAACACATTTTTATTGCCAGTGAATTAAAAAACTTCCTGCACATTATGTTGCTAATATTATTATATACTCCATAGAATATCTTTTTGTCATCATCTGCCGAGCCTTTTCCCAGCTATTTTTCCAAACCGAATTCAGCTGAATACCAGTACTTTACGTGGAGCGGCTGCCTACCAGACGTCCACAACCCATTAACCGGGTAACACGGTACTTCTTGGCAAGACTGGTGTCACAGAATATCTTATAGTAAACAACAATAAAACTTATAAGATTTACATAGGGTTTCACAACGTAAGGCCTAGACAAAAACTAAAATCTGAGCGAGGAAAGTCAAGAACTAACTAAACATTCCTAGTTAACCTAACTTTCACTAGCATGTCAAACAAGAACAGCGAAGCCAGAACTTGAAGTCTTGAACTCATTGTGTGTTATCTAATTTCATCCCGTACTTTAGCTAAGGTTAGCTTGAACTTGGGAACCTCGTTGCTTTTCTTATAAATTTTCTCTAAGTCAATTTAAGTTTCCTACGACACCAGAAAAGGTTCTCAGAGACATTACTGAGTCTATGTACTTCGGTGTGACTGTGTTGTACTTTATTTGAACAAGAGTACTTACCATTTTAGACGTTGGTCGATAAAATGTCTTATTTTTGACGTGTGAAAGTATAATAAGTTCTGATGTATAAAACAAAGCTATAGTCAAGATTACCAAGACATGTATGAGATTAAAATTTTACCTTCAGATTCTAGTCATTTGGCTCGCCGTCCGATAACAATCTGGCCCAGGTCGAAGGCACGTCGTGTTCCGCGCGCGCCTCAAAGAGATGTTAGCCTAGAAGACCCCCCCCCCCCTTGGGCCAGTACCTGCCAGGGTTGCGGATTTTATTGGAAAGAGTTACCACGGCCCTGGAGCGCAAAGGGCATTAGGAGGAACACGGATGAGTTTTAGTCAGTAAGAGTCAGACACTCCCTTCCGCTCCGCTCAGAGGGGAAGAAGTCATTTGATGATTTCCCATCCATAAAAAAATGTTATAGTCATTTCAAATCACATGAAAAACTGAATGAATGAATGATGAATCGCATTGTAGAACTGGCCAACCGGGGTTTAAAATATGAAGATATTATATATTAGACTCGGCTTTTGGTGGGCTTAGTACCTAAAAATATGGAAGAACATTGTGGCCCCTGTCTGACTACTGTTAAAATGCTAAACACCGTAAAAAAATGTTAGGGATTGACTTTTATAAGTAATCATTTAATGGGAGCAGTGGTGGCCAAGTGCTAACGGCCCCGACTTACGAATTGTTTGTCGCGGGTTCAAACACAGACTGCAGGCGCAATATTTTATTTAATTAATTTCATCACCACTGCTCTCAAAACGGCGAAGGAAAACATCGTAAGGAAACCCGCATGTCTTAGAACCAAAAATTCGAACACATAGAATAGAATAGAATAGAATAGAATACTCTTTATTATGTACAACATATAAGTTACAGAAAATATAAATGAAGAAAACATTACATGGGGTGACACAATGGGCGGCCTTATCGCTAAAAGCGATCTTTTCAAGACAACCTTTGGATGGATTTTAAAGAGAAAAGGAAATACAGCACTGTAGGTAGTCTTAGGTGTACTAATTATACATACAATAAATACATAATATATAAATATATACAATAATTAAATAAAATAAAATGATGAAACATAAAGCATAGAATCCAAATAAAATCGATTAAAGAGAGAGGTAGTGATTTTTGACCATTGTTTTAAAAATGGACAAAGATTGAGCACGCCTTACCGATACGGGCAAGGCATTCCATAATCGCACCGCTTGAACAGTAAAAGATGACATGACAACAAGATGATTGACATGTGATATTCACCAACCCGCACTGGGCCCGCGTGGTGATTACGGCCCATTCCTTCACTTAGAGAAGAGACCTGTGTCCCAGCAGTGGGAACGTTAAAAGGCTGATTATGCTTTTTATGCTAATGGCCCCTGAACCGACGTAGCGCCAAGGTGGCGGTACATATATTTTTGACTAAGTGTGTTTAAACATCTTTTGATACTCTTGAGCATTTGGTATGGCAGTCTCTCGACTCTAGAACGGCCTCGTCTCTGGTTTGAGCGTCTATCCTACCTCAACTGTAATGACAAAATTTTCCGACTTGCATCAAAATGTACTATCGTAAATAGGAATCCACTCCCATTCTAGCGCTCTACTTTATATCTTACTAAATTCGTTTCAGGAGAGGCACATGTGCCTCACAGTACTATGTCAATGAAATAAAATCCAGAATTACTTTGTTCTCTTCGAGACAAAGGCTCCTAAGCCTGTTTTGTAAACAAAAACCGACTTGTTTACGAAAAGAAATATGAGAACTGGCAATGTTGAGACAAATGACGCGGTATAAAAAGTTCTTTTTCGTGATTTGATTTCCGTTTATTGATTTTTTTCTTTTGCACAACTTCTGAGTAACGTGTAAGTGATTGTGTAAACAGGAGTTCACTGAATGGGGATCAGTTTTGTGGCGACATTTGTGGGAGACCCATATCGAGCAGCAGTGGTCATCTGTCGTCTGAAATGATGATTAGGATGAAGATGCAACACTAGTAGAAGAGGTGCCTTGTTCATATTCATAATTTTTGGATTTCGACATAAAAAAGAAATCTGAACCTAATAATAAGATCTCTGTTTCTCCGATATTCACAGTGATTTTTCTGGAAAGTACATACACTGGCACTTAAAAGTATTTGGCCAACTGTTTTTTTTTTACGAGCATAGAATTTTGCGCGGACGCCATTAAAACAATGTTGGATTCCTAGATAAGTCTTAAATTTAAAAATAGAATTGCTATTATTCTAAAGGAATATGCATGTTAATAATGAAAATGTTTATAAAGCCGTTTCATTTATACAAACTTTTACAAAGTACCCTAGGGCATAAGTATAAGTAGTACATAATGTAGGAACAATTAAAAGGAACACAGAAATTACGATAACGTGCACACATATGCTTGCACTGTTTGGACCGGTCCACTCAAATCTGTGTGGTACTTTCCTCAAAAGACCACTTCAGACACCAACCTACATGGTTCTCATATGATTTGACCAGTACCATTGTATGGACTTCAAAAGAGACTTTGACCTCCGAGTTTATTTCGATGTTTCTTCTGAGGGTAGTCAGCTACGGCCGCTGCGGCTGTGCTATTGCGCAGCGGCTGATGCCTGTGGACGGTGAGCGTGGGTGGCTCGCCGTCCGATACCAGGCTGAGTCGACGACGCGTTGTGCTTCACGCGCGCCTCAAGGAGCCGTCAGCACCAGAGACGGGGCCCCATAGGGTCGGTGCCTGCTAGGGTTGCGGAATTTCTTCGAAAGAGTTACCGCGGCCCTGGAACGCAAAGGGCACATGGAGGAGCACGGGTGGGTTTTAGTCAGTAAAAGTCTGACACTCCCTACTGCTCCACCCAGGGCGGGAGGGGTCATTTGATGATTTCCCATCCAAAAAAAAAAAAAGGGTAGTCAGCTAGGAAACACCGGCCTCATCTAGTTTTTATAACGGCCAAAAAAGATTGACGTGTAAAAGTTTTTTTTTACAACCTTCTTACAAAATAAAAATCATTTATGATATATTGCAGCCTCAATCCTGCCGAAAACTAATCAAGCGAAATTTGCATTCCAACAAAATTAGACTATGTAAATGGTGTTGACCATCTATCTCGCCAGCAGCAAACTACTGAACGAAATCCTGCATCGCGGTATCAGAGTTTTCCATGCGATTTAAACATGTATCAACTATCGGGCAGTTGCCAACCAGACACAATAGCCGTTTGGTAGGAGGAACCTCCCTTTTCAATGGAGGCTTACGGGACTTTACACCCTGGTCAGCATACTGGTCACTATACAAACATAAATATATATGTATAAATTTTGATACCAAGTCTTTGCTTGAAAGAGTCTCATTTTTTCAAACAGAATGTTCCGCAAAATCATATTCATAGGCACATCTATAGCTCACATTGGTAAGAACACCCTTCGCATTAAAATTCTTTAGAAAAGAGGGTACCCAATCGCCAGCATATTGACTCAGGCAATATCTGCCGACAGGCTTTTGGGCCTAAATCGGGATGATGCTCCAGATCGTTAATCCACTGCATACATTTTAGATAAGCCTCGAGGATCTTCACCTTGACTTTGACCTTGTACCTATGTACGGGGTGTTTCTGAATTTATGTTTTAAATTTTAAACACCGAATCTGTTTCTGAAATATTAATAATAATAACTTGAATTAGTCAACAATTTAAATGAATCGTTGTATCTTTATCGCGATGTCGCGTCTACGGGGGCCTTATTGCACAAACACTACGGCTAAATATATATTTTTATTAATGTCAATGTCGGCTGCAAAGTCGTAAAGTTTCAAAGTTATTCATTAGAAAGAAAAGACTGACGTACCTTATGACGTCAGAGGCTATAGGAACCGGCGTTGTCAAAGAACAGACCAATAGGGATCGTGCACGGCGTAGACTATGCCATCTAGTGTTGCAAATCTGAAACTTTTACCTTATAAATATTTGACCTGTGCTACCTACCTATACTTCCTGCACCCTTCGTTTAGGGGAACGTGTACGAAGTAGACTGTACCATCTGGCGTTGCAAATCTGAAACTTATAAGTAAAATATACCTACTTGACACTGACGCGACTGTGCTGCCACCTATAGTTTCTGCACGTTCCCTATATATTTGGTTGTACCATCGACACTAAGGAAAAGTTTGCAGGATATCTTAAAGCCAAATTTCGACAGCTACCAGCTCGCTTGCAAGTTGCTTTACATTGATGGCTCCCGAGCTACAATGTGATCATTCATCGCTCGATCGTGTCCAGAATGTAATTCAACGTACGTGCGAGCTAATAGCAGGTGGAAACGTGATACCATTCGAACCTGAGTTTCCTGTGCCCTATGTTCCGCTACTTGGCTAGGCCAATTGTAGAACTGTATCTCGATAGGTCGCCAACATGTCGTTAGTTTATGTCGGTTCACAATTTCTCGGAATGACCCTGAGTTTCCTGTGCCCTATGTTCCGCTACTTGGCTAGGCCAATTGTAGAACTGTATCTCGATAGGTCGCCAACATGTCGTTAGTTTATGTCGGTTCACAATTTCTCGGAATGACTTCGAGAGATTAGCATAATCAGCCTTTTAATGTTCCCACTGCTGGGAAACAGGCCTCCTCTCTAGAAGAGGGAATGGGCCGTAATCCACCACGCAGGCCCAGTGCGGGTTGGTGAATGTCACATGTCTTCAAATTTTTGGTTCTAGGTTTTGAGAGCAGTGGTGATGAAATTAATTACACAAAGTAATGCGCCTGGCTGGGTTTGTACCCGCGACCTACAATTCGTAAGTCGGGGTCGTTACCGCTCGGCCACCACTGCTCTCACCGAGAGATAATTGACTAAACATTCTGATGCGTAAAAAAATATTCCAAATTTTCAGTTAATAATTACACAAGATATTTTACAATCTTACGCATTTTACAAATATCCGGTGACATACGTATAAAACAGAACACAAGATATAAGGAAACTACTCGAACAGCCACACCCTGTAAACGTAAGTATATCATGGAGGGTTCAATCCCTTTCATAGAGCTGAGTGCGGACTGATATTAACATTGACCCTTCAAAGTAAGTATCATAATGGTTCCGACCTTATGCTGTAGTACTTACAGAACGAGTCTTATAAACCAGCATGTTTTTTTAAATACTGTTCTGGGAATGTAATGGTATTAATTACTCGGATTGGTTGTTTCTATGGCTGTTAGAAGGAATTAGGTTTTTGTGAGAAGATATTTTTGTAATAATAGGGTATATTACTGAAAAGAGCTAGTATGTCCGTCAGATAGATTTCCAAAAAATATTGTATACTAACATATTTTCTTTTTTTTTAACTTTAACAAAAAATGAAGACAATAGAGTTCGATTATACGAATAGTAAACAGACAAACGATATTTTTCCTTCGAATAAACTATTATCGCACTTTTTATATGTACTGTTACTACAAAATTAAACTAAGTTAAGACAGAAAACCTCAACACTCTGCAATCTTCTTCAAAAACCACTTAATTCAATTCGTAACCACTTATTACAAATTCAATCCCTATCTGTCCCTCTTTACCTGATAAAGTTATCTGTAAACCATTTACAGCCTTCAGTCTTAATTCATCAGGATGTAACCTCACTAAGGCCGACCATTAATTACAGCGTACCGAGTGAGCGGAGATGAGCGAGGGGAAATGTAGCTGAGCGGCGGGAGAGGGAAAAAGGAGCAGCAGTGCTGTAGCGTAGCTCCTGCCAGGATTGTGGATTCAAAAGAGTTACCGCGGCCTTGGAACGCAAAGAGCATTTGTAGGATCACGGTTGAGTTTAAGTCAGTAAGAGTCTGACACTCCCTTCCGCTCCAAAATTAGCTACACACACACACACATATTTGTTGTTTCTTTATGGGAAATTATCAATTGACTTCTGCCGCTCTGGGCTTATCGAGAGGGAGTGTCAGACTCTGACTAAAACCCACCCATGTTGTTCCTAATATCATGTCCTTTACGTAACAGAGCCGCGGTGACTACTTCGAACAAATTCCGCAACACACACATCTGCAGTTGAAAAAAAATTTAGACTCCGCTTTGTTGTAACCATTTATACAGAAAAAATCTTTTTTTTTTGTTTGTTTGAAAAGACCACTCTCAGTTCAGCACACTAAGTCTGGTTACTACTTATCCCGACAAAAAAAAATGCATCGAGATATCCCCAGTAGATCAAAGAAACCGACGGTTTAGAGTGATTTAAAGTAGCATCAGACGAACGCAAACTCTTAAAAACGGAAACGTAAATTTTGTAGGATTTCATTGGTTAATGTTTTCGTCCGTTGCTCCACTCGTTTCCGCTTCAATGGGATCAGCCTAGCTATCAGTCAGTCAGTACATTGAAGCCCCAGCTCGTTAGTATAATGGCACACTGAGTCGGCAAATGTTTACTATCTAAATGTTTAACACGGACGGGTCTAATTCGTGTCTCGGGGTTTGGCGAAAATCTTCTTTCTGCGTTTGTAGTTAAATGTCTGAGAGGCTTGGGATATAAGCTTAGACTATATTTAGAAATGTGGTTACGTAAGGGGAACCTAGTTTAAGGAGTGTTTGTCTTGGCTTAGCAAAAGTTTAAGTGGATCTCCCGTTGAGTGGGTGTGGTTGATGTTTTTCTTGGCGAATGAGCCCATGAATATGTAAGATCATTGTATGTATACATTCTATTCTTTACACTGACATAATTATTTTTAGAGACCTTATTGATATCATCTCAATTAAATTCTTTTTTTAAATTTTGTTCCCTAAACTTCAGAATTTGTATGTCAAGCTTATTTTTTTTTCTTCATTGTTATGAAGTAGTAATATTCAGTCGCAGCATGTAGATTAATTAATATGTAAGTTGTGGTTACCTGTAATTGAGTTTACATCACACAAAAACGTATTGTGTGATAAAGTTTGCATTTTGTAGTGTTTGTTTGTAATCCTTAAATAAATGAATAAAGATGAGTCTAGTTCTGACTAGTATTATATAATACTATCCCGATACTATGTTTTCTTGGATCAATTTTTAAAAATCACTCGATTGAAGCCGCTGTCAGAAATTTTAATATAATTATCAAAAACTTTCATTGAATTTTACTGAAGTTTCCTTTAAATATCTACTTGTGACAATATTTTATTTTGACGAAAATCAAGGTCAAAGTTCTGATACACTTTCTTGTTTGGTGAAGATCTGATGAAGAACTTCGAAGATGGGAAACGGAACTCTTCAATAAATCATAGCGAATCCTCCGGGACTGCTGAAATCGTATGTCTGTTTATTGTTTACACCAGTTTTTACGAGCACGCTGAAACGCTGTCATGGGGTACATTTAGCTAGCAGGGTATCAGCACTAAAAAGGGAAAAATGAAAAACTTTTATACAACAAATACAACCGACTTCTTGATAAAAAAAAACACAAAAAAAGTATAGCATAACTTTAATTTTGAAGTTTGTGTCAAGCAAGAAACAAAGAAACAACCAAAAATACCGGCTTATTTAAAAGATGGTTGTATTTTTTGTAAAATAGTATTTTCACTAAACCATAGATATAACTAACGTAGCTAGATAGCCAGGGTTTGAGCAAGTGGACCTAAGAAATGCATTCATTCATTCACAGGCATACACAGATTCACGTGGATCTGTCCAAACAGTGCATGTATTTATCAGTTACCGTATAGCTCAACTAAACTTGATAAATCTCCTTTTGATATTCTCATGTTACTCTACTAAACTTAGACATGCAACAACGATCCCATTGTTGGTTCTAAACTATAATTGCATCTCATACTGCAAATAGAAAACATAAATACGGGTTTACACTAGCACAACTTAACAAGGTTTCTTCATTAGCACAACTTATAAAATCAACATACGAACTATACGCTACGTGTAGGGCAGCTTATAGTTCGTGTCTACTCTTGTTATGAAAATGTTTGTCTAACCTGTGAGGGAATCTGAGATCGTGTGTAGAGTGCTTAAGATGCTAAGTCTTGTGTGTGTGTTTAGGAATAGTGGGGGTCGTTCTTAAACTCTTTATTGAGACTGCACGTTGAATGGTAATATACGTATGTTGCAATAAAAACGAACCTAGTGTGAGTCGAATTCTCTCACGAAGGGTTCTGTAGACCTGAGAGCGGCGGTTGATAGACTAAACGCTTAAAGTACCGCTCCAGGACCTGAGGTCCTGGCTTCGGAGGCTCCTAAGCGCATGTTTGGAGAGGGGCCAGTTCCCACTTCGTTGGAAGACGGCGAAAACTGGTCCTGATTGGGACGCCCTGCGTACTCTCCGTCCGCATACCGGTCCATCGTGCTGCGCAACGAGGTGGGCAAGCTCTTTGAAAGAGTGATTGCAAACCGCCTGGCCAAACACCTAATAAGAGTTGGGCCGGATCTGGTGGAGAACCAGATCGGTTTCCGCACGGGCCGCTCAACGGTGGACACCAATCATGCGCGTGAGAGCCCCCACGACGGGGGAGGCGATTTCCCGGGGCAGGGTGGTCGTGGCGGTGTCTACCTACCTACCTCTGTTGTTACCGGGGTGAGTGGAACCGGCGAGAGATGTCGTGCGGTGTTCCGCAGGGTTTGCTTCTGGGGCCGCTCCTGTGGTACATCGGCTACGAATGCGCGTGACTCAAAGAGCTGTCAGCAAAGAAAATGGGCCTCATAGGGTCAGTACCTTCTAGAGTTGCGGAATTTGTTCGAAAGAGCCACCTCGGCCCTCGAACGTTAAGGGCACTAGAAGGTGGGTTTTAGTCAGTAAGAGTCTGACACCCTTCCACTCCGCCCAGAGCGGGAGAAGTTATTAGATGATTTCCCATCTATAAAAAATGTCCTATTTCATGGACTACCCGTGTGTTACGTAACTACTAACTAAATCTTTTCAGCAGTTAAGACATGAAAAGGTAAACAGATTGACAAACGTTGTTAGTTTCACATTTATAATAACAAGAACGGATACCAACAAATTTACAAAAAAATATTATTGTAGTTTTTTTTAGTGGATGGCATCTCGTAGTCAACCTAAGGCTGTCAAATGCTTAACCGGGCTTGCATGTGGTGGCCTTATAATTATTAAAGCCTCCAGCCAGGGGTAATAAAAACTTACAAATTAAGCAACTACGCACTAAAGGCACCCCCTGCGGGGTATGGACCTCGGCTTAGGGCGTCGTTGGGGAGGAGCAGCTATGAATGTGCTGAATCGAACAAAAAAATGGTAGTAAAATACGAGTTTCATCGTGGCCAAAAAATCATTTAAGTATATTTTTCGTCATTATACGCAAAAAAGCAAAAATAGCACTTTATTATATTTTGCATGGATAGTAACTATTTGTTTAACTTTAAAGCTCTAAGCATACAAATACAAGGCATGAGTTTATGTATTTAGAATTTCAAATAATATCACAGCAGTTTACAACTTGGATGTCTGCAAACTTTAACACTACAAAGTTAAAGTAAACACTAACATACTGTGAATACGATTCTTATGTGTATCTGTGTTATGTACGTTAACCTGTGGGTCAAACCAATAATTTATGCAGCAGCATTTCCATTCGCATCTCAGACGCAATCTCTCAAAAATGTAGGGTAATGAAGGCTTGACAATTATTTGCGTAAACATGAATTATTATCAGAGGTCGGAATTAGGTAGAGTTATTTATATACTTGCACCGAAATGTTGATATTAATATGGATCTTCCCGGGAATTCTAATAGACAATCGCGTGTGGCTAACAATATTACAAATAAGTAATAAAAAAAACCTCAGAGATGGATAAGAAAATAAAGTAAAGATGATTAAAATACATTTTTATTAGTATTTACATTATTTCACAATACAAATTATTAATACTCGTAAGTAAATTCCGGTGGATTAAATTGTGTAACTTTTTTAAAATAAATCACGGGATTTTTCTGCTCATTAAAATCAATCTCGGGATTATAGGCATATCCACTTTATTCTTTTGTTGTATGAAATCAGTATAAGTACATAAATAACTCTACCTAATCCTGACCTGATTATTATATAACAAATGCTTCTAAAAGCCAAAACACTTTCAACTATAGTCAGTTGCCAAAACTTTGCCTAAATATATGGCCCTGGCATGACAGGGCAATAACTATATACTTAAAGAGGAAATATTTTTTGTTCCTACCGAATAACCTCCATAACTACTTAATCGATTTTAACCATATTTCACAATGGAAAGCTACATTATCAGCCGGTAAAATAAGCTATATTTTACCTCCATATTCCAACGGGAACGGGAACTACGTGGGAGAAACCGAGGGTCACTACTAGTTTTTTTTTCAAACTTATCTGCCTACGTTCAAGTTTCAAACTCGAGGATGGAGGTAAATCTCTGGAGGAGGTTGTGGCTAAATAAATCAGACGTACGAGTCGGATCTACATGGCTAAGTAACGTTTACCAAGATCCGGTGCTAAGATGCGTTACCATCTCAACATATCGAGCTTACCTCGTGAAGGGAAGACTGGGTATCGTGTTTCCTAGTAACTGGGATATAGAAGCTATACTAATATTATAAAGAGGGAAGATTTGATTCTTTGTTTGTGTTGAGTAGGCTCCAAAACTGCTGAACCGATTTGAAAAATTCTTTCACTGTTGGGAAGTTACACTATCCCCGGGTAACATAGGCTATATTATATCCCCGTAGTCCCACAGGAACGGAAACTATATCGGTGCAAAATACAGGTATACAGATGCATCGGGTTATACTGGAAGTCGACTCCAACATAAATATAATAGAATAGAAAACATTTATTCGACACAAGACGACAGCAACAACATACACTTTGTATTTTGTTCCTGTTGAAAAAAAAATACAATGATGAATATTAAAATAGTGCTGAACGTGTCCATAATGAAAGGCTTACCATCTCAGCATTTGCTGGGCGTCAGACACCCAGCGCTGGTTTTAAATGGGAAAAGGCTAGGCACATTTTTTCCAATCTTGAAACTAATAAATAAAATACTAAAACAAAAATGTCAATAAAACCTTGAACAATAATAAATATTGGCACTTCAAAGTTGAACCCTTAGTCTGACACACAAGATGTTTTACGGCCCAACGGTTTATGTTTGAAACTTGACATGCGGACAGTACCTTCATAAGTTTCACGACGTTTAGCGAAAGGGGACTCTAACCAAGTGAATGGGACGAAAACAAAAGTCGGTCTTGCATTCAAGAATTGAATATCTGACAGAGAGAAAGATCTGACAGTTTTTTTTTTTATGTTGCTCTACATTTTTTAGGGTTCCGAAAAGGAAAAAACGGAACGCTTATAGGATTACTTTATTGTCCGTCTATCGGTATGTCATTATCCTTTTTCTTTCTCAGGAACTCGTGGAGTCATTTTGAAATTAATAATGAAATATGTAGGTCAGTTTTACCTTGGTGCTCAAAAACAGCATCTCAGTCAACGCAATAAAAAGATACGGCTATTTATGGATAATTTTGCAACATATTTTGGCACTCGCAAGTAAATCAAAACCTATGTGATACTTCTCACTGACCTAGAATCATGAAATTTGTCATAAAGCAAGGTCTAACAGCACAAGTAATGGAAAAAAAAACCAAAAGGTGAGGATACGCGGATAACAATAAAGCTTATGTTACTCAGGGTGAATGTAGCTTTCTAGTGGCGAAAAAATTTTTGAAATCGGTCCAATAGTTTTTGAGTTTATTCGTTACGTACAAAAATACAAATCTTTTCTTTTTATAATATTAGTATAGAAGTATAGATATAGATTAACGGGACGATTTTTAAACATCTGAAACAACTGAATCGGAATTTAATTAAAAATTCCGGATAAACGTATCACGCCGATATGATGCAGCAGCCAGGGCCGCGGATTTTGTTCGAAAGGGTCACTGCAACCCTGAAACTCAAAGTAGTGTTAGTCAGTAAGAGTCTGAAACTCTCTTCCGCTCGGCCCAGAGCAGAAGAAGACATTTAATGACTTCCCACCTAAAAAAAATGTGATGCAGGTCATAAAATCAAGCTAAAGTTCGATAAGAAGGTTTATCAAACTTTCAACAAAAACTTCAAATTATTGAATATTTTATCTTTTTAATCCCTTAATGTATTGACAAGTTTTATTTACACTCAACACCTCGCCTCTCCACTTAATTAACAAACAACACGAAAATGAGTCGAAAAAATAATTTTAAATAATTAATTTGAACAAGCCCGCGCCGCGGATGGGTCTTTAAATATTTATACTCGTGAATATTTCACTTTGCGTTGTAACTTTTCAACTTTTCTGGTCGTAATGGGTTACTTAATAACTTTGGAGTAGTATTTGATTTAGGCCTGAAATTAGTATTCATGTTGAACGTTATTCAAGTCTATTTAAATGATAGTAAAGTTTGGTAACTTAATTGGTTTTGATGAAATGAGAAACTTCTAATTATTATACACTGTTTCATCAACTTTCTGATACCTTTTTTTGTGTGACCAGAATACTTTTGGGCGGTAGTGTACCTCTTTGATAGCTTTCAACTCACCTCTTTTTAAACCAAATGATCTTTTCTTAATTAATGAAATTACTTAATCATGATCAAGAACACCACAGACGTAATGTACCAACAGAAAAAAAAAAACTTACAAAATTAAAGACCAAGCACCTTTTTTATGAACGTTAAATCATCAAATTACGTCTGCCGGTCTGAGCGGGCGAAAGGAAATTTCAATCTCTTACTGACTAAAACCCATCCATGTCCCTTCTAATGGCCTTTGCGTTCCAGTGCAGCGGTACCTCTTTCAAACAGATTCCGCAACCCTACCAGGCACTGGCCATAGCGGGGCTCCATCTTTTATGATAAAAGATCTTTGAGGCGCGCATACAACGCACCCACCACGCATCGCAACGCACCGCAACGCATCCAGCACCTACATTTATCACAGTGATTGAAAGTAGCTGTAATACTATCCTTAGTATGATGTTAAACGCAGGGCGATTCCCGGTCACCTACACGCGGGCCTGTGGATAGCAAGCTATGGGTGGCTCGCCGTCCGATAGCAATCAGGCCCGGGTCGACAGCGCGTCGTGTTCCACGCGCGCCTCAAAGAGCTAGCAAAGAAGACGGGGCTGGTGTATAACAAATATACAAAATTAAAAATACATTTTTTTTAGAAAGAAAATACAAGTAATTTAATGATATATATTATATATTATACTAGTATTTCGCTTGGGGGCGCGAGTTGCAAGCAACCCGCGGTGTCTTTTTAGTATTTTTTGACTAACAACAAAGGGGTTGAAAAGGGTTGAATTTTTGATTGGCCATATACTCATCTAAATACCCTTTATACAACCCCGAAAACCATTTTTCTCTATAATGTCAGGTTTCTGAGTTACGCAAAGGGGTTGAAAGAAGGGGGTTGAAAAGGGTTGAATTTTTTTTGGCCATATTTTCATCCAGATGCCCTCTATACAACCCCGAAAACCATTTTTCTCTACAATGTCAGGTGTCTGAGATATGCCAAGGGGTTGAAACAAGGGGGTTGAAAAGGGTTGAATTTCTTATTGGCCATATACTCATCCAGATCCCCTCTATACAACCCCGAAAACCATTTTTCTCTAAAATGTCAGATTTCTGAGATACGCAAAGGGGTTGGAAGAAGGGGGTTGAAAAGGGGTAATTTTTTTTTTCGTTTTCTACTCACCCAGACACCCTCTATACAACCCCGAAAACCATTTTTCTCTTTGACGTCAGGTTTCTGAGATAAGCAATGGGGTTGAAAGATGGGGTGGAAAAGGGGTAGTTTCAGATTTTTCCCATACTCACCCCGACACCTTCTATACAACCCCATATAAAGTTTTCCCCTCCTAGCACGGCAAGTGGGAGAACAATTATGTCAATCAGTCAATCAGTGAGTGGTTTTTTAATTGTATATAATATAATAACTAGTATTTCGCTTGGGGGCGCGAGTTGCAAGCAACCCGCGGTGTCTTTTTAGAATTGTTTTACTAAAAATTATTATCTCTACAATGTCAGATTTCTGAGTTACGCAAAGGGGTTGAAAGAAGGGGGTTGAAAAGGGTTGAATTTTTTAATCGTCATTTTCTCATCCAGACAACCTCTTTACAACCCCGAAAACCATTTTTCTCTTCGACGTCAGGTTTCTGAGATACGCAAAGGGGTTGAAAGTAGGGGGTTGAAAAGGGTTGAATTTTTTAGTGGCCATATACTCATTCAGACACCTTCTATACAACCCCGAAGACCATTTTTCTCTAGAATGTCAGGTTTCTGAGATACGCAAAGGGGTTGAAATTAGGGGGTTGAAAAGGGTTGAAAAGGGTTGAATTTTTTAGTGGCCATATACTCATCCAGATACCCTCTATACAACACCGAAAACCATTTTTCTCTAAAATGTCAGATTTCTGAGATACGCAAAGGGGTTGTAAAAAGGGGGTTGAAAAGGGGTAGTTTTTTTTTCGTTTTCTACTCATCCAAACATCCTCTATACAACCCCGAAAACCATTTTTCTCTTCGACGTCAGGTTTCTGAGATAAGCAATGGGGTTGAAAGATGGGGGTGGAAAAGGGGTAGTTTCGGATTTTTCCCATACTCACCCCGACACCTTCTATACAACCCCATAAAAAGTTTTCCCCTCCTAGCACGGCAAGTGGGAGAACAATTATGTCAATCAGTCAATCAGTGGTTTTTTAATTGTATATAATATAACTAGTATTTCGCTTGGGGGCGCGAGTTGCAAGCAACCCGCGGTATCTTTTTAGTATTTTTAATAACAATTATTATCTCTACAATGTCAGATTTCTGAGTTACGCAAAGGGGTTGAAAGAAGGGGGTTGAAAAGGGTTAAATTTTTTTTAGCCATATTTTCATCCAGATGCCCTCTATACAACCCCGAAGACCATTTTTCTCTACAATGTCAGGTTTCTGTGTTACGCAAAGGGGTTGAAAGAAGGGGGTTGAAAAGGGTTGAATTTTTTTTGGCCATATTTTCATCCAGACACCCTCTATACAACCCCGAAAACCATTTTTCTCTAGAATGTCAGGTTTCTGAGATACACAAAGGGGTTGAAAGTAGGGGGTTGAAAAGGGTTGAATAGGGTTGATTTTTTTATTGGCCATATACTCACCCAGATACCCTCTATACAACCCCGAAAACCATTTTTCTCTAAAATGTCAGATTTCTGAGATACACAAAGGGGTTGTAAAAAGGGGTTGAAAAGGGGTAATTTTTTTTTTCGTTTTATACTCATCCAAACACCTTCTATACAACCCCGAAAACCATTTTTCTCTTCGACGTCAGGTTTCCGAGATAAGCAATGGGGTTGAAAGAAGGGGGTTGAAAAGGGGTAGTTTCAGATTTTTCCCATACTCACCCCGACACCTTCTATACAACCCCATAAAAAGTTTTTCCCTCCTAGCACGGGAAGTGGGAGAACAATTATGTCAATCAATCAATCAATCAGTCAATCAGTCAATCAGTGAGTGGTTTTTTAATTGTATATAATATAATAACTAGTATTTCGCTTGGGGGCGCGAGTTGCAAGCAACCCGCGGTATCTTTTTAGTATTTTTAATAACAATTATTATCTCTACAATGTCAGATTTCTGAGTTACGCAAAGGGGTTGAAAGAAGGGGGTTGAAAAGGGTTAAATTTTTTTTAGCCATATTTTCATCCAGATGCCCTCTATACAACCCCGAAGACCATTTTTCTCTACAATGTCAGGTTTCTGTGTTACGCAAAGGGGTTGAAAGAAGGGGGTTGAAAAGGGTTGAATTTTTTTTGGCCATATTTTCATCCAGACACCCTCTATACAACCCCGAAAACCATTTTTCTCTAGAATGTCAGGTTTCTGAGATACACAAAGGGGTTGAAAGAAGGGGGTTGAAAAGGGTTGAATAGGGTTGATTTTTTTATCGGCCATATACTCACCCAGATACCCTCTATACAACCCCGAAAACCATTTTTCTCTAAAATGTCAGATTTCTGAGATACACAAAGGGGTTGTAAAAAGGGGTTGAAAAGGGGTAATTTTTTTTTTCGTTTTATACTCATCCAAACACCTTCTATACAACCCCGAAAACCATTTTTCTCTTCGACGTCAGGTTTCCGAGATAAGCAATGGGGTTGAAAGAAGGGGGTTGAAAAGGGGTAGTTTCAGATTTTTCCCATACTCACCCCGACACCTTCTATACAACCCCATAAAAAGTTTTTCCCTCCTAGCACGGGAAGTGGGAGAACAATTATGTCAATCAATCAATCAATCAGTCAATCAGTCAATCAGTGAGTGGTTTTTTAATTGTATATAATATAATAATAAACAAAATATACATGCGTAGGATGACCGTCTATTACATGACATACCATTAAATTAAACATAACACTTGACACATTTCTTTTAAAACACCAACTTCAAAACACATTTCACAAAATAAAGTTAACGTAACATTGCATTAAAAAGAGCTCCATAAAACATTTAATACTTGTTTCAGATCTAACTTTTAATGGAAGCCGTTTCGGGAAACACGTATAACTTAGTTGTTTTGTAACGAACCTGGTTTTAACTTGGAAGTGAGGAAATGTGTCGAATTTTGAAGAAGAAAATAATAATGATGAGGAGAATATTGTCTTACTTTACTTGTTTTTTCTTGCGATAACTTGGGCTTAAATTGTTGAGGTATATTTAATGCCCTCGAGCAGTATTCCTTTTGAATTTTGCTTTACTGTAGTGGTATAAACAGCATCAAAATATTCGATACTAACAGCGCCCCGCGGTTTTACCCACATAGTTCCCATTCCCATGGGAATATGGGGATAAAATATAGCCTATGTTACTCAGAGTGAATGGTGAAAGAACTTTTGAAATCGGTCCAGTAGTTTTTGAGTTAATTCGTTATATACAAAAATACAAATCTTTCCTCTTTATAATATTAGTATGGATGTCAGCTGACGCGTCGGTAAGTACATCAACCGATCATGTGCGTCTTGTCCCCAACGGACTCCAAAAAAAAACACACCACATTATTCAGGGTTGAAATTTGGTGTCTTTTTTTCTTTGTTTTTTTTTTTAATAGGCAATAAAAAAAATTAAAAAAAACTCATTTCATTAAAAATCAACCCTGAATAATATGGTTATTTTTTAAAATTAATTTGGACATTTTCTCTGGCCTACCCTAACTCGAACCACTGCACGCCACTGGGACTCCAGCAGTCCTCGCCAGGTAATCAGTCCACTTTAAGCTACAGCTACTTTAATGAGTCAATCTTCCTCGCCTTTTCCCAACTATATTGGCTGCGGCTCCCTATCTAACCTGAACCCCAGGACAGGGTTACACGATCACCTATGGCAGGTCTGATATCAGTCCGGCTATCTTACGTCGTCTTACGTCTCGTAGCGACTAATATAGCTCTGCAAATGAAAACCGGGACCAGTGGTCTTTTTATGAGCATGGGAAATCATCAAATTTATTTCTTTCTTTCTTACTTAAAGATTGACCCGTGTGGTTGTTATCACATAGCCACGTGTTCTCTTATAGCTAGTAGGTATGCTAATATTGAAACACGATAAACGGTCTTGTACCACAAAATTCAACTCTTACATAGTTGTTCTAAAGACGTGTTCTTCCAGCTTTATAGCATTATATCTTTTAGCCCATTCTCGAAATTTCGCTCTCACAATATCGCAAAAAGGAATTTTAATATAAAAACTTGTCGCAAAACGTTATGAACACAGTTTGCTTACTTTGTTTCTACGATGATTCAAAGACAAAAGAAAATTCTGCCGCTAAGTTATCTTTTACAAGTTTTAACAGTATTTCTTGCGGCGACGCGCTACTAAAATATTTTTTACTGTTTTTTAAAAACTAAGAGCTCATTGGGAAGAGTTTTATAAGTGGAGCATCTCTCGCGAATAAAAAAATTTGTTACATCGGCTTTTAAAAAAGAACCGGTACGAACAATGTAACTACGCAACTGAGAAAGATTTTTAAAACATTAAATCTTTTACAATTTTAAAGATTATAACATTATGTGATCCCTCTCTGCTTTAGCAGTAACTGAGTGCCTACTTTTGACTTGACAGAGTAAGGTTTGACTTACAAGTGATTGCTGTGGCCGTATTACGAAGTGCCAATGCCATCATGATTCGTGTGAGGGAAAGAGATAGTACTATTCATCTTGTGTAACTCCGTCTCTCTCTGACACAGAAATCATGATGGATTTAAGACGTCATAATAGGTCACCAGGTCGTCTTCATAAATAAGTTTGGCAAGTATTTCATCGTCAAACGCATCATCGCTCACCATCTGGTGAGAAAGTTGTCGAATGCAAGACTAACAATAATTTATATCCATGATTCATCATGTACCTATCCTTTTCCCAACTACATAATTATATTGGGATCAGATTCCAGTCAAACCGGATTCAGCTGAGTACCAGTATTTTACGTCGAGTGGTTGCCTATCGGACCTCCACCACCCATTAACAGGGTAACATGGTTTTTCTTGGAAAGATCGGTGATAATTTTTTTGGCTTCTGACAATCCGTAACGACAGCTAAAAATCTACAAAATACAGCCGGGGCCAACGGCTTAAAGTGCTTTCCGACGCATGGAGGAAAGTAATTGTAATTTCTTTTTGTTTAAAAATTGTAAATAAACATGGATGTAACTTAGTAAGTTAAGATGGTCACCCATCCACAGACCGACCTCGGCAACCGTTGCTTAACCTTGAAGACAGATCGATCAGCGCTGCTGATCAACCGATGTGGCTTTTATCGTTTAGCCACGAGCTTATATCTAATATCCATAATTATAAATGCGGAAATAACTATGTCTGTCTGTCTAATCAGGAAAATCTTAGATTGTCTTGGATTAGGACTTGGAGAAATTTATCCTGGGAGAATCTTGACATAGATTATTACCGACATTCATGGGGCGAAACCACGGACAAAGATATAAAATAAAGCGAAAGAAACACAATATTCAAATTTCGTAATTATTTAGGTACCTACGTTCTGGCAGAAAAGAGCCATCGAAAGCCGAAAGTCATACCAAAACTTAAACACCAAAATTAAAATTAAAACTGACACTAAACTATTCACAGCTTAACTACAGGAGACAGTATTCAAGCTAGAGCTTTAACATTAAACATGATAGCAAGTTCCACAGTTAAACTTGTCAACTATGTCGGGGTTACGAAGTTATCTCAATGGTGATAGCATATAGGATGAGAGGCAGTTGGCTCTAGAGTTTGTGTATGTGGAGATCATGTACTAGCAGCGCCCCATGGTTTCACCTGCATAAGTTTCGATCCCGTGGGAATATCGGGGTAAAAAATATCCTATATGTTAATTCTGGTTATAAACCATCTGTGTGCTAAATTTCTTCCAAATTCGTTCAGTAGTTTTTCCGTGAAAGAGTAACAAACATCCATCGATCCATACGAACAAACTTTCACGTTTATAATATTAGAAGGATTTGTTTTTTTATAATCGTTTATAATATTAGTTGATGATATATACTTAGGTAGATGCCACCCGCGGCCACGGTTGCATGAGTGTTGGGAATCATGTCATTGGAACATATTCCCAGTGTAAATGTATTATATTTAAAGTCATGGTTTGTCATGGGTTTTCCGCTCTGAGCGATGCGGAAGGGAGTGTTAGATTCTTACTGACTAAAACCCACACGTGTTCCTCCTAAAGCCCGCCGCGTTGGAGGGCCGCGGTGGCTCTTTCAAATAAAGTTCTACAACCTTGGAGGAAAATCTGTTCAGTAGTGTTTTTTGGTGAAAGAGTACTAGTACTAGTACTACATTTGTAACAACTCCTATACATTTTTGACAACCTAAAACAGTCGAACAGCGCGAGTACCATCGGCTTTTTTTTTCGCTGAAAAATTTACAATAGTATGGACATCTATAGTAGGTATAACTTAAAGATCAGTGTGTTATTCAGCAATACCTCAGTTGTCGGTTTACGCGCTGGTGAGAATGTGAGATACGGGAATATCACAATGATTACTTTTTTATGACTGTATTTGGTATTTTTTACGAGCGGTCAAATCGGGAGTTTCCGACTTGTTTCGAACTTAAACGAATCCCTGAGTCATTGGAATCATAGAGTAGTCAAAATAATATGTGAAAGGACGTGATAAAAACCATTGAGTTTTCCATCATTAGAAACTTAAGGTGTAAATATTTGACTTAATGTTATAATTACAATGAAAAAAAAACCGGCCAAGTGCGTGTTGAACCACGCATAGTGAAGGATTCCGTAGTATCTCTAAAAGTATATAAGCTGTGTTGTTCAAACTAATTTTCGTTGGAAGTGTCTGTGAAGTTCTATTTGCTCAATTTTTTTTAGAATATTCCACTTCATAGTTTAAAAGTTAGAGTGTGGGGGACACATTTTTTACGAATTCGGAAGCACATATATCGAAAACTATTGTATTAAATAAAAAACTTTTTTTAGAAACCTCTCTATCAAATGACCATCCACACGATTATGTTTGTTGGAATTAATTTTTTATCATTATTGAAGAGTGGTTAACAAGTTGCACGCACCTACCAATTTTCATTTATGTAGCTTTAATAGTCTCCGAATAAAACGGCTGTGACATACGGACGCACAGACAGACAGACAGAAATGACGAATCCATAAGAGTTCTGTTTTTTGCCATTTGGCTAAGGAACCCTTAAAGAGGACAGGATGTGATGGCGTAGCTTGTAATAGATCTATGTGTAGCAAACACAACACACAATTCATTCTTTTGCAGTTGTCTCATAATTTCTCAGTGATTCGATTACAGAAAATTGCAGCGAATAATCGAAAATGCGTTCAATGTTTAACATGGTAATTATTCCATTTTTTTTTCGTCTTCCACTATGAGCGGTTTGGTGCTCCGCTGGTGTGGAATTGCTCGAAAAAGTCACCGCAGACCTGGAACGCAAAGGACATTTGAAGGATCACGGGTGGGTTTTAGTCAGTAAAAGTCTGACACTCCCTACCGCTCCGCCCAGGGCGGAAGGGGTCATTTGATGATTTCCCATCCAAAAAAAAACAGGAACACGGATGAGTTTTAGTCAAATTAGGAGTCTGACACAGTCCGACTCTTCCTAGAGTGGGAGAAATCATTTGATGTTTTCCCATCATAAAATTTCAGCCATTGACGACGAAGTAAGCTGTAGAAATCGAGAAAGATGTAAAAGTAAACCCAAAATGTACCAACGTAACAAATTATTAAGTATTTATACGAAAAGGTCCGTCTATCGCCTTTTATTGGTTTGTATCGTTTTTCCAATACTTTCACGACTGAGTGGGTTCCCTAGTAATAGTAATAACAGGTGTGTGATGTATTTATTGGCCATGTTCGCGATACATTTCTTGCTTGTTCGGTATTTTATATAATTCTCATAGTTTGAGTATGTTCGTCCTTTACATGCGTGAGTTGGGAAAAAGTACAGTAATTGAGGAGACAAGGTGGTATTTTTTAGCGAAAACCATTGTGGAAAAGTCAAATATGAATGGGATTGACACGCGATAGCAAAATGTCACTTGGTCAATTCTAAATATTTCGAAATATAGACAATCGTTTTTAACCGACTTCAAAACGGAGGTTTCTTTATGCCAATTTTGATTAATCTTTTTTTGTTGTAAAGAGAGATATCCCAAGGGTGGTACCATGATAAGGAAACCAGGATCTGATGATGGCATCCCAGAGAAGTCGATGGGAGCCTTCGAAAATTGTAGTGGTGACTAGTGCGCTTTTTTCTGTGTGATCTTGCGTTGATCGGTACATTTAGGGGGTGTGTGTACCACTAAAAAGTCAAAAATAAAAAACTTTTTACAAAAAAACGCAACCGACTTCTAAAAAAAAAGTATGAAATAACTTTAATTTCGGAAGTCGGTGTTTTTGGTTGTTTCTTCGTTATTTGAACACCGACTTCCGAAATTAAAGTTAGTTAGAAGTCAGTTGTTTTCTATTATTTTTTTGTAAAAAATTGTTTGTGCTTAAGTTTGTATTTTGCATTTTACACACAGATTTTGTTTAATAGAAAAAGCCGGCCATGTACGAGTCGAACGTGCACATGAAGGGATCCGCACCATCTTACATAATTGAATACCACTTACTTAATACATATATTTACACAGCAGAAACAGAAAAACACTCAGTGAAAAATTCAACTGTCTGCGTATTATGATTCATGAGATACAGCCCACTGATAGACAGACGGGACGGATGGACAACAGAGGCTTATTTATAGGGTCCCGTTGGCCTTTCCAGAACCCTAAAAAGAGAGTCCAATGATAAACCTAGGGATACACAACATACATATATTTAAAAATGGTGCATGAATGGATGGTGCCGTAAGCTCTTCTATCTATTATAGATTTTATTGTTTTTTTTTTGTTTGTTTGCATTGAACAGGCTCCGAAACTACTTGACCGATTTGAAAAATTATTTCACTGTTGGGAAGCTACACTATCTCCGGTAACCATAGGCTATATTATATCCCCATATTCCCATTGGAAAGGGAACTACGCGGATGAAAGCGCGGGGCGATGCTAGTATTAATATATTTTCAATGCAGAAGCAGTGATGATGGCAGATGAAAAAATTGCAATTTATTAAACCCAATATTTAAGCCCTTTAACTTTCTGTTAACTTAATAAATAATGTATTTCAAGCAGGCAAACAATAATTCTATTTCCAAAAAATACTTAAAAAATACTTTCAACTCACTAAGATTCAAAAGAAAATCGCTTTTGAATTTCGTTAAGTGATCTTTTATCTTTTTTCACGTGACTTGCTTACCTTTTTCCTACCTTGCTTTGTATTTTTTTATTTTCTGCACACGTATTCCGCCGCCATTTTTGCTCAACACACGTTACGACTATACTTTTGTACCAACATTTGCGCAAATCGGCTTACTCGTCAAAAATGCATTACTATGTGCTAATATTCGCTAAACGAGGTGCTTTTGAACACTTGCAGCTGGTTGCATGAATACACTCGGTGTGAATGCTGCTTTAATAGGATTGTTGCGACAACTCTCAAACATGTCTGTATCAAAAATAGAAGTTTCTTTTTGAGAGGAACGAATTTTTGTGTCGTGAAAATCGTTGTGGAGATTTTGGAGATTTTTTTTTTTATAAATATGTAAATATGTAGAGAATAAGTAAATATAGAGAAAGCAATGAATTGATAAATTTTAGATCTATAAGTTAAATATATTCGATTGTAGATTTGACCTTTGTTGCGGAATTTGTTAGCAGCCACCGCGGCCCTGGAACGCAAAGGGCACTAGGAGGATCACGGGTGGATTTTAGTCAGTAAGAGTCTGACACTCCCTTCCGCTCCGCCCAGAGTGGAAGAAGTCATTTGAAGATTACCAATCCAAAAAAATGTGTACATAAACTAAAATGTTTGACTGTGAATGAATCTTTCAAACTATGGACTTTTTAGTTCTTAGAGAAAAATATGATTTGACCGGGAATGAAACTTTGAAACTATGGGTTTATCACTCTTTAAACTTTTCTTATATCCTTTTTTCCGCATATTTCTTGTAAGCATGAAAACAAGTGTGACCAAAAACAAAAAGCACATAATATTATATTCATTTTTAAAATCAGTTATATCATAAGCTTTCACGTAAAGTTCCGACTGCCAAAGATCTATAAATGACAGTCGAGACCAACGGCTTAACGTGCTTGCCAAGGCAATTATATATCAACAAAATGTTATACAATATTTGAAAAAACACTCTACTAAAAATATAAACAAGGTTTTATTTTCAAACAATCCCATTTACTTCATACTGTTTCCATTCAATAATATCGCTGTTATTTTCAGTTGTTCAGTGATTTTAGTCAGGAAATGTTATATGAAACATAATATGATCGGTAACATGCCTGCAATCTGTTACATATCGCATTGCAGATCAATTAAAACATGATGCTGCTATCCGAAGGAATACAAGTGTCAATTATGATTTATATTGGCACTATTTTCGAAAGTTGACGGATTCGTGGTAAAAAAAAAATGATTGTTTCATTTGTATGACAACAAAAACCTGTTTTCTGCAAAGTTAAAGTTTTACGGATTTTGTTCGAAGAAGCCTCGCGGCTCTGGAACGCAAAGGTCATTAGAATTAGGAATACGGATGGGTTTTAGTCTGTAAGAGTCTGACACTCCCTTCCGCTCCGCCCAGAGTGGAAGAAGTTATACAAAAAATTGTAAAGTTATTTAAAGTTGGATAAATTATTGTATGACTTTTATGAGATCTTAACATCATAATTATTATGTGGTAGAAAGACGTCTACTATTGAACATAGGCCTCCTCTAGAGGTGCATTTCCATAACAACCGTGGTTGAGTAATAGGACTATTAATCACAATGATTTATTAAAAGTAATAAAGTATGTATGTGAAAAGTCGCGAAACCTGCTCATGTCTAACGATCATACAAAAAAAAAACCATTATAAATTACCATGCTCACACGCGTCACAAAACCTCAAAAACCCTTACCCATTTTCCCTTTCACCTTTACTAAGAAACATCGAACATTTATTATTTAGAAAAAAAACCCGAATATTTCGTTCTCAGCGTTTACGGTGGCTATAATAACTTCGCCATTACTCAAGTTACCTAACGATCCGTGCCACCTTCATGCGATTGATACCGTAACTACATTTTCATAGCCCACAGCCACTGAACAGGGAATTGTGAGAAGGGCCACTTGAAAAAATAATAATGGAACAACTTCAAACAGCGTGCGCCTATACTGAATTCATGTACCTACGTTACGCAAAAAGCCGCTAAGTTTAAATAGAATTGGGTCAAATATGTCTGCTGCATGTTAAGAGCGTGTACGCCATATGGCATTTCGTACAAATTTTTCAAGTTACTATGCGAAAGATATTTTGAGAAGATATTTTGCGAAATGACTGAACCGATTTTAATGAAACTTCACACACATAAGCAGGATACATGGGTCTAAAAAGTTAGTTAAAACATTTTGCGAAATGTCTTATTTAAAAAAAGCTAATTGGATATTTATGTTTGTATGGAAAAAATAAAATGTGTCTAATTTAACTGTAACACTATTTATCGAAAATGTTTTCATCTAATTTTTTAGACCTATGTATCCTGCTTATATGTATGAAGTTTCATTAAAATCGGTTCAGTCTTTTCTTAAAAAAAACGACTCGAAAATTTGTATGAAAAATGCCGTTTGTTGTATACGCTCTTAAACGAAAAGTCGGCAAAACGGACCAACGATTTGGTCCCATTAAGGCATATTCCAAAACGTGAGCGTTTTGGTACTCTAGAAATGAGCAAGCAAATGTATAAACGCGCTTGCTCAGCTAAAACTCATCTCTCGAGCACGACAACTTCAATTTATAACTTCAATTAGACAAGCTTTTACTAACGCTTTCGAGTTGATATCGGAGTTGAAGTTCAAGTACAGTTGGAATTTACGTTTTGGAATATTAGCCCAAACGCCAGACTAAGGCGAAGACGATGGGAAGAGCCCGACTACTACAGAAAATACTAGCCTGTACTAGAAAAGGACAGAGTTGCAAGTTAAAGGGAGACGGATTGGTCAGCAGTGGAACAAAATAGGTTAGATAGATAGAACTACAAATATACTTGTCGCTGTTTCTTTGTAGCAACTAACATCGTCAATCTGCAATTGCGACATAGGCCTCCCCAAGTGTCAACACAACAACCGGTTCTATGCTTTTTATATCCATCAGCTACCCGCAACCCTCACCAGGTCATCAGTCCACCTTGTGGGAGACCTTCCAACGCTGCATCTTCCAGTTTGCGGTTACCACTCCAGAACCTATCGGCCCCATCGACAATCTGTTCTGCGAGCAATGTGCCCTGCTCACTACCACTTCAGTTCACTACCACTTCATTTCGGCGATCCTTCCTTGTAACTTTGGTTCTCTTGTGGATATCATCATACAAATAAACTACGAACATTGCCCTCTCCATTGCCTTTTGGGTGAAGCCTTCTGATGAGGCACATAAGCATTTTAAAGAAATTCCCTATACACATGTACTTACTAGCTGACCCAGCAAACGTTGTTTTGCCATATAAAATAAATACAATATTTAGGGGTATGAATGATGTTCTATATATATAAAAGAAAGTCGCAAAATAAAAAAAGGTGAAATTTAGCTTTCTATTGGTGAAATAATTTTTAAAATAGAAAACTTCTTAGCTGTATCCCGCGGTTTCACCTGCCTGCGCCATTTATTCTTTCTGGCTCAGTGTTCTTTCTTTCGTCTCCTAAGGATCATAGCTTGATGTTAAATAATTATGGTTCCTGGTATCCTGGTACTTTGTAAGTCTTCACTCACAATTCCAGCCCCAGAAATGCTTCGACATGTTTATGGTCTGTTGGTACACGTACATAAATCCTTACTTACAAATGTTTGACAGGTACGAAACAAAGGAACATTTAGGGAAAATGATTCATGTTTCATAATTATTTATTCGTCGAATTTTCATTGTTTTTATGGCATTCTGAAGATGTTAATGAACAAATTCGATTCACCGATGATGAACCACTTCATACAGAGGTTGGTGAGGCAGGAATGATTCATCATCGATGTTTTTTTTTTTTTTTTGTAAGATGTATTCTGCTATTCGGGGCAGAGACAAATCCAACGAAACAAAAACCAAGAAAATTGGTCCAGCAGATCTCGAGTTATAAGTGTTGTAACAAACCCGACTTTGTTTTATATATATAGATGTTTGAAAAATTCTTCTGCTCGACAACGTCAACGCCGCAATTACTATTTTTGCATTGTAGCAAAATTTTTACAACACCGTGAGATTTTTTAACACTGCACTTCTCACCCGATTTCTGAATAAACATCTGAAGGTAGGTAAGTGTTTTTCAAACTGTACTTTAGCTTAAAAACCTTTCACCAGCCTGACTAGTCACATACAAATGGGAATACTTAATTTTAGTTTATCCAATCTATGAGTTGGACCTTCTGAATTTATTTACGCTGCGCGCTGGAACTAGTTACCACAAAAAAAAAAAAACATAATGGTTACCGGCGATCCGTTTTTGGGTAAACCGTTTCAGTTATTAATCTAGAACAAAGTAGCTTCAGTTTTATCATCGTTTTGGGTGTAGCTCGTCGTTGTTCTGAACCTCAGCACATCTATCTGCAGCATATCTCTTTAGAGAACTGTGAAGTGGGAAAGTAATGTTATTTTAAACCTTTGGAACTGACACTATTGTAGGAAAAGTAACGTAGCTAATTTTTTTTTTTAATTTCTTATTCATAACCATGCACTTTAATAAGTTTATTTGAATATTAATTTTTACCACTGCTTCGCTCCCGCTAATAGGATCCGAGTTTTTTCCAGCATAAAAAGCAACCCTCAACGGTGTCCTTTGTATGCAAAGAATTCATTAAAATCTGACTAGCACTTCCAGATATCGCCAACCAAGGCGAGTTAAAGGAAGCAGGCCATATCTAGGTTTTTTCGAGAAAAGAAGTATGGGATTAGCTTGCCTGATAGTCAATAGTCTCTACTATTGACTATCAAATTTTGATGCGTAAAAAAGTATTTCAAATGTTCAGATGAAAAATTATCGAGAGTTTACAATCGCTCGATATATTTTATAATCTTACAAATTTTACAATAATATCTGGTGATATATACATATATTGACTAATCTTGGACAAATTCTACTTAAGTTCCTTTTCAAATTCTACTTAGGTTACCTTGATTTCAAATACCATTTTATTACTCGGAACATTGGTAATAAAGCTAGATGGTACGCGTCTAGAATTTGTTATAACTTCGATTTTGTACAGAGCACAGGATTATAGCCTATTGATAAAGTAATAGAGCTAACGTTTAGGTTCATATTTGTATGTACAGTCAGTCTATGAAGTGGAATCCTTAACTTTAATAGGGACCTTGTCATATTATACGATCGAGTAATACGAGTGATCGACGGAGTACATTTGCCTAGAAGTAATTAATGTTCTTGATTTAATTACCTATACAACGTGTAACAGAATAAACGCAATACCTCTTAAGGGATCATTGCGTTTATAATCTGATACAGGGAGCTATTATCAGAAAACGCAGACCCTGACAAGGAACCCTACGCCTTAGCTGTACGTGAAATGAAAATATTCCTAAAACGTTTTGTGTGTATGGGTGGGAGACAAACAAATATAATTAAAGATATTGTATTGTTAAAATATTAGTGAACAATATGGGTCTCATAAAATGAGATCGTAAATACATGTTTTCTGACGAAGAGTATACGACGTTCATCGTAATGACAAAGAAAGCTAGGATTATAACAACCAACAACGAATACGAATTGTAGGTCACGGGTTCAAACCCAGCCATGTGCATTACTTCATTTAATTAATTTCATCACCACTGCTCTCAAAACGCTAAAGGAAAACATCGTGAGGAAACCTAGAACCAAAAATTCGAAGCTATGTGACATTCACCAACCCACACTGGGCCCGCGTGGTGGATTACGGCCCATTCCCTCTCCTAGAGGGGAGGCCTGTGTCCCAGCAGTGGGAACATTAAAAGGCCAATTATGATTATAAAGATAAAACTAATTTTCATTTAACAAGGTTTTTCAAGTATTTTTTTGTTTCTGTATTGTTGATTTTGTATTTGTAGCCTTTATTCTTAAACTGATAATAAACCTTATTTCACACAAACACGAAAAGCAAGAACATCTCCTTGTCTTTGTTTTTTTGGGAAGTAATGACCTACCCTACTTACTCGCATTCGTGGTAGCACTAACAGTATACTAAGTATTTTTACAGATAGGTGGGATTCTCCTATGCTGCAAAGGTGGGTGCGGCTTCATATGGTAGTGTAGTGTCATTTTGTATTTAAGTATATTGTTACGAACATATGAACCCAGTCTGACTTAGATGTTTATTGTTATAATGAGTTAATGCCAAGGTTTTACTGCAATAGCAGATATCTACAGTACATTAAACCTACCTGCCCAGCTTTTAAACATTACAACAAACAGTACGACTCTACGAAATGTACTGAACAGCAGATTTAATATTCGCGATTTCAGTTTAATCCAATATTAAAAGTTGTTCATAATGATGAGTACAATGACTCCTTTTCAGATATTGCGTTTATTCTGTTAGACGTTGTGTAGTTCCCCAAACGATGCACTCGATGAATGCATCGTTCAACGAACTTCGGCAGGGAAAACAGTGGTATTCCTTGCCGAAGTTTGCGTTTTCTGATGAGTACAACCTTAGGATCGTTGAGTTAAGTCATGAGTGAATAAGTTATTTCTGCAAGCAAACGTGTTCCATCGTCGACCACAGTGTGGCTTTACTTCGAGAGCGATTGTGGTCTGTTTGACCATAATCGCTATCGAAGTGAGTGAGTGAGAGATATGTTAGTTGTAAGCTAGATATTTCACAAGTGATTTTAAAATGTATACAAATATTAAATCTATATTAAAAAATCATATTGTTATTACAATAATTAATTTTAGATAGTAATGTTGCCTGCACTAGGAGGATCCTGTATCACAGGCGGTAAGGGCTAAACCAATGTATTAAGAATCGTCTAAAACTTTTGATAATATTTACTTAATATTCCAATACTGGGAAGAGTGAAAGGCTATTATGGAGAACTTTTCCCAGCAGTGGGGTAGAAAAGTAAAAAAAAAGTGAGTTATTCTAATTTAGTTGATTAACCAAATTTAAAGGGTTAAAGTCAATGTTGCAGAATCTGAATCATTGAATAAACAAAAAACCTACTTCGGAAGTACGTGACTACTGGTAGTACTAACTCAGATACATTATGTAAGTCCCGAAAGTCGTGCCTTATAGCGTTTCATGTTTGACAACCATCTATAAACTGCCGTGATACGATAAAACGTTTTATTTTAGGATTTCATGACAGGTAGATAGAAAGTTTTTTTGCTGCCATGATTCGATTTCCCAAGATTTTCTATATACCATGTATGATCACTTAATCGATATCCAAGGTGGAACTTCTCTACTAAGTAAAAAGCAAAAACGCTTCCCGCTATCTGTCCGTCCCTATATACATAGCTTAGATCTTTAAAACTACGCAACGGATTTTGATACATTTTTTTTTTACCCACGACGGAACGGAGACGGTATATGCGTTTGGGGTGAGAGGATGTTTGTTTGTTTGTGCAAACCAATGTTCCCATTTATCTCCAGAACTACTAGTCCGATTTTGATGCGGTTTTCAGTGATGGATTCGGATTTGATTGGTGCATGTTCTTAGATAGGTGTTACGGTGACAACTCAACAGGGGGCGCTGCAGTCAAGGATATTTGGGCAAACCAATGTTGCCATTTATCTTCAAAACTACTATTCCAATTTTGATGCAATTTTCAGTGATGGGTTAAAGTTTGATTGGTGCATGTTCTTAGATATGTGTTACGGTGACAACTCACGAGGGGGCGCTGCAGTAAACATATGTTTTTGCAAAAAAAACAAAACTACTCCGATTTTGATGTAGTTTTCAGTGATGGGTTGGGGTTTGATTGGTGCATGTTCTTAGATAGGTGTTGCGGTGACAACTCACCAGGGAATGCTGCAGTCAAGCGTATTTGGGCAAATCAATGTTGCCATTTATCTTCAAAACTACTATTCCAATTTTGATGCAGTTTTCAATGATGGGTTAAGGTTTAATTTGTGCATGTACTTAGATATGTGTTACGGTGACAACTCACGAAGGGGCGCTGCAGTAAACATAAATGTTTATGCAAAAAAACAAAACTCCTATTTTGATGTAGTTTTCAGTGATGTGTTCGGGTTTGATTGGTGCATGTTCTTGGACAGGTGTTACGGTGACAACCCACCAGGGGGCGCTGCTGGTTCATAATAAAATTCTCTCTAAAAAGTTTGAAATAAAAGGCAAAATTGAAAATTTCGAAAAAACCCACGACGGTAAAAACATAATTTTAAAAGAATTAAATAATTAATAAAAACCCCCGACCACAGATACCCCGACTTACAAAATTAATGTAACCTAAGAATATCCGACGGGGGCTGTCATCACTATCTGAAAACTAGCTCATTGAATGGCAGCCCTGACGGATATTCTTAGGTTATATTAATTTTGTAAGTCGGGGTTTTTTATTAATTATTTAATTCTTTTACAATTATGTTTTTACCGCCGTGGGTTTTTTCAAAATTTTCAATTTTGCCTTTTTTAATATATAAATTAATTCAAGAGGAATGTTTATATGTATCTATAGTACATGCATAATATAGCAGAGAAACACTTATAATTTTAGAAATTTCTAATGTGATGTCGTAAATTAACATATTTTTCAGCATTGCACACGACGTGCGACGTCAGAGCGGGTCGCTAGTTTACAATAATTGACTAATCTTACGTTATAGACCACTTAAAATCAAAGCATGTATTTCAAATTTTAATTAAACATGTGAAGGATTCGGTAACTAAGTAAAAAAAAAACGATTTACACGATCCAAAACTTGCGTAAAATTATGTATTTAACTCTACAGCCACATTTTCTAAAATCAAGTTATTACAGCTTGAACTAACTAATATAAACTGCCCTTACACACACTAAAATCTTTCTTTTCTTTCATTTTCTTTCTATTTTACGTGGAGCGGCTGCCTACCAGGCTCCACATACCCATTAACTGGGTAGCACGGTACTTCTTGGTAAGACTAGAGTCAGATTTTCTGGATTTTCTGGCTTCCGCAACGACTCACAAAGATCTATAAATGACAGCTGGGACCAACGGCTTAACGTGCTTTCCAAGGCACGTAGGAGTCTCGGTATGTTAAGGGCACAAGAAGGATCACGGGTGGGTTTTAGTCAGTAAGAGTCTGACACTCCCTTCCGCTCCGCCCAGAGCGGGAGAAGTCATTTGATGATTTCCCATCCAGAAAAAAAAAAAAAAAAAAAAAGTTTAATTCATCAAATAATATCATTCAAACATTCTGTATGATCTGCGTAAACTTGAGTGAATAGGAAAACACAATAGTCACAAGATAGACTATTGCTCACTGAGAACACACTGACAACAAAGCTGTTGTGTTCCAGCAAGCCAAAGTGTTTTGCCTACAATAGATAACTGTTTGTTTGTTTTGACTAGTATCTATACTGTCTTGAACAATTCTCCAAGTATTTCAAAACATAATCTATCTGCCTTAATATTGAGTTCAATTTAGATTATTTGATGGATTGATGTTTATCAGAACCGCAATCAAAATTATTTTTAACGTGAAAGTTTGTGTGGGTAGATGTTTGTTACTCTTTCACGCAAAAACTATTGAATTGACTCCATAATAAAGGATACTTTTTATCTCGGGATTATTTTACGATATTCACGCGGGCGGCAGCTTGTTCATGTACATATCACTACATAGTATAAAACAAAGTCGTTTCCTGCTGTCTGTCCCTATGTATGCTTAGATCTTTAAAACTACGCAACAGATTTTGATGCGCTTTTTTTAATAGATAGAGCGATTCTAGAGAAACGTTTATTATATAATACATGCATAATATACATAGTAGAGAAACAATAATAATTTTAGAAGTTTCTAATGTGATGTCGTAAATACACACATTTTTTTACGCTTACATTGCAAATGCTGGCTATGAACGTTGTATAGACATTCTGTAGTATATTTAGTATCGGCATTGCATCCGTGCAAAACCGGGACGGGTCGCTAGTGTTCAATATAAAAGGACAATGGTAGAAATAGCGTAGTATATAATTATTATTAAAAAAAAAACATTGGATAACTTTCCTATGGCATCATGGCACCTTCATTGTAAGTACCTACATACCTTCGTCGCAAGATACCGGCCAAAACGGAGTTTTTACTGAAAATAAAAAATATTTAAAGCAAATGTTCAGGCTAGCTTTGTAATATCTTTCGGCTCGGATTTTCCGAAGGCCTGAAGTTTTCCCTTCAGTAAAATCTAGAGGGAACGCTTTGTATTTATATATTTTTTTGGCTTAGTAAATCTTACGACGTTTTTAACCACTGCTGGAGGTACTTAGGTCTAACACTGATAAGAGATATCTTTTTGGATTTTTCAATAATGCGTAGCTGTAACGGCCTTTTGGCCGCGCGATCATCAAAGGACTTCTTCCACTCTGGGCTTCTCTCTGGAAGGGACTGTCAGACTCTTACTGACTAAAACCCATCTCTGTTCCTCCTAATGGCTTTTGCGTTCGAGTGCCGCAGTGACTCTTTCGAACAAATTCCGCAACCCTGCCGATCTCAACATAGTTGGGAAAAGAATTAGTACCTACATAGCCTTAATCAAATCGTGACTGATTGTTTATTGGTGATCGTTGAGAGTAGCCAAGGATTGCGATCAGTGGAATTAAACTGGCAAGGACCATATTCATGAGAGAACACATAATTTATAAAAAGTAATTCTCATCAGTCTAAAGCTCAATGTATACTTGAGAAACGAAGTAATCGGATTTTTAAGTATACAGCACGCGCACGACTCTTTTGGTAAAATTCTGCAACCGCAACACTGACCCAGTGCCGGCTAGGGTTGTGGAATTTGTATTTGGGGCCCCTTCTTCTTTGCTGATAGCTCTTTGAGACACGACGCGCCATCGACCACGGTCTGGTCGATCCACAGGCCCGCGCCTACGGTGTCCGGGATTCGCCCTGCGTTTCCCGACGCCCAGGAAATAGAGCACGCCTTACTGACTAAAACCCATCCATGTTCCTCCTAATGCCCTTTGCGTTCCAGGGCCGCTGTAACTGTTTCGAACAAATCCCGCAACGATCGTAGGAGCTTGGGTTCTATTTCCAGGCTGGGCATGTATCTTTAAGTATTACCATCAGGTATTTCTTCCCCAGTCGTGTCGGATTGCCAAACATCGGACTATTGTTTAAAGGAATGGTTCTGTATATAGAGAGCGAACCTGGGTTTGTGCACTTTATCTTTTGCTAACGAAGATTGGCAGCCATGACTGAAATTACGTCGGCTGGATATTACAATAAGATGAAACATTATGTCGAAAAGTGAGACAAATTCAGCGTTAAGTGCAAACGTGAACCTACTAACAGATTCATTATAATAACAGCCGGGTCATTAGAAAATAATTAGAACTGTAAACATCACATTTGAGTAACAGAACCGTAATCTAAATGTGTTTTTTTTTAAATTATATAAATATTAATTTATATTTATTTATTTAATTTTAAAGAAAACTTACAGATTAATAACAATTTTGGAAATCATACATAATTTAAAGACATTTGCTATACACCACATTTGTATACATGTTTCTAATTGGTTACGCGTTATTTGAACAGTTACAGCGTTTTGACTATGTAAGATCATAGTCTATCTATTCTCTATTTATTTAAATACTAGCAGCGCCCCGCGGTTTCACCCGCATTGTTTCCGTGTCCGTGGCAATACGGGGATGAAATATAGCCTATAACTCTCCACAATAACGTAGCTTTCTATTGGTGAAATAATTTGGAAAACGGTTCAGTAGATCTAGAGATTAGCCATTACAACGTCACAAACTCACAAACGTTACCTCATTGTAATATTAGTATAGATTAATTTACTATTTAAATACTACGTGAACATTAGACGCCATCTATACTTATAATAAATCTGTAGAGAGGTCAATTTTGTACAGGGAATATATTTTCAAAATAACTATCAGGGGGTGATTAGTGATCGATACTGGTGCCAAAAATGCAATCAGTAAAATTTTTGTCTGTCTGTCTGTCTGTCTGTCTGTCTGTCTGTCTGTCTGTCTGTATGTTCTTTATAGAAACAAAAACTACTCGACTGATTTTAACGAAACTTGGTGCAATTATTTTTCATACTCCTGGGCAGGTTATAGTATACTTTTCATCACGCTACAATCAATAGGAGCAGAGCAGTGAAGGAAAATGTTGGGAAAACGGGAGAAGTTACTCCATTTTTTAAGCTTCCGTCGCGTGTGTAGCCTTAATGGTTAAAGTTACATAGAAATCATGTATTACGGAAATGTTTTACATAAAATTATCTAAAAAATATCCCACTACAGCATATGTCTATCTTTTATGGTTGACTCACAATAACACGTGTAACTCCCGATAGCTTAGCAGTTCGGAGCTTTCTGATTATATTTGTTTACTCTTACGTTTATAATACTCTCACTCATCCCTAATTAAAAAATGTTAACATTATTACCTATTCAATAAAAAAAGAATCATAGAAATCGGTATAAAAACACCAAACTTATACATGAATACAATAATAAGCCATCGCACCGCGCCGCGCCGTCGCGTTTTAATACTGAATCATGCTGTAAGATGTTATTGTGATTATTTTTGTGTAACTTTTCTTGCTATTTTATAAAATAGGTACTTATTAGTTATTTTGGTAATGTTTAAATATTCGTTCAAATTACAAATTATTAATAGTTTCAATTTTATTTCTTTTTAGGTGAAGTAGTAGTAGAAGTAGGAGCATAGATATTTAGATACCGATAGGTTAGTTTTGGCTAATTTATGTTCTGTTTTTTTAGTATTAAGTAGGTAAAAGCGTAGATACTTTTATTAATTAGTAGTTATTTTATTAATTAGTTATACGTAGTTATAGGTATTTATTTTTAAGTGAAGTAGGTATAGGTTATTATAATATAATTTTGCACAGGCATTTCAGCTTTACTTTCATTTCTTTTTTTGTTGTAAGTTGTACATATTTCACACACACATAGTGATCTATCAATGCACAGCCCAACCACTGAACGAATCGGGCTGAAATTTGGCATGCAGGTAGATGTTATGACGTAGGCTAAGAAAGGATTTTGATTAATTCTAACCCCAAGGGGATAAAATAGGGGATGAACGTTTGTATGAAACTTTGTCAATTTTAAACCGATCGGGCTGAGAGTTTCAAAATCGGGGGTAAAGTAACTATTCCACGCGGACGAAGTCGCTGGCAGGAGCTAGTCATTAATAAAACCAACAAATAAAGGCGATAATTTGACAATGTATAATGCTCTCGTCTGCTCTTGCACTTTTCTCCCCTCTCAAACATTACGATATAATTCACTGCCTTTTTTCATGTTATTCCTCGCACAATCTTTACATCTAATACTACCCTCTCCATGCCCCTACATTAATATTCATCACCCATTAAATTTCATGACTTTCATCTATCTTTATCACATGCACATACCAAGAAAAATTATACCCCTTCATCTATTTGGTACTATCAATTTTTTTTTATTACGTGGACCACTCGTTGTTCAGCACTCTACAGCTGTTTACTGCTTAACCGGACTTTACTGTGGTGGCCTCAAATGAATTTAAGGCTCTCAGCCAGGGCTAGGTACTATCATGTTCAAATTCCTCGAATATACTAATTCTATACGTCATAAATTCTGGCCACTCCAAACATCCATCTCAGGATTCCCATCACCGTTACATAAGTAAATAAAACTGCTACACAATGAGTGATTTCAACAAATATTCTTATCTTAGTAATGAAAGATAAGTAAAGAAAAACTCAAGAACATAAAACACTGTAGTTATTCAGAATAAGCAACAATTGTACGTTAAGAAAACTCGGAATGAAATATTAAACCCGTGTAAGAGTTTCTAAGACAGCAATGAATGACATCATTTTTCAGGACGGTCCTAATTAGTTCAACGTATTATGTATATGTACTAAGTACAGGCAACTGAGTTATTGTTACAGGAAGATAGAACACCTGTAGTGTAGTCCTTAAAATATAATATGTGTGGGTTGTTAATAAAGATCTTTAGCAAGAGCTTTATGACGAAATCACTTTTGTGTGAAGTTCTTGATGAAATAATTAGATAGTAATTGTGTTTTTTTCTAGTTAGTATTTTGAGGAATTTACTGATGTAAAGTATCTTTAGAAACCTTATAATCGTTAGCAGTTACTAAATAAATGAAATGTATATAATTTATAAGACAATTCTTAATTAAAATTCATAAATTAATTTATGTACCTACAAAATAACAGTTGCTATTATAAAAGTATTATTTATTTATTTTTTAACTAAGTAATAAGTAAAACAAACATTGTCTTCATCCTCTCTCCTACTTAATCTTTGCTGTGCCCGACAGGGTCCATTATTATGACTACTATTTACCTTCCCTACCAACTATGTATACGTTATGGTACGCAATAAAAAATTGAGAATTAATAAGTAATATTGCTTAGTAAATGGATAATGACGACTTTCTTCACCGGCCCCAAAACTAACTATTTATCCCGAATAAATCGTGCACCATAGTGCGGGTCTGACTACTAGACAACGATTTTCGTATTCTAAGACGGAAATAAAAACGAGTTACTTTAATTTCTCACTTGATTTATTTTATATTATATAGCGGAAATAAAAACAAACACTTACTAGGTTCATGAGAAATAACCGGTTCAGAGACCAACAGATAGCGGAGGCTTAGTAAAAGGATTTTTTTGGTTAAACTTTGAGTACAGAAAACACCTACAAGTTTCACCAACGTGATTTTTACAAAAATTTCTATTTTGCCTTTTATTTCAAACTTTTTAGAGAGAACTTTATTATGAACATTGTGCTACATATAGATACAACTACAAACCTATTACTGAAAACCGCATCTAGTATAGCATAGTTTTTTTTTTTTTTTTGCAAAAACATATGCTTACTGCAGCGCCCCCTGTTGAGTTGTCACCGTAACACCTAAAAACATGCACCAACCAAATCCAAACCCATCACTGAAAACCGCATGAAAATCGAACTAGGAGTACTGGAGATAAATGGGAACATTGGTTTGCTCCGTTCCGTCGTGGGTAAAAAAGGATAGTTCTGTGTTTTATACCAGTCAAACTATACAAAATACTGACATACAGCTATTTTCATAAACAAAACGTCGCCTTAAAATCGTGAGACGTCTACATTCAACCTTAAGCCGCCGACAAAGTAGGACACCAATTATTTGTAGCCGCCACAAGTAGATATACTAGCTCATGTAGTCTTGAGTATTGATCGGTCAATCTCGACACATCAGAAGTACCGTCGCCATGGAAACTTCTCTTGTTTTGACAACAATGTCAAAATGTTTGGAGATCTTTTTGATTTTTTTGAGAATCTAATAAGTAATCTAATACTCTATATATATATGTAAATATATTTATTTGCATTCCACAATGTTAACGTAAATGGTACAGATCAAATACACATAATTTATTTTATGTACCTTTTAACACGTTTTTTTTTTCACTATATTGTATTATTATTTTATAAGTTTTTTTTTTCTTTTCAGGATGTGAAATCATCAAATGACTTCTCACTCTGGGCTGAGCGGAAGGAAGTGCCAGACTCTTACTGACTAAAACCCATCCGTGTTCTTCGTGTTTCGTTTGAAGTTTTTGTGTATGTTTGCGATACTTATAGATAATAATAAAAAAACTACAGTGCCTAGATGCAAGTCACTTCGCCAATTATTTCAGTGAATTAGCCTGATCAAAAGCCATGGCATTTAAATACTGACTAACCACTTTTTCGCCTGACTATACCTCCTGAACCGTCTTGTACTTATGAATTATTTATTTAATTCGTGCACCAAATAACTTGTTGAATACTTAACCTCACATACGTTCTGTAATGTCATGATCCTTGTCAAGGTCTTCCGTATTCCTTTGTATTCTTGTCTTTCAAGAAGAGTTCCGCTTTGTATTGTGTCCGCCTCGGTATTTCGGTTCTGTTACAATGTGGTTACTGTAATTTATTATGTAAATTGGTACAATAGGCTGAGATAACTGTAGGGTGATTCTGTGATTCTATCAACCTCTCATCGCGTAAAACTAGATGAAACAACCATGAAATGAACTGTAAAACCATTCCATGTCATTCATGAAAGAATTCCGTGAGTGCTTGGTTTGGATACTGGTTAGTGGGTTCCAATTTCAAATTATCGATAGGGAATTTGAGTTCTAAATCTGCTGATTGGTGTCTATGCTTAGCATGGTTGTGGGCTTTCATGAATCTGGGGTCGGTTTTTCAGCATGTAATTTTTACTTTTTTTACTTTTATTCGTTATTTTTTTAATAATGTTATGTTCGTCTATTTGGGAGGAATAAACTATCTTTTCTTTTTTTTTCAAATCCTAATTTTAGACGGTAGAATGTTTACAGAATAGACCAGCTGTAACGGAGATTATGTAATCGTGGCAACTCCGTTTGCGAGCAAGTTCTGGTAACATACACACCTTGTTATATCAGGAAACATCTCTATTGAAATACGGCAATTTCTGTGGCAGCGGATGTATGGTTTTGGGACACAGTATTCGGTAAACAAGGTGAAACATAATCTGAGATGCAGTATCATATTACCAAATTGGCGTTACATCAAAATTAGTTAGTGAGGTATTAATACTTCGACTTCATTGCTATTGATGTAATCACATGACTGCTTCCAATATTAATAACTAGCTGCTGCCCGCGACTTCGTCCCCGTGGAATCCCCGTTTTTAAAACATTCTTTATCGCTGCTCCGCCCCTATTGGCTTAAGCGTGATGATATATAGCCTAAAGCCTTCCTCGATAAATGGTCTATTCAACCCAAAAATAATTTTTCAATTCAAACCAGTAGTTCCTGAGATTAGCGCGTTCAAACAAACAAACAAACAAACTCTTCAGCTTTATAATATTAGTATAGATATCCAATAACATTTAACACCCAGCTCTGCAGCCCTTAACATGCGTAGTAGCTCCATACATATCATTGGAGCGGAAACACCGAAGTTCACTTCGCTCCAATAAGCAGAGCAATCATTGTAATGCTGGCTATCAAATCAAACATGGGACTGATTCTATACAGTTCACAATTGGATGAAACACCACAATTAATATCAATGCTATTATTATTATTGTAGTCTGTTTTGAGGTCTGTGTTGTTCAATCTAACAATATCATAGGGTTGGATGTAGGTACATTCCTAAAAAAACCGGCCAAGTGCGTGTCGGACCATGCATAGTGAAGGGTTCCGTGGTTCACTGTTAAAATCTCATATCTCTAAAAGTATATAAGCTGTGATGTTCAAACCAATTTTCGTTGGAAGTGTCTGTAAAGTTCTATTTGCTCAATTTTTTTTTAGAACTTTCAACTTCATAGTTCAAAAGTTACAGGGGACACACATTTTTTACGAATTTGGAAGCACATACTTACATCAAAAACTGTTGCCTTAAATAAAAAAAAAAACTTTTGTAGATACCTCTATTACGATATGTTTATGTTTGTTGGAATTTATTTTTTCATCCCTCAGTTACATGTATCGAGTGCCACCCCTAAAATGATATTTTTTCATAATATCGCAGCACTATTGAATAGCGGTTCACAAACGGCTGTGACATACAGACAAACGGACGGACAGGCGGACATGACGAAATTATGAGGGTTCCGTTTTTGCCATTTGGTTACGGAACCCTAAAAAAGTCGATTTAGTCCGTCCGTTATATCACCAAAAGATAGTTGACACTTTCTTTTGCACGTAAATGAAGACACAGCACATTGGAAGTTCACGTGACATAATGTCAACGTAAATAGTGCACCAATTTTTACTAAGAAGTGACGTAACAAGTTTTCCCCGCTTCTGAATTCTGATGCATTTTGCTATCTTTGAAAGTTTTATTTATATATAATATATCCTCTGTTTAATAGTATAGTGACTGTTTTGTCTGATCTTGCTGTGACTTTATGTGGGCCTGTGTATGGTGCCTCTATAAACCGACGAATCTTTGCGTAGAAAAACGAACTCGGAGGCTTTGAGGTCTTTGTGAACGAAAGTTGCTTTTGTTCCATGCCTAGATGCAGGTGTAGGTCTGATGCGAGAGATGTGTTGTCGTGTATAAAGTCTGCTGGTGGTACTCGAATGTAGTGATGTGCATCGCTCACTCTAGTGATAGGCAACGCCACACATATGTATATTTATAATTCATTTAACTGATGGATTTAATGGAATTATATTTTTTTTATGTCTCGCCTCGCCTTGCATCGCCTCTTCCAATTCAACGGTGTGTACCATTGAATAAAAAAAAACACATATGAGAGGATTTTTAATGGCATGTGAGATACATACATGTGACTAGAATAATGTTGACGAATTCATATATACGGAAGGCTAAATATAATATGGTGGACTGAATGAGGAACAACATGGAAGAAAGAGGAGTGAATAAAAATGAATATACAACATATATTTAATTTATTTGTAATTTTTTACAATAAGATTTACACTTATAAACTTAGCCCCACAAAACCGTAGTACTGGTTTGACTGTGGGGTCTGGTGAGTATTTATACATTTTTCATTGATACTAATATTTTATTTACATAGAAATGTGTTGAATTACTTCAACATACAAATGATAGCATTTAGGTTGGTTGGGTTTGGTAGCTAACTTTTTAGACCTATGTATCCTGCTTATATGTGTGAAGTTTCATTAAAATCGGTTCAGTCATTTCGCAAAATAGTGACTTGAAAATTTGTATGAAATGCCATAGCGTACACGCTCTTAATAGGTAGAGACTTCTATTATACATAGTTGTATTAACGTAATTGTAACTTATATTTGTACTAAACTAAAACCGGTTAACCAGATAGTTGTCCAACCATCTAGCGAACGAATGCCTATCTAAGCATTTATTCAATCGACCCAATTCCTTGAAATTCACTCTGACCCCGCACTCGAACCTCAAAAAGACGACAAAAAGGATTCAGGGCAGCCTAGATTTTCCAGATCTTCCTTCCATTTTTTCCGTATTTCATTCCTGCAGGCATATAAACAAAGATTGCTTACGTTTTTTGACGTCACTACGAGACCCCAATCACAAGCCTTTTGGTTCCGTGTTGCGAATGGGATCACCGGATTGGTTCCCCCGAGGGTTATAAAAGGCGCCAAAGGGACAGTAACTGCAGATCCTATTTGTTTTCGAGATTTTTGGAATCTATTTTTCTTCACTTGTCTGTGACATACATATGTCATCTTTGACCTTTTCAAATGACAAGTTTCACTTTACATTTACGCTATTTCTTTCATTCTGCTGAGTCTTCTTCTGTTAGTGACTTGTTTTTACACGACTGTCCAAAAAAATGAGTGTTATGTTTTCAGGATTTATGTGTACTTCAAATCTTTTGTGGTGCGGGTACCGACTCACCATCTGCAGACTTTTATGAAGGAGGAATTTTAGTCGACGGGTGTCGTGTATCGGCGTTTTCAAGGAAGGCTACATGACACCACGACTCTGCGCAATACGTCGCCGACTCAACGTATTTAGATTTAGATTACCTATCAGTTAGGTTTTGAATGTGTATTAGTTTATTATTTTGTAAAATTATATTGTGTATTTTTTCTATGGGCCCTAGTTGCCTGAAAAATAAATAAAGTAAAGTAAGTAAGTATGTATGTAAAGCTTAACTGATATCAATGTATGTGTGGTATCGTTAGAAACGTTGAGTTATCCCGGGTACATAGGCTAGTGAGAATTTGAAAAAATAAAAAGAGGGAGCCATGGTTCATAAATAAAAACGAAAATATTTTGTCTTCATAAAAATTACGACTATTTATACTATCATCGTCTTAAACTTGCTTAGTACATAGCAAAAAAGGTATAAAAAAATCAATAATTAAAAAAAAATACGCCTGCCATGTCAAAAAGTGAACTTAAATTAAAAACAAGGTAGATAATAATCTTTCATTGCAGTCGGAGGACAGTTCCTTTCTTTACAGGTCCCCAATTATTGGAAAATAAACCATATTATATATAGTAGGTACAATATACTAGAAAGATAAACTAAAAGAACTAGTTCCAAAATTGGGACCAATTTTAAAGTACTAGTAAAGTAAACATTCTAGATTTATTCTATGACAAACTGAAATAGTTGCCAAATACAGTTCAGAATGGTATAAGCACTGATACGAATAAAACAAGCCAACTATATATTATTTGGCTTCATTTTACTGCTCATTCACTGAGCCGGATTCTACAAATCCATGCTCAAACTATTCAATATAAAGCGTTTAAAAAATCGAAGTTCCATTTAAAAATCCAGTTGTACAATCAAATTTGCTGCCACATTTTACTGTTGAACGTTTCAAATAAAAAAAAACAAAATCTCAACACGTATACTGATTGGAGAATAAATGAAAAAAAAAACAAGTCAATTTGCCTAGCTTAGTTCCAACTATGTTGGAATCGGATTTAACTGGATACTAGAAGGGCAATTTGCGCATTTTAAAAAGCATTTGGGTCGCAGACGCAAATTGTCGCTGATATGATGCTGAAACTTGAATTTGAATGCTTTTTATGTACTCCCGAGAGTTGGATATCAGTATAATAATTCATGTAACTGGGTCACACGATACTCCTTGGCGAGAATTGTGTCAAACTTTTTGAGCTTCTGACAACACCACTGCCACAGATCTACAATTGACAGCCGGGTCCATTGGCGTTGACGTGCTTTAAGAGGCGTTGAGGAGTTTTGGTATGCAATAGATGGTCACTGGTTACCCATTTACGGTCCGACCTTGGCAAGCATTCGAAGACATTCACCAACCCACACTAAGCCCGCGTGGTGGATTACGGCCCATTCCCTTTCCTAGACAGGAGGCTTGTGTGCCAACAGTGGGAACATTAAAAGGCTAATTATGCGTGGCAAGCATTAAATTAATCTTAAAGATCGACTGTTGTCCTCGTAAAAAACACAGATATCCGTCTTTATGCAATGGGATTTCATGAATTTTCTAATTGCGGTTGATCACTATCTACCACTACTGTGGTGCATAACCGTACATGCATCTTGTAGTTTGATGACGCACCGATATTTAAAGTTTACCTTGCTCCACTTTAAAGTTATTCAATACAAAGTTGATGAAAATGTCGCAATCATGTTACAATGTTTGAGTATACAACTCACGGTCGAACTTCACTATGCATAGAAAGAACTCTTTGTGAGAACTTATAAAGACTTCCAGTCTTTATAAGTTCTTAAGCATAAAATTAAATATCTCAGTTTTGTTATAAAATGGCGACAATTGTTAGGTAACACGAACTTTTTGCCAAATCTTTAGAAACATTGAAAAATAAAACCATAATTACTGCTTTAAAAGTAAATTGGTGATCTACGAAATGTTTAATTATTGTCTCATTTTCCGGGTATAAATTATAATAAAATGATTTATTCTTGAATATATTTCCTTTGGAAACTTTTAATCCGAATCTACTATGGTGATTGCGTTTAAATCTTAATCGGACGAAAATAATAAAATACTGTAAAATATTGAACATTCTCACAAGTATATTTCAGCTTGAAACTGCGTTCAAAAACTGATCTTGGTACTGCAAGTCAATTTTTGAACGCAGCTTAAATAGCATTCGTTTTCAATTGCTATATCCGTCCTTAGTTTTAATAAATACTAGCTGCAACCCGCGGCTTCACCCGCGTGAATGTCGGAAATTATCCCAAGGGAATATAATCCTGGGATAAAAAGTATCCTATATGTTATTCCAGACTATGATCTATATCTATGCCAAATTTCATAAAGATCCGTCAGTAGTTTTTGCGTGAAAGAGTAACAAACATCCATACTTACAAACTTTCGCGTTTATAATATTAGTAAGACTAGCTGACCCGCGCAACTTCGTCTGCGTCACATAAGAGAGAAAAAAAAACCGTTTTTGTAACATTTTTCATTGATGGTCCGCTCCTATGTATCGTAGCGTAATGCTATATAGCATATCCCAGCCTTCCTCAATAAAAAAGCTATCCAACACTAAAATCAGGGAAGGGAAGTCGGCCCGTGAGCACCTTTGAGTAGTTTTTGAGCCTATTCATTATAAAGAAACAAACAAAGTTTTCCTTTTTATAATATTAGTGTAGATTTAGCTAATAACTATACACATATCTCAAGTACTAGGTGTTGGACAAAACTAAGGAAATTTTGTAGGCCTATGCGAATTAAGGTCGATTTTTAATCGACACATAACTTTTACTACCCGAGCTGAATCCAGTTTGACTGAAAACCGTCACCAATATAATTGGGAAAAGGCTAAGCAGATAATGAAAATTTTTTTTTTGTCGAATAAAAATGGTTTGTCATTCTTTTTATGTAAAATTTGTCAAACCCTCATATTTATTTCGTGAAATTTAATTCAGGCTATTGAAAAAACAGCCCTAAGAAACATAAAAGTATCAAGTTTCAGACCTATGTCAAAAACAACTACACGTACGAAAAAGGTGTCACTTATGTACCGTCTTCATCTGTCACTCTTCAAAATACGACAAATTGACAGAAAAACACTAGCCTTTACTATACATCTCACACTATTACATTCTCGACCTTGATAGTACGACAAAAGAATACTAATATCTACAGAAAATGTCATAACGAAAACGTCGCTATGGTACAGAGTATTTCTGGAAAAACAGGCATCCTTTGATAAGATCGACTATAGAGATATATGTTGTTTTATGTAAGGAATTGGCGTCAATACATTCCGTAGGGACTACGGAAAGTGATGAATCTGTATTCCGTGAGAATTTCGCTGTTTGAATACTCTTTTGTTTTGTTGAGTTCGTTTTTTAAATATTTTATAGGCTAGCTTTTCTACTGCTATTTACCAAATTTGAACTTATATTGGCAAAAAATAAACGCGTACTTAGCAATTCAATTGCTGTGCATAGGTTTTGTGCCGTAAAACTAAACGCATTTGTAACTATGGTTAGTACGTAACACCATATACATATAAAAACACATTTGAACATTCAAGTGAAACAAGTATTCGAATATCAAGAATCGCTTTTAAAAATCGTCTTCAATTGAAAAAAACATTTACCTGCTAAGTCAACAGCGACACGCTGTTCTTTAATTAAGCAAACTGCAGAAAAGAATTGTCTCTCATCTACTAAAATGTAAGTTCTACCCTCACTTTCTTAACTTAACTGAACCAAAACCAGACATTTCAAAACCAGAAGTTCAATTGGATGACAATATCATACATCATACATTCATACTAAAATACTTGTAAGGATGCTCTAGCTGAGGGCCATAAGCCCAGAATTGGGGCCTTAAACCCGCGCTGGGGGCCTTAATTTGAGGTCACCACAGGATAGTCCTGTTAAGCAATAATCAACCTTAGTGCGTTCAACTGCGAGTGGCCACGTTAAAAAGAAAAAACTTATAGAGATGGACAGATCAAGGAGGACGAAGTTAAATAGTATCCATCTGCTACATAAGTACATATATATTATAAATTAAAGGATTTTCCCATGGACATATACTATAGAACGATAACTTCTACATTCCCTCCTTCAGCATCTATTCCTTGGCTTCTTTAACTCATCTGGGCCTCAAGTCTGCTATTACAATAGTGTCAGAATGGTCTATCATTGATTTCATAATGGTTGATTTTTGCAAGTTTGGTAATCTACTAATATGAAAGCGTCACTATGACTTACCAATGGACAACCACTGACATTCCATTGAAACAAATGGCATAGAATGGTAATCTCGTACACAATAATAAATGAATGACAGACGTATGCGGTAATCTGCTAAGATTTTGACAGTTCCTTTGACCAGAGACCTACCATTAGAGCGTCATTGTGCAGTAATTCCTTTTAATAGCTCGGTTATCTAAAAGTATAACGAGACCATTGACAGACCAATGATCGACCATTATGAATTTAGCAGATTACTAACTTTTAGCAAAATGACAATGGGATCGTGTTGAAATGACAAATTTATAAAAATAGCAGACTTGGGGCCCTGATCATACACACATAATGATTACAAATACACGCATAATGATTACATGCATATTTTATTTTTTGAAGCAATCTGTCAATACTATTGCCAACCCCTGTTACTTCTGAGAGCCAGAATCAACAGTGTCGAATATCAGAGAAAATCCCTAGTCAGTGAAAACGATTCAACTTTTTTGGTTTCCGCAACGAAATTAATTTATTCGTAAATATCAAGAATTTTATAAAAAGCACGAGGACATACATATAATCGCGATACATACTGCGACATAAATCAAGATTGAATATTCCAAACTCTCGACTAAAAATATTCGTACATTCAAAAAGTCCTTATGTGATGTCGATAAAAATATATAATAAACTACCCGACTTAATAAAAAAGAAGATAAGATAAACATATTTACAAAAAAACTAAAATATATTTTAATTAAAAAATGCTGTTATATTCTAAACGAATATTTAAGCGACAAAATATAAAGTAAAGAGTATTATCGCACGTATTTTAGAAATAAATAAGTTTAGCTATTTAAAGCTTCCTCTCTCCTACATAAATATATTTACTTTGCTGTGCCCGATAGGGTCCATAATGAGCACAAATACTTGTTCTTAAACTTAACACCTAAGTACACATTGTGGAATGCAAATAAAGATTGAGTATTGAGTAATTAGAAAAATACATCGGATGTGTAGGTACTAAATCCGGGTTATCCGCGTTCTGCATTCACTCTCTAACACCTTCCTAAGTATCCATATTTACAAACTGCCATTATTACAAATGGGCTATACCGAACGCCAGATAAATGCGCAATAAAGGTCATTGCCCTTTCCTTGATATCTCTTCGTAGGTACATCGACAAAAAAAATGAATCGTTTTCCATTACTAGTAAATATAAAGGATCACGATGGATGTCGATTTAATATAGCATTAATTCATTATTTCTGTTTTAAGAATTAAGGTTGTCAATAAATGTAGGTGGGTCAATGACCGTTATTTCACATCTATCTGGCGTTCGGTATAGCAAAAGTATTCCTCACTCTAATAAACCCAAAAGTATCCTATCATCCTCTCTCAGGTTGTTATCACAATAACTCCTCAGGGAAGAGCAGGAGAAGATGAATTGATAGGCATCACTGTTATGCGGTCACAGTACTTTGCTTGATAAGGAGATGTTTTCAACTTGTGATAAGTTGCGTCTTGGGAGGAGATATTTCGACGCTTATAAGGGAAACTGTTTCGCATAAATTTAAAGGTATTTTTTTATTATGGTAATAAGATGTTCTGACTGTTCGGTGTTTCAGTGTCAGTTTACTTTAAGGTGTTGTCAAGTTACTGGAGTGGCTGTTGTCATTTTGGTCAAGTGATCATAAGCCGAAAGGCATACTATTATATAAATTCAAGTTCTTAAAACGCAACAGACAGATGTGTTGCTGGGAAGTTTGTTGCGCCACTTCTTCCCAGCTAAAACACTAGGAAGTGATGACGGGTGGGCGTTTTGGGGGACTGTTTTCATGTAAAAGACGTTCAAAAAGAGCTGGCTGTCAGCCTAGTCTGGATAAATTAGTTTTAAATTTGATTAATTAAATTTGAACATAGTATTAATCTGAAATACGCGATCTGATCTACACTCTAACCTGCCTACCTATCACCGTGTTACCCAGTTATCCACTCTCTGCTAATCTGACTTACACAACTCCTTGTGGAGGTCAGATTATCAGTCAGCTTCATGTAAAATACTGGGATTCAGCTGCATTCTGTTATAGGAAGCCGGACCCGACATAGTAGAGAAAATGCTAAGCAGGTTGATCGTTTATCTAAACTGATGTAAAACTTGCTGTATACTTAACATTTCTATTACTCAAGTTTTAGACCGACGAGAATGACTCGTTTCTCTCACGAGCATGGTCTCGACTCTCAACGATCACCAATATAAAATCAGTCATGATTTGATTAAGGCTATGTATGAGCTGGTAGATGCTAATCCTTTTCCCAACTATGCTGAGATAATTTGTTCGAATGAGTCACCGCGGCCCTGGAACGCAAAGAGCGTTAGGAGGAACACGGATGGGTATTAGTCAGTAAAAGTCTGACACTCCCTTCAGCTCCGCCCAGAGTGGAATAAGTCACTTGGTGATTTCCCATACTTAAGAAAATCGGTACACCCAGTACTAAGTCATGAGGTAACACAAATAAAAATAAAATAGGTACAGTCGAATTGAGAAACTCCTCCTTAGTCGGTTAAAAATATGCTGATATTGGTTTCCTGTATCATCAGATGCCATTGATAACCAGTATTTAATTAGAGTGACTGTATGGTAGATCACTGTCCCTAGTTTTTAACACATCAATAAATCTATGTACTGTATTTTCTGAGTTCACCGCAGACTAGTCCCATGAATTTGAAGTTCATTTAGTTCGCTATCGCAGCAATAAGTCTACAATTGTACCCTTTTTTTTCCTGGACGGGAAATCATCAAAAGACTTCTCCCGCTCTGTAACATCGTACCCTTATTAAATATTATAATTAGAATTCCGTGTAAAACAGTTGTTTGACTATTTTGGTGAATAATAGAAAATATTATACTCTATTCTAAATCTTCTAGCTTCATACTTAATCCAGCGACTTTCAAAGGTCTACAAATGACAGCCACCTTACTATATGTCGCCATAGTCCTAGAACACAAAGGGCACTAGAAGGAACACAGATGGGTTTTAGTTAGTAAGAGTTTGACACCCTTCCGCTGCGCCCAAAGCGGATGAAGTCAGCTGTTAACATCCCATAAAATAAAATAAAAACTTTATGACTGCATAAAACATGAAATTTGTAAGACCTTCCTTACAAAATAACGCCTCAAGAAATTCATGCCATCCTTTAAAAATTAAGCATACTTTTTTGTTTCTCATAAAGATTGCCTTATATTCATGAGCCAAAACATAAATCACATTTCAGCATTAAAGATTTTTCGTGCCCTCTTTACGTTAAAATCTGTTCCGATCTTCATGAAATTATGTTCGTGTCTTTTTAGGTATTGGGTATTTTTTCCGCAGATATTGAAGAATATGGCTGATAATAATAAAAATAATATTCAAGCATGAAGAGAATACAAAAACCTGCTTAAAAAAACTAGGTTTCATTTTAATTAAACTTAGAGTAACATTCGTATCTACTTTAGAATATTAAAATGTACATAATTTCCAGTAATCTCTAGGGCTAGCCGGCAGCCTACAGATTTTAATGAAAAAATATGGACGAAAACCGTTAAGTTGGAGTACTTAATTAAATTAAACCAATTTACATAAAGTAAAACAACTGCGAGACGAATAAATAAACTTACATTTTTTGTCGCAAATCTAAGAATTTTATTCAAAAAGAAAATAAATAGAGACCTCAAATATTTAATCCGATACCAAAGCTCCCGAATTTTGTGTTAATCTTGATAGATTTATAACTCATAAAAATATAAAAAATCAACTTTATTACGCATACAGTCGACCAATTCCGGTTAATGTATTCCAAAAATTTTTATAGACCTATAAAACTTCACGAAATAACCGTTATGACGCGAACGGTAATAAGTTTTTATATACCGAAAAAAAAATTAAAACTGGCAATGGAAAATGCTCTCTCATCTCATATTAATTAAACACACAACTAACCTGCAAAATGAAAAGGTCATCGTTTGTTGTTTCTGCAAATTGGACAGCGGCGGCCAACGATCATAATAATTATACGCAAGTGTACACTCACACTTGTAATACACACTTTTCTCACTTAAAATACACAATACATATTCCTATAATGTACACAGTTATCACTGAACTAGTTTAATTTAGCCTAGGAAAAGTTTGACCACGTTAGAGATTCGTAGCGCGCGGCATGGTGTGCTACGGCGTAGCGTTCGGGGAGGCCGGCGTAGCTCGACTGAAGCTTCGGCTTCGCGGTGCTACGACGGCGCAAGCCCGAAGTTAGGGCTGACTGTACAAAAAGTTAATATTCGAAATAGGAAGAAAAAGTTATTAGGAACATTGGATTCATTGATATGTGAAATGTGTCGAGCAAAAACCGTTTATACCTTTTTAAGTTTAGGTGGTGTGATGAATTTGGAGGTGGTATCTTATGATGTTTACCGTTGTTACGGCCGAGGAGGTCCTAAGCTAACAGAAGGACCTTGTAATGTTACGCGTTTAGTCCATACACTCAAGTCCTGCGTATAATACTGTGATTTGTATTATACATAAATTCTGGTGGGTAAAATTAAATGGAACTCTCATTTAAACGGCTTCAGGAGTAATATTTGTGGCGTTGAGTGGCTTTTAATACAAATATTAAGTTTTCAGACGTTTTGTATTTATTTAATGTTTTTGCGTACGTATGAAGTGACCCAGTGGGTGTTTCAAAATTACTTCGAAGTTAATTACAGAGAAGCGTATTTTTAAATATAAACGAGGAAAAGATCTTACGATTTACTTGTATAAGGAAAAAAAATGGATTTAAGTAGGTATGAAGCCTATATCAGAGATTGATATCAAATAATATAGTGTTTTTTTTTTGCAATTAAACTAAATTAGGCCAGTATTTCCTAACCTCGTATTATTAATGAATGTTCGTGTTTAGATCGCTGTCGTACACAGTATTTTTTTAAAATATTTTGACAATGATTGTTGCCAGATACATATCTGGCATCAATTATTGCCGCTGATATGATAACATTACGACTTGAGTTTTAACCCTTACTAAATACATGAATTTCAGGTCCTGAATCTAGAAAACGAAAAAAAAAGAGAAGAAGATTTATCCTGAATGACGACAAAATTAAATCTAATGGAAATCTTCTAAAAGGTATTAATATTTGGTAGAATAATTTTTCGTTCCCAAAAGAATTTGCTAAGCATACCACTCACTGATATAACTCAACTATTCAGAATAAACGATTCAGAACTTTCACAACAAGCGGACTTTTTCTCAAAATAATTTAAACAAAAAAATTACTCTTAAAGTAAGGCGTTGAAAAATTATCACGCGTTCCGTGCGAAGATACGTTATTTGTTGAAAATTTTAATTCCACTTTTAGTTACATACAAGTTAACTAAAAGCAGAACACCTCTATGTGACTCATGGGTAATAGAAAAATCTACTGGATTAAATTCATCTAACTAGACACTTTCAAGTTTCTTTGAGTTTTGTGAAATTGAGTAAGTTATGGAAATGTAGAGAGTATAATGTTGTTTTGCATTAGTATTGTATAAGAGTGAAAGAAGTTTTTTCCTTAAAACGCCTAAAATTATTAGTGATTTTCTTAACATTGACTGTTTTTAGAATTCAAACTTCATGTCATGAAAATAAACAGAATATACCCATCCTTTGTAGCCTATGCTCTTTTTATGGATGGAAAGTCACCAAATGACTTCTTCCGGAGCAGAAGTTAGTGTCAGACTCTTACTGACTAAAAGCCATCCGCCTTTCTCCTAATTCCCTTTGTGTTCCAAGACCACGATGACGTATTCGAACAGATCCCGCAATCCTAGCCTACGTTCTTCCTCTGTTCAGCCGCTTTAAACGTCTATTTTTTTTAAACGTTGCCCCACACTAGGAATTTCTCCTGTGTCGTGGGTGCATTTACAAACATGTAATCTCACATACACAAACAGCCAGACCCGGAACAACTATCTGTAGGCCATACAAATATTTTTTTCGTGCGGGAATTGAACCCACGACACGTAGCGCAGCAGCCAATCGCTCAACCACTGTGCCAACCTTGTCGTCAAATGCATGCAAAGCATAGGTAGATTTACATTTACACTATTAGTAGTACGCAGTCAATGAAGCACGTTATCTAAACGTTTGACCAAATCCACTGCCAATTATGAAGCCCATTGACTATAGAACTAGCCGAATGAATAACTAAGTGAGCAAGATTTAGTGAAAATGATGAGTTTATGTTCCAACTTCTGGGACCTCCTCTTTGATCTCTGACCAAGTTTGACCTTCACATACGATCAGATCGTCGAACCCACTTCAACCTTATTATTTTTTACTGGAGTCATGGAAGGAAGTGTTAGTTACTTGCCAGCGTTGCGGAATTTGTTCGAAAGAATCACCGCGATCATGGAACGCAAAGGGCATTAGACGGAACACAGATGGGTTAAGTCAATAAGAGTCTGACACTCCCTTCCGCCCCGCCCAGGGTGGAGGACGTCATTTGATGAAAAACAACAGTAAAAAATACGTTTGTAAAAATTTAACTACGCATAATAATGTATTCTTTCAATCGTAAAGAGGTTAGTAGGAAAGTACCAAACTATCACATATAACTTGGACGATTTACGCATAATCACAACGGCGTAAAAATCACACTTTTTATTTTGGCGCTCCGCTTTGTTCCATGAATTATGGATCTAATAGTTATGCTCAGGCAGTGGGTCGGTGGGTCGTTGGTTCAAGGTTGGTTGACAAACTACGCTTAAACCGTGTAGGATTGTCATGGAAGCAGTTTTAAGAGACAATTTTTTAAATGGACAGTATTTTGTAGTTCTAAAGGTTACATTTCTAACTGTAAGTAAACACAACGCGGGCGCTGGCATGTTTGGCTAATCAAATAACCATTTTAATTTAACTTAGTCACTGTAAGTATATTTCATAAATGAACTATTGAGATTTATTTTGTAACAATGAACCAATTCAAAAATAAACTTGATATCAAGAAACATATAAAAAAGACATTCGAGACTCCCCAAAGTTGTTTGTTGTTGATTAGAAATCACCAGTTCGAATGGAACTTGAAATTACATTTTTTTTAATACTCAATCTCTAAAACTTAATCTCAACACCGCATAAACAATTAGTCATCAACAGTCAATCAGTCAAAAAGAAAATTGTTTTTAATGACTGTTGAATGTTCATTCATTCGCTCGACGAAGAATTCAAGTTTTTTCGTTTATTTTTCCTTTTCTTTATGATTCGCGCCATTGACGGCTGACACAAGGATTTGTAACTTGTATCAGCTCTACCTAATAGACGGATCGGCCAATAGGGAAACGTATTGGTGATATTTTGTTTTTTCTTTTTACGAGTGTATTCTTTGTTTTGACAAGGACAATTGATCCGTTCTTAAAAACTCACTGTAAAAATTTAGCAAATCACTAGTCTTGCCTTTATAATAAACTAATTTTTCATTCCCACAGAAACGCTGATTTTAAAAAATCACCAAACGTCCACATTTATTAAGTGCTCAGTTTTTCAGACCAGTCTACCTGATATGCTACCCAGCAATAAATTTTCATTTTTGCACATTTACAGATTGTCCCACGTCGGTCGTATAACATAAATATGAAAAGGCGAATTAATCCGCTCAAATCTGGTACACTTTTGCTACCCACTCTATTACAGCCATATGAAAATCAGCGTTATTTATTTAGGACAAAAAATGTATAACCTAAAAATAATTTGTTTGGGTAGGACGAGTCTTTTGAAAACAGCACATATACTTGTGATTACGTAAACATTTGAAGCAACCCTAGATTTGGGAAGAGCTCTTCACAGTTTGTTTACAGTTTTTCGTCAAGCATATTAGAAAAGGTAATAGTTATCTGGGTGCTCATTTAAATATGATATAGTGATATATTCACTGTTTCTAAGCCTTGATTGTTAAACAACAACGAGTTATTCAAAATTACACTCGACATAATTGAACATGTTATAATAAAATGAAATAGGTACTTAAGTCCTTCACCATAAAACAGACATTGGGAATTCATCTCGTTATGCAAGTGAAAAACCCTTTTTATGTGTACAGTATTATCTCAAACTATGCTATACAATGATGTATTTGCAAGACAATGCGCAGTATTTGAATGAAAAAAAAAATAAACTTGGCTCCACATTTAAACGAGAGTGCCACAGGGTTTAATTTTCGGGCCCCTGCTAAAACTTAAAGTTTAATTAATATTATTTCGACATTAAACACTTTACTGTGTAAAACTAACATGGATAAAAGCAACGAGAAATTTAAATGAAAATTAATTACAAATAGACTAACAAAAACAATGAAAAATTGAGCCCGTATTTAAAACAAACAGAATTCTTGATGGATCACTTGCCGTACATGTTCGTCGCAGTGGATTGTTGGAATGTTTTAACTGAATCCTGACTTTTGATTGGTAACAGTTTGGATCAACAGAAAACTGAAAATGCTTTTTGTGTAACCAGATTTTTGTTTTTATTTTAAAGGGGCAATCGGATACAACTTTGTTTTTTTCAAGAGGCATGTAATGGAATTGAAAACGTATTCTAAAGATTTTTGAAACAAATATCAGCTGGAATTATTTCTTGGAAATCTTAACGTGATAAATAAACTGGTACAGAGCAGAAGTTCAAGCTATTGTTTAATTTAACAGAAAACCAAGTCTTATTATGATAAAACGAAAATAATCTAGAGTAAAGAAAATAAATAAAAATAACATTTTTCTACAAATTTAATAGTCAAACCAGTAGGAGGAGCATGACGTAATAAATTGCCACAGGGGTGGAACTAACATGTCAATATTTCCTGATTCATTAGCATCTTACGGATATTACTGCATAAGTAAGACATACGACGTGTCTGTGGCCTACTTAATATTTTGGCCTAGCAAGGAGGTTTCATTATAGAAAGATTTATGGAAACTTACTGCCACAACCGGGTATTATTCGTTTCATAAAATTAATCAATCGCAAACTTAAACTGTTAAAAAATAAAACGACTTGGAAGTAGATGTTTTTGTTGTTTCTTCGTTTTTTGAACACCGACTTTTCGAAATTAACGTTATTTTATACTACTTGTTTTTTTTTTCTTTAGAAGTCGGTTGTGTTTTTTTTGTAAAAAAGTTAAGATATTTAATTTTCATTTTTAGTGGTGACACCCCACAGCTAAAAGTACTCATCACAGCGTACGTGTTATAAACTGGTGTAAACATTAAACAGACATGCGATTTCAGCAATCCCGGAAGATTTGCTAAAATTGATTGAAGAGTTCCGTTTCCTATCTCTGTTCTTCATCCGATCTTCACCAAACTGAAAATGGTTTTTGCTGGAAACTGGAAGGTGTTTTTAATGTTTTAGTTCAATTTTTGATATGGCAGGCGTATTTTAATTTTTTTATTTTTTTTTTGTCAAAGATTTAAACCACTTAAGATATAGCTGGATAGTATAAAATATACTTAAAAAAAACATACCTACGCTGTAGGCAGATTAGCAGGTTCGACTGTGAGGGATGCGGATTTGTTCAAAAGAGTCACCGCGGCCCTTGCAAAGAGCATTTGGAGAAACACGGATGGTTTTAGTCAGTAAGAGCCTGACACTCCCTCCCAACCCACTCGGAGTTAAAAAACTTGATGACTTCCCTAAACCCTTAAAAAAAAATTTCGACTGTGATGATTTTCACATACATGGCTATTGTATAAATCCTGTGTGAACAATAAATCACTCAGTTTTATATTGTTCGTGTCCCGTAATACATCATGATTAGGACCATCAAATAATAGAAAAAAATAACAGTAAAACAACAAAACTTCACGCTTGATTTTCCTGTTAGCTGGTGGACGGAAATGTAAATGATGTATATTTTTTGTAAGAAGGTTGAAATTATGCAATTCAATCTTCAATATTTATTTTATTTCAATAACATGCAATTTGTACCCGCAAAATTTACGAAATAGTTTATGGGTATATATAGTGTACAAAGACTGCATAAAATATTTTTGCTCAGATTACACTAGATATGGCCAGTGTTCTCTAATTAGGTTTATTTAGTCTCTGAGAAGACACACTGAAACAAACTCACAAGTCAGTCTCTTCAAAACTCCATACAATTAACGTATTGATTACAAGGTTAGTGTCAGATGTGTCCTTTTTAAATTTGAATGAACCTGTCCAGACAGTGATCTCAATCATTTTCCAGTTGAACGTAATGTTTAATAACGGGTCCTCGTTTATATAAAGCAGTCATCTAAGTTGATTAGTCAGAAAGCCCCTCATAAAAGAACTGTTGTGAATCTCCATGAATTATGATATATATGTTCTATTGTTAAAAAAGATAAAATATCTACCATTCTTAGTTTCACACTTCTGCATAATCATTTTTAATGTTCCCACTGCTGGGACTCAGGCCTCCTCTTTAGGAGAGGGAATGGGCCGAAATCCACCACGCGGGCCCTGTGCGGATTGGTGAATGTCACATGTCTTCGAATTTTTGGTTCTAGCGGACATGCCGGTTTCCTCACGATGTTTTCCTTCACCATTTTGAGAGCAGTGGTGATGCAATTAACTACACAAAGTAATGGCACCAGGCTGGGGGCAGTTGGGGCTGTTACCACTCGGCCACCACTGCTCTTACGTTGACGCTTCTGACGCTGTAACTAAACATCTACGCTACGCCACGCCGCGCGCCTGTATACTTTCTATTTAGTCGACAAAAATATCAACATGGCAATCCTGAAGAAAAAAAAACCGAAACAAAATATCTTCAACAAGATGTATTCCACTTTCACCGGTAAATTAATATGGCATACGAAATATATAGCAATGCCGCATCCGACACAGAAGCGCTTAACGGTATAATCTGGCAACTGATACGGTTTCCGGAAAGCAATACCCATTGACCTAGTCATTAAATGGAATATCTACGTAAATATATCATGTAGGAGATAATACTAAAGGACTTATACAAAGCCACAGATCTTGGAATGGCCTGGCAGCGACTAGACATGCAATTTTCTAATATAATTTCCACTGTCGCGTTATTACACTGAGCTCAAGTTTTGGCTGTTGTAACCAAAATATATCGGTATCGGAAGAAATAGACCTTCTCATTGTATCTGACAAAATTAAGAATCTGGTTAGATTTTTTTTTAAACATTTACTTTTTATAAATCTAACCAGATTCTTAATTTTGTCCGTCAGTTAGATTAACGCAAAAAATTAGTTTGTATTTTTGCATCTGTCACGTAAGCAAAAAATGAAGACAAAATATTTTGTTAAAAGGCTATCCTGAACAATATTTATATAATGAGTAAACAGTGACACAATAGAGTATAAGAGTTCCATTTTCAAATTCTCTATAGCTAATTGGAGTAGTAGATCTGTGTTTGGGCTGAGTAATGTCGGGTTTTCATGAAAGGCGCAAGAAATTTTAACTTTTTGTTTTATTCCCCGTTTTGTTTTATTTTTGTTATTTTATAAACATTAATGTGCATCTATTTGAGAGGAAAAAACTATTTTTCTTTCTTTTCTTCGCTTTCTGGAACGATTAGTTTGTATGGAAAGTATTGACAGTCTCGGTATAGCATCGGACGCCAAAACATCGATGTGCTCTGTATATAAAACGGTATCGTATATCAAAAGGTCTGCCTTTTGATATACGATACCGTTTTATATACAGAGCACATCGATGTTTTGGCGTTTTATAAGTTTGCAAGGCTCTGGCCTTGCAAACTTATAAAATTAGGCATGTTTCCAAGTTAAGTTTCAATAAAACAAATGGCAACTTACACTTTGTTTGCCAATTTTTTTTTGTTGTATTCCCTTTTGTCTTGTGGTATAAGTAGGACAGTAAGTAGAATGGAATTTTTCTTTTGGCACTATTTTTTCTCGTAAATAAAATTGCAAACGATGTCAGACGTTACTAAACTAATTATAAAATCCCTGAAAATGAAAATGACAAAAGAACTGTTACCACCAAAATAATTTTGTCTTTTTTTTCTAAATATACTCCCGCTAATAAAGGCCCCCGTATCACTATGTGGGCTTTTATTAGTGTAAGTGTACAAATAAACGACATCGTACAGTATAATAAATAAACGACATCGTACAGACAAGTATATTAAACTATTACAACAACAACAAAAAAACATGTAAATACATGAGATAAGTTACTACTACATACCATGCGTCACATCGCAACTGAATTGTGCTCAGTGGAAAAGAAGAACAAGGAAGGTCAGCATTATCATCAACATTTCAGCGCAAAGAGTTCCATTGCTGGACATAAAAGTCTTCCACGCGCGTCACCACATCGCACGGTCCAATGTATCTCACATCCTGCGACTTCACGCAGTTGCCACCTTATGGGAGGCCTTCCAACGCTTCCCGGGGCGTCGGACTTGGAGACGTCCGTCGCCCCCTATTCATCCGGGCCCGAGGACTTTCTTTGACGTCGCGGGGGTAGTCAAACACCTCACACCCTCCGCTGACCCGAGGTGGCCTGCAGAGGTGGGCTGGCACCAGCCGGGGATAACAGAAGTCGCATATGTTCCCGCAATCCCCGGCATAGGGGATCTAACCCTTACGACTTAACACCGGGTCGATTTTAGTCAGTAAGAGTCTGACAGACCCCTCCGCCCGCCCCAGGGTGGAGGACACCCACGAGGATTTCCCCCCGTAAAAAAAATCCTTCCAACGCTGCTTCTTTTGGAACGCAGTTACTCCAGAATCAACCTTTCGTACATACCGACCATCGGAAAATCAACGGAAGATTGTAAATGAAAACTATCTAAGTACTCAAAACGGCTTTTGCCTACACCATCTCATATGTTTAAGCAACTAATTCATAGTCGAGAACGAAATTCAAATACGCAATATTTATTCCACTATCAACAAGGCCAGAAGAAAGTACAATTTTAATAAAGCCAGGCATTGTTCCAACTGAAGTTTCAATAAAACAAACAACTTACTATTCGGTTTGCCAAGAAATTTCTTTTATTTCTTATCTGTGCTGGCCTTCGTTTTGTTGCACTCCCATGTAAACGTTAAAGATTTGACATGATTAGTGGTGTACCTACATGGTGTAACGCTTGCCAACAGCATTTTGGGCGGGCTATGAATACGCCTTTTGCCATTGGAAGATCTTTATCTTTGGCAATAGTAATACCGTTTTATTAATCCAACACGAATATTAACTTTCTCATTTTCAAATATGTAACAGAAATAAAAACCTGAATGGACATCTATGCCTTATTTTTCAACATTTTGTCAAATCATAATCTGCCTAGCCTTTTCCAAACTATATTGGGGTCAGCTCACAGTCAAACAGGATTCAGCTGAATACCAGTATTTTACGTCGAGGGCAAGACTGGAGTCAGATTTTCTGGCTTCTGACAATCCGTAACGACTGCCAAAAAACTAATTTCAGCTTTCTGAGGCACGGAGGACTCTTAGTATGTTAAGCGGCTGATATTATTTCTTCAAGTCCTACCTAACTGAGATGGTGGAATTTTTAAATTACGTACTATTTCTTGGTCGTAGTTTGAATTGAAGCAATCATGAAAAGTAATATGTTAAACACATATTACGCTATAAAATTTCCTAAAAAAGAAAATTAGATATACTGAGTTCTCGTCAAATATGAGCTACATAATTTCCCCATACTTAAACATGGCGGCACCAATTTATCAAACCTTAAGCACTTAATAGTTGGTTAATGGGTTAGGGGTTGGGGCCATTATTTATGATAACCCTTATTTTCCTTTTACGTAACCTTATTTTACCGTGTCAAGAATTTATGCATTAGCTGTAAAAATTAGGCAAAATTTATGATAGCTTTTAGCTTAACTACGAAAGCCCGTGTAGAAAGAACCCTTTAGAATTTAGTGATTTGTTTGTGCCTCTGAAAATGGTTAGTAGGGAAGATACTTTACTGAGAATTACTACTGGAATAGTAAGCGAACATAATAAATGCAATAGTAACTCTGACGGTCTGTCTTTTTCCTACTTTTTTACATCTTTACAGGAAGAAACATGGTGTACGTGTACACCATGTTCTGGAAAAGATTCATAGGTTCATAATAAACACACCATAGATATACTACCAATATTAAATCGGGAGTATGTTCCTTTTGATTTACATTCGATTATCACAAAGCCTGTGATAGTAATAGGGTAGTTGACACAGAAATCTATTAAGTCCGTCAGATAGATTTTCAAAAAATCTTGATCACCTATTTTTTCTTTTTCCACACACGTAAAAAGCGAACACGAGGTAGTGCGTTGAATACTCATGTGACGTCACTCCTTGCTACAATTTTTACCACGACGTGAAGTCACAAGCCCCCACTCCTGATCTTTGATGATTTCTATATTCGTCAATTTTCATAGGTTTGATAAAGCAAAAAATACGTGTCCAATATTTTTTGATAATCTAACTGACGGACTAAATAGAATCTTTTTTACTTAGGAAACGTCCTTATTGACTGAACTTACAGAAGTACCATAATAATTTAAGATTCATTCCTGCGTTATTCAGTTCTTTTATTTATGGCTAGCCGTCTGTCAACCAATGCCTAATATTTTAAACAGATTCTAAATTCAACTGAGTATCCAAAACTTGTTTCATTTTTTCAGAATTTTTTTTCCTGCCAGCCTGCATGCTATATTTACAGCCCTTTAACAAGCAACCTACATAGTATTTTTTTTTTCATGAATGGGGAAATATCAAATGACTGAGCGGAAGGGAGCGTCAGACTCTTACCGACTAAAATCCATCCGTGTTCCTCCTAATTTTTGCGTTCCAGGGCCGCGGTGACTCTTTCGAACAAATTCCGCAACCCTGGCAAACCTTCATCGTATCTACCTTATTGGTAGCGTCGAGACCGGCCCTGACCCCAAAGGACTTGTCTCAATTTGAAGCAAACGTGTCGGGGAATTTTCCGGGTCCGAGGGGCGAAAACGTTATTAAAATTTTATTTGACCTTGTTTACCTATATTTTAAGGGTCAAGGTCAAAAGATGGGTCGTGTAGCTGCTAGGTAGAGGATGGTGGTGAGAAAATGAGGAAAACGAGTAGATGATGGTAAAATCAAACCATTAGAATGGAATGCGCGGGCGCGCGGAGTGCTCGCGTGGTTTTTTGGCACTAAACTCGATTTAAGCAATGGCAGTCGCAGCGCGGTAAGTAGTGCATTGAACAATGAGTACGCCCGTGTACAGTCTGTTCTTAATGGTCTTCTACTCATACTTAAAACAAATACAAAATTATTAAGAAAACGGGCAGACCGCGACATGTTCATGTTAGTCTGGCGGTTTCAGTTCTTTATGTGGCCTACCTAAATGTCCTTACTTTGGTACTGTTCGTCAAATCGTTGAGCTCCTTAAAGTTCTAAGTTTGAGCTACACGATAAATGACAAGTGCTTGCACTGTTTGGACAGGTCCACTCAAATCTGTGTGGTACTTTCCTCAAAAGACACCAACCTACATGGTTCTCATATGATTTAATCAGTACAATTGTATGGACTTCAAAAGAGACCTTGACCTCTGAATTTGTTTCGGTGTTTCTTCTCAGGGTAGTCAGCTAAGAAACAACGGTCTTATCTAGTTTTTATAGCGGTCAAAAAAGATTGACGTTTAAAAGTGTTTTTTACAACCTACTTACAAAATAAAAATTATTTATCATTTACCATCTTCAACAGGTCGTATACTTAGTATCATGAATTGTACTTTATGTTCAGTCTGTGGTCTTTAAGATTGATCTTTGACATGTTCAACTTAAGTCATAAGTCACAAGGCTTGCGTCGCTCAGGTCTTGTAACATTTGATTGTAGTGCAACGGCTGAGAGCAATATCGAATAAATAATCAACTGCCCCATACCTTTTGTTCATAATGAGAATTATAATAAGCCCGTTTCAGTTTTTGCTATAAACATGACAGGTTTATTAATTTCAATGAAATAAGATAATTATAGTTACACGTGCTCAGTAATTCTTTAGTTGCCTCGTAACGACAGAAAACGTAATTAACTCAAATAAATTAACTAATTTGTCATAAGAAATCATAACCAGATGATACATTTAAATTAATGTATTATTTCAATTGAAATATTATTTATTAAGCAAAACTTTACATTGCGCAATCTTGGAATAAATGAGGGTTTTAATAATATCTTTGCTTTATTATTTCGTGTCGCACGACTAAAATTGAAGTTCGGGATAATTAATGATATAGTTTCTAAATAGTTTATCGTACCTAATTTAAGTAAGTATGTGTTTATCAAAGACTATTCAAAGTTGGAATGGCTATGAAGTCTCAGTGTAGACAAAGAAATGAAATTGATATTTAAAATTAACATAATTTATGTTTAATTTGAATGATCATTTGATTTAACAATAGAATACGCAATTAAGACCAGTTCATTCTGTTTAATAATGCTTTTAATTTTAAAATATAATCGATTACTGTATTTAAAAATTAGAAGCGTTAGGAAGTATCACATTCAGGATAAGAATGTAAGACTTCGATCTGGACACTATCCATCGGCGAAGTTTGCGTTCTTTATTTTTTTATTTTATTTTATTTATTTATTAACATCAAATGTTATCTGTGTCATTACAGATAGGATCTAATGCGACACAGTAACTTAAAAATATACTAACTACAATATATCTTACACGCTACACAGTACGTGGCCCTTGTGAACTCACCCAGTGTACAGGTGAAGATGTCTATGGCATCGGCCACCGTGTTGAGAGTGCGCAGGGCACGAGTCAGCGGTGCGCGCCCCAGTAGGTTAGTGCGCGCTCTCGGTACCACCAGCAGCTGCGGCCTGCGCCGCCGCGCTATGTATCTATCCGGTAAATTAAATCTTATTTCTGATAGTATACCTGAGTTTTGTATACTACCTCTTAAAACTTTAAAAAGATATGTTGCCAGTGCCAGTTCACGCCTAATTTCTAATTTGTAGTATCCCACCATACCAAGACAGAATAAGGTAGGATACAGTAATGGGTATCCCGGGTATCTCCCATGCAGCTTTAAATAAATAAATCTGACGAATTTGTTCTGTATCCGTTCGAGCATATTTTTGTATTTTATTTCACTCGGGCTCCAGACGGCCGCATTATATTCGAGATGACTCCTCACAAAAGCCTCATACAAAGCCCTCAATGCACTGATGTTTGTGAAGTCACTTGTTTAACGCAGCACAAATCCCAGATTCCTGTACGCCTTTTTACAAACGTGTACTACGTGTTTACGAAACTGCAGGTCACTGGCGAAATGAACGCCTAAATCCTTAACTTCCATGACACGCTGCAGCGGCGCCCCTTCCATGCTGTACTGGTGGTAGTGTGGGATTCGTGTGCGTGTGAATGAAAGCACCGAGCACTTTGATACATTAAAGTATTCTTGATGAAAATAGTCGAATCGCCAAATTGCACTACTTGTAACCAAATTGAGGACGTACAACATTTGCTAATGGAGTGTGTCAAAAATAAGAAAGAGAGAGAAGATTTGATAAGAATGCATACACTGAACAGATTAGATATAGGTTTAATTCATAGAAATATAAAATACAGGAGAAGTGGCAAGGGGGCGTGTCGGTGTCCTCGCGACATGCTCTGGGCGAGCATGTCTTACGCAATGGTCGAATCCGCGAACTAGTGCGCTTACGACCGTGAGCGTGATAATATATAAGAATGCCGTGTTGTTCAGTGTTTTCTTGTAAAAACCAAAGCATAAACCAAAACTTTGTTAATTATGGAATCACTTACCATATCAATATACAAGTATTTTACTATATTTGTCTTTAAAACCATGAAAAACAACAAATCGTAAAATATTTCTTGCTTATACTATGTTATTTTTGTTTTCAAATGTCACAGCGACAATAACATATTACAATGAATACACTGCTCCTTAACCACTACCTAAGTTTGTCGCTAAGTGACTGGATGAGCAATGTAAAAATCACAAAACGATACTTTAGCAAGCCGATGTATCGCATAGTACGGCCGCTGCTTCTTGCCGCGAGTTAGTGATGTAATTGTGCAGATACACTGTCGACAACAATGTCGATTGTTGAATTAAATATTACAAAAGTGTACCAAACTTTCTTAGATTGCAATAAATTTTTGGTAAATAATCGTTCAAGTGTTTTTGGCTTTGAATTATCGTATGTATGCCTTATCCTCGTGCTACTTCCTTACTTTTCATGGTAATTGTATTTTACTTTCGATAAAGTTTCGAATGCATTATAGTAACCGGCATGTTTAAGATAATATATTAGTGACCTTTGCTTAAAATAGTCAACATATTCATGCTATTTATTTGTTATACATGGGCAGCATGGCGTGTGTAATAAATGCCAGAATCGATAAGTCAATCACTAGCGTATATGTAAAATAAATTGCTTTTGCACAGCACAACGATACCCAGCGTTGTTTTTGTGTGAGTAAGTTGCAGGGTGTACTGTAAATATACGCTGTGTTTATTAGGATAAGGTTTATAATTGATTGTGTAGTACAGTCCGATTTCAAAAATGCGGGTGTGTGCGCGACTGCGTATCTATTGCTTTTACTGAACTGCATTCGTAGTAGTTGCCGGGTGGTAGGGCAAAACAGGAGACACAGGTTCCGATACATTTTCGGCTACAGGGCATATCTCCTTGTTTATTATATCTATGGTTTAATTCAAACAATTTTGTCACTGCCTAAATCTGATATAGCGAAACAGCTCTGTAGTTTAGTAGTAGTGAATCATTGTGAATGAATATAGTGTAGTAGTCGTGTAGTGTAGTTTAGTTTAGTATAGTGTATAGTAGTACCATCGTACTTAGTATAGTGAATAATATATAGTCTTAAGATACAATGGGGTTGACGTATCCTTGTGGATAAAAACCCCAAAAACAATAAAGAGAAAAAAAAAAGGATAAAAATGCTTGGAAACATGCTGGTCCTGCTCCGTAGTACAATCAAGGGTGTAGACAAGATCAAACGACCTTGCCGTCAAGCGCTTAACTTTGGTGATTCCTCGTGCTAGATTGAACCTTGGATTTCCTACGAATATCTTCATTTCCAAAGCCATCAAGCACTAAGACTTCATGAATGTATACTGCCCCTCTAATTCATTTCAATGGGGCAAAATACACTACAAAAATGTGTTGTCTGGATACTTATTCTGCCCCACCAGTGGAGCGACTGGTTGGGCAAAGTAGACTAATACGAAATATTGGAAAAGCCTTAGTACCTACTTTGTTCAATCTGCCAAGGATTTGGAGTTTGATCAAGTTAATCGTACAACTGCTTACGAAAGTAGTCGACTAGGTATGATAAAAATCAGAAATACAGTAGTTACGGATATTCAGAAATCAGAATTTAGTTATGACACCAGACTAGACAGGGCTATCGTATTACCCAGTAAATGGGTTGTGTAAATCAAGTAAGAGGATTGAATAATTCTAATCAGTAATCATTAAGGTAAACGTAGTGTAGGATGGGCTCAGGCACGGTGGAGTGACGCTTTGCGCAGGACGGCTGGCAGAAATTGGATGCGAGAAGCCGAAAATTGATCTAAGTGGCGTGCAATTGGAGAGGCCTATGTCCAGCACTGAACTGTAACAGGCTGTTGATGATGATGATGATGAATTAGCTGCATCTGTAAAATGCCGACCCCAATGTACCTTGGAAAATGCAAGGAGAATTGAGTCAAATATAATAACCCTTCATTCTCCCCAGACATCTCCGAATTTCTCCCGAAGGGAAAAAGAGATCCAGATAATGTTCCACTGACACAAAAAAAAAACTATATAAAATTAAGGTGAGAACCTAAATAATGAAAAGTGACATAGACACTGTCGGTAGCTTAGAATTTGGCGCGAAATATCTCGTACGTTCTTCGAAAAAACAAAATGGCGTCGTACCCACTCATTTATGTTTTGCTCGTACATTAAATTCAACTGTCGTTCTTAATATTTCTCAGTTTTGGGGCACGCGTGAGTAGGTTACGAAGATGGAATGTGTTGAAATTAAATATTTTGTTGGTATTAGAAAATGTTTTGTGGCATTTAACCTTGGTAAGTCACAAGATTTTCTGTAAAATTCAGTTTTATTTTATTTGACCTCTGCAATACTTGCTTTTCTCTCGGTTTCGGTTCTATACTGCAATCATTAGAATTTTCTGGTATATTTTATACCAGAAAATAATGACACTGAGATATACTCTAGCTTTCTAAGAGTGATATATGTTTTGTTCCAGGACTGTGTTACTGATCCTAAGATAACTTTCACATACATAAAATGTGAAACAGAATAAATGCAGAGTCATCGCGGCCCTGGCACGTAAAGAAGGAACACGGGTGAGTTTTAATCAGTCTGGAGAATCTGGCGCATCATTCTGCTCCACCCAGAGCAGAAGAAGTTATTAGATGATTTACTATCCATAAAAAATGTGCACCTAAATTTATGTTTTTTTTTGCGCGTTTTCAGCGGTGTTCCATTGTAAAAAACGTTCATGAAAAAAAAACGGCCCTTTTTTGGTAATGCGTTACTGTTACACTATGTATAAACTAATATTAAATTAAATACAATTCTAGTACGCAAATATATTTTATTTAAGCGAAAGCTAGGAACTATAAATACGTTACACTCGGGCTAATTGATTAAATCAGCCGTCAGATTAAACAAATAAGCACTAATTAATAATAAAGATTCCTAAAAGTAGTACAGACAAGACAAGTGTTCAGTCCAACGGTCCAAAAGAAAAAAGGGCCGGACACACCGAGCCGCCGAGTGAGCCGGTCTCTTCCCCACCATGAACAGCCGGCAACCGATGTTGACGTCACGGCTAGCTAGGTGGCGCTTGTAGTTCCGGAGGCCAATAACAGATGGCAGTCACTCCACGAAGTTGCCAACACGGCCATTCTGCAAGGCGCATGTCCCAGGCGCCCCACGAGTCTCGATAAAACACTGAAACAAAACCAACATTAGAACATGTTTTCTAAATTTGTAAATATGAATCACAAGCTAAAATACGCTTTTGAACCATCAGCAGATGCCTACTATATTACTGCTAGGTGAACCGTACTTAAAGGGACTATGCCACACTTAAGAGTCCTGGTCTCCCTAGACTTAACCACTTGGAATCACTTGCATTTAAAGAGCTTTGCGCTACACTTAAATGTACCAAGTTGTTTTCCAAGTCTTACTCACATTTGCTGGTGTTTCTATCCTGGCGGGGTTATGATACAAGTGTTTTATCTAGACTCGCAAGTAAAATATGTATATTCGATACCATATGTGAGACTGTGTAGCCACTGTAATTTATTTATAATTTACAATAAAATTATTTACCGTAGGAAAGTGAAATACATACCTTTAAAACTCTGACTTGCCAACACGGACCTTATTCTTAATAGCTTACTCCAATTTCCAGTCGTCAATTTGTATCCAATACTTCATATTTTCAGCAGCTGCCACGCCATTGTACGGTTTACTGCTCCGTTCAGAACCCCTTAGGTCTGTCACTTCATATCTGTCACGGTCCAGAACCTTTTTTACTCGAAACGGTCCTTTGAAGGTGGGCAAGAGTTTTTTGCTTCGGCCATCATTGCTCTGACTCTGTATTCTGATTAGCACCAAATCTCCTTCTTTGTAAATCTTAGCTTTTGACCGAGTTTTATCAAACCTTTGTTTTTGTAATATTGCACTGGCTTTAATATTCTTATCTACCTTTGCTCGCAATTCCGTTACGTCCACTAGCGGTTCATCAAGCTCTGGCTCTACATTGTCATTATCAACGCGCAAACGATAGCCTAATAAAACCTCACTAGGCACGGCATTAATAGTTCTATGGATTGTACTGTTTAAACCTTGCTGTATTATTTTAACATATTGATCCCACCTATCTTCAGTAGTGTCTGCCCCAATAGTTTTTAGCGATTCTAGTATAGTTTTGTTAAATCTCTCTACCTGTCCATTTGAGCGAGGCATACCCGTTGCCACAATATGCGCGCGGATATTTTTGCTCTTACAGTATTCGTTGTACATGTTGGAAGTAAAACACGACCCTGAATCGGAAATAATTCGTTTTGGGTTGCCAAAAATTTTACATATACTATCTAATTCATTGATGAGATTGGAAGTCTTTGTAGATTGTACCGCGCAGATAAAAACAAACTTCGTAAAGGCGTCAACCAACACTAGTAAGTACATATTTCCGTTTTGTGTTTTAACGAATGGACCCAAGTGGTCCGCATGTAAAGTGTGAAAAGGCTGCGCGTATTTTGGCAGCGGGTATAACTCTCCTTCCTTAGCACCACCCTTATTTTTATAATAAATACAATTCAAGCAGTTTTTGATGTATTTTTTTATTATGTGACGCATACGTGGAAACCAATATTTGTGTCCTATTCTTTCAAACGTTTTATCGACAGAAAAATGGCCCACGTCATCGTGGTTGTATCTGATTATTTGCCATATACACCTCTTTGGGACGACCCACCGTCGCCCTTGGGCTGTTCTTCTGTATACTTTTCCGCCTAATAGTTCATATGTGTCAAAAATGCTCTTATTTTCCTCTATTTCACCAGATTCTAAAACAGTTTTAATTCTTGCAATATCAGAATCTTGCATCTGTACAGAAAGTAACCAGTCTCCTTCCGTTATTGATAATATTATTTCCCTTTCCGATCTCTCACCCGAAGGGACGGGATTTCGACTCAAGGCATCCACATGTTGCATACGTGAACCTTCTCTATGCTTTATTTCGTACATGAACTCTTGTGTCGAAAGAACCCATCGTGCAATCCGAGGAATAATATTCTTTTTAGTCAACGCATACCTTACCGCGTTACAATCTGTGATAATAGTGAAAGGTGAACCAATTAAATAAAGACGGAATTTTTGTAGTGAACTTACGATTGCTAGGAGTTCTAACTCAAATGAATGGTATTTCTTTTCGTCCTCCGTTGTCTGACGGCTATAGTAATACACAGGTTTTTCGCCCTCATTAGCAACTTGAACAAGAATACCCGCAATGCCATCTCGACTAGCGTCCGTATATAAAACGGTATGTTTGTTTGGATCGAAAATAGATAGTATGCTTTCTGATGTCAATTTATCTTTTAACATTTGAAACGCTTGATCGTGCACGGAAGTCCAAGACCAAAAAGCATCTTTTTTTAATAATTTAGTAAGAGGGGCCGAAATTATAGCACAGTTTTTAATAAATTTGCGAAAATAATTAATTAGCCCCAGAAACTGTCGTAACTGGTGCACAGTTTTCGGTACGGGAAATTTCTTAACGGCTTCCACCTTGGATTCATTTGGCATTACACAATTTTGTTTTATTTTATACCCGAGAAACTCTATTTCAGTTTTAAGGAAGTGACATTTTTTTAAATTTAAAGTTAACCCATTATTTTTAAATATTTGTAAAATGTTATCTAAGAGTTTCAAATTTTCCTCAATTGTTTTTGTAATTAAATAAACGTCATCTAAATAAATAATAACATTCTCGAACCTTAGATTACCTATCACCTTATTCATCATTTGTTGGAAACAAGATGGTGCATTAGCCAAACCAAATGGAAGTCGCAGAAATTCATAATGGCCATCTTCGGTAATGAATGCCGTTTTTTCTATTGACTGTGAGCTCATAAGAATTTGGTAGTACCCACTTTTTAGATCAAGACTTGTAAAATATTTATAACCTTGGAGTCTATCTATAAGATCCTCGATTCGGGGCATTGGGTACTTGTCCTTTACTGTTATTTTATTTAGTGCGCGGTAATCAATGCAAAGTCTTTTCTCGCCATTCTTTTTATTCACAAGCAGAGCAGGACTCGCGTAAGGGGAGTTACTTTCTTGAATTATTTTATTATCCAGTAATTCCTGCACCATATCTCGGATAATTTTCCTGTCTGTATGAGAGGCTCGAAAAGGTCTGCACTGTACCGGTCGAGGGTCTGTCAGTGTAATAACCATCTCGTGATTATTCACTTTCCCTAACTCTTTTATGTCTGAGGAGACACACTGTTTATATTGTCTAAATAAATATATCAATTCATTTAAGTGAGTGTCAGTATCGATATTTGTTTCAAATATAGCGTCACAAAATTCACTAAGTGATTGCGCATAGTCAAACTTGAGTGAACTACCTACGCGTGAATATATCAAATCGTTTCGTTCCGTTATGTTTCGGCCTATAAGTATATCACAACCTAATAATTCATCGATAACGTAAAAGTTCACACCAGTTAAAGACACGCAGTCAATTTTCAAATCTAATGTGACTTTTCGAGTGACCGGTTTAGAATTATGCTTCGAAAACCCTTGTAACAAAACAGGCGAAGGTAGATCACAAGTTTTAAGCGAATATTTTTCCACCACCGATTCAGAAATCAGGGAACAGCTACTTCCCGTATCAATAAATGCCTCGTGGACAAAGTTATCAATGTTAACGGTTTTTATAAATTTATCTCGCGGATCAGGGGTTAGGATCAATTTAGTTTCCTCGGTTTCTGGTTTAATTAATCCTGCACCTTTTTTACTCCGGCACACAGCCTCGACATGGCCTTTTTTCTTACAAAAATTGCATTTAATAAGATCACACTGATTCCTTTTATGATTTCCACCGCAAGTGTAACATTTAATAGGTTTTTGAATATATGACGAACCGGTTTGATTACTTTCAAACGGCCTACTAGAATGGACGTTATTATTAAAATTTGTAGAGGTCACATTCGTGGACGGCTGGATAGAATTATTCGTTTGCTCCACTGTTTTGTGTTGATTTTCGCGTGTACTACCCGAACTTGTTTGTTTTGAGTTTCTGCCTTTATAAGTTCGACCATGAAGGTAACTAGCTAAATCATGACAAGATTTAAAATTACTCGCCTCAATAGATGCTCCTATATTGCTATCGCCTATGCTCCCGACAATTATAGATATAATATCTTGCTCTGTAAAGTTTAAAGATAATCGGTCCATTTTACATTTCATATCAAAATAAAATTCGTACAGCGATTGGTTTTCTACTGGTTTTTTATTAATAATTTCTTTTAATAACTCAAACATATTACGACGTGTTTGAAAACTATTAGCCAGGCGCTGTTTCCAATCAATCCATTTCCACGTAGGCCACTGACTATCAGTTCGCAACAAAGAGTCATACCAGACTTTGCCAGAGCCTTTCAACTTATTCAGAGCTTGATAACGAATCGTTTCGTCGGACCAATCGAACGTTGCCGCATAGGATTGTATAATATTAAGCCATGCATTGATATCATCATTTAAGGGGTCAAACTCAGGTATTATATTATGTAAGGTACTCACAGATTTGGTATCATTATGACGTGATACCTTTGATTTTCGTCTGGGCGGCGGTGACGGCGTTCTAGCGCTCGTACTCGTCGTGCTACTGCTGCTTGACGACGATGGTGCGCGCCTACGATAACGTCTGCGTTTGCCCATGACACGTGGGTTTCACTTCTGATATTAAATTAAATACAATTCTAGTACGCAAATATATTTTATTTAAGCGAAAGCTAGGAACTATAAATACGTTACACTCGGGCTAATTGATTAAATCAGCCGTCAGATTAAACAAATAAGCACTAATTAATAATAAAGATTCCTAAAAGTAGTACAGACAAGACAAGTGTTCAGTCCAACGGTCCAAAAGAAAAAAGGGCCGGACACACCGAGCCGCCGAGTGAGCCGGTCTCTTCCCCACCATGAACAGCCGGCAACCGATGTTGACGTCACGGCTAGCTAGGTGGCGCTTGTAGTTCCGGAGGCCAATAACAGATGGCAGTCACTCCACGAAGTTGCCAACACTAACAGATATTTTTACCTCTTACAGGTTTAAAAAAATCTATATTCCCAATTTAATATTTGGAATTCAGTTTATTTTTTTATTTTATCAAAATATTCTAACCAAACTACGATATTACATTCCCAAAAACAAACGTGGAACGTGCCATTCACGAAAAACAATATCCAAATAAGTAATTCTATTTTCAGGACACTGCGTATACGTGAAAATTGAAAGGTGATTGTATCGAATTCTTACGCATTATTATTCCAAATAAAATTTGCAACAGACGCAAGTTGTTACTACATTCAACAATATTCTCATAAACAACTTTTTCCAAACATCGTCAATACATACTGAATCACCAAATACGTTTTTCGGCTGTAAAACACCTAAACTAGAATGTATTCTACTGTGTGCGACAAAAACAATTGCATAAACGCTTTGTTTCTTTGGCAATTTTACAACTTTGAGGTGGTTTTATTTATGCCTATTATTTATATAGGGTTCGCATAATCCAGATAATTCCAGAGAAACAGCTTTAAAAAAAACATAAACATTGATACATCCAGTAAACGTTATGAGGTCACAAAAAATACAGTCGATATGAGAACGTCCTCCTTGTTTTGAAGTCGGTTAGAAAATCTTTACACACGAAGTCTGTGGTCACATTGATCAGATGTCTCTAAATCGAACCTACCACATTCGTTACAGTGTCCAATTGAGATACACATAACAGGTGAGTAGTTTCCCATGTTTTGTGGTTCAATCTGTCTTCAGTAACAGAGATATCGACAGCAGGAAAAATGCTTCGAATATGGGCAGAGTTTCCGGATTAATGCATTAATAACAGAAATAAAAATAATATTTATCTCACATGCCATAGCACAAACACGCACGTAACATAGAGATACGAAAAAAAATGAGGTATGACAAAAATTAAGTGTGTGTCTCACGGCTGCACTAAAAAGTCCATTTCAGCGACAAATGTATGTCAGACAGACACACAGCAGACATACAGCTACTGGGTGTGTACGAAATAATCATATGTCATACCGACATCAAGCTTAATTTGTTTACAGAAACGCTCGTCGTCATCAGTGACAACATTCAGACTGTGAAAGTACTTTTTTACGTATTTAACATCATCATCATCATCATCAACAGCCTGTTGCAGTATAATAATATAGTTGCGTATTTAACAAAAGTATAGTTATTTTTTTATTAAATAGTATCTATACTTTAATAAAAGAATAACGATACGTAAATCTAGTATTAAAAAAAATATGTATAGACCAAGTGCCAGTCGGACTTACGCACGAAGGGTTCAGCAATATTATATACAAAAACCGGCCAAGTGCGTGTTGGACCTCGCATAGTGAAGAAGTTCACTGTTAAAATCTCTTATCTCTAAAAGTATATAAGCTGTAAAAAGTGTGTATAGAGTTCTATTTGCTCAATTTTTTTTAGAATTTTCATCTTCATAGTTTAAAAATTAGAGGGGGTTGGACACATTTTTACGAATTGGAAGCACATATATCAAAAATAGTTGTCTTAAAAAAATTTAGAAACATCCATTTTATTTTGAAAGAGCTATCCAATGATACCCCACACGAATTTATTTTTTCATCCCTCAGTTACAGTAGGTATGGAGTGTCACCCCTAAAATTATTTTATCCATAATATTACAGAATTATTGGATTGCAGTTAATAGGTTACATCTACTAGAACGGTGTTAGTTAGACCGTTGAAATTTTCATATAAGATAGGTACAGCTTGGTAACAGACGGACGGATTGACAGCGGTATTTTAGTAATAGGAATCCGTTTTATTTTTTGGTTACGGAACCCTAAAAACCTAATTCAATTAGCCTACTAATTTTGTAAAAAGCCTTATCATTTATTTTATTAATAAGTGTTTAGTTGACAACAGTGCTGTCACTTAATTATTACATAAAGATCAAATATAGCAAGCAAATTAATAAAGCAAGCATTTTTGTACTACTGTTATCCAATTTTCTTAACACTAATATTTAGTCCTTTGTATTTAATTCCTGGATCGGCTTCAGGTCATTACATTAATTAACAGAATCGTTTGTTCTTTGAAAGAAATAAAAGGATCTTTCTTCATTAGCGTCGTGTCTTTGTTATGTTATTCTTTGTTGTTACTGGTTTATGTTACTTAAATGGGAAAATAGACGGTGATAACGGAATTTTATTCTTTGCTAAGATCTTTTGTATCTTTCAAAGTTACAATGGAAATAATAGAGAAACAGCGATTCATCATTTAATATCAATAAACATAATTTATTCGTTGTACGATAGTGTACTATATTTTCAACCGACTTCCAAAAAAGGAGGAGGTTCTCACTTCGACTGCATTATTTTTTTTGGTGTTTTCTCATAACTTTGTACTGGGTGTACCGAATTTGATGATTCTTTTTACATTCGAAAGCTGGTGCTTGTCGTGTGGTTCCATTTAAATTGAGATCTGACGACTAGTATTTGAGTTATCCCTAATAATGCGTGGCTTAGTTTACATTGACGACGTTCTCATTCCCTCTTGTCGTTGTAAAATTAATATTATATTATAATTAAGGTTTGTCCGTAAATACTTCACAATTTACATACCGAGATTCTTCCGTGCCTCGAAAAAGCATGTCCAGCCGTGGGTTGCGGCTATTATTTGTTGATTTTTACAGTCATTACGTGTAGACGGAAGCCAAAAAAGATTCTTACAAAGCTCTTAAATGACCTTCAAGTGTCAAACACATTCTTTGACCTAGGTTTAGTAATAATTTTCGGGTCTAGATAACTGGGTCGCGCCGGCAATCTCCTAATACGGGCTGCGGAAATCTCTTGTGATTCTAGTGACAATGGTGATGCGGCTTAGGGTGTGGTCTAAGTTTCAAGCGCCTTTTTATTGCAGTCGTCTGTAAAATGAAATTTAAGTAAGTTATAGCATACTAGCAGCGCTCCGCGGTTTCACCCGCGTAGTTCCTGTTCCCGTGGGAATATGGGGGTAAAATATAGTCTTTGTTACTCAGGGTGAATATAGCTTTCTAATGGTGAAAGAACTTTTGAAATCGATCCAGTAGATTTTGAGTTTATTCGTTACATATAAAAATACAAATCTTTCCTCTTTATAATATTAGTATAGAAATAAACTTTAAATAAGCTTTCATCACCACTGCTCTCAAAACGGTGAAGAAAAACATCGTGAGGAAACCAGCATGTCCTAGAACCAAAAATTCAAAGACATGTGACATTCACCAACCCGCACTGGGCTCGCGTGGTGGATTACGGCCCATTCCCTCTCCTAGAGAGGAGGCCTGTGTCCCAGCCTGCAGTTGAAAGGCTGATTATGCTTTTATGCAGAGATCCATAGTTAATTATTAAAAACTTACACACTATATTAGTAACTAATTTAATAAAATATACACAGAATTCAATTTCACTACATTAATCGAATATAATTGGAAGGAAAAAAAAACCACAAATAAATACAATTACTGAATCTTGACAAGTAACTACACTCACAACTACACAAGCTCAGAATGCCTTTGCTATTTCGTTGTTACTATACATACGTATATTATTACTAAATATTTTAAACGTTCATCAATCCACCTTGTCATACCTTAATAATAATAATTAGTTAATTTAATCATCTAATGACTTCTTCCGCTCTGGGCAGAGCAGAAGGGAGTGTCAGACTCTTACTGACTAAAGCTCACCCGTGATCCTTCTTGTGCCCTTTGCGCTCCAGAGCCGCGGTGACTCTTTCAAACAAATTCCACAACACCTTGTCGAACCTCAAGTCTAGTTTTTTTCTGAACCAAATAATCTTTATATCTCTTGTTCTTACTACCTCTGCATGACTCTCATGTCTTACACCGCCTCCCACGGAAGTGTTTCGTGGCTTTATTTCCGTCACGCCGTAAAAAAGCCAGCACGGAACCCTGCGCTGTTTGCGAGCGGACGCCATACTTGTTTGGGTTCCGTAGAGAACCTTTGCAAAGGTATTGTGTAAATATAGCGACGATTGTAAGATGATTGCGTCGAAGAGGTTTCAGTGGTATTTGTCGAGCTCAAACATTTCCGAAATAGAATTTATTATTTGAGTTCAAACGACCTTATACAGTGTTTGACAAGAGTCATGAAGATCATGAACTTTTTATAAATTCACTAGAACCGTCCCGCGATTTCACCCGCGTAGGTCCAATTCCCGTGACGCTCACAAAATCGGTTTAGTCGATCCAGTGATTACCCCTTACATACCTCACAAAAGTCGACTGATTGTTTTCTTTTCTTTTCTTCTTTCTCGTAGCATTTGAGTGGGTGTTCCAATTTTGATAATTACTAACGAGTGAGTGACTAACGTGTGAGTGACTGTACACTTTCTAGAGAAAACTCATAATTGCTTACACATTCGCGATACTTTTTCGAAAAGTTTTGATCCGATTACGTCAAGGTACTCAGTTCGAAATCATGAATATTTAAACCGGACGTTCACTCCTAAGCATCATCATCCACCATCTTTTGTTACTCAATAACTCCTCCAATTTGATAGCCATCGTAAATCGAATCATGGCCAGCTTATACCGGATGTTGACGTTGCAAGATCGAACCCGATAAGATTCCATTACTTTTGTGTCTCGTACACGACCTAAGATTTACGAGACGCAGTAGTAAATCGTATGTAGTGGAAAACTGCGGAATTAGATACGGATAACATAAGTAGAAGTAATGTTCACACACATAACTTCGCGAATGCTGGGTGGTAAAATATTGTTTTTTTTTTACTCGTGTTGTTTTATTTACATAATTATATTGTTCTATACTGCTGGGTCGCAGATCCGGATCGATGCCGATCTAGTCAAGACCAATGCTACTAAGACCCACGTGTGTTTATTTTTTGTTTGTTAAAGGACCCAATTCCACCCAGCTCCATATTTTCGAGGGCTACACCTCGGAAAGATGAAGTTGGGTGCATGTGGTGGGGGTGTGATGGGGCGTGCTGATAACCGACCAACTTGAACTTCTTGATATTTCGTTAACATCTACCCTCAATTTTGGTCCCTTCATATAGGCTTAGGCTCAAGTGGCTGCCAAAAAGTTAGGGATCCCACCAAAGGTGAAACGGTACTTCACGCGGAAGCACGGAACAGCTGTTTCAATTTTATCAAGCGCAATTTCGACCGGGCATGAAGTATTTATTACTGTCATCTTTGGGACAGATCTGCTAGGTGCCAGCTTGATGCCCTTGAGTCAATCGAGAAACAAGCCAATAGGATCATCGGCGATGATAGGTTCGTCGAATCGAAGCTGCAGAGTTGCTAGCCTGTTGGTTTTTTATCGGTTGAATTTTGCGTATTTATTATCATGCCATGTTTTTTTTTATTTGGCACTCTGCTTTTGTTTTTAAATAATACCATACTTGTATGACGGTAACTATAACTACAAGTCATGAACGTTGAGGATTATATATTTTTTGCTTAGAAGCCGGTTGTATTTTTTGTAAAAAGATTTTTTATTTTTCACTTTTTAGTGGTTCACTCCCAGCTAAATATACCCATCACAGCGTACGTGGTATAAATTGGTGTAAACAATAAAAAAAACATGCGATTTCAGCTATCCCGACAGATTTGCTATCATTTATTGAAATTAACAAAAAAACGCTTGTTCGATTTCGATAAAATTTTCATGGGACGATTTGGGAAGTATACCCAATCCAGCAAAAAAATAATTTTTCAAATCGGTTGGCAAGCAACGGAGCTATGCGCGAACAAACATAAAAAAATATACAAACAACCGAATTGAGAACCTCCTCCTTTTTTAGAATTCGGTTAAAAATCACATTGATTGAGATCGCCAGAAAGAAGCATACTAAAAATGTCTGCTACAAAATGTCTGCCTACACACTGCCTCGTGTAACGAAACCATACCGCCATTTAGGATTCGCGTCGGACGATACAACGCCATCTATCGAGCTCGATAACAACTTTGGGTTTACTATATATTCGTATGAAAGAATGTGACCATAGACTGGAGTGTTATTATTTGGTAATTTGAAGTAGCTGATGTTTTATATTATCCTACTTAGTACTGAACGATTGATTTAAATTTCTATATGTGATTGAATTAAATACCTACGCTTCTTTAGGAAAACAAATGTTTTCGCTGATGGAAAGAAATTCATATATTTTTAGAAACTCCGCGTCTGGTACGTGTTAATCATGTTTTTGTTTCCACCAGCAAATCACAACTGATAGATACATAATTATTTTCTTAAAGTAGAAGAAAATTTATTATGTATCATTAGCATCATTCAAATTTTATTTTTGATTTATAGCTATCAGAAGGATTCAAATAAAAAATCTTTTTACAAAAAAAAAAAAACAACCGACTTCTAAACTTTTTTTTTTGTAAAAAGTTTTTTTTTTTTTTTCAATTTTTATTGGTACGCCTCCCCTACCTAAGTAGTGCCTATCCTTACAAGTATCACGTTAGCCCTACATACTACTACCTAGTTTCCATCGACCATATTCTGTAGTCCGCAGTTAAAGGCTGATTCTCCACCCTTTTTTTAAAAAGGTATTTTAGTGAATTTGTTTGTCAGGTTATTTAAGTACCTTTGTGTGCTCACGTGCGTTCCTTCTAGTATTTGATTTTGTGTGTAAGTGGGAGGAACGCGGAGACACCTGAAGCATATCTCTTCTGTTTATTGATCTGTGGGTCTAATCATGTGTGAATTTCCATCCAAATCCATCATCATCATCATCATTATCAACAGCCTGTTGCAGTTCACTGCTGGACATTGGCCTCTCCAATTGCACGCCACTTAGATCTATTTTCGGCTTCTCGCATCCAGTTTCTGCCAGCCGTCCTGCGCAAATCGTCACTCCACCGTGCCTGAGGACGTCCTACACTACGTTTGTTGACACGCGATCTCCACTCTAGAACTCGTTTACCCCAACAGTTCTCGCCATCAAATCCGATCAGCTGTTAAGACCGTAGATTAAGAGGTAACAAAGTGTTGTTCTCGCAATTATAATAATTGTGATAAATAGTATGGATTAATGAGTATTTTAAGGTAGCTTAGGTTTAACAGTGGTGAAACATAACAAAAAACGTAGTAACAACACTGAAATGTTGCAGCATTTACGAAGTGATAATGCTTTTATTTTTCTTTCAACTTTAAAATAATTTCGTTTGCATTTTAAAAGTACCTTAACGTGTTGTTCCAAGATTATTGTTGAAATTTTATGTTTTCAACGTTTACGGTCCTCATTTTCTTGTGCGCTTTACGTGAATACAGGGGTAAATGACTCTGTGCTGGGTTGAATATTATATGGAACATGCTGTATAGCATGTAGTAGTTTAGTTTGATGTTATGTTCAAGCTGGATTTAAACGTGATATTAGAAGACGCAAAGTTGTAACTATGTACTCCTTTCTTACTTCACCATGATGTAGGTATAAAGTCGTTAAAGAAACAACATTTTTTCTAGAAATTGTCTTGCCCTCAGGTCATCATCATCTGCCTAGCCGTTTGGTCTGGCTGTTGGTGTATGTGATAATGTATGTTTGTGAACGCACCCACGACACATGAGAAATTATTAGTGTGGGGCAACTTTTTTATATAAAGAAAGTAAGTACTATATTGGGATCCAAGATTGGAGTCAGATTTACTGGCGTCTGACAATCCGTAACGACTACCAAAGACCAACAAATGACAGCCGGGACCAACAGCTTACCGTGCTTTCCGAGGCCCACAGGAAATTCGGTATGTAAAGATGGTCACCCATCCACAGACCAACCTTGGCAGGCGTTGCTTAACCTTGGAGATCGGTCCGTGCGGCTGTTACTGTTTATTCGTACTTAAAGGTATTTTACGTAAATCAATTTGGTCATCGCATTATTGCGTCGCATGGGTCTACTTCTGCACATAATTATCTCTAATTTTTAACCGACTTATAAAAAAGGAGGAGGTTCTCAATTAGACTGTATTTTTTTTATGTGTGTTACCTCATCACTTTGTACTGGGTGTCCCGATTTTGATGATTCTTTTTGTATTCGAAAGTTAGTGCTTGTCGTGTCATTTGATTGAGATCTGACGACAAAAAAAGTATCAAATAAATTTAATTTCGGAAGTTGGGTTTTCAAAAAACGAAGAAACAACCAAAAACACCGATTTCCGAAATTAAAGTTATTTTATACATTTTGGTTTAGATTTCGGTTGTTTTTCAACCGACTTCCTTTTTGTAAAAATATTTTTTTTACACAATGCTTGCTACTGGGTAATGCTTGTTAAAAGGTCACTGTTCTATATTATTGTCTAAACTAACTTTAAAGAAGGTTACAAGAAACCCTTACTATGAATACAGTATTATGAAGTCTAGACGGGTAACTAATTAGTGAGCCTAAGTTTTCTGGGTCACCTTCAAACTAAAATAGGAACATAACATAACAAACAGTTGTTTTAGAAACTATTGTTTAAGAAACGGTCCGTTATTTTTTTTTTTGAAAATGATAATAACATGAAATATCTCCAAAACAGAAAAATAATGTTATCATTTAGAAGAAAAACGTCTATACAAATATCTAGGCCTTGTAGAGCATCGCCACAAGCAACGCTGCAGTTACCCTTCCCACTTCATCGAATTCCCTATGACCTTTAATAAATCTAAAAAGAAGCCTGAACCAAACAAAAGAAAGAAAGAAAGCAAGAAACATTTATTCCCAACACTATAGTCATAACATAATGAACAAAACAAAACTGATTTCTTATAAAAACGAAATCATAAGTCCAAAGAATTTGAAAACTGTCATAATAAATGTTTTATTAATTATTCAAAGAATAACATCTGGCTCCGGCCTCGTGAGAAATGCACCAAGGACACACACTTTTGATATAAAACATAAATAATTAAACAAGTTTTTAGTTAAGTTAAAAAAAAAATTAAAAAAAGTAAATAATAATTTATCGCGGGAGTATGTTCCCTTAGGATCATTTCCGCCATTCACGCAGACTATATACTACTTATATAAAAAATATATACTGGCTGCCCAGTATATATTTTTTTATTTATGGCAACTAGGCCCAATTTTAAGCTACATTGAAAATCGTATACCGTGTCGCATGAAAAATAATTCAAGAATTACAACTCCTAAAAAAAAACTGAATAAAACTCTTTCTTGCTGTTCAAACTTTCTCCTCAGGTACAGACTATAAATATATCCTTCTATACATCTTCTGTAATATCAGTCAGACGCTCCGTCAGCAGGTCTCTCTGTGACGATATTAAAACACCTGTTCCACGACGGATTATGTAACGTCAGGTCTCATGGATAGCGTCAGCGATATTTTAAAGTTTAATATAAAGTTATACTGATCCCTTCGATGAAATCTAATTCTTGTGTCTTGTAAAGATAGTCGAAAGTTCATTGGTGAACGAATTTATCAGTATGGGATACGTTTTAGAATGTATGCACTTACAGCTACCTTACAACTACTTACAACTTGCCTTTAAAATGATTATTTTCAGTGAGTATTTTGAGCTCAAATTAAGGTGTTAAGGTTTTGCTGTTCGAAAGAGTAACCGCGGCACTGGAACGCGGCGGGCACTAGAAGAATCACGGGTGGGTTTTAGTCAGTAAGAGTCTGGCACTCCCTTCCGCTCCGCCCATAGCAGGAAAAGTTATTTTATATTTTCCCATCCAGAAAAAAAAGGTGCTAAGGTTTTAATGGTTTGTTTAATAATAATAAAAAAAAAACAAATTGCTGAATTAAGTGTTTGAATTTGAGTATTTGACAAACTCATTTTAAATCTGTAAAAAAACATGAACTTGAGTGCAATTCTTAAATAAAAAACTGTTATGTAAAAAAACGGTTGCCATTTTGAGCCCCTATAAACGGTAAAACTAATCTCTCGCTCCTTCCTTAAAAGCAATTTCCGGACATAAAACAGTATCCCAAACATGTATTCAAGTACTAACGTTCTTCCCGAACGTGCTAACAGCTCTGAGTAATATTACAGTGCATCGATACAAACTGTATTCCCTGCATTCACTTAATTTGATAGTTCTCTAAATATTGAATTAGAAATATCGGAAATTCTGAACATAGGTAATAGTTTGATGTAATTGATAGCAATATTTAGTATCTTCAAAGCTGACAAATAGAAGATAGGTATATGATTGTAATATTTCCATTTTTGGGAAAATATAATCTATATGAAAGACATAACTCATAATTACTTAATCTTACATGTAATTATTGTGAGAATACCTCAAAACTGAGTTTTCTTTCAACATAATTATCTTTGATAAAAGAAACCAATATAGGTAACTAGTTTTTTCATATCAATTGATTTTAGTAATATAAAACTGAATTACATTTTCAACAGTACTTAAAACAATAATTATTAAAGAAAGTTTAAAATTATTATTAGCATTATTTCCAATTAACTGTTTAAAATGGGTTACTATTGAAATAGAACCATTCGAAGTTAATACTTAACTAACATTAAGTATTAAGCTGGATAACCATTGAAAACTCTTCTAAGAATGACGTAATAACTTCCCAGAATCTATTTTATTTTTACAACTTCAATTCTAGACTCAACTTGTTCCATTCAATATCTAGGTCCAATTACAGATACCTATAGAATTAAATTAGTTTGTTTCCAATATCATTAAGGTACAGTCTCTAATTAGCAATACAATATACGCAATAGTACTAAAGTTGCGGAATTCAATGGATTTTGCATGGTGTAAGATGAGCCAATTGGTTTAGCGAAATATATATTTGTGCGTTTGATTATTATAAAAAAATAAATGCTTCTAGGTTTAATTATTTTTTGCCTATGGATCGCCAGCGATGGGTGGCATGCCGTCAGATAACCATGCCCGGGTCGATGGTGCGTTGAGTTCCACGCCCACCTCTATAAAAATCTCAGCATAGAAGATGGGGCCCACTTAGGCCAGTGCCTGCCAGGGCTATGAAGTTTGTTCTCAAGAGTCCTGGAATGCAAAGGGCTTTAGGATGAACATGGATGTATTTGAAAAAGAGCAGTGGTGGCCGAGTGGTCACGGCCCTGACTTACGAATTGCAGTTTGCGGGTTCAAACCCAGCCAGGCGCATTACTTAGTGTAATTAATTTCATCAACACTGCTCTCAAAATGGTGACGGAAAACATCGTGAGGAAACCGGCATATTTATCCTAGAACCAAAAATTCGAAGACATGTGACATTCACGAACCCGCACTGGGCCTGCGTGGTGGATTACGGCCCATTCCCTCTCCTAGAGAGGAGGCCTATGTCCCAGCAGTGGGAACATTAAAAGGCTGATTATGCTTATGCTTACGGGTGTATTTTAGTCCGTAAGAGTCTGATACTCCCTTCCGCTCCGCCCAGAGCGGAAGAAGTCATTTGATGATTTCCATTCAATGAAAAAACGTTTAGTTTTCAAACTATGTTTATAAGTTAAAAGTGAAAAAGTATTGTTAAGATACGAATTTCATTAACCTTATTTAAATTTACACAAAAAATCTAAACATGGTTGGATGGATTTCTGTTACTCTCGGACGAAAGAACAACATAACAGATTTGAAATTGTACAGTAATACAGAAAAACTTGTAGACTACCAGTTTATGCGCGATAAGTGCTAATTTTACGCAGACGGTAGCTACTATTTATATAAAAATCAATACTGTGTTTTAATGAAAATATGCTAAACATATGTAGCTTCTTCATTATACAATCCAACGGCCGATGAATTATAAATCAGAATCCAACAACGCGAACTAACGTTTCTTTATTTTAAACTAGCGACCCGCTCCAGCTTCGCATGGGTGCAATGCTGATACTAAATCTCTACTATATTATACATGTGTTATATAATATAATATAACTTTCCTCTTGAATCACTCTATATATTTAAAAAAAATGCATCTAAATCCGTTGCTTAGTTTTATACATCTAAACATACATAGGGACAGACAGACAACGGGAAGCGACTTTGTTTTATACTATGTAGCGACTTCTATTTCACTAACAAACACATTGTATCCGAACTTAGTCCAGACCCAATCAAATCTAGAACACAGATACTTCAGTTTGTTCCTAATCGCTTTAATTATGTAAGAACCATAAACAGTAGACTGAGGCCGTTGCCGGCAGCCCGTTATTTATTAGAGGCAAATTGTGGGTAGTACGTTGCAATAATAGCAGGATGTGACGTCATGCAGTTCTGCTTCAAGTTTTCGTTGGTCAAGATGTGTGTTAGCTCTAAGTAAAGATGGCACATGGGTAGAAAAAATATCAATTCTGGCAACCATGCTTCAGTTTTTCTCGATAGTATATGACGATCAAAACGGTGAAGGAAAACATAGTGAGGAAACCAGCATGTCCTAGAACCAAAAATTCGAAGACATGTGACATTCACCAACCCGCACTGGGCCCGCGTGGTTGATTACGGCCCATTTCCTCTCCTAAAGAGAAGACCTGTGTCCTAGCAGTGGGAACATTAAAAGCCTGATTATGTATGTTACGTATATGACGATTTACACAACATTTGAATAGCTTCAATTTTAGTTTACTACTAATTAAAAAACAAAGACAGTAATACTAGTAATTAAAAAAATATCTACCATTTATTTTCTTTGCATATATTTGGCATCGAATAACACTCTGAAAAACGATAGTGGTGATCATTATTCACTTGCATTTTTCTCAATTTATTTCGAGTACCTACACATACTAGATACCCACAATGTAGAGATACAAATAAAAATAAACTTATTCTTTATTCTTAATTTCTTACGTCTTCGTTTTCCATACTTATCTCTATCTCAGTTGCCATCTTCCTTTCTAAGTATAGTATTTTTCACACGATCCATCCATCGTTTATGGAAATAATAAATTTCTGTAGAAGTTATTGACTCTCCGTTTTTGTTTTATATGCCTTCTCCTTTTTTTTTAGTTCATCCAGGTTGTTGCATCCGCTCGTGTTGAGTAAACCATTTTAACAACGTTTGAGGCTCGTTTCACCTAGAACCCCCATTTTATGTAATAATATCATAGATCTTCGCCTGTTTTACGTAATATCTCGGATTTATGAACCAATTTTAAAGATGAGTTGTCTTTAAACAGGCTAAACCAACAACGTATAAATTAAATCGGAATAAAATATAAGTTTTACAATCTTAAAATATAGTTAGAGTTTTTCGTAGGATTTTTAATTGCTGACAAATTGTTTTAATCTCGCGACGCTCGTCGGACATATTATTATATCATCAAGATAGCAAAATTTTAAAATTTTCATTAAAACTAACGACGAATAATGGCTAGTGCAAAACTTTTTGATTGCACTACTAATTTTTGCCCATCTCCATAATAATTAATCTTAAAACTTATCTGGGAACGAGCTCAATCTTGCCACAGTTATTTTAAGGTCGAATATCAACTTGGCAATAGGCGACAAGCAAAGCAATTACCGTTAAGCGACGTACATGATGTACATTCGAGATGGACATTACATTAATGATAATAGCCATATATAACTTTGGAAATCCTTCAACGATACATGACCACGTTGTTTTTCCTGTTAACAATAGGTTGAAGATAGGGCTGCCGGATTTGGTAGCAGATTTTATAGGCATTTCAAGTGACGCTTTTTGTTTTTATCTGCATGCCGCCAGTTAGTCCAGTCAGACTATCCTAACACAAGTGCCAACAATTTATTGGCAGCACTGAATTCCGGTTAAAACCCTTACAATAATTTGGAACTCGAGATAACGATCGTTTAAAGTCTGTTACATATGACACACATGACATTCCGATAATCCATATCAGTTGGCAGTCTTATTGATATTAGATTGTTTATATTTAGACACGGACGATGTCAAAACTTCTTCTGAATCTTATTTTTTCTAAAGCACTGCCGGGATTTACAAGAAATTTTATTATTTACGCAAAAAATAATGCCAATTTTGGCATAATATATTTTGGCAACCCTACGGCCGTATTAATGTAATAATACTTTTATTACGACAATTTCCAAAGACGGCAAGAGACAAGACAAAAGATACTCATGAATAAATTGTTTATGATAGCATAAATTAAGTGTCTTTCTTTTGATAGAAAACAGACGCGCAACATTTGTAGGCCATTTTTTGTAACTCAAATTGGTATTTAGTGTTCATAAAAAGACTTTGTGGCCACAGTCTACCTCTGCGTGGAGACTTAAAAAAATATGCAGCGAGTGACTATCGATCTCAGCAACTAAAAATTGAGAAATGTTTTTTTAATGAACAGAAGTTGCGTTACAAAACACACGTTTTACCTGAAATTGTATTCTTTGCTGTCTACAAGTACAATATTCAAAAAAATATTTTTCTAAGTCAAAGTTCTTGTTGAGTAACGATTAGATTGCCACTGCTTGGGTGTATTCAATTATCTAGGTTGTCGTGAGTTTTTTTGACAGTTTTTCAAAATAATACCCTCCAGAAAACCAAAGTGTGTCTTGCAAGAAGCCCGTCTGTATCAAATATTATTTTGTGGCGGTACCGTTGTTTCATTACGTGTAATCTGAAATTTTATTCACCGTAAAGTAAGGTTTGTAATTTCAGGAGTGATTTCAACTTAATAGAATTTTAAATGATTCCTTGTAAATCTTTGAAAACTACTTTGTTTTTGAATAATATTCCTTACGGAATGCATTTGAAACTTATTTAAAATGCATTCCGTAAGGATTTTTAAAGATTAAAAAGCAATACAATCATGCTTTTTAATGAAAGACACTTAAACACTCGGTATTTCAATTGCATCAAACTGCGAAATTTTTAAAAGAAAAATGCAAATTCTCGTAACTTTTGGCATAACGGCTTTTCAAATTACGACATTTTGCAATATTTATGCATCAGATGAAATTAATTAAATTTTTAACTATCTTATTTAAATTTGCATAATGCAGTTTTGAGATCTTATTCATTTATTATTTTTCTGCCTCCATAATGCCACTATAATTTTTTTTCTTATATAACCATTCACCACAATTTGTGCCTGTCTCATGGGTAACATTAATTTTATTTTTATTTATTTTAAGGATAAACAAACAGTAACACGATAAAAAGTAGCCATAATGTCTTTAATACTTATTATATTTTAAAACAATTATACTACCCACTACGTTCTCCACAGATAACAAAAGTATTTAAAACTAACTAGTAACACAGATACAATTCAGCGGTCTCTGTGCTGGAAATAATATTTGGATATTTAAAATATATTTTTTATCAAACAAAAACAAAAAATAAATTTGTGTGTGTACGTTATAAAATCTACGTTATTATACAGCTATTTGCTGATCCTTTAGGGTTGCTTGGATTTGCTTCTTAAATGCATTTCATGAAAGAAAAAGTATGTCGCTTGAATTAATTCATTCAATGTTATATGTCTCAACCAAACGATGAAATGGTGAACGCGAGCCAGCATTGCTTTTTTACAGAGGCTAAGAGCAAATAGACGTCGAATGCGTACAGTCGGTGATAGCAATTAGCTGACCCCCCTAAAAATTACTCGATTTTACACCCTATGCTCATAACATTAAGCGTTATTCAATATGTATGATTCTATCAGAAACACTAGGTACTCGTTGAACAGAAACAATCAATAATTTTGATACGCAAACTTGAGCTTTAAGAGGTTGGTATTAGGTCATTTATTTATAACTGTTCAACTATTTTAATAAGTGGGTAGTTAGACGTCAATATGCGTATTCAACCAAAACTGCTATAGATATGACATTAGGAATATGGGGTAGAAGAATAAATTGAACAAGATATTCTATGCACAAATAGCAGTGAATACGCGCGAACATTTTTACCTTGCCTTACTATATTGTAAAAATGCACGCTTTTTTCCTTTTTATTAATTTTTATCAGTTTTGATAGTTCAATCGTCATGTCCAAGTTGAGTTGAGTGATTATTTAAAATACAAAATAATCTATTTGCATGAGGAGAATGTTGGTATTAAAGCGATTGCTACGTAACTTAATATAGCGGTAAGTGTATTCTTTTTTATGCTTCATTTATAATTATAGTTATTCCTTAATTCGTTAGTTGGCTTAAAAGCCGGTGAATGTAGAATAATAGAAAATTAACTATGTTTCATTATGAGTCTAATTTGAGATCATTTATAGGTCTAATTTGATTTATATTATCTAAATTGATAAACGTATTTTTGCAAACTTAATCGATAAATTATGTTTACCTATTCGTTACTAAAATTATGCTTATTGTGTTGTTTCAGAGAAATACAGTCAGTTTGTGGCTAAAACGTTTGACGTGTGGTTTTAATATTCAAAAAGATCGTCCTGGACCAAAACCATTCATGAGAGGAAGTGATTGTTGTTGGATATAATATGGTGCGCGGTATGCGGGACCGCTTGCAACAAGTAATAGAAAAAAATGGTGCTCTACTTCGCTATTAAAAGCATATTATAAATGACTTGAGTTACCAGTGTTGCTCACAAACAATACTAACGTATGTCAGTATGTGTGTTAAATTAACTATTGTTATAATTTCTAACGAAGTATTTCGAATACCTAGTTTTTTCTCAAAACCTTATAACTAAAATAACTACTCACAAAACAAATTGATATATAGTAGGTAGAACTTCAACGTATAATGCCGTTTTATTTAGTTAAATGATAATGTGGTGATGTTATTGTTATGAAATAGAAATACATACCTATATTTATAAATATTATAACATGCTGATTCACTACATTAAACTCAGTGCATTTAACAACGTCATTAGTAAAATAGTAAGTAGGTAAATATTATCATCTTCGTGTCGTCATCAATATCATTTTTTTATGTTATTCTTATAATATTTTTTTTATAAAATATAATCGTTTTTACCATCATTTTGGTTGTTTATTTCTGTTCGTTATTTTTTTTTTTGTTGCTAAAGTTATAATTTATTATTTATAACCTAAAATAAATTTACAAAACAGAAACAAACGTGTCAATCACGCTTGGCACGAACTCATAACCTCGATTTGTCAGCTCACTACAGTCACCACTAGACCACTCGAAACATATTTAACGTGAGCGAAATTACGTATTATATTACAAGTTAAAATAATATTCAAGATCATACCTACCTTAACACTGCGTGTTAAAGATCAAATTCGAATAACTATTTTATTGATCGTAGACGTTGAACCAGTTGTCTTACTGCTAACAAGCAAAAGGTTCAAATTCGTTTAATTTTTAGGGGGTCAGGTAATTGCTATCACCGACTGTACCTCACGTAGGTACTAATTATTTAGTATTAAGTCAAAATAATCCCACTATTTGATATGCGCCTTCTCCAAACATCGCTTCAAGGACAAATATATCCTCATCTAGACACTACAGTGTCCACGTCATCGAGGGCGCTTCTTCAGAACTTTTCAGCCCCATCAGAGAACCTTTTTGCGAATAATGTGCCAGTCGCATACAGGATTTAAATCTTATGTGTCGACACCACAAAACCTGACAGCTGTTCCCGAAGCGACTATTGAATTTTAAGTTACGATATTTTGATGTCATTTTGCTCTTATATTTTTACCACCATTACAAAAAAATGCAGTTACTTTATGAATACTAGTAATAGTTAATAGTAATGCTTTGTTAACCGACTTCAAAAAAAAAAGTTTTTCGACTTGAAAAAAACTTTTTCTCATTCTAACTTACTGATGTAAAATGAAAAAACAAACTGTATAAAAATGATAAATGATTATAAATGATATTTATTTTGTAAGTAGGTTAAACATAACACTTTTACACGTCCAATATTTCTTGTCATTTTAAGCTAGATGAAGCCGGTGTTTCCTAGCTGACTACCCTGAGAAGAAACACCGAAACAAACTCAGAGGTCAAAGTCTCTTTTAAAGTCCATACAATCCGTACTGGTCAAATCATATGAGAACTATGTAGGTTAATGTCTGAGGTAGCCTTTTGAGGAAAGTGCCACACAGATTTGAGTGGACCTGTCCAGACAGTGCAAGCATCTGTCAGATACCGTGTAGCTCAAACTTAAAACTTTAAGGAGCTCAACGGCTTGACGAACAATACCAAAGTAAGGACATTTGGGTAGGCCGCAAGAATTACTCAAACTGCCAGACAAACTGAAATAAGACCCTAATATGGCGATCTACATAGTCCTCACATTCACAATATGTTATATGAAAACCATGCAGATCTGTGTCTGAAATGGTCTTTTGAGGAAAGAACCACACAGATTTAAGTGGGCCTGTCCATTCAGTGCAAGCCTTTGTCAGTAGTCGAGTAGCTCAACTTAGAAACAATAAGGAGCTCAACGATGGTTCGGAAGAGCATCTTAGTATTTCGAGGTGGCCTCTTTCTAGTTTGGCGAAGATCTGATGAAGAACTTTGGAGATAGGAAACGGAACTCTTCAATCAATCTTGCAAATCTAGCAAATTGCTGAAATCGCATGTCTGTTTATTGTGTACACCAATTTATAACACGGTACGCTGTGATGGGTACATTCAGCTGTGGTACCACTAAAATGTGAAAAATAAAAAACTTTTTCTCAAAATAACACAACCGACATATAAAAAAAAACACGAAGGTGTCGAAAAACGAAGAAACAACCAAAAACACCAACTTTCGAAATTAAATTTATTTTATATACGTTTTTTTTTTATAGTAGTCTGTTGTATTTATTACCTAGCACAAAGTGACATTCTGTTACCTAAAGCGATAAACAAAATGTTTGTGATTAACCTCGTGATATTTGGTTAGCGCATGTTCGTGCCAGTATAATTATAATGTACTGTTTTGGACTCTGTACAATCGTTTCAGCTAACAGAGAGACAGTAACTCTATAGACCCTTTTCTCTAGAAGGTTCTCTTCATTATATTTTACTGTGTGTTAACTATTTTATTGTTTGTTTGGGTGTTGCCAGTAAACGGGTCACGCGAAAAACTTATGCCTTTAATATTTATAGTCTGTCAACGTTTCTAGCTTAACTACCGACCTTGGATTACTTGACGGGTTGTTAGAAGTTAATGGCTCGTTATGGTAAGTCGAACGGACGAGAAATATTATCTTATGGACGTAATTTTGAATGTTGACGATGTATCGATGGCCTTGTCTAACAGAAAATAGAGACACATATCATGTTTTGTTATTATTTCCCGGGTCTTTCAAGGCTAGTAAATCGTGGTCGTTATAGGAGGTCAACTTTGTGGTAGTATTTAATAGGATCAAGTTACAGTATTATTTGTTACAAACAACATGACTTGTATTTACAAAAATTGGTGCTAATAAAAAGTAAGCCCAATAATAGGAAACTGCTGTAAATCGTTGAGGAATTCCCTCAACTGTCTATGGTATCCATCATCAGACCTGTAATGGCACTTATAACCCTTAACATCATCATTATAGCAAAGTTCTCAACAATAGAAATGAATTAAGTCCAAACATCAGGTAATTGCTGTAAGTCATTGAGTTCCCTCGACTGTCTTTAGGCTTCATCATCAGAGCAACTTCAGATCTTATTTTATTTTGTTCATCCCCAGGTTGAATTGTAATACTTTTTACCCTTTCAATCTTTTTGTTTTGTATTATTCTTTCCTTACGCCACTTTCTAGCTAACCTAGTATTATAAATGCCGTGAAACTCTGTAGTTGGTTTAAGTGATTATTGTAATCATTTCGCTATCACTGTACAGCGTGTGTAGACCTCACTTTTAAATGCTTGATAATTTCACGCAACTGCATTGGCTGTTCATTGATAGTGGGATGGGCCTTCTTAACTCATGTACCATTATAAATAAACTGTTGAGTTTCCTTAAATAAATAAATCTTCATTAAATAGTAGTGCTTTAAGATAGTTAATGTAAAAAAATAATAAACGCACTAGTCGCCACTAAGATTTTCGAAGGCTCCCATCGACTTCTCTGTGATGCCATCATCAGATCTTGGTTTCCTTATCATGGTACCCTTGGAATATCTCCTTTAAAACAAAAAGAGACAAGAATCATCAAAATCGTTTCATAAACGAAGAAGTTATTCGCGAACAAACCATAAAAAAAGCATATATACAGTCGAATTGAGAAACCTCCTCCTTTTTTGAAGTCGGTTATAATTTCAAATTCGTGACTTCGGAAAAGTGGGCAAAATTACCATTATTTATCATTTCAATTCTTTCCAAAAATATTTTGAGCAGAAACTTAAAATTCCAAAATTAAACCACACTCTACAAAATTCGCACACACAAAACCAAGGGCGCAACTATTATCACCTCCCCGAGCTTAAAATCCAAAATTAAAAATACCGTACAGCTCTATGAGATACTGAAAACTTTTCAGCAATTAGACCGAAAGCTCTCGACTAAAGTGTTATTAAAACACATCCTACGAGACTTCGGTCCTCATGAAAATACGAAGCAAATGAAATTATTTTTTGCATACTAAAATGGGAAATGTGAAATTGAAAATGCAATGTGTTAATCAGTTCAAAGAATTCTTTGCTGATATTGGATTTTGGATATTTTGTGATGTAATAGACGCTAGTGTTTTGTTATTGTTTTAGTAATTTAATTTTGATTACCATTATTTATCATTTCAATTCTTTCCAAAAATATTTTGAGCAGAAACTTAAAATTCCAAAATTAAACCACACTCTACAAAATTCGCACACACAAAACCAAGGGCGCAACTATTATCACCTCCCCGAGCTTAAAATCCAAAATTAAAAATACCGTACAGCTCTATGAGATACTGAAAACTTTTCAGCAATTAGACCAAAAGCTCTCGACTAAAGTGTTATTAAAACACATCCTACGAGACTTCGGTCCTCATGAAAATACGAAGCAAATGAAATTATTTTTTGCATACTAAAATGGGAAATGTGAAATTGAAAATGCAATGTGTTAATCAGTTCAAAGAATTCTTTGCTGATATTGGATTTTGGATATTTTGTGATGTAATAGACGCTAGTGTTTTGTTATTGTTTTAGTAATTTAATTTTGTTTGTGTCGGTATCTAAATTGAGAATTTGAAGTTCGGATTGTGTCTGGTTAAACACCTTCTAAACTCAAAATTCTCAATTGATATATTTTAATTAAATAGTTTGAAAGGCAGAGTCAAAAATGTATTAGTAAAACATGTTGCAAGAATAAGGTGTTGCATCTTAAATTTCCTAAGTTTCCAAAATTAATAGAGTTTGAAAGTTACACAACTTCGAATTATTTAGTCATGGGCATATGAAATTTGTGTTTAAAAGCAGCACGATCAGTAGGCATCGTCTACTACACGTCAATCGTTACAGTTTGACCTTTAAACCGTCTTTATTGCGTTGTAGTAGGCGGCTTTCGTAATTTACGTAATACTTAGAAACTTGACAAAAGTTATGCACACGTAGAGAGACAGAGTTACCGACACATTCTATCAATGATAACTATGATGAAACACTACGTTTATAATCAACCTTTTCACGTTCCCACTGCTGGGACACAAGCCTCTTCACTAGGGAAAGGGCCGGAATCCACCACGCGGGCCCAGTGCGGGTTGGTGAATGTCACATGTCTGAGAATTTTTGTTCTAGGACGTGCCGGTTTCCTTACGATAATATCCTTCACCGTTTTAAGAGCAGTAGTGATGAAATGAATTACACAAAGTGATGGCACCAGGCTGGGTTTGAACGCGTGGCTTACAACTCGTAAGTCAGGGCCGTTACCACTCGGCCACCACTGCTCTCTTTTTTCCTCTTCAAACTACGTTTGTTAGATTGATATAAACTAACGAGAAGATTTTTCAAGCCTGTCTAAAGTCGAAGAAACTTGAAATGCCTTTAACGCCTTTTAGGATAACCATTACTAAGGCACTGATGGACAAGATTTTCCCAATAATAATATTACTTTGGCTAGTAAACTAGGTGCTCATAACTTTAATAACATGGACGACCCCAATGAGTTCTATGCCGAGTTTTTTTCAATATTAAACATGCAATTTAATGACACTTTTCCTATGAAGTCCAAAAGTATTTACACTAAGTTCTTATTTAGCGATTGGGCAACTCCAGGCATTCGGATAAGCAGGGAAAAGCTATATGAACTGTATGGCCTAAAGCAACATATGAATAATACAAGCTTTCATAAGTATGTTGCGAAATATTCAAAAACATATAAAAGCGTATGCAAAATTGCAAAAGCGCTACATATTAGCAATAAAATAAAATCAGCAGACGACAAAATAAAAACTACTTGGAAAATAATAAATAATGAAACAGGTAGAAAAAAACAGCGGGAAACTAAATTTAATTTAAATACTGTACATGGCCCAATAAACTCGGATGAAGAGGTAGCACAAGAATTTGAAAACTTCTTTGCTAATATTCCTCTTAAAACAACAGAAGTTCTCAACTCGTCACCCGAGCTCTCTGCTTCCTTACTTAGAAAGAATGTAAAGGTATGTCAATCGGAGTTTAACTTTCAACACACAAACCCCCAGGCCATTATAAAAGCTTTCAAAGATCTTAAAATTAAACCAACAGAAGATCTTTGGGGTATATCTGTAAAAGTTTGTAGGTCTGTCATTGAAACTATTGCCCCCTACTTAGCTGTCATATTTAATACTAGTGTAGACCAAGGAGTATTTCCGGATCTCATGAAACACAGTAAAGTTGTCCCGTTGTTCAAATCGGGTGATTGTCAAGAACCTAACAATTATAGGCCTGTGTCAATTCTGCCAGTTCTCAGTAAGGTGTTTGAAAAGCTAATGCTTAGTCAGATGTTACGTCAATTTAAAGAAAATTCCATCTTTCATGAACAACAGTATGGTTTCACCAAAGGGCGTTGTACAACAGACGCCGGTGTCACACTAATAAAGAACATCTTTAACGCCTGGGAAGAGTCGCAAGACGCCATTGGAATATTCTGCGACCTCTCGAAAGCGTTCGACTGCGTTAACCATGAGACGCTTTTATTGAAACTGGAGCACTATGGGATTAGGAATAGAGCCCTTGATTTACTTAGTTCATACTTGGCAGACAGACAGGTTAAAGTTCAGGTAAACGGTGTAAACTCACAAGGGTCGAAAGTGATGATGGGCGTTCCGCAAGGCTCAATATTGGGTCCATTCCTTTTTTTAGTTTATATTAATGATTTGCCCCATTTAATTCCAAACCAGCCAAACATGGTATTATTTGCGGATGACACTTCATTAATTTTTAAAATAGACCGACGGTCACAAAATTTTGACGAAGTCAATAGCGCAGTTAGTCAGGTCCAAAATTGGTTTACGGCAAACAACTTAGAACTAAATGAAAAGAAAACCAAATGTATTAAATTCACTTTACCAAATGTTAAAAGTAGCAAATGCGACATTATATTGAATGGAGAAAAACTGGAGATCATTAATGAGACGGTTTTCCTGGGAATTACTTTAGATGAGAAATTACAATGGGGACCTCATATAAAATCTCTTGCTGGTCGTCTAAGCTCAGCCGCTTATGCTGTTAGAAAGATAAGACAGTTAACAGACGTAGAAACCGCACGTTTGGTCTACTTTAGTTACTTTCACAGCATTATGTCATACGGTGTTTTGTTGTGGGGTCGGGCTGCTGACATTGAATCCATATTTATTTTACAAAAGAGAGCTGTCAGGGCCCTTTATAATTTGCGTCCCCGCGATTCTCTTAGAGAAATTTTTAAAAAGATCAATATTATGACAGTCCCTTGCCAATTCATCTATGAAAATAATATGTATGTACGGAAAAATCGACATCTTTTTAGTAAAATTAGTGATAGACACAATTTTAATACTAGAAATAAAGACAAATTAGACCAACCATTTTATAGATTAGCTAAAGTACATACATCTTTTATGGGGTACTGTGTTAAATGTTACAACAAAATACCTTGTAACATATTAGAATTAAATGAAAGAAAATTTAAAACTTTTATTAAAACCACCCTTTGTAAACAAGCATATTACAAATTAGAAGATTACATTCAGGATAAGAATGCTTGGAAACATGCTGGTCTTGCTCCATAGGGCAATCAAGGGTGTAGACAAAATCAAACTGGTTGATAATTTATGAGTGAATTATATTTATGAATGCATTTTTTTTGTGTCTTGTACTTTTTTTTTTCTTTTTATTATTTCAATATTTGTAAATATGTGAGTACCATGGGCATGAGATATTTAGAAGTTTACCTCTGCTGGTAATACTTTGTTCTATAACTAGTATACTTGGTGCATCGTCCTCACATAATATATGAAGTATTTATTGTATTACCAAATATTGTAAAACATTGATTTCAAAAGAGTAACTATGGAGTTTCTTGTCCGTTCTTCTCCATAAGAATCTACCTTTGCAAATGGACGCTAGAGTCACTTAATTTATGATATTTTTTATTGATGACGTTCAAAAGTGCCGTTAATGGCCTAATTGAAATAAACGTTTTGAGTTTGAGTTTGAGTTTGAGTTTGTTCCTCCTAGTGTCCTATGCGTTCCAGGGCCGCGGTGACTCTTTCGAACAAATTCCGCAACCCTAGCAGGCACTGACCCTATGGGGCCCTGTTTTCTTTGCTGATATCTCTTTGAGGCGCGCGTGGCATAACTCCAAGTCCTCACGCCAAAGTTTACAACTTATTATTCGGTGGTGACTTTGATTAATTTCAATGATATAGAAAAATAAAAACATCTCTTAGTTGCACCAAGCGTGACGCTTACCATAAAAAGAGGTACAATATTAATTATTTATACAGACTTATGTGCAAGACACGGCCATAACGCTGGTTGTTTGCTTTGTCCCTCACACTTTGTCTCTGAACACATCACCATGAAGAAATTAATCCAGTCCACATGATCAGCTCAACGTAATGGATAGACTCCACCCATTCTCATGCCTCAACTTATAACGTACCGTTAACGATAGAAGATAGCCGTAGCACGAAACCACCACTTAGGACATTACTCACGGGAACTATTTCCATATAATTTTTGCCCAATCATAGAGCACTTTCGTAAATTCTTTGTGTCTCTTGGGATAAATCAGGGATACTTATTTCAATGAAATAGGCTCCTATTGGTGGTAGAAAAGTATATTAGGCTTGAAGAGAATACTTTTTTGTACGTTGTTTTTTTTTACGTTTGCTAGGTTCAAACTGACTCATCATTACGAAAATTAGCAAGGCTGATCGTAGTGTAACTCACTACGAGTTACTTTTATCTTAAAAGCACTTTGTAGTTTATCGTTTTTAGGGAATGATTAAAAACATTAATTTATTCAAAATTTTCTTTATGTGACAAAAGCATTACGTAACGATATATTAAAATGGCAGGTATTATGAATAGCGAGTATAATATGAATAGAGCCACTTAATTTGTGTTCCGCTCCACCCACAGCGGGAGAAGTCTTTCGATGATTTCCCATCCATAAAAAAGGTATTATGACTTGAGATACACCATCAAACGAAACGCTAAGCCTACGTCATATCACAACACGTTTTATAGTCAAACAACTACGTCAGAAGGTGCCACAACACGACACAACATAATTATGCAAGCCCGGCTTTAACATAAAGTAGATCATCTTTCAATTTAGTTACTTATTCAATAAGATAAACCACAAAGAAAACTAAACAAACACAAAACGCACAAGAAAAATAAAGTAGAACCTCAACTGTAAAAGTCATTTCGTATCATTTAGTTCACCCAAAGAAAATCTGAAGACTCCACAAAATAGTAAGATTATCCCTATTACTGAATTACACTTTCCTCGAAGGGATATGTAAAAACTGTATGTACGTAGTGATATAAAAAGATGTTCCATCGCCGTTAGAATGGAAGTCATGAATATTTGAGTGGACCGCGGAGGGAGCCATAAGTCATGAATCGATGACACGGATAAACTATTTCTGGATGAGACGTCACGGCTTACAAGGATGGGCTGGATGAGCAGTGAACACTCACAAACTACCAGGAGATCAGAAAAAAGAAGAAGCATCTCTGGGTCTAGAAACTTGAAGAAATGTATTTCCGACAACTCGCGAACTACCGGTATATCAGAAGCATGAAGAAATATGAGAGCTGGAGTGAGCAGCTATGACATAGTAACTATCAATAATTATTTGACATTTTATAAGTCGGAAGTTCGTAAACACGAAGTTACGTTATTAATATTTCCGATTGTGGGACACACTTGTGATTCATAATATTCGAAAGAATTATTGGTTTAGATTGCAGATCATACTAAGGTCGAGGTATCGTTATGATTTTCATACTATCTATCTTCTATACTTAAAATAAATCTGTAGAGAGGTCAATTCTGTACAAGGAATATATTTTCAAAATAACTATCAGGGGGTGATTAGTGATCGATACTGGTGCCAAAAATGCAATCAGTAAAATTTTTGTCTGTCTGTCTGTCTTTCTGTCTGTCTGTCTGTCTGTCTGTCTGTCTGTCTGTCTGTCTGTATGTTCTTTATAGAAACAAAAACTACTCGACCGATTTTAACGAAACTTGGTGCAATTATTCTTCATACTCCTGGGCAGGTTATAGTATGCTTTTCATCACGCTACAATCAATAGGAGCAGAGCAGTGAAGGAAAATGTTGGGAAAACGGAAGAAATTACTCCATTTTTTAAGCTTCCGTCGCGTGTGTAGCCTTAATGGTTAAAGTAACATAGAAATCATGTATTACGGAAATGTTCTACATAAAATTATCTAAAAAATATCCCGAAACAGCATGTCTATCTTTTGTCAATTTTAAACCGATCGGGCTGAGAGTTTCAAAATCGGGGGTAAAGTAACTATTCCACGCGGACGAAGTCGCTGGCAGAAGCTAGTAGTTAATAATAGTGACCACAGAAAACTACATGGGTTAAACCATCTTCTTCATGAGTTGTACCTTTTTTTATGAAATCTTCAAATGACTTCTTCCGCTTTGCGCAGAGTGGAAGGGACTACAGACTCTTTCTAAAACCCATCTGTGTTCCTCCTAATGCCCTTTGCAGTCATGAATCGATGACACCGATAAACTATTTCTGGATGAGACGTCACGGCTTGGGCGAGGTTTTTCTTTTCAATGGACGATGGGTTTATTATTTATTAATGGGGCCGCTGTTTATAGCTTTAAATTTCTGATATTGTGCGCTTATCGTGTTTTACATGGGTTGGTTACATTGTTATTTGAAATACGGATTACTGTTAGATTATTTTAGTAAAATTATTTTAAGTAATCATTTTATTTTATTCTAAGAACTGTTCTGTAATTAGAAAATTATTTAAATGTGTTAGTTTTTAGAACCCTTTTTTTCCTTCTGGTACCTATACCTATACCTATTTTGTTATGCATTGTAACATATTATATTTTCTTCAAACTATAACGGATATTTTTACTAGTAAAGTTACAGCATCTTAAGCATCCATTGATATCTTCATTCCTAGTTTTCTTCTGGCTGTGGCCTCGCCTATGTGTAAGTACTTTCCTTCTTTATAAAATATAACTTACTCACCATTGCAGTAAAATTTTATCAAAAATAATTTTTTTTGCGTCAAAGAGTACAAACATCCATTCACCTGTGGTCACAAACTTTGATATTTATAATACCAATTAAAAGGGTTACATTCATGTTTAAAATACAACACACATGATTTGTACAAAATACCATCCACCAATAATGTCAACTAGTATTTGTATTTGTCATCACTCACTTCTGTCACTACAAATCTAAGTTTTATTTCTCTCTCTTTCTTTTTTAGCCACCCTCACTTGCCTTGCCTCATCCACCACGCACAACTTCTTGTCCCCTGTCCATCCTATTTGTATTCGGTTTGCGGCCCGCATGTTCCTCACAACGCTCTAAGATTGGTTATGCGTACTTAAGATATTATGTCGGCGTTTGTGTCAGTCAGAGCCTGTGATGTGCTACATCGTTTATTTATGCTTTGTATTGTGTTATTCTCGAGGGTTGTAGACTGCTGAGAAGGGATTTTAGAAAAAAAAATAGACTGAGTAATGCTTTTAATCTGCATGTTTTCTATTAATGTTATAAATGTGAACATGTGTGTGTGGACGTTTGTGTTTCTATCACGCAAAAACTGCTGGATGAAATTTGGAGTGTATTAGCACGTAGGTAAGTTATAGTCCAATAACGAGCACAATTTAGCAGATACTGACGAAGAAGCGGAAATACAAGGATGAGTTTGATGATAGATAAACACTCAAAAACTACCAGGAGACCAGAAACAAGAAGAAGCATCTCTGGGTCTAGAAACTTGGAGAAATGTATTTCCGACAACTCGCGAACTACCGAAATACCAGAAGCATGAAGAAATATGAGAGCTGGAGTGAGCAGCTATGACATACTAGCTACCAATAATTACTTTACATTTTATTAGTCAGAAGTACGTAAACACGAAGTTATGTTATTAATATTTCCGATTGTGGGACACTCTTGTGATTCATAATATTCGAAAGAATTATTGGTTTAGCGATTGCAGATCATAATAAGGTCGAGGTATCGTTATGATTTTCATACTATCTATAGTTAATAATAGTGACCACAGAAAAATACATGTGTTAAACCATTGTCTCCATGATTTGTACTTTTCTTATGCATGTGAAATCATCAAATGACTTCTTCCGCTTTGCGCAGAGTGGAAGGGACTACAGACTCTTTCTAAAACCCATCCGTGTTCCTCCTAATGCCCTTTGCGTTCCAGGACCGCGTTGACTCTTTCGAACGGAAACCATAACCCTGGGAGGCACTAACTCTAGCGGGCCCTGTCTTCTATGCTGACGGCTCTTGGAGGTGCGCGAGGAACACAACGCACTGTCGACCCGAGTCTGGTTGTTATTGAACGGCAAGGCGTCATGGGTTGTACCTACTTACCATCGCGACTTGAAAAGTGTCATTTTGCATGGAATAATGCGAATCTTACGCAAGGCAGATTTTTCGTATTCAAACCTTCACAGTTTTTCAATAAAAACATTTGTGATTTTTGCATGGAAATCTTTATTGCGATTTCTACGATGATTCCTTGTGTTAAGTTTGTAAAGAAAGCTCCTTATTTTCTGGTTTTCAGCACAGTCAACATAAAAAAAGAAATTGTGAAAACTAAAATGTATTCAAGAGAGCCATGATTTGAAACTAGATATTTAGCCAACAATACAAATATTATATGATAATGTTAAACATGAATTGTTAAACAAACCAAATGAAGTTTAACGCATAATTACACATTTCTTCACAACTAATAACAGTGCAAAAACAGCGTTCAAAGTAATTGGAACACTAGCATAAGTGTTATTTGGATTATTAATCTGTAGAAACAAATAATTAGGTACTATATGTAAAGAATGCTAATGGATTTTGTTTCTGTCACCTGCGACCTAGACTAGTCTAGGTCGCAGGTCTAGAGAGGGACTCTAGAGTCAAGAGCATAGCCATATGATAATAAAAAAAAATGTACGAAAAGTAATGTATGAGGAACTCGTGGCTAAATTATAACAGCCGCACGGGTCGATCTTCAATGTTGAGGCAAGGCAACGCTTGCCGAGGTTGGTCTGTGGATGGGTGACCATCTTAACATAACGAAACTTCTCCGTGCCCCGGAAAGTACGTTAGTCCCGGCTGCCATTTGGAGATATTTGGCAATCGTTTCGGATTGTCAGAAGCCAGAAAATCTGACAACAGTCTTGCCAAGAAGTACTGTGTTCCCCAGTTAATGGCTTGTGGAGGTCTGGCAGGCAGCCGCTTCACGTAAAATACTGGTATTTGGCTGAATCCGGCTTAACTGGGAGCCGACCCCAATATAGGTAGTTGAAAAAAAGGCTAAGTAGGCAGATGATGTAAGGAATGTACGAAGAAGCAATAAAATACACACTTGATAATAATTATACTCTACTCAAATCTTATACACATATGTATTCTCATAAATAAAACTATCAAGATGACACTGAGTACAAATAATAATATACTCATTATTATCTCTGAGAGTTGTGTGTTTTCCCCTCTAAGGTACGGTATATTGGAACAGTAAATAAATAGGACACTCCTCAAGATATTTACTAAGCACTCTAAAACCCTCCTGTTCAGGGTTATTTTGGTAGTATGACCGTTTTTGTATGGGACTTTGTATGAGTTTGACTAACACTTGAGAGTGATACTTTTTTTTTCTATTTATTGTTATTGGGGTTTTTATCCACAAGGATATTTCAAACCCATTGTATCTTAAGACTATAATTATATTATTCACTATAATAAGTATAATACTACTACACACTGTACTAAACTACACTAATTATATTCCTTCACAATGATTCGTAACTGCTAAACTACAGAGCTGTTTCGCTAGATCAGATTTAGGAAGTGGCAAAATTGTTTGAATTAAACCTATATCTAATCTGTTCAGTTAATGCTCTCTTATCAAATCTTCTCTCTCTTTATTATTTTTGACACACTCCACTAGCAAATATTGTACGTCCTCGAGAGTGATACTTAAATATTATTATTAGCACCTCAAACTGGAATGATAGTAATCTTTGTATTAGTAACTAACTTTTAATTGTGACTTCGTCTCGAATAAGTATCCCATATTTTACCGTTTCCGTAGGAATTTTGGGGAAATGCACTCTTCATGCTCTCCTATATGTACTTGACAAAGTACCTACATGTTAAATTTCATGTATCTACGACCAGTAGGTAGTTTTGCGTTATCTGTCAGTCATTCAGTAAGGAAGACTTTTATATTGAACTAGCAGCGCCTCGCAGTTTCACCCGCGTAGTTCCCGTTTTCGTGGGAATATGGGGATATAATATAGGCTATGTGCACCGGAGACAGTATAGCTTCTCAACAGTGAAAGATTTTTTCAAATCGTTCAAGTAGTTTCGGAACCTATTCAATGCAAACAAACAAAAAAAAAAAAAAAACAATCAACTCTTTTCTTTTTATAATATTAATGTAGACTAGCAGCGCCCCGCGGTTTCTCCCACGTTGTTCCCGTTCCTAAGAGAATACGGGTATAGAATATAGTCTATACTACTCGCTAATAATTAAGCTTTTTATTGGTTAAAATCGGTACAGTAGTTTTCGAACTAATTCGGTACAAACAATCAAAATAAATATTGCTCTTTATTATATTAGTATAGAATATATTGATTGATACAATGTTACGAAAAGTTTGCTAACACACTTGAAATAAAAGCAGGCGCATATTTCTTTGCTATATTTACTTCCGACTAGATCTTTAGTCTGTTATGCGAACAATTTTATTCCAAATAAAAATGTTATTTTGACACAAAAAGTGACTTTGACCCCGACGTGATTTGAACACGCAACCTTCTGATCTGGAGTCAGACGCGCTACCGTTGCGCCACGGAGTCGCTTGCTAGAAGTTTGAAATAGGGGAAAGTTTTACAAAGATACGCTTACAATACCGCTTGACCATTTTTTTTTTGGCTTTCATTTCTAACAGTTACTATATTATTGGTTACTGAGAACAGCAAGCAAACTGTAGTATGAATTATTTGAAATATAGTTTGAGCATAGGGAGGTATAAGTTTTAGGCCAAGCCAAATTATTATCAACACTTTCCGTCGCCGCCTTTTTAGGGAATTTTGCATCCAGTCGGGGGTGCGCGTGAATTTTATTGTATCCCGGATCCCTGACTTCTAGTCACGGGAGAAATTCAGGGGTTAATTTTCTATTGAAATAAGCAGTACCTTTGTGCTCTCGATTTTGTACAAAATTGTCTTTTTTTAAGTATCATGTGTGTACATAAATAAATAAATAAATAATAACTGTCGAATTGATAGATAAAAATTACGTCATACACTACCGATGGCAATGCATTTCAATTTGACAATCATAAACGTATACATATTGTAATATATATTGGGCCATGAAGTTTTCTGAGCACCACGAATCAGACCACGAAACAAATTTACAGCTTGCGGAAGGCCACAGGCCTAAGGTCTAAGCTGTAAATTTGTTTTCACACTGCTGCTACATTCTAACGACATAACATCTCAAAAAAAAACCTTTTGCAAAAAAAAAGTAGGTTGAATTTTTTTATATTTTTTATTTTTCACTTTTTGGTGATTCACGCCCAGCTAATCACAGCGTATGTGGTATGATTGGTGTAAACAATAAATGAACATGCGATTTATCCCGACAGATTTGCTATCATTTATTGAAGAGTTCTGCTTCCTATCTCTGTTCTTCATCAAATCTTCACCAAACTAGAAAGGGACCACGTTAAAATATACAATTTTATTTTTTCAAATCGAGAGGAAATGAGAACATCATCAATGAAGACTAAGCCACGCATTATTAGGGATAACTCAAATACTAGTCGTCTAAATGGGACTACACAACAATCACCAGCTTTCGAATATAAAAAGAATAATTAAAATCGGTACACCCAGTACAAAGTTATGAGGTAACACAAAAAAAAAGTCGAAAAAAAAGAAGCAGCTCTACCTCCTTTTTCGGAAATCGGTTAAACAATCAGTCAGGTCAGTGGAAATTATGTCGATCGTTATGAATTAAATCTGTGAACCAGACTAAAATTCCATATTTGAAAGTTCAATCCTGACTGAACCTATATTGGGCATTGCATTTCAGGTTGGGGAATTCCCTCTGGTAAATATCCTAAATATGCCAATTTTGACTATTTAACAGCATTATTTCTTCTATATATGACGTCACAACAATGTGACGATAAGTATTTGTAATTTCAATTACATTTTGTTACACAATTGGAGTTTAGACTACCGCTTACTAGCAAAGCTATACACACACAAAAACACACCGTACATGCACACACACACACACACATACAAACAATCAAAATAACAAACACAAACTTAGTTATCACAGCCAGCAGATGCGGTTTATAATACCATATCGAACAAGACAATTGACATAGTATGGAAATCAGATTACTACGCCTCGTACAAGTTAGTGAATAGTTCTGTTTTGGAAGGCTTATTATGAACAGACTAGCATTACGGCCAGGCCTTCGTCTGCTTAGATTTTAGTACAAATGATTTCCTACCCCCTTTTCAATTCCTCATAGCATAGCATGGCATAGCATAATCAGCCTTTTAATGTTCCCACTGCTGGGACACAGGCCAGGAGGCCATTCCTTCTCCTAGAGAGGACTCTACAAGAGGGAATAGGCCGTAATCCACCACGCGGTCCCAGTGTGTGTTGGTGAATGTCACATATCTTCGAATTTTTGGTTCTAATACATACCGGTTTCCCCATGATATTTTCCTTCACCGTTTTGAGAGCAGTGGTGTTGAAATTAATTAAGTACACTAAGTAATGTTGTTTGTGTATTATTACTCAGACAGTTTGCCTTTAGTAAATAATAGAGGTGCCAATAATAGCCTATGTAGCTTAGGGATAATGTAGCATTCTAATGAAATAGTTCCGTCGTTTCTGAGTTTATTCGTTACAAACATACAAATCATTCTTCTTTTTTTAATATTACTAGTAGCACTCCGCGGTTTCAGTTGGTTCTCGTTCCCGTGAGAATACGGGGATAAAATATAGCCAATGATACTAGCTGACAATACAGCTTCCCATTGGTAAAAAATAGTTAAAATCGGTCCAGTATTTGCAGAGCTAATTCGGTACAAACATTCAAAAATACATGAAAAATGGTGATGTATTTTTGTATGTTTGTACCGAATAAGCTACATTGCATACTATTCAGTGAAAATAAAAAAATACCTAGATATTGAACAAGACAATTCAGATAGCATGGAATTCAGCATAGTAAACTGATTTCTATACTAGTAAACTGATTTCTATACTATATTAATAAGGTACAAGTTTGAGAATAGTCCGTTATGTTTTGAATAGCTTATTATGAGCAGATGTGTCGGGTGTCTATTGTGAACCAAAGTAGTAGTTAGGTTCTGTAAATTGAGCGGGTAATATGGGACGAGTTATAAGCTGTTGTGGAGAGCTATACTCCAAATATTAGACACTAGCAGCGCCCCGCGGTTTCACCCGCATAGTTCCCGTTCCCGTAGGAATATCGATATAAATTATACGTCTACGTCACCCGGGGATAGTGTAGCTTCCCAAAAGTGAAAGAATTTTTCAAATCGGTTCGGTGTTTTTGGAGCCAATTCAATACAAACAAACAATCAAATCTTTCCTCTTTATACTATTAGTATAGATTTTGTACTGTGATTGATAAGATATAGGCAAACTATATTCCTGCCTGTCTTCATTACAAGTACTATTTTTATATCAAAGTTATTAACACTCGAATTTAAGCCGCTTGCTTAATTACGAAAATATGGAACACTGTTTTCCGTAATAAATGAATTTTAATTTAATTAGTATTCCTATGAGGTAAGTATAATTTTGAAGTGTTTTGTTAGGGAAGTAGCGATATATTGTGAACATATTCAAAATTGTTTCATAACCACCTCGTGTAGAATCCATACAAAGGGCAGGGTCCATATTAAAACCCGGCCCTTTTATATGTTGTGTCCACTGAAAGAAGCTAGTGGCTAATATAATAGTAACAGCCACAACTTCAGATAGCAATGCTTTCCGAGGTGTTTCAGTGGATGGGTGATTAAATTAACACGAAAGTTTCTACAGGCCTTGAGAAACATGATAAACTGTGGTCCTTTTTTTTTCTGGATGGGAAATCATCAAATGACTTCTCCCGCTCTGGGCGGAGCGGAAGGGAGTGTCAAACTCTTACTGACTAAAACCCGACCGTGATCCTTCTTGTGCCCTTTGCGTTCCAGGGCTGCGATGACTCTTTCGAACAAATTCCGCAACCCTAGCAGGATAAACTGTGGTTCTGGCTCTCATTTTTTGGTTGTCAGAAGCTAAGAGATCTAACGTTATTCTTACCAAGCGGTTCTTCTCATATGTTACCCAGTTACTGGGTTGTGGAGGACAGACGAAAAGTTGCTCCACGTTAGTTATCAGTTGTATTCCATGTTAGATAATTGTTATTTCTTGCTCCCTTTGTCATGTATAAGTAAGTACTTAAAACGCAACCGACAGATGTGTTGCTGGGGAGTTTGTTGCGCCACTTCTTCTTCCCAGCTAAAACACTAGGAAGTGGTGACAGGTGGGCTTTTTGGGGGACTAACTTTGGTTGCTTTTCCGTTTTTTGAACACCGACTTCAGAAATTAAAGTTATTTTCTTTTTGTGTTGAAGTCGGTTGTATTTTTTGTAATTATTTTATTTTTCATTTTTTATTTTACCTCCCCCTTCCACCTAAACGTGCCAATCACATTGGTATAAACAATAAACAAACATGCGATTTCAGCAATCCCGAAAGATTTGCTATCATTTATTGAAGAGTTCCGTTGTCTGTCTCCGAAACCCATCATCAGATCTATATGAAATTTATATGGGACCATTTCAGAATAAACCCATTTCGAATAAAATAATAATTTTGGAAAACCGTCTATATTTGACGGAGCTATGCCCGAACATACATAAAAAAAAACAAACATACGAATTGAGAACCTCCTCCGTTAAGTCGGTTAAAGAACAGCGTTAATCATGAAAATCCATCCCAGATTAATCTTCAGTTAGCATTCAGTAATGACATTCTAAATCCGCCATCTTCCCCACTTCGGAAGCGGAGCAAGGTCTTGCTTTATTAAACAAACTTAATATTTAAACACTTCTCACTAAACATGGTTGTTCCCGTAAAAATAAGAAAAACTTTTCTAATTTTGTGCCCCAAAACCTCCGCCCATCGGCTGATTAAATAAACAAAAAGAAGGTTTTTTATGTGTCCGTAAGCTTTGCAATGAAAGTCTTTGAAACTACTTTAGTATTTAAAGCGACTTTGACCAAAGCATTAACGTGCGAATGGGTTTTTGAAGTGAAGTTAACGATTATTTGTTAAGTTTTTTTTTTTTTTTTGTGAAATAATATTTTTGTTTCCTAGCTGATCCGCGCAACTTCGAAAGAAAGAGAAAAATAAATTCAGATTATCTTTTTTTTTGTTTATTTTGTTGTGGCGTGATTGTACATAGCCTATAGCCTTTTTCAATGAATAAGCTATATAATACTTAAAGATTAGTTCAATGCGAACCGGTAGTTCCTGAGATTTGCGAGTTCAACCAAACAAACAAACGCTTAAGCTTCATAATATAAGTATTAAAAATGTTGCTAGTGCTACCTATAATTATAAGACAAAAACTGATCAGTGTTTAGTTCTTAATTTTCTATAGAGTGAACTGATTGCAACGAAACAAAAACTAAGATGTACTCAGAGTTACGGATTTTTTATATACCTAAAAAAAAAATATTGGCTTTATACCTTTTATATGATGCGTACAGGACTCGGTAAACGCGAAAATTAACACTCTGCAAGGTTTTCTACTTAAATTAGAAATTTGATTTTAAGGCTCGCTTTTGATAAAATAAACGTTAAATAAAACTCAAGATAACAATCCATAATTCAAAGTACCTAAATTTTAAATCCGCTCAGTCATTTTTGCGTGATGCTTCCACAAACATACAGACAAACAGGTAAACTGACAAAATGACAAAAATTGCATTTTTAAACAGAATAAAACCCATGGGATCCAATATCTTTTGATTTTAAGGCCCGCTTTTGATAAAATAAACGTTAAATAGAACTCAAGGTAACAATCCATAATTTAAAGTATCTAGATTTTAAATCCACTCAGTATTTTTCGCGTGATGCTTCCACAAACATACAGACAAACAGGTAAACAGATAAAAATGACAAAAAATTCATTTCTAAACAGAATAAAGTACAAAAAAACCAAACCATGGGAGGAATTGTTTTCACTTACCTGTTTATATTCGTGAATACTTTAAAAATCCCTTATTTCAAAAGGTTATCTTCAATCCGCTGCAACGATTCCATATTTCACAGATGTAACAAAGCTTCAATTGAGTCACAATATTCATCAATTCATTCGCACGCAGATTTCCCTTGGCGCCAGAATTACTACGATTCTGTCACTCAATACTGCAATGCAATGCTTCTGTTTTCTCTCAATCACGTCTGAAGTGTCTATGGAATCTTATTTCAAGTATTTTACAGATGAATGAATACAAGTTTGTAAGTTAAGATTGTAAAACAGACAAATCAATTGAAATCAAGAAGAGTCGCACTGACGCGCGAAGTTTCCTATACGAAACACAAATTGTGGGTTTCTCCTTTGTACTTACACTTACCTTTTTTTGGATGGGAAATCATCAAATGACCCCTCCCAACCTGGGTGGAGCGGTAGGGAGTGTCAGACTTTTACTGACTAAAACCCACCCGTGATCCTTCTTGTGCCCTATGCGTTCCAGGGCCGCGGTAACTCTTTCGACCAAATTCCGCAACCCTAGCAGGCACCGACCCCATGGGGCCCCGTCCTCGGTGCTGACGGCTCCTTGAGGCGCGCGTGGAACACAACGCGTCGCCGCGAGCGACCCACGCTCACCGTCCCCAGGCATCAGCCACTGCGCAATAGCACAGCGGCCGATTTGTCTCTGGAGTAGGCCGCAATGGGACCATTACTGGCACTCCATTTCAGCCCCCTCCCGAGTACCGGGAGTCGCAGCACCCTACTTACACTTACCTATTATTTGTGTCTGTATATGTTAATGAATAAAAGAATAAAATAAATTTTATTTCGGTAGTCGGTATTTTTGATTTTCGTTTTTTGAATACCGACTTCCGAAATTAAAGGTTTTTTATACATTTTGTGTTTTTTGTTTAGAAGTCGGCTGTTGTTTTTGTAAAAAGGTTTTTTTTTTTATTTTTCACTTTTAGTGGTGACACCCCCAGTTAACTGAACCACACCGCGAAGTGTTATAAACTTTACTGTTGTATTTGTTTACTGGTGTAAACAATAAACAGACATGTGATTTCAGCAATCCCAGCAGATTTGCTATAATTTATTGCAGAGTTCCGTTTCCTCTCTCCGTTCTTCATCAGATCTTCAACAAACTAGAAAGGAACCAACTTAAAATACTAAGATGTTCTTCCAAATCATCGCTTACAGTTTTTTTTTCTTTTCATTTTACATCTAGAATGAGAAAATGAGAACATCATCAACGTAGTCGAAGCCATACATTATTAGGGATAACTCAAATACTAGTCGTCAAATTTTTCTCAAATTTAAATGGAACCACATGAGAAGAACCAGCTTTTGAATAGAGAATATAAAAAGAATCATCAAAATCGGTTCACCCAGTGAAAAGCTATTAGGTAACACACAAAAAATATAGTTGACTTGAGAACCTCCTCCTTTTTTGGGAGTCGGTTAAAAATAAAGGGTGGTGCTGAGAATATTTAAAACTATTCCTTTTAAATCCCAATATTGATTTTTGATTTCCTTTTTTATTTTATCTCCTAAATGCAAATACGACGTGGACTCCTGGGTTTTATTTCCAAGTTGGGCTCATAAGTTATCGCACTGCAGGAGACGTGGTTGTTGCCGCATGATTTGGCCTTTTTAGGAAACATACACAACGACTTTGCTTTCACCGGGAACTCAGCAGTGGATACGGCAGCAGGTGTACTTCGTGGTCGGCCCTATGGAGGTGTAGCACTTCTGTGGCGGAAGAGTCTGTTCTCGAAAGTTAGTGTTATAAAGTGCAGCAGTGTTCGTATAGCGGCAATAAAAGTGAGTTTGTGCGACAGAGATATGCTAGTATTTTCGGTTTATAAGCCTACCAACTCCAGTGACAATCTCGCCGAGTTTACTGACTGCTTGAGTGAAATCGCAGCTTTAATCGACAGCAATGGTATAGAAACTGTATTTATGTTAGGTGACTATAATGCACATACTGGCGAGCTATTCCATAGTGAACTACTTAAGGTCTGTGAGGAACAACAATGGTTATGTGCTGATATTGAGTGCTTGCCGAGTGACTCATACACTTTTGTGAGTGACGCGCACGGGTGTAGGCGCTGGCTTGACCACTGTATTACGACAGAGGCTGCGCAACGGACACTCGTTAATGTTAAGGTACTGTACGATATATATTGGTCGGATCATATGCCTATAGAGGTTGAATGTAATCTAAAGTTAGTTACGCCTAATATAGTATTACCTAAACCTAACAGTAATAACATTGTTTGGGGGCAACGTGACTCGACTCAGATACGTATGTATGAGGAAATGTGTAATGTGGGTTTACGGGAAAGAGATTTTCCGCACGAATTTAGTCACTGTGCAGACTTTCAGTGTAGGAATGTGAACCATAATATTGTTCTAGATGATTTGTACAGTAACATAATATGTATTCTCCAACAGTCTGCTGAGTGTAGTACGGCGGCGAATAAGCCTCGAACGTATAAACCTGTGCCAGGGTGGAATAAACACGTAAAAATAGCTTACGAGGAGGCTCGCTTAGCTTTTCAAGGTTGGCAGTTATGTGGTAAACCAGATGCAGGTATTGAATATAATAAAATGCGTTATACGCGGAGACATTTCAAAAGCAAATTAAGATGGTGTCAAAATAATGCAAAACAAATTAAACTAAATTTAATAGCGGAAAATCATATCTCAAAGGACTTTGTAGATTTTTGGAAAAACTCGAATAAACTCAATCCTAGGTCGAGCCTCCCCGTAAGTGTTGGTGGTAAACATGATCCCACACAAATTGCTAATATGTTTGTACACCAATTTAAAATGAAGCCATTAGCAAAATCCACTGCTGGTTATGTGACGCAGGAGGTGACTGGTGCTGATGTGAGCATGGCGTGGGGATTGAATCTATCTACTAAAGATGTCAAGAAAGTGATAAAAAATATGGTTAGAGGCAAGTCCCCGGGACATGATCACCTTAGTGTCGAGCACCTTAAGTATGCAGGTACACACTTACCAAGAGTATTGTCGATGTTTTTTAGACTGTGTGTGAGTCATTCTTATCTGCCCAGTGCACTTATGCGAACTATAGTTGTACCTATCATAAAAAATAAAACTGGTGATGCTGCTGATCCCAGTAATTACAGACCAATATCCCTAGCAACGGTCATAGCGAAGGTGCTGGATAGTCTGCTGGATTCATACATGGCCCCCAGGATTGACTTGCATGATGCACAGTTTGGCTTTAGGCCTGGGCTGTCCACAGAAAGTGCCATTATGTGTTTAAAGCGGACTGTCCGGTATTATACGGATAGGAAAACATCTGTTAATGCGTGCTTCTTAGATCTCTCCAAGGCTTTCGACCTGGTGGCTTATGACCAGCTGTGGGACAAGCTAAGAAATGAGAAAAGAGTAGATTTTGAGGTCACGTCATTGCTAAGATTCTGGTATGAGAATCAAATAAACAATGTTAGGTGGGCTGGGACTATGTCCGAAGAATATAGATTGGAATGTGGGGTGAGGCAGGGGGGAATCACCTCCCCTCGCCTTTTTAATTTATATATAAACCAACTGATTGTTGAGCTCAGCAATACTGGTGTCGGCTGTCATGTTGATGGAGTTGCTATGAACAACATCAGCTATGCGGACGACATGGTCTTGCTGAGCCCATCAATCAGTGCATTAAGACGTTTGCTGAAGGTATGTGAGAACTATGCGGTGACTCAGGGGCTTAGGTATAATGTCACTAAGAGTGAGTTACTTGTTTTTAATGGTGGTGCCAGAAGATACTTCAAAGTTCCTTGCATCTCATTAGCTGGCACACCCTTGAAGCAAGTCTCAAAATTTAAATATCTGGGCCATTGGGTCACTGAGGACCTGTGCGACGATTTAGATATCGAGAGAGAGCGTAGGGCGCTGTCTGTTCGAAGTAATATGCTGGCCCGTAGGTTTGCACGGTGTTCTTACGACGTTAAAATGACGCTTTTTCGAGCCTTTTTTTTTTTTTTTTTTTTTTTTTTCTGGATGGGAAATCATCAAATGACCCCTCCCGCCCTGGGTGGAGCGGTAGGGAGTGTCAGACTTTTACTGACTAAAACCCACCCGTGATCCTTCTTGTGCCCTATGCGTTCCAGGGCCGCGGTAACTCTTTCGAACAAATTCCGCAACCCTAGCAGGCACCGACCCTATGGGGTCCCGTCGTTGGTGCTGACGGCTCCTTCGGCGCGCGTGGAACACAACGCGTCGTCGACTCAACCTGGTATCGGACGGCGAGCCACCCACGCTCACCGTCCCCAGGCATCAGCCACTGCGCAATAGCACAGCGGCCGACTTGTCTCTGGAGGGGGCCGAAATGGGACCATTACTGGCACTCCATTTCAGCACCCTCCCGAGTGTTGGGAGTCGCAGCACCCGCAGCAGAAGCGGCAGTGGCGGCGACAGAAGCCGCAGCGGCGGCAGAGGCGGCGGCGGCGGCGGACCTCTTGCCCTTGGTCGGGGCGGATGGCGCGCAGGCCCTTCCCCCAGCCCAGTGCTCGGCCGGCTTGCCAGCAGCCGCACATGCACTGCAGTGCGGCGTGGCCTCACACGAGCCGGCCCGATGACCGGGCTGACCACAGCGGAAACAAAGTCCGCTGCGGTCCACCTCCGAGGGGCACATAGCTCCCGTGTGGTTGCCCACATGGCAGCGGTAGCACCTCAGAGGCCTGGGTTCCAGCAGTTTTACCCGCGCAGACACCCATCCCACCAAGAGCCTTCGGCCCTCCGACACAGTTCTGGCCGCCGTCACGGGGCAGCTCACCACAAGGGTTTGCATGCCCGTGTTGTCAGGCCGGAGGGCGCCCGCCTTGACGAGCTCGGCAGAGCACCCCCCAGTCCTGGCGACGGCGGCCACCACTTCCTCCTCCGTCACGGAGTCATCCAGGCCCACTATGCGCATGTCGATGCGCTTAGTCGGCCCGGACACCCGGACCTCGTCCGCGGGTAAGACCGCCCTCAGCCTTTCGGCCAGGGCGTCCGCGAACGGGCCACTCTCCGCTCCGGCGAGCTCGAGCTTGCGGGCACCGGTTAAGGTCCTCCTGACCCCGATGCCCCCGCTGATGCCCAGCTCTTGGAGGCTCACCGCCTCCTTCGCCCGCTTCAGTACGGCGAGATACGTCACGCCCCTCTGTTCCGCTTCCGGCTGCAGTGTGAGCACCACAGCCGCGGATTTCGGGGCGCGAAGCCTCGCCGCAATGGCGTTGGCCTTCCGCCGCTGCTTCTTGGCCTTGTTCTTGGCCGCCTTCTTCTGTCGCCGCTTCTCTCCAGCAACCTGCCACTCGGCCTCGGCCGCAGGAGGGTCCGAGGGTGGGGGTGGGGGCGGCCGCGGCGCCACTGGCGCAGCAGCCTTAGCCGCCCCCCCTCCAGCCCTCCTCCTACCCCTCTCCGCCGGGGCCGACTTGGTCGTCACCGGCGTCGCAGGCGCCGGCGCCACAGGCGCTGGCACGGCTCCTCCTTTGGCTTTCGCCTGGCCGGACGTTCCCGGGCTGGCGGCCACGGCGGCCGCGTACGAGGCCGCCTTCTGCTGCTGGCCCGAGGCCCTCTGAGTCGCCACTGTTGCCGCTGTTGGGGGACGCCGGACCATGTCCTCCAGCTTGGAGAACTGCCTCCGGAAGGGAGCCAGCTCCTGCCGTACCAGGTCCCGCACCTGGCTCAGCACCCGGCCCCCCTCCGGCGCTGCCGGACTAAGTCCCCCTCGCGGCTCCACGGAGGCCGCTCCGGCCATCCCTGCCAGGTCCCTCCGGAGCGACTCATTCTCCCGAACGAGTCGCTCCGTAAGAACCGCTAGGCGGGCGACCTCCGCCCGCAACTCCGACACCTCCTCTGAGGCCATCCCGCCAACGTTGGCCGCCGCTGCCGCCAGTATGGAGGCTTTGGCCGCACTGATGGCCTCCCGCTTCGAGGACTGCTTCCTCTTGAAGGCCACAGCGCGGATCGCGGCCTCCACGACCTCCGCAAACTGGGCCCTCTGGTCCTCAATAGCGGGAGGTACCTCTCCCGGGGGCTCTGAGTCGTCAGAGTCGAGAGGAGGCGGACGAGTAGAGGGAGCCCTGCGACCGCTCCCTCCAGGGCGACGCCCCTCCTCCACCGACCTCTCGGCCCGACGCTCCACCTCCCGGGTAGAGGGAGCCAGCCCCCTCCCTGCCTCACAGCCCCTGCCCCGCCTAGCGGTGGGGATCTTCCGGGCGGAAGCAAATTCGCCTTCGGAGGACGACTCATCCTCCCGTCTGGGCCGCTTGCGGAAGAACTTTGCGTTCTCCGCAGCCGCCCCCCCTCCTTCGTCTCCAGAGCCCGCCGAGCTGACCGTTACTAGGTCTGGCGCGGAGCCGGAATCCGACTCCGCACCACCCCGGCGCTCAGGCGAACCCTCCACTACGCAATCGTACGCCATCAGCTCCTTAAAGGAAGCGGACTCGGATGACGACGATTGGGAGCCTCCTCGGCTCGTGTTGCCACTGGCAAGCGGAAGGCGTTTGGTGCCCACCCCAGAGTACGGAGGGCAGCCCGCCGAAGCGGGGTGGGATTCCCCGACCGCTGAGCAGTCGGGACCCACCTGGGGACTCATTTTACATTCGCCTTTTTTCATTATTTTGTGCCTTTTAAGGGTGCGGTCCCTGTTTGCTCCGCCCTTTCTCAGGGCCCTCTCTCCTCACCTCACCTCTCCACCTGCTCGCTGCTCTCACAGTCACGTCTGATAATCAGACGCGTACCAAAGAGCAGCGAGCAGGCGTGTGTCTCTCTTGGTCTGATCCCTCACTTGCGACCTTCCGGCATGAGTGGCTCTACCGGGAAAGCTCGCAAGATCATTGGGACGCTCAAGCCCCACCACGACGACAACGTGGAGACACATTCGGTGGGGACGCTTTTTCGAGCCTACTGTCAGACTTTTTACACCTGCAGCCTCTGGGTCAAGTATACGCAGAAGGCATACAGCGCCCTGCGTGTGCAGTATAACAATGCCTTCAGGATGCTTGTGGGACTACCGCGGTATTGTAGCGCTTCGGGTATGTTTGCCGATGCGAGAGTGGATGATTTTTATGCCATTGTTCGAAAACGATGCGCTTCTCTCCGGCACAGAACAGATACCAGCACCCACAGCATGTTGAAGGCATTGAGTGACCGGTGGGACTGCCCGATGCTTGGTCGATGGGTAAGACTGCACGCACAGGTCGGTTCTAGGTAGCTGTACGTGCCTTTATTTTATTTTATTACTGTTTTTTTATTGTTATTCTGCCAATTGATGAGATTTTTATGTATGTGTATTGTGATATTTTTTATGTTAAGTATTTGTGATGTCATTCGATTTATGTTATTTAATTATTATAATGTCAATATTCTTCTAATTTAATTTCTATGGACTTTAATGTCTGCTAATAAATGATTATTATTATTATTTCATTTATTTATTTTTTGTACATACTTGTTACATTTTTAAATATTTCTATAAAATAAAAAAAACATTTAAAAATATAAAAAAATAGTAGCCCACCGGTATCGGGAACAGGGTCCAAGCTACCGGTGGTCAGGGCTCCCGAGAGAGAAACCTCCTAACTATGCGGGCCGTGTCAAGAAGCACTGCTTTCTGGATCAAGCCCTTGATCCAGCTGCCCAACGAGAGCCTCTTAAGATGTTGGTCGAGGCTCTTGGCAATTATGCCATTGGCCGTCACGACTATCGGCACAATGACTGCTGTGTTCACATCCCACATGTCGACAACCTCGCGAGCCAAGTCAAGATACTTCGATTGTTTATCCTTCTCAGCCTTCACGAGGTTCTCGTCATGCGGGACTGCTATATCAACAATCATTGCGCGACGCTCTAGTCGGTCTATCACCACTATGTCAGGCTTATTGGCAACAATAGTCCTGTCAGTGATGATAGACCGATCCCAGTACAATGTGCAATTGCCATTTTTGAGAACTGGGTCGGGCGCATACCTATAGTACGGTACTTCCGATTCCACAAGATTGTATTGAAGGGCAAGTTGCTGATGGATAATCCTGGCTACAAGGTTATGCCTGTGCAAATAGTCTCCGTTAGCCAGACTAGAACAACCGGAAATAATGTGGCGGATGGATTCCCCCGGCCGGTGACATGCCCGACATATGTCAACCGTACCGTCCTTCACAATGTATTTCCGGTAGTTGTTCGTCATCATAACTTCGTCTGTAATCGCACAGATAAAACCTTCGGTTTCCCCAAAGAGGTCACCAAAACGCAGCCAGGCCACGGACGCTAGAAAGTCTACATCGGGCCCATGTAGGACCCGATAAAAGCGTCCGTGAAGCTCCTTGCTCTGCCATACCTCCCTGCGATCATTAGTATCTAATACCACAGGTTTGCGCCAGTTCTCGTTAGCCAAGGAGAGCGGGGTGAAGCCCTTGTCCACTGCGACCACATCCCGGTGCATACCCACGTCGGCTTCTAGGAAGTATTCCCTAAGGCTGCATACCTCGCGGTTGTGCAGGGTCTTAGCATTTAAAAAGCCTCGACCCCCACACTTCCGCGGGATATACAGCCTCATTACCGATGATCGTGGGTGATGCATCCGATTTGCGGTCAGCAGTGAACGGACCCTCCTATCCAGGGCGTCCAGTTCTGTCTGAGTCCATTTGAGTATGCCGAAAGAGTACATCAATACCGGCATGACCCATCCGTTAAAGGCGCGCACCTTGTTTCCGCCTGATAAAAGACTATTTAGTACTTTGTTCAGGCGGCCGAAGAAGCGCTCCTTCAACGATTGTTTCACGCTAGTAGCATTGATGCCCAACGCTTCCGACATACCCAAATACTTGTATGTTTCGGTTGAGCAAAGGGATCTAAGGTGTATGGAATCCGAGAGTTGGGTTCCCACGGATTCCATAATCTCACCTCGCTTCACATGCATGACCGCACATTTGTCCACACCAAATTCCATACTGATGTCGCTACTGAAGGTTTCTGTTACCTTCAGTAGCTTCATCAGTTGCAAGTTGTTGGGGGCAAAGAGCTTCAAGTCATCCATGTAAAGGAGGTGCGATATGACCTGACCACCTCTTCTCAACCGGTAGCCTTGGCCCGAACCCTCCAGCAGTGTACTAAGAGGGTTGAGGGCCAGACAAAACCACAGTGGACTCAGACTGTCGCCCTGAAATATGCCACGCTCGATCCTTATTGGTTCACTGTTCGCCTGGGTCTGTCGACATCCTGGATAGTGAAGGACCGTCCTCCACTGCCCCATACACGACATCAGGAAGGCGCGTAGAACTGCATCAACTTTATACAGCTCCAGCACCCTCATGAGCCATGTATGGGGCACTGAGTCATAGGCCTTCTTATAGTCTATCCAACATGTGGACAGATCCTTTCGGGAACGACGAACCTGTTGGCTAATGGCAACATCGATGAGGAGCAGCTCCTTAGTACCGCGGGCCCCGCTCCTACACCCATTCTGAGAGGTATACATTATTGAATTACTTTCAATATGATCGTTAATCTTTGCTCTCAAAATGGATGTAAGAACTTTATAGACCGTCGGTAAACACGTGATCGGTCTATAATTTTTGGGTTCCGCAGTACTACCTGATTTATGGAGCAGGTGGGTTATTCCTGTCGTGAAGAACTGGGGCAGCGACCTTGACTCTAAGGCAGACTGGAACTGAGACGCCAAGCGAGCGTGCGATCTTGTCAACCATTTAATCCAAAAGTTGTGCAGCCCGTCCGGCCCTGGAGATTTCCAATTAGGCAACGGACGGACTGCACGAGCTACATCTTGGGGGCTGATGTTAATTGCCCCCATTTCTGGTATCGAATCGCACGCGCGCTCGACCTCCCGGGTCCAATCACCCTCGGTATGACTGACAGGCACCGACCAGATGTTACGCCAGAATGAAAGCATGGCTTCATCATCCGGTAGGCGCGTATCAGTCACACCTTGGTCTGGTCGCTCCCAAGCCCTGTAAACCCACCTCTCATTGTTTTGGAATATGCGGTTCTGAGTATATCTCTCCACTCGCCGCTTGTACCGACGAATACGGTTTGCCCATGCATAGACTTTCTGCTTCAGGAAGTCGATACGCTCTGTGACGCGGGTCAGATAGTCTCGAGGACTAATATCAGTCCCCGAGAACGCCCGCCTCACAAAGCGCATCACTCTACGGCGAGTGTTGCCCTCCCTGAAGCAGATAAGTTTGCCGATGAGCGCTCTAGCCTCAGCAATACGTCGCTCGATCCTGCACTGCCAAGCTGGTACAGCTGGTCGTGCAACTCTGTCACTGTTTGGAAGTTTGACATGAGCTACACGACATGCTGCTGCAGCCCCGCAGTACAGGATCGAGTGGGTATCGGTAAGGTTTTCACTGCTATCAAAATAAATTGATAGCTGCGAATCTAGAGCACACACCAGCGCCCTATTTTTGTTGTGCATGGGCAAACGGGGTAGCCGAGGTCTAAGCTCAGGCGGCGTGGAGCGATATTCTCGGAACGCATCTTCCAAAGCGCTCCTCAACCGTTCATTGCACTGGGTACTCACGGATATAGTCCCGTCGTCAACATCTTCACCTACATGGTCGGGTCGCGGTGAAATACTGGGTTGTATTTGCACCGCGGCCGGTGGCGAAGCAGGTGAGACGCGGCTACTCCGTGATTCCAGACGCAGTCTATCAAGCACGGCGTCATCCAGCATACGATTACGTTGGATGACCCGCACCTGATCCGATAATCGTTGGGCTGAAACGTTGACAGCTGGCTCAAGTACCTGAAACAGAGAGAGCATCCGACCACGGTACGCAGTCAGGTTAGTTCCCCCCTCTGTAGCCCCAAAGTATGAGCGCATGACATTTTCATTAATGGAATGTGTCCATCGCATGCGCTGCACACTTCCACCGATAGCGGGAACCCTGTCAGAGGCCGGCGGGCCTCGAGGTCCTAAGCTGTTCGGTGGTCGGCCTCGTCCGCGCCGACGCGCAGGTGGTGGTGTCGTCGGCGGCGAGAAGTATTCGTCGCTCGAGCTCGACGCAACTGCAGCTACCGGAATCTCTGGACTCACGGGTGGCGTAGGTCCCGGCGGCTGCGAGGCGGAGCTGAGCGACGAATCCGAAGGTGTTACGCGTGTGTTCTGGCAACGTGTCCGGCTTCTCGTCAGCATTTCAGTCACTTTTTTTATTCCATATTGTCTGTCCGATATCGGGTAATTGGTTCCTGGTATTTATTAGCAAATGGCTTCTGTTTTTTTTCTTGGTTTATTGAAGGTCATTTTCATGTTGCTGGTGGTTTTTTTTACTTAAATTATACGGAAAATTGTGGAATGATAAAATTTTATGACGTTCAGTTTGACAGCCGGGCCACAGATTATTATTATTATTATTATAAGTTACTTAAAAGCAAGTTTTATTGATTGGGTAATCCTAACCTAAGTTATTTTTGTTTTGATGTCTAATTCTGAACTGGGACTAGGCAACTTAGGATAGGCTTATAATCTTCCAAGTTCAAAGTTGTATTGTGCTAACAATGTTTGCTAGTTTGTTTGGGTTCTTGATCATTGAATAACTTCTCGTATCCAGTTGATTTTTTTATTAAATTCCGTTGACAATTATTTTTTATGATAACCTGTGAACTTATTCTCTAGCGGACAAAAATTAAATTAAAAAAAAACCGGAAAAAAACCTAATTTCCCTTTAAAAAGTAAAAAATAAGAAAAAAAACTCAATATTAAAGTAATAAATATGTATTAATAATTCTAAAAAATATACGTCGCGTTGGGAGAACTGACAGTTTAATTACAATTGGTCTACACTCATTGTAATTAAATTGTAAGTGTTGGAGCGGTCCCCCAACGCGACGTATTTTTTTTTTAATGTTTATAAATTTTTAATTTTTTTTTTATTATTTTTATATCTATCTACAGACTTATAAGAACACTCTCGATAAAGTCATCAACATTCATTTTCAGTGCGCTTTCGTTTGAGACCCCATTCGAGTATATTTGCAGACATTCGGTTATTCTTCCCCATTTTCACCCCCCCCCCTCAACTTTTAAACGGCTCAACCGATTTTCATGAAACTAGTCTAAGAACAGTCGCACATAAGCAACCTTTAATACAAAAACTAAATTGAAGTCGCTACATCCGTTCGACCCTGTGATACCACAGACAGACACACACACACAGACCAACACGTCGAACTTATAACACCCCTCTTTTTGCGTCGGGGGTTAAAAACACAGTAACGAAATAGTTATTATTAGTGCACGTATAAATAAATATAAATATTGCTGTTAACATATTTTATTATTATTTATTTTATTTCTGTTGATTGCAGCTACTGTTGTAATGAACGTACTAAAACTATTGCTACCAGCATTCAACTTTAAACCCCCAGCAATTAATGCCTTATTAAGAAACTTGTAAACTCCCCAATAGCAAGTCGAATGCAACTTCTTGGAACAACTTAACTTGTGTATTACGCTTGCAAGTTCGTCGCCAATTTATGCTATGTAGGTACTTTCACAAGTAAGTTTTATACAACACTTGTAAGTTTTGTTGAGTGTAAAGCTTTTGTAATATTTATAATAGTGTGTGATATTTAAGTATTTGTAACTACTTTGCTGTGTGGAAGGTAGGTTTTGTTAAGTGTTGTTTTGTTTTGGTTATAATCTATCGAGGAATAATAAGCAGCGGTGTAACGGGTTGATTTTTGAGGCGGAGCAGAACGAGTAGATACCGTGCTAGGCTTTGGATTTTGTTCGAAAGAGTCACCGCGGCCCTGGGCCTCAAGTCTGCTATTTTTATAAATTTGTCATTCCAACACGATCCCATTGTCATTTTGCTAAAAGTTCGTAATCTGCTAAATTCATAATGGTCGATTAATTATTGGTCGGTCAATGGTCGCGTAATACTTTTTGATAACCGAGCTATTAAAAGATATGACTGCACACGATGTTCTAATGATAGGTCACTGATCAAAGGAATTTTCAAAATAGCAGCTTACTGCATTCGTCTGTCATTCATTTGTCATCATATATGAGATTACCATTCTATGCCATTTCTTTCAATGGAGTGTCAATGGTTGACCATTGGTCATAATGACGCTTTTATATTAACAGATTGCCAAACTTGTGAAATCGACCATTATGAGATCAGTGATAGACCATTCGGACACTATTGTAATAGCAGACTTGGGGCCCTGGAACGCAAATAGTGTAAGAAAGAACACGGATGGGTTCTAGTAAGTCGCACACTCCCTTCCGCTCAGCCGAGAGTAGAAGAAGTCATTTGGTGATTTACCATCCATAAAAAAGGGTAGAATAGAAAATATTTATTCGACACCGACACAATACAACAGCAACAAAATACAAAGCACAAAACTAAAAGGAAACGTTTAGTCCATACTGTTTTTAACTTCATGAGAAATTGCTATCCCCATTTACAGATTTTGAAGGAAGTGTAAAATTAAAACAGAAATTGTTTAGTACCAAACGATTTTTATTGCTTTTGTATTTATGAATAAAAGTGTTTTGAACTTACTGAGGTAACCACAAATCCACCATCTAAATAAAAAGGTATGAGACGTAAAAGTCGTATTCCCCTACTTACACGTATTCGCTATTCGATCTTTCAAAATAAGAAAAATCACAAATACTTACACGGCTTACGACGTCGAGGCTCGTTCACGTTCGTAATCTGCCACTCGTCAAATACTCTCTAGATTTGAGGATAGAAAGGCTTATATTTGAACACGAAGTAAAATGTGAATGGGTGAAGATGTTAGGAGATTAATTCAAGTATATATCAATATGGTCTTCAAAAAAATACGTTCCAGAGAAAAATAAAAATGATGAAGTAATTTTTGAGGAAATTTGATGCTTTTCATGTAATTAAGGGGTTAGTTTCGAAAGCAAAGACAGTGTGGTTATTGATTTTTTCCGTAGAAAGAAGATAATCTTTTATACCAAAAATTTAAAAGTAACTCATATTCAAAGTATTTATTTCAATTAAACCCTTTACAGGCACTTTTGAATTGTCAATGTCGGTTAGTCGAAGTTAAAAGGTGAAGCTATCTGCACGTTGCAAAGTGTAAATATCTATGGAGAAGAACGTGCAAGAAACTCAACGGACACTCTTTTAAATCAATTGTTACAAAGTTGTGGATACATTGTTCTTCTTGAAATTATTCCTATATGTGAGAACGATGTAGAAAGACGTGTATGACTATACACTAATATTAATTTTATTTCTATTCCCATTATGAATGCCAGTTATTACATACACATACACGTAAACAAACAAAACACAATATTTAAAATCAATCTCAAATAATTACTTGTAACTCACCATGCCAAATCATTACTCAACAACACTGACACCTTCCTACTTTTAACTGTTCTGCACCTGCTCGGTGTCCGTAGGCGCCACAGGGATCCAGCAGAATATCAGCGTCAGGTAGACTGCCTGGCACATGCTGAGCTGGACTCCCATTCGGTACAATTTGAAGACACGAACCACACAAGAATTTTGCCTTGTAACTTTTTTATTTTAAGGACGGAGGTAGTTTTTATTTTAAATAATTCCTTATTTAGCACAGTTTATTTAATAGTTTATTCTTAGTGTTCCTCGTTTTCTTTTTTTATGTACCTCTGCTCATTTTTAATGTTCTTATTTACTTGTTTCTTTTTTTTTCTGTTTTTATAATTTATGTTTTTGCTTTTGTGATGTGTCTTCTTGTATTGTACTGAATAAATGTTTTATCTATCTATCTATCTATCTATCTATGATACAGGCATCCGGAGAAGAAGGAACAATCCAAAGTACAAATAACTAAAATAAACCGAAACGTAACACATACTTAGCGCAGGTCGCTTAAAGCTGCAAACTTGGTCATATACTTTAAGTAATCACATCCCAAAAAATCAGTTCAGTGCAATTCATTGCTATTTAACGTGTTTAATCTGTCTACAGTGGCTGGCCTCAGAACATTACTTACAACATTAAATCGCATAACATGACATCAAGGCTATAATGATCACTTTGAAGGGTAAAGCAGACTACTACACACCAATTTATGCCACAACTCTACAGAAATGTAACAGAACGGTGTATGGCTAGTTACAGATGCAGAGCTATGATTATACAGAAAATCACCAAAAGTTCTTCTCCGTCCACCGTCTAACACAAGTCACAATTCCTCATTCACCACACTCACACACATAAAAAGGCTGTCATTCAAACTATCACTTGTCCCACTTCTGACCTTCTGATGTAACTCTTGATGCATAAACTAGCGTGAGAATCCTGGTACCCATAATACTGTCTAAATCTTTCTTTGGGTACCAGAATTCAATACAAATAATACTAACACGATTGTTACTCTCTAATATGTCTTTGTTCTTGTTGCATAGCAGTTGATTTTGAAATTCTCAGCCCGATCGGTTTAAAATTGACAAAGTTTCATACAAAATTTCATCCCCTATTTTATCCCCTTGGGGGTAGAATTAATCAAAATTCTTTCTTAGCGGATGCCTACGTCATATCATCTACCTGCATGCCAAATTTCAGCCCGATCCGTTCAGTGGTTTGGGCTGTGCGTTGATAGATCACTATGTCCGTCAGTCACTTTTGAGTTATATATATTTAGATTTATTATTTTCATTTATAAGTAAAATAAAATACACACTGACATGTCTTAACTTATACTAATACGCTCTTTTAACTAAAGTTTTTATTAAAAAAAAAACATATTCACAATTAGAAATAACCTTCCACTAGAGACACTAAACTATGTTCAAACCTGCAAACATTAAAGACGTTATGATGCGACGTTAAGAGGCTTTCAGCTCAAGATAGAGCCTCTAACGTCAGATTTAGTACTATGACGTCACGAGGCTGTCCCGAGTCGGATTATCTGCTAACTGTTTTAGTGTTACACTCCGGTTCGGTCAATTACATGGATTTTGGGAAGATAGTTCAGTGGTGGGGCTTATATCAAAATGAAAAGAACAATTTTGCTTGGAGAATTTGTAAAAATCTTGGCAAAAGCAAACTATTTTGTTTGAAAATGGAGTAAGAACAACAATACTTCAAACATACATAGTAGTAAAATTTATTAGTTAATACAAAAATCACGCTGTATATACATTGTTTTTAAGTCCCATGTAATAAAGAGACGGTTTTATTTACACAAAAACAGCACAAATACATAACACAACAAAGCTGAAATTCACAAAAGATACTCACGAAACAATTCATTCATTCATTCAATTAGCTTATGAAATAAAACACAGCTTGTCTTCTATTAAGTGGATAAATTACAAATTTTTCAAAAACAGATAAACTGCTACGAAATGGCTACGAACATGCTACGAAACTGCTACGAATCGCTACGAAATGACTACGAAAGCTGGCATCTATAATACGCCATATAAACTCTCGTATCCACTTGATTTGTTGTACAATATGCAGTTAATATAAACAGACTAAGTTTTCCCCTCCAATCCCCCCACTTTTATCCCCCTTTACTACGCTGAAAGCAATCGTGGAACTTGTAAACAGGTTTGAAATTTTTCATCATACGTGCTTATCTACTAAAGTTGGTATTATGTTAGTACGTGTGTTTGTTTGGCTACTTATGAGATCAGTAGGGCTTGAGATAGTTTATGATGTTGGATTTATGGGTGCAGCGTCTTTTTAAGTACTTCAAGATTTGTTTTTGGGAGAGCATTTACATGTGACATTCGCCAAACCGCTCTGGGCCCGCGTGGTGGATTACGGCCCATTCCCTCTACTAGAGCTAGGCCTGAGTCCTGGCAGTGGGAACATTAACAGGCTGATTATGCTTATGATTATTTATTTACTCGTGTGAATTTTGATCTTATCTGAGTTTTTTTTTCTGTTCGATTTTCTGATGCATAGTTTAAGCTTCTTAAGCATCTTCATAAGAGAGAGAGAGAGATTGTCTATACTATTATTATAAAGACGAAAGATTTGATTTTTTGTGTGTTTGCATTGAATAGGCTCGGAAACTACTGAACCGTTTTGAAAAATTCTTTCACTGTCGGGAAGCTACACTATCTCCGGGTGACATAGGCTATATTTTATCCCCGTATTCCTACGGGAACGGGAACTACGCGGGTGGTACCGCGGGGAGCTGCTAGTATATTATAAGGATGTATATTATCAATAATTAAGGGTAACATTTTGACCTGGGGCTGGCCGCGTAGTATGTTCAGTTAAGGGGGTTTAATAAAATAGGAGGAACTTGCTGTTTATATTGGATTTCGTTACTAATTCTTTACTATTTACGGTGCTTTACGATTTCAAAAATATAGCAACCTGACATTTGCATCAACAAAATAATGAAAATTTTGAGAAATAAATCCAATTATTTTCAACACGTTTGGTTACACACCCCTGCTCATGACACATACAAATAAATACAAAATATTCTTTTAAAGAAAAATGGAATACCGTCCAAGGCAAATCCCATTCAAAAGCGTTTAAAAACCTTATCAAAGCTATGGAAGGTTTGAAAGAGCGACTTATAAAATGCAGATATTTTTTCCTTTTACAACTTTTTAGGCTTGACACAAACGTACGACTTTCCAACGATATTGGAACCACGAACGTTGTGGATATGCCAGCGGTGTTAAGCACTTTTTTAAATGTTAGTGGTTGAAATCTTACGGTATGATAAACAACGCAATACATAGGTATAAAGAATGAAAAATTAACTTTAATTTCAGAAATCGTTTTTTTTTTGTTGTGGTTATTTCTTCGTTTTTGAACACCGTCTTCCGAAATCAAATATATTTTGTGTTTTTTTTAGAATTCGGTTGTATTTTTTTCCCGAAAATGTATTATATTTTTCACTTTTTAGTGGTGACACCCCACAGCTCATCACAGTTTACGTATTATAAACTGGTGTAAACAATAAACAGAAATGCTATTCCAGCAATTCCGGAAGATTTGCTATCATTTATTGAAGAGTTCCGTTTCTTATCTCAGAAGTTCTTTGTCAGATCTTTAACAAATTAGAAAAAGACCACCTCGACCACCCGAGAGCATCATCAATGTATTCGAAGTCACGCATTATTAGGGATAGCTCAAATACTAGTCGTCAGATTGTGTCATTTCACAGTTGAACACAGATGATGTCATTTCACGGTTGAACCCATTGTCCATGCCCGATGTCTTAAAGAAAAAACTCTTGACGTCCCGATATGTATCCGAAAAGTCGCAAGTGTGAACCAAGCCTTATCGACACCAAGCGAGGTTAACGCCCGGAAATATTATAGTAACGAGATAAACGATATTAAAGTGGATGATGGCGGTTACCAGAATACCAATGAGTTTACCATATTTTAACGTAGGGAATTGTCACCGTAATGGGTACAGGTCACAAAAGGAACGAACTTTTTTTTAGAAAATATGCTGGATAAAAAATTGAGGATAATTTTGTGGAAAGAGATGTGACGTACATAGATTGGTTATATTAGAAGTTATTTTATTTTTATTAATATCTCCACTACAACGTCTTGTATCCAATGGGATACAAGGCGTTGTGGTATGATATTAACAATAGTTACTAGTAAAAGAGATGCATTTTTAGACATTGAATTTTTGAATACCTGAAAACACACACACGAATTATTTTTGCACTTAGCTTTTAATTTGTTGTAATATAATAATTAGTAGTTTTACCACTGTTTTTTGTGCTAGCGGTGTTAACCTGTAATTAATTGTTGCACCCGCAATAGCATCCTATTTTATAAAAAAACAATCTGCCTATGTACTGATGTAAACAATTGTTGGTTGACCTGAATAAAATACGTAAACATATTTGGAACTCATATATTATAAGGGGTCATCATATTTAGCCTTTTGAGTATACAAAATATTTTTTTTTTTGTTTATTTTCAAGACATGGTTCATAAAATTATGTCAAATAAAAACACTGTTTTAAAATCATTCTATTTTGTCTTAATTCCTTTATTATAAAAAGCACCAAAACTTACTAAACATTTATACATCATACTTTATCCTTATAAAATAACTCGTCGCCTATTTCACTTCACCGTAATAGCGCAAAACCCCTATAAACACAAATAAATGGCGTTCCATTCAATTTAGCTTGCAACCATGCGATTCTCTAATCAACTAGAAAAAAGAATACGAAAATACAACCTTGAAATCTTTCCTCGAATGAAAAATGGTGCTTTTTATACAACGCAATTTATTGTATTATTATATTATATTATATATAATTAATATTATTATATTATATTATATACAATTAAATAACCACTGATTGATTGACATAATTGTTCTCCCACTTGCCGTGCTAGGAGGGGAAAACTTTTTATGGGGTTGTATAGAAGGTGTCGGGGTGAGTATGGGAAAAATCTGAAACTACCCCTTTTCAACCCCCTTCTTTCAACCCCATTGCTTATCTCGGAAACCTGACGTCGAAGAGAAAAATGGTTTTCGGGGTTGTATAGAGGGTATCTGGGTGAGTATAAAACGAAAAAAAAATTACCCCTTTTCAACCCCCTTTTTACAACCCCTTTGCGTATCTCAGAAATCTGACAATTTAGAGAAAAATGGTTTTCGGGGTTGTATAGAGGGTATTTGGGCGAGTATATGGCCAATAAAAAATTTAACCCTTTTCAACCCCCTACTTTCAACCCCTTTGCGTATCTCAGAAACTTGACATTGTAGAGAAAAATGGTCTTCGGGGTTGTATAGAGGGTATCTGGATGAATATATGGCCAAAAAAAATTCAACCCATTTCAACCCCCTAATTTCAACCCTCAGAAACCTGACACAAATTATTATTTTCACAGGGAAATAATAATTGTTAGTCAAAAAATACTAAAAAGACACCGCGGGTTGCTTGCAACTCGCGCCCCCGAGCGAAATACTAGTTATATTATATATAATTAAAAAACCACTGACTGACTGACTGATTGACATAATTGTTCTCCCACTTGCCGTGCTAGGAGGGGAAAACTTTTTATGGGGTTGTATAGAAGGTGTCGGGGTGAGTATGGGAAAAATCTGAAACTACCCCTTTTCAACCCCCTTCTTTCAACCCCATTGCCTATCTCAGAAACCTGACGTCGAAGAGAAAAATGGTTTTCGGGGTTGTATAGAGGGTGTTTGGATGAGTATAAAACGAAAAAAAAAAATTACCCCTTTTTAACCCCTTTTTACAACCCCTTTGCGTATCTCAGAAATCTGACATTTTAGAGAAAAATGGTTTTCGGGGTTGTATAGAGGGTATCTGGATGAGTATATGACGAATAAAACATTCAACCCTCTTCAACCCTTTTCAACCCCCTTCTTTCAACCCCTTGGCATATCTCAGAAACCTGACATTGTAGAGAAAAATGGTTTTCGGGGTTATATAGAGGGTATCTGGTTGAGTATATGGCCAATAAAAAAATCAACCCTTTTCAACCCCCTTCTTTCAACCCCCTTGCGTATCTCAGAAACCTGACATTGTAGAGAAAAATGGTTTTCGGGGTTGTATAGAGGGTATCTGGGTGAGTAAAAATACTTAGAAGACACCGTGAGTTGCTTGCAACTCGCGCCCCCAAGCGAAATACTAGTTATTATTATATTATATATAATTAAATTTATATTATATATAATTAAAAAACCACTCACTGATTGATTGATTGACATAATTGTTCTCCCACTTGCCGTGCTAGGAGGGGAAAACTTTTTATGGGGTTGTATAGAAGGTGTCGGGGTGAGTATGGGAAAAATCTGAAACTACCCCTTTTCAACCCCCTTCTTTCAACCCCATTGCTTATCTCGGAAACCTGACGTCGAAGAGAAAAATGGTTTTCGGGGTTGTATAGAGGGTGTTTGGATGAGTAGAAAACGGAAAAAAAACTACCCCTTTTCAACCCCCTTTTTACAACCCCTTTGCGTATCTCAGAAATCTGACATTTTAGAGAAAAATGGTTTTCGGGGTTGTATAGAGGGTGTCTGGATGAGTATATGGCCATGAAAATTTCAACCCTATTCAACCCTTTTCAACCCCCTACTTTCAACCCCTTTGCGTATCTCAGAAACTTGACATTGTATAGAAAAATGGTCTTCGGGGTTGTAAAGGGGGTGTCTGGATGAGTATATGGCCAATAAAAAATTCAACCCTATTCAACCCTTCTCAACCCCCTTGTTTCAACCCCTTGGCATATCTCGGAAACCTGACATTGTAGAGAAAAATGGTTTTCGGGGTTGTATAGAAGGTGTCTGGATGAGTATATGGCCACTAAAAAATTCAACCCTATTCAATCCTTTTCAACCCCCCACTTTCAACCCCTTTGCGTATCTCAGAAACTTGACATTGTAGAAAAAAATGGACTTCGGGGTTGTATAGAAGGTATCTGGGTGAGTAAAAATACTAAAAAGACAACGCGAGTTGCTTGCAACTCGCGCCCCCAAGCGAAATACTAGTTATATTATATACAATTAAAAAACCACTCACTGATTGACTGACTGATTGATTGATTGATTGACTGATTGACATAATTGTTCTCCCACTTCCCGTGCTAGGAGGGAAAAACTTTTTATGGGGTTGTATAGAAGGTGTCGGGGTGAGTATGGGAAAAATCTGAAACTACCCCTTTTCAACCCCCTTCTTTCAACCCCATTGCTTATCTCGGAAACCTGACGTCGAAGAGAAAAATGGTTTTCGGGGTTGTATAGAGGGTGTTTGGATGAGTATAAAACGAAAAAAAAAATTACCCCTTTTCAACCCCTTTTTACAACCCCTTTGCGTATCTCAGAAATCTGACATTTTAGAGAAAAATGGTTTTCGGGGTTGTGTAGAGGGTATCTGGATGAGTATATGGCCGATAAAAAATTCAACCCTTTTCAACCCTTTTCAACCCCCTACTTTCAACCCCTTGGCATATCTCAGAAACCTGACATTGTAGAGAAAAATGGTTTTCGGGGTTATATAGAGGGCATCTGGATGAAATGTGGCCAATAAAAAAATCAACCCTATTCAACCCTTTTCAACCCCCTTGTTTCAACCCCTTTGCATATTTCAGAAACCTGATATTGTAGAGATAAATGGTTTTCGGGGTTGTATAGAGGGCATCTGGATGAATATATGGCAAAAAAAAATTCATCCCTATTCAACCCTTTTCAACCCCCTTGTTTCAACCCCTTGGCATATCTCGAAAACCTGACATTGTAGAGAAAAATGGTTTTCGGGGTTGCATAGAAGGTGTCTGGATGAGTATATGGCCACTAAAAAATTCAACCCTATTCAATCCTTTTCAACCCCCTACTTTCAACCCCTTTGCGTATCTCAGAAACTTGACATTGTAGAGAAAAATGGACTTCGGGGTTGTATAGAAGGTATCTGGATGAGTATATGACGAATAAAATATTCAACCCTATTCAACCCTTTTCATCCCCCTTGTTTCAACCCCTTGGCATATTTCAGAAACCTGATATTGTAGAGATAAATGGTTTTCGGGGTTGTATAGAGGGCATCTGGATGAATATATGGCCAAAAAAAATTCAACCCTTTTCAACCCCCTTCTTTCAACCCCTTTGCGTATCTAAGAAACCTGACATTCTAGAGAAAAATGGTCTTCGGGGTTGTATAGAAGGTGTCTGGATGAGTATATGGCCAACAAAATCAACCCTTTTCAACCCCCTTGTTTCAACCCCTTTGCGTATCTCAGAAACCTGACATTCTAGAGAAAAATGGTCTTCGGGGTTGTATAGAAGGTGTCTGGATGAGTATATGGCCAAAAAACTCAACCCTATTCAACCCTTATCGAACCCCTTCTTTCAACCCCTTTGCGTAGTCGGATTACCTGTCCCACATTCACCCAGAGAGAGGAGGCGAAGGCAAATTCAAAGGCGTAAGAATCTTGGAAATCGGAAGGAAACCAATAAAGACATAAAGGTACCAAGATCGCCAAAAAGCACGAGGTTATTACCAAAAAACAACCTCAAACCGCGTGGTATAACCACACTTTTTGTCACCACGTGCTTTTCTTTAATATATCAGCCTTGTGTGAAGACTTCGAAGCCGGCCGAAGAATTATTCTACCACACCAGCCATCACGCGGACCGACGTGAAGAATCCGCTCAACTCCCCACGAGACCCCCCATGACCCCCCACCAAGACCCCACCCTCTCTTACCTCCGCACGAGAACCCCCAAGACCCCCACCCAAGACCCCACCGCCTATCGTCTCCCCACGAAACCTCCCCCTCCCCCCCTCCTCCTCGGGACTACCTCACCCCCCCGCAAGTTATCTTCGTAACCCCTGGTGCTAGAAGACCGAGATTGGTGTCGTTTGAAAGGGCATAAAGAGCCCTAAAATCTGGCCCATAGCGAATCCCGGAATTCAGCACCGTTCGCGAGCTTTACCCCCCCCCCCCTTACTTTTCATAACCACCCCCTCCCAACCTGGGAATACCCCCTCCAACTTAAACCTCCAAACCACCACACGAGTGACGATCCCCCAAGACCCCACCACCCCTCACTACCCCACGAGACCCCCCAAGACACCCCCCCAAGACCCCACCAGCCCTCACCTCCCCACGAGACCCCCCAAGAACCTCACTCCCAAGACCCCACCACCCATCAACTCCCCACGAGACCCCCATGACCCCCCACCAAGACCCCACCCTCTCTTACCTCCGCACGAGAACCCCCAAGACCCCCACCCAAGACCCCACCGCCTATCGTCTCCCCACGAAACGCCCCCCTCCCCCCTCGGGACTACCTCACCCCCCGCAAGTTATCTTCGTAACCCCTGGTGCTAGAAGACCGAGATTGGTGTCGTTTGAAAGGGCATAAAGAGCCCTAAAATCTGGCCCATAGCGAATCCCGGAATTCAGCACCGTTCGCGAGCTTTACCCCCCCCCCTTACTTTTCATAACCACCCCCTCCCAACCTGGGAATACCCCCTCCAACTTAAACCTCCAAACCACCACACGAGTGACGATCCCCCAAGACCCCCACTCCCAAGACCCTACCACCCATCAACTCCCCACGAGACCCCCCACCAAGACCCCACCCTCTCTTACCTCCGCACGAGAACCCCCAAGACCCCCACCCAAGACCCCACCGCCTATCGTCTCCCCACGAAACCTCCCCCTCTCCCCCTCCTCCTCGGGACTACCTCACCCCCCCGCAAGTTATGTTCGTAACCCCTGGTGCTAGAAGACCGAGATTGGTGTCGTTTGAAAGGGCATAAAGAAACCTAAAATTTGGCCCCTAGCGAATCCCGGAATTCAGCACCGTTCGCGAGCAACATCAGCGAGAACGCTCGTTACTGCCCATCCATCGAGTTGCGATGTGTGCAGAGGAGTTCTTGGGTGATGCCAGCCACCATATATGGACGGGTATACCTTAACTCGAATAGGTTCACTCTGTCCAAAAATGGTCCGATAAGGACAATCTCGCTTGCTCCAGACGACTTTACTGCGATGACTATGGCCCCATAATGGTTCATAAGAGCCTCGTCTACCGTGAGGCGGTAGCATTTCTCTTGTTTCCTGAACCCGTTTACTAAGATTGAGGCCAAAGTGCGCATCTTTGTCTTTACTCGGTCTCCTAAGCGGTGCGCAAGCTTCTCCCTGAGATCTTTGGCAGCTTCAGTTGTCGTGGTGGCCACAACGTCCTTTTCCTCGTCGAAGTGTTTCACCACCCAGGTTGTCTTGCCGCAACCCGGAACTCCGTTTACCCACCTGATACTGGGTACCGCCCAATGCTCCTGGATGTCTGAAGTCCCCAGAATGGACTGAGCCATTTCAAGGGTCTTGTCATCCAGCATGATTTTGGTACACTTGGCGGTAATCAGTATCGGGTCGGTGTTCGGTGCTCTGAATTTTATTTTGCCTGAGCGCTCCGTTTCCTCCTCGTACAGGGTCACAAAGCCACTCTCCGCGCTGAAAGCAGCCATATACGACCCCGCCATTTCTTCTATGATGACTTGAGATTTGACGTTGTCGTATACGGCCGCCTCGGCCTCCTCGAGCAGTACCCTTAGCAGTCCTTCAGTGTTTCTCTGGAAGGTCTGCAGGATCTTCTTGCATGTCATGAGATTAACCTCTCTGGTCGCTCTCACGATTGCTATGTACTCGAGGAAAGCGCTCTTCACGTGGTCCGTAGTGCCTGAATTGGCTGCGAGGGTCGGTGGGATAACATGCCCTTTGTCGGCTCTTGTTGGTGTGGGCTTCTTCGGTGATGGTTCTCTTGGTGTTTTTCTGAAGAACCTCTCCACTGCTTCCCCCTGCTTATCAGTTTGTGATTTGCGGCTGGTGCTAGGGAGTAGAGAACTGAGGAAAGTGCCGATTGCTTTCAGGCGACTCCTCGACCGGGCTTGGTCCTCTGGGCTGGTAGTTTTGCTCTGCTCCTTTGCAGCTTTTTCGGCGGCTGCCTTCTCCTGGGCCCTCTCGGATCCACTTTGAGTGGTCGGACTCGTTCTGGAGCTCGTCGCGCTGGCTGTTGGGTCTCTTGGGGCTCTGAGAAAGCTCAAACTTTCCCCTCTGTCCTCATAGACGACTAACTCATGCTGTTCTGAGGCTTTTAAACAGCCGAAGCGGTCTGCGACGTCTCCTCTTTCCCCTCCGACCACCACCGCGTCAACACTTATAGTGCGAGCTGTGACCGTGTGTTCTCCTGCCTCTCTGATTTGTTGGAGCAGTGAGCTCGCCTGGGCAAATGGAGTCTCCTCTCTCCACTCGAATAATGCGATCGTCTTCCCTTTGGTTCGCATTATACGGCATCGGTGAGTGGCAACTACCATTTGAGGCAGTGCAGCATACTTGCTACCTTTTATGGTCGTTTTGCTGGTGCTTCCGTTGATCAGAGCTGCAAGGCCAGGTGAGATAGGTATTCGGGCTCTAGGTCGGCTTGAGCCTATGCAGAAGCTTATACCCAGCTTTTCTCCTTCCCTGCGAAGAAAGAAGAAACTAGCGAAGTCCCTGGTCATTAGGCCCACCTAAACTAATCCCTGTCCCCAATAATAAACTCCACCCAAACTCTGTATTCTCCATAATGTTAAATAAAATACCATTATGTAAAGCTGCATGGCAGAGTGAGTCTGTCATACTCACGTTCCCGCAAGGTCGAGGTTGGCTGGCTCAAACTGCCATGCATCACCCCTTTATGTATATCCATTTGTTTTGTGTGTCAAAACATCCGTGTTTTAACTAATATAGTAACATATAAAAAAAAACAAAAAACAAAAAGAAACATTTAAAAAAAAACAAAATAAAAACACAAAGAAAAAAAAAACAAAAAAAATGATGGACTCACATAGACCATAAGCTACGAAATGCTTTTATTGTATGCTCACAGGAATAACTTGTGCGTAGATTAAGGAAAAGTGTCCTATGTGGAAGCACATACTATATGTAATGTAAAAAAAAAAATCTAAACAAGTTTAACCTGTAAAAAAAGGCGCGGACCACCAAGTGCGCGGTAATAACTGTAAATTAAAAAAAACCCTTTTGCGTATCTCAGAAGGGTTCCCTCTATCTGGCAGAATCTTGTTGCTCCGAATTTTACTTGGCATAACACACTTGGCTTAATCTTTTTTAAACGAGTATTTGTAAGGCATAAAAAATATTTAGTATAACAGCTATTGTTTGGCCGAATATTTATATGCCCGAATTTACAATGGCATACTATTAGGATGGCAGAATTTTATTTGGCATAATTACCTTTAGCATTGTTAAAACATCGCATAATTTCGTTTAGCACAATATTTACTTGGAACAACGATCATTTTGCATAATAAATTTCACTTGGCATATTATGAAGATGGCAGAATTTCACCTGGGATGAATCTATTTAACCATTTCCATAAAAAAAGCATTTGTATCTAATCTTAGGTATATTAAAATTTAAACATTGTCTTAACAGTAAACGCTTTTTACTAAAAATTTAGTGACAGAAACGAATCGCTGCAAAACCGACTCCACGTAGTCTTGTCTGCCCTACCCCTAGAGTGTAATTTAAAACCGCGAAGGCGCGGAGGGGTGAGGCGGCCCGCGATTTGAGGAGCAGGTGGTTGTAACACTCGCCGCCGCGGCTGAGGCTGGCCGGCGAAGCCGGGCAGCAAGCCGAAGCTGCGGTGGTGAGCGTTAAACCCATCTGCAACGATAAACTCGCGTGGGACCGCCGGAACCCCGCAGCGCCGTAGCCGTGACAGAAACCATGCATGCTGCATGTTGCTTGCTTGCTTGCATGCTGCATGCTTGCTTGCATGCTGCTTGCTTGCTTGCATGCTGCGTGCTTTCTTGCATGCTGCATGCTTGCTTGTACAAATTTTATTGTTCTGGTAAGAAATGCAAAATTATTGTAACTGAATTTTCTGTAATATAACAGATGTGTCTTTCTATTTATGGATGTCAAAATGTATGACAAAAGATGATTCTGTTAACTTTCGGAAATATGCCAGTTCTGCCTTTTAATGACTACCGATATGAAATGTTTGCCAAAAGACAATTCTGACTGTGAACTTTTTTGATTATCCACCAGCAACTTGCTCTAAAATACTCACTTGTGGAATCAGAGGTGCCGTACTACAGGTATGTGCCCGACCCAGTTCTCGATAATGGCAATATCACATTGTACTGGGATCGGTCCATCATCACTGACAGGACTAAAGTAGCCACATCTTTCATGGGGTATTGTTTAAAATGTTACAATAAAATTAATCCCCATATATTAGAACTGAATGAAACGAAATTTAAAACTTGTATTAAACGCACATTATGCAGGCAAGCATATTATAAGTTGGGGGATTACATTGAAGATAATAATGCTTGGCTAAATGCCGGTCCTGCTCCACAGCCTCAACCACTTGGATAAACAAGTTTAGGATTTTATATTGGAAGAGATGCTCGCCCTTTTTTTATTTTTTGTCTCATTTATTTATTCTTTTTTTTATATATAATATTAATTTGATAATTAATAATTTCTCTTTTTTTTTTTACTTGTAGTTGCTTGGTTTTTGTAAACCATAGTTTTGTATAATGTAGAAGCATTTTATTTTCAAATATTGTAAATGTGAGTACCATGGAGCCATTTACATGTGATAAGTTATAGTTTACTTTGTGACTTGAACTAAAATGGCAGTTGAGAGCATGTCATGCTTGCTCAATTGTTTCGCTGATGGTGGCGTGTGTGTTGGATCATTCGGTTCCCTTCAAAATGGTTGAGCTAAATGGTGCCAATACACGCGTCATGTTCGTGAACGGGCGCCGTCGGTTGAGACTGGTCACCTCTTAACTGCCACTGACTTGTTTTAATCTTTATACTTTGAATTGTTTTTATAGTTTCCTTTTTTTTTTATTTTGCATTGTCCTCACATATAGAAGCGACCAAGGATGTAACCAAGGTTATGTAATACAGAACATAATTTAAAAGAGTGTCCGTGGAGTTTCTTGCACGTTCTTCTCCATAGAGATCTACGCTTTGGAACGTGCAGATAGCTTCACCTCTTTCGACTTGACAATTCAAAAGTGCCTGTAAAGGGTTTAATTGAAATAAATGCTTTGAATCTTGAATCTTGACTATTGTTGCCAATAAGCCTGATATAGAGGTGGTGGACCGAATCGTGAGGCGTGCAATAATTGTAGACATAACTGTTCCACATGACGAGAACCTCGTGAAAGCCGAGAGAGATAAGCAAATTAAATATCTTGACTTGGCTCGCGAGGTTGTCGACATGTGGGATGTGGATTCAGCAATCATTGTACCGATAGTGGTTTCCGTCAATGGCTTAATAGCCATGAGCCTCGACCAACACCTTAAGAGGCTCTCTTTAGGCAGCTGGATCAAGGGCTTGATCCAGAAAGCGGTACTTCTGGACACGGCTCGCATTGTTAGGAGGTCCCTCTCTCTGGGGCCCTGACCGCCGGTAGCTTGGACCCTGTTCCCGATTCCGGTGGGCTACTATTTTTTATATTTTTAAATATTTTTATATAATTGTATTTTAATATTTAAAAATGTAATTTATATGTATTTATGTAATGAATAAAGGAAATAATAATAATAATAATAATAACAGATCATTAACAAAATTTTTTTTTACAGAAAATATATAATTAAAGACCCTACAGTAACAAACGATAAATGTCGCAAGTGTCACACCCAACCTGAAACCATTCAGCATATTACTGGCGCCTGCACAACACTCACGCAGACCGATTACACTCATAGGCATAACCAAGTAGTAAACGTCATCCATCAAAAACTAGCTCTCAAACACGCACTTATTCAAAACACTAAAACCCCTTACTACAACTATACACCACAAACCATTTTAGAAAGTACTACATATAAGCTCTACTACGACCGTGCCATTCTCACCGACAGAACCATACATTATAATAGACCGAATATAACATTACAGGATAAAATAAATAAAATAACTTATTTGATAGACATTGCAATCCCCAATACACATAACATTCAGACGACGATCACTGAAAAAATAAGTAAATACGCAGAACTCAAAGATGAAGTTATGAGAATCTGGTGTCAAGAAAAAGTATGTGTAGTTCCAATAGTACTTTCCACCACGGTTGTTATCCCAAATATCTCCTCCATAGTTTAAAATTATTAGATCTTACAGAAACCATCTACATAACATTGCAAAAGGCTGCGATTCTAAATACATGCAGAATTGTCAGAAAATGTATGCAGATAGATGACAACGAAGTAGGACCTCATCACACAATCCATTAAACGCACCACACGCTACATTTACTTGGCTTGACCCGTAAATGTGGTAAAAACCAGCCAAAAAAGAGCTGAGAAAAAAAGATAACTGATAATAATAATAATAAGTTTATTTTATTTTGCATGCAAAAATACATCTTAGTTTCTAGGATACACACACTTTGAGATACAGTTTATGAACAAATACAGTTCTGTGAACATCTGTGTCACACAGAGCATGTATGGATGGGTATATGAAGAATCAAAAATTCAACCCTTTTCAACCCCCTTCTTTCAACCCCTTTGCGTATCTCAGATACCTGACATAGTAGAGCAAAACGGTTTTCAGGTTTGTATGGAGGGTATTTGGACAAGTATACGGCGATTAAAAAATACAACCCTTTGAAACCCCTTTGCGTATCTCAGAAACCTGACATAGTAGAGAAAAATAGTTTTCGAGGTTGTATAGTGTGTTAGGAAGTGGACGTGGCAAAGCCCCGACACTATGACCAAAACTGAGATCGACTTCATCATAAAGGACAAGAGGCATATATTCAGAGACGTCTCCGTGATCAATAGGTTCAATACCGGTAGCGATCACCGACTTGTACGAGGCTCTCTGAATATTAACTTCAAGGCCGAACGTGTCCGTCTGATGAAGTCCAGACTCCGACTAACTCTGCTCCAAACCATGGCATTATCTGAAACGTTCCAGGCAAACCTGGAAAACCGATTCGCTGCCGTGGAAACCACAACAGACGTAAACCAGAACCTCGAAAATGTGACTCGGATCCTCAGGGAAGAAGGTATGAGATTCTGTGATATGCAGCGTAAGGGCAAGAAGTTCAAGCTTTCAGAAGGAACTTTAGGGCTAATGAAGGAACGACGTGAAAACCCACCCACCACTTCGTCGGCAAAGCGGTTTCTAAACCGAGAGATCAACAAACACGTACGACGCGACCTCCGGCGCTTCAATGCTCTTTCGGTTGAAAGAGCAATCGAGCAGAATCGGGGGTCAAAGGTATTCGTACAATCTCTCGGAAGAAGCCACCTGACGAAGTTGACCACAGCAAGTGGAGAAGTCGTTTCTTCGAAGCCAGCAGTCCTTTCGGAAGTGGAGGACTTCTATAGCCGGTTATACGCATCGCATGCATCTCGTCCTGATCCCGAAAATGAGGGTCTTAGAGCCACATTGACACGCCATTTCACCGAAGACCTGCCAGAAGTCAGTATTGGCGAAATCGAGATCGCTCTTGGGCAGCTTAAAAATGGAAAAGCCCCTGGAGAAGACGGCGTTACCACAGAGCTGCTGAAAGCTGGAGGTAACCCCGTACTTAGGGAGCTCCAGAAGCTCTTTAACGCTGTCCTATTTGAAGGGAGAACTCCAGAGGCGTGGAGTAGAAGTGTGGTCGTTTTGTTCTTCAAAAAGGGAAACAAGACCCTGTTGAAGAACTATCGACCCACATCCCTTCTAAGCCACGTCTATAAGCTGTTTTCAAGAGTGATCACGAACCGTCTTGCGCGAAGACTCGACGAATTCCAACCACCGGAGCAGGCTGGGTTTCGGAGCGGATATGGCACCATAGACCACATCCACACAGTGCGGCAGATTATACAGAAGACCGAAGAGTACAATCCGCCCCTGTGTCTAGCATTTGTGGACTATGAAAAGGCCTTTGACTCTGTTGAAATCTGGTCTGTTCTGGAGTCCCTGCAGCGCTGCCAAGTAAACTGGCGATACATCCAAGTGATGAGATGTCTCTACGAGGCCGCCACCATTTCCGTTCAAGTACAGAATCAGCAAACAAGTACCATACCGTTGCATCGAGGAGTGAGACAAGGGGATGTTATTTCCCCGAAATTGTTCACTAATGCAATGGAGGATATGTTCAAGACGCTGAACTGGAAAGAACGTGGCATTAACATCAATGGCGAGTACATCTCTCACTTGCAATTTGCAGACGATATCGTCATTATAGCAGAAACAGGCAGCAGGGTATCTGGGTGAGTATATGGCCAATAAAAAAATCAACCCTATTAAACCCTTTTCAACCCCCTTGTTTCAACCCCTTTGCGTAACCCAGAAACTTGTATTGTAGAGAAAAATGGTCTTCAGGGTTGTATAGAGGGTATCTGGGTGAGTATATGGCCAATAAAAAAATTAACCCTTTTCAACACACTTCTTTCAACCCCTTTGCATATCTCAGAAACCTGACATAGTAGAGAAAAATAGTTTTCGAGGTTGTATAGAGTGTTTGGATGAGTATATGATGAATGAAATATTCAACCCTTTTCGACCCCCTTGTTTCAACCCCTTTGCGTATCTCAGAAATCTGACATTTTAGAGAAAAATGGTCTTCGGGGTTGTATAGAGGGTATCTGGGTGAGTATATTTAACCATTTTCAACCCCCTTCTTTCAACCCCTTTGCGTATTTTCACAGAGAAATAATAATTGTTAGTCAAAAAATACTAAAAAGACACCGCGAGTTGCTTGCAACTCGCGCCCCCAAGCGAAATACTAGTTATATTATATATAATTAAATAACCACTCACTCACTCACTGACTGATTGACATGATTGTTCTCCCACTTGCCGTGCTAGGAGGGGAAAACTTTTTATGGGGTTGTATAGAAGGTGTCGGGGTGAGTATGGGAAAAATCTGAAACTACCCCTTTTCAACCCCCTTCTTTCAACCCCATTGCTTATCTCGGAAACCTGACGTCGTAGAGAAAAATGGTTTTCGGGGTTGTATAGAGGGTGTTTGGATGAGTAGAAAACGAAAAAAAAAACTACCCCTTTTCAACCCCCTTTTTACAACCCCTTTGCGTATCTCAGAAATCTGACATTTTAGAGAAAAATGGTTTTCGGGGTTGTATAGAGGGAGTCTGGATGAGTATATGGCCAGTAAAAAATTCAACTCTATTCAACCCTTTTCAACCCCCTACTTTCAACCCCTTTGCGTATCTCAGAAACTTGACATTGTAGAGAAAAATGGTCTTCGGGGTTGTATAGAGGGTGTCTGGATGAGTATATGGCCAATAAAAAATTCAACCCTTTTCAACCCCCTACTTTCAACCCCTTTGCGTATCTCAGAAACCTGTCATAGTAGAGAAAAATGGTCTTCGGGGTTGTATAGAGGGTATCTGGGTGAGTAAAAATACTAAAAAGACAACGCGAGTTGCTCGCAACTCGCGCCCCCAAGCGAAATACTAGTTATTATATTATATATAATTAAAAAACCACTCACTGATTGACTGATTGACATAATTGTTCTCCCACTTGCCGTGCTAGGAGGGGAAAACTTTTTATGGGGTTGTATAGAAGGTGTCGGGGTGAGTATGGGAAAAATCTGAAACTACCCCTTTTCAACCCCCTTCTTTCAACCCCATTGCTTATCTCAGAAACCTGACGGCGAAGAGAAAAATGGTTTTCGGGGTTGTATAGAGGGTGTCTGGGTGAGAATAAAACGAAAAAAAAATTACCCCTTTTCAACCCCCTTTTTACAACCCCTTTGCGTATCTCGGAAATCTGACATTTTAAAGAAAAATGGTTTTCGGGGTTGTATAGAGGGTATTTGGGTGAGTATATGGCCAATAAAAAAATTTACTCTTTTCAACCCTTTTCAACCCCCTTGTTTCAACCCCTTGGCATATCTCAGAAACCTGACATTGAAGAGAAAAATGGTTTTCGGGGTTATATAGAGGGTATCTGGATGAGTATATGGCCAATAAAAAATTCAACCCTTTTCAACCCCCTTGTTTCAACCCCTTGGCGTATCTCAGAAACCTGACCTTGTAGAGAAAAATGGTTTTCGGGGTTGTATAGAGGGTGTTTGGATGAGAAAAAATACTTAAAAGACACCGCGGGTTGCTTGCAACTCGCGCCCTCAAGCGAAATACTAGTTATATTATATACAATTAAAAAACCACTGATTGACTGACTGATTGACATAATTGTTCTCCCACTTGCCGTGCTAGGAGGGGAAAACTTTATATGGGGTTGTATAGAAGGTGTCGGGGTGAGTATGGGAAAAATCTGAAACTACCCCTTTTCAACCCCCTTCTTTCAACCCCATTGCTTATCTCGGCAACCTGACGTCGAAGAGAAAAATGGTTTTCGGGGTTGTATAGAGGGTGTTTGGATGAGTAGAAAACGAAAAAAAAAAACTACCCCTTTTCAACCCCCTTTTTACAACCACTTTGCGTATCTCAGAAATCTGACATTTTAGAGAAAAATGGTTTTCGGGGTTGTATAGAGGGTATCTGGGTGAGTATATGGCCAATAAAAAAATCAACCCTATTCAACCCTTTTCAACCCCCTTCTTTCAACCCCATTGCTTATCTCAGAAACCTGACGTCGAAGAGAAAAATGGTTTCCGGGCTTGTATAGAGGGTGTCTGGATGAGTATAAAATAAAATAAAAATTACCCCTTTTCAACCCCCTTTTTACAACCCCTTTGCGTATCTCAGAAATCTGACATCTTTGAGAAAAATGGTTTTCGGGGTTGTATAGAGGGTGTCTGGGTGAGTATATGGCCAGTAAAAAATTCAACCCTTTTCAACCCCCTACTTTCAACCCCTTGGCATATCTCAGAAACCTAACCTTGTAGAGAAAAATGGTCTTCGGGGTTGTATAGAGAGTATCTGGATGAGTATACGGCCAATAAAAAATTCAACCCTATTCAACCCTTATCGACCCCCTTTTTTCAACCCCTTTGCGTATCTCAGAAACCTGACATTGTAGAGAAAAATGGTCTTCGGGGTTGTATAGAGGGTATCTGGGTGAGTAAAAATACTAAAAAGACAACGCGAGTTGCTCGCAACTCGCGCCCCCAAGCGAAATACTAGTTATATTATATATAATTAAAAAACCACTCACTGATTGACTGATTGACATAATTGTTCTCCCACTTGCCGTGCTAGGAGGGGAAAACTTTTTATGGGGTTGTATAGAAGGTGTCAGGGTGAGTATGGGAAAAATCTGAAACTACCCCTTTTCAACCCCCTTTTTTCAACCCCCCTGCTTATCTTAGAAACCTGACGTCGAAGAGAAAAATGGTTTACGGGCTTGTATAGAGGGTGTTTGGATGAGTAGAAAACGAAAAAAAAACTACCCCTTTTCAACCCCCTTTTTACAACCCCTTTGCGTATCTCAGAAACTTGACATTGTAGAGAAAAATGGTCTTCGCGGTTGTATAGACGGTGTCTGGATGAAAATAGGGCCAAAAAAAATTCAACCCTTTTCAACCCCCTCCTTTCAACCCCTTTGCGTAACTCAGAAACCTGACATTGTAGAGAAAAATGGTTTTCGGGGTTGTATAGAGGGCATCTGGATGAAAATATGGCTAAAAAAAATTCAACCCTTTTCAACCCCCTTCTTTCAACCCCTTTGCGTAACTCAGAAACCTGACATTGTAAAGAAAAATGGTCTTCGGGGTTGTATAGAGGACATCTGGATGAATATATGGCCAAAAAAAATTCAACCCTTTTCAACCCCCTTCTTTCAACCCCTTTGCGTAACTCAGGAATCAGACATTGTAGAGATAATAATTGTTACTAAAAATACTAAAAAGACACCGCGGGTTGCTTGCAACTCGCGCCCCCAAGCGAAATACTAGTCTAAATATATATAACTCAAAAGTGACTGACTGACATAGTGATCTATCAACGCACAGCCCAAACCACGGTCAGCCCAAACGGATCGGGCTGAAATTTGGCATGCAGGTAGATGTACGTAGGCATCCGCTAAGGAAGGATTTTGATTAATTCTACCCCCAAGGGGATAAAATAGGGGATGAAAGTTTGTATGAAACTTTGTCAATTTTAAACCGATCGGGCTGAGAGTTTCAAAATCGGGGGTAAAGTAACTATTCCACGCAGACGAAGTCGCGGGCAGAAGCTATTTGAGTATAATAACAGAACAAGGATAGTTGAAATTCATCATCTATACTAATATTATAAAGCTGAAGAGTTTGTTTGTTCGTTTGTTTGTTTGTTTGTTTGTTTGTTTGTTTGTTTGAACGCGCTAATCTCAGGAACTACTGGTTCGAATTGAAAAATTCTTTTTGGGTTAAATAGACCATTTATCGAGGAAGGCTTTAGGCTATATATCATCACGCTTAAGCCAATAGGAGCGGAGCAGCGATAAAGAATGTTTTAAAATCGGGGATTCCACGGGGACGAAGTCGCGGGCAGCAGCTAGTCAAATAATAAATCACATCACATAATGGGTCCTGTACTTACTTGCTAATTAAAATTGTATTACAATCGATATTGTAGACGTGTTCGCTGCTCAGCGCCTCAATCAAGAAGGCCGAACGTCACTTGCATCTCATAGAGGATGATATCAAACGTCATGATGGATGAACAAATCATTTACGTGTTTGTCGATTATGTAGTTTTGGGGTTACCAGATAAAAACTAACAATCGTTATAACAGTTACTAGCTGACTCGGCAAACTTCGTCTTGTCATATAAAAAATAGGGGTGGACCACCCTTAAAATTTAGGGAGATGAGAAATAGATGTTGTCCGATTCGCCACCCCAAGATTCACGAAAATCGGTAGAGCCATTTCGGAGGAGTTCAACCATAAACACCGTGACACGAGAATTTTATAAATATACTAGCTGCTGCCCGCGACTTCGTCCCCGTGGAATCCCGATTTTAAAACATTTTTTATCGCTGCTCCGCTCCTATTGGCTTAAGCGTGATGATATATAGCCTAAAGCCTTCCTCGATAAATGAACCAGTAGTTCCTGAGATTAGCGCGTTCAAACAAACAAACTCTTCAGCTTTATAATATTAGTATAGATAAGATTTATACATAAGATAATAATATCATTATACCTAACAGTGACAAAAAAAGTCCTTATGAAAATGGTGGACTCTCGAAGATTTTATCGAAGTTTATATTTATATTATTAGGGTTCCTTACACAAAAGGTAACCTTTGAAAAGCTATTTTTAAACCTCCACAAACACATGACCTATGGCCGATTACTAGATGTTATTCAACGAATAGCTTGTGTTAGTGTTACAAGGTGCACAATAAAGTGTATAAATACTATAAATTTGTATGGTACCCTTTGAATTTTTATACGGTTCTCACTAATAAAAAAACTTTTTACAAAAAAATACAACCGACTCTTCCACAAAAAATCAAAAAAGTACAAAATAACTTTAATTTCGGAATTCGGTGTATGTGGTTCCTTTTTCATTTTTTGAACACCGACTTCCGAAATTAAAGTTATTTTGTACTTTTTTGATTTTTTGTGGAACTTTTCCACAAAAAATCATTTTGTGCTTGTATTTTTTTGTAAAAAGTTTTTTATTTTTCACTTTTTAGTGGTACCTAAACCCCCTCCCCTCCCCCCACCTAAACGAACCAATTACATTAGTGTAAAAAAAGCGCACTGCTCCAATGCAGAGTAAACTAAAAGGTCGTCAATGTAGACATTTTTTTAGATTTTTGTTGATTTTTCAAAAAACCGCTTGTTCGATTTCGATAAAATTTTCATGGGACCATTTGGGAAGTTTCCAACAAAAAAAGAATTTTTCAAATCGGTTGGCAAGCGACGGAGTTATGCGCGAACAAATAATAAAAAAAATATATATATAAACATCCGAATTGAGAACCTCCTCTTTTTTTAGAAGTCGGTTAAAAAGAGCATTAAAGGAGAAAAGTTAGTTTATATGATTTGCAGAGGATTTCGTTGAAGTGTTCGATATTTTAAGAGTTCAGAATTAAAATGTAACTTAATTTTCATTACACATGAATAAGTTTTTAAATTCAACATATTTATCTCAAAATATAGGATTTCAATAATTTATTGGCACTCCTTTTGCTTGATTTTCCTATCATTAACATATTTTCTAATCACTTCAAACCTAACTCTACAAAAAATAGCTCAAAATAAATTGGTCTGATTAATTCTACTAGCACTAAGAAAACTACGTTCTGTAAAACATGTATTCATCATTGTGTCATAACCTTTTTTTTTTTGGATGGGAAGTCATCAAATGACCCCTCCCGCCCTGGGTGGAGCGGTAGGGAGTGTCAGACTTTTACTGACTAAAACCCACCCGTGATCCGCAACATTGTGTCATACCCTTGCAATTATTTTTAATATCTTTCCCTACCTAGATCCACTTACTATGGAAAATCAGGTGAAAAAATTCACTATAAAAATAGGTACTATAGATCAAAAAACTAACCTTCCACAGTAAAGTTCTACACAGTATCGAGCACTGGCGTACTTCCAGAGATAGCGGACTCCTGGACAATGCTCATACATAAATTACAATTTCTGCGAATGCATGCCGGGAACACTGCCATATCACATATATGTAGGTACCTAGAATAAAAATAATGGCAACTTTTCATACATTTTCCTCTTCAATTCTATGAGAATTTTTAGATGGATTTATTCTCGTTTTCAGGGTTTTTGCAGAGATAAATAAAGGGGCAAGTTTGTTTAAAATTATGTACATGGAAATGTATTATTTGATAGGGGAGAGGTGTGTCAATAGTAACAAAAAAAAATCAATCCTCCATAATATTTTAATTAAAAATCACAGCACAATCATTTTTGGTCACAGTATAGTTTAGTTATCTAATTATAAAATCCAATACAGAAAATAGCAAAAAGAACAACAAAATTCTAGAAAATGGCACTTAATGAGATCAACTAATAGTGTTACAATTGCTGCACCAAGAGAGTCAATTGTAACAGCAATGAGAGTCAATTGTAACATACAGAAATTGTTGACTATAAAACAATAAATCTGACAAAGTCTTGTCAGCAGTTCACGCTTAACACTTTAAAAAAACTTAAAATACTTAAAAAAAATAAAAAACAATAATAGTCATTGCGACAAACAGTTTAAACTCTCTCGCAGACTCGCAGTCTTGCAATATTGCGATAATTCTAGTTCCTGTTCTGTAGAAAATACTTTATTATGTGGGGTATATCCAGTTTTAACTGTATAATCCTGCTTGTATTTAAGGGCATACCTGGATAAAGTCACATGACACATGCCAAAGCTGGTAGCTACACTTCTGACGCTCTTCCCTTGCTTAATTACAATTTCACAACCTTCAGTATATTTTTCTAGAGGTACAATGCCACGCAATGTCTTCCGAGGTCGTTTATAAAACTATTTTTGTAAGAATTCTGAAAATAAAATGTACTATTAAATAATTATTAAGGAATGTGAAAAAGCAGAGTGTCAAATGTAACATGTTACAATTGCCTCTCCTTGTTGTGTTACTTTTGCACCACCCCCGCCATTTTGCAATGAAGACTTATTTTGCGGCACTTGGTTAAACCCTGGTAGTCAGGCTGGCCGGCAGGTAGGTAGGTAGGGGTCCAAATAAAGTACACTGTTTGGAGAAAGTATACTTTATTTAAGCCAACTTCTGTTGCACTAATCACGTCCAGGTTTTGAGGTAGGAGGTACGCTGGGAACACTGGCCTGAACCGTAGTGCAGCTCTGCCGACGGCCCTGCTCCTTCCCAGGTTGCACTTCTAGGTCTTCAGCAGGACCTAGGTAGTCCCAGACCAGGATCAGGTCTGATCTTCCACACGCCGCCAGACAGTAGGTTGCGAAGCGAGGGTCTAAGGTGGAACATAAATCCTGGAAGCGCAGACACAAAGCAAGCGTTAGCAGAGCTCGGACCACGTAGCCGGGTCCAAAGGTCACAGTGTCCCAGCAGACAAAGAAAAGGTAAAACAGCTGTTTCTAGACAGAAATTTAGAAGGAAGAAACACCTTACAATATAAAGACACTTATAAAGCAATGCATGGAAACTTACCCCAGCGGGATTTCCGATTAGAATTTGTTTTTTAGAACAAATAAGTATTAAATAGGTAGGTACGTTATTACGATATTTATGTAGATCGGTAGATCGTGTGACACAGCCGTCACGTTTGATGCCTTTAAGTGCTCTGCCGTTGCATTTTTACGAATGCCCCCGAGGCGAGCCGAACGGTCGCGCACAGCACTTGAACCAGTTTTTAACTCGTTTAGAAATGCGTAGGCGCAATAGATACGAGGACCTTGTGTTCCGTAGTATATTTTATGTAAATTAATTATATTATAATGTAGTTTATTTTTCTTTTAGTTTAATTAAGGTGTTTTATTAATAGTTTTAGAATAAATCTATTTTAATTATTTGTAGTTTTATAATTTCTAACCTATTCTTAGAGCTAGCAAGGTACAACGTTACAATTTAACAAAAATTTATGGTAAATTTAAACAACTCACATACCTATAAGTATAGATTGGATGATAACTTATCCGAAAACCACCACTGAACTGTCATAAAACTGTTTTATTTAAATAAAATAACAAAAACTGAGCTGAAAAAAAATTTTACTCAACTTGCTGTATCTCAAACTCATCTACTGAGAGCGTACGCGCGAACTGTTTTACTTGCAAGTTCGGTCGGTATTACAACACCAAATAAAGCTTCAAATACCACCAAGAGCTACCCCTACTTATCAATAGATGTCGTGGAACATCATATGTTACAATTGCCTCCCTGTTACTATTGACACACCTCTCCCTTACTAGCTTCTGCCCGCGACTTCGTCCGCGTGGAATAGTTACTTTACCCCCGATTTTGAAACTCTCAGCCCGATCGGTTTAAAATTAACAAAGTTTCATACAAACGTTCATCCCCTATTTTATCCCCTTGTTATTTGATATGTGGGTAGCACATAAGTAGTACGAATTGTATCGTTAAAGTAACTTCATTTACAGGCACTTCGACTAAAGAACTTCGAAAAATGCACTAGAATATCCAAAAAAAAAATGACAATATCTTCTTTGCCCCAAGTTTGTGGAATTTGTTCGGAAAAATCACCGCGGCCCTGGAACGCAAAAGGCATTAATTATGAGGATCACGGATGGGTTTTAATCAGTCTCTCCCGTTCAGTCCGCCCAGAGCGGAAGAAGTCATTTGATGATTTAGACATAAAAAAGTACTCTTTCTCAATAAATCAAAATCAATTCGATATATTTTCCATTGAAATTAAAGTTACAAGCATATTGTTACTGTTTGCGCTGATTTCGACTACTATCATAATAATTCTATATTTCACCATTTTTTTGTACGTTGGCAATATTATATCGATAAATTGAATGATTTGCAACTTCCTATATCTCCATTCCCCTCCCGCACATTACTTTCGTCCGCGTGTGAGTGAGACGGCAACATCGGTTGGCGATCTATACAAGTGTCTTCGTTTCGAAAAATAACAAGATGGCGTCCCGGGCAATTCGTGTCGTGTCGCGTGTGCCTCTCAGTGTGTTTTAAAATCAGAAAAACCCTGAGGAACCTCTTCAAACCTACCTGCCGTCGCTCCAGGGATCGCTGGCTTCTAGATAAGGTATTGTGCAACCCTCCTATCGTACAAACCGCTTTCTTTCTCGTATTTTTCGCGGTTTGTATCTATTCCGTTCGCGTTCTCATAATTTGCAAATCATATCGCGTAAACAGTTACACCACACAACACAAATGTGTTTATTATATTTTAAAATAACAAAACTGCACTTATCTTACAATACGTACAATAAAAACTTAATAATAACTAACAACACAATGTAAGGCTAACTGCTTAGAACTAATAAAAACATAAAATTAACACCCGACTATATCGAAACAATGATATTTACACGATTTATAAATTATTATAATTTGGCGATTTTCTTGTCAACGACAAAATTACAGTCACTTGAAATGTCCACCGGTTACCGCTTCGAACTCTCTGAAAATGACTAATGAATAAAAATCTGTTCAGAAAGAAGAGAAGTTCAAGAAGAAGTGTAACAGAAAGTTAACAGGAACATAATCATAGTTAGTTAAATAAGCATTTGGACCCCTTTATTTCAGCATTAGCTCGTGCCCGCGACTTTGTACGCGCATAATCCGTTTGTCTCCGTTCCCGTATAGACTGTAACGTTTCTCATGAATGTGACTATCATATTATATAATAATCATTTTCCAACTCTGACTTTTAGCTCCAGAGATTAGCGCGTTTAAACGAACTAACTCTTCAGCTTTATTAGTATCTATAATAAAGCTGAAGAGTTAGTTCGCTTCTGCCCGCGACTTCGTCCGCGTGGAATAGTTATTAACCCCCCAATTTTGAAACATTCTTCATTGGTGCTCTGCTGCTATTCGTGTTAACGTGACGTGACAGCCTATAGCCTTCCTTGGTAAATAGGCTATCTAAAACTGAAGAATTTTTCAAAGCGGACCAGGGCGGTTCCTGAGATTAGCGCATTCTAGCGAACAAACAAACTCTTCAGCTAAGTATATATATTAGTATAGATTTGGTACCATATTTTCCATACAAGCAACGTTCCCCAAGCGTCAGCGATCCTTAACATATATTTAGTCTCTATACAACATATTAAGTCTTACGACGATAGTTTTTTTTTTGCAAATTCTCCCAAAAGCTATGCCAAATGTATAAAGAGGCTAAGATGGCGTTTTTCCACGCACTTACACACCAAGGTCACGAATTTACTAGTCTATTCTGTTACCAATGCCACTTTACGGTCCACATTACTCTTAACACAGTGACAAAGAGCTTAGTTTTGAATAGTTGGACTGTAAAATAGGTTGGTGTTCCGTAACATTGGGTTGAAACATGGAATGTACTCGAAATCAGCGGATGTATTGAAAATAATGTATCAAGTTATTTTCCCCGCTTCACGATGAAGTGATGAAATACAGATAGATTTGTTGGTGGAGAAAATAAGCCAGTATCGTTTAGTAATAGATGTTTTAGTTTAGGGTTGAAATGTGTTGGAAGGAAAACGTGAAGTTTCTATTTAAAACCATTTAACTTATTTTCACGCCTGTATTCCCCGTGGGTAAGCAGATGGGTATTTAGTTACACTGATTTAAGTGCATTATATGTGTAGTGGATAGTGCCATCACAGCATGCGACCAACCAGGGTTGCAAAATATGTTTGAAAGTGTCACCGCGGCCCTGGAACGCAAAGAGCATTAGGAGGAACACGGATGGGTTTTAGTCAGTAAGAGTCTGACACTCCCTTCTTCTCCGCCCAGAGCGGGAGAAGTCATTTGATGATTTCCCATCCAAAAAAAAAGTGTTAGTGCTTGCTAGGGTTGCGGACTTTGTTCGAAAGAGTCACCGCAGCCCTTGAACGTTAAGGGCACTGGGGGGATAGTTTTAGTCAGTAAGAGACTGACACTCCTTTGTTTTCCTCCGCTCCACTCAAAGCGGAAGAACTCAATTGATGATTTTCCATTTCGCACATAGGTCATGACTGACTAGGAGTCGAGAGTTCTAAATTATTCTTGCTCATACAAGTCTGGAAGATTCTTCACTTTACCAATTTTGCTAATTGACGCTAGATGGCGCTAGTGGGAACGAATACCACTATGTAACAGGCTTTAAGCGAGGCGCGCAACACTATTAACAAAATAAATATAATGATATGTATGCGAACGAAGGACAAGTGAAACTACTGGTAGCTTATAGCACACTGAGTATAATTTGGCAAGCGACACATCGTATAAATGAGTGGATGCAACCACCCACATATTAATAACTAATATATAACTCAAAAGTGACTGACTGACTGACATAGTGATCTATCAACGCACAGCCCAAACCACTGAACGGATCGGGCTGAAATTTGGCATGCAGGTAGATGTTACGACGTAGGTATCCGTTAAGAAAGGATTTTGATTAATTCTACCCCCAAGGGAATAAAATAGGGGATGAAAGTTAAACGGGCTAAGAGTTTCAAAATCGGGGGTAACTATTCCACTCGGACAAAGTTGCGGGCAGAAGCTAGTTCAACATATAATTTATCATTTAGCAACGGTGGCCCAGTAGTCACGACTTACGAGTTTAAATATTAGCAATTCAATTAGCCTTAAAAGGTTCCTATCGCAGCATATCCTGAAATTATTACAAAACAAAATAACGCAGCGCTGGTCTTTCACAACGAACATTATAGGCCGATTATGCCATTTTGAACTATCATTACAAATATTTGTAATGACAGTTCAAAACGCAACCAAGATAACAGTAAAATAAGCCTATCATGTTCTTTATGAAATTCATATTATTACTATTAGCATATTATTATGATAATCTATACCTTCCAATATTATAAAAAGGATCTTTTTTTCTTTTATTACGCTTTCAAGGCTAAACCACTGAACTGATTTTAATAATTCTTTCACCAATGAAAAGCTACATTATTAGTGAGTAACATAGGCTGTATATTATACCCGTTTTCTCCCGCGAACGTGAACTACATGGGTGAAACCGCGTGGCGCTGCTAGTACATAAAGCCCGCCAATTAATCACACACAAAAGTAGGAACAAAACATTTGCGCCCAAAATACGGAACCCAAAACTTCTAAGCTGAAAGCCACTAATATATAACTTAGTTACTGGTTGGTCGTAAATAGGCAAAGGAGTAGTAAATCATTCAGAGACCTCAACTGAAGTTGTAACGAGAACCTATCAAGGACATAATAAGTTATAGTGAAAACGTGTGTGGTAACTACGTGCGGTCATGAAGTTGATGTTAAACGACGCTTGCTAAGGTCGGCACGTGGATGGGTCACCATCTCTTAGATATATAGAATAACGAAAAAATTATTGATACAAAAAATACAACCGACTTCTAATAAAAAAACACAAAAAGTATAAATTATTTTAATTTCTGAAGGTGGTGTTCCAAAAACGAAGGAACATGCAGATCTCACTCAAATTAATGGGACCACATGACAAGCACCAGTTTACGAATATAAAAAGAATAATATTTATCTATAATTATCGGTACACCCAGTAAAAAGTTATGAGGCAACAACAGATACATAAAAAGTACGGTTGAGAAGCTGTTCCTTTTTGAACAGATGCACAATTCCTATTAAAAATGTAAAACAGTTAAAAAAAAAGCAAATTAACCTATTACGTACCGATTTTTTACTTGAAAAATGTTTCAGTATTATTCATTTTATTTATTTACTAGCAGCGCCCCGCGGTTTCACCCGCGTTGTTCCTGTTCCCGTGGCAATTCGGGGATAAAATATAGCCTATGTTACTCAGGGTGAATGAAAACTTTCTAATGGTGAAAGAATTTTTGAAATCAGTCCAGTAGTTTTTGAGTTTATTCGTTACATACAAAAATATAAAATTACAAATCGTTCCTCTTTGTAATATTAGTATAGATCACCTACTTTAGAACAATTACATCAACTCATCATAGATTAAAAAAAATAGTCAGTTAAATGTCAAAGCAATTAATGAAAATCAAATTAAATTAATTTATTGTTCAAAAATTCATCAGTTCTGTAGTAAGCTTTCTCTAAAAGAAGGCTTTTCAAACTACTTTTTACTGAAAAAGATAGAAGCCGTTAAATTATTCTAAAATCAAAAGTTTTGAACACATCCTATCAAAATCCATTTAAAACCGGTCAACAGAACCGTATAACGTGTCGCTCAATACCGAATAATTTGATGCGGCCTGAACGATCCATTTATATTCGTTCCTGTTAAAACAAGTGGTTTTTCGAGGTAATACCGTAAAATGTGTCATTTGTCGCTTAGCTCTTATTACCCCTTTTTTTATAAAATCTGTAATTTACAATCACGCCTGGGACCAAGTGGAGTATACAAGGTTTAGTATACCTATGAACATTTTATTTAAAATATTTTTTAAATAAAGGAGAGACAAAAATGCGTAGAGTGAAATTTGGAACGCAATTGTGACTTAGTTGTTTTTTTTAAGATATTGTAACAAACTCAACAGTATTTTTTACTGTTATGAGATGGAATTATTATGCATGTAATACATTCACACAAAGCTTAGAGGTAAGTAATCTTATCGTCATTTGAGGTCCTATACCCATTAGACGTTAGTGGATTTAATGTCATATACGATTGGATATTTCGTTTCATAGATGTCAGATGACTTAATGTTGTATACCATAAAAGTGGAGTTACTATTGTATACCTCTGAGGTAGTATACTGCTATTATTCTATATATATATTATGTTTTTTTTTAAGATTTTCCCTGGGTGAGTCTCAGTAGAAGGAATCAAAGATCAGAAAGAAAAAAAAAAACGGATAAAAAATGTGCACTACGCTCATTACTCGCTCAGTTTCAGTTCAGACCTCGGATAAAACTAGTGCATTTTAGATAGTGATTTTGAAATGAACTGGATTGGAAAATGGAATTTTACGCCGTTATGCGTAGCCAATTCGTTTTTTTTTTTAGTAGTGTTTAAAATTGGAACGAATTGGAGTTGTTGCACAAATCTGGATGATTTATGACTAAAAGCTTACAGTAATCTGTTTTAAATAAAACGCATATTGAGTGTTACATAAAAGCTTTTTTACTGTTTAGTGGTACCCCACAACTCAACATCCCTTTCAAAGCGCACACTAGTTATAGACTACTCTAAACAATACTGACATGTGATTTCAGCAAGAGCCGAAAAATTTGGTGTCATTTATTGAAGAGTTCCGTTTTCTATCTCCAAAGTTCTTCATCAGATCTTCACCAAACAAGAAAGGGACGCTGCTCTCAAAACGGTGAAGGTACACATCGTGAGAAAACCGGCATAACCTAAAACCAAAATTTCGAAGACATGTGATTTTCACAAACCCGCACTGGGCCTGCGTGGTGAATTACGGCCAATTCCTCTCCTGGAGAGGAGGCCTGAGTCCCAGCAGTACAAAAAAAGGCTGATTATACTTACGGAACGCGGGATTAGCCACAGCTGGATAAGAAAAGCCCATATCCTTGTTTTATGGCCTATGATTGGCGTCCAGTGAAGATGGTTATCCATCATTGTGTCATCAGACGCAATCCACTGCTCGATAAGGGCTGATAATGATGGAGAGCCAGATTGGACCATGGTGATACCGTACCATATTTTTAGTGGGCTAACAATACCATTCTGCTAAAGGACCCAAGTGAAAAAACGAATTCCAGGAAATGATCTCAATGAGAAGTTTTGTTATTATTCTGGTATCGAAAAATGTTGCAGACGAACGACTTGGAATTTTTGTTTTTGTGTGATCTACACTAATATTATAAAGAGGAAATATTTGACTGTCTTTTGATTGTTTGCATTGAATAGGCTCCGAAACTACTTGACCGATTTGAAAAATTCTTTCACGGTTTGGAAGCTACACTATCTCCGGTAAGCATAGGCAATATTATATCCACATATTCCCTTGGGAACGGGAACTACGCGGGTGAAACCGCGGGGCGATGCTAGTTTAGATAGACTTCCCAAAAATATTGGACACGTATTTTTTATTTTTTCACGTATACAAAAAAACGAAGACGATACAGTGCGTTGAAAACTCGTGTGACGTCACTCCGTGCGATGATTTTTACCACGCCCTGATGTCACAAGCCCCCACTCATGATCTTTGAAGCTTTTCATCTTCGTAAATTTTTAGAGATTTCTTAAAGCAAAAAATACGGGTCCAATATTTTTCGATAATCTAACTGACGGACTAAATAGAATCAAATTTTTATTCCTCAGGAAACATCCCTATTGTTGATTGTTGATGTTTTAAAACAATAAATGTTTATAAATTGGTTTAGACTTTGTCTTGCAGACATATGTCGGCTTTGATAAGATCACACTATTTCTTATAAGGAAAGTCGCTTGCTAACTAATTTAAAACGGTATCGGTACACAGATTGGGAAAATACTTAGAAAAAAGAGGAATTAAAACCAAAAAAAAACTATCCAATTGCGAACTCTCACACGAAGGTTGAAAACACGTTTCTTATTAGGAGATTTCTTAAATTTTATGATTTGTGGTTATAGAAGCAATTCAACAGTCAACTTATTATGGTTTTTGAGATACAGCTCGCTGACAGACGGACGGACAGATGGCGGAGGCTTAGTAACAGGGTTCCGTTCGTTACTCTGCGAGTAAGGAACCCTAAAAAGACAATTTATTTGTATAAAACATGATGCATAATACAAAAAAAAACAATTATAAACAAAATAAATAAGTTATGTAACATGGAAATTTATGTATGTGTCAAATCAACGAAAAACGGTAATCGCACCGCATCATGCTGGGACACGTGTGGGCACTTACCTATTGAATGAAGTAAGATTTTGCAACATTTTAAACAGCCAATAGGGTAGTTGCCTAAAAAAATCTAATTAGTCCGTAAGATAGACTTCCCAAAAATATTGGACACGTATTTTTTATTTTTTCACGTAAACAAAAAACGAAGACGATATAGTGCTTTGAAAACTCGTGTGACGTCACTCCGTGCGACGATTTTTACCACGCCCTGATGTCACAAGCCCCCACTCATGATCTTTGAAGCTTTTTATCTTCGTCAATTTTTAGAGATTTCATAAAGTAAAACATACGTGTCCAATATTTTTCGATAATCTAACTCACGGACTAAATAAGATCATATTTTTATTCCTCAGGAAACATCCCTATTATAACACTCCAGCTTTCAAAGATACTACACATACTAAATAATTGCTCAAAGAGCATTGAAACGCCTCATTCTCCACATAAACGATCGCTGGAGGCATCCGTAAGCGTTTCAATGAAACCAATTATAAGTTCAAGTAGTGCTTCATATGAATATCGAATAATTGTTTAATTGATGGAAAATTCACAAAGCGCTTTCAGCGTAGTTGCGGTGATGAGCTGATTTGTAGCAGGAACTTATGTTATGTTTGGTTATGTTCTTTGATGTTTCTTTGCATTGCAAACTAGGATACTTGCGGGGATAAGTGTAGCTTAGGTTGTAAATTTTAGGAACGTTGCTTTATTTTATTTTTTATTTTATTTAACTTTAAATTATATAAGACTAGCTGCCACCCACCGCTGCGCCCGCATAACTGTCGAAAATTATCCCAAGGGAACGTACTTCCGGGGTAAAAAGTATCGGGTGTAAGTAGTATATATATCGAAATCCATTCAATAGTTTTGGCGTAAAGAGTAATAGACATCCATCCATCCATTCATACTTACAAACTTTCGCGTTTATAATATTAGTAGGATTGTTAGCTGTTATACCGATAGCAGCCGACAATCTTATAGTTTAATCCTTTATATGTTATACTAAACACAAAATCGAAATTAATATCTTGCATCAGGTCATCACTTTGATACTGGAGTAATAAACGGCATTACACTTGTTAAAAATCAAAATTTTAAGTTTTAATTCTGATTATCAAATTATCTTACTCGTATAAATGCGAAAGTTTGGATAGGTGGCGTAATTACTCAATAACCCCAGGACGGCTGATTGGATCTTTATCAAACTTGGAAAAAAGATAGATTATAATCAGGAACAGCCTATAGGAAAATTGTATGTAAATGTTAAAAAAAAATGTATTTACATTTAAAAAAAATAAACACTGAAATAATAAAAACAAAAACAAGATGATGGACTCACGTAGACCTGTAAGCTACGAAGTACTTTTAAACGTAGACTAAGGAAACGTGTCCAATGTAGGAACACATACTGTATACATTGTTTACTTTTTTACATTTAGTTTAAAAAAAAAAAGTAAACAATGTAAACCTGTAAAAAAGGCGCGGATCACCATGTCCACGGTACAACGACACTAAAAAAAACCGCCCGTGTGCCTTCAAACGGCTATTGCGTTCCAAGACTTCTTCGAACACTACTACTTCGACTCTTTCGAACAGATTTCGCAAAGCTGGCAGTAGACACATAACCCTTGCTTGACATGGTGAAAGCTGATGATAGCAATCACCACATCACCACTCTCCACACAAAGACGCAGGAAAAAGTCACCCGTCTGCATCACCCGTACCTAAGAGTTATAAAGGACAATATTATTTCACTGCCAAGCTTCAAAGAAAACTTATTTCGGAAATAAAATTACAAAAACAAAGAGTTTTCATAACGAAGGTCGAGTGTTGAATTTCTACGCAATCCTATCTTTTTCGGAATTTTTAATAACTCGTCCGATCTAAGCCAGATTTAGAAGATTTTTCAGTTTATATACAAACCGGTTTTTTTTTAGAAAAGCGGTTGTTTTGAGATTAAGACTATTTGGTGTATGATTTTTTTTTAAAAAAAGAGGAGGTTATCTATACGACTGTTCATTTATTTTATTTATTTTTTGTAAGTTTGTTCAGCAACATTTTAGCTAATTGTCAACAATTTCGATGATTCTTTTTTTAAATAGTATTTTGCCACACTGGTCCCATTTCAATTTACTGAAGATCTGCTGACGTACTTCGGAGATATGCAACAGAACTCTTCAATCAATTACAGCAAATCTTCCGGGATTGCTGAAATCTCATGTCAGTTTATTGTTTACATCAATTTATAACATAACAGCACGCCAGTTCCCTGTGGGGTAAGCAGAGGTGTACAAGTGAACCATGTTTTTGGCGTTATTTATTCGGCGATCACTTTTTTCCGGCGATAACCGATGTTGATGATTCTTTTTGCGTTGGGTTTAGTAAAATATATTCAAATTGAATTGAATGTTAAACTTCAAAGATAAACTAGTGACCTTCACAACTTAAAATCAATAAAACTTAGTGAAGTGAGATATTATGCCAATCTTTGGGAATCTCACTAGTAAAGTTGATATTTAACTACTAGCTTCTGCCAGCGACTTCGTCCGCGTGGAATAGTTACTTTACCCCCGATTTTGAAACTCTCAGCCCGATCGGTTTAAAATTGACAAAGTTGACAAACCAAAACCGCCGATTTCCAAAATTAAAGTTATTTACTTTCTAGTCGACTGTAGTAAAGTCGGTTGTATTTTTTTGCAAAAAAGTTTTACCTTTTTGATTTTATCTTTATTGTTATATTTTTGATTTTATCATTTTGAAAAAATGTTGAGAAAAGTTTTTCATGCTAAGTGGCCGTAAAAAAAATGTATTTTAGCTTTGTGAGAAGAGTTTTCGAATTGAAGATTCACTTTTCTTTTTTGTGTCTGTCTATACCAAAATTGTATAATTCCAATGTTTAACTACTTAATTCCTATACTATATTTATTACCCAGATGCCTCTAAAAATGTACAGATATTTCATCGGGTCTAAAAAATGTACAGATATTTCAGCAACTCGATTCTTTAATTCTTTAATTCTTTATTGTACACTAAAACAACTTATATTATATAAGACATAATAAAGTGCATGTACAAAGGCGAGCTTAACTCAAAGTTGAGCTCGCTTGAGTTGGCTGTGTTTCTTTTTTTATATTTTATCCTGGTTGGGAAATCATCAAATGACTGCTTGTACTCAGGGCCGAGCGGAAGAGAGTGTCAGTCTCTTACTAACTAAAACCCATCCATTGGGTTTGTTCTCTGTTGACGCTGATAAGCTCGCTTCACGTAAGACAAAAAGTTCTGTGACAAAATGGGGTAAAAATGTATAGTACCTACTTACCCCATCATGGAAAACTGGCAGGATGATATTCTCTCACAAAATTCACGTTGATTTCAATCAAGTTGAGCTCAATTAACATTCAAACATATACAAACTTACATACAAATTTATTAGTTGGCACAGGTGTGTAGAAGCGGCAAATATTAACTTCCGTGATATTGTGAATATGTGTTTAAATGTTTATCAAATGGCGGGTGAAGTTTTCGATTTAATTAATTGAAATACGGAGTCGAAACAGCTAGTATTTACTACGTAGTCATGTGAATTAGTTTGCATGATATTCTAATAAAGTAAACGCTTTTCCTGCGATTTAATCATCAAATGACTTCTTCTGCTCTGGATAGAGAAGGAAGGATCCATTCTTGGTCCTTCTAAAGTGATCTTTGCGTTCCAGGGCCGCGGTGACTCTTTCGAAAAAAATCCGCAACCCTAGCAGGAATTTACCATCCTACAAGAGCCATTCCATACCACAGACTTTGTTTACTGACAGCAACAACCTTTTTTTTAAGGATTCGAAATCATCGAATAAATTCTTCTGTTCTGGGTGGAGCGGAAGGGAGTGTCTACTCTTGCTGACTAAAACCCATCCGTGTTCCTTCTAATGCCCATTGCGTTCCAGGGCCGCACTGACTCTTTCGAACAAATTCCACAACCCGGGGATACCTACATTCTGGGGGTCTTTTGTCAAGAGTGTTTTATCTAGGCAAATTACTTCTAGGCAAGTGTGCAGGGGCCCAAGTCTGCTATTTTCATAAATTTGCCATTCTAACACGATCCCATTGTCATTTTGCTATAAGTTCGTAATCTGCTAAAGTCATAATGGTCGATCATTGGTCTATCAATGGTCTCGTAATACTTTTTGATAACCGAGCTACTAAAAGAAATGACTGCACATTTGCACAATGACGTTCTAATGGTAGGTCACTGATCAAAGGAAGTGTCAAAATTTTAGCGGATTACCGCATACGTCTGTTATTCATTTGTCATTATGAACGAGATTACCATTATATGCCATTTCTATCAATGGAGTGTCAGTGGTTGACCACTGGAAAGTCATAGTGACGCTTGTATATTACCAAACTTGTAAAAATCAACCATTATGAAATCAATGCGCGATGTGACAAGTGCGATGCTTTGGGCATTTTTTGCGATTTATCCAAGGCATTCGATTGTGTTCTCCATGAGACATTAATCAGGAAGCTGCACTATTACGGAGTCCGGGACGCCTCTCTGGATCTTCTTATTTCTTACCTGAGTGATAGGATTCAAAGAGTTGACGTCAACGGTAAAAGATCTCCTGGATCTGTAGTGAGGATGGGTGTCCCACAGGGCTCGATTTTAGGTCCCTTTTTGTTTCTCATTTATATAAATGATTTGCCGTACCTCGTAAAGGATAAACATGATATAGTGTTGTTTGCAGACGACACGTCGCTTTTATTCAAACTGAAACGTCAGCAGCATAACATAGACGCTGTAAATAGTGCCCTTACGATTATAGTTAAGTGGTTCAATATTAATAATCTTCTACTTAATGAGAAAAAAACGAAATGTATAAAGTTCACGTTACCTCACGTTAGACAGGTGAACACTAGTGTGTTAATAAAGGGGGAAGAGTTAAAACCCGAAGATAGCACACTGTTCTTAGGCATAACTTTGGATGCGAAGCTACAGTGGGGCCCCCATATAGATAAATTGTCCAAAAAACTTAGCTCTGCAGCATATGCCGTCAGAAAAATACGTGGCTTAACAGATTCAGAGACAGCACGTTTAGTATACTTTGGTTATTTTCATAGTGTGGTGTCATACGGCATTTTGTTGTGGGGAAATGCCGCTGATATTCAGACAGTATTTGTGTTACAAAAAAGAGCTATCCGTGCAATTTACAAATTAAGTCCTAGACAGTCCCTCAGAGAAAAATTTAAAGAGATTAATATAATGACTGTGCCTTCTCAGTATATTTATGAGAATCTTTTGTATGCACATAAAAATATTAATCTATTTAAAAGATACAGTGATATCCATAACGTGAATACTAGGAACAAACATAATTTTGTCATTCCTAAAACTAGGCTCAAGAAAATAGGTGGTTCATTTAGATGTCAATGTATACGTTTTTATAATAAACTCCCTTCATATATCCAAGACCTTAGTATTAATAAATTCAAATTGATGGTAAAACGTAAGCTATGCCAGAAAGCTTTTTACACAGTTAAAGACTATATTGAAGACCAAAAGGCTTGGGATTGAGCTGCTTCAACGATGTACATGGCCTAATATTACTTTTATCTATTGATACTTTTCTCAATTTTAGATTTGACATTTTATATTCTCCTGTTTGTGCAATTTTGACATGAATGTTTACTTTATGAAGTATTATTTTATTATTGTGACATGAATATTTACTTGTTAAAGTAATATTTTTTTTTTTTTTATTTATTATGTTTGACATGTATACTTACTTTGTAAAGTATTATATTTTTACTTAATTTATTTTTGTGAATATGAGGACTATATGGGTATTATTTTCTATTTCTTTCCTTTTTTAAAGTATATATAACGACGACGTCTGGCAGTTTAAGTACTTTTGTGGCCTACCCAAATGTCCCTTCTTTGGTATTGTTCGTCGGGTCGTTGAGCTCCTTATTGTTTCCTAAGTTGAGCTACTCGACTACTGACAAAAGCTTGCACTGAATGGACAGGCCCACTTAAATCTGTGTGGTTCTTTCTTCAAAAGACCATTTCAGACACTGATCTGCATGGTTCTCATATAACATATTGTGAATGTGAGGACTATGTAGATCGCCATATTAGGGTTTTATTTCAGTTTGTCTGGCAGTTTGAGTAATTATTGCGGCCTACCCAAATGTCCTTACTTTGGTATTGTTCGTCAAATCGTTGAGCTCCTTGAAGTTCTAAGTTTGAGCTACACGGTATCTGACAAATGCTTGCACTGTCTGGACAGGTCCACTCAAATCTGTGTGGCACTTTCCTCAAAAGGCTACCTCAGACATTAACCTACATGGTTCTCATATGACTTGACCAGTACGGATTGTATGGACTTTAAAAGAGACTTTGACCTCTGAGTTTGTTTCGGTGTTTCTTCTCAGGGTAGTCGGCTAGGAAACACCGGCTTCATCTAGCTTAAAATGACCAGAAATATTTGACGTGTAAAAGTGTTATGTTTAACCTACTTACAAAATAAATATCATTTATCATTTATCAATGATAGACCATTCTGACACTATTGTATTAGCAGATTTGAGCCCCTGTATCGTTGACCACACCATTACTTTCCAGTTGAGATCCTGGTCAAACGCAACTCGACGGTAGTGTGATTAGTTTGGGAGTCCGTGTCTACACAGTAAGACAGTGGTCTGGGGCAGGGCTGTTCTCTACCGTCCCTACATATTGTGTATTATTAAGCCTATTGTGTTAAACTATATGTAGTAGAAGCAAGACCCGACGGGGGTAATGATTGTGGTATTCAAGCCACTTAATTATGTGTATTTGATAAGGTCCTGTTGACCGATATTAATGAGTGTACCTAAAACCATTTACCTATTCTATCAATGGAAAAATCTCCATAATATCATAACAAACAATTATGTACTACTAACTGCTTAAGATGTAAAACATAGGTATTTAACAAGAATAGAACTTAGCAGAGCGAGATAACTCGCACTTGGCCATTTTTTTTCCTGGTAGGCCTATAATTTCTAGAAAATTATTTATCAATCTGACGACAGCACTTGGCAAAAACAATAGTTTTAGAAACTAGGTCGTCTGAATTCGGAATAAAAATGGCGACGTTGCCATAGCGATAAATCATTTGATATTCGTCCGGGAAGATTAAATTTCTGGACAATGTCTTTTTGGGGCGGATTGATATAATTGGTGTGACATACTATTTTTTAAGATAAATTTACATTTTTTAAATGTACTTGTGACAATATTTGAATGCAAGTTTGTAGGAAATTTATTCAGAGTATCAATAAATCTATATTTCCACGTTCTCATTGCAACAATAAAGAACCCCATTTTTTTAAAGGGTTGCTCTTTAAGAAGCTATTAATAAGCAATTTATATGAAAACTACAATAAAATTTTTGTTTTGATTCACCAAAGCATTTCTATAAAACCCTTTTTACGGAACTGGTCGTACAATACTGAATTTTGGTATACAATATGTTCTTTGGGGTGTGTAGAGGGGCAATAAGAGACTATTTTGTGAAATTCCTTCGGGGACGGGAAAAATGGGATATGCGCTTATGAAGTTGCGGGTGAAAGCTAGTTTGCCATATATTTAAATAGTTTTTATAAAATTTTCTCATACCTTTTTCAGTGGCTTTTTACTTTTGTTACTGACCATACCCGGACAAGTATCAGTACGTATTCAAAACAAAACTGAAAATAATGGGATCATTGCTAACCCTAGCCTGTAAAAGTTTTACTCTATTTTATTTTTATTTTAGATTATTATTTATTTGTTTTATTTATTTAACAGAATACATTATTTTCGTCGTGTTTCCATATATTGGAGTTTTTGTAACACATACATGCAATGTATGTCGCATTCTATCATAAATTAAGATACCTACTAACGGGCCTCGCCTAACCTCCATAATGTTTTTAAATATTACAAAATAACACCAAATTTATTTAATTTAAATAATATATTATTTAAAATAAAATAAGGGGAAAGAAATTAAAACCATCTTTACAAATACATCCCATGTATTAATTTCTGTGCATTTTAAATACAAATCAGAAATCGTTCAGAAGAGAAAAGCAAAACTTATTTGAAAGAATGTGTTTTTTAATTAAAATCGGGCAGACGGAAAATTTGAATATTTTACTTAAATTATTTTCGTTACTTTTTGTTTATCATCGTATCTTTGCCTCTTTGGACATCATTGTGCTGAATTCCTGCTAGGTAAGGCTGAGGTCACATGCAAGATTAGAAGTTTAGTTCTAAATGAGGCTTTGAAGTGAATTCACCAAACCAAAGCCAATAAATGCACTAACTTTACTTACAAAACTGCCAATCACTGTATATCCACAACTCTGAACAGGCTTCTTTTTTCTAGAGCCAATCCCCACCCAGCCTCATCCAGGTTCATTTTAAGCAAAGTTCGTTTCGGCATCTCATTCGCAGTCTGTCAAAAGTGTATGGAAACTGAGGCTTTTTGACAGTTTCCGATTGACATACAAATACGAACGTTGTTTAAATATCGGTAGAATAGGGTAGTTGACTAAAAAATGTAATTAGTTCGTCAGATAAATATCAAAAAAATATAATTATGGACAAGTATATTTTTTATTTTTTCACGTAAACAAAAACCGAAGACGATAAAGTGGGTTGAATACTCGTGTGACATCACTATGTGCTACAATTTTAACTGCGGCATGACGTCACAAGCCCCCACTCCTGGTCCTGGCCCTGATCTTTGATGCTTTTTAACTTTGTCATTTTTTATAGATTTGCTAAAGCAAAACATACGTGTCCAATATGTTTGATATATAATCTAACTGACGGAATCATTAGTATCATTTTTTTTAAATCAGGAAACATTCCTATTGGAAATCTGTGAACATAATTGAGTTCGTATGACAATTTCAAAGTCCCATAAATCGAATAAGGCAGATGCATCGGGGAATCTCGAAAAATTCTATGTTTTTCACCTGTTTTGCAAGTTGCTGCAAAGTATTAGGTTTTATGTATGTCGCTAACTGCCTGTCTGTTTCTCCGTATGAGTTCTGATATGGAATTTACAAATAAAAAGAACAGTAATCGAGAAGTAGTTTTATTTTTGGAAGAGTTTCCAAGTCATATCTGACCACACCCTAGTACAAAAATGTAGAAATTCTTTCTGTTGTACGGTCCCATCGTTAGAGATCATTGTTTAGAATTTTTGCCCAGTAAGGGTGCAAAAGGGGTCTCAAAATGGCCGTAGTAACACCCGCGTGTCTCAAAAATGTTCAGAATGTATCCCTAATTTGGCGGCTCCTATCTTACTCTGAAGGTCTAACGTTTTAATTTAAAAAAGGCGTCTTTTATGTTGTTCTGAAAATCAGTAAAATGGCAGCGGTCTTTATCTTTTTGGGTTGATAAATAGAGGAGGAGGAGCACGTGGCTAAATCTTCTTCCAAGGTTAATCCGTGGAAGGGTTTTTTTTATGAATGTGAAATCCTGAAACGACTTCTTCCGCTCTGGGCGGAGCGGAAGGGAGTGTCAGACTCTTACTGACTAAAATCCGTCCCTGTGTCCACCGCCGCATGTTGGCATCCGCCAAATGCCCTTTGCGTTCCAGGGCCGTGGTGACTCCTTCGAACAAAATCCGTAACCCCGGCAGATAGAACAGTTACCATCTAATCGAGACCGAGACTCCTCGGAAAGTAAGTTCAGCCGTTGGTCCCAGGTCCCTTTGTTGAGACTGTTTTTTCATGGATACGAAGTTAATGTAGAGCCACAAACGCATGTATGGTAATAATATCGAATCACTGCCCAAGTTTTTTTTTTTTAACATAAACGTTGCCTAGTTGAATTTTTCCTGTATCGTGGGTGCATTTACAAACATATGTAGTCACATATACAAACAACCAGACCCAAGTTAAAATACAAAATACTAAAATCTAGTAGGGCATTTATAAAATAATAAATCCAAGCCTTGAAAACTAGAACTATTCAGAACAGGGAAACTTGTTAGAGTTTGTAGTAACGTTGGACAATAGCCAGAATCGGGGCAAATTGAAAATGGACTTGGGACGTTTGATACATTCTCGACCGACTGCACTACAACTTTGTTTATGCTGTCTATTTATTTCTCGGTTCAATAAACGGGATTATTCTATTTAATTTTATTTGGGAAAATAAACGGTTACACATTACAACGTTATGGCACAGAACTTAAAACTAAAATGTGAATATATAAGTGTATAACCAACAACATTTTCTACATAGTATAAAAAAGTAAAACAAACATTAACGGCATGCGATATAAAACTAAGTTGAAACATTTAACTGTATGATTGTTTTTTGGAGGTAATCTTTGGATGGACGTACCCATGCTAACATTTTTTTTTATTATGAATTCATATGAACCGCCACTCGTACTTTGAAAGGTTCATTAGAAAACCAGTGTCAGACAGCATCAGTCTGTCTGACATATCGCTGAAATGGACCTTTTTAGTGCAGCCGTGAGACACACTCAGTATTTCACACACCATTTTTTTAAAATTTATATACAATGTTTTAATCTTTCTTTCTTTCAAAATGATTATATTGTGAAAAAGAGATGATGCTATTCATCCTGCATACACGTGAGTTGAAAAAAATTGAGTTGGGTCACTACGCTCTTATTATTTTTTTTATTCGTTTCAAAACAATACCTGTCTGTTATACCATAAATAGTGCAGAAACAAGGATAAAACAAACAATGAAGTAGGTGTCCAAGGAAGAATATGCAGAGAACGATTAAGCAAGGAATAATCTACCTTAGCATCTCCATTAGTGCCTCAGAATAATAGTTCTGATCCGTGTATCGCACAACGAATTCATAATGTTGGCTAATGCCCTTTACGTTTCAGGGTGACGATAACTCTTTCAAACAAATTCCGCAACCCTAGAAAAAAATGCACGGTGCCTGTAAGATAAATAGCGTTGACAAAAAATGCACGGTGCCTGTCAGAAAATAGCGTTAACAAAGAATGCACGGTGCCTGTCAGAAAATAGCGTTAACAAAGAATGCACGGCGCCTGTCAGATAAATAGTGTTAACAAAAATGCACGGTGCCTGTCAGAAAATAGCGTTAACAAAGAATGCACGGTGCCTGTCAGAAAATAGCGTTAACAAAGAATGCACGGCGCCTGTCAGATAAATAGCGTTAACAAAGAATGTATGGCGCCTATCAGATAAATAGCGTTAACAAAGAATGCACGGCGCCTGTCAGATAAATAGCGTTAACAAAGAATGTATGGCGCCTATCAGATAAATAGCGTTAACAAAAATGCACGGTGCCTGTCAGATAAATAGCGTTAACAAAGAATGCACGGTGCCTGACAGATAAATAGCGTTAACAATAATGCACGGTGCCTGTAAGATAAATAGCATTAATAAAAATGCACGGTGCCTGTCAGATAAATAGCGTTAACAAAGCTGCGGAAAAATCTTACTAAACTAGTAAATAGTGTTAACAAAAATGCACGGTGCCTGTCAGAAAATAGCGTTAACAAAGAATGCACGGTGCCTGTCAGAAAATAGCGTTAACAAAGAATGCACGGCGCCTGTCAGATAAATAGCGTTAACAAAGAATGTATGGCGCCTATCAGATAAATAGCGTTAACAAAGAATGCACGGCGCCTGTCAGATAAATAGCGTTAACAAAGAATGTATGGCGCCTATCAGATAAATAGCGTTAACAAAAATGCACGGTGCCTGTCAGATAAATAGCGTTAACAAAGAATGTATGGCGCCTATCAGATAAATAGCGTTAACAAAAATGCACGGTGCCTGTCAGATAAATAGCGTTAACAAAGAATGCACGGTGCCTGACAGATAAATAGCGTTAACAATAATGCACGGTGCCTGTAAGATAAATAGCATTAATAAAAATGCACGGTGCCTGTCAGATAAATAGCGTTAACAAAGCTGCGGAAAAATCTTACTAAACTAGTATTATAAATGCAAAAGTTTGGATGGATGAATTGATGTTTGTTACTCAATTTCGCAAGAACATCTGAACGAATCTAAATTTGGTAGAGATATATTATATAGATATAGTCTTTTTATCCCGGGGATATGTCCACTTTGGATGGTTTCAACTATAACACGGGTGAATCCCCTGGCAGAAGCTAGTTGTGTTATAAGCAGAAAGAATTCTAGGTACGAACACACGTAATGTAATCGATAACAATGTACACTTTATAGCTAGTGGGGACACTAAACAATGTTTATTACGACTACCCTCGTTCTATGTCCCGATTGTGAGTGGTCGAGCGATGTATTGTTTGTTTTGTTGAGAACGTGATCGTGGCTTTATAGATTCTCTACCTGCCGCCTGTGGCTTTAGCCGCGAGTAAGTCGGGAATTATCTGAAGGGCACATATTCCAGGGATTAAAAGTACCGAAAAATCTTATGTCTATGTCCAGGACATGGTCTAGATCTTTGGGCTAAGTTTCATCCGAATCTCTTCAGCCGTTAGAAACGTCCTCAGTTTCGCATGTTTAATAATACCTATTAGTTACAATTGGAGCCGCGTTTAGTTTTTAGTTTTATTTTTTAAAAGGTAGTATGTGACAATTATAGCATATGGCGTTTTATGACAATTCTGTATAGCTCATTATCTCAGTTCCATCACAATACAGTAGTCTGCAAAAGTGACTTATGTCTGACGACTTTTTCCGATTGAACCTTTAAACGTACGTACCTGCCAAAAAACGCAACAATGAAACGCACGTCAGCGTCCTTTCAAAAGCATTTTACCGCCTTTTACAACGAAAAAATCTCACCAGACTGCTTTGACCCCCTCCCACTTATATTTTCGACACAATGCGCTCACACAGGTATATTTTCCATCAGAAATTGGCCTTTAACCCTGCGAGTGCTACCACAAATTTGTATTCATCACGTGTGAGACGACCACCGGGCTCCGGCAGCAGATTGGGTCTATTATACCCCACACAATATCCAACGTTCTTCGGTAAAATTCAATGTTAGGGTTAAAAAAGGGTTTTGTGAAAGGTATTACACTTGAGGTCGTATTTCGGTTGAAATGCGGGTTTTACGCCCATATGTTAGATATCAGACTGTCGTGTGACCTTGCTACCTAATAGTTTTAAGATAATCCTTGATTGGTATCTGAATTTGGGTTTTATAATGCGATTATCGACAGGCTTCAGACCGTTACATGTTTACATTTGCATAGATTTTAAATGAAACTTTGACCTCTGAGTTTATTTCGGTGTTTCTTCTCAGAGTCACCTAGGAAGGACCGGCCGCATTTAGTTTAAATCAATAAAAAATGGTATTAAACTTTTTTTATTTATAACCTATTTGCAAAATATATATATCATCATCATCTGCCTTGCCTTTTCTAAACTTTATTGTGGTCGACTCTCAGACAAGCCGGTATTTTACGTGGAGCGGCTGCCTACCAGACCTCCACAACCCATTTACTGGGGAACGCGGTACTTCTTGGCAAGACTGGTGTCAGATTTTCTGGCTTCTGACAATCCGTAACGACTGCCAAAGATGTCCAAATAACAGCCAGAACCAACGGCTTAACGTGCTTTCCGAGGCACGGAGAAGTTACACAGACCAACCTCGACAAGCGTTGCTTAACCTCGTTGATCGACCTATGGGACTGTTATAATTTAGCTACGTACAAAATGTGTATATTTATATATTTTATTTTATCCCATTATCACATAATTTAAGGTCCTAAGTGTTACAACATCGATTAGTCTTGTGCGTCTCAAATCCAGTAGATTCCTGTAGACTTCACCAGTTTATTGGTCCGGTATCTTCCCATTGTGCTGTTATTAAATTTTATCATTTAAAGTCTCCAGCATTTAGAATTCCGGCTACTATAACGATTCACTTGGACGTTCAACCCTACCATGACGTCTTAAATCACTCTGTCTCTCTCTCTCTCTCTCTTCTGTCTTACTTATATGGTTTACATAATAAAGAGTATTCTATTCTAAATCCATCATGATTCCTGTGTCAGAGAGAGACGGAGTTACACAAGACGAATAGACCGTAGACCGAAGACATCACACTGAATCATAATACAGACAAATTTTTAACCGACTTCTAAAAAATGAGGAGGTTCTCAATTCGGATGCTTGTATGCTTTTTTTTATGTTTGTTCGCGCATAACTCCGTCGCTTGCCAACCGATTTGAAAAATTCTTTTTTTGTTGGAAAGGGTATAATTTCCAAATGGTCCCATGAAAATTTTATCGAAATCGAACATGCGGTTTTTGAAAAATCAACAAAAATCTAAAAAAAAAATATCTACATTGTCTACATTGACGACCTTTTAGTTTACTCTGCATTGGAGCAGTGCGTTTTTTTACACCAATGTAATTGGTTTGTTTAGGTGGGGGAGGGGAGGGGGTGTAGGTACCACTAAAAAGTGAAAAATAAAAAAACTTTTTACAAAAAAAATACAACCGACTTTTCCACATAAAATCAAAAAAGTACAAAATAACTTTAATTTCGGAAGTCGGTGTTCAAAAAACGAAAAAGGAACCACAAACAGCGAGTTCCGAAATTAAAGTTATTTAATTTGTACTTTTTTTTATTTTTTGTGGAAAAGTCGGTTGTATTTTTTTTTTGTAAAAAGTTTTTTAAAATAAGATAGAATGATAGTTCACTTCATACTCACTGCATCTAAGTTACCACGTTGAAATGTTGCCAGAATAGATCAGCTGCTGAGATTGGTCATATCTTAACTGGCTCTGGCTTATTTTAATTTTTATATTTTGAATTTTTATTTTAATTTACATTGCCCCACAACAAAAATACAAATCTCTCATACACACAGCCAGACCCAGATCTACAGAAAGTGTAGACCATACAAGTTCCGTGCGAGAATCGCACCCGCGACACGCAGCCCAACAGCCAATTGATCAACCACTGCGCCAACCGTGTTGACAAATTTGAAATTAATTTTTTAATATATTTTTCTTTCACATATAGACAATTTCATTTCGTTTATTCTCAAACAATAAACTTTGTTAAAGGAAGGTTTACTGTAACATCATAATGTTACACTAAAATTGTCACAAGCATAACAATTGAAAACTAAATTAAAGTAAAACTTCGAGTCAATCAATTAAAAATATGTCTATAAATAAATAAATGTCAAAACTAATGTCAGGTATTATGTCAAATGTACGTTATGCCAGATGATTAGCGAAATATTAAAAGTCAATTACACCTTAAGCTTAAACTTACTTCTCTTTTAAATATGGCCTTGCAAGACCGAGCTTGGGTTCAAGCAAACATCCATATGGGAGGCCTCAGCATCCGCAAAATAACTAGTATCCTAATCTTGAATCTGCAAAGAGCATCTTGAATTTAATAAATAAATAGTAAACAGATATGTATAATACAAACAATTTCTCATCGACAAACAGCATTAAGCTAAGTGGATCGTCCAGGCATTATTGTGGACCTTGAGATAATTAATCTTGTATTTTGAGAAGGGTCCAATCTTCATTGTTTGTGGTAGTAATTATTAAGATATCATTTCTTGACCATTTACTAACCATAAATCATTTTGTATGAAGGTGTCTCATACAAACTATGCTAACAAAATTAGGAGATTAAATGCACTAATTTTGATACGAATAGAATAGAATATAAAACATTTATTGGAAACAAACACAGCACAACAGCAACAAAACACATTGTAAAAAAAGAAACAATAATAAAACATAACAATGATCCATTACACTAGTACTGAGCTTACCCATACCGAAAGGGTTACCATCTCAGTATTTGCTAGTCGTTGGATTATCATCATCTTCCTGCCCTTATCCCATGTTACTTGGGGTCGGCGCAACATGTTTTTCCTTCCATTTTGTCCTGTCAGCCGTCACGCTATCACTCTCCTCTCCTCTCCTTTTTCTTTCATATCACTCCTCACACAATCCATCCATCGTTTCTGTGACCTACCTCTCCCTATCCATCCATCCACATTCATATTCATATCCCTTTTAGTTACATGTGTTTCATCCCTCCTTTTTACATGACCATACCAAGACAAGCGGTTCCCTTTCAACTTTTCCGTCATTAGCGCCACTTTTAAAGTACCTCTAATGTACTCCGTTAGATAACTTTTTTTTATTCTGGATGGGAAATCATCAAATGACTTCTTCCGCTCTTGGCGGAGCGGAAGGAAGTGTCAGACTCTTACTGACTAAAACCCACCCGTGATCTTCCTCGTGCCCTTTGCGTACCATGGCCGCGGTGACTTTTTCGAACAAATGCCACAACAGACGTCAGACACCCAGCGCAAGTTTTCAGTTACCACCCTGCAATGACACACAGACGTGGGCAAATCTATACTAATATTATAAAGCTGAAGAGTTTGTTTGAACGCGCTAATCTCAGGAACTACTGGTTCGAATTGAAAAAATATTTTTGGGTTGAATAGACCATTTATCGAGGAAGACTTTAAGCTCATCACGCTTAAGCCAATAGGATCGGAGCAGCGATAAAGAATGTTTTAAAATCGGGGATTCCACGGGGACGAAGTCGCGGACAGAAGCTAGTCTTATATAAATATAAAATTCTCGTGTCACGGTGTTTGTGGTTGAACTCCTCCAAAACGGCTCGATATCGGCTAGGATGGCGAATCGGACAACATCTATTTTTCATCCCCCTAAATATTAAGGGTGCTCTACCCCTATTTTTTATGTGGCAACATGACGTTTGCCGGGTCAGTTAGCATAATATAATCTTACTTGAATATTAATAATAAATAATGTTTTAGAATACGTAAATAAATAATACTAAATAATGTTCTTCATGACGCCTATTCTAAGAGACTTATTTTGTTAGATTTTAAAACCTATGTAGATACATATATAAATAGTTCGAACCTTTTGTTATTTTCCACCCAGGCACTGATCCAATATTTTCTTTTTTTTGTCATTTAAACAAAGACGAAGTCGAAACTGTGTGATGAAAACTCGTGAGACGTTAGTAAGTGCTATAATTGTTACCACGACGTGACGTCACAAGCCCCTACTCCTGATCTTTGATGCTATTTCTCTTCATCTTTATAGATTTATTATAGAAAAAAATACATATTCAGTATTTTTCTAACTAACGGACTCGTTTTTTTTTAAGTAAGGTAACATAATTAATCAGACGCAGATGCAATATCCAATGTTTGCATGCACAATTTACGAGCCGTAACGGGGTGTACACACTAACATACAATCGCCAAGAACGTCTTGAAAAAACATATGGCATGGAATGATGTGACTTTTGTGTAATAAAAAATATAAACTTTTGGCGTTCGAAGTAAGGTTTATTTTGTTATTGATGATGTAACGCGAATTCTTTGATAAAATAATACACGAAGTAACATGCACGTTGGCAAGTGCTGTCTGAAAAACATTCTGTATTTTTTATGCCCTTCTTTTCTGTGGTATTTTTCTTTCTTAATTTAAAGCGTGCGTTTAACCACTGGACCTATTTTTTTTTATCTATAAGATCTAAAAGGATTTTCAAATGAAGCCAAAGTAAGTGATTATTTTCGGTGTACTACGTATTACTGTCTGGTTTTTATAATGTAAGTACTTAGGCAGAAAAAGGTCCACATCCTGAATAAGAAGATGTTTATATTTTTCATGAATAAGTCGCTTCTACAGTTTTGAGTAAGTAATCCTCATATTGTATGTAAAGATGTATGCAGATCATAATAATAGATCTGGCAAACCCCCATTAAAAGGCAGGATTTTCAGACTAGATGGGTGTTGTGTTTGGTAGGCAAATGCCCTATGAATAATGTGACTCAGAGGCGGGCGTATTATTAACCATTTTAATTTTATTTTATTATTTTTTTAATTTTATTTTTATTGTAACAAAATTAATAAAATAATGTGTGATATGATCCTAAGGGGTTGAAATAAATGATATTTGAATTTGAATTGTTCAGCTGATGTAATATACATATGTATGTATGTTCAGATCACGTGGAGAACTTTTATACCGCAATGTAGGATTATTACATTGCGGTATAATAGGTAGGATACATAGATGGCGTTAGATATCGATCACTATTGAAAAGTTTCTGTATAAGAAGAATTGCCGTACCAAGGATAAAACGTATGTGAATAATTACGCTATGCAACAACTTTAGATTTTTCTGGTGAAAAAGGTATGTGAACTGAGCTTTACACTGAAGTGACGACGTAACACATACGAGACAACTGATACTATTTTAAATCAGTTACGGATTCGTCTCATTCCTTTGAGGTGGTGGATAGTGGTCGCGGCTTTCAAAACCATCTCTGTGACTCTAGCACACGATGTTTTGGTTGATAGTGTAAACGATTTAAGTGTCACTTTTGCCTGTAGTTCAAAATTATAAAATAAGTAAAGTGAAAGAAAGAAAGAAAGAATGCTGAACAGATTACCATATAGAGAACTAGAAGAGGTCTGAGAAATTACAAATATCGAGAAACAGATTTCGAAAGTAAGCCTCACTCTTCGCAGACAACGTAATGCAAACATTTCACTGGTTTGTTGGAATTATTATAATTTGTACTATAACAGCAATTAGTTTACCTGAGCAAGAACTTGAACCAGTAAATGAAAACACCAAAACGAAATATATTCTACAGTGGACAAGCCCAGATAGCGATCCCTTTTTTCGTATGGGTGCGGGGAAAAAAGAGTTTCTGAAAAGATGGTGTCCTGTTAATAATTGCTTTATAACTTCCGACACAGATGTTCTTGAAAACATAGAAGATTTTGATGCCATATTGTTTTATGGTCCTGAGTTTAGTCAGAAAAATGTGAGTTTTCCAACAGAGAGATCATTTCAACAGAAGTACGTATTTGTTAGCAGAGAATCCCCAGCTTACTATCGCTTAGACTCACCAAGATACGATGGATTTTTTAATTGGACTTACACATATAAATTGAATTCCGATATATATTTTGGTTTCATCATAATTAGAAATAAAGATGGTGAAATCATCGGGCCTAAGAAAGATATGCACTGGATGGATGTCAGAGATATGAAAGCTATAGACGATGAGTTTAGAAATAAATTGAAGAGCAAGAGACTTACTGCTGCTTGGTTTGTATCAAACTGTGATACCTATAGTGGAAGAGAGAAAATTGCACTGAAACTGCAGAGAGAACTATATATACGAGGGCTGGTATTAGACATATACAGCGATAACTGTAAATGGAATGGAAGAAAATTTTGTCCCAAGGATCCAAAAATAAATTCAGCAGGAACAGAATGTTTGCGTAAAATAGAGACTGATTACTACTTCTATTTGGCGTTTGAAAATTCGTTAAGTGAAGACTACGTTACAGAGAAGCTATTACATGCGGTTCAGCATTATGCTGTGCCGATCGTCTATGGTGGAGCAAATTACACCAGGTTAGATCATTTCATCTGTCTTATCTCTGAAAGTAATTAACTAAAAATGTGGAAAAACAAAACAGACAATATTCAATAAAAAAAATCAATACTTTTCACTCTTTTTTTTTCTTTCGTTCAGTCCATCCAAAGGTTGTCTGTAAGAGAATGCCTTGTGCGATAAGACCGCCCATTGTACTCTTGTTTTTATAAATGTTTTCCTGTTATTATTACAAGGTGTACAATAAAGTATATAATAAATAAATAATATTAATTTGTAGATTACAGAAAAATCTATGAGAAAGATAATGTTTTTAAAACATCATGTAAAAAAATATGCCCGGAAAAGTTCTTGCGGTTTGTTTTTAGTAGCTCATGTCTAAACAATAACAGCCGCACAAGACGATCTTCAAGGTTAAGCTACGCTTGCCGAGGTCGGTCTGTGGATTGGTGATCATCTTTGCATACTCAGACTCCTCTGTGCCTCGGAAAGTATGTTAAGCCGTTGGCCCCGACTGTTAATTGTAGATCTTTGGCAGTCGTTATGGATTATCAGAAGGCAAAAAATCGGACTTCCGTCTTGCTTGAAGTACCGTGTTACCCAGTTAATAGGTTGTGGAAGTTTGGTAAGCCGCTGTTTCACGTAAAATAAGGATATTCAGCTGAATTCAGTTTGACTGGAGGACGAACCCAATATAGGAAATGATGATTATTGAACCACCAGTTCACCTAAAAGTGAGCTATGATGTACTCGTTATAGCCGATAAAATACGCTCACCTAGAAGTAACCTATTCTCCCCCAGTTTTAGCTAGAATTCACTTTTTGTTGTTGTCTTTTGTTTTTCTCAACTCTCTGTATCTTTTAAACGTTTTACTATACCGCTTGCTTTTACTAGTACAATATTACATTATCTGCCTACAATATCTGCATACATTTAAGAATTATTAGGTAGAGAAATATATAGTAAAGCAGTTTCATATGACCCCAAGTCTGCTATTTTTATAACTTCGTCATTCCAACACGATCGCATTTTGCTAAAAGTACGTAATCTGTTAAATTCATAATGGTCAATCATTGGTCGGTCAATGGTCTCGTAATACTTTTTAATAACCGAGCTATTAATACTGACTGCACAACGACGTTCTAATGGTAGATCAAAGATCAAAGAAACTGTCAAAATTATAGAAGATTAACGCATATGTCTGTCATTCATTTGTCATTATGTATGAGATTCCCATTCTATGCCATTTCTTTAAATGGAGTGTCAGTGGTTGACCATTGGAAAGTCATAATGACGCTTTTATGTTAGTAGATTTCCAAACTTGTCAAAATCAACAATTATTAAATCAATGATGTGTGTGTGTCAGAATGGTCTCTAACCATTCTGACACACACACATTGTAATTGCAGACATGAGGCCCTGTACTGTTTTCGATGACGGTGTACGTAGCCTATTCACTCTTGACATAAGCCCACTGGTTGCAGCTATGAAGAAACTCAGATTCCGTTAGGGGATTCCACTCACAATAATTCTGTGTATTTTATGAATGTATTGCAACAACTATTTGCTTTGACAAGAATACAATATCTGCCTTATTGTAGGTACACATAAAGTTTAGAATTAAAGATATTGGAACAAATGATAAAACAGCTTCATTTTTCAGGTTCCTCCCAGACGGATCCTATTTGGATGCGACCAAACTTGCAATGAGAGATCTAGTTGACAAAATAATCATGTCCATACTAGACACGGATCTGTACTACGATTTCTTCAAGTGGACTAATTATTATTCATACCAGGGTATTGACGAAACACCAGAAACTGACTACATGTGTTCATTATGTAGTGCACTCAACGACGACTTGCGAATGAAACAAACAAGCGTATATGAAAACATGAGACAGTGGTGGAATTAAATTTCGTAGTTAATGCCATGATTTCAAAGACTTACGAATTATGATTTTTTTCTACTTCATTAAATAATACGGCATACAATGTCTATGGCTGGTTTTTGTTTTAAGTACCTCCCCCTTATAAAAACATACATCACTAACTTGAGAACAATACTAAAAACATACATATATCCAGATTACAACAAGTTCGTCATCAGTATTACAAGGTAATATTTACCCATCCAATGCTTCGATCAATATTGATCGAAGATCCAATGCATTAACTTCTCTAGAAATGACTGTTCGACAATAATTTATGTGCTAGCTGAGCAAATATTTTCCGATAATCTAACTGACGGAATAAATAGAATCATTTTTTTTTACTCAGGGAACATCCCTATTAACACCCAATTTCTGAAAATGCATCTACATGATACAACAAGGTTTTATTACAAACTGTATTGATAGAAGATAACTCTGTTCAGTGGTTAGCGTCTCAGGTAACTTTTTCCATCCTATCGCGGGGCCTATATTTAACACAAATTATATGTTCTTAAAACGAAGGAACTTGTGGCTAAACTACAACAGCCGCACGGTTAGTCTCCGAGGTAAAGCAACGCTTGTCAAGCAATTGTATGGACTTCAAAAGAGACCTCTGAGTTTGTTTTGGTGTTTCTTCTCAGGGTAGTCAGCTAGAAAACACTGGCCTCATATAGTTTATAACGACCAAATAGGTTGACGTGTAAAAGTGTTTTTTACAACCTACTTACAAAATAAAAATCATTTATCATTATCATTAAGGTTGGTCTATGGATGGGTGACCAACTTAATGTACCAAGTTTCTACCGTGCCTCGAAAAGCACGTTAAGCCGTTGGTCCCGACTGTCATTTGTAGATCTTTGGCAGTCGTTACGGATTGTCAGAAGCCAGAAAATTTGACTCCTAAAAAGTTTGTTGTAATTAATATTTTATCATCTTTAGGCTCTGGGCTTAAAGGCTTAGGTTAAGGTGTCACATTTTTAATTAAATAAAAATGCATGAGAATCTTAAGTCATTCATCAAATTATTTGTACAAGGAAACTGACATCATTCACATAAAACCATAATATTTAAACTGCGTTTTACCTTGTTTAGGATCGTTTTCACCAAAACATATCGACAGCTGATATTACTACAAACTTAATTTCTCAAATATTTAAAGAAGATCGCATTAAGATTTAATTTATATTCTCTGTGTGCGGTTTCGCCAGCGTCGAAATGGCTTTTAATTTTCTGCACGGGCCCCTAAAATATTTATGTAATAGAATTAGCCAATGCATATTCCTTATAATCAGCTATCTTCCAGTAAAAGTGCGGTCAAAATCGGATCAGTTGTTTCCGAGATAACCTACTCGAATTTTAAAGCTGTCCGATTTTTATTTTTCATGCGTCAACAACAAGCATTGTCTTGAACGATGTGAATGCCACAGACAGCAAAAAGCAATCAGCTGTCTAGTACATTATGCAAAGATACATAACGGTAAGGGGCTAATGATTTTATCTTTTGCAATTACAGGTCATTCATTGTAATAAGCTCTACAACTTATTATTTTATTAAACAAAATGATTCATAATTTGTGGTTAGTATTATAAAACTATGTTAGTAACATTTTTTTTTTCATTAATATAAAATAAATCAAATTATATTAAACAAAACTAATTCATAAATCTATAGGTACCTCTATAGGTACCTATAGATTTATGAATTAGTTTTGTTTGGGGGAGCGAAGAAAACTAACTCATAAATCTATATTTATGAGTTAGTTTTCTTCGCTCCCCGCCGCACCAGACCTGCAACTGTGCATACGTGTCCACTGCCCGAGGAACGGGCTATCAGGCTTATTCACTATCAATCTTAGTACTTATATGACTCCGCAATTGCGTTGTTCCTGTATAAAGATATTGCTTGGCCCAGTAAAACGAGGAGAGTAATCGTTCCACCCGGATCGATAGAGTAAGCATCCCGAATACGAATGACTCAGTAACGCAACTTTATTTATTACTCGATAAAGTACATGTTTTAGTACGCTCTAAGGCGACTCTCATATGAAGGAAGTAAGATAATGGAATGTTTCAGGTTTTAATTAAGTTATTGAAAAATAGTCACAAAATTGCGAATGATTTATAGGGACTTGCTTTTATGGCTTTTTTTAGTTACCTTTTTTTTTGGATGGTAAATCATCAAATGACTTCTCCCGCTCTGGGCGGAGCGGAAGTGAGTGTCAGACTCTTACTGACTAAAACCCACCCGTGTTCCTGCTTGTGCCCTTTGCGTTCCAGGGCCGCGGTGACTCTTTCGAACAAATTCCGCAACCCTAGCAGGCACTGACCCTATGGGGCCCTGTCTTCGTTGCTGACGGCTCTTTGAGGCGCGCGTGAAACACGACGCGCCATCGACTTGGGCCTGGTTGCTATCAGATGGCGAGCCACCCATAGCTTGCCATCCGCAGGCCCGCGCCCACGGTGGCCGGGAATCGCCCTGCGTCTCCCGACGCCTGGGGCGTCTTCTTCTGTTGCGGCGGCTGGAGCGTGGGGTTTCCCTCTCTCACACGCATTCCGCCTCCCCCTTCGCTAGCATCACTGCTACGCAGAAGGAGGCAACCGCTTCCCATGCCTCCTCACTCCGGACCATGGTTTTAACCAGGGCCGGACGCAAGAGGTCGCCGCCGCCGATAGCCTCGACGAGGACACGGCGGTGCTCCGCCCAAGCTGGGCTGACCTCCACCGTATGCTCCACCGTGTCCTCCGGGCGATCCACACAGTGTTGATGTCATGTCATTTTGTGGCAGTCATTTCAAGGCCAATAGGCATAGTTCTCTCCGAAGTGTCTCCATATTGACCAGCCCTGTGCTTCCACGAATACCGAAGATCCGCGGCCATCATCACGTCACTGTTATCACAAGATGCTTTCTTCTGCAGAGAAGTAATGCTAGCGAAGGAGGAGGCATGCCGCGTGAGGGAGAAGCAATCGTCCTAGCCGCTGCAACAGAAGAAGCTGACGCTCTGGGCGTTGGGAGTTGCAGGGCGATTCCTGGCCACCGTAGGAACGGACCCGCAAACGGCGAGCTTTTGTAGGCTCACCATCCCGTAACAACCAGGCCACGCGCTGTTTCACCTGTGCTTCAAAGAGATGTCAGCATAGTACTGAAGGTCCGCTAGAGCTAGTATCTGCCAGAGTTGCGGAATTGATTCGAAAAGGAAACCGCGGCACTGGAATGCAAAGGGCATTAGGATGAACACGGATGGATTTTAGTCAGTAAGAGTCTCACGTTCCCTTTTCTCCACCCAGAGTGGAAGAAATAATCCCCTTAAAAAAATCACCCTTAAAAAAAGTCGATACACGGTGACAGTTCCACCTACGGTACCGCGCGCCCAGGTGGAACGTTCTCCGAATGCTTGATGAATAATAATTATAGGACTCTCGAAAAAAATGATCTTTTCGAAGAGGTTTATGTAGATTATCCTGGCTATCCAATTTCACATGCAACCTCAACTTGGATCATTATTAAAATTTACTTCAGAAAAGCAGAGTTTCGTAAAAGCAGATAAAAATATTCAAATATTGCTTAAAGCTCGTAAGACCGCTGTCCGATAAAGCCCTGGTATCTTCCGCTTTCCATCTGCAGAATCTTATTAGAAAATGTTATTCAATTTATGTCCGTTGAATATTCTAGACTCTGAGAGTCTAAGCAAAATGGAGCACCCACTACTTAATTACGAATTGCGTTCATGACATGGATAATTTTTAAGAAAACTGTTTTGTAGATCAAAAAGTTTTGTGATCCGTCACTGACTGTACGTGAATGACGGAGACGTCCTGGGTGAGTGTGCTGGCGCAATAAGGCTGATATTCTACCACTTTTATGAGATCTTCTGACGCGACTCATCGGCGACTTGCAGGCCTTGCGGCGCCAGTATGGTCCTCAATACACTTTTTTTAAAATTTAGCTTGCTGTTGAACCAATCTCATCAGGTTATTTGTGTCTACGGCAAGTTGTGATAAGCCTATCCGGAAAAGTGATTATGTAAATAGCCGTAGAGTTTCTTGCACGACCTTTCCATAGAGATCTACGTCCTGAAACGTGCAAATACGCGTAGCTGCATCTCTTTTGACTGGCTGATCTTGAAAATTTAAAAATGCCTGTAAATAGTTTAATTTAAATAAAGGCTTTGAGTTTATGTTTGATTATAATAAATTTAGCTTTCAGTATTTCACATTTTAATAAAACAATTTTATATATTGTTTGAAATAGTTTCGTTTCAGATAGTCGCTTTGATAAAAATTCAAAGTTTTCGGCACTATTATAGAGGCATGCGGTTGAATAAAGTCTCGCAAACGTACATTGAAAAGGGAGGTTCCTCTGACGGGACGGTTGTGTCCGGTAGACATCATCTGGCATTTATGTATATGTTCCATTACAAAACTTGATGAATCCTAAAATCTCAAAAAAAAAAAAAAGTCTTTCCCATACATTTACTCATATGCTCATCATAGCTCTAATATAAGAAGTTGTTCATAATGATGAGGACAATGATTCCTTTTCTGACTGACATAGCAATGCACCACCAAAACTATTGGGACTAGAAACATGAAAATTACAGATTGCTTCCTTTTATGATACGTATAAGTGAGCACTAAGAAGAGATTTTAGGAAATTTTACTTTCAAGAGGACGATAAGGCAGATAATCGATTGTACTAAATTTTACGCAGACGAAGTCGCGGCTGAGCTATTAGTAAATAATAAAAGCCACTGCAGTGCACTGCAGTGGTGGCCGAGTGGTAATGGCCACGACTTACGAATTGTAGGTCGCGGTTTGAAACCCAACCAGGGGTTTCAACCTGCATTACTTTGTTTAATTTATTTCATCACCACTGCTCTCAAAACGGTGAAGGAAAACATCGTGAGGAAACCGGCTTGTCCTAGAATAAAAAATTCGAAGATATGTGACATTCACCAACCCGCACTGGGCCCGCGTGGTGGATTACGGCCCATTCCTTCTCCTAGAGAGGAGGCCTGTGTCCCAGCAGTGGGAACGTTAAGGCTGATTATGATTTTATGAATAAAAGCCTACGGCGGTGCTTTCGCTTTAACGCAAAGCGTTTACTTAAAACGTATTATTTCTCATAACACAAACACGTTGACGTTGAAATGTTATGACATCGCAGTTCATTCAATTATCACTAATGGCACCTATAGGTTAGTTCATGGGGTTCTTGGGTAAATAATCCTTGGTAGATATAAAATTCTTTAATAGCCAAAGCTATTCTTTTTTTGGCATTAGCGGGAGAAAGCTGCACGCAAAATACGCGCTTAGTCGTGGAGTTGCGGAAACCAGCCTGTTTTAAATACCTACATACATGGCGGGAGAAAGTGGCAGAATCTAAATGACTAAACAAACCTACCCATGTAAGGACAACTGCCCGTTTTCAATACTTCACGTTCCCGTGGATCGCGAAGGGCATTTAAAGGACACCGCACAGAAGAAATCAAGGAAACTCTTTCAAAAATTTCCGAAACCACAGCACTCTTAGCTGACAATGAGTCCGTCATTATGCTGACATCTCTTTAAGGTGCGCGTGGAAAAAAACGCCCTGTCGACCTGGTTGTCATCGGATGTAAATAACCCTTGGTAGATATCAAAAACATGTTATAACCACAGAGAGAGAGAGACCTTAACAATGTAGTGAAATACTATTTACGATAAAAATGGTCAAAAAATTCTATTCGGTCCCAATGACGTGTTATACAATTTAGTTAGTAGTTTAGTAGTGACGTCACGCAAGTTTTCAACGCACTGCATCGTCTTAATTTTTTGTTTGTGTGAAGAGAGAAAAAGCACTTTTTGGAAATCTGTCAGACTATTAATTAGATTTTTTCAGTAAAATACCCTATTCTTCATTTAATAAATGCGAATTAACAACGTCATTTTGTTACTAGCACTAGTAGGCACTTTATCTTATAAGTATATTGTTAATACACTTAACACAACCAATTTGCATTCGAAGCGGTGTAATAGTCCAGCTGAATTGTACCAGTTAACATAGATTAAAGACAATATTATGTCATTACCAGCGCGGAACTAAGGTGTTAGCATAATGCTTGCATTCGCGAGTTTAATTCGACTTTAAACACATTGAGTGAGTTCTTAACTACTGCAACTTGCAAGTTTGTTATACTGTAAGAAGACTTACATGGAAGTTAAGACTTTAGCTGTCTGAATTTGTGTTAGGCTTTCGAAGCAATGGCGACACGGTATGACGTTTCAAAAGAGGAGTTTTGCACATATAATTTTGCCAAGCCCGTTCCATCACTGAATTACAAAACGTAAGATATACATGGTGGATATTCCTTCGATACGCACAAAACGTTTTTTAGTTACTTTTAGTGTGCATATAGCTAAAGAGTGGAGTTCCCTGCTAGATTATTTGTATCCTGATAACTACTACCTGTATGTAGGCCTTTTTTATGGATGAGAAAATCATCCATAAAAAAAAAATCATCTACTAAAATCAGCGCCGTTGATTGTTGGACTTATCCAGATACGCGGCATATGCTGAGGAACAACAGATTCATGCTTGGATGCGATGCACAAAAAAGATTTAAATATAATTATGTATATTTTCAAGTAGTTGTAAACAGTCTACCTTTAATATGGCGGCGTCTACGTCAAACGTCAAACTTCAGGTTGACGGTATTGTCGATGTCAACATAGCGAAGCGTCATTGTCGATGGTGGTGCGGGCCGCCGCGCCGTCGTCCACTTTCGAATGAGACAGGCGCCCGCACACCACGCTTGTGACGAATCGCTCAGAATCTTTGTCATCACGCTACTTTAAGCTGAAATTAAGTTGATTTTTTAGTTAGTATTAAATGCCAGTTACCTGATTACATTGTGATTTTCGAAAATGCTGATTAAAATACGTTGATTGTGAGTTGAAGTCATTTATTTCTGTTTCTGCGCCGTCCTGAGTGTTCTGACACAGCTTGTAGTTATTAAGTTATTTTTTTTAAGTTTGTGTTTTTTGTGCGTCTTTTCTGGCGGGGCGACAAACATACAATCTCAAATACACAAACAGGCAGACCCGGAAAAACTATTTGTAGGCCATACAAATATTTGTTCCGTGTGGAAATCAACCGACGACACGTAGCGCAGAAGCCACAGAGTACTTTTATATAGCAGAAGCCAATCGCTCAACCACTGCACCAACCGTGTCATCAATAGACGACGACTGTAGTTTCACTCCAAAAAAAAAACAATAGTGCAAAAATCTAAATTCACAACCGCAAAATAAATCATAACCATACATTTTTGCCTATAGTGTTTTTTCTAAATGTTTGTTTAATGATGCTATAATGCTATGTATTTGTACATTAAATTAAAAAAGAACCAATATAATAAATGGGCCACTATAATATCTTCTATTTTTTTAACTCACATTAATCGAGATAATTATGTTTTCCGCTGTCACGCGACAAAATTAGGATTCCTTAAAAAAAAATTAGACAATGTACCCGAAACAAAATTTCTAACGCGACCTCCAAAATTGTAACATGTCGACAGTTGAACCCTGGCCCATTCAATTTTTTTTTATCTTCTTAACTTGTTAAATATTCCAATTTCGAATTCGTAGCGTTCGAGATGGTTTCTCGAAACTCTAATACGGAATTTGGATGTGATCCAGAAATCTTGGTGAGACAAAGTTTTGGTCCGGTTTCGTCCGGAATTTCGTAATAAATATAAGATTTGCAGTTTGGATTTTCAAACTCAATACTTATCTTGACCAATGTACAATTTATTTAGTACACGCTTTTAGCGACTATCTAGATTTCGCTATAGACAAGCTTATCGCGATTATTAAGTTTACTTTATATTACTAGTTTGTATGAATTAATTAATTATTGTTTTGTTTATTTCCTGGAATATAAGTACTTTTCTAACTATATTGGGGTCGGCTTCCAGTCACACTGGATTCAGCTGATTGCCAGTGTTTTACATGGAGCGGCTGCCAGATGTCCACAACCCATTAACTGGGTATCACGGTACTTCTTCACATGGCTGGATTCTGATTCTGATTTGGCAGACGACTGCCCAAGATCTATGTGTGTACATAAATAAATATATTTGAAATGGACGAGATTTTTTTAATCCGTAGTCACCTAGTAACATAAAAATTATGGTCATCAAAATTTCATTAATGTGAGTCTCACTATCTCACTATTAAGCATGAATAATAAATCAAATAGATAAGTATTCAGTAAAAACCATTGGTTAATAACTAATGATTAATCCAAAAACACAATTTACCAAAATTTTGATTCAATTTATAACCGCCGGTAGAATCTACAACAGATTAAAAACTCAACCTATGTATTAAACAATAATTTGATAAATATAAATAAATAACTGTAAATTGTTGTTGATTTTTCACTGAAGCAAACAGTACCTCTTTCAATATTTCCACGACTCAAAAGCCTTCCAAACACTTAAACCAAGGGTATCCTTAGGGACACACAAGACGGTCTGGAAACCGCAGCGAATTAATCACAAGAGATTAGATGCGTACATGATATATAAGTTATTTGGCACGCATTTGTCATTCCAGATGTTAAAGTCAAGTAAGAGAATTGTTTATTACTGTTCATCTGTTGGGTCCTTTATATATATATCATTTATTTCGGGTAACAAAGACCCATAACATATATACCTTACAGACTATAAATTTTTATAAACCACAAAAACAATACACTAATTTACACGAAGTCTCGTGTTACGCTGCGTGGTATCACGTAGTCTTCCGCAGAATCGCCGATACACGATACCCTTCGGCCAAAGCTCTTCCTTAAGGAAGGTCTCAATATTTCGCTTCGCTCGAACGACACATCACACCACGAAGGTTGAGGAGAAAGTCAAGTATTCCACAAGCTCCTCAGCCTTCGCGGCGTGATGTAACCGAGACACATAGAGCTGCGTCGTAAGTATTGCCGGACGCAGCATATTGGGTCTGGCGGTTTGGGTGGGTGGTACGACGTGTGTAGCCGGCCGTGAATATATACTACTAACCCTGTTGCAATCAACATTTTTACACTGTATTTATTTTGATACTTTGTAACCCTTTTTTCTGGACGGGAAATCATCAAATAACTTCTCCCGCTCTGGGCGGAGCGGAACCGTGTCAGACTCTTACTGACTAAAACCCACCCGTGTTCCTCCTAGTGTTCTCTGCATTCAAGGGTCAAGATGACTCTTTCGAAAAAACTCCGCAACCATACTTTCTAACCCTGCTAACACTCGAAATTGATGCAGTTGGTAAAAGATATTTTTTTAAGTATTTTTCTCAAAATCAATTAATTTTAAAGATTTTCGAGGCAAATTAGATAGTCCAAGAGTCGGCCGCTCAAATTTCTATTTTATCGAGTTACCAGAAAGAAGCAATTTGTAGAAGAACTTGACCATTGGTGAACCTGAATTAAGTTGATGTGCTGAGACGCAACCAGATACTATTCTGGCAAGGATGTTTCTTTTTAATAATCTGTTAGCCACAACATTTCGTCTTTACTAACAGTTTTGAGTCAAACCCGAATGTTCTTTTTTTGCCATTGTTCGTCGGGTCATTGAGCTCCTTATTTTTTTAATTGAGTCTACTGACAAAGGCTTGCACTGAATGGGCAGGCCCACTTAAATTTGTGTGGTTCTTTCCTCATAAGACGATTTTAGAAACAGATTTGCATGGCTCTCATATAACATATTGTGAATGTGGGGACTAGATCGCCATATTAGGGTTTCAGTTAGTCTAGCAGTTTGAGTCATTTATGCGGCCTAACCAAATGTCCTGAATTTGTAATTGTACGTCAAATCGTTGATCTCCGTAAAGTTTTAAGTTGAGCTACACGGTCGCTGACCAATGCTTGCACTGTCTGGACTCAAATCTATGTGGCATTTTCCTCAAAAGGCCACCTCAGACATTAACCTACATGGTTCTCATATGACAAAATCACGAGAATCACTAAATTTGATGGATCAACCAACAGAATCACTAATTTTGAGTCCCAAACTCGATATAATCATTGTAGAGGGTACTCCACAATGATTATATATGGCCCTAAAATGTTTGAACTTTAAAACAGATTTTGACCTCTGATTTTTTTCTTCTCAGGGTGGTCTGCTACTCCCAGAGCGGGAGAAGTCATTTGATGATTTCCCATCCAGAAAAAAAAAGAAGGGTGGTCTGCTACTGAAAACATCAGCCTCATCTAGCTGAAAATTACCAGAAATATTGGGCGTGTAAAAGTGTTATGTTTAACCTACTTACAAAATAAATATCATTTATCATTCTTAGTCTCTTAGTACTCTTTCTCTCTTCAAAGTACTCTTCCACAACAAAATCTAAGTATTTCAATAAGTATTCTATATTTCTACTTAATCTCCACAATGCGGTCCCGGATACTTCTCGCAGTATTTTTATCAACAGAGCTTTGAATGGCCACGGAATATCCTCAGATTAACTTGGGATTGCCAGCACAATGGGATTCCTACCGAGAAATTGTTATTGAAGAATTTTAAGATCAAGAAGATTATTAGGAAGTTTTTGAAGAGAATGTTTGTTGCGATTTGCTTTATTTTTATTTAATGGTTTAGGTTTTAGGGTTAATTTTCCAATAGTCAGATACATTTTAGACAAAAAAATAATAATATTCTGGTTGAGGACTTATACAGTATGTTAACTAACAGAGGACGTTCCCGTTAACCCGCAATAGTATAGCATCCATATATGATAAAAAAAATATTACCATTCAAAACCAAAATGTTTTTTTTTTATATTAAAAACTTTTTACAAAAAATAATACCGACTTCTAAACAAAAAACCAAAAAGTATAAAATAACTTTAATTTCGGAACTCGGTGTTTTTGGTTGCTTTTTTGTTGTTGAACACACCGACTTCCGAAATTAAAGTTATTTTATACTTTTTGGTTTTTTGTTTAGAAGTCGGTTTTATTTTTTGTAAAAAGTTTTTTTTATTTTTCACTTTTTAGTGGTACCTACACCCCCTCCCCTCCCCCACCTAAACGAACCAATCACATTGGTGTAAAAAAAAACATACAAACATCCGAATTGAGAACCTCCTCCTTTTTTAGAAGTCGGTTAAAAAAAACGTACTGCTCCTTTGCAGAGTAAACTAAGAGGTCGTCAATGTAGACAATGTAGATATTTTTTTTGACTTTTGTTGAATTTTCAAAAACCGCTTGGTTGATTTCGATAAAATTCATGGGACCGTTTGGGAAGTATACCCTTTCCAACAAAAAAAGAATTTTTGAAATCGGTTGACAAGCGACGGAGTTATGCGCGAACAAACAATAAAAAAAAAAAAAAAAAAAAACATACAAACATCCGAATTGAGAACCTCCTCCTTTTTTAGAAGTCGGTTAAAAATATTCGCTAAAAATGTTAAATTGATACGTTAAAAACACTCTGTACACGCGTACTTGCCGGTTTGGGCATTGCTACTACGTAAGTATTATTCCGCGCTACTATTTTGATTTTAAACAGGATTTTTCGAATTTATTGTCAATTTTTTTCTTTTAATTCGGATTATTTTATGCTTATTTTTCTATTCTGATATTTTTATTTTAATCTATTAATGATACAGATTAACGAATTTAAGAGAACGCCCTCTGTTATTTAACATACTATATTATATTTTCGAAATCTGAAAAGCTGTCAAACCAACTGAGGTATAAAAATGTAGTTTAATTAACTGAATATTGCAAAATTGGCCCTAGACCTTCAAAAAAGGCTGATTCTATTATGCCAATACCGCATGGTTTAATGTAATTGAAACAAATTGATTAAAGGACTTATAATTAAGTTAATTAACCTTTCATGCTTGAATTTCTAGATAAGATTCAATTTTATTGATTCAATCAAGGAAGCGAACTAAACTTATTAGATTTGATTTGAGAAGCGGAAAAAAGAATTGTGAGCGTCACAAGAACTTCAAGCCTCTGCTAAACACTTTGGGAAACGATGGCGTAATGTTATGCTAAGAAAAGCAATAGGAAACACGCTTGATACATATATTTAAAAATAATGGTCAAAACACGAAAAAAATGTTGTTACTCCATAAAGAAAATAGTACCAATCTTAATCAAACGACTTTACACAGGGTAAGTCAAGATCTGAGTTTAGCCTGCGGATAGCGAGCTATGGGTGGCTCGCCGTCTGATAACAATCAGACCCAGGTTGACCTCGTGTCGTGTTCCACACGCGCCTCAAAGTCAGCAAAGAAGACGAGGATAGGGTGTGGGGGTGGTCACCGGGGTCCTGGAACGCAAAGGGCACTAGGTTGGAATACGGGTGAGTTTTAGTCAGTAAGAGTTTGATTTTCTCTTCCATTCAGTCCAGAGCGGTACAAGTCATTTGATGATATACCATCCAGAAAAAAAAGGTCCTAGTATGTTTGTTGCGGAATTTCTTCGAAAGAGACACTGCAGCCCTGAACGCAGAGAGCATTTGGAGGAAGGCGGATGAGTTTTAGTCAGTAAAAGTCTGACACTCCCTTCCGCTCCGCCCAGAGCGGGAGAAGTCATTTTATGATTTCCAATCCAAAAAAAAAATCTGCATGTGTAAAAGGATTGGCAGTAGGCTTTGAAAAGCGTCACCTTAAAAATATTTACATAATTACAAAACCCACCACTAATTTCTCTTGCGGGGATTTGCTTTTTGTTTTTCGATGTACAAAACCCTAAAAAGCCCCATTATTATGCGCGCCCCACTCAGGCAATCACTCAGAAATTAGCCGCCTCACATTACCCGTGGATTACGGTATGTGCACACTCGACTTCCGATCAATTGTTTGTTGATAAACCGGTTTGTTGATGAGACCGATTGATTGATTCGCAGTTAACCGGATAATGGGATGGCTCCATTACATGATACTGTTGCATATAGGGATGTTGCCTGAGTAAAAAGTATATGATTATGTTTAGTCCGTCAGTTAGATTAAAGAAAAATATTGGACAAATATTTTTTCCCTTATCAAATCTATAAAAACTGGCGAGCTATGGGTGGATCATCGTCCGATAGAGGAACTTTGGTGGCCGAGTGGTAACGGCCCCGACTTACGAATTTGTAGGTCTCGGGTTCAAACCCAAACAGGCGCATTACTTTTTGTAATTAATTTCATCACCACTGCTCTCAAAACGGAGAAGGTGAGGAAATAAAACGGCATGTTCCTAGAACCAAAAATTCGAAGACATGTGACATTCACCAACCCGCACTGGGCCCGCGTGGTGGATTACGGCACATTCCCTCTCCTAGAGAGGACAATTATGGACGATTATGCTTATTGGACACATACATATTTATTCCCTTATCAAATCTATAAAAACTGGCGAGTTATGGGTGGCCCATCGTCTGATAATAACCAGGCGAGACTCAAAGAAATGTCAGCAATGATGACGGAGTCCCAATAAAATAATGCCCTAGTCTTAGTCTTTTCTATTTTAGTTAAATCTCATGTTGCTTTCCGAAGAGTTTTAAACTACAATAAAACTTATAGTAAGAACTGGTACATAAAAGAGACGGCATTGACAGCGACAAAAACAGAATTAAGAGCGTATAGGTACGCCGTACGGCATTTCATACAAATTTTCAAGTTCCTTGTTTCCGAAATGACTAAACTGATTTTAATGAAACTTTACACACATAAGCAGAATACATAGGTCTAAAAAGTTAGTTGAAAACATTTTCTAATTAAACCCATTTTAAATTTTCCATACAAACATAAATTTCCATTTATCTTTTTTTAAATAAGACATTTCGAAAATGTTTTTAACTAACTTTTTAGATCCTGCATATATGTGTGAAGTTTCATTAAAATCGGTTCAGGTATTTCACAAAATAGTGACTTGAAAATTTGTATGAAATGCCATACGGCGTACACGCTCTTTACAAAAGACATTTTCTGGCCCACTGAACTAAAACGTTAGCTGTCGACGCCTCATATAATTTGCTTAAAAGCAGCCTGCGTTCATGTGATGATCGCAGAGAGTTTCAGGAGTTATGTCTTGATGGAAGTCACTCATGAAAGCGTTCTGTAATTTGTTCGAAGCACATTAGGGTTTGTAGGATTTATTGGGAGGATTTTTGGCAAATTACTTTTTCAGAAGATTACTCGAAAGGTAGGTGTTTTTTTTTTTAATAAGTATTCTAATTTCTACCAGTGGCTTCACTCGCGTGAATGACGGAAGTTATCGCTAGGGAACATAAACCCAGCAAAAAAAAAGGTATTTTTGTTATTCTAGAATATAATCTATATTTGTTTTAGGACCGGAATTCATCACATGACTTCTTACGGCATAAAAAAGGCTCTGGACAATGTGCCAGTCTATCAACTATACATATGTATGTTGACAGTCAAACTTTTCGAATCGACGACTCGCTTGGTGTAGTGGTTGAGGGAGTGACTGCTACACTGCGCGTCGTGGGTTCAATTCCCGCACGGAACAAACATACATACATATGTATAGAATAGAAAACATTTATTCGGCACAGACACAATTATTTTTTTCTGCGCCCTATACAAAATAATAAAAATAATAGTAGGTACAGAATTGTATGGCCTACAAACACCTGTTCCGGGTTTAGCTCTTTGAGTATGTGAGCTTATATGTCTGTAAACGCACCCGCGATTAAGGGAGAAATTCCTAGTGCAGGGCAACGTTTTTAAAATAGAACAAACTCGGTCGCTAATAGGCTTTTTTTGGCAAATATCTATAGGGAACGTCCAGAAACTATAGATGGCAGCACAGACGCATCAATGTCAATTATTTTTTGTTTATAAGTTTCAAATTTGCAACGCTAGATGTCACAGTCTACTTCGTGCACGTTCCCCTAAACGGAGGGTGAAAGAAGTATAAGTGACAGCACAGGTCAGATATTTACTACGTAAAAGTTTCAGAATTGCAACACTAGATGGCATAGTCTACGCCGTGCACGTTCCCTTTATTAACGCGTACAAAACTGCGGGCTAATGATTAATAATATTGTTTTATTATGGAGCAAGGAACCAGGTACCAGTTCTTAGTATCCGCGAAGTTGTTCCTTCAGTTTCACAACAGTTTGCTTCCTCGTTCACAAAGTTTAAACTCTCAATAATGTTAGTAACTTCGTATTTGCACACCTAACCGTAGTCCTTTCATAGCAAAGCACAACGATAACTTCCTAATAATGGACAAATTCCATGTTAGTGAGTTAAATGTTACTAGAACTAAATTATATGGCGAGTTCTGATATAATATTCTTGTACCACACGGGCGTATCAACTGGAACGGGGTGTGTTTGGAGTAAGTCTGTCCTTGTTGCTTCTTCTGTACTCACATATCACATAAGAGCAGTGGTGGTCGAGTGGTAACGGCCCGACTTACGAATTGTAAATCGCGGGTTCAAACCCAGCTAGGCACAATACTTTGTGTAATTAATTCATCATCACTGCTCTCAAAACGATGAAGGAAAACATCGTGAGGAAACCGGCATGTCCTAGAATCAAAAATTCGAAGACTGTCATGTGACATTCATCAACCCGCACTGGGCCCGCGTGGTGGATTAAGGCCCATTCCCTCTCCTTGAGAGGAGGCCTGTGTCCCAGCAGTGGTAACATTGAAAGGCTGATTATGCTTATGCTACTCACATGTTTACAAACTGTGTGAGTTAACAGGAAAACATTAAACACACAAAAAAAGAAACAGGGTGTTGGTTTCTACAACAAAAATAGGCTAGAACAAAAATGAGCAACGGTCGGCATTATTCGTATATTATCTCAAAAGGTTTTTGTTCAGCACTTCATTCAGTATTAGGTACGTCAGATGGCACACAGTCCGTAATAAAACGCTAATTCATATTCAGGCACAGCTGTTACGGTCTGAAAATGGCAATTATCTAGTCTAGTCCAACCGAAAATTATGCCTAAAAATTTCAAGCTAAAGGTTCAAGCTTCCAGCAAATTTTCAACCGTTTTTCATTTGAAAATCACTTCATAAACTTCGTAGGGCATCAAAAATCAACCTGCCTAGCTTTTTTGAATTATAATTGTTAGCTTCCAGCCTAACCAGACGCATAAAAAAAAATTAAATATAAACGCGATTGCCAAAAATGTCAATAAGTGAACTAAAAAACTAAAAACAAGATAATCTTGTCATTGCAGTCGGGGGACGGTTCCTTTGAAAAGGTCTTTACAGGTCCCCCGACTGCAATAAAAAGACTACCTTGTTTTTAATTTAGTTTTTCAATTATTTGTTTTTTTATTTCATTGGTACCTTTTTTTGAAAGCTTTAGACGATGACAGTATATTATTATGTAGTCGAATTTTCATGAAAACACTTTTTTAATTTTTTATTTATAAACCAGGCTCCCCCTTTTTATTTTTTAAATTTTCGTTAAGCCGTTAAGAAGTTATAATGGAATAAAGAAACACAAACATAAATACATACATGCCACCCTGAAAACATAACACTCCTTATTTTGGGCAGTCGTGTAAATACCAGTATTTCATCTGTATCGAATACCAATTTTACATCCACCCAGTAACTGGGTAACACAATTTTCCTTGACAAGAATAACAGATTTTTTGGCTACTTACCACTCGTAACGACTATCAAATATCTATATGCAAATGACAGCTGGAACCAACGGCTTAACGTGCTTTTTGAGGTACAAATGTTATAAAACATTTAAATCATGCCTATAAATTATTTATGTTTAATGACTAAATACAATAATTTCTATGAACTTGTATTATCAAAAGTAGCTGTATTGACTAAACGTGATTGGTCGAGACTTTGACAGTTGGCAACGACCAATCATAAGCAAGTAAATGGCGGGGATAAAAAAATACTCGGCGGGCATTTTTAGTGCCCGCCATGGTAGACCATTCGTTTTTCGACATCAGTGCCAAACGTATGAATTGCCTCGCAGAATCAAACTGTGTTACCGTACGGCTATAACTATAGCAATAAATCCAAGGTTCAAAGTGCACCAGTATTTTTATTTTAAAGTCTTTGCTTCTGAGTGTGGAATTAGTACCATTCCTCCATGAACCGACCTCAGTAAGCGTTTCTTAACCTTGAAGATCGCTCCGAGTGACAGTTATAACTTTTTTTTTTCAAATTCTTGTGGCAACTGTTTCGAACAATTCCAAAACCCTGACAGGTCCTGGCTGACCCAGTGGGTGTTAAAACAACGTATTGCATAACACACGTATTGCATTGCGTGTCGTCACAAGCCACCACCACCACCACCATCCACCATCTTAACATACCGAGTTTCCTCCGTGCCTCGGAAAGCACGTTAAGCCGTTGGTCCCAGCTGTCATTTGTAGATCTTTGGCAGTCGTTACGGATTGTCAGAAGCCAGAAAATCTGACACCAGTCTTACCAAGAAGTACCGTGTTCCCCAGTTATTGGGTTGTGGAGGTCTGGTAGGCAGCCGCTCCACGTTAAATACTGGTATTCAGCTGAATCCAGTACTTATGACTGGAAACCGACCCCAATATAGTTGGGAAAAGGCTAGGCAGATGATGAGTCACAAGTATTGCATTATAAAACCATTTGATAAATAAATCACCGTAAATTTATCAAACAACAACATTTAACCGTTTTTCTACCCACATTATGATAATGAGGGTTACAAGCAAAATAACTTTAAATGGGTTTTTTATGACGTTAAAGTTTTGGGTCCATGTACTGTATTTATTGGGCGAGTATGCTCTCGCCATTAAAGGGGTTACAGGGCCTCTAAGAAGGTTGCAATAATATCTTTTATATGGAGTTGTCTTCATGGGTTTATTTCTTATTGAAACGTGCTCGGAATAGTTAAAGTTTGATGGCAAAAGATGGTAAAATATATTAAGCTTATTGAATAGAATAGAATAGAAAACATTTATTCGACACAGACACAACACAACAGCAACAAAACACAAAGTAAAAAAAAATAAAATAATATAACATTAAAAAAGAAAAAAACATAACAATGATACAGATTAAAATTGCTGAGCGTGCCCATACCGAAAGGGTTACCATCTCAGCATTTGCTTATTGTGGTTTATTTTACACCTAACAAATTACAATATGGGCTTTAAAATAAAAGGAGATGACAATGGGCGAACTTATCACTAAAAGTGATATCCCACAGACAATCTTTGGGTTTTTTTTTTTGTAAATCGTCACCTGTTTTGTAAGTGAAGGGCTTTTTCCAAGAGACAAAACGAGCTAAGAAAATATTAAAAAATCTAACAGGCTATTGAAGGTTTTGTGAATAGGCAACCAATTGTACAAAAGGATACTTTGATATTATCTACTAAGAGATTTTTATATCTCTAGTTTATTTTTTTGTAAAAATTTAAAAAAACCGTTTGACCTTTATGGACACCAAAGAGATTTTATCAAACGACCCTTACAACGAAATTGGCAAAAGGCTATCCGAAAAAAAAAAGTCAAGCCGAAAACGAACTACCAATTTTTTTACACTTTTTCATATAACGCTGCTGAAATATCCATACCTACACAAAGATAACAGAGCAATAAAAAAGGTGAATTTGAATAAACTTTTTACAGTACAGCTGTCGTTTACGCCGCTCGTAAAACATCGGATGGACCCGAATGTGTTCGGTGTTGCGGGCTTAACGTACCTGGCCTTCGGTTTTTTTTTTAGTTTTCTTTTTTTAATAAGCGTTTTTTTTTTTGTATTCATTTTGTTGTCAGCCGGTAATATTATGTTGAGAACAGAATGTCGTGAATAGGTACGCCTTTGTGAAAAAAAAAGGCTAACTATTTTTACCTGTTATGGTCAAACAAATTATGTACTTCCTGAAAGGATGGAAATACTATGTTTGAAAATTAATTAATCGTAATAATTGCTGTGAAATATTAAAGGAATCACACACATACAAACTATTTTTAAAGATTGGCCATTTCATGAGCCCATAAGTGAGTTAAGTAGTGTGATAGTGAAGTACATATAGTAGTACCCAGTACCTACACTACATGGGTGCTGAACTGCCTTTTACTCGGCCTAAAGGTGGCACGACATGAAGCAGTAAGCCACCGCATAAGAAGAAGACGCCCCGAACGTCGGGAAAGCGCCGTAAGCGCGGGCCTGCGGACTTCGAGCTATGGGTGGCTTGTCGTCCGATAGCAACCAGGCCCGGGTACACGGCGCGTCGTGTTCCACGCGCGCCTCAAACAGCTGTCAGCAAAGAAGACGGGGCTCCATAGGGTCAGCGCTTGCTAGGGTTGCGGAATTTGTTCGAAAGAGACACAAACACAGCCCTGGAATGCAAAGGGCACTAAAAGAATTAAGGGTAGGTTTTAGTAAGTAACAGAGGGAATGTCACTCCCTTCCGCTGCGCCCAGAGCGGGAGCTGTCATTTGATGATATTCCATCCCGAAAAAAAGGTGGCACGACATCTATCTGTCTTTTGTTTTTACCATACAAATCTACTACATACAACCAAGATTTTTTACTTAGCTAAACACTGAAATCTAATCCAAAAAGAAATTAATTATTACAAATCCTAATAATTCTATTTAGTTCTGTCAGGTAGACTTTCAAAAAAAAAAATGGGCATATTATTTTTGCCATTTCAATTAGATACAAATTTCAAAGCTCAAGAGTAGGCTGGTAACGTCACATTTTTAGTAAAAACTATGCTTTATTATAACGCCTCCCGAATTTTCATTTTAATTAACATGAAAAAAAGGAAAAAATACTTCTACAACTTTTTTAAGGAATCTATCTGACGGACTAATCAATGAAGAATAAATCTAACCCAATTATTCCATTACCCGAACTCATATACTATACAAACATTACATCCCAATTCCAATCATCAATTTGTGACCTTAAGTCGCTCAGAATAAGGACTTCTTACATTAACCTCGGTACTTGGGGTTTACAACGCCAAATTCGAGGCGTAACTGTAAATGCGACCTCTCTGCGATTGCTTTGAGGTCGTATTACAATCCATTTTACGAGTACACCTAGCCGTGGTATGTAAATCGTGTAAATTAAAGGTATCTTCAACGTTCAGATTTTGTGGGCGGACATTCAGTTACACTGGTACCACGATATAGAAATTCCTGAGGGAACCTGCAATAAAAACATCTGCAGATGAAGCTGTAAAATTGGAGTGGGTGTTTCCGAGTGTAACGTTTTCTTTTATTAAACTTTTATTTTTACTTGAACTGTGGTGGAGCAAAGTTTGTAGTCGCATGAATACCACCACAGGTTTTTTCAAATCCTTTCTACATTGGTTGTAATATCTGTTATCACTAGTGTTACCTCTACCTAAAATTCCTGTATCAAAAGCCTTTTACTTGAGGCAAATATGGTTTTATAATGAAAGCATACATATCATTAAAAGAGATGGACATAGGTTTTATTTTAGCACTTGGACAGAATACTGTGGTGGAATGGATAGTGTAGAAGTTCTTAGTTCCCTTTTTTACTGTTTAAATAATCACACCAGTTTGGAAAATTCTCAACATTTGTTACTATGGTCAGATTCATGGAGTAGGAAAAATAAAAATCAATCTCTGATTGTTTTATATCAGTAAGTACATGATTTCGCAAAAAATGTTTGCATCTATTGAACACAAATTTCCAGAAGTAGGTCACACATTTTTAGATTGTGACAGAGATTTTGGCCGCATAGAAAAACTTTTAAGAAGAAATGAAAAAATATTTACACCTAATAATTACAGAAATATAATTAGAATGGCATCAAAGGAAAATTTGGTTATTGAAGATATGAATCGATTTTAACTTTAACGACAGGGGGGGGGGCTGGTGACGACGTGACGTCCCTGTTAAAAATTGTAGCATGAAGTGACGTCACGGCAGTTTTTAACGCACTGTATCGTCTTCCATTTTTGTTTACGTGAAAAAACAAAAATAAATGTCTAATATTTTTCGGAATAATTACATTTTTTCAGTAAAATACTCAATTGTGGTCAGTACAAGACGATAATCACGACACATCTCATCTCAAGAGAACAATGCATTTTCTGACGTTTGTGAGGCTTGGGTACAGTTAATAGACCCTCCTAAGATCACACGCCCTCACCATGTTACACAGTAAACAGGCGAGGTTTCGAATTGGGCGGCCATGTTAACTGAAGATAAGATTGCTTGAGTCAGCCATTAAAATAGGCCATTGTTCTAACTTGTAGGTAAAAGGAGATAATAAAACTCAGCATCTTGTGGCGTACCTAATTATAACTGTTGGTAGGTAGGTGTTATCCACGTTTTATGAATTTTCTTGTTTTAAAATTAAAATATTTAATATATGAAATTTGAAAGAAAAGTATATTTAAGAACCTATTTTAGAAAAACATTAATTTTCTAACTGGTCTCTCCAAGTTTTATATATCGTTAATTTGCTACAAGTTCGAAATACCCCATGGAAAATATGCGTACTTTATCAACTGCGTACTTAATCTATATAATGGTTGGTCTAATTCATATTTATTTCTAGTACTAAAATGATGTCGATCACTAATTTTCTAGAAAGATGTCGATTTTTCCTTACATACATAGTTCTTTCAAGGAACTGTCATAAAAAAGATAAATATCTTTTTTTTTAAGATAAGCACGGATAAATAAATATGGATTCAATGTCAGCAGCTCGACTCCACAGCAAAATACCGTACGACATAATGCTGTGAAAGTAATTAAAAAAGACCACACACGTTTGGTACGTGTGGTTTCTGCACAATAGCATAAGTGGCTGAGCACTAGACGACCAAGATATTTTATATGAGGTCCGGTTTTTAATTTGTTGTTTAAAGTGATTCCTGGGTAAATTATTATATACATAATAATTTTCCCAGGAATCTTTAGAAGGAATTTTTAGAAGTCACTTGGGTTTTTTTATAGATTATAGTAAAACCTATAAAAAGTATATAATTTAAAATTTTATAATCTATTAATATTAATCGTTCTGAATCCTTTGCACGCAAGTTCTATACACAGATAAATCTTTTGTACATTTGTAGCATAATTTTCAAACGATGTTATTATTTTCGTTTAATCCCATCCTATATATTGTATATTAAAATTCATTATTCTAAAATCTACAAGCAATAAAACAGTTATTAATTCCAACAACATTAACAATAACTCCAACCAAGCAACCCGTTGAACTGAACACTTCACAATTTCTCATCCCACTCCTGACTAGCAATCCACAAAAGTATTTTTATTTAAATTAAATCACTTATTTAACTTCGAGATTGAGAGGACAATAAAGAATGGGATTATTCACTGTTCACCAAAACATAAAATTATAAACATTATTCATTCTAACTTTGTAATGAAGAGCGGAGGGAAAGGATCCTTCAAAAGTTTTCATTAGGGAAACGACTCGGCCAATAAGGAAAGAAGTGGGTGACAAGTTATTATTAATGCAACGGGGAAGGACACAGAGCAGCGAAGATCAGTTGATTAAAATTACTATGAAATTAGAACAGTCTAATCTGAAAATAGGGCCATGAATAGTCTAAAAGTCATTTATTTTACAAATGAGTATGTGTCACCGGAAAATGGCAAACTTCGTAATATTATAAAATACCTTGAAAGATTGTAAGCTTTCGATAAATTGTTTTTTGTTGAACATTTATAATCTCTACAAGTAATTCCGAGAAATTGTAGAATAGTAAGTACCGAAACGTAAGTATTATAAATGTATAACTTCAAAATTCTAAACGAGGACTCAGCCTGCGTGGGCTTCATATTTCTTTCTGCGTGTTGGGAAGCCCTAAGTTCCCTGTGCCCAATGTTCCACTACTTGGCTAAGCCAGATAATGCGATAAATTGTCGAAGCGTACACTGATTGTTCGCCTATTTTAATTCTGACGCAGAAAAAGTATTCCAAACGTTCAATTGACAATTTATGGAGTGTATAATATCTCAAGATATTTTAGATTCTTACGCATTTTAAAATTATCCAGTGACATAATTATATGTATATGTGGTGTCGGACCGACATCATGGAGAAGGCAGCGGGAATCCGCCGAATGGAGTAACTTAAAACCCCGTAGATGTGACGTTGCTTAGAGGAGACCTTTACCTATCCACTTGTCCAGTACCTAGTAGACGTCATTTGGCTGAAATTACGTCAATGCGAAGTAAATTTTACTTATTTCAGTTGATTTATCAACTCCGGGAGTATTAAGTATCTTACCAGACTTATTACTTCTTAAAAAACAAATAGGCAAAATTACCCGCCAAATACTTGGCAAGTAGCATTCTAAGAAAGCCATTGTCATACTGTTTTTACTACCCTGTGTCCTTAATCAGTAGATTTAATTAACGCCACTTGAGACCTACTTATTATAATATTTTTACCCAACATCTTGTCCCGGAAGTTTATGAGTACTTAGTTGAAAAGTGATAAAAAATAAGTATAAGAATCTCATTATTTCTAATGTAGGAAGACTTCTTGTTATTTAGCTAATAAATTTTTATTTTAAAGCTGATTAACGTGATAAGGGGTTGAATTTTATAGTGAGAGTGGCTAAAAGCAATAATACCTTTTTTTAGAATGAATCGTAGAAAATTATCATCACCATTTCGGACGAAAAACGACGAAGCTTGGACATTTTCGTTTGAAATGGGAGGTTTTCCCCAAATGACGTCACAAGCGTAAATTACCGTGGCCTTCACGGTCTACAGAAGATAGCTATAGAAACTAATATCCATAAATTGGGATATGGCATGAAGAATGATGGTTGAAGCCGTAGGTAAGTATCAAACAGGTTGAGACACAGATAGGTGACCATCTATTCATACTGAAACGATAAATATTTAGAGTATTAGTTGTAAAATAGAAGCTGCTAAAATTATCCCAAAGGAACATACTTCCGGGATAAAGAATATCCGATGTATTATGCCAGCTGTTAAAACGGGAAGAGGTATCAAATAAACAAACAGAATGATTAACAGAGTTAACATAAGCATAATTAGCCTTTTAATGTTCCCACTGCTGGGACACAGGCCTCCTCTTTAGGAGAGGGATTGGGTCGTAATCCACCACGCTGGCCCATTGCGGGTTGGTGAATGTCACATGTCATCGAATTTTTGGTTCTAGGACATGCCGGTTTCCTGAAGATGTTTTCCTTCACCGTTTTCAGAGCAGTGGTGATGAAAAATTAATTACACAAAGTAATGTGCTCTCGATTTTGTACAAAATTGTCTTTTTTAAGTATCACGTGTGTACATAAATAAATAAATAAATAAATAATGAGCCTGACTGGGTTTGACACCGCGACCTACAAATTCGTAAGTCGGGGCCGTTACCACACGGCCACCACTGCCCTAAGCAGAGTTACTTTCGTACTTACATATTAGTATGGATATAGATTTTATCAATATAACCATCTGTTCATGTTTAATATCTTGTTAGTTGAAGTGATGCTTCAACTATCAAGATAATAACAATCACAGCTTCAAATTGCACGTTTAATTAAATCGCGCTACAGTCGCTCTATAATTGGTACATCATGCACTAAGTTTGCTTGAAGGCATCATTATATAATGTTTGGTTAACTGCTCAAAGCTGACATGACAATAAGGCTGTTCGCATACGCGCGGTTTCCTGATTAGGAATTTCCGAATTCGGAATTACGTGAGACTAACGTTCCTTTCGTAAATAAACCATGTATGCCGAACACACGGCATGTATGTATTTTTAAAATGAACGTCGATTTTACCGATTCGAAAAATAAAACAAACGTGTCTGCCTAGTTGAACATCTTCTATGTAAGCACTCAGCAGCCCTACCATGACGTCTTAAATCATGATGATCATGATTCCTGTGTCAGAGAGAGACGGAATTATACAAGACGAATAGCACTATCCCTTTCCCACAAACTGAATCATGATAGCATTGACACTTCGTAGTACGGCCACAGGTCTCCAAATTTGAATTCCTTATCGGGAAACCTAATCAAGAGACCGTGCATCTGTGGCCAGCCTTAGGTACTGGTACAAGCTGTCACTGCATGCGGATTGAAAGTGACATGTGTCAGTGCAAGTAAGTGGGAGGGATACCGGAGACTACAAGACTAAGTGATATATTATCAGTGAAAATGATGGTCAAGTCCAAAATGACTACTGACTGCGCTATCGCAATGTTTCGTGGTCAGTCGTGGTATTTTTTTCTGTAGCGGATTATCTATGTATGTACACTATGTGAGTTTCAAGATAAGACATAAAAAGTTGTCATACTTTTTGTATCATCATCATCTTCCTGCCCTTATCCCATGTTACTTGGGGTCGGCGCAACATGTTTTTTTCTTCCATTCTGTCCTGTCAGCCGTCTCGCTATCACTAACTCGAACTCCTTTTTCTTTCATATCACTCCTCACACAATTCATCCATCGTTTCTTTGGCCTACCTCTCCCTTTCCATCCATCCACAGTCATATTCATAACCCTTTTGGTTACATGTGTTTCATCCCTCCTTTTTACATGACCATACCAAGACAAGCGGTTCCCTTGCAACTTTTCCGTCACTGACGCCACTTTTAAACTGCCTCTAATGTACTCATTTCTCACTTTGTCCATCCTCGTTACTCCACACATCCATCTCAACATTCTCATCTCCGCTACATGTAATCTATTTTCATCAATCTTTTTCACAGCCCAACATTCTGATCCGTACAGTACGACAGGTCTTATCACGGACTTGTAGATTTTTCCCTTTAACTTGAGAGGCATCCGTGGATCGCAAGTCGTTCCAGTGACCTGTCGCCATTTCATCCACCCTGAGTTGATCCGATGCGTTACGTCTCGGTCTACATCACCATCACCCAGATCAGCAGATCGGTACAGGTGTTCCGGCAAGAACTATAGGCATACTTTTTGTATCAATATAATAAAAGTAAAATTTTGCTAGGATGGATGGATGTTTATTAATTTTTCACTCTATAAAGTTTATTCTATAAAATTATTCTTTAAAGTTTCATCAAAGTGATTTTGATGAAACTTTACGTCCCGGCCTTCTTACATGCAGACATTTTATTTCAATTAAAATCCAAGTATTTATTGATATCCACAATATATGTACACAGGTGGTAGGTAAATCAGTTCGGTAACAGTTATGGGCCCTGTCGGGCACAGCAAGATTTAGATAAATAGGAGAGAGGAAAAGCGCTATTTATTTTAATATAACCTATATTACTCAGGGATAATATAGCTATAGCATTCTAATGGTGAAAGATTTTTTGACGTTGGTCCAGTATTTTTGAGTTTACTAATTATTCACCCCTATGAAGTTTTTAGAAGACGACTTTCTTTACTGCTTGCTATAATTTACTTGAAAATTGGTATGACACAATCTTAAAGTAGAATAATTAAATATAATCATCCCCAACGGAGCATCCGTTGCGGTGATCAATGTATGGTCAGCAGCATAAATAAATAAATAATTTATTGATTAGGAGGGTACATATGAGAAAAACAAACACTTAAACTTTTTACAAGCAAGATTTACAACGTATGTAACTAAATTGATTATAAGGTAGAGAATGTTAATAAGTTCATCTGTTGACAATTAAAACGTTACCCTGTCTCTCAAACTAGGGCATTTCTGTATTTTATAAATGGGTGGGTAATTAGTAAAATGTGTTTATTTTTTCCAAAATGAGGAGTTTCAAAAAACGCTTCAAATGGTTAAGAGGTGGAGTTGAAGTTCGATTACCTACCGAATCTGGATGAATTCGCAGGTAAAGGGCTAGTAATTTATGAAACAACAAGTAAACACGCGGGTGACTGTACTGTATTGGATATTAAAATACGGTAGAAAGATGTTTTAAAGAAAAGTAGATTTGGCCTGAATTTTTAGTTCTCCTTAAGCATAAAAGCTATTTGTTTCTGCACTGTATTTTACGCAACAGTCTAGAACGGTACAGTAATATCTTTTAGACACAACACAATTCCCCTTCCTATTCCGTTCAAAGGGAATTAAAGAAAATCCTTCAATTCGAGAAAATGGCCGCAAACTGAAAGAAAATACTGGAAATAGAAGTGAGCGGGCTACGGTGGTATGTTTGTGGTTCCGTAGCGCGGAATTAAAAGGAAACATTGTTGTCCCACAACCATTGAGAAACGGGTAAGTTTATGCAGTGTTTAAGCATATAAAATTCAAGCCACCAAAAGAATCAAATTACTCTTGCTTTTTTTTTACCCGACCATAATTGCCAAATAACTTCGATACTTTTTTTTGTATCTTAGAGCAAAAACTTTTTTCGGTTAACAATAAGACTAGGTAACATGTAAGTAATTTATAATTAAGCACCAATACTGGTATTCAGCTCAATCAAGTTTGACTGGGAGCCGACCCAAATATAGTTGGGAAACGGCTAGGCAGATGATGATAATGAAGTACGTGTACTGTTGTTGTATTTGGGATTTAAGTGCTAAACTTGGAAAATAAGGATGATATTAAACTTATCAATGGGTAAAGGTGACCTGCTTTATTCCGAAAAAACTGGCCGGGATGTCTAGAGGTCAGACTTTTATCTGCACATATGTCCAATTAAAAACAAGAGAAATAATAAACTTTTCATTGCAGTCGGGGGACCTGTAAGGAACTATACAAAGGAACCGTCCCCCAACTGCAATGAAAATATTATTATCTCTCTTGTTTTTAATATTTTAGTTCACTTTTTGACATGGCAGGCGTGTTTTTTTTATTATTTAGTTTTTATTTCATACCTTTCTGCTATGTACTAAGCAAACTTGAGACGATGATAGTATAGGTAGTCCTAATATTCATGAAAACAAAATATCTTCGATTTTTTATGAATCATGGCTCCCCTTTTTATTGTTTAAATTTTCACCAACCTATGTTTCCCAGGATAACTCAACGCTGCTAACTATACTTCATACATTAACATCGGTTAAGCCGCTTAGAAGTTATGGTGGAATAAAAAAACTACAATATACATACAAACTTACGTGAACCCAATTTTTTTTTGGATGGGAAATCATAAAATAACTTCTCCCACTCTGGGCGGAGCAGAAGGGAGTGTCAGACTCTTACTGACTAAAATCCACCCGGGATCCTTCTTGTGTCCTTTGCGTTCCAGGGCCGCGGTGACTCTTTCAAACAAATTCCGCAACCCTAGCAAGCACTAACACATACGTGAACCCTGAAAACATAACAGTCCTTTTTTGACCAGTCGTATAAAAAAAGAGGCCTTTGCCCAAGAGAAAGACAATATAGGCCAGCAAAGAAATGTGCTTCTGTAAAACTTACATGCATTACAACACTACTATCTACAGTTAACGAGGCAAACAAAATGCCAATTATAAGTTTATACTGACAGTACAAACAAATAACAATGTACCAGACAATAGTTGCGTTACTTATAATGTTTTTGTGTTTTGCTGTTATTCTGTTTATCATCGGTACTAACTAAGGTAAGTTTTTCTAACGATTTTTTTTGTCTTTTTTTTTTAATTCACACCTTCATTTTTTTACTGTCAGATGGATATGCTCTTGACTCTAGTCTAGGTCGCAGTTGACACAGACAAAGTCGACAATGGAATGAGTTTACCCAGAAGAAGCCTGTTCACTCTAACTTTGAAGAGATCAGGGTTGAATGCGTTCGGAAACAAGCAGAAAGTTCCACTTCTTTGCTGTGCGCATTATAAAAAAAACGATTGAAAACGTTTGGTGCGAATTGATGGAATAGCAACAATTATATCAGACTTTTCACTATATGAAAGACTAGCAACGCCCCGCGGTTTTAACCACGTAGTTCCCGTTCCCGTGGGACTATGGGGATAAAATATAGCCTATGTTACTCAGGGTGAATGTAGCTTTCCAATGGTGAAAGAATTTTTGAAATCAGTCCAGTAGTTTTTTAGTTTATTCGTTACATAGAAAAATACAAATTTTTCCTCTTTATAATATTACTAGCTGCTGCCCGTAGCTTCGCCCGCGTGAATGTCGGAAATTATCCCAAGGGAACATAATCCCGGGATAAAAAGTATCCTATGTTACTTTTAATACTTACCTCCAAGAATATGTGTACAAAGTTTCATGATGATCGGTTGAGTAGTTTTTGCGTGAAAGCGTAACAAACATCCACGCTTTCACATTTATAATATTAGTAAGGATACAGATAGTATAGACGTCCACTGTTAGAAAGTGTCGCCACAACAACCGTTCCTGTGTGTCCATCGGCTACTGCCTTGACCCTCACCAGGTCATTGGTGCATGATGTGGGACGCCTTTCAACGCTGCATCCTCCGGTTCACGGTTGCCACTCCAGAACTTTTCAGACTCATCGACCATCCGTTCTACAAGCAATGCATCCTGCCCTATGCGTTGTATATCGGTGTTAGCGACGCGCTCATAATTACCCACCAACTATCCAACCACAACCAACCCCAACCCAACCCATTAACCATAACCAAGTACAAATGTACGGGCCGGGCAGCTAGCCCCCCTCCGAACATCGGCGAACAGTTCCGTCTGTGATTCCGTTCCGTGCACGCACGGCGAGCGAATATGCTCGTTTGCGTTTAAAAATTATCACATATACCCGTGCCTTTGAAAATGTAAGTGTTTGAAGCCAACTCCTCGTTTTACTTCGCCGATTCCCACCAATATCAGCTACAGTCAGCAACCCTGGTTCTCCTGATTCTTGTATCCTGCGGAGTGCGAGTCAGGGAGACGTCATTTGTTGCGGAATTTGTTCAAAAGAGCCACCTTGCCCTGGAACGCAAAGGGCACAAGAAGGAACACAGGTAGGTTTTAGTTAGTAAGAGTCTGACACTCTCTTCCGCTCCGCCCAGAGCGGGAGAAATCATTTGATGATTTCCCATCCAAAAAAAAAGGAGACGTCATTTGTCCGAAACTGTTCACGATTGCAATAGAGGATGTCTTTGAGATTTTGGACTAGAGAAGGCGAGGCATTGATGTTAATGTCGAACACATCACTCACCTTCGATTTGCCGATGATATAGCTGTCATACTTGAGACTGTGAAGGACCTTAGCAGTACAATGTTCGATGACCTCAGTAGAGCTTCGAAAAGAGCGGATCTTAAAACGAACATGGACAAATCCAAGTTCACGGTAAATACCACGTAGACCCACTCCTATCAAGATGGAAGACTTTACATTCGAAGTTGTAGACAAGTAGATATGGGACAAACGGTTCAATATTCAACTATTCAAAAACTGATACCACACACGTTGACAAATTCATAGTACCCAAATTCGAATCATCTGAACAGTTTATTTGCCATATGCTAATAAGACAGTAGATCCAAACTGTGAAACCAGCTTTACAGGCTTCCACTGAGAACGCCGAATATTCTCCAACTACGGCCTTGAATAATTCAATAGATGTAATACAGAACACTTACTGGTTCACGAGAAGTGGAAGCGAGCGCGAGTTTCGTTAGAAAGATATCCATTTTTAAGGAAATAATGTCAATGATTGTAAGAATGAATTGGCGCTTAATTATCTGATTGGTGGTTGGAAGACATGTAAACGCCTACGGTTAATATCTTATTCATTGTACATTCAATAGCAAATATAATACTAGGCACTCGATCTGTGCTACCGTTTGTCTATACTAATCTAGTACTACATAATATTACAAAGAAGAAAGATTTGATTGTTTGTTTGTATTTAATAGGCTCCGAAACTACTTAACTATTTTGAAAAATTCTTTCACTGCTGGGAAGCTACACTATCCCCGGGTAACATAGGCTATATTTTATCCCCATAGTTCCACGGGAACGGGAACTACGTGGGTGAAACTGCGGGGCGCTGCTAGTTACCTATAACATTGTCTCGATTATTTTATTAAATGAAAATAGTTATTTCCTTAAAGTTTGCCTACCCGCGCAGCTATAGCAAAAGATTGTAGGAATAATCCTACAACCTTTTGCTATACAATGCTTTTGCTACAATTCTTTACTACAAGTAATAACATCTTTTACCTTGCGTTTGTTGCTGTCACATTTAGAGTTGTTGTGTCTTTTTCAAATAAATGCTTTCTAGACTACTCTATATTGTGATGGCACTGCTATTTGTAAACATTTATAAACAGCTGATGTATGGACACGACAGACATGTCCACAAAACGCTACCGCTCATGCACTGCACTGGTACCTAATCAGCCGCCGTCAAGACATCGTCTCGAGAATCCCTTTCCTGTATACTTACGAGGCCCTCATCGATTTCACCACCCCTGCTTGGGCCGAGGCGGCCGTTATTTACCCATTTCTTTCGATACACGCCATAGGATCTCGTGTTAGGATGTATATTCCCATGGATACGTTCGATATTATGATACCAACTATCATAAGGATGATATCATGTTTGGGGTTGGTAGCTGGAGAGAATTTCTGAAAAGGTACTGTATATTTTTGAAGGTTTAGTTTATTTTTCTGCCGGAATCGCAGAAAACAATATGAATACATATTATTTCCTGCGATTCCGTCTGCATCTGCCTCTGCGTCTTTTTCATTTTTTTAAAATCATTGCCCCACACTAGGAATTTTTTCTTTGTCGTGGGTGCGTTTATAAACATACAATCTCATACACAAACAGCCAGACCCGGAACAACTATCTGCAGGCCATACAAATATTTGTTCCGCGCGGGAATCGAACCCACGACACTTAAAGCGCAGCAGCCAATCGCTCAACCACTGCGCCAACTGTGTCGTCAATAAAAATTAGATACTATTATTATTGGTTGCTTTGTTTCAGCGTCATCATCAGCCTTCAGCAATCTGCTGCTAGATATAGGTAAGCCACACATCCTCGTAACATCGACTCCTCCGTGTTATCCGTCTGAGGAATAATTAGCCTTTCAATGTTCCACACAGGCCTCCTCTCTAGGAGAGGGAATGGGCCGTAATCCACCACGCGGGCCCAGTGCGGGTTGGTGAATGTCACATGTCTTCGAAATTTTGGTTCTAGGACATGCCGGTTTCCTCACGATGTTTTCCTTCACCGTTTTGAGAGCAATGGTGATGAGGATTCCGTCTGAGGCCTGGACACCAAGTCTGCTATTTTTATAAATTTGTCATTCCAACACGATCTCATTGTCATTTTGCTAAAAGTTCGTAATCTGCTAAATTCATAATGGTCGATCATTGGTCGGTCAATGGTCTCGTAATACTGTTTGATAACCGAGCTATTAAAAGCAATGACTGCACAATGACGTTCTAATGGTAGGTCACTGATCAAAGGAACTGTCAAAAATTTAGCAGATTACTGCATACGTCAGTCATTCATTTGTCATTATGTACGAGTTTACCATTCTGTGCCATTTCTTTCATTGGAGTGTCAGTGGTTGACAACTGGAAAGTCATAGTGACGCTTTTATATTAGTAGATTACCAAACTTGTAAAAATCAACCATAATGAAATCAATGATAGACCATTCTGTCCAAGGACCAAGTCTGCTATTACAATAGTGTCAGACTTTTGTAATAGCAGACTTGAGACCCTGGAAGAATGTCGGTATGCAATGGATGGTCACCAACCCACAGACTGACCTCTGCAAGCGTTGCTTAACCTCGAAGTCTATTTATTTATTTAAACTTTATGTACCACTAGCTGCTGCCCGCAGCTTCGCCCGCGTGAATGTCGTTAATTATCCCAAGGGAGCATAATCCCGGGATAAAAAGTATCCTATGTTACTTCTAGTACCTCCCAGAATATGTGTACAAAGTTTCATGATGATTCGTCAAGTAGTTTTTGCGTGAAAGCGTAACAAACATCCACGCTTTCACATTTATAATACCTATTAGTAAGGATAGTGGAACATATGCGGACTTCATGCAACATGGCATTCTCTACCAGTCAACCTTTAGGTTAAAAAGACAAAACTGTGGTAGGTGTACAACAATTTTATTTTTTTGGCAAATTAATAACAAATAGTATTATCTACACTTAAATTATAAAGAGGAAAGATTTGATTGTTTTTTGTTTGTTTACATTGAATAGGCTCCGAAACTACTTGACCGATTTGAAATATTCTTACACTGTTGGGAAGCTACACTATCTCCGGTGAACATAGGCTATATTTTATCCCCGTATTCCCACGGGAACGGGATCTACGCGGGTGAAACTGCGGGGCGCTGCTTGTAACTAATAAAATATATACATATATGCTAAACTAATAAACATGTTTTTTTTATGGAACATGGAATTTTAAGCTGATGAGGAGTTTCAATTTTACATCGGTCACAATCTATTAAAATTTGTATTTACATACAAAATATAAAAAGAATACACGATTTTACAAGGAGAATTCTCCTTGATATTATTTTACCTCCATCAAGAAGTCATAATTTAGTTCTTCTCTAAAGAAAAATATTATGTTACCAAATGACGGTTTCAACTAAGCACAAAGTGATTTATTTTTATTATTCAAACGAGAGTACGATTTCTAGTAATGCCACACTTAGCGTTAATGACTGGTATTTAGCACCATGCAGCGTAAAATATAGAAAGAAAAAAATACTCCTAACAACATTATCCATTACTTTGGTGAACAAACCTATAGACAATATGGCGACTCCATGATGATAAATATAAGACTTTTAGCGTTAATGGAACCAAAAAAGAAAACTATTGTGGTATCTGGACAGTACCCAGCCAAATGGAATGATTCAAAGAAGGGGTCACTGAAGATTTTTTGTTCAATCTAAGGGACCTTGCTCACTACGAAACTGTGGCTAGTTTGCTAGTTGTGATGCCAACATTGTTAATAGGGATGTTTCCTGAGGAATAAAAATATGATCCTATTTAGTCCGTCCGTCGGTTAGATTATCGAAAAATATTAGACACGTATTTTTTGCTCTATGAAATCTCTAAAAATTGACGAAGATAAAAAGCTTCAAAGATCATGAGTGGGGGCTTGTGATATCACGCGCGGCGTGGCAAAAATATTTTCGTCTTCGTTTTTTGTTTACGTGCAAAAATAAAAAATACGTGTCCAATATTTTTGGGAACTTTATCTTACGGACTAATTAGATTTTTTTTTGGCAACTACCCCATTCCAACCAATACGTAGACTTTCGTTTCCGCAACTCCACGACTAAGCACGTATTTTGCGTGCAGGTGGGACAAATGCGTCATTCGATTCACCCCAGCTCCCCAAGGAAGGCCAGCAACGCCTTCGCGTTACTAACAATCTCACTGAGGGTACCTGGGTTTCCGAAGTACTTAGCCCTGTAAACAGCGACCACGGGACAGCTTAGAAGCAGATGTGCTGCTGTCTCATCCTCCTCCATGCAGGCTCTGCAGAGCGGGATGTCAGTGACTCCTACGACATACTGGTGTTTATTAAAAGACCCGTGGCCAGTTGTGACAGCTGTGATTGTACGTAAGTGCTGCTTGGACAGTCTAAGGGCTTGTTTTGTGAAACGGCCATCAATAGAGGGAAGTTCCTCTATGGCCTGTCCACACTCACCATGGTTAGCCCATAGATTGTGATGTTTGTCTCTGGTGCGTTTCCTTACCAAAGTGCGTAGGTAACCGAAAGGGAGTGGCACGATGGGTTCGGGACCCATCGCTGCCATACTCGAACCCCTTCTGGCGAGTTCGTCCACTGCATCGTTGCCTCGGGATTCGCTGTCTCCCATATTAGTCTTATAAAGCGCCTACACAAAGTTTATCAGCAAATAGTTGCAGCTCGTTGTGAAAGATCTAGTCAAGATAGCCCTTTTATCAATGAGTGACGATTGGCGATAAGTCAAAATGCCAGGAATTGATCACGTGACAAACCAATAAATTTGTAGTTATAACAGTGGTTATTACTAATAGAATGTAGCTTTTTCCAAAGCCCCAGGTGATCGTTGCGGCAAGATACATATATGCAAGTTTCTGGCTTTCTATTGTTTAAACGGGTCTGTGCGTCCACTAATCGTGGTCATAGCCTTGTAGTGTGCAAGGCCCCTTAGGGCTGATATGGGTCTCCCAAAAGAAAGGCCGCTAAAGGAAAAGTGTTCACTTTAAAAGTAAAAGGTCCCGGTGAATAATAAAGTTCGTTTTTTATGTGGGATGACAGTAAAGGCACATAATCTGAGGAGGATTGAGAAAGTGCTTAAGTTCTTTGTATAGGACAAAACGAATTATGAGGCCAGCTGTTTATTCCCTAAGCCCTCATGGCCACATTGCAAAGTCAGTTTGCGTTTTGAAATATGGATTGATATTGTATTGTTCCTAGTATAAGCATAGCATAATCGGTCTTTTAATGTTCCCACTGCTGGGACATAGACCTCCTCTCTAGGAGAGGGAATGGGCCGTAATCCACCACGCGGGCCCAGTGCAGGTTAGTGAACGACACATGTCTTCGATTTTTTGGTTCTAGGACATGCCGGTTTCCTCACGATGTTTTCCTTCACCGTTTTAAGAGCAATAGTGATGAAATTAATTACACAAAGTAATGCGCATGGCTGGGTTTGAACCCGCGACCTACAATTCGTAAGTCGGGGCTGTTACCACTCGGCCACCACTGCTCCAAAGCAAAATATAAAATAAATACATATTATGACGTAATTCTGAAAAAGTACACATTTTTTAGTACAAGTTTTCCGAAACATTATTAAAAATCATAATACTGCCTCTGTACAACCGTGTGTGTAAACTATTAAATCCTTACTAATAATATTATAAATGTGAAAGAGTGGATGTTTGTTACGCTTTCACGCAACTTGACGAATCATCATGAAACTTTGTACACATATTCTTGGAGGTATTAGAAGTAACATAGAATACTTTTTATCCCGGGATTATGTTCCCTTGGGATAATTTCCGACATTCACGGGGGCGAAGCTGCGGGCAGCAGCTAGTAAATAAATAAAACAGAATATGGCAGTGACAATAAAGCTCGATGTGTTATGAATAGTGTCGTCTCTCGTAGAGGCCTTGTTTAACAATATTATGAAAAACACTTATCCACTAAAAACACTATTAAACTTCAGTATTTCCTGTCCCTATTATCCCAAAATTTTATAACAGTCATAACGAAGTCTACTTAACAAATAACCACGATTTTATTAGGATTTTTTACCCATGTACCCGAAAAATGCCTTTGTTAACCAAATCTATAGAAATATTATATTTCAGAGATTTAGCTCCTGTCAAAAGAAGCATGTTGACCCTGAATATATTTTACTTATAATACCGAGTATGTATTGGCTAAGGAAAATAGCCAGTACTTAGAATGTTGAAGTCTGGATAAGAAAATAAATTTGAATGATAAAGAACCCACCTAAGAGCCTTGCCAAGCGCATTACTTTGTGTAATTAATTTGATCACCACTGCTCTCAAAACGGTGAAGAAAAACATCGTGAGGAAACCGACATGTCCTAGAACCAAAAATTCGAAGACATGTGACATTCACCAACCCGCACTGGGCCCGCGTGGTGGATTACGGCCCATTCCCCCTCCTAGAAAGGAGGCCAGTCTCCCGGCTGTGGGAAAATTAAAAGGCTGATTATGCTTATGCTATGAGCCTTTCTTGAGTAAGCACGTATATTATATAATGTTAAAAGTTTTGATTAAGGAAATATAGCACACTAATTGTGAAGTAACCATGTCTTACAATACTAGCACTAATGTAACTTGATCAGTAGTATGTAACAGATATGATCATATCTGACTATTACGATGATCAAGTTCTCAAATCGGACATTTAACATACGAGAATTTTAAAAACTTTAATTAATATATTGAGAGTAAATTAATAAATGACTGGTTATTTTATTATCTTTTGATGGTAACTAAAATATTTATATAGCAAGAATACTCAAGACAAATCAGTTCAAACGTTGTTAATAATCATACTTTTGTTGATTTTTTCTGCCCAAGGTCACAAAACACACATCCAGTTTTTCCATGATCCAAGCCACTACAGCCATTTTATTGCCAAAAAAGGCATAGAGTACAAAGCAAAGTCCTCTCTCTATATACAAACAATTACATTAAGTGTTTGGCTCACTGCCAACCCCACTATTAATGCTACAGATTTATATTACGATAATCTGACTAGTTAATTACTGAAGGATACTTCGACTTCATTGAGGAAGACTGTCATTTTGTGTGTTAATGAGTATTCAGATCAATTTTCGTTTGATGGTCGTGAGTAACTTTGGCACATTGAAAGTTTTGTAAGCTATTTAGAGGGTGTGCAATCGATCTGACGTTTCCAGCCCTGGTTCAATCCATGGTCCTTAGCGAGAAGGCACAGGAAGCGTTCACCTCTTTCTGAGAAGGCGAAGCAGTAATGCTAGCGAAGGAGGAGGCAGACCGCGCGCGGAAGAGGGAATCTTCACGCCCCAGCCGCCGCAACAGAAGAAGATGTCCTGGGCATTAGTATGGCCATCATAGGCGCGGGTCTACGGCGAGCTGTGGGTGGCTTGCCGTCCGATAGCAACCAGGCCCGAGTCGACGGTACATCATAAAATGACTTCTCTCGCTCTGGGCGGAGCGGCATCAGACTCTTACTGACTAACCCACCTCAGTTCTTCCTAGTGCCTTTGGTGTTTCCACGGTGACTCTTTCGAACAAATTCCGCAACCCTAGCAGGCACTGACCCTATGGGACCCCGTCTTCTTTGCTGACATCTTTATGAGGCACGCGCGTGAAGCACGACGAGCCGTTAACTCGGGCCTGGTTGCTATCGGACGACGAGCCACCTATAGCTCGCCATCCACAGGACCACTCCAGTACTATATTTTTGGAGTAGGAATTTAATGTTAATATGATTTTTATTGTAATTTAACTATGTTAAATCTAACTGATGAACTAATAAAGTCTGACTGATTTCATGTACATTTACTAGGTTTTAATGTTCAACCAATAACTTGTACGTGTGGTGAAACAGTTAGTGTAAGTTGGTTATATAAGTAAACTAGCAGCGCCCCGCGGTTTCACCCGCGTAGATCCCGTTCCCGTGGGAATACGGGGATAAAATATAGCCTATGTTACTCAAGGTGAATGTAGCTTTCTAATGGTGAAAGAATTTTTGAAATCCAGTAATCTTTGAGTCTCAAGAGGAAAGATTTGTATTTTTGTATGTAACGAATAAATCGTTACATACCTACAAAAATACAAATCTTTCCTCTTTATAATATTAGTATAAAATTTTCGGTTTTCACGTGGGCCTAACCGCTGGCAAAAATAAAGAACCTATGTTCAAATTCTTCTTACTAAGTAAGTTACACAAAACTAGGGCTTACTTGACAAATTCTAAGGTCTTGATAGAGTCACAAGGATTTATTACAAGACCAATGAATAAGAGTTCGAGTGCGACAGAGATGGATTATATAAGTCTTTAGTAATTGCTTTAGCCGAGGAAATGTATGAATATTTCATCTATGGGACTTGTGGTTCGCGCTGAATAAATATAGGGATGGTTAGTTGGCTTATCATATGAAATTTAGGATGCAGAGTTTAGAATTTAATGCTAATGTTCTTTTAATAAAGAAAGAAAGAAAAATGTTTATTTGGGACTCGCACAAAACAAACAAAATAGTAAACAAAAAATATAAAAAATCTGTAGATATCAATTATACCTAAACATAAATGTGCGAGGCCAAAAAGTTTCCTGTCTCAGCATATGCTGCAATATTTAAAAAAAAAATATATATCACAGCGCTGGTAATCTGATAGGTGCGGGATAGGTGATAGGACTTATACTTTGATACAAATTATGCCTCGTACGAATAAAGAGTAATAGTCTTTTTTTAAGGAAGGGAAATCATCAAATGATTTCTTCCGCTCTGGATGGAGCGGACGGGAGTGTCAGACTCTTACTGACTAAAACCCATCGGTGTTCCTCCTAGTGCCCGCGTTCCAGAGCCGCTGTGACTCTTTCGAACAAATCCCGTAACCATGGAATAAGCTTTAGTCTGGATTCATTGTAGATTGAGAATTATTAGAGAGAGTAGGTTTACTCCCGATGACTTATATCTAAAGTTATTTAAAGGACGCATGCAACTTGAATGGCTCATAATATTTTCTGGTAATAATAGTATCCAATCAAATTGCATGCTGTCAAATGCAGTTTTTTTTTTTTTCTGTAGAATCTGTGGAAACAGCGGCATTAGAACATGCAAAATAGTTAATAAAAATTTACGAAAATGTAATCGTAAAACTAGGTAGATATTAAAACCAATTTGCAAATCATTATTATAAATTAATCGATTGCATATACCTAGTATGTAAGCAGCTTCCTAAATCGATATAGTTAATACAAAAAAAGATTTTAACAGTACAATAATTTTGACTTTATATAGCCTATCGTGTAGTGATTTGCTCTACCGATTTGATAACTACATAACACATTTTACGCACGTAGGTAGCATATGATTACAATTAAACTGAAATAAAACACTATCTATACTATTATTATAAAGAGGAAAGATTTGTATTTTTCTATCTAACGAATAAAATCAAAAACTTCTGGACCGATTTAAAAAATTCTTTAACAATTAGAAAGCTACATTCACCCTGAGTAACATAGGCTATATTATATCCCCATACTCCCGAGGAAACGGGAACTACGCGGGTAAAACCGCGGGACGCTGCTAGTATTATAAAAGTCAATTCTAGATTCACGGGATTTTTGCAATCGATACAAAAATGCAGTACACATCAAGCCAACAAATCAATTTTATTAAATACACAATCGACCAAGAACAATAAAATTGCCAACCCAGGCATTTCGGGGCGTTATATAAATAGCCGACAATCTTTAAGTGCGGACTTAAATAAATATGCATGAAATTATCTGGTCTTGTTAGGTATAGGCTCATACTTAGCCTTCAAAATAATTTTATTGGTTAAATTTTGTAAAGTATTATAATACCACATTTTAGATCGTGGCATGAAATAAGCGACTTTAACATGACAGCACGGTCAGAAAACGTCCATTTGCTGTTTCGCAAATTTTAAAAGCGTTATGGTAAATTACTATGAAAAAGCAATACATACTTTTTACAACCAATTACTAGAGCTGCCACAGAACTCAAACAGCGGATGTCAGATCATCATTTATGAAAGTATTAAATGAACAGAACGCTAAGCCCGCGTTATTTAGTTCGAGAGTTAAAATATATTTAAAGTAGAATGGTAACGTGACCTCGACTTCGCCTGCGCTAATGCGGAACATCCGCATGTTATCGACCTCTGCCTTCGCATTCCACGCCCGTGGGGACGTTTTAACGAAGTTGTACTTAGAAGCGGTTAGTTTACGGCTTATAATCGCATGCAACGACACGCGCGTCGACGCATGCGTGAACGAGACATCGTCTGTGGTGGGGGAGCGGGGAGCGGGGCGGAGGGGACGTAACCGTCACTCGGCTTTCTCAATGTCGTGCAATTTAGTCGCGCAGTGAATTTGTTATTAATACGTAGTTGAACGTATTCCAATCGCAGTATGAAGCCTAAAACTAGTGATATTTGGAATTACTTCGTGGAAGTAGGTGAAAATTGCGTAAAATGTCAAATCTGCTTCAAAAACTATTCAAATAAAGGCCGGTCTACAACTCCACTCAAAGGACATTTGAAATCTATGCATAAAGAACAATATGAAGAATTTTGTAAATTAGATGGACAAAGAGAAACAGTTGAAAATAAAACCCCTTCTGCTTCGACAAGATCTTCAATGTCACCACCTTCTGTGACACCACCACAACATAGAAGCAGGCAGAAAAGAAGTGATATTTGGCAGTGTTTTGAAGAAATAGACGAAAATTTTGCAAAATGCAAAATCTGTTACAACGACTATTCTAGAAAAGGACGAACTACATCATCACTGAAAGGCCATTTGAAATCAATGCATAAAGAAAAATATAGAGAACTTTATGAAGCAGAAGAACAATTAGAAATAGAAGTAGATGAGGTACCATCAGCATCTACAGTGACACCATTAAAGCAAACAAGCAAGCCAAAAACAAGCAATATTTGGCATTATTTTAAAGAAGTAGACGAACATTTTGCAGAGTGCCAAGTTTGTTTCAAAAACTATTCAAGGAAAGGTCGAACAACAACAGCATTGAAAGGGCATTTAAAAGCAATGCACAAGGAAAGTTATGAAGAATTTTGCCAAATGGAAGAACAAAAAGAAATAATAGAGATTGAGATTAAATCAACAGAGACATTACAGCAGAGAACCAAAGAAGAATCCAGAAAAAAAAGTCAAATGTGGGATACATCACACGCTGTAGCCAAAAAAATGGACAATTTGATCGGTGAAATGATTGCATTACAGAATCTACCGCCCAATTTCGTAGAAGGCATTGGTTTTCAACGCGTAATGCAAATGGTGATGCCAAATTACCAGTTAAGGGGACGTCAGTTTTTTAGTGACCATATTTGTGAGGAAATATATCCAAAAATGGCAAGAAAAGTCGGTGAAATTCTCAAACAATTTCCTAAACTATCATTCACCGCTGATGTGTGGTCTGAGCCTCTTGGTAATGTATCACTTTTAGGTTTATCGGCACATGGAATTACCAAAGACTTCACTCGAATGCAGGTTATTTTGAAATGCTGTTCACCATACAACCGTTATACCAGTGATGAGATTTGTCACAACTTCCGAATGATGTTACTGGAGTGGGACATTCAGGACGAGCAGTTGCATTGCTTTATTCGTGATGGCGGATCAAATAGGATCAGAGCATCACATCAAGCTTGTAAAATTTCTGAATTAAATTGCACAGTCCACACACTACAACTTTGTGTTCGTTCTTCTCTAGAAAACAAAGAACTAAAGGACTTAATTGAAAAATGCAACAAGATAACGGGGCATTTTAGATACTCTCAAATAGCTAAAGACGAGCTGATACAAATTCAAACAGAACAGTTAGATCAACCCGCACTTCAAGTGATCCAGAATAGCGTTGACAGGTATGTTTTTAATCAATTGTAATTAAATTAAATAAGTATTTCTTAAGAGCCTTTACAATGTTTTATACAATTGATTAATTCCTTTTTTTTTTTTTAAATATAAATGTAATAGATGATTTGAATGAAACAAGGTACGCATACACAAGAACCTAGGTCTAAAAAGTTAAGTAAGATGTGAACGCTCTTAACTAGAATGAATTCATAACATTCATAATGCGGGAATAATGCTAAAATTGATCCATTTTTATTATAGATGTAACAGTACTTATTATATGATCGAACGACTGTTGAAGATAAAAGACTCTATTTGCCTGTACGCAAGTAATCATAATATTACACCATTTTCTTCAAAAGAATGGTCGACGCTAAATAAACTAGTAGAAATACTGAAACCTTTCGAAGAAATAACGAGGAAACTTAGCGATAAAAAGACTTGCATATCATCCGTGATCCCATTAATAGATGCATTGAAGCATACCTTGTATACGGAAAGAGAAAAATCTGATACCAATCTGTGTTTAAAAAACATGATAAACGAACTAATCGATGACATCAATTCAAAATTCGGTGACCTATCAAGCAATCGTCTGTACTCGCTGGCCACATATCTGGACCCAAGGTACAAGTTTAAATTCTTTAATGAAAACATGAAGAAACAAGTACAGTCGGAACTATTTCGCTTGTTATCACTGCATGACTTGATTCTTGAATCTTCAAGTGAAGATAGCGAAGACGGGGTTTCTGCTCCCAAAAGATCAAAAATTGTATCGAAACTAAAGGAAGATGAACCAAGCACAAGCTCTCGCAAGCCCACGGAAACTGTAGAATCGAAACTAGCAGACTTGTTGAAACACAGCAGTGACGATGAAGAGGATCTGACAGATGACACCACGGATGAAAAAAGCAAAATTACAATATGGAAATCATTAATTAATGAATATAATAAAGAAACTCTGCTCCCACTCAATGAAGACCCATTCGCGTGGTGGAGATATAACACGAAATTTCATGTTTTTGCTCCCATCGTGCGCGCTTACTTGTCACCGCCGCCAGGATCAGTACCAAGCGAGCAACTGATTAGTGAAGCTGGTTTTAATTATGAATCACTTACAAATAACCCAGAAGATGACAAAACCCCCGAAATGCTGTTTGTAAAATATAATTTGCCGCTTCTGAATTATGATTATTAAAAGGCAGATGAATAAAAGAGAGATGTTTATTAAATTTTTATCCAATCTTATTTGATTTCGATTGTTTTTTTTTTTCACTACCGCGTTCGTATTCGCTATGATGGTCTGTGGTTACATCCCTATTTTATGGATGGGAAAGCATCAAATAACTTCTTCCACTGTGGGCGGAGCGGAAGGGAGTGTCAGACTCTTAATAGAATAGAATACTCTTTATTATGTACACCATACAAGTTACAGAAAATATAGATGATGAAAACATTACATAGGGTGACACAATGAACTGCCTTATCGCTAAAGGCGATCTTTTCAATATAACCTTGGGATGGATTTTGAAGAGAAAAAGAAATACAGTACAGGTAAAACTTATCCGTATTCCTCCTATGCTTTTATATTCCAGTGCCGCGGTGACTCTTTCGAATAAAATCCGCAACTCTGTTACAGCTGCAACCATTTTTATTTAAGTATGAATTGCGTACATTCTACTTTAATTTTTGTAATGTATTCTTACGGTTAAAATATAATATAGATGTCGTGGTCTAGTAGAGAAGATTTTCTCAACACTAGGAAGTGGTGACCGGTTTTTGGGGGACTGTCTTTATGTAAAATTTGACGTTCAAAAAGTGCTGTCTCCCGGCCTAGTTTAAATAAATGACTTTTAAAATTGATTGAGTCAGACTTTACTTTGCGGAAATCCATTTTAAATTTGAAAATGAAAATAATATATCTAGTTTTAATTTCCGTGAATATTAGTGGGTTGCAGGTATGCACCTCCCTCCCGACCGCTATATTATGCACATGCAAGATTACAAGGCAAATGCACCCACCACCTGCACCTGCAACCCACTAATATTCGCGGAAATTAAAACTAGATATATTATTTTCATTTTCAATTTTAAATGACTTTTGATTTGATTTGAGTACACAGCAATGAAATATCAGCTATTTAACAAAACAAGTAAAAGTTACATTAAAACCTAAAATTCGACTCACGAGTGATACCAGAGAGGTCTTGTGCACCTTTTTTTGCGTTATCGATCGCGTTAACATTAAGATTCGCTAATGTAATTTATGTCATAAGGAGAAAAGAAATTTCTGTTATTGTTTGGTGACGAAAAGGAAGAAATAAAGAAAGAAAAATGTTTATTTAGGACTCTCACAAAACGAACAAAAAAAAACATAATTAAAAGCTTAATATTAAATTTAAACTGTGCGAGGCCAAAAAAGGTCTCTATATCAGCATATGCTGCGATATTTAATAAATTGATAAATCCCACAGCACTGGTGTTCTGGTAGGGCCTGTGATGCCATGTATACACTCACGGAATACATACTTATTAAAAAGAAATAAATACATACCAATAAAATAATAAATATCAACTAATATTCATAAGAACACATGAAACAATTAAAAAGTAAAAGCCCAGTGCTCCAGTATCATTTGTCGATATCATAGACAAATGACGGAACGCGAGGGCGCAGTGGGAGTGTTATGGTCGGTTGTCAAAATAAAAAAAAAAACTGGTAGAATACAAACTAAGTAGATCGAAACGAAAATCTCTTTTCAAATTGATGTTTACGTTCATCTGACCGAGTTTGTTTATAAACTCATAGTAATGCCACATAACTGTCGATACATACGGCTGGTAGGTATTCCTAAACGCTCATATGTTGTTAATTTGTTTTTCTGTCTCACTATCCATACTTATAAGGTACTGATATTATTAATTCCTAAACGAATATTTCTTTATTAAGAGTTCGTTTGAACGCGCTAATCTCTGGAACCACTAATCAAGCAAAAAACTATTTGCTTTTGGTAGCCCACTTTTTTATGTAGGTTATAGGTGATTTAACATCACGCTAAGATCCTTACTAAATCCAAAGAAAAAAGAAATCCCAAAGAATGCTAAGCGAAAACAAAGTAGAACTTGTAATATTAAAAATATTGTATGATTTTATATATTGAGTTAGGAATTTTGTATCTGTGCATTTCTTTAATATCTGCATTGTATTGTGCAAACATAATATTCTTCAAATTATTACTGCAGTGAACATGAACCATAAATCATGTGAGGGAACTGGTAGCATATCAGAGGTTGTGAAGTGAGAACAATTTGGTTAGGCACCCACTACATCACTTTAGATTCTGAATGTACATAGAACTCGTCGTATGTACAAAATGCATATTTACCTTGGGACAATATGTGGCAGATAATATTATAGTAAATATGGCTCCTAGGCCATGAATACAAGGTTGCGGAATTTGTTCGAAAGAGTCACCGCGGCCCTGGAACGCAAAGAGCACAAGAAGGATCACAGGTGGGTTTTAGTCAGTAAGAGTCTGACACTCCCTTCCGCTCCGCCCAGAGCGGGAGAAGTCATTTGATGATTTCCAATCCAGAAAAAATAATGCAATGCATACAAAGTCCATTCATGGCCCTTTTGAGATTTAAATTCCATTTAAGAAAAAAGGCAAAATAAATAAAAAAGAGTAAGCCCAAAATGGTTACGTCCGCATTGCTCTTGCCTTTTCTGCACTTCTACAGCTAATGGTTGATATGCCAAACCCCTTGGCGATCTCTTGAAATCCTTGGTCTCTGTCATGACACGATAGACCACACAATACCAACATTAATTTTCATATCCATTGGCAAGCATTGTGTTTAAGACTTCAATAATATGATTGTTTAACGGTGCTACCGTCAAACAATCATATCAATGACGAAACTCGAATAAAGCAGTTTCTTAGATGACATCAAAACAAACCTATTTCCTGGTCATCCATCCATTATCATTCGTAAGAACTACGGTCAATGACCCCCGGTAAAAGACATCGACACAAATAGGTATACAAAAGAAAATTTAATATTCCATTTTTATCCTATTACAAAAGACAGGATAGGAGTTTCTCAATAGACCGTTATAACTATCTAAATAGCTGTTTAAAACTTTTTACGAAGCCGTAATATACTACAATGTTTCTGGGGTCTAAACGACTATCATAGTTCCATTCAAATAACAAGGGTATCGCGATGACAGGCCATCCGGAGGGTTCCCATTGAAGGCTTTTCGGGTCAAGGAGACCGCTCGAAAGTGAGACACGGTTGCTCGTGAAAAGTGGCGGCGTTTTAGAAAGGTGAAAAGGGCCAATTTTTTGCCTTTATCCGTTTAATGAAGGTAAAATGCGATTGAAAATTTTGGAAAAGTTGTAAGGTTTAAAGGAAGTTAAAGTTTTATCCAAAAGTAGTTAGTTTATAAGCATTCTTTTGGGTCAAACCGCTCCTCCCAGTCATCAACAGTGGTGATTCCCAGGAAACCGACGACATAAGGTCGCTCAGCGAGATTCAGAAAAACTTAACCACGTCAGCCATCTGCCTAGCCTTTGTCCCAACTATATTGGGGTCGGCTTCCAGTCATACCGGATTCAGCTGAATACCAGTATTTTACGTGGAGCGGCTGCCTACCAGACCTCCACAACCCATTAACTGGGTAACACGATACTTCATGGCAAGACTGGAGTCTGAATTACTGGCTTCTGACAATCCATAACGACTGTCAAAGATCTACAAATGACAGCCGGGACCAACGGCTTAACGTGCTTACGTGCGTACGGAGGAAACTCGGTATGTTAAGATGGCCACCCATCCACAGATCAACCTTAGCAAGCGTTGGTTAACCTTGAAGATCGACCCATGTGATGCGGCTGTTATTTTTAAGCCACGAGCTCCTCGGCCAGTATAAGAAAAATATTGAATTGCATATTTTCATCAATAAAATGATATGAGTAAATGTGGTAGTGCATGGATAGGCCATTAATGTGGGACGCGACTTGTGTAATTTTGCGCCGAAAGAGTAAGCCCAAAATGGTTACGTCCGCATTGCTCTTGCCTTTTCTGCACTTCTACAGCTAATGGTTGATATGCCAAACCCCTTGGCGATCTCTTGAAATCCTTGGTCTCTGTCATGACACGATAGACCACACAATACCAACATTAATTTTCATATCCATTGGCAAGCATTGTGTTTAAGACTTCAATAATATGATTGTTTAACGGTGCTACCGTCAAACAATCATATCAATGACGAAACTCGAATAAAGCAGTTTCTTAGATGACATCAAAACAAACCTATTTCCTGGTCATCCATCCATTATCATTCGTAAGAACTACGGTCAATGACCCCCGGTAAAAGACATCGACACAAATAGGTATACAAAAGAAAATTTAATATTCCATTTTTATCCTATTACAAAAGACAGGATAGGAGTTTCTCAATAGACCGTTATAACTATCTAAATAGCTGTTTAAAACTTTTTACGAAGCCGTAATATACTACAATGTTTCTGGGTCTAAACGACTATCGTAGTTCCATTCAAATAACAAGGGTATCGCGATGACAGGCCATCCGGAGGGTTCCCATTGAAGGCTTCGGGTCAAGGAGACCGCTCGAAAGTGAGACACGGTTGCTTGTGAAAAATTGCGGCATTTTGGAAAGGTGAAAAGGGTCAATTTTTATCCGCAATGAGGTTAAAATGCGATTGAAAATTTTGGAAAAGTTGTAAGGTTTAAAGGAAGTTAAAGTTTGTAAACATAAAATATGTTTATGGAATCCAAAAGTTTATAAGCTTTTGGGACAAGCCGCTCCTCCCAGTCATCAACAGTGGTGATTCCCAAGAAACCGACGACATAAGGTCGCTCAGCGAGATTAAATAAAACTTAACCACTTCAGTCACCTGCCTAGCCTTTTTACCAATTATATACCGGATTCAGCTGAATAGGTACCATATAATACCAGTATATAATACCATAGGACCAGTATTTAACGTGAAGCGGCTGCCTACCAAACCTCCACAACCCATTAACTGGGTAACACGGTGCTTCATGGCAAGACTGGAGTCTGAATTACTGGCTTCTGACAATCCATAACGACTGTCAAAGATCTACAAATGACAGCCGGGACCAACGGCTTAACGTGCTTACGTGCGTACGGAGGAAACTCGGTATGTTAAGATGGCCACCCATCCACAGATCAACCTTAGCAAGCGTTGGTTAACCTTGAAGATCAACCCATGCGATGCGGCTGTTATTTTTAAGCCACGAGCTCCTCGGTCAGTATAAGAAAAATATTGAATTGCATATTTTAATCAATGAAATTAAATGAGTAAATGTGGTAATGCATGGATAGACCATTAGTATGGGACGGACTTGTATCGATAATTTTGCGCCATCCAATCTTCCTAGCTCATCGTACTGTGCTCGCGCTGCCGCTTCGGCTGCGGAGAATGTCAAACTCTCGGGTCGCGGGGTCCGAGTGTTCATAACTTGTTTAAATATTTGTCAAGACGTTTAGTTGACACTTCGCGTGACCCAAGGGTTGGCTTTTACCTCGGACAAAGGATACGCATACAGCATATAGCGTGGCAATGCTACCAGCTTTTTGGGTACACTACCAGTGGCCAGCGATACGGAGGAGTTTTTCGATGTCGTCTTTTGATTTACTGACTTGACTTTGACTACTAAATGATCACTTTTCCCACTAATTTAGAAAAAAAAAACATTATATAGGGATCATTAAGAATCATCAGCTATGGTTTCCTTCAGCTTAATTCTCTCACACCGAAAACTTAGCTGGAAAAAGAATAGCAATAATTAAAAACATAAATAATCAGGCACCCGCAGCTTTCTAAATGGGCACTAATGACGGCATTCATAGCTGACGTCACCGCTACGCTGTAAGAGGTGCATCGTCCAAGATTTCATTGCATCGGGCTACACCAGGGGTGGTGAACCATACGCAACAAATTATATTTTTAACCCCAACGAAAAAACAGGGGTGTTATAAATTTGACGTGTCTGTCTGTCTGTCTGTGGCTCCATAGCTCGCGAACGGATGAGGCGTTTTCAATTTAGTTTTTTTTGTATGAAAGGTGAGTTACGGGCAAGTGTTCTTAGACATGGTTGATGAAAATCGTTTTAAAGTTGTGGGGGGTGAAAGCGGGCAAGAATAACTGAATGTCTGCAAATATACTCGAGTGGGGTCTCAAATGAAAGCGCTCTGAAAGAGAATATTTATGGTGACTTAATCGAGAGTGTTCTTATAAGTATGTACCTACAAAAAGTATAAAAAAAAGGTTTAAAAAACCCCCTACACAAAAACCTAAGTTTCCTTTAAAAAGTAATTAAAAAAAAAAAAACTATTAAAGTACCAAAGTATGTATTAATAATTCTAAAGAAAATACGTCGCGTTGGGGGACCGCGCTGCTTAGTTAAATAATAGACTATTTGTAATTAAATAATTAGGTTTGGAGCGGTTAATAATTCCAGTTCAGCTTGCATTCTGCTTAAGAGCGTAAACTCTTCACGATATGTTATACCAACTCGCATGGCGAAAACGGAAGATGTGATACATCAACTCTTCCATTCCAAATACCGACTAGCCCAAATCTCTTCTGTTATCTCGAATCAACAGAATAGACAATTTGAAAATGAAAACAATATATCTAGTTTTAATTTCCGCGAATATTAGTGGGTTGCAGGTATGCACCTCCCTCCCGCCCGCTTTATTATGCACATGCAAGATGGGGACGTGTTGACTCGCTGACCGTTGAGTCGCAACTCAACCCTGAGGATGCCTCGTGGAGAGGCGAAACACGTGTCGGTAATGGTGTTGGGTTTTGCTTTGCCTTCCTGCATGTGCTTAAAATCCTTGCATTTGCCTTGTAATCTTGCCCACACCCATCTATAGACCAAGCTCAGTAAGTGTTGATTAACCTTGAAGATCGTCTTATGCGGCTGTGTTTAATTTAGCAAGGCGCTGCTCTCGGTACACTCTTGTGTATGGTTACAAGTTTCATTAAAATCGGTTCATTCATTTCCATGAATAGAAATTTACAAGTTTGTATCAAGTATAGCGAGGAATAAACGCTCTTGAAATAATGTATTGAGCCAGTTTTAATGTCATTCAAATCGGCCCATATTTTGTTACTGAAAAAATATATTTCTCGTGTCTTTAAAGTTTAATTTGCAATGGCAATTATCTTTTTTTAATATTATTTTATGTTCATTACAACTTTATGTCAAGATTCTTTGATGGTATGCCATACCTAGCTATAATAAAATTATTCACTTCATAAAAATGGCACAATTAAAAAAATTGTAAAGGTTTGCCATCCCTGGTCTAGACTGAAGCCACTAATTGCTAGAAACTTTGCGGAAAGTTCTAGAATCCTGAATGTTCCTTGATTTTTTATTTTGTGGAAGTTTTGTAGCGCGGCACCGGGAATTCGGGCCACGGGTGTTCTGTCGTATGTTTTACTGTAATTATAAATAGTGCAAATAAAATAAATTATTGTATTGAAATTGCTAGTGATTTTAGGAGCAAGTAAAAAAAAAAGTTATTATTTTATTTTATAGTTTAATTTTGGAATGCAGTGCTGCAGAGCTCTGTTGTGCAAAAACTCACGGAAAATATCCTTATCAGTTTTTTTATAACTGAAAAAACCTTTTCTAGAGAATTAGCTATAAATATCCTTTCCATCTAAAATATATTTATCAGAGATAGAAACTTTTATAAGCAGTAAGTACATTCTTTGTGATTTTTTGAATAAGTTAAAAGGGTTATGACACGCCTTTGAAATATTGAAAGTGGGAAAAAAGGCAGCGTTCAACAACCCCATTTCACACCATAATGACAAACGATCTATACTTTTGGCAACTGCTTAGCGTCTTAACGTTCACTTTCGGTTGGCAAAGAAACTGGACTGATTGAACATGTGTGTTTCAAAGCTTTACTTTCAACTACTTAGTCTAATATGACATATATACAAGGATAGGAAATCATCAAATGGCTTCTTCCGCTCTGGGTCGAGTGGAAGGGAGTCAGTCTATTACTGACCAAAACTCATCCATGTTCCTCCTAATGCCCGCTGCGTTTGTTCGTAGTGGTAATGTTTGTATGTAGGCACTTCCCAACAGCAACATTTTAATTGAAAATCGCTAATATTGTTAGCAATATTAATACGTGTCGTGAAATCAAAAATTGTATCTAGAAAAAGTTTCCTATCCAAGGTCTTTCTGTTGAATATTCATCAAAATTGGGTCAGTAACTAGTTCATAACAAATATTTATTTTATAAAACAAAACTATCTCACAAAAAAACCATTTATAATTTTAGTAATAGGTACAGCAGATATTTTGTACTTCAGTGTAAAATAGTGAATAACAATCAAAATAAAGATAAGTTACTTTCTAAAAGGGAACATCTGTTTTCATTTTCAGGTAAATTTTCACACTAAAACATAGGCTCAAAATATATTAATCTTCCTCTGGGGTACTATTCCAGAAGTAGGTCTACAGTACCGGTTTATCACAGTTAACTAAGTATTACCATATTCGTTCCCTCGAAGCGGATCGAGTTTTAATCAAATAACTAAAGGTAATACCTACCATATCCTCAAGAGAGAGAACAGTGATCAAATAGTAAACTATTTTAGACTTAGAAGTTAAAGTTACCAAAATTACCCTTGGTATTGTATATTTAGACAATTAAATAAATGACAAATGCTTGCTCTATCTGGACACGTTCACTCAAATCTATTTGGTATTGTCTATCAAAAGATCGCTTCAGACATTAAATTACATGGTTCTCATATATTTTTTTAAATGTTGCCCCACACTAGGATGTTCTCCTGTATCGTGGGTGAGTTCACAAACATGTAAACCCACATACACAAGACACCCAGACTTGGAACAACTATCTGCAGGCCATACAAAAATTTGTTCCGTGCGGGGATTGAACTCGCGACACGCAGCGCAGCAGCCGAACGCTCAACCACTGCGCCAACCGTGTCGTCAGAAAGCTTTGTTTTACATTTCATGCCAGTTTCCTCAGGGCTTTCTATGAGGCCACTGCATTTGGTTAACAGATTCAGTTGCCTGCGTCTATGTTTCCGAACGCATTCAACCATGATCTCTTCAAAGTTAGAGTGTACAGGCTTCTTCTGGGTAAGCTCATTCCATCGTTGACTTTGTCTCTGTCACCTGCGACCTAGGATCGAGTCAAGAGCATATCCATCTGACAATAAAAAAAAAAAACAGAGCACAACAGCCCCCAGAATTCCGTTCTCCAATCGGTAACGCCTCGGTGTCAGCAACTGTAGAAACGATAACTTCGTAGCCATGTTGACGCGCCTGAGTCGGCCGCTCGTTCTACAACACAGCAACAGGTTAAAATTGAAACTCTGTTTAAATTCTTTTAGTTTAAACATTTTAACAAAGGATGTAGCGTTGAACATTGTAGAAACGATAACAATTCATTCTATCATTTTGAACGATGTGAACTTGGCTACGAATTTTCATTTGTTCTAACCACATGACTTAACGTTGAGATGATTTCATTCCCATACATTTTATTTGTTTTCGACTAGCGCTAACGATAGTAGATTATCAACTTGGCTAGGGGGGCAGAACTATCATTAAAAGCAATATATGTACGTAGTATTGATACAACCGAGACTTCGAAAACCAGGCCAAAATAGGTCCTCTGATAAATCATAAAATCACTTGCAGAAAAAGCCCTATTTATTTACTTGTCACAAAATGGATTACTTTTATCTAGGTTAAAACTATCTCCTCTTATCTCAGACCAGTGGCGGCCTTTACCGTCGCGAGGCAACGGGCGGTAGATATTTGCGAGGCCCCGAGCGAAACATCTTTGTGAGGCCCTTGTTCTTTTTAAATGAATAAATAGGTATTTTATATTTTTTGGGAATACCCTTAATATTAAAATTATAAATAAAATCAAATTTATCTAAGAAAATTTCAAATGAAAAAATTCCAAAGCCTATCTTGTGTCACTTCTCTCTCTTCTTACTCATTTCAAATCTAATTTACTATGGAATAACTTCATTTATTACAAAAATGTAATACGTATAATAAAATGTAAGGTGCTTTGAACTCGTTGCGGAATTTGTTCGACAGAGTTACCGCGGCCCTGGAACGCAAAGGGCACATGAAGGATCACGGGTGGGTTTTAGTCAGTAAAAATCTGACACTCCCTACCGCTCCACCCAGGGCGGGAGGGGTCATTTGATGATTTCCCAACCAAAAAAAAAAAGGTGCTTTGAACTCAGGTTGAGCGAGGCCCCTGACAGAGCGAGGCCCCGGGCGGTTGCCCTGTTCACTACCCCCTAAGGCCGCCACTGTCTCAGACAGTCATTGTTTAGCGTCCACTTCGAACCTTCAGTGCTTTCCATTCTTTTTCATATTTTCTACAAAAAGTATATTTTATTCAAACCACAGTAAATCTACCCTGGAGAACTGTTAGATAAAAGGGGGATGGAATAGGGTCGCTTTATATAGTAAGTAATATGTTCAAGATTTGTAAATCATGGCGCCGAAAATCCCGGAATGTGACTAAAATTCCTTTTGTTTTATTTGTTGGAGTGCTTCTCTCGCGTTTATTCCATAGGTTAGGTTGGATTCTGATTTATAGGCGGCCATTTTGTTTTATACAGCTTTTTGTGTATTCTGTAAGTGTAAGTTATACTATATTAAAAATGCAAAAGTTTGTATGGATCTTTCTTACTCGATCACGCCAGAATGGCTGAACGTATATTGACGAAATTTAGCACAGAGGAAGATTATAGTCTGAAATAACATATTAGATGGGTACTTTTTATATCGGGAGTGTATTCTCTTGTGATACTTTCGACATTAAAGCGCGCGAAGCCGCGGGCGGACATCAGTGTTGGGCACAATTGAATTAATTTTTTAATTGTAGATGCAAACAATTACAATTTTTATTTCAACTAAATTAATTGCAATTAAATTAATTCAATTATTTTGTAATTGTGAAATGCAATTAAAATCAATTGCAATTAAATTTGTTAATTGTGGTTTACGATTAATTCAATTGTAATTAAATTTTTATTTGCAATTAAATTAATTGTTTTAAACAATTAATATTTAATTTAATTACGTATTTGATTAATGTAAATATGGTAGGAGTCCATAGCGTGCACCAGCATCCGCAGCAGTGGAGAGACTTTTCTATTTTGCTACGATGACAAATTTACCAAGCAGTCATAAATTAACAGACCAAATGTTTGAAAAGAGGGTCGTGTTGAAGTGCAATCTTAACTATTCAAAGAACACATAAATAAGAACAAAACAAGAACAAATGAATAGTTCTCTCTCTGAACAATCACGAACAATGCTTAATGTGAAAACCGATTTAAATAAAGTTTGATTTATAAAAGTTATTTTCTTTGCATTTAAAACCACGGTTATCCTTGTTTCCTATAACCATCCAATCCTGAATTATTCTAGTTAGGTACCTTTTTTTTCTGGATGGGAAATCATCAAATGACTTCTCCCGCTCTGGGCGGAGCGGAAGGGAGTGTCAGACTTTTACTGACTAAAACCCACCCGTGATCCTTCTTGTACCCTTTGCGTTCCAGGGCTGCGGTGACTCTTTCGAACAAATTCCGCAACCCTAGCAGGCACTGACCCTATGGGGCACCGTCTACGTTGCTGACGGCTCTTTGAGGCGCGCGTGGAACACGACGCGCCGTCGACTCGGGCCTGGTTGCTATCGGACGGCGAGCCACCCATAGCTCGCCATCCTCAGGCCCGCGCAGCAGGTGGCCGGGAATCGCCCTGCGTTTCCCGACGCCTGGGGCGTCTTCTTCTGTTGCGGCGGCTGGAGCGAGGGGCTTCCCTCTCTCGCACGCGCTCCGCCTCCTCCTTCGCTAGCATTACTGCTTCGCAGAAGGAGGCGACCGCTTCCCATGCCTCTTCGCTCCGGACCATGGCCCGAACCAGGGCCGGACGCGAGAGGTCGCCGCCGCCGATCGCCTCGACGAGGACACGGCAGTGCTCCGCCCAAGCAGATTAAGGAGAATGCTCTTGTATTGTTTGCATTATGATTTTCAGTTACTGATACTTTAATTGTTAACTGTAATTGTAAAAGTGTATCAAACAATTAACAATTAATCAATTGTAATTGCAAATTTTTACAAGCACAATTAATTTAATTGTAATTGCAAAGTTTTACAAGCACAATTAATTAATTGTTAATTGCGATACGTTACAATTACAGTTAATTATTTTATTAGTTGTTAGTTGCAACTAAATTTGGCAATTTAATTGTTAGTTGTTAATTGTTTTCACAATTAGTTTTTGCCCCACTCTGGCGGACATGTATGCTAAATAATCCTATGAGTATTATCAAAAATTGTTTGTTGTGAACTTATGACAGCTGAACGAATTTGACTGGAATTGAAGCAAACAGTCGGAATACTAACTAGATTAACATTCTTTTATTTTATTTGAATAAGTACCTAATGTGACAGTATAAGACAGTTCATTAAAAAAATGGCAGTTTATTGTTACCAGAATAATCATTCACAATATTATTATTTTCAAATAAAAGAATACAGTAATCGCTGAATTTGCTGATAGTAGTTCCCAAACAAAGCTAACGCTTGTATTTTTATTTTGATCGTGGCTGGGTTCATGTAAATTCACATACACAAGACACCCAGACCCGGAACAATTATCTGTAGACCATACAAACATTTGTTCCGTGCGGGGATCGAAACCGCGACACGTAGCGCAGCAGTTGAACGCTCAACCACTGCGCCAACCGTGTCGTCGAATAAGAATTAGCATTAGTCTTGCATTAGTACAGAAAGATACCATAGTATGACACAAGAAGCTTAAAATTTCATCTGGCTTTGAGACCCTTCCAAAAAGGAACTATCTACTGATAACCCTTTAACCACAAAGAAACAAAAGACAGGCTATTTTTAGCCACGCAGAATCTGCTCGCTACGGCCTGAACATAATTAATCACTGTTCAAGCAGGCCTGGGGGTACAAAAAGTCGGCCGTGTCAAAGGTATGACGAAGCTAATTAAACGATCTGTGAATAGTAGGTACCTAAGCCTCTGTCTTTGCGAAAGGTAAGGCCAACTGATTAATTACGGGACGGAACCATGAAAAGCTGGGTGACAGGTTTTAAAATTAGACGAGCGTTTTTTTTTGGATTTACGAGGGTGATGTAGGTGGTTGCCGTAAGGAGCCGTTATGTGTTTTCGGGCAATGATTTTTATTGTCTGCGTGTCCAATACAACAATGCGCTCAGGGTACTGTTGGGGCTGCCTTGGCGATGCAATGCGTCAGGAATGTTTGCTGAGGTGTGGGTTGATGGCTTTGCCGCTATAATTAGAAAAAGATGCGCCTCACTACTCACTCGCATTCGCGGTAGCACCAACAGTATACTACGTGTTTTTGTAGATAGGTGGGATTATCCCATGCTGCAAAGGTGAAAGAAAAGAAAGAAAGAAAAAGCGTTTATTCATGCTCGTTTTTGACGCGAGTGAAAATTAAAAATAAATAAAAACTTACAAATAACTAAACCAGTCCCACTGTCTGAACCAGCCATTACAAACATAGCATAAATATACAATTTGTCTATGGCGTGCATTGGTGTGCCACTGCCACTGCCACTCTGACAGCGCAGTAACAGCATCTGTCTGACAGCGAGACTGTAAAACATAAAACAAAACAAAAAAAAATATCAACATAAAATTGCGATACATAAATATCATAATTATAACATTAAAATCAAGATTGTGCGTCGCATACGAGCAGAATAGTGGGTGCGTCTTCATATGGTAGTGTAAGTAATTTTTTATTTATTTTTATTAAGTATATTGTTACGAACATATGGTCCTATCTGAAATAAATGTTTATTATTATTTGTGTCACGGAGTAGTTTTTATCACTTGGTTTATAATAATGACCTTATTGTTTCTGATCTGAATATTTATGCGCAACGTCATAGCCACGCAATATCATTTGGAATTTTGAACCGCAGCATAAAGTAGTTTAGAACGAATTTATGAAAAAATAAAATACTTTCCCGTCGGAATACGGGTATAAAATATAGCATATGTCACCCGGGGATAGTGTAGCTTCCCAACAGTGAAATACCTTCCTCTTTATAATATTAGTATAGATATAGAGAGTATGCGGAACAGGTTGTGATGTGCAGCCTCCTCCTGTTAAGACCTCAATTGAGAAGAAAGAAAGAAAGAAAGAATAATATTTATTCAGCACATACATGAAACACGCACGGTACATGGTAAAACAAAAGATAGATATGAAAAGAACTAAGTGTGTGTCCCACGGCTGCACTAAAAGAAGAGAGGTACCTCCGACCGTGCGATTGTCGTGTCCCACCGGACACAACAACTGTGAGTATTTTTCTATGATTGTATCATGTATGTATTGTCAGACCGATGGGATTCTCAAATGCTCAAACTGGATACAACTACACACGGTCAAGTAAACACGCGCACGAGTATTGGAGTATCCAATGCGTGTTTTATAACAGAAGAGCTTTGAGCTAGTCGGCATTTGGAACGGAAGATTGATGTACCACATCTTCCGTTTTAAATGCCGACCAGGGCCCCAAGTCTGCTATTTTTATAAATTTGTCATTCCAACACGATCCCATCGTCATTTTGCTAAAAGTTCGTAATCTGCTAAATTCATAATCGTCGATCATTAAGTGTCGGTCAATGGTCTCTTAATACCTTCTGATAACTGAGCTATTAAAAGCAATGACTGCTCAATGACGTTGTAATGGTAGGTCACTAATCAAAGAAACTGTCAAAATGTTAGCAGATTACCGCATACGTCTGTTGTGATTTTGCCATTGTGTACGAGATTACCATTCTATGCCATTTCTTTCAATGGAGTGTCAGTGGTTGACCATTGGAAAGTCATAATGACGCTTTTATATTAGTAGATTATCAAAGTTGTCAAAATCAACGAAAAAAAAAACCATTATGAAATCAATGATAGACCATTCTGACACTATTGTTATAGCAGACTTGAGGACCTGGTAAATATGAAGAGGATAATGTAGGCGACTTACTGTAGTCAGTGTCCAGCGCCATACTCTTCCTATTCTTTTTTTCTTAATTCTGAAAAGGATAAGGCGTGCAAGATATTTACTGTACATAATTTTTTTCCCGACAATCACGCGAACGAAGTCGCGGGCACAGCCAGTTTCAACATATAATATTTTTATTTCAGTTAGATAAATGCGCAGTTCTGTATAATTCAAGTGAAACCGCAAGCAAAGTTTGGTATATGCCCAATAAATAATAATACAAAACGACAATGCCAAAATATTGAGTCATTTCTATCGGCTTGTTTCACAATGAAAAATTATTAATTTACAGATAAATATCTTATAGTTCCGGGAAAATAATTAAGAGGGAAAACACACCCTACCCTATTCTTATCATATTAGTAAAATTAGTTAAGAAGTTATTACCCAAGATACTGCAATCACATATGATAAGGTACTTTGTTTGCGAATAAACATGAATGAAACGAGTTGATCGTTTGTCTGTTTGTCCAGTCTTATCTTAAAAAACGCTACGATGACTTTGATCGAGGACTTTTTAAGAATGTCAATAATTATTAACTCGTTTTTATCCCAATTTAGTAGAGCTTCTTTATCTCATCGTGAAAATATGAGAGCATATGTATTTTTTGAAAGGCTTCTAAATATATTAACTTTTGTGCAGTTCATACATCGTTTTCTCGTGTCTAAATTAGAACAGCTATACGGGTCGATTTTCAAAGTTAAGCAACGCTTGCTGAGGTTGGTCTGTGGATGGGTGATCTTAACCTACCAAGACTCCTCCGTGTCTCGGAAATCCCGCTAAGCCGTTAGTCCCAGCTGTCATTTGGAGATCTTTGGTAGTCCGATTATTAGAAGCCAGAAAATCTGACAACAGTCTTGCCATGAAGTTCCATGTTAGCCAGTTAATGGTTTGCAGGTGTCTGGTACCCAGTCGCTCCACGTAAAATACTAGTATTCAGCTGAATCCGATTTGACTGGGAGCTGTTATGCAGGCTGTATGTGTAGTTGCTATTGTACATCGTTCCTTTAGTTTTTCGAACTCATAAAGAATAGAATAGAATACTCTTTATTATGTACCTACACCATATAAGTTACAGAAAATATAGATGAAGAAAACATTACATAGGGTGACACAATGGGCGGCCTTATCGCTAAAAGCGACCTTTTCAAGACAACCTTTGTATGGAGTTTAAAGGCTAATCTCGAATTGTTTTATAGCTGGAATCTTTACGATGAGAGGGTATGATATGTTCTTCTTTGGTTGCTTAGAGAATGTCATTTGAATAATATGATCGAGTGACTGTTTCAGTCGGCCTTTGTAACTTTAAGTCTCATAATCTTTCAATCTATACTTATAATAAATCTGTAGAGAGGTCAATTCTGTACAAGGAATATATTTTCAAAATAACTATCAGGGGATGATTAGTGATCGATACTGGTGCCAAAAATGCAATCAGTAAAATTTTTGTCTGTCTGTCTGTCTTTCTGTCTGTCTGTCTGTCTGTATGTTCTTTATAGAAACAAAAACTACCTACTCGACCGATTTTAACGAAACTTGGTGCAATTATTCTTCATACTCCTGGGCAGGTTATAGTATACTTTTTATCACGCTACAATCAATATGAGCAGAGCAGTGAAGGAAAATGTTGGGAAAACGGAAGAAGTTACTCCATTTTTTAAGCTTCCGTCGCGTGTGTAGCCTTAATGGTTAAAGTTACATAGAAATCATGTATTACGGAAATGTTCTACATAAAATTATCTAAAAAATATCCCAAACCAGCATGTCTATCTTTTGTCAATTTTAAACCGATCGGGCTGAGAGTTTCAAAATCGGGGGTAAAGTAACTATTCCACGCGAACGAAGTCGCTGGCAGAAGCTAGTAAATAAATAAATGTGAACCCCTTTGAATGTACGAAACTCACTAAATCAATATCATACTTCTTCACTAATATTATAATGAAGGTTTGTATGTTTGTGACGAATTAACTCAAAAACTACTGGAGCGATTTCTAAAACTCTTTCACCATTGGAATTCTACATTATCCTGCAGTAATATAAGCTATAATATTAAAATAAATAAATGTCCACGCGGGTCTGGCCGCTATTGTATTATAAAAATTGAAATCCCACAAAAGCACACAATATGTTTTGAGAATAATTTCATTGTGCGTACAGCTAAGTAGAGATATATCTGTATCTGCCAGTATGTGATACTAAAAAAAAAACTTCAAATTCTGTAGTTATAAGAAAGCAAGCGAGTGGAAGCTCAATTTTCCAACAAACGTCTAAAATAATTTTCCAGAAATGTGGACAGGACATTCTCATATTTTTATGAAACCATTGTGTTTGAAAAAGTTTTCATTTCAGTTGCTTTGTAGGATCCCAATTATATTAAAATTGTTAGAGAAAGCTTTGTGTTGTCTTTCACCATATCTTGCGACATCTCCTTGACTTGACTCTTTGGTCGTAGGTACAACAGTCTTTTTCTCGTGCTTATTTGCTATTCTTACTGTTTTATTCTCAAATAATTACTCGTAGATAGGTCTTCTCACTACACTTTCCTAAAAGACAGAAACTAAAAGGTAAAGGTTAACGTCCAAAGCATCAGCGACTCTTGCTAAACTTGGCCTGTAAATGAGTCCAAACCATTAATTACATGTATACCAAGTTCATGAGTCTTTTCCTCATAATGCATTCCTCATTAAGTGTAGTCAGAAGTCAGAAAATCCGACACCGGTCCTGCCAAGGGGTATCTTGTTATCCAATTACTGTCGATATTGTGTCGATGTGTTATGGAAAAATTGGTATTCAACAGCAACCGATTAGACTGGAAACTTTAGGAAAAAAACTAGGCAGATTGTTTTATTAAAAGATCATCATCTGCCTAGCCTTTTCCCAACAATATTGGGGTCGGCTTCCAGTCAAGCCAGATTCAGCTCAATACCAGTATTTTATGAGGAGCGTCTGCCTACTAGAACTCTACAACTCATTAACTGGGTACCACGGGACTTCTTGGCAATACTGTAGTCAGATTTTCTGGCTTCTGACAATCCGTAACGACTGACAAAAATCTGAAGAAAACAGCCGGGATCAACAGCTTAGCTTGCTTTCATGTCACAAGTCATGGAGGAGTCTCGGTATGTCATGATGGTCACCCATCCACAGACCGACCCTGGCAAGCGTTGCTTAACCTTGAAGATTGACCCGTGTAGCTGTGATTATTAAAAGATCAAACTCTACAAATATGAACCTACTTCAAACACAGAAAATCCCCGAAGATGCGTCCAAATAGCAAAATTCTGTGAAAAATGAGCCATTGGTTGGTATTCCATTTATTTTTAGAATTAAAAATCCAGAAAATAAAATGGCTAACTGCGGGTCGTATTCGCACACGAATTTTTTCGAACCAAAAACTGAGATAATCACGTTTCTTTTATGACAATAAACCACCGTTCACCGAAATATGGTGGACAATCTACCCATACGAACAAATCGATTCGAGAATAATTGTGCGTACAGCTAAGGAGCAGATTTCCTGCTGGAGTCTGTGTTCCCTGGTAGTTACAACCTGGGAATCTTTAACTCAAAAGTAAATAGGTACTCCTCGGTAAGCGTGCTCCATCGTCGACCACATTATCACTTTCCATCCACTGAATTTCTGGTCAAACGCAAGACGGTCAAAACAAAAATGCCAATATTATTGCATGCAACCAAATGCTCATCGTTCTCAAATTCTCGCAGTATGAACGCACCTTTACTTAATAATCTATATCACTCACTGATAAGCAAGCAATCACTACAAGTACAAAATCACCCGAGTTAAGGATAACGACTCCATAATAGCCTTACAATAATCACGGACGATGCATTTGTACCAATTAATTATTTATTTATTTATCTTCTTTAATTCCTATTACTGTAAGAGTGTTGAAAATTCGCCAGCGTATGGCTATCATTTGAAGACTGGGGTGCCAGAAGCCCTGAGGATATTGGCAAGAGAGACTCGGAGGCAGTCTTCGAGGATTGTTGGAGGAAACCAGGTCACAGCTGCCACTGCTATACCGCATCAGGTAAACTGTTCAGCCGTACTATGATTGTCAATGGAATTACGATTCCGCTGTGAAAAAGTGATGGTGCTATTCTCGTCTCTGTCTTCTTGTGTAACTCTGTCTCTCTTTCACAATCGAAATACGAAGTTATTGGGCACATCATGGTGGGGGGGGCTGATCTTTATTTTTAACCAGTTCAGCTCTTTAACGGAACCCAGAACCTTGTTTACTTCCTAGAAAGTTATCTTTTAGATAATAATACAAAACATAATATGATCTAGTCATTTTAACAGATAATTTAAAACAACACTTAATGATACTGCAATTACTTGGAAGAATCCTAAGAGAGCGATTAGGCAAGCACTTTATAATAGTTTTGTCTAAAATAAACATGTGCTCCGTTATTGTTTTATGCGTGTAGGTAAATAATGAGATAGGATGTACGATATAAAATAGGAAGTCATTCATTAAAACAACATTGGTTCCAGTCCAAATGTTAAATTAAACTCATTTTTAAACCCACAACAAAAAAGGACCGGGGGTTTGAGGTGTGCCTGTGAAAATGAATCGATTTTGAATCAGTGTTTTCTGGTTAGTCAAAACTAGTGATGTGTCGGATCGTTAAAAATGTATATCCGCAGATACGGATCCGAATACCGTGTCGAAGCGAGTGAACTTGAGACGATAGTTGACGCCTCTTGACGCTATGCTTGACAGGACATGTTTCGACTTTATTGCGCTGGTCTTTCTTAGAATGTAAAAAATAATTTGGATGGAAATTAAACGTTTTTCATTGCTACCTAATCAAGTAACCACCTATACAAAAATAGAATTTCATCGGTTTACTGAAAATTAATAAGATAAAAGATCCGCCAAAGAAGTAACGGATACGGATCTTTCTTCTCCCTCGGATATCCGCGGATACAGATATCCACCACAAATCAAAACAGAGCGATTGTTATTGATTTATTATTAAAGGCACATCAACGACGCATTTACAAAATCATTTATTGTAAACAAGTCATAAACGAGCAGGCATATCATTCTCAGATCAGGTCTCACTGATTAAATAAAGTTTAAAATTATAAAAAAAAAATCCTTACTCAAATTATATCGAGTTTACACAATAATTATGAAAAAAGAGTTAGATAATAATCAATTAAATTATCTACATTATATGACATTAATCATTTAATTAAACCACACATAACACATCATACTTTCCTACGCTACAGTGCTGTCTACATCCAGAATATACCCCAAACCTTCATCGACATCGAACAAAAGATAATAATACCTGTAATGATAGTCTAAGAGTTTTAAATAAATAATTAAATAAATAAATAAATAAATAAATAAATAAATAAATAAATAAATAAATAAATAAATAAATAAATAAATAAATAAATAAATAAATAAATAAATAAATAAATAAATAAATAAATAAATAAATAAATAAATAAATAAATAAATAAATAAATAAATAAATAAATAAATAAATAATAAGCCATTTCTCCAACAGGCAGGAATCATAGCCAAACTAACAGGGGGCCAATCCTCAGTATGCGGAGGCAGTTTAATCTCAGCAACCAGGGTCCTCACTGCAGCCCACTGCTGGTTCGACGGCCAGAGTCAAGCCAGGCAGTTCACCATCGTTCTCGGCTCCCTTACCATCTTCTCAGGAGGGACAAGGATAGAAACAATTGATGTCACCATGCATCCATCTTGGAATTATCTGCTGAATGATATCGCTATGGTGAAGATTACAGCTGTTACGTTTAGCAGTGAGTATTTTTCTTATGTTAATTAATTTTACTTAACCTATGCTGTTCCACAACTGTACTGTTAACTTGTGGACGTAAAAATAATGAACTTGTATATACATTAATATATATATGTTAATATCGCTACATAGTATAAAACAAAGTCGCTTCCCGCTGTATGTTTGTCCCTATGTATGCTTAGATCTTAAAAACGGCGCAACGGATTTTGACGCGGTTTTTTTTTTGAATATGAAGAGAGTGATCTAAGAAAAACCATTACATACAACTAGATAATACATTCTAATAACCTATTTGCCTTACAACTAACTTGTATAATAATAATTGTATTTGCATGCCAACAAGGCAGAATTTACACGGTTCTTTACTATGTTATTTACGATCTTATTTGTATTAACCTGTATTCATAGCAAATAAAGACTTATTCTATTCTATTCATTCTACACAAATAGCGTGATTGGGCGTAAGCTAAAATGCAGTTGTAGGTTCACATCCAGTTGAAAGAACTGTTGCAGCTCTGGATCCCAAAAGGCATTAAGAGGAACCCGGGTTCTTTCAGAAAGAGTCTGACACTCCCTTACGCTCCACCCGGAATGCAAGAAGGCATTTGGTAGTTTCCCATAAAAAAAAATGGTTTAGTTTGGAATTTATTTGTTTTGAAGTCATATAAATTTCGTAAGTATGAAATGTGGCGTCTAAAATTGACATGGACTTTGAGACCCCCAATAATATTTCACATTGAGTAAAAAAACTGACACTAATCTCCTCATAACTCTATCAGAATTTGTACAGTTACTTATTCAAAAAACTCTGAATGGAAGATAAAGACAATATTTTTCTAAGGGGAATTCTTCAAAGCTGCGACGGCAATCGGTGACATTGCTATAAAAGTGACGTTTAAACACTCAACTGAAGTTGTTAGCACTTCAAAACATTGATAACGAATAGGTTGTGTATACGCTGTCAATTGGCTGCCATTTCATAGAAAGGTGCCCTTTAATCAGCGATCTAAATGTCATACAGCCAATACGTCTAATACAACATTTAATGAACGTGCTTTCAGATCCTTAGTAACGCACGCTTACCGGGACACAAAAATCAATATAATGATGATGAATATAAAATAATTAATCTTGGAAATACTAAATTCAAACAACAATTAATTACAACATTCTAACTTTTCGACGGAGCCCCGCCCGCGCTGTGCGGGGCCCTATTTAAGGCAAGTCAGTAAACGATATTGAACCAAGTCATTTACCTAGCGGTTAAATTAAATGCCAGGATTTCACATAGGTGACTGAGACGGCTGATTAAGGTTGCGACAGATTAATTATTGTTAATTAACATCTAAAAAAAAGAAAAAAACCATAAACTTCACTGGACTCGGTCGCCATAACAACTGATGAAATTCTCTAATTTATCTACTATGCAGTATGTTAAATAACAGAGGGCGTTCCCTTAAACTCGTTAATCTTTATAATTAATAGATTAAAATAAAAATATCAGCATAGAAAAATAAGCATAAAATAATCCGAATTCAAAAAAATAATTAATTGACAATAAATTCGAAACATCCTGTTTAAAATCAAAATTGTAGCGCGGAATAGTACTCGTAGCAGCAATGCCCAAACCGGCAAGTACGCGTGTACAGAGTGTTTCTTTAAAGTATCAATTTAACATTTTTAGTGAATATTTTAACATAAAAAAAAAAAAAAACATTTTGTTTTCGAATGGTATTTTTTTTATCATAATATATATGGATGCCATATGTACTATTGCGGGTTAGCGAGAACGCCCTCTATTAGTTAATATACTGTATGTTTATTTGAAAGTAGGAGGCCAAATCAAGTGGGGTAAATGACTTAGTATATGGATGCAAATACGTTATGCTGGTAATACTGCCGAATTTGGTCAAATATTCGCATCACCTGTGCAATACAAAATTAAAATTATATCGAACCTATTAAGGTACATAAATATTTTTAATTTACAAGAAACAGACGCCAATATTTGTCTAAACTCGCCAAGTTAAGTAGCAACCTTAGATATCTACGTCACCCGTATATGCACGTAGGTATTTTTGATAAGACGATAAGACTGGGAGTCCCCTATTAAACGCTATCGGTGACATCTGCTTCCAAAGTCAAGCTGACCGACCACTCCTACGTTGATTATGTAGTCGAGGTTTGTGACGTCATTTGTTTGCTAATTGTGGGTAATGTGCCATGACAAGTAGGTAATGAAAGAACCCGCCTATATTTTCAATCAAAACGAATACCTAGTTCAAGATCCCAATGACCCCGAACATTAGTTATTTTTCTGTAGTAAAAAAATGGGATAGAGTAGTTTTAGAATGGACTTTTTTTAAGAATGGGAAAATATTAAATGACTTCTTCTGCTCTGGACGGATCGGAAGGGAGTGCCAGACTCTTACTGACTAGAACCCATCATCCCGTCAAGGTCAGTCAGCCATTTCAGAGTCTAGCCAGAACAAACAAACAGACAGAGAGACAAAAATTGTAAAAAAATGTTATTTTGGTGTATGCACCGTATATATTAATATATGCATGTAGTAAAAAGCGGTTATTTTAATATTATAAACAGACGTTTCAATTTTATTAATATACATAGATGTATAGATTCATTAGTCATATTGTATTTCTAGTAAATAGCTACTAACTACATAAATGCTAAAGGAAGTTAAAAAAGTTGTATTTTGTAGTTTTTGCAAGTTATTATACTTGCAAAAACTAGGTACTTTAAAATATTACTTTCACGTCCGGCTCAAAAACAGCGGGACAAGGTTTTAATAGCAATTTTATTGCTTAAACATTAAAGTGTTATGGTTTCGTATAACTAAAATAAGTTACGATGCAGCGTGATCGGTTTTACAAGTTTGAGACCGACAAAACCGGATCTTTTTTTTTTGTAAAAAGTACCCATCACAGCGCACACGGTATAAATTGGTGTAAACAATAAACAAACATCCGATTTCAGCTATCCCGAAAGATTTGCAATCATTTATTGAAGAGTTCCGTTTTCTATCTCTGTTCTTCATCAAATCTTCACCAAGCTAGAAAAAAAACCATGCTCTTTCAAACCATCGAATACAATTTTTTATTTTCATTTTACATGGACAAGAGTGAATAAGAACATCAATGTAGTCAAAGCCACGCATTATTAGGGATGACTCAAATACTCGTTGTCAGATCTCAATCAAATTTAAATGGGACCGCATGACAAGCACCAGCTATCGAATATAAAAAAAAATAATCAAAATCGGGACACGCAGTAAAATTTTATAATTATTATAAAAAAAATACAGTCGACTTGACAAACTCCTCCATTTTTGGAAGTTGGTTAAAAATAGCCTTCATTTGGATCATTGTTTTCATTTTTCAAACTGAATTGTCTCCATAAAGTAATATAAATTTCGAAAATACTTACTTCTATAATAAACCGGCCAAACCGGACTCGCGCACAAATTATCTGTAATAACGGCAAAAAGGAGCCCCTCTTAAATATTTGATTTATTTTAATGTCATGTCATTATTTATTTTTAATTCGAATACATAACTAAATACTGTGTGAATATTTCAAGCATCTACCTGCTGCCGTTATCAATATCGAGCAAAAAAAAAATCACGTTTGTTGTTTTGGGGAAACATTTATTTTATTCTGTTTTTTTTTAGTAATTATTGTTAAAGCGGCAACAGGAATACATTACCCTTGAAAATATCATCTGTGTAATTATCACAGTTCATGAGATACAGCCTGGTGATAGATGGACCGACGGACGGACAGCGGAGTCTTAGTAATAGGGTGACGTTTTTGGGCCCTTTGAGTACGGAACCCTAAAAACTAATGCGATAAAATTGTACAAAAACAGTCTTTTTGTTTTTGTTATATATGATAGGCTCGCGTTTGATCACTCTCACCCAATAGGGAACGTTTGGTTATTAGACTTAATGACATACAGGTTTTATGAGCTGAATTTTTATATGGGCCGAATTTAAACGAGGAATACTTTTCTGCTAAACCTATTTAATTTTGGAAGTAGTCATCTCTCTGAAACGTTTACGAAAATCCATTCAGAACAGCTAATACTCACGTAATAGTCAAAGATGAGTTCAAACGGGACGTACCCCGCGAAACCAACACTTACCTGTTTATTTCACAGCGGCTTTACATTTATCAACATTCTGCCCAAACTGTGACGTAGGTACCAATGCTATCATGATTCTGTTTTGAAAAGGACTAGTATTCATCTTGAACAGTTCCGTGTCCCTTCCATATTAGAATCATGATGGTTTTAAGACATCATAGTAGGACCCCTTTTTTTCTGGATGGGAAATCATCAAATGACTTCTCCCGCTCTGGGCGGAGCGGAAGGGAGTGTCAGACTCTTACTGACTAAAACCCACCCGTGATCCTTCTTGTGCCCTTTGCGTTCCAGGGCCGCGGTGACTCTTTCGTACAAATTCTGCAACCCTAGCAGGCACTGACCCTATGGGGCCCCGTCTTCTTTGCTGACATAGTATGACCCCTGATCTATGTATGTATTTTTAAACGTTATTCTTTTGTTTCGTTTTCAGATACAATAGCCGTGATCTCTCTGCCAATGACGGCTGATGTAAACAAGAACTTTGCAGGCATCACCGGTCAAGTTTCTGGATTTGGCAAAAACAGTGATGGTACGTATGATGGGCTTCTTGGTAATATTGGTGATAGATTTATAAATAAACTTAAAAATTCCATATCCATAAATGCTATTATAATATTAATTTTTATTGTGAAATGGATTTGCTCTTGACTCTAGTCTAGGTCACAGGTGACAGAGACAAAGTCTACGATGGAATGAGCTTACCCAGAAGAAACCTGTTCACACTAACTTTGAAGGGATAAGGGGTTGAATGCGTTCGGAAACACAGACGCAAGCAGAGAGTTCCACTCCTTTGCTGTGCACATTATAGATAAGATGATTGACGCTTGGTGCGAATGATAAATTAAATGAATAAATAAAAATGAATACCAAAAATAATAATTAGAACCAAAATCGAAGTAAGTAGTAGAAAAATATTACTTTTTTAAAATAATAATAAGCCCTCTTCCTCTATCCTATTTTGTTGTGCCCGACAGAGTCCCTAATGACCTAAAATGATGTATATTTTATATGAACCGAACACTATTAAGTTCACATTGTGTTTGTTTTACAAAAAATGCAACTGACTTCCAAATAAAAACACCACAAAGTATAAAAATTAACAAACAAACCAAAAACATGGAATCTCGAAATCAAAGTTATTTTATACTTTCTTTTGTATTTATTTAGAAGTTGGTTGAATTTATTGTAAAAAAAAGTTTTTTCTTCTGTCCTTTTGTCTCAAGTTTTGTACGACTAGACCACCTGCATAGTTTTCATAATCATAAGTCATTTTGACTGCATGAGCATTTTGAACAACAATTCACCAAATTGATAGCAACTTACCAACTACATAATATTTCCTTCAAATCCCGGGATTTCGCCCTATTGAAAATAACCTTTAACACAGCACTAAACGCGAAAACACTGTACCATCCCATGGGTTATCCTGGTTCGAACAAATGGCGTTCTTGTAAAGGGGGTCGGGATGGGCCCAAACAAGGCCCTTTGTGGGCCCAACATGTACCCAAACGAGCCCAAACAAAGGAAAATTAACTCCCCCAAGCGAAATTCACGATTTCCAATTAATGTAATAATTTGTATAGCCTATAAAAAAAATTGGGACAAGGAAAACACTGGTTCACGTTTCAAATGGATATAATAAATATACCCTGAAATCCTGTCTATGTTTTTAGGTCATTATGATGTTTTCTTTATAAAAAATAATAATGTGGGTTCCCTGAAAGATGTGTGATTAATTAAGGAAAAGTTCCATGGAATCCCGTGTTGGGATGGGATCTTCCTTAAAATGGATTGTTCTTCATTATTTTTTAAGTCTTCTTTTTTCCTATATTGCCATAAAAAAAAAAACAAAGCATTTGTGCGTTCACTGTTCATAAGTAGATCGCGATTGTTTTTCATAAAAAAGGACTTCGTGGTTTTGAGTTTTCTCTAAACATTTTACTCCGGTCAAGTTAGCTCATTTAATTTGGGTAAGGTAATTCGCAAAAGTGTGAAAATTGGTATAGATGTTCGGAACACCACCATTTGCAAAAAAAAAAGATAGTTCTAGGTAAACGTTGTTCCCGAAAAGATAGTACCTACTTTGATGGTACTTGGGAAAGCACATCTTGCGGTCCTCCTTGCTTATTGCGGATTTTGTTACAGTATATAATCAAGGATTAATTCGTAAGTTTTTGTCTCATCTAGTGTTATGATAAAATGAAAAATTTTAATCTTGAATACTTATTTTATTTTTTTCAAAAAGGCGATTTATGGGGACTTATCACATTCCATTCCCAAAATCCGTGCTTATTTTTAATTCCACATGAATTGTGGTAACCTTGAATGTTTTGGGACTGAATAAACATATTAATATTGAAATTAAAGTCGCAATCTCATCTAAGTCTATTATAATTATGATCCATATTTTCCTACATTATAATATAGGAAAATATGGAAACGCCAATTCTCGTAACTAAATATTTTTTTGCAAAAAATAAAAAACGATTTCTAAACTAAAAAGTCACTGCCAGATATAAAATTACTTTAACAGAAGTCGGTGTTATTAATTATTTCTTTGACACCGGCTTCCGAAATCAAAGTTATAAAACGAATTTCAGGTGTCTTCCACAATTTGCGACTGCTATACAAAAGCCGAAAATGTGGGATGAATGAATGGGAATTCTCGTATTTTTAAAAAGAAGCCTTACTTTTTAAAAATACGAGAATTCCCATTCTAATAGAAAATATTTTTATTTAATATTTACAACCATTCGATTCCCTCCCGAAACGGTTGTTTTTACGTAATTACCATAGAAATTACCATTCTGTAGCATTCTCCGAACCGAATTGTTCTAAACAACCCAGAATTCGACGACACGGTTGGCGCAGTGGTTGAGCTGCTGCGCTACTTGTCATGGGTTCGATTCCCTCACGATATAAATATTTGTATGGCCTATAGATAGTTGTTCCGGGTCTGGGTGTTTGTGTATGTGACATTGTATGTTTGTAAACGCACCCACGACACAGGAGAAATACCTAGTGTGCGGCAACGCTTTAAAAAAAAAAATTGCTCAACCAAAATATAAGACCTATCTTCTTCCCTCCAACCAGCTCAAAGCACCTTCCCTGCGACAACGTCCCTCCACCAGACGGCTGTGCCCATCATCACGAATGCCGTCTGCCAGAACAGCTTCAAGGTCACGATAGCAGCCAGCCATATCTGTACCGGCGGCACGGGAGGCAAAGGCACCTGCGATGGAGACTCCGGTGGACCGCTGACAGTTCTGCATGAGAATAAAAGGATTTTGGTAAGTTTTTGGTAAAACTTTAAACACAAAGTCAATATCAAATAAATAATGTATTCGAATTACGCCGAGAAATTCGTGCAAATTCCAGTGAAAATCACTACATAGTATAAAACAATGTCACTTCCAACTGTCTGTCCCTATGTATGCTTAGATCTTTAAAACTACGCAACGAATTTTGATGCGGTTTTTTTAATAGATAGAGTGATCGAAGAGGATGGTTTATCTATACTTATAATAAATCTGTAGAGAGGTCAATTCTGTACAAGGAATATATTTTCAAAATAACTATCAGGGGGTGATTAGTGATCGATACTGGTGCCAAAAATGCAATCAGTAAAATTTTTGTCTGTCTGTCTGTCTTTCTGTCTGTCTGTCTGTCTGTCTGTCTGTCTGTATGTTCTTTATAGAAACAAAAACTACTCGACCGATTTTAACGAAACTTGGTGCAATTATTCTTCATACTCCTGGGCAGGTTATAGTATACTTTTCATCACGCTACAATCAATAGGAGCAGAGCAGTGAAGGAAAATTTTGGGAAAACGGAAGAAGTCATCTACATAAAATTATCTAAAAAACATCCCGAAACAGCATGTCTATCTTTTGTCAATTTTAAACCGATCGGGCTGAGAGTTTCAAAATCGGGGGTAAAGTAACTATTCCACGCGGACGAAGTCGCTGGCAGAAGCTAGTATGTATAATAAATGCATATTATAGTAGAGATTTCGTATAAGCATTGCACCCGTGCGAAGCCGGGGCGGGTCGCTAGTAAGTTGATAAAGTTATTAGTTACTAGAATCATACAAAATCCACCATTCTAAATCGGCAATTGTGACGTGCAATCACAGAAACTTAAACTGCGCGTGCCCCGACACGCACTTGCACGTTTTTTTTTTAAATCTGAGTATATTGGCAAAAAAAAATATCTTGCAACAAATCCATTGTTTTATATTTACAATATCATCTATGGGAAATGTCTACTTGAAATCTTTTCTAGAGTGTTCTGTAAATTTGAATAAGTCAAATCAAGTGTAACATCATTTTGCTATTTCCAGGTTGGTGTGGTCTCGTTCGGGCCTAGTGAAGGTTGCGAAGCTGGCTCTCCATCCGTCTTCACTCGTGTTACAGCCTTCCTTCCGTGGATTAACTCTCATCTGTAAACAATAAACAAAGATCTACTAACTACTGCACTTTTTTACTTCGGGAAATTGTCGAATGATTTCATCGAATGAGTGTCAGAATCTTACTGACTCAAACCCATCTGTGATCCTCCTAATGCGTCCCAGGGCCGCAGTGACTCTTTCGAACAAATTCTGAAAGAACTGCTGCATTTGACCAACGTTTCATTATGTTGTTAATTTTGATTCAATTCAAAGGAGGCTCGTGGCTAAATAATAACGGCCGCACGAACCGATCGTAATGACTTCTCCCGCTCTTGGTGGAGCAGAAGGGAGTGTCAGATTCTTACTGACTAAATCATACGTCCTAATAAAAATTTGAATGAAAATTACGAATCGTTCCATAACACGTTGACAGATATATTAAACGAATGTATCCCTATACAGAAAATAAAATTAAAAACTAGATATCAAAATTATTGGCTAACCGTTGGTATAAAAGAATCCTGTAAAAATAAAAGACTACTAAAAATTCTATCCCTAAAAACAAACAATTCAATACTGACGAAATACTATAAAAAATATGAAAAAATACTGAAAAAAACAGTAACTACAGCAAAAAAGCTTCACTACATAAATAAAATGAATAAATCGACAAACAAAGTAAAAACCATGTGGAACATTGTAAAAGAACGAACAAACAAGAAAACAAAAAAGGAAAAACAAAACATTACATTAAAAACGACGAATTTAGTAAGTGACCCCAAACAAGTAGCTGACTTTTTTAATGATTTTTTCGCATCAATTGGGAACAACACCACGAAAAAAACTGGCTGCAAACGAACGGAAACATCAGTAACTATTAACCCCACTCTGAATACGATGTTTCTTAGTCCAGTTGATGGATACGAAGTAAATAAAATCTTAAAAAACCTGAAAAATAAAAGTAGTCACGGCATTGACGAACTCCCACCAACTCTTTTCAGACAGTGTGCTGACGAACTTACATTGCCGTTTTATAAATTGATCAACCAATCGTTTGAGGAAGGTAGTTTCCCTGATAAATTGAAAAAGTCCGTCATAAAGCCTATCCATAAAAAGAACGCAAAAACAGACCCAAACAATTATAGACCGATTGCTCTTTTGCCTACTGCATCCAAAGTCTTTGAAAAGGCAATGTGCGATCGCGTATATTCTTTTTGTGAAAAATATAAAATATTTGACGACAGCCAAAACGGTTTTCGCAAAAATCGATCTACAACGTTAGCAGTATATAAGTTCATCCAGGAAGCTATAAATATTATAAATAATAAACAATATGCAATAGGAATATTACTCGATATGACTAAGGCTTACGATAAAGTCCAATTTCAAATATTACTTAATAAGCTTCACGAAATAGGAGTAAGAGGAAAAGCTCACGACTGGTTTATATCATATTTAAAAGGTAGAGAGCAATTGGTCGAGGTTGAATACCGAAATACAAAAACAAAAGAAATACAGCTCATAAGATCCGGTATCCGACCAATACAAGCCTCAATTCCCCAGGGAAGCGTTATCGGATGCCTACTATTCCTTATTTACATTAACGATCTGCCCAAAACGATAGAAGAACCATGCGTTTTATTTGCGGACGATATTTCAATCCTTACCTCATGCCAAATAAATTCAAATCTCAACGAAAAACTTACAAATATTCTTAATAAAATAATAAACTGGATGAGCGAACATAATCTTGACGTAAACTTTACCAAAACTAAATTAATAACTTTCCATCCTCGACAAAAAACACATATTAATATAAATTTTACATATCACCAAAATAAATTAGAAACGGTTAACGAATTTCACCTCTTAGGTTTAACAGTAGACACACATATTAACTGGAAATCACACATACAGAAACTTAAATCTAAAATTTCAAAGTTTTCATATGCCCTCGGCGAAATAAAAAAGACTACCAACCTACAAACCGCAATAGTCACTTATTATGCATATGCCCATGCTTGGTTCACTTATGGAATCATTCTATGGGGAAATAGCACGGACACCCCTTCCCTATTCATCTTACAAAAAAAACTCATACGAATAATAACCAATATAGAACCAACCGACAGTTGCAGACCTTACTTCAGAAAATATAAAATTCTCACTTTAACCTGTATCTATATATTGGAATTGTGTAAATTGGTCCGCAAGTTCCCTGATTCTTATAAAACACTAGGAGATATACAAACAACTCACTCTTTGCGTCATCAAAACAGGATAAATCTCCCTCGCTCCCGTCTAAAAATGCATTCTGCTAGTACATACTCTATGTCTATAAAAATTTACAACAAATTACCAAAAAACTTAAAACAATTAGAAAAAACCAACATCTTTATAAGGAAATTAAAACAGTTCTTAATTAATAAAAGCTACTACACCATAGATGAATTTCTAACGGATAAATTGACTGATTGATCTGACTTACTGTATATTCATTAATTAAGTAAATAATAAAATCAATAACACAGATATCTTACATCACTTAACTGTTTACTTGAAGTGCAAATAACATAATTATAAGACTCAAAAAATGCATATAATAACATGGCTAAACGACTTTTAATAACTAGTATTATGTAGGCGTAAAATGTATACATGAAATATAATTATATTATATGAATACTAGATATAGATAGACATGCAATAAACATAATTAAATTTAAATTAAATTAATAATAGTAATATATCTAATTAATAAACATATCACAATTTTATAAAATATATAAATACACATAAAATTAATAGTATAATAAATATAAATACAATACAAAGTACAGATATATAGTGTATATTTTACTAAATAATAGCTTGATTTTTAATTATTAACATATATTAGTATTTGGCAAATATATAAAAGCGCTCTTCCTCTCTCCTACCTATTAAATTTTGCTGTGCCCGACAGGGTCCATAATTGATACTGCTCTTATTTACCTACCACCTGTATATGCACATTGTGGATTGCAATAAACACTTGAAACTTGAAACTTGAAACTTGAAACTCACCCGTGATCCTTCCTGTGCCCTTTACGTTCCAGGGCCGCGGTGACTCATTCGAATAAATTCCGCAACCCTAGCAGAGACTGACCCTATGGGGCCCCGTCTTCGTTGCTGACGGCTCTATGAGACGCGCGTGAAACACGACGCGCCGTCGACCCGGGCCTGGTTGCTATCGGAGGGCAAGCCACCCATAGCTTGCCATCCGCAGGCCCGTCATTTGAAGATCTTTGACAGTCGTTACGACTACTCAAAAGACAAGAAATCTGACAAAACTCTTGCAGAGATATATCATGCTATCCAGTTACTAGGTCGTGGAGATCAATCCGCAATGGCTAGCCTAAAATCCAGCCTAGCAAAGATAGAAAAAGCCAGGTACATTTATTGATTGATTGGTCCCATTCAAATGCAATTTTGAAAAGTCCCCAGACACTGCCTGCAACAGAATGGTGTTTTGTTACAACTGAAAATGTAGCAATCCTCGGCCTTTGGCAAAGTGACATTCTTCCTATTAGCCATATATTGTAATAAGATAACCCACGACACACTTCGTAGTAGTACTTAGGTGAAAAAATTTTTTTTTTTCAAATATTGTAAATGTGAGTACCATGGAGCCACTTACATGTGATAAGTTATAGTTTACTTTGTGACTTGAACTAAAACGGCAGTTGAGAGCATGTCATGCTCGCTTAAATGTTTCGCTGATGGGCGTGTGTGTTGGATCATTCGGTTCCCTTCAAAATGGTTGAGCTAAATGATGCCGATATACGCGTCATGTTCGTGAACGGGCGCCGTCGGTTGAGACTGATCACCTCTTAACTGCCAATCAGCGCTGCTCACATATAGAAGCGACCAAGGATGTAACCAAGGTTATGTAATACAGAACATGATCTAAAAGAGTGTCCGTGGAGTTTCTTGTTCTTTTCCATAGAGATCTATGCCTTGGAACGTGCAGATAGCTTCATCTCTTTCGTTTTGACAATTCAAAAGTGCCTGTAAAGGGTTTAATTGAAATAAATGATTTGAATTGAATTGAATTGAATCCGTATGCACTTACGAAGTGTGTCGTATGATTGTATTTACATTTTTCTATCACTAAAGTTATAGATGTCGGGGATAAAACAGTCAGGTCACCCATGTCGCATGAATGCACCCGGAGAGATGAGCGACAAGCATCACTCACTGGACGCCAGAGGAAAGACGTCATCGTCGAGGTCGTCCGCGGCGAAGGTGGTCTGACGATCTTATCATGTTTGCCGAGAAAACTTGGCCGGAGATCGCCTAAGACAGAACAATTTGGAAGGAGAAAGGGGTGGCCATTTCCCAGCAGTAGGACACAAACGTAGAACAGCAAAACAGAATTATATACATGGTACCTACCCCTATTAAGCCACATACACACATAGCAAATCTATTTTTAACAAAGTTTTTGAAGAGTGCTTATCTTTATCTAAACTTCTACATCTATACTAATATTATAAAGAGGAAAGATTTGATTGTTTGTTTGTATTGAATAGGCCTCCAAACTACTGCACTGATTTGAAAAATTCTTTCATTTTTGAGAAGCTACACTATTCTCGGGTGACATATATTTTATCCCCATATTCCCACGGGAACGGGAACTAAGCGGGTGAAACCGCGGGACGCTGCTAGTTAATATTATAAAGAGGTAAGATTTCATTGTTTTTTTTTTGTTTGTTTGTTTGCATTGAATAGGCTCCTAAACTACTTGACCGATTTGAAAAATTCTTTCTCTGTTGGGAAGCTATACTATCCCCGGGTGACATAGGCTATATTTTATCCCCATATTTTCACGGGAACAGGAACTATGCTGGCATAGTATAGATGCTGGTGAAACTGCGAGGCTAGTATTCTATATCTTTCCAAATAACAATTTATGTTATCTTTCCTCTTTTTTACCATCGACTCATACATATTTCCAAAGGCTTTTTTTGCCTTCTATAAAAACTAAGAGCATTCTCCAAAAAACGAGTTACATTTTCCACTACATTTTTAACCTTACCTAAAAGCAGCACCTGTCTAAAGATATCATCTACAAACACAATTAGCTATGGCACCACTGCGTAGTTAATTAGTTAATAAATCATGCGGCTTCTACTCTAGCGAGAAATGGATAATCCGTAGTGTGTAATGACCGAGTGTCATCGAGAATAACCGCAGTGACTGAATTACTGGAATGATATGTGAATTTGAAGTTGATTTCGTGGAGCTGAACCCTGGATAATTAGGTATTTGTATAGAACTTATTTAATAATTCATTCAGCTATAATATTTTTTGTAGCAATGATACTTTTTAAATAGTTCAGTTTTGTACAGCGTCATGTCTATTACCAACTTTTTATTTTGTTTATCTCTTTCTAAGCTACAACCTTTGTAATATTTTCTCACGATTCTATTATATCATCGACTCATAATGTTTGTGCCTTTTATTTTCCATCAAAGTTAAGAACTTACATAAAAGCACGGCCTACATTTTCCATTAACATTTTAACCATGAAACCTAAAAGCAGCACCTGTCAAAAGATGTCATCTACAAACACAATTAGCTAAGGCTCCACTACGTAGTTAATTAGTTAATAAATCATGTGGTTTCTAGTCGAGCGAGCAATGTATATTACATAGTTTGTAATGACCGAGTGTCATCGAGAATGACCGCAGTGACCGAACTACTGGGAATGAAATGTTAGTTTGGATTACGTATTAGTTCGTGTTGAAATGTTCCTAGAAGAAAACTTGTACATCCTTATTCAAGTACTTGGAAAGGATAATATGAGATACTTAAAATTATAAAACGCTTTAATTTGTCCAGCAAGATCGTAGATCGCCTTATGCTTGCGCGAGGACCGGTCGAGTTTGCCATACAAATGAACGCGACGATCGCAGGTTATTGCGATTATTGTTTTGTATTAGGGTGACGCCTAAGAGTATGGCAATATTTAAGATTTAGGTGTTCGTTCGATCCCCGCACGGAACAAATGTTTGTATGGCCTACAGATAGTTGTTCCGGATTTGGGTGTCTTGTGTATGTGTGTTTACATGTTTGTGAACGCACCCACGACACAAGAGTAAATCCTAGTGTGGGGCAACGTTTTTTTTAAATAAAACATAAAAATAATAACAAACACAAACTGAAAAAATATCGTTTCTCAATTTCATGTTTTCTTTCTTGATTGCAATGCGACTTACGATAGCGAACAACCACGTTATGATTGATTTTAATCTGGAGGTGATTAAAACACACAGTGTTATAGTTTGTTCGCATTAAGAATGCAGTGAGTCATCAGTGCAACTGCAAGAGAAAGGTGTATTCACAGTGGTGTTAAATTCAAAAATTCGAAGCAATGCCTTCAACTGTCATTGTGAATTTGACTTTGTAATTTGAAAAGATTTGATTGGTTAGGGGGCGGAGCAATGATGTCTCACTGCATTCTTAATGCGAATGTACTATAGTGATATTTCATACAAAACAACACGTTTGTCCGTTCATTGCAAGCTGGAAATTACCAATCCTACCAATGGTTTTCAACCCCTGTCTCTCATTAAGACCGCGTAGCACAGGCCGCTAATTATCACGTCGCTGCATACATAATTAGTCGATAAATCATTTGGATTTGGGCACACCTCTGGCTAATTGGAGACTGTAATGTATCTCTGTTTGGGACGCTGACACGATCTCATAAATATCTCTGAAAGAGAATAATCTGCTTTTATGAATACTTGATAATAACGTTCATTAATGCATTATTATAAGATAAAAGGAGAATAGATATTTCCTTCAAAATTGAATATATTTTCATCGAAAATGTGTTACGCTAATGAGGTTCAGACAATGGTATGGCGGAAAACACGTTAGTAATCATTATTACATTGGAAAACCAATCCCATTATTTGCTAAAAATATATTTATTCAACATTTTGATTATTTATCCAAAAATGGGTAAAAACTAGTATTTACATATCCAGATTATAAACACATTTAGATCGAGTTTAATAGATTAGTCAAACTAAGTTCTACGGTTTAAGTTGCATAAACTCACGCGTGTGTTCCTTAGGTATAGGCAGAAACTACAAAATGCCACCCACTTTCTTTGCTTCGCTTACATTCGTACTTCAGGTCATTTATTTTCAACCTACTTTGATAACAGTTTGTTGATGCAATTTTATTGATATCTCGTTAGCGAAACAGTGATGAGTATCAAAATACCTAAACTAAATTTGAGTTGTGACCGAGTGTAAAATCTGCAAACTTCAAATCGAAATTTACACTTGAGCATCGCCAAACTCCGAAGGTGTACACAAGTACTTAAGCAAAACAATGTCAGATAGTCATAAGTTATTCTAAGTGGTAACACCGCGATCCAGCAACTTGAACCGTCGAACTTAGTTTGACGTCTTAACTAATCCGTTAAACGTTATAGTTTCGACAATCTTTTGGGCAGCTAAAATGTTGCGTGATAATGAAAAGGTCTTGTATAATAGTACTTGTATAATAGGTACTGTATTGTATAATAAGTTTTGCTTACGAATGGTGTATAAATTGTACACGCTGTTTAATCTTAACTTTGCATACAGTGTTCAAGAGGAAAGACATTTTTTTATTTTTGTGGAAATTGTCAGTCAATGCCTTATCGTTGAATTGGCCATTTCAGTAAGTAGTCTGACATTTCAAGTTATGGTTGGCTACTTCATGAAATGGTCACCTCAAAGTTTATCTAAACCCGGCCATATCATAAAATAGTCAATACTACAATATGACTGCGACATTTACATAAATCTTACAAAGTTCGTTGCAAAAACTGATTTCAATAATGAGCAATAATTATAACGATAAATTGCTGAATTTCAAACAAAATAATACTTACAACTCATTTCGAATGACGCAAAACCAAAACGCAAACGCAAAAGTATTTAGAATCGTATCTTATTAATTGGTAGATATTATTTAAAATGAATAAGACTTGATTTGAGAATGAAAAGTGAAAATAAAAATGCGTCCTTTCAATCGTTTTTTCCGAACAACGTCTAGGTATGGTATTCCAACACAAATTCGCTTCAGAATACTCACCAAACAATATACAATTTATTAAGACTATTATACTCAAAAACCAAGACACACTTTACTAAAACCTAATATATCAAATCACAACAACCTCACATTCGAAGCGCAATCTTGCAGCCCGCCTGGCATCCCCGACTCAGTTGACGCACGTTATTAATTAGATCTCGGCTTAATAACCCTACAATACTGGAGATAAATTGATCAACGTCTCACACTCCAATTAAATTCCTATCTTTGTTATCGCGCGGATTATGTTTGGTGCTTAGGAAAATAGCTATTTTGGAGTTGATGCACACTTTTTGCTAGAGGACTGGATTTTCTCGCTGAAGGACATACGCCTAATAAAGATTAACCTTATATGTCTAAATAAGGTCAATCTTTATCTCTAAGGATCAGCTGTCTCACTATTTTTTTGGTATTTTCTGGATCTCCCGCAATATCGCCTGTCATGTGAGGAGGCGCATTGCAATGTGAGTTCGGCTTATTAATCAGCAATTTTTTTGACGGAACGGCTCAGCGTACTTCAGGCCATAGCTTTTTAAACAAGAGTTACATTTATTTATTTACTATGGCACTCCAACGACAAGTTCATAGAAACATCGCAGATAGAAAATAACTTAAAATAGGACTAATTTGACCATGTCACTTACAGGTGTGCAAAGTTTTGGTAGCAAGTTATACAATTTAAAAATAAAAGTAAAAGTGAAAAACTGTACATTATAGATTATATTTTTTTAATATGACAAGAATATGAACATAAAATGAAATAAAATAATTGCAGTATTAAAACAGTCATTAAAAACTAATAGAGAAATTGAACCAAGTAAATGAATCGTTCTACATATTAGTTAAACTAAATTAGTTAAATCAAAATAAATTTAATTGAAGGTTGTTAATTAATTAAATGTTTGCGGAATTGTGCCAGAGTGTCATAAAAGATGTCGATACTGTTCGTGCGCGTTTGAGTCAGACTGTAGGTTCTCAGTAAGCGGTTCATAGGAGCTGACCGACCGAGGTTGGTATGGGTGGTATATGGTGCAAGTATGTATATTTCGGGCAAGTGCGCGTCTGAGTAGGGAGCAGCGAGAAAATCTTAAACCCCTCAATTGTAAATGTTAAAAGGAAAGTTAAAACGATAATTTTAATGATATCGACATATTTGATTTGTCACTAAAACAATAGAAAAATTGCATTTCTGAAATTTTTTACTGTTATTGCCTGTAACGTCAGTTGTATTCCTAATTACCATAATCGATATTATGTACACAATTTATCTATCAATACTTAATACTCAGACAGTTTTTTTTTATGAAAAAGTTTGCTTGCAACTTGCTATAAATATATATTTTTTTAAATATTACTATTAATCAATGGATAACGGTGCTGGTTGTGTGATTATTTAAGTGTTCTATTTCTTTTTATAGTATTAAGAAATATTACGCAATTGTTTGCTATCCAAAAAAATTAAATAAATGAAAGTACACATAATGCTTTTATATATTCATTGCAGGTTTTCATAATTAGCCAGGTTTTTATTTAAGAAGTAATAAATGAACAAAGGCAAAACAATCTTTATGAGATGAATCAACTAAGTACTGAACTGACCGGAGTGGAAGCTGCTTATGTGCTCTCACCTAAATCTCACTACACAAAGTGTTAATAGATAGAAACGGCTTAATATTAAGCTACTTATATATAAATCTACTAAAACATGTAATGTCTCCTTTCTTTCAGTCCGTCCAAAGGTCTCTAGGAGATTGCCTTGTGCGATAAGAACGCCCATTGTACACTTGCTTATAGAAATGTTTATCCTGTTCTTATTGTATTTATTTATTTAACGATGTATGTACACACATTTAATAAAAAGATAAGAAGAAGGAAACAGAAATATAGGTACTTACAAACGTGATGCTTATTTCCACAGAAGTCTCTTCCAGCATACCTGCGAAAGGAGAGTCAAATAGAAAGAGATGTAGACATTGTGTGTAAAAGTATTAATAAGTAAGAAAAATAGAAACAATACATTTTAAATTTAAAATATAATCCATAATTATCATACTAATATATCTATACTTATAATAAATCTGTAGAGAGGTCAATTCTGTACAAGGAATATATTTTCAAAATAACTATCAGGGGGTGATTAGTTACCCCGTCCCTCGAGTGTATTAGGAGAGGACGGGGGTGCGTAGCAGCACGGTTTGGGGAGATTGTACTGGTGGGAGTCTACTTCTCCCCGAATCGAACTCTCGCCGAGTTCCACAACTCCCTTGGAGAGTTGCGTATCGTCGTCGTCGGGTATCGTCCCCTCCCCGTGTTTGTTCTCGGGGACTTCAATGCCAAGAATTTGGCTTGGGATTCCCGTTATACGAACGTACGGGGTAGGATGGTGGAGGACTGGGCCCTGGAGACAGGCCTGGTCGTCCTTAATCGGGGTTCTGTCCCCACGTGTGTGCGGATGCGGGGTGACTCTGTGGTGGACATCTCGTTCGCCAGCCCCGCTCTGTCGCCGCGTGTCGTCGACTGGCGTGTTGTGGAGGAGGTGGAGACCTATTCCGACCACCGGTATATCCGGCTCCGCCCAGACCTCCGTCCGACAGACCCCGAGTGGTCCGCGGTGGGCGCTGAAGCAGCTGGACCGGGAGCTTCTCCTGGAAGCCTCGATCGTGCAGGCCTGGGTGTCATCACCGGACAGGCCTGCTGACATCAACGATGAGGCGGAGTGGTTCCGGGAGACCATGTCGGATATATGCGACGTGGCAATGCCCCGGGTCCGACCAGGACGCGCCCGCCGTCAGGTGTACTGGTGGTCGCGCGAGCTGACGACGCTGAGAGAAGCGTGCGTTGCCGCGCGTCGCCCGTACACCAGGCATCGCCACGCGCCGGCTCCGCATTCGCCCTCCGAATGCGCAGGCCAGAGAGGCGGAGCTGTACGAGGAGTACAGAGCGGCGAAGACCGCCCTCCAAGCGGGGATCTTGCGGGCCAGGGATCTGGCTCGCAGAGAGCTGCTGGAGTCTCTGGACGGGGACCCGTGGGGAAGGCCCTACAAAATGGTGCGGAACAAACTCCGCACCTGGCCCCCCCCGTTGACGCAGAGTCTCCGGCCCCAGCTAGTGGAGGACGTGGTGAGCGCTCTGTTCCCGTTGCGAGGGGACCATGCTCCCCCACCTATGGCTCCGCCATCCGCGGTGCCCGATGCGGACCACATCGACGACGACGATACTCCGGAGGTGACTGAAGTAGACCTGAGAGCGGCGGTTAATAGGCTCAAGGCCAGAAACACCGCCCCAGGACCCGATGGCTTACCTGGGAAAGCCTGGGTCCTGGCCTCGGAGGCTCTCGGGCCTCGACTACGTGGGCTCCTAAGCGCGTGCATGGAGAGGGGCCAGTTCCCACGTCGCTGGAAGACTGGGAAACTGGTCCTCATTGGGAAGCCAGGGCGCCCTGCGGACTCTCCGTCCGCATACCGGCCCATCGTGCTGCTTGACGAGGTGGGCAAGCTCTTTGAAAGAGTAATTGCAAACCGCCTCGTCAAGCACTTGGTTAGAGTTGGGCCGGATCTGGCGGAGAACCAGTTTGGTTTCCGCACAGGGCGCTCGACGGTGGACGCCATCATGCGCGTGAGAGCCCTCATGACGGGGGAGGCGATTTCCCGGGGTGGGGTGGTCGTGGCGATGTCCCTTGACATCGCCAACGCCTTTAATTCCCTGCCCTGGAGTTGCATCAGGGAGGCACTCCGGTATCACCGGGTGCCAACCTACCTCCGTCGCGTGGTTGAGGACTACCTGACGGACAGAGCCGTCATCTACCCCGGTCACCGGGGAGAGTGGAACCGGCGAGAGATGTCGTGCGGTGTTCCACAGGGTTCGGTTCTGGGGCCGCCCCTGTGGAACATCGGCTACGACTGGGTGCTGCGCGCCGACCTCCCTCGCGGCGTAGCAGACTACGCTGACGACACGCTGGTTCTGGCGCAAGGGGGGTCGCACCAGGCGGCGGCTGAGTTGATGACACGCGGGGTTGCGATAGTCGTTGACAGAATCCGGCAACTGGGTCTCGAGGTGGCCCTGCACAAGTCCGAGGCCATGTGCTTTCATGGCTCTCGGAAACGGCCACCACCGGGACCCCAGCTAACGGTAGGAGGGGTTCACATCGGCGTCGGGTCAACGATGAGGTACCTGGGCCTCGTCCTCGACAGCCGGTGGAACTTCGCGGAGCATTTCCGACGTTTGGCCCCCAAACTGGGGCGGGCCGGGGCTGCCTTCAAGCGGCTCTTGCCCAATCTAGGGGGTCCAAACGCCTCCTGCCGGAGGCTGTACGCGGGGATCGTGCGGTCCATGGCCCTTTACGGGGCCCCAGTGTGGGCGCTGTCGCTAAGGCGACTGCCAGCGCGCCACCTGGTCTCGGCCCAGAGGGTCATGGCCATTCGGCTAGTCCGGGGATACCGCACGGTCTCTGGCGAGGCGGCGAATCTCCTTGCCGGATTGCTGCCATGGGATCTGGAGGCGATAGCCCTCGCGCACGCGTAAAGCGTTGCGCGTGGAGGCGCTAAGCCAGGGTGAAACTCTGCTGCCACGGCAAATTGCTGCGCAGCGGACGGAGCTCCGGCGGGATCTCACGGAGGTTTGGAGACAGCGACTATCGCAACCCAGTGCTGGGCACGCCACTATTTTGGCGATAAGTCCCCTCTTTGAGGCGTGGCTGGAGAGACGTCACGGCGTCCTCACCTTCCGCCTGACGCAGGTGCTCACCGGACACGGCTGTTTCGGGAGGTACCTGTGTCGGATCCAGCGGGAGGACACGTCCGGGTGTCATCACTGTGTGGATCACCCGGAGGACACGGTGGAGCATATGGTGGAGGTCTGCCCTGCTTGGGCGGAGCACCGCCGTGTCCTCGTCGAGGCGATCGGCGGCGGCGACCTCTCGCGTCCGGCCCTGGTTCAAGCCATGGTCCGGAGCGAGGAGGCATGGGAAGCGGTCGCCTCCTTCTGCGAAGCAGTAATGCTAGCAAAGGAGGAGGCGGAACGCGTGCGTGAGAGGGAAACCTCACGTCCCAGCCGCCGCAACAGAAGAAGACGCCCCGGGCGTCGGGAAACGCAGGGCGATTCCCGGCCACCGTAGGCGCGGGCCTGCGGATGGCGAGCTATGGGTGGCTCGCCGTCCGATAGCAACCAGGCCCGAGTCGACGGCGCGTCGTGTTCCACGCGCGCCTCAAAGAGCCGTCAGCAAAGAAGACGGGGCCCCATAGGGTCGGTGCCTGCTAGGGTTGCGGAATTTGTTCGAAAGAGTCACCGCGGCCCTGGAACGCAAAGGGCACAAGAAGGATCACGGGTGGGTTTTAGTCAGTAAGAGTCTGACACTCCCTTCCGCTCCGCCCAGAGCGGGAGAAGTCATTTGACGATTTCCCATCCAAAAAAAAAAAAAAAAAAAAAAAAAAACAAAAAAGGGGGTGATTAGTGATCGATACTGGTGCCAAAAATGCAATCAGTAAAATTTTTGTCTGTCTGTCTTTCTGTCTGTCTGTCTGTATGTTCTTTATAGAAACAAAAACTACTCGACCGATTTTAACAAAACTTGGTGCAATTATTCTTTATACTCCTGGGCAGGTTATAGTATACTTTTCATCACGCTACAATCAATAGGAGCAGAGCAGTGAAGGAAAATGTTGGGAAAACGGAAGAAGTGACTCCATTTTTTAAGCTTCCGTCGCGTGTGTAGCCTTAATGGTTAAAGTTACATAGAAATCATGTATTACGGAAACGTTCTACATAAAATTATCTAAAAAATATCCCGAAACAGCATGTCTATCTTTTGTAAGTTTTAAACCGATCGGGCTGAGAGTTTCAAAATCGGGGGTAAAGTAACTATTCCACGCGGACGAAGTCGCTGGCAGAAGCTAGTAATAAATAATATTAAAAGATAAATAATAATACATACTTATACGCAACTAAAATGAGAAGAAAAGATAGTGTTCTTTCACTCTTCTTTTAAAAACTGCAAGGGTTTGGCAGTCCCTAATGTCACCAGTGGCGTGCAGTGGTTCGAGTTAGGGTAGGCCAGAGAAAACGTCCAAATAAATTTTAAAAAATAACCCCATTATTCAGGGTTGATTTTTAATGAAATGAGTTTTTTTTTTTGTTTTTAAATAAACTATTAAAAAAAATAACAAAAAAAATAACACCACATTTTCAACCCTGAATAATGTGGTGCGTTTTTTTTTGGACATTTTCTCTGGCCTACCCTAACTCGAACCACTGCATGCCACTGAATGTCACGGCGGTAGAAAGAAAAATTAATAATAAGTACCTAAGTCTGCTCAATCACACGCGGTTGAGCAGTAACCAGACTTAGTGTGCTGAACTGCGAGTGGACCATTCCAAAAAAAAAAACGCCAATGGCTGAATGAAACTTGGATAAGCACAAGAAGACCATAACCTACATAAGGATATGGGATTTATCACAGTTGTACGTTCCTCATGGATTACTTCTTTTACTCGAGCAAACCTTACAAAAGTATGAGTATCTTATAATACGATATTTTAAAATTAATGTATTACAATTTAATTCCTTTTGCAACATACCTCCGAGAAAACAAAGCAGAACAATAGCGGAGGAGTATCATTAATCTCATAAACTTTATTACACACTGCACAGGTCTAATGGATTTCCTTTTGTTTGCTGACTAGATGCGGTCCTATTCTATTCTTCGTTCTGAGAATAGTTGGTACTATAAACTACAGCTAAACTATAGATAGGTGGATGGTTACTTGCAGTGGCGTGCAGTGGTTCGAGTTAGGGTAGGCCAGAGAAAATGTCCAAAAAAAACACACCACATTATTCAGGGTTGATTTTTAATTAAATGAGTTTTTTTTTAAATAGCCTATTTAAAAAAAAACACCACATTTCAACCCTGAAGAATGTGGTGTGTTTTTTTTTGGACATTTTTTCTGGCCTACCCTAACTCGAACCACTGCACGTCACTGGTTACTTGTCATTCCAGGGTTACGTTTGTACGAAAGTGTCACCGCGGCTCTGAAACGCAATGACATTTGGAGGAACACGGATGGGTTTTAGTCAGTAAGAGTCTGACACTCCCTTCCGCTCCGCCCAGAGCGAGAGAACTCATTTAATGATTTCTCGTACTTAAACAAAAAATAGGTGAGTATGTTTAACGTGGCAATAATTAATTCAGTAGAAACTATGTAGAGAATAGAAACGTTTTTTTCCTTGTACTCTTATTGTTTTCTTCTTAAAATGAGCTGTGGCTTCCATTTAATTGAATTAGTAAGACAGGGGGAAACACGATGTTTTATTTCATGCTAGGCGAACGAAATTGCCAACAAAACCTGTTTTTTATCCTTAGTAATTTCCCATCCATAAAAAAGTTACTTGTCATCTCCTGCATTACGCTATGTTTTTTTAATTCATAAAAGACTAAATTCGGCGTCCGCTGCTTCACTCGCGTTAAAATAGCCTATAACGGTGCTAAGGGTCCAATCTATCTCTGTACAAAAATTAATCAAAATCGATTCGCTATTAAAAAAGAAAAACTCATTTCATTAAAAATCAACCCTGAAGAATGTGGTGTGTTTTTTTGGAATTTTTTTCTGGCCTACCTTAACTCGAACCACTGCACGTCACTGGTTACTTGTCATTCCAGGGTTACGTTTGTACGAAAGTGTCACCGCGGCCCTGGAACGCAATGACATTTGGAGGAACACGGATGGGTTTTAGTCAGTAAGAGTCTGACACTCCCTTCCGCTCCGCCCAGAACGAGAGAACTCATTTAATGATTTCTCATACTTAAACAAAAAAGGTGAGTATATTTAACGTTTAATTCAGTAGAAACTATGTACAGAATAGAAACGTTTTTGTTCCTTGTACTCTTATTGTTGTCGTCTTAAAATGAGCTGTGGCTTCCATTTAATTGCATTAGTAGGTCAGGGGGAAACACGATGTTTCATTTCAAGCTAGGCGAAGGAAATTGCCAGCAAAACCTGGTTTTTATCCTTAGTAATTTCCCATCCATAAAAAAGTTACTTGTCATCCTAAATTACCTACGCTATTGTTTTTCAATTCATAAAAGACTAGATTTTTCGTCCGCTGCTTCACTCACGTTAAAATAGCCTATAACGGTGCTAAGGGTCCAATCTATCTCTGTACAAAAATTAATCAAAATCGATTCCGCGATTTACGTACGTGAAGTGTAAAGAACAAACAAACTCACTTCAGCATATTTTATCATTTGTGTTAGGATAGGATATCACGAGCCTGTTTATTTATTTTTTTGGGTTTTGTTCAGGGCCTTATTTTATATGATAAACATTTAAGAGATCCCATGATCTCCTCAAACAGTAATTAATAAAACCACAATTTTAAATCAGTAGACATTCGAATAATATATTCATTTAAATATACATATATTTAATATACTAGCTTCTGACCGCGACTTCGTACGCGTGGAATAGTTACTAACCCTCCAATTTTGAAACATTCTTCATTGGTGCTCCGCTTCTATTGGTCTTAGCGTGATAATATTGTTGCGCGCCACAATCAAGTAAGGAAGATAGCGGCATTCGGTACCACTAGCGCCATCTAGTATGGAGTAGCAGAACTAGTGAAGTCAAGGACCTTCGAGATTTTTCTATGCTAGAATTCTCGGACCTTAGTCGGTCGCGACCGATATGTACGCGAACTTTCTGGATCTACTCGGCGCTCTATATAAGGCCGGCGCATGTACCGACCGAGTCAGTATTGGAATTGCGATACAAGTGATAACTTCGAGAGCGATCTTCGACTGCGAACCCAAGTGATTAATAGTGCGATTGTGTTTTGGGATTAGTGAGTTTATAGTGTAATTAGTGTGGTGTAAATTAAAGTGTCATTTTTGGTTATTGAATCGGCTGATTTTATTGTAACGAACCCGAAGCTCGTAACAATTGGTGTCAGAAGAGTGGATTTAAATGATGCCGATTCTACCAAAGGACGACACGGAGGGTATCCGTACCCGTAGTCAACGCCAGCAAGAGACGGACCAGAGGCGTTTTGGAAGTGCAACGCCGCAGGCTACGGAGAGACAGCTGGCGACCTTAGAAGCCGGCCCGTCCACCGCCGCTCCAGCATCATCATCAGCACCAGACTTTGCTGCTCTGATGCTGATGCTTCAGGAGCAGGCCCGCCGCCAGGAGGAACAGGCCCGTCGTCAGGAGGAACAGGCCCGTCGTCAGGAGGAACAGGCCCGCCGACAGGAGGAACAGGCCCGCCGGCTGGAAGAACAGCTCCAACGTGACAAGGAGGAACAGGCCCGCCGCCAGGAGGAACAGACCCGTCGGTTGGAAGAACAGCTCCAACGTGACAAGGAGGAGCAGGCGCGCCGCCAGGAAGAGCAGATGTTCCTCATGAAGGATCTGCATGCCACTTTCGGCAAAGAAATTAAGGTTGTAAAGGATAAGGTGGTTCAGCACGAGAACCGCCTGACGGAAGCTGAAACACGAATCGACCAAATGAATAATCGAGTTGACAACGTGATTGCTGACATGAAAAAAACGCTGGACAACCTTAAAGTAGGAGATGGAATTGCAACCTCCGTAGCAACTACTCCTTCACCACGGGGATTCAAAGTGCCGCCGTTCGATGGAACATCTTCCTGGTCGGCATACAAAATACAATTTGAAGCCGTTATGCAGGCAAACGGGTGGAATAAAAATCAAGCCATGACGGCTCTCACCCTTGGACTGCGCGACCAGGCCTTAACTGTTCTGGAAGCTCTCGGCAAGGAAGTTTACGAGCAGCTAGTTAAGGCGTTGGAAGCTAGGTATGGCGACGCTCATCTGGAACACGTGTTTCGTGCGCAGCTCAAGGATCGCGTGCAACGCAGCGGTGAAAACCTGCAGCAGTGGGCCCTTGAAATAGAGAAGCTGGTCCGAAAAGCATACCAGTCTGTACCTGCGCTCATTCAAGGGAACCTGGTGCAGGCATTCATCGACGGCATCCGCGACCTCGAAGTTAGGGCTGCTGTGAGGCTCGGGCATCATGAGAAACTTAAGGACGCGTTGGCCCATGCACTAGAGGTGGAAGCTGTGCGGCAAGATCATCGTTCCCATCGCGTCAGGGAGGTTGCAGCGGCTACTGTTCGCGACCGGTCTAAAGGATACAGCCCTAGATGCTATGGCTGTGGGGAAAGGGGCCACCTACGGTCCAGTTGCCCTAAGCGAACTGTAGATAGGGAAGATAGTCGATCTCCAGAGGGTAGGGCGGTTAACAGCACCGCCCAGCAACTGCAGGGAAACGAGTAAAAGCCAGGACTGCGGGGCGGGTGCTGGCTGATGTTCAGAGAGCCCCAAGGATTTCGATCTCACAAACCCATGACGGGAACAGCCTAATCATCAAGGGTGAGGTCAACGGAACGCCATGTAAGCTGACAATAGACACTGGAGCCTCTCGCACGGTTGTCAGTTCCCAACTAGTAAGTCGGTTCCTTGGGGACTCCGCATACAACCGAGACCGCATAAATTTGGTGACGGCCACCGGTCAGCGCATACCCGTCCGCGGGGAGAAAGAGATGGAGTTGAAGCTAGGAAACAGGATCTATCTTCACAATGTTATCGTAGCTGATATAATGGACGATTGCATCCTGGGCCTAGACTTTATGAGGAAGAATTGTTGTGAGATCGACGTTAAGCAAGGAGTTTTGAAATGTGGACAAGAGGAACTTTTCATGGAAGGGGCATTACCAGGAAATGTGTACAGCCTAAAGAAGATTGTTCTTCCGCCGAGATCCGAAACGATTGTGCCGGTTAGTCTTCCTCGTAATTCTGGGCAGACTCATCGTTGTGTGCTTGTGGAAAGGGTAGACAATGACCTTCCTTGGAAAGTGGCACGAACTTTGGTTAGAGCCACTGACATTTCGGGGGTACGTGTGCTGAACGTTTGTGATAAGGAACAGATGATAGAAAAAGGCACGCTGATTGGTACTTGCGAGGAAGTGGATTGGTTGCGTCGGTGCCAAAATCTATCGACTGGGAACCTCAGCAAGGACGCCCAAACGAAAGTGACCACACTTTTAGACGACTGTCGCACTGAAGATTTATGATGGATGTGTGGGCTACGGTAATTACTTAATTAAAACAAACGGAGTGAAAACTTGTATGACTATATTCTTAGAATTCTTAGTATTCCCGACAACTGTCATTCGACATTGACATTACATATATTGCTGTACAATGTTGCCAATAAAACAATATGTGGCATTCATTACTCAACACCCCCTCTTGAATGCAATCCCATTTCCTTGATGCAATAATAATGTTTGTTTGAAGTGGTCCCCTTGGTTAATATGTCCGCTACCATATCACTACCTTTACAGTTAACAAAATTTACATTTCTATTGTGATAATTATCTCTTAAAAAATGGAATCTAATATCAATATGCTTCGTTTTGGGTTTATAACAGTCAGTTGATGCTAAACGTATTGCACTCTGGTTATCACAATGTATGGGTAAAGGACCTGCTTCTTTAAAACCTAATTCCACTAGTAGCTGACGGAGCCACAATGCTTCCTGTGTTGCCGACGCCATAGCCATATATTCTGCCTCGGCGGTAGATAGAGCAACTGTGGGTTGTTTGCAGGAGTTCCACACTACAGCACCATTTTGAAAAATAAAGACATACCCTGTGCAGGACTTTCTGTCCTCTGTACTGCTGGCCCAGTCTGCATCACAGTAGCCTTTTATTACATTAGACTCATCTTTGCTGTAACACAACTTTAGATCTATTGTTCCTCGTAAATATCTCATTATTCTCTTTACTCCAAGCCAATGTTGATGTCCAGGATTGCTGACATATCTGCTGAGTTTATTCACTGCAAACCCAATATCAGGTCTAGTTGCCTGAGATAAATACAGTAAACATCCCACTGCCTGTCGATATGGAATATTTTCATTATCTTCGGTATCAACAGTGTCAAATTTTGCATTTACTTCTATAGGAGTTTTCACTGGTTTTGATTCTGACATTCCAAAACGCTCCAATGTTTCTTTAATATAATTATCTTGATCAAGCATAGCTATTCCTTTCTTACGGTTTCTAGTGATGTTCAATCCAATAAATTGTTTTGCTTCTCCAAGATCTTTCATGTGAAATTCACTTTTTAATTTTTCTTTAATTTCTGACTTTAAGTTAACATTGTTTGAAAATATAATGAGGTCATCGACCCATACAGCAACAAAAATCATATTTTGTTGTTTCACAAGATAATAAATGCATGGATCTATTTTTGATTTAGAAAGGCCAATTTTCTGTAGCACACCATCTAGTTTGATATTCCACTGCCGGCTGGCTTGCTTCAGACCATATATTGATTTCTGTAACAAGCATACTTTTGTTCCTTCTTCAAATAACTCTGGTTGAATCATATAGATTTCATTTTCCAAGTCTCCTTGCAGAAATGCTGTTATGGCATCCATCTGGTCAATATCAAGGTCATATCTTGCAGCCAATGCAATCAGGTATCTTACAGAAGTGTATCTTACAACTGGTGAGTAGATGTCTTCATAATCTATGCCTCTTTTCTGTGCATATCCTTTGACTACAAGTCTGGCTTTATATCTGTTCACAGCCCCTGTTTCATCAGTCTTGGTTTTAAAAATCCACTTGCAGGGTAGAGGTTTCTTTCCAGGAGGTAGATCTGTAAGTGTCCAGGTCATGTTTCTTTTCAGAGATTGAAATTCTTCATCCATGGCATTTCTCCATTCATCAGCCTTTTCTGAGGATAAAGCTTCCTTTACAGTTTCCGGATCTCTTTGACTTTTAACTGAACAATAATAAGTAGGTTTTGAACTGATTTCAGATTTTTCAGGTTTATTTCTTGGACGTAAGGTGATGGTACTTTCTGGTAAGTTTTTATAAATTTGGTCTGATATTCTACTGGGAACATAAACATCATCGTCGTCTGAGTTTGTTGCATATTCTTCAGAGCTTTCATCAGCTGAGTCTGAAGACTGTAATTGTTGACTTTCTGTTTCAGGTACAGGTGCTGATGACGCTGGTTGCGGCTGTACGACGGTTGAGCTGTCAACATCACAAGGTAAGTATATATTTTGATTATTCTGTATGTTTTCCAAAAATTCAACTTCTCTACTCTTGATAATTCTGTTTGTTTCAGGATCAGCGAGGCGGTATCCTTTGGTGTTATCACAATAGCCTATAAAAATCATTTTTCGAGACTTCGGGTCCCATTTCTTTCTTTTCTCCTTGGGAACTTGTGTCATGACTTCAGAACCAAAGATACGCAAGTTTATTAAATTAGGCACCTTACCATACCATAGTTCATATGGGGTCTTTTTGTTTATAGCTGTAGTGGGCGAGCGGTTTATCACATAAGCTGCAGTAGCTGTCGCCTCAGCCCAATAAGGTTTTGGTAGGTTAGCATCCAGCAGCATGCACTTAGCTCTCTCTACAAGGGTGCGGTTCATCCGTTCTGCAAGACCATTTTGTTGCGGAGAATATGGGGTTGTAGTTTGATGCTGTATGCCATACTGACTCAAGTAACTGTCAAAATCTTTGTTGCAGTACTCTAAGCCATTATCGGTGCGTATAACTTTAATTTTCTTATTACATTCATTTTCTACCTTCTTGTGAAAATCTTTGAATGCATTTAAAATACTGAGCTTGTCTTTAAGGAAATATACATGCACTAATCTTGAAAAGTCGTCTATGAAAGTTATAAAATATCTCATACCTCCCAGGGACGGAGTCTCCATTGGACCACATAAGTCAGAATGAATCACCTCAAGTTGTTGTGAAGCTCTGGTACCAACATGGTTGAAAGGTAGTCTCGACTGCTTTCCCATTAGACAAGTAGTGCAGGTCACAGGTTGTTTGACCTTTTCTGAAGACAGGTTCACTCCCTCAGTGCATTCTGGTAGTCTGTTTACATCTGTAAAGTTTAAATGCCCCATGCGCCGATGCCACAGAATAACATCATTTGAGATATCAGAAATACTCAGATTTGCATTTATTTCTCTGTTAATATTTAATACATATAAGTTGTTATCTAATTTAGCTGAACAGATAAATTTTCCTTTACTGTTGAAAATTTCACAATTATTTCCATTAAAGTTAACTTTGCAACCATTCTTTACCATTGCACTGACAGATAATAAGTTTCCAGCTAGTTCAGGAATGTACAAAACATCTCTTACCTGAATTCTGTTCTCATTATTACTGTGCAACACCAGATTTACTTTTCCTATTGCTTTTACAGGTAACGGAGTCTTGTTAGCAACTGTGATGGTAGAAATCGGGGGACATTTAACATCATACATCCAATCACTGCGATTTGTCATATGCATTGACGCGCCGGAGTCCACATACCATTTGTCATGCTCTGTTGTTACGGAAGAAGCTGAAAATGCTGCTACAAAACTTTTATCTTCATTTTTACTGGGTGTTTTCTTCGGTGCACGACAATGTTTGCCTAAATGACCATGTTTATTGCAGTTAAAACACCTTGGGCCTTTTGGTTTTCCACTATTCTGTTTTTCTGAACTTTTCTTCTTAGCTGAGTAAAAAGCAGTAGTTTCTGAATTCTGAACTTCTTGTAAAAGTTTAGTTTTAATTATATCTGCACTGATTTTTACCCCGGAGCTCTCAATAGCCATAATCATGGGTTTATATAGGTCCGGTAAACCCGCAAGCATTAATGTGCCAAGCCATTCGTCGTCGACGGAAAAACCTATGTTTCTCAGCTTGTGTGCAGACGTCATTATTTTATTCACATAATCTTCGACACTTCTAGAGGATTCCAACGTTGTTGTGATCAGATCCTTCAACAATGCTACTTTTCGTGTTAATCCGTTATCATCAAACGCTCGTTCTAAGTTCGTCCAGACTTCCTTCGAAGTTTTCGCATCTTGAATATGAACATAATTGATAGAATCCACCAATAATATAAGTTTTGACTTTGCCTTTATGTCTTTGGCGGGATCAATTTTGGCGGGATCTTCTGTTGCTACGCACTGCCAAAGATCTTCAAGTTCGAGATACGCCTTCACTGCGAACTTCCAATTGGCATAGTTATCACGGCCAACGAGTTTTTCCATGTTAAATAACGTATTTGCAGACATTTCTTATGATTATGTGTTCCGATAAACTGAATGACGCCACGTGCACGCCGCCGGTGAAAAATTTTTCTGTCACACCGGTTAATGTCTTTTCACTAATTGTCCGAGCAATTAATATCTGGTAGCCCAACCACGCTCTGCTACCATGAAGATTTATGATGGATGTGTGGGCTACGGTAATTACTTAATTAAAACAAACGGAGTGAAAACTTGTATGACTATATTCTTAGAATTCTTAGTATTCCCGACAACTGTCATTCGACATTGACATTGCATATATTGCTGTACAATGTTGCCAATAAAACAATATGTGGCATTCATTACTCAACACGCACCGTTCTGTCTCAAAATGAAATGGTCAAGGCGAAGAGAATGTTACTGAAGTATGCCAATGTTTTCTCTTCAAATGATGCTGACATCGGGAAGACTGGCTTAGTTCAACACAAAATAAACACAGGAGATGAATTGCCTATCCGTCAGCGACCAAGGAGATTGCCAGTAGCACGTGAAAAGGAAGTGGAAACCATGATTGAGGGAATGGTTAAGGATGGTGTCATAGAACCTTCATCAAGTCCATGGTGTTCACCTGTTGTACTGGTAAGAAAGAAGGACGGCACCATGCGGTTTTGTGTTGACTATCGCCGTCTGAACGACGTTACGAAGAAGGACAGCTACCCGTTGCCAAGAATTGATGACACGCTGGACATGCTTACTGGAATTAAGTGGTTCAGCACGCTGGACCTAAAAGTGGCTACTGGCAGGTTCAAATTGATCCTAAGGACAAGGAGAAAACGGCATTCTCGACAGGAAAGGGTCTATGGCAATTTAAAGTCATGCCGTTTGGTTTGTGCAACGCTCCGGCAACGTTTGAAAGGTTGATGGAACTAGTACTAACCGGGTTAATTGGCGAGGCTTGTCTGGTCTACTTGGATGACATCATCATCGTAGGCCGTACGTTTGATGAACATCTGCAAAACCTGGAACGCGTGCTCAAGAAAATCCAGAGTGCAAACCTCAAGTTAAGTCCGAAGAAGTGTTCATTCTTCAAACGGCAAGTTAGCTTTTTGGGATATGTAGTGTCGGAAGAAGGTATCCGCACGGATCCAGAGAAAATCACCGCAGTCAAGGACTGGCCAATTCCAAAAGACAAGACGCAGGTCAGAGCATTTTTGGGTTTGTGCTCCTACTATCGGCGATTTGTCAAGAACTTTGCTGACATAGCGAAACCCCTGCACAAGCTAACCGAGGAGAAGCGACATTTCTGCTGGGATGAGAGTTGCGACATTGCATTCCAGGAGCTCAAGGAACGTCTGTGCAAAACACCTATTTTGGGGTATCCTGATACCGGCAAGGAATTTATAGTTGACACAGATGCAAGCGACATAGGACTTGGTGGTGTGTTATCTCAACGGAATGGCGATCAAGAGGTTATGATAGCATACTTCAGCAAATCTCTGTCGAAGCCAGAAAGGAATTATTGTGTCACGCGACGGGAATTACTTGCTGTGGTCAAGTCATTGCAGCATTTTAGCAAATATCTGCTGGGAAGGAAATTCCACTTACGAACTGACCATGCTGCGCTGAAATGGCTATTGCAATTCAAAAATCCAGAAGGACAAGTTGCGAGATGGATTGAACTACTTCAGGAATACGACTTTGTGATTGAACATCGCAGCGGGAAAATTCATGGCAACGCAGATGCATTATCAAGAAGACCTTGCGCTGAAGACTGCAAGCATTGTACTCGGCAAGAGGGTAAAGAAGTCTTACCTGTGAGGATGATCAAGACAGATCTTTGTAACGAGTGGAAGGGAAACTTGGAACGTGCACAGCAGGATGATTTGGACATCAAGCCGATCCTGGAGTGGATGAAGGCCAGTGCTCCGAAGCCTACGTGGAGTGATGTCTCAGCGATGAGTTCAATCACAAAAAGCTATTGGGCCCAATGGGACAGCTTAGTGATTCAGGATGGAGTCCTGTGCCGTAAATGGGAAAATGCTCGGGGAGACAGCTGTCATTTGCAAATGGTTGTCCCTAAAGCTAAAGTACCGGATGTTCTACAGCTGTACCATAATGGTTGTTCAGGAGGCCATATGGGAGTTAAACGGACTCTACTGAAGATACGGGAACGGTTTTACTGGGTCCACTGTCGTGAAGATGTTGAGGACTGGTGTCGCAAGTGTACAAGTTGTGCGGCTGTAAAAGGACCTCAGACTCGTAGCAGAGGTGCATTGAAATTGTACAATGTTGGTACACCATGGGAAAGGATAGCGCTAGACGTTGCGGGACCGTTTCCGGAAAGTGAAAGTGGTAACAAGTATTTCATGGTTGTTATGGATTACTTCACTAAGTGGCCGGAAGTCTTCGCCATTCCAAACCAAGAAGCTTCAACAGTTGCGGATAAACTAGTTCATGAAGTCTTCTGTCGTTTTGGAGTACCTTTGGAGATTCACAGCGATCAAGGAAGGAATTTTGAGTCCCAAATATTCCAGGAAACTTGCCGAGTTATGGGTACTCATAAAACAAGGACAACTTCATACCACCCACAATCGGATGGAATGGTGGAACGATTTAATCAGACATTGGAGAGATATCTGGCCAAAGTTGTGGAAAACCGGCAACGAGATTGGGACAAGCACATACAACCGTTTTTGCTGTCATACCGAAGTGCTGTTCACGAAAGCACGTCAGTGACACCAGCTTTCGCAAACTTTGGAAGAGAATTGCGGCTACCTGCAGACCTGATCACCGGAATACCACCTGATGCCCCACGCAGTATAACCGATTATGCGAATGACTTGCAGAACAAAATGAACGACATTCATGAGCACGTCAGACAATCGGGCCAGCAAATGTCTGAAAAGATGAAGACCCGCTATGACCGCAAAATGAACAATAAAGGGTTCGAGGAAGGTTCACTAGTGTGGTTGCACAATCCAGTTCGCAGCAAAGGGAAATCTCCTAAGCTCCAAGCTAAATGGGACGGACCGTACCGGATTGTGACAAAGATCAATGACGTAACCTACCGTATACAGAAAGGTACAAGAAGCGCTCCTAAGATCGTCCATGTTGACCGACTGGCGCGTTATTATGGGGCTGATAATGCTCGGGACGAGCATGTCTTAGGAGGGGGCAGTGTTGCGCGCCACAATCAAGTAAGGAAGATAGCGGCATTCGGTACCACTAGCGCCATCTAGTATGGAGTAGCAGAACTAGTGAAGTCAAGGACCTTCGAGATTTTTCTATGCTAGAATTCTCGGACCTTAGTCGGTCGCGACCGATATGTACGCGAACTTTCTGGATCTACTCGGCGCTCTATATAAGGCCGGCGCATGTACCGACCGAGTCAGTATTGGAATTGCGATACAAGTGATAACTTCGAGAGCGATCTTCGACTGCGAACCCAAGTGATTAATAGTGCGATTGTGTTTTGGGATTAGTGAGTTTATAGTGTAATTAGTGTGGTGTAAATTAAAGTGTCATTTTTGGTTATTGAATCGGCTGATTTTATTGTAACGAACCCGAAGCTCGTAACAATATATATTGCCTCGATAAATGGGCTATCTATTTCTATCGTTCCTGAGATTAGCGCGTTCAAGCAAACAAACTCTTCAGTTTTATATATTAGTATAGTAGATATATGCAGATATTATAGTAACCTTCTTGGTAACTATATTTTCGAGCCGTTTGGGGTTGAAAGCCTCGGGTCATGGAGCCCTTGTGCTCACAGCCTTTTCAAAAGGAATATCGAAACGGCTAGCTAATACTTCCCGTGACCCAAGAGCTGACTTTTACTTTGGCCAGAGGCTAAGCATTGTCATTCAACGAGGCAATGCCGCCAGTCTCTTGGGCACATTACTAGCTGACAGCGTTGAGGACGAATTTTTTGATGCTATATAATAAATAAAATATATCTCACAAAAAAAGTATAATATATTATGATACGAATTTACCTACATAGAAATAAAAAGTGAGATTTGGATTTTTGTAAACAAAGATAACGTTATTTTAAAATTATATTCTTATCACTACGATTGGCAATTTATAATCATGTTTACGAACGTATCAGGATGCAATCGTGAGTAATAGGTATTTTGAAAATCCCCAATCTGTGTATGATTTAATTTATAAGCACCGAAATATACCTACTTGCGAACCTAAGGCCGCGTATAGACTGTTTCTAGACTCCTGCTGTGAAGCAGTATTGCAAACAAAGGAGGAGGCGGACCGCGTGCGAGAGAGGGAAACCTCACGCTCCAGCCGCAACAACAGAAGAAGACGCCCCGGGCGTTGGGGAACACAGGGCGATTCCGTCACCGGCCACCGTAGGCGCGGGCCTGCGGATAGCGAGCTATGGGTGGCTCGCCGTCCGATAGCAACTAGGCCCGGGTCGACGGCGCCGAGTGTTCCACGCGCGCCTCAAAGAGCTGTCAGCAACGAAGACGGGGCCTCATAGGGTCAGTACTGCTAGGGTTGCGGAATTTGTTCGAAAGAGTCACCGCGTCCCTGGAACGCAAAGGAAACTAGAAGGATCACGGGTGGGTTTTAGTCAGTAAGAGACTGACACTCCCTACCGCTCCGCCCAGAGCGGGAGAATGTATTTGATGAATTCCATCACAGAAAAAAAAGGCCGCGTATAGACACCGTGAGTTATGCGTCGCGCATAGCGATGAACAATCAGTCAGGTTTCAAACAGATTATTGGGTTTAGACCAGACTTTATCTACTTATGTTTTGCCACGCAAATCGCATACTCAAATAGAAAGAATAAAATAATCACCAATCAAATTCGTTGTAGACGGATAAACAAACACACAAGAGATCCGAAAAGGATGCCGTTTTTCCATACAGGCATTGGGTGCCATTTTAAAGGAATTTACTATCAAAGCAAAATCTACTAACTGAAACTATTAATTTTACAAAAAGAGAAACACATTTTAAATTTAATTATCTATACTAATATTATAAAGCTGAAGAGTTTGTTTGTTTGGTTGTTTGTTTGTTTGTTTGTTTGTTTGTTTGAACGCGCTAATCTCAGGAACTACTGGTTCGAATTGAAAAATTATTTTTGGGTTGAATAGGCCATTTATCGAGGAAGGCTTTAGGCTATATATCATCACGCTTAAGCCAATAGGAGCGGAGCAGCGATAAAGAATGTTTTAAAATCGGGGATTCCACGGGGACGAAGTCGCGGGCAGCAGCTAGTTATCAACAAAATTAAACGATAAACTTTTCATAAAATCATATTTATGAAATTATTTTGACTATATTCATACGAATATATTCCTTTCAGAATCGGGAGGTGTACTAACTGTACATTTCGGATGATCCAGTTACTGATGAGTTTCAGATTAAAGCCAGAAAAGGCTGCCCAACCCGAGACACAAAACCTGAACCTCATACTCAGTAGTAACACCAACCACAAAACCAACGACACAATCAACAAGAAAACTACTAAAAACAAAACACAGTATGATCTATCTAAACTGGCTTATTCTAATAGTAGGAAACCCTCTCAGAAAACTTTAAATACGTTTACCTATATAAAGTTGCATAATTCTGAAGTCGCGACAACTTTCTGTTCACAACGAGAAAGGCCTGAACTCCTTACCTACGTGTTTGGGAGCTAAGAATACACTCAGACATGATAGAATGAGGTATTATTCGTCGACACGGTTGGCGCAGTGGTTGAGCGATTGGCTGCTGCGCTACGTGTCGTGGGTTCGATTCCCGCCTGGAACAAATATTTGTATGGCCTACAGATAGTTGTTCCGGGTCTGGCTGTTTGTGTATGTGAGATTTTATGTTTGTAAACGCACCCACGACACAGGAGAAATTTTTAGTATGGGGCAACGTTTTTTTCTAAAAAAAATAATATTGTCAACAGGATTATGATGAAAAGTGCAAATCAGAAATCGAATGTTTAAATAATTTCAGCTTATTTCTAAGGATGTAAAATCATGGCTTCTTTCAGTTTAGGCAGAGCGGGAAGGACTATCATATCTACTCTTGCCTCACAAAATCCATCCGTGTTCCTCCTAATGCCCTTTGCGTTCCAGGGCCGGGGTGACTCTTTCGAACAAAATACGCAAAACTGGCAGGAATTTTTAGATTAGTAGCATCATTAAAAATCATGTTTATACGCTACCTAGATTTATAAATTTTAAATATTACCTATTTAATTAAAGCTGATATTTGTACTATAGTTTCTGTCATGGGACAAAGCTAGACATTATTCTCGACAATCTGAAAGCCATAAGCGACGACAACCAGAAAGGAGCCATGGTGTTGGATTCAAGTGTCTCAGATACCGTAACGTATTTAACAATGTCTACATTTATACACCAATGTTGTGGTATATAAAACTACAATAAGCATACATAATACTATTACACATAATAACGTCGTGACAAATAAATAAATTCTAATTAAATAATTTAAGTCTAAGTCAATGTGTGAAGGTTTCGCTTGCTCATTACAAGATAAAACCATTTATTTTTTTCATCCTTCTTGATGAAACCTTTTTGTTTTCCTTTCCCATATTTATTCTTGCCACATCCAAACACCTGCTCTTCTACAACTACACTTGAGAAGGCACCAACAAACTTGAGGAGTACGTAACAAAATGTAAGTGAGCAGCTTTGATTACATTCCTCTTTGTATTCACAGTACGCTGCGCCTGTTTGTCTCAAGACCCACAGATGCTGGCTAAACGGTTTTGGCAAGCCTTGGATTTGTGGTTGCTTGCAGGTGTTTCTTGTAAGGATTAGGTATTAGCATAATTAGCCTTTTGATGTTCCCACTGCTGGGACACAGGCCTCCTCTCTAGGAGAGGGAATGGGCCGTAATCCACCACGAGGGCCCAGTGCGGGTTGGTGAATGTCACATGTCTTCGAATTTTTGGTTCTAGGATATGCCGGTTTCCTCACGATGTTTTCTTTCACCGTTTTGAGAGCAGTGGTGATTAAATTAATTACACGAAGTAATGCGCTCCTGGCTGGGTTTGAACTCGCGACTTACAATTCATAAGTAGGGGCCATTACCACTCCGCCACCTAAATATTAATTTATGACAAAAACGTAAGAAATGATATTTTAATTTTTTGACAAACTCTGGAATTTCTGATTCGATACCGAAAATTATTTCATTGTTAGAAACAACACTTGGTGACAGTCAGTATCATAGGATAATTGTATCCTTGAAAAAACATAGACGCCATGTAATAGGCCACAGTACAAAAGCCACAGCATAGCCTTATATACCTTAACATAATATATGAGACGATGGTATAGCTGATAATAAATCGATGATTACAATATCATAGAATAGTATAAGATTGACCTGTAATGTTTTTGCTGGGAGCATAGTTGTTATGGGCAATTTCATGGTCAATGGTTCAGAGATTAAAATCTTGCATTATGGATTTTGAAACTAATCTAACAGGATCTAAATATTCACACGTCGTCATCTTAATATATAAACTAATAACAATAACAGATTGAATATCACTGAAATACTATTATTTACAAGTCGATAAAAGTAAGACAAAGTGACACACAGCTTCGTAATTTGAAATGGGTTCGTTCCCTTTATTTTTAAACGAAAGCTGCGGTTGAAAGTACTTAATGGGCTCAAACTTTTAGAACCCATAAAAAGTTTTCTTTTATAGGTTTTAAAAAGTTCGATCGAATGGGTTTCTCGCAGTTTTGTTCGCAGAGGTGAATGACATGAAATAAAGTTTAAACGAATTATAAGTTGTGTACCGTCTGGGGAATAGTGTGTGAGAAATGTTTTTTTTTATTTGATTTGCTTTAATCACAAAGCGTAGGTATCATCTATCTTTTTTTAAGTTAAAAACACAAACTAATGTGACAAGTTTTATCTTCTTGCTAAAATTCATTCATTTTATTCACTGCATGACATAATAATTCAACCACATAAACATACACATGTCTAAATATAAACCATACGAACGTGAGCACTAAGAAAGGATAATTTAAACATTTTTTCATTCATTTCATTCCCTAAAGGGGTAGAACGGTACTTGAAAGTTTGAGTAAAATTTCGTCATTTTGACGTTTGAAATATGATAATAATAATATGTTATTAACACCTTTATTTTCTGGAGGGATAATCATCAAATGACTTCTCCCCCTCTGGGTGGAGCGGAAGGGAGTGTCAGACTCTTACTGACTAAAACCCACCCGTGATCCTTCTAGTGCATACACGCTGCTTTAAACCATTGTGGTATGAGAAACAGGACAGAATTTTACGCAATAATTTGAGGAGGCCTATGTCCAGCTGTGAACATCTTTTGGCTGAAATGATGATGAGTAAATACCTATTGCTATTCATTAATGTTTACTACTTGACAAACAGTTTTATGTAAACAAAGTAAACTAACCCGTTATGGCAACTCTTGTACAAACACTTCATTTAATGCATTGGTTCACAATTAGCTATTGATAGTGGCTTCATTCTGTGAACAAATATTAGCCCGTTTTGTTTGAAAGCTGTAGTGTTTTGGCATAGTGGGGGTGTGATTGGGCAAATAATTAAAGTTAAATGTTTAATTAAACTATCAAATAATGTTATGAATTCTAATGCTTCAAAATAAGCTTGCCAATATTGGATATAGCTCTTTTATGGTTAAGGAACGCCAAAAATAAATGCTTGGTCTACCAGCACGCAATGGTTCATATTTTGAACAAATAAAATGCACTCACATTACCCAAAGGGCCTATAATTGGTGCTGTATAAACAAACAGTTTTTTATGATGTGGTCATTGTTTCTAATTGGAACAAGTGGTTTCTAAGTGCTGTCTTAATATAATGTTTTGGGGTGATTGTGCGGGTAATTTTTAGATGTGGTATAGTTTTGTGGGCATGCGAAAAAAAATACAATTGGAAATATATCACATGTCGTCATGGCGAATTTTTTTTTTTTTGTAATAATATGATCGCGCGGAAAAAATAATTACAAATCCAAGATGGTACTCTACGTAGTGTTTCAATGTCAGTATATTGATCAATTTTACATATTACCGAAGGTCTACCCACAAAATCAATGCGTGCTGATGGTTTTCTGACATTATCGCGAGATCTAGTTAAATGACGTGCAATGCGGGACGGGTTAAAATTCCATTTTGCCGAATTGTTTTTACAAGTAAGACGCCTATTCTATATATAGCTATCTATATCTATGTATGTGCCAAATCAATTTTGTTTTTAATGCAACATGATACAAAGTGAGCATTCATGCAGTCAGTACCTACGTGGAACCGAGCGCGAACACGCGCATGTTTCACGTAAACACGCGAATGGTACGTTACGTCCCGTAACACTGGTCATTACGCATCTTTAGGATTTACAAGCTTAAGACGGGGCCCCATAGGGTCAGTGCCTGCTAGGGTTGCGGAATTTGTTCGAAAGAGTCACCGCGGCCCTGGAATGCAAAGGGCACAAGAAGGATCACGGGTGGGTTTTAGTCAGTAAGAGTCTGACACTCCATCATACTGCTGTTTTTTTTGTATAACTATCCTTGTTTTATTTATAGAATCAAAGTTCCCACATGTACATACAAATTATTTCTGATATTTACCTCTATTTGCTAAATTTATATCATGTTTTGTTTACAATAGAAATGACAATTCAAAATAGTGATGTCTTTTATTAAATAAGCTATCGATAAGAAAGTTATTTTTTTTTAGTTTGTATTATATATATTGTTGAGTAGGGTATCAAAATGAAGGGCTTGAAGAGACGATTTTGAAAATAAAACTAACAGAATAAAAATAAAAATAGTAATAGTACTAAAACGACAATATCAATTCGTCATGCAGTAGGTGGTGGTTATTTAGTTCACTCTGATTTGTTCCACTAACTGCATCAAACTGAAATAAATTTGCATGTTTTTTATTTACACAGGTTCCCTAAAAATGAAGTACTATGCCAAAAGTGGCTTGTGAAAAGCTATCCTTAAGAAACTATTTTAATAAATTAACATTGAATAATATCGATGGTCAAGTTTTTTTTTTCTGAAACAAACGAAGGGGTACGTTTTCGGATATAATAACAGTTACATTACATTTATTTAAATAAATGTGTCTTTTCGGTCAGAATTATGGTTTTTCTTCTCCTACTTGAACGAATGAACGGTAATTATAGGTCACAAGTTGCCAGAAGTTATTTAAGAAGTAGTTATATGTTAATTGTTATACATGATTTAGTTCGTAATGTGATTTAGAAGGCCTCTTTTAGTTTCTATAAAATTAAACTCAGATTTCAATGGATAGTTCACAATAATTGGTAATGGTTGGGACTTTCAAAAGTGCCTAATAAATATCTCACTAACATTAGGCATTTACTTTGACCTGGTGATATATTATAGTGAATAAAGGTACATTTTTCATATTACTTTGTTGTTTTAATCCTTTTAATACCTCAGTGTTAGTATCTTTCTACAATATTTATACTCTATGGGCCGAGCCTACGTAAAACGGTCGCCCGCGCGGTTCCTTACAAAAGCGCTCCGTTGCGGCCCCTTTTTGCTAAGTAACAAATATTAAGTTTTCCATCGACTCTACACATGCACACCTTTAAAGTTGAAATAGCGATACTGAGGGTCAGAGTAATCTTTATGAACAACTTTAAATGTAGAACAGAACCTGAAATCGCAAAAAACCTCAGTTGTCCTTAAAGTCACTCGCAAAAACAAAATTCGAAGTCAGTCAGTCGCTCATAAAATGTAGCTTCTCACCCCTTGTAATCTAATCATCCAAAGTTTAATAGTATTGATAAGTAACAAAATTAAATGTACCAGAAGAAATGTTAGTAACTCTGGTATCGATATCGATACTTTTTGGTTTTGATTACTTATGTGCTTCCCTAGCAATGGCCGCCATCTTTTGGGCCAGGTTTATAGTAGGTATGCACGCGTATTTTGTAGGTATTTCTGGTCCATATTATTGTAAGGTCTTTGGTATTTGACAACCAAACCTGTCACAATATAGTGTCTGTGGTGTAAATATCGTGCAAAATCGGTAAAACGAAACGTAAAAAAGAGAAACATTTCAATCATTTGTCTATGTCAACATTCCGGTTTATATTCCGTTTCTTCCCGAGTTGCGTGTTTGTTTTGAAGTATTATTTTGGCTTTTTTCAACGACCTTGGCTTCTCCCCTGAACTTGGTAGCAAGAAATAAAAGTGATCCTTTTGAGGAATTAATCAAAGTGATAAATTTTGGATAAAATAAATAACTTTAATTAGTGTGATGTGTTTATACCAAATTGTATGTATGTGCAAAAGGCAGTTTACTAGTGTTACAAGGAGAATTTAGGATGCAAGAGCGACCGAAGCGAGGTCGGGACATGGGGCACCCCGACTCGGACAGGCTAGTGAGCGAGCGAAGCGAGCGAGCAGACTCCGCCACTCCTTCGTGGTTATTTTTTTTTAAACCCTTGAGCCCCGCGAAGCGGGGCTCCGACTCGCTTTTAAGTGTTTTGAGGTTAGGTTACTAAAAGTCGATTTTCTCGGAAATGGTGCGTTGCCTTTTTACGGGAGTGGTGTCATGGGGGAAGGGTCCCCCCTCTCCCCTCCCCACCCCCTCTCCCCCCCAAATCCTGCCAAACGATACTAAACCTTTACCCAAGCTTTTCCTACCTGCAGGATCTAATCTACATTTTCCTTCGCGAAATCATATTTTTCAATATAAATACACCATTACCTTAACATTACCTTAATTACTATCCTTGAATACATAAGAAACAACAATATCTTTGCTAGCTATGTATAATATTAACAAGGTTTTCTGCCATATAATTAGTGAACGCCCGAGGCTTCCTTGTTATGTAGGTAAGTGTATGTTCAAAGTTCCAGTATATAAAGCCATGTTATTTATCTAAATTATCCTGGTTTACTTGAATATGTTGAGATAAACTTTGTTTTGATCTTACATAGACGTGGATAAGTAACTACATATATAGGTCTATACAGCGTGTTCCAGAAGTGCATGGTTATATTGAAAGGGTTCGGTATTAGGGTTGCAATCATCGAAATTTCCATCGCCGGACAAAATCTTAAAAACCCCGGACATCTGGGAGACATTGATTTTTTCCCCGAACGGACCCGGAAATAAGGCCTTTTAAGTAAAAAAAAAGTTAACAGTTACATTTTGTAATAACCTATAACAGCTTGGTTACAACTATGTAAAGCGTCAGCTATTTTGCAGCGCCGGATTTACGAATAGATTGTATCCTGACGATTATGAATGAAGTGTTAAATAAGTTTGGTTTTGATTTGTTGCTTATCTTTCAAATTTTCAATGAATGGAGGTTGACACAAAAACCAGGACACCTCTGAAAATCCCGCCCGGACGCTCCCCGGACGCCCTCTAAACTAGGACAAATCCGGGGAAACCCGGGCGAATGGCAACCCCGTATAGTTGACATGTGTATGTACATTGAGGAAAAAGTAGCAAAACAAAAAAAAAACGACTAAAAAGTTTCGAATTAATAACTTTTCAAGCTGTTTGTTACAGTTGGTGGCATTTACTTTTGTTCAATCATAGATTTGATAACACAATGGGGTAGTTGACTAAAAAAATCTAATTAGTCCGTCAGATAGATTTCCAAAAACTATTGGACACGTATTTTTTCTTTTTTCACCTAAACAAAAAATGAAGACGATACAGTGCGTTGAAAACTCGTGTGACGTCACTACTCGCTACAATTTTTAACGAGCCGTGACGTCACAAGCCCCCACTCCTGATCTTTGATGCTTTGTATCTTCGTCAGTTTTTATAGATTTGATAAAGCAAAAAATACGTGTCCAATATTTTTCTATAATCTAACTGACGGACTAACCATAATCATATATTTTTTACTCAGGAAACATCCCCATTGGTGTTGACAACATGAAACTGCTTTAAAACTGTTTTGAATTTTTGGACGGAATTTGCGGCTGGATTTTTTAAAGGTTCTTTTTTGTTTTGCTATTGTTTCCTTAATCTACATATCGCACACCCAGAACGACACTGTATTATGTCGAAAAATGTCAAAATCGACTTTTCTACATATTTGAATAGCCAAAAATTTGCCGCGCATACCACGAAGACAGGCGTATTTATATTTACAAAAATGTCCAAGAGATGGCGCGCTAACTCACTATTGGTGACGACACGCTGCCAGAGTCATACCTCGAACACAAAACTATTTCTAGTTGCAACTTGTCCGCCTCAGGAACAGCACGTAGATCCTTTACGCAACAGCGAATTATTTCGATTTAATTCAGTGTTGGTGACTGTATTTGTACTACGTGTTTGTAACTATTTCGAAATAGTACTCTGTTGTTGACGAAGGTATGTTAGATTTTTTGTATTATTTCAAAATTGTTCAGTATTATTCGTAAAAGCTGAAAATCAGTTAAATGATGCACTATTAATGGTAGATATAAATTATGCCCTACCTTTGTTAAAAAATAGTAGTAAATATTGTTTTATACTTATCATTGTTACTTACATTATAAACTAAAAGAAATATATTTAAAATATATATTTTTCTTTATATACAAGAATATTAATATATTTTTTTGAGATAATGCACTATTGTTGAATTAATTAAATTAGTAATTGTTATTTGGCAGATGATGAGAGGTCGTGGTCTCCTGTTACTTAAAAAGGCAATGGAAGCAACCACTGAAAAAACCAGACCTTTTGTCCAACGAAGAAACGTGGAAAAGGATGCTGAAAATACAAACATTGCAGCATCAACCGATGAGACGTTAGCGATGGCAGCATCAACGGATGCTACATCGTGTTTTATCTGATCATACATAACATAATCAGCCTTTTAACGTTCCCACTGCTGGGACACAGGCCTCCTCTCTAGGAGAGGGAATGGGCCGTAATCCAGCACGCGGGCCCAGTGCGGGTTGGTGAATGTCACATGTCTTCGAATTTTTGGTTCTAGGACATGCCGGTTTCCTCACGATGTTTTCCTTCACCGTTTTGAGAGCAGTGGTGATGAAATGAATTACACAAAGTAATGCGCCTGGCTGGGTTTGAACCCGCGACTTACAATTTGTAAGTCGGGGGCCGTTACCACTCGGCCACCACTGCTCTCTTCACCACTTTATCTGATCATAGCAATGAAGATTTTAAAGATGATTCGGATACGGACCCTACTTTTATCTCTCGGCCTCTTGTAATCCCTAGAAGATTATTCTTCTTCCTCCTCGAGCTCCTAGTCAGACTCCACCTCATCATCGTCATACTCCAGCAGCTCGAGTAGTTCAGCTGATGATGAATCTACTAGACCCGGTCTTCCCACAGCGAGTACTCAAGGGGATTCCAATTCTATTCCTATTACTAGAAAAAAAACCCGGTTATTTATAGTCAATATTTTTTGTTTGAAGGAATTTATGTATGTAGGTATTATGTTTATTATTTTTTTTTGTCATTTATATGTTATTAAACACCATGAGTACAAAACGACTACTAGTTTATGTTTAAAATATAATTACTTACTTACTGATTTAAGATAATTTGTCATTTTTAATTGGTCTATTCCTAACAACAAAACAAATGGGTCGTTGTTGTATATTGAATCTCGGTAAAAACAGTAGAATAACTGTGCATTATTTCAGAAGCAATCAGTAAAAAGTATGTAACTCGAAATAATTATTTTTTATTACTTTCAGTCATTCCACAACAGTGAATTAAGTCAAAAAATGCATTATTTTGCGTTATTAATGCGTTTTACATCAACTGAACTATTTAATGCTGATACACATGTGATTCTTCACATGCAATGTGCAGGATATTCGTAATAACTGTGACATAACATGAGATAACGGTTTTTCGTCATTTCTGAAAAACTACCTATTTAGACTTAGTGCAGTGTTGTTCTGGGTGTGCGATATATCAGCTACCCAATATTATTCTTAATCCTTAAATATGACCAAAGAAACAACAACATGCTGTATAGTCCGCGATCTAGCTACGTATATATTGGTTTTAACCGACTTCCAAAAAAGGAGGATGTTCTAAATTCGACTGTATTTTTTATTTGTTTATTACCTCATAACTTTATATTCGAAAGCTGTTGCTTGTCGTGTGGTCCCATTTAAATTTGATTGAGATCTGACGACTAGTATTTGAGTTATCCCTAATAATGCGTGACTTACGGCCGAACCCAATAACCGATCTATCACATACTGGAGAGAAACAACAGAAAACCTATATATTTTTTCTGTTGTTTCATTTGTTTTTCTATCTCCAGTATGTGATAGATCGGTTATTGGGTTCGGCCGTTAGTCTACATTGATGATGTTCTCATTCCCTCTTGTCGATGTTAAATGAAAAAATAAAGTTGTGTACAATGGTTTGGTAGAGCATCTTAGTATTTCAACGTGGTACCTTTCTAGTTTGGTGAAGATCTGATGAAGAACATATATAGGAATATTCTTCTCTCTTCAATAAATGATAGCAAATCTGTCGGGATAGCTGAAACTGCTTTGTTTAATGTTTACGCTACATAAGCTGTGATGGGTACGTTTAGCTGGGGTGAACCTACCACTAAAAAATAAAAAATGTTTACAAAAATAAAAATAAAAAAAAAAAAAACAAAAATATACAACCGACTTCTAAACAAAAAAAAACATAAAAGATATGAAATAACTTTAATCTCGGAAGTCGGTATTCAAAAACGAAGAAACAACCAAACAACGAGTTCATATATGACGAAAATATGCCCAAAATCCATTAGAAATAAATATAAACTTCTTCACTTTGTCTAGAGCACCAGAGTCAATGTGACGACATTTGACGGCAGTGTATGTCCAGCAGTAGACGTTCTTCAGCTGACTGATGATGGTGTTCCGTTTATTAGTCTCTGCGACAGCAAATTGAACACTCGATAGCCCAGACCCAACTGTTTTGCACACGAATTTGAACTAAGAACTGAATGAATGAATAATTGAGCTTGAAATATCATATCTTTTTTTATTTTGGATGGGAAATCATCAAATGACTTCTCCCGCTCTGGGCGGAGCGGAAGAGAGTGTCAGACTCTTACTGACTAAAACCCACCCGTGTTCTTTCTTGTGCCCTTTGCGTTCCAGGGCCGCGGTGACTCTTTCGAAAAAATTCCGCAACCCTAGCCGGCACTGACCCTGTGGGGCCCCGTCTTCTTTGCTGACGGCTCTTTGAGGCGCGCATGGAACACGACGCGCCGTCGATTCGGGCCTGGTTGCTATCGGACGGCGAGCCACCCATAGTTCGCCATCCGCAGGCCCGCGCCTACAGTGGCCGGGAATCGCCCTGCGTTTCCCGACGCCCGGGGCGTCTTCTTCTGTTGCGGCGACCGGGGCGTGAGGTTTCCCTCTCACGCATGCGTTCCACCTCCTCCTGAAATATCTATGTTTATAAAGACTGTCTTGGCTATATATATGCAGATACCACCAAGGTTATGTCTATCATCGTGGAGAAATTTCTTGTCAGCCGTAGTGTGACCTATTTTTCAGTCATAAATAAACATACATACATCGTACAATTCCTTTTACTGCCATAGTATCTGATGACCGCGAGGAATGTCGCAGCATTTATCTTAGTGATTGTACACCCAAACGACCCCCAAGATGTCGGGGAATTTAAATAAACCACTATTTCTTGGGTGTCACCGTAGACAGGCCGTTGGGAGAAGGTTAATTTTAGTGTGTTCACGGTAAAATCTTTACTAATATATAAATGTGAATGTAAGTTTGTTTGTTACGCTTTCACGCGAAAACTACTCAACCGATCATCATGAAACTTTGTACACATATTATTGAAGGTATTAGAAGTAACATAGGATACTTTTTATCCCGGGATTATGTTCCCTTGGGATAATTTCCAACATTCACGCGGGTGAAGCTGCGGGCAGCAGCTAGTAGGTATACATATAAAGCTGAAGAGTTTGTATGCTTGAACGCGCTTATCATATGAACTACGGGTCCAATTTAAAAATTCTTTCAGTGTAAGATAGCTCATTTATCGAGGAAGACTATAGGGTATAAATCATCACGCTAAGACCAACAGGAGCGGAGCACAATGAAGCATGTTGCAAAAACTAGGTTATTTTCTCTCTCTCTCCCTTATGTGACGCAGACGAAGTTGCGCGGGTCAGCTGATCTATACTAATATTATAAAGCTGTAGAGTTTGTTTGTTTGAACGCGCTAATCTAAATCGGACCCGCAGTTCATGAGATTAGCGCGTTCAAGCAAACAAACTCTTCAGCTTTATATGTATATTAGCTGTCCGCGCAACTTCGTTTGTGTCACATTTTCATGACTGCTCCGCTCCTATTGGTCTAAGCGTGATGATATATAGCCTAAATCCTTCCTCGATAAATGGTCTATTCAACCCAAAATTGAAATGAAAAGAATTTTTCAATTCGAACCAGTAGTTCCTGAGATTAGCGCGTTCAAACAAACAAACAAACAAACAAACAAACTCTTCAGCTTTATAATATTAGTATAGATATTTGTCCTTGGACCTTCTACAAAATCCCTGCACTATGTCCCCGCGGATAGTCACCGCTACGAAAGGACGTAGATTTATACGTTTTACCCTGTGATTGTCATGGGAGGGATGCCAAATGGGCGGTTTTATTATCATCCAGAAAACAGTCCTGTGACTGTAAATTATACGCAATGTATACGAAAAACGTAAATATATTTACTGTTGATCAACTGTGTTGAGACTGGTTAGTGTTGTGATGTGTTTGTACGAGAATTGTGCGATGTTTGCTGACAGTTTTTAAATCGACTTCCAAAAAACAAGGAGGTTCTCAAGTCGACTGTATTTTTTGTTGTTGTGTATGTTACCTCATATCTTTGTACTGGGTGTCCCGATTATGATAATTCTTTTGTATTCGAAAACTAGTGCTTGTCTTATGGTCCCACTTAAATTTTATTGAGACCTGACTACTAGTATTCGAGTTATCTCTAATAATGCGTGGCTTCGATTGCATTGATGATGTTCTCATTCACTCTTGTCGATGCAAAATTAAATAGTAAAATTGTGTACGATAGTTTGGAAGAGCATCTTAGCTAGTATGAAAATCTGATGGAGAACAGAGATAGGAAACGGAACTCTTCAATAAATGATAGCAAATCTGTCGTGATGGCTGAAATTGCATGTTTGTTTATTGTTTACAACAATTTATACCGTGTACGCTGTGATGGATACATTATTTATTTATTTTTATTTATTTTTATTTAACAATTTATGTACACACATTTAATAAAAAGATAAGAAGAAGGAAACAGAAAAATAGGTACAAAGGTGATGCTTATTTCTATAGAAATCTCTTCCAGCATACCTGCGATAGGAGAGTCGAGTAAAAAGAGATGTAGACATTGTGTGTAAAAGTATTGAGTAGGAAAAATGAAAACACACAGATATAATAGATAAAACATACAGTTTAAATATAACATACAAACTATAATAATTATACAAATATATACTAAATAATATTAAAAGGTAAATAATAATACATAAATATACACAATTAAGATGGGAAGGAAAGATAGTGTTCTTTCACTCTTCTTTTAAAAACTGCAAGGGTTTGGCAGTCCCTAATGTCAGGCGGTAGCGAATTCCACAAGCGAACCGCATGCACAGTAAAAGAGTAGGAGTAAAAATCGGTAGAGTGGGGAGGGGATTTAAGGAGATTTCTAAGATGCGATCTGCAAAGCGCATCAGAAGGACGGGAATAGGAGAAACGTTCCCGCAGGTAGGAAGAAACGTTCCCGTACATTTAGGTTTGTACCACTAAAAAGTGAAAATAACCGACTTCCAAGTTTACCGAGTTTTCGGAACTATTAAAGTTATTTTATACTTTTTTTAGAAGTCATTTTTTTTTCGTAAAACGTTTCTTTTTTTTAATATTGCAGTGCATTCTATCAAACCGTATGTAGCCAAATAAACATCAGTCGTCAAGTGCGATAACTTACTAGCTACATTTTATATGTTTCTAATTTTAATATAAGCATTTATTCTAATACATGTTGTTTAAAATAACAGAGTAGTTTTAATAGACTTATTTTCTGTATTCAACTATTAATTGTAACGAGCACTCAACCTCTAAAAGCCTCTTGTTTCAAAACCACTTACTACTGAATAATAACAACAAAACAATACGATAGTTTCGTTAGTATTATTCAGGACTGCTTTCCTTTTGTCACTGCAACTGATACCAATTGTATTGTACACAAGGAAGCCGGTACTAATTCTATTGATAGTTGCTTGACATTCAACAATGAACCTTTTCTCTTTAGTTTTATAGTTGTTTTTGGCTAACCACATATTTATTTATTGTTATCCATATGAATATTAAATGAAAATCGATGTGATTAATCAGAAATAGTATTTTTATCGTATGGGCAAATGTTGTACGTAAGGACAACTATAACAACTTAATACCTTACCTCCTTCTGCGAAGCAGTAATGCCAGAGTGAAGGAGGAGGCAGACCGCGTGCATGAGAGGGAAACCTCACGCCCCAGCCGCCACAACAGAAGAAGACGCCCCGGGCATTGGGAAACGTAGGCCGTAGCCGCGAACCTGCGGATGGCGAGCTAAGGGTGGCTCGTCTTCCGATAGCACCAGGTCCGGATCGACGCGTCGTATTCCACGCGCACCTTAAAGAGTTGTCAGCAAAGAAGACGGGTCCCCATAGGGTCAGCCTGCCTAGGGTTGCGCAATTTGTTCGAAAAGTCACTACTGCCCTGGAACGCAAAGGGAACTAGGAGGAACACGGATAGGTTTTAGTCAGTAAGAGTCTGACACTTTCTGAGACAGGAGGAACAACAGTTGCTCAGAAACAACAGCTGGCGACGACGAAGTCAAAACATTGTTTGTGTGGTTTCGCTAACATGCACAGATGGGAGAATGTGTAAGGGAGACATGTGGTTAATTTTTAGGGACGGTAAAATAAGATGGCCAAGAGTGCTATGTCCGCAGCCGCCCCAAGATTCGGCCCATATAACAAATGTTGATTTGGTTTTGGAAAGTATTGGAGGGAGTGTCCGTTACAACTGCCAAAAGACCACCAAAGACTGACGAGATCAACGTATGCCGTTGATCGCGTTTCTTGAGACATGTAAAAGATGGTGTCACATCTACATACCTCGAAAAACGAGGTTTCACCTTGAAGATCGAAGAGGTATTGTTGCGACTCTTGTAATACATAACATGATTTAAAAGAGTGTCCGTGGAGTTTCTTGCACGTTCTTCTCCATAGTGATCTACGCTTTCGAACGTGCAGATAGCTTCATGTCCGACCAACCTTGGTAATTCAAATGTGCCTGTTTATTTTAAATCTTGAATCTTGTTTTTATTTACCTACCGCAAACAAACAAGCAATTTTACATATGGGGGTAGGTAATGTTTACAAAGTTTCTTCTATCTTTTTTTCTTTCAATATTTTATCAGGTAAACATGGCATAACCGCAGTGAAAAAATGCAGTTGAAAGCACAGACTTTGCGCAAAATGGCAGCTTTTCACTGCGCCAATTGAGCCGTATATCTAATCAATATTTGCATATGAAACTGAAATCCTTCACAAATATAGTGTGCCATAATTTTCAAATCTCGACACATCACATTACGCTCCAGACTCTGGCTTCAGCGCAATTTCACGAATCGTTATACATTCATGAGGACTCTTTGACGATTCTTTGTTTTCCACCAATCAGAAATAATCTAATATTCTCCACAAATATCTTTTACCTTTATTGATTGCATGGATTGGAATCTACACGAATATTATAAAGCTGAGGAGTTTGCTTGTTTGTTTTGAACGCTCTAAGCTCAGAAACTACAGGCTTGAATTCAAAAATATTTTAGTATTGGATAGCCCATTTATCGAGAAAGGCTATATAATATCACGCAACGGCCAATGGAAGCGGAGCATCAATGAAAAATGTTATAAAAACTGCTTTTTTCTCTCTCTCTCTCCTGTGACGCAGACGAAGTTGCGCGGGACAGCTAGTATGGCTATAGCGGAGATTGTGGCTTTAGAAAATAGTTTTTTTATTTTTTATTTTATCATTTTATGGAGAATTTCAAATCTTGTCTCGGTTCATTTATCAACTTAAGTTTCACTTTGAGTGTTTTCTATTACGTATTTTCACTTAATTTAATTGCCATTGGTCGTTATCACAATAGAATAGAATAGAATAGAAAACAATTTTCAAAATTGTTTTTGTGTAAGTGGTTCTCGTTATTTCTGGCTGCAATAACACTGGGAGCATTTTCCGAATTTCGATCAATGTGCCAAATAGGTTCTTTCACTTTTTGCCCGACTTGGGAATTGGACCCGCGCCTCGTCACTAAGAGTCCCACTTGCGACCACGAAACCAACGGGGCAGTTTCACGGTAGTGCTGATCCAGTAACGAGGAGTTTTTTCCTAATAAAAATATCCTACAGTATCACCTTTGACTAGTTTTTATACCGGAAAAGCTACTGAAACGAAAACGCGGGAAAAAGCTAGTCTAAGGAAGGACCGGTTTCATCTAGCTTAAAATGACCAGAAATATTTGACGTAAAAGTGTTATGTTTAACCTATTATACTTGCAAAATAAATATAATTTATCACTTCCCGAAGCGCTGGAATTGTTCGGTATAAAATTACACTTATCCACTCTCACTTATCCACGGACCAACCTTGACAGTTATAGGTTAAGCAAGGAGTTACTTAACCTACCTGATCGACCCATAATAACCGGAACCGGTTGTTAATATTTTCGTCACGATCTCCACGAATGGCATCGAATATACCAAAAAATACGTTTATATTTATAAAAAGTAGTGAAATCACTACTTCTTAAAAGCCACGGGAACGAAATCGCGGGAAAAACTAGTCTATAATACAAACCCTCTCCTTTTATCTACACTAATAAATAAAGAGGAAAGATTATTTTTTGTTTGCTTGTTTGCATTGAATATGCTCCGAAACTCCTTGGCCGATTTGAAAAATACTTTCACTGTTGAGAAACTATACTATCTCCGGTGAACATAGGATATATTACATCCCCATATTCCCACGAGAACGAGAACTACGCGGGTGAAACTAAGAGGCGATGATAGTTCTTAATATAAAACTTTAATCTGTGGATATAATACCTATGTAATGAATGATATAACCCGGTTCATTAAAGAAAGGAATCTACAATGGCGGTACTTATCATGTTCTCTCGCTCGCACACTAGTACCGTCTATACTCACCTCTCGCGCGTACCGTAAGAAGAAAAAAATAGTCTTGATTTGCTTCCACGCTGTCTTGACGCGCTCAGTGATCCTTTTTACGAATACCTTGTTATAGTGTTCTGCTATTTTCAACTTTCACGCGGACGAAGCCGCTGGCAGAAGCTAGTTTAAAATTAATAAGACCCGGTCTTGTTTTTATTACTTACTAGCTTCTGCCAGCGACTTCGTCCGCGTGGAATAGTTACTTTACCCCCGATTTTGAAACTCTCAGCCCGATCGGTTTAAAATTGACAAAGTTTCAAACAAATAATCAGAAAGCGCCGAACTGCTAAGCTATCGGGAGTTACACGTGTTATTGTGAGTCAACCATAAAATATAGACATATGCTGTTTGGGACATTTTTTTAGATAATTTTATGTAAAACATTTCCGTAATACATGATTTCTATGTAACTTTAACCATTAAGGCTACACACGCGACGGAAGCTTAAAAAATGGAGTAACTTCTCCCGTTTTCCCAACATTTTCCTTCACTGCTCTGCTCCTATTGATTGTAGCGTGATGAAAAGTATACTATAACCTGCCCAGGAGTATGAAGAATAATTGTACCAAGTTTCGTTAAAATCGGTCGAGTAGTTTTTGTTTCTATAAAGAACATACAGACAGACAGACAGACAGACAGACAGACAAAAATTTTAATGATTGCATTTTTGGCACCAGTATCGATCACTAATCACCCCCTGATAGTTATTTTGAAAATATATTCCTTGTACAGAATTGACCTCTCTACAGATTTATTATAAGTATAGATAGATTTATATTTTAAATTTTATATGCTAACTGTACTATCTGTCAACGTAAGTACCTACAAGCCGCCATTTAAGATTCCTTTCTTTAATGCATCGGCTTATACCGCTGCAATAAATTCTGTACCCTATCGAACAGTAATTACACACGGCTTCGTGCCAAGCTAAATGCCAAAACGCTACACCGCTAAATCAATCTTGGAACGTGTTCTATGAGCTACAGATTAGTTGACTACACCAATCCGAGGTAGACTCGGCTGGAGGCAATAGATTCTAATTAATGTTGGCGTTTCTGCATGAGTTGTAGCGCTACTTCGAAGATTTTGTATTGGTAGAAGAATAATAAGTTACTGTGGAATGATGTTGAAAAGTAGTTTATATCCTACTAGCTTCTGCCCGCGACTTCATCCGCGTGGAATAGTTACTTTCCCAAGCAGCAAAATGTGGTCTAGTAATCGTCCTGGAACCACCATTTTTTAGGACTATAACGGAATAGTAAGCAATTATAACCACGGAAAAGGGCCCAATTTATAGGTGTATTTTACCTAATTAAATGTCTATAGTAGAATTGGTGAATACCACTTTTACCAATAACAACCTCATAGTTGGACTACGTAAAACTATTTGCGCGCGCGAAGCTAACTATCAGCTCATAATGGAACCAAACACGACAGTAACGACCTTATAGTTGGACTACGTAGAACTATTTGCTCCTGCGAAGCTGACTATCAGCGCTTAATGGAACCAAATACGACAATAATGTACACAGTGAATCTCTTACAAGCTCATACAAAGTCTTGTGAATTGGTAAATGTTACTGCGCACATTTGTAAAGATTAAAACATATCCATTTCTAATAATTATTATCTAGAATATAAATTATGAGTAGAGTGTTAGTTAACAATAAATCAAGATGTATAATGTGTTTGAATGTGCACAGCATGGCGCACGTATATTTTCTGTGAAGTATAGTAAGTTTTTAATCAAAATTTTGACGCGCCCCTTGAAATTTGCGTTTTCATTAAGTTGAATTTTAAAATAATGTTAGTTTCAGTAAGACATACAACGAAAAGTCGCCATTTTGACAAAGTTGGTTTTCCCAAATACATTAACAAACCGTTATAGGCTTAATTAGGCTTACTTTGTTTAATAATGGTAAACATCAGAACCATTGCTTGGCCATATTGTTTGGAATTAGAGTTCCGCAAATATTTCGATAACCGAACGGTTCTTTTATATTGCTATTAGATACGTGGCTTATTTTAGTTCTTTTAGTTTAGGTGTCAGCATTAAAAATGGTAATGTTTCTGGACGTCGATCGCTTTTTGACTAAAAGGGATTTCCGAGCTTTAAAAACCTTAATAATAGTAAAAACCAATGTATTCTTGTACAGGACACCACGGATATAGTTTTGGATACTAAGTATATTAAATTAAACCTTTATAATCGTGTTAAGATTATAACAATTTTGGTTGATACCACTATAAAACCGCTCCATATTACTTATAATTGTTCCTTATAGTGAATTTATAAACCATTATAAAACTAGGTAATAAATGCAAATAGTTTCCAGTTTGTTTAGTTCTATTTGTCACTCTTATTGGCGTACTTTATTTATAGTAGTTCTATAAAGCTTCTTGTTAGCAGTTATAAGTATAGCTTACCAGTTTATCTACTCTTGAGTGCATTTACACCCTCGCGATACTTTTATAGGTCACCCAAACTTATATTGCACCCTTAATTTCTACCTATAAGTGATTATAAGTTAATGTATAAGATCAGAAATACTATAAGGCCCAACTTACTCCATGCTGGCTATTATAAGCGTGGTAGTAAATACTAGAACCGTTAAGAGAATATTATAAGTGCTGGAGGCCTATAACATCTGCACTATAGGATAATTTTGCTGCTTGGGTTACCCCCGATTTTGAAACCCTCAGCTCGATCGGTCCCCTATTTTATCCCCTTGGGGGTAGAATTAATCAAAATCCTTTCTTAGCGTATGCTTACGTCACAATATCTACCTGCATGCCAAATTTCAGCCTTATCCGTTCAGTGGTTTGGGCTGTGCGTTGATAAATCACTATGTCTTTCAGTCGCCTTTGAGTTATATATACTAAGATTAGTTGCTTTACTGACGTTAGTTTAGATTGTAGCCTTGGAACATCTCCAGGGTTTCCGCAATCCAGGCAAACCTCTGCCAGGATTGTGAAATTTGTTCGAATCAGTCATCACGGCCCTGGAACGCAAAGGGCACTAGGAGGAACACAGGTGGGTTCTAGTCAGTAACAGTCTGACATTCCCTTTCGCTCCACCTAGAGCGGAAGAAGTAATTTAATGATTTCCCATTCATAAAAAAGGATTAGGTAAGGTATACCTGTCTCTGTCAGTACCAGAATTCAACATAATCGTTTCAACAATTTAAATCGCTGGAACGATTACGTTGAACTTTGGTTTTGGTGGTTTGGTTTTGTTTTGAGTTGCAAGCTTAACAAACGAACTTAAGATCGCATTTACAATACTATTCAGGATTGCACTTTTACCCTATATGACCTCTAGATCTCAACTTTATTGTAAATTTCCATGAATTCAATCAATATAATTATTCTCGTTATTGGATCAGTACCTACTCCAAAAGATTAAGTATTATATAATTTTCAGTCTAGAACATCAGAAGCATTTCAATCAATATACTTACGTTTGGAGTACTTTATGAATACTAGTAATGACTGTCAAAGAATCTGCGAATACCAGTTAGGACCAACAGCTTAACGTACTATTCGAAGCGCTGGAATCTTCGGCATAAAATGAATGGTCAGTGGTCACCTATCCACGGACCAACCTTGAAAGTTATAGATTTAGCAAAACAGTTGCTTAACCTAGCTGATCGAAGCATAATTCCCTGACCTGGTTGTTAATACTTTCGTTGTTATTATCTCCACAAATCCAAGTCAAAGTCAAAGTCAAAACGTTCATTTCAATTAGGCCACTAAACGGCACTTTTGAACGTCATCATTAAAATGTATCATAAATAAGTGACTCTAGCGTCCATTAGCAAAGGTAGATTCTTATGGAGAAGAACGGACAAGAAACTCCATAGTTACTCTTTTCAAATAAATGTTTTACAATATTTGGTATACAAAAAATACTTCATATATGTGAGGACAATGCACCAAGTATAGAACTAGTTATAGAACAAAGTATTACCAGCAGAGGTAAACTTCTAAATAAGCACATGGTACTCACATATTTACAAATATTGAAATAGTAGACAAACAGAAAAAAAGTACATCGAATATACCAAAAATACGTTTATTTTATCAATAAATAAAAACAATAACAATCATAATAGGTACTCATAAAACATTAAAAATATTAAGACATTAATACCAAGAAAATACTTGCCAAACTAAATAATAGAGCCAATTCTGGCAACATTACATTATATTATTTTCGAAAAACAGGATGAGGTTGTCACATAAAAGGGAGATGATTGCCCAGAGAATTTGTTACGATAATAAATACTTGTATATTATTGTCTGGGCTAATAAATAGGTTTCTTATAAATAGAGGAAATTATTCTTTTTCTCTATACAAACGGCCTTTTTGGTCAAATAGATTCACTTCTCTGGTGTGTGATTAGTAATGAGTTTATGTAATACTTTATCAGCTTAAGCAGCTCCCAGTTGTCTGGCATTTTGCTGAACTGTGGCCGTACTACGAAGTGCCAATGCTATCATGATTGTGTGAGGAAAAGGGATAGTGCTATTCGTCTTGTGTAACTCCGTCTCTCTCTGACACAGGAATCATGATGGAGTTAAGACGTCATGGTAGGGCTGATGGACCTAAAATAGGTCCAGTTATAGGAAACATTGTTATTGTTTTACATTGTGTGTATCTGTGTATTCCAAATAAACTTGAGTTATTCTTTCTTTCAATATCTGCAAGAAGTTCTTCTGAAGGTAGAGCTTACATAACATAAACACATAATCAGCCTTTTAATGTTCCCACTGCTGGGACACAGGCCTCCTCTCTAGGAGAGGGAATGGGCCGTACTCCACCGCGCGGGCCCAGTGCGGGTTGGTCAATGTCACATGTCTTCGAATTATAGGTTCTAGGACATGCCGGTTTCCTCAGGATGTTTTCCTTTACCGTTTTGAGAGCAGTGGTGATGAAATCAATTACACAAAGTAATGCGCCTGGCCGGGTTTGAATCCACGTCCTACAATTCGCAAGTCCCCGTTGCCACTCGGCCACCACTGCTCTATGATGATCCAAAAATGATTAGAGATAACAGAAACTGTACGGTAACACTAGAGTACCTATAAAATATTATATCATGGAAAAATATATTAAAACTATTTTTTGATGTAAATAAAACTAGCATGTAAACTTAAATATATGTAGCATCAAAAAATTTGTTCTCAACGCTGTCAACTGGTAATATGCCCAAGAGACTGGCGGCATTGCCACGTTGAATGGCAATTCCTAGCCTCTGGTCAAAGCCAGCTCTTAGCTCTTGGTACAAACCCCAATAGCCAAGAGCTGGCTTTTACTTTGGCGTGTGTACATAGTTTACATAAAAACTCGTTGATTTAACACAATTTTTGTGTCACAATTACATATACCCGTGTTTGTACATAGAAACTCGGTGTATATGTTATGGATCATGTTATTAATAGTTCAGTATAAAAAATATCAGCGCGGTTTGATAAATGCCCAATTTGAGAGGGCAGTGTGACAACAACTATTGAAATAATCAAATCGTCCGTGCGTTATTTATAAAGTAAGCATTACAAATGACGCTCGGACAAATAGATTTATTTACCAATGGGGTAATTTAAAAAAAAATGTTGACTATGAGATATATATTTTGAGAATTCTAAATTCAAATAATAAATCAATTTCAACATACTATTCTCGATGGAAGGAGTCCCACTGTAGAGCTACTGTTTATGTTAAGGGTTTAAAGGAACCTAACAGATTCCATTCCAACCTAACCTATCCGTATAGTTGTGCCCCATGTTCGGCTACTTGCCTAGTCAAGTAGCCAGACATAGGGTACAAGAAGCTTAGGGCACCACTATAATATCCTTTAAACCCTGCAGACAAAAACCGGTGCTCTACAGTGGAAATCCTTCCACTAAACGATATTAAAGTCAATGGCCTAGCTGATCAATTAATTGCCGATATATCACTAAGGCCGCTGGTTAAACAGTACCTTACCGCCGCACACTGTGCAATGTATTTGTGTATTTAGTTGAAAAGGATATGGCAATATTCATAATGTTTAGATATTGTGATAAAATAAGGTATTTCATTAAATAATTAAATGAATAATGAGAAGCTTCTTAGGGGGAAGTTAATACTTCACCCGAAGAAGCTTTTCATTATTCATAATGCTCGAGAATTATGGAAAATGCCCAAATTTATTACTTGTCCATAACATATTACGTTGAGTGTACGGTGTACAGTGTCGTTGTTTATTCTGAGTCAACAGATTAGTGAAAAGTAAAATGTTTATTTAGGAATCGCACAGAAAAACCACAAAACAAATTAAATTATTAAAACTACCAATATAAAAATACACTAGCGAGACCAAAAAAAACTTTTTTACAAAAATACCCAACCAACGTTAAAACAAAAAAAAAATAACTTTAATTTTGGGACTCGGTATTTTTGGTTATTTCTTTGTTTTTTGAACACCGACTTCCGATTTAGATGTCGGTTGTGTTATTTTGTAAGTTTTTTTTTTATATTTTTCACTTTTTAAACCCCTCAGCTAAACGATACAGCGTATGTGTTATAAACAGATATAATTAATAAACAGACACGTGATCTCAGCAATCCCGGAAGATTTGCTATTATTTATTGAAAAGTTCATTTTCAAATCTCGGTTTTTCATCAGATCTTCACCAAACTAGAAAGGGACCACAGAAATACTAATATACTCTGCTAAATCATAGTACACGGTTTGTTTTTTCATTTTACATCGACAATGAGAGAATGAGAACATCATCAACCTAGTCGAAGCCACACATTATCAGGGACAACTCAAATATTAGCGGTCGAATCTCACTCAAATTTAAATGAGACAATAAGAATCATAACAATCGGTATACTCAAAAGATATATGTATGAGGTTAACACACACAAAAAAATACAGTCGACTTGAGAACCTCCTCTTTTTGGAAGATGGTTAAAAAGGTTCCTATCACAACTAACAGCGGACTGCAATTACCACCAGCTTTTTTACATATATATATAAAAAATGAATTATTATTTATTCCTGTACGTCATAGAGCCACATTTATTTCTTTTTATCAGTGTTTTTTAAGAACGTAACATAAGTAACTACTTTCAAATCTATCATTCATCAAGATTATGAAAATCATAATATGATTTTCATAATCGTGATGAATGTAATTTTGAAATATTATTTCAAAACAGCAGTTCAAACTAATACCAAAAATAAGCCTAAAAAGAAGGGTTTTATTTTCTAAGAATTTAACCAATATCTTCAAGATTAGTTTCTACAGAATTAAAAGGGCCCCAGGCGTATTTTCCAATTTGTTCGGGTAGACTAACTGAAGAGTTAAATAATGAAGATGTTCCATCTAATAATGAAAAATGTTCTAGAATTCTCCACAATGGTCTTTCTGACTGGATTGCATTGCTTGATGGGCCTGATCATAGTTTGTGAGAACTTTTCTGTGGGATATTTTCTTTTCGTGTTATTTAGTTGCCTAGTTTTAAAAGACAAGTATAGCCACTGGACGGCTTTGTTGTTTTCACACGTTTTTTAAATATCCCTGAGAATCTGTTTATAAATAATTTAAGTTATACCATTCATCATTAATTAAATTGCATATACTGCTGGGACTCAGGCCTCCTCTCTAGGAAAGGGAATGGGCCGTAATCCACCGTGCGGGCCCAGTGCCGGTTGGTGAACGTCAAATGTCTTCAAATTTTTGGTTCTAGGACATGTCGGTTTCCTCGCAATGTTTTCCTTTACCGTTTTGAGAGCAGTGGTAATGAAATGAATTACACAAAGTAATGCGCCTGGCTGGGTCTGAACCCGAGACCTAGAATTCGTAAGTCGAGGCCGTTACCACTCGGCCACCACTGCTTTCTATTTTTCTGCTCTCAATTAAAATGCACTGACTTAAATTTAACTCATAAGAACATTTTATTGATGTATCACAAATTAAAAGTCAAATGAATCAAATGGCTATCACGAATTCGACCTAGAGCAGCAAAAACACGTCTGGCAATTTGTCACATTAATTTTGCTATAATTTTCGAGCCAGATACTAGGCTATAGCGATTGAACCTCAAATTAAGGCTTGTTCAAACCTATGCGATTATCGCTACCCAGAATAGCGGTAAACCCTCAATATCGTGCAATATCCCACCGAGTTTCCTACTTCACGCACACACATAGTTACTGGGAGGCATTCTCTACCAGTCAATATTTGGGAGATGCAGCGACAATAGGCTTGTTTCCACTAAGAATAAATCGGATGGCTTTGAGTTTCTAATGATTAACCATGATAATTAGTAAACAAAAAAACAACTTTTCTATTAATATAACAAAGGATTAAAAATATTTTTGCAAAATAAAATCGACAAAATTAGGCGTTTAATCACGTGACATTAAACACCAATCAGAGAAGAGCACGGAAGCGTGACGTCACACCTCGCGAAACGCTATGTTGTTGCTATCATTTTCGTATAAAGTGAACAGGTTATTTCACGAGCTTTCAGCAATTGTTTTTAAATTAATACAGTTCCTTTTGAAAAACGGATAAACTTGGGGTACTACTTTCCTTTGGCTCATTCAAACACTGCGATTATTGACATCCTTCGTTTTTTCAACTATGGTAGTTCCTTATAGCTGCATTGAATTATTACGTTTTATAAAACGAAAATAATATTTTCACTTCAGTAGCTCAAACATGATTGTAGGTTTTGCTGCCTGAATTAGTGAGCAAAATCGATTTTGCTCACTGAATAACTTTTAAATTATTTTATTTTCAGAAAGCCGCGAATATCTCATTCAGCCTTGGGTTAATCATACATACAATTCGAAACATTTACACTCTATCTCTTTCCCGCCATTAGAAAGAGAGAGAGACAAAGACCAGGCCTTTCGAAGTTCCGATTTTGAATTCGACCTCAGAGACAAACACGTTCGGAATTTCGTTACTAACTAAAGAATTTTTGCAAAAAGATAATTATGTCTTTTAATGTAATTTATTGAATTTTTTACTTATTGTTGTATTTAAACGAAAATAAGTATTTACTGCAAATAAAACTGATATTTCACCTCTAAATATTTATTTCTAGTTTCAATAATGTTACATAATAACACATAATAAACACCGGCCTCATCTAGTTTTTATAACGGCCAAAAAAAGATTGACGTGTAAAAGTGTTTTTTACAACCTACTTACAAAAATAAATCATTTATCATTTATTTATCATTTAATATATTTTGAATAATAAAATATCATGGGTTCAATTTCCGAATACACCTCAATTTAAATAAAATAGCTCCAGAATCAACGTGGCTGGCGTAGAATTGAAAAGTTAAAAAATATTAAAATAATCATAAAATATGAGTAAAAAATAGTAGTATGACTAGCTACGAGAACAGTATTTTAACACCGGAAGAGTAAAAACAACAAGTAATTAATGCAGAATTAAGTATAAAGGTACCTACTACTATTCCTGTTTATTATTTTAACTCGTAAAGTGTTCTCGCTGCTGAAGTGAAAAGTTATGTGCGTTACATACTAGAGCAAAGTTTTTTGCATCTCGTGCCTTGGAATCCCTCGCCACACTCAGGATTCAAAATCAGCACTCACAGCAAAAAACGACTTTAAACAAATAAATATTTAACTCAAATAAATCATAAAACCCTATTCAAGTCATAAAATTTTATAGGTTTTGTGTGGTTTATTAAGGTAGATTTTGCAAAATTCATTTCTTTTACTATACATTTATAAATAGATAAATCGAGTTGTGTTTAATACTTACATCAAAATGATCTTCACAGAAATAAATTGTGGAATCAGTTGATAAAGTAAGAGAATCTTCCCACCTTGCCATTTTTAACCACTTTCTTCGTATTTGTTTATTGTTTGGAACATATATGAATAATTTGTTTTGCGTTTTTACCATTGTACTTTTACATTGGGGCACTATACAGTATTTATAATACGAGGAATTCATTATTTATTTAAAAACACAGCTGACTGTTATATACAAACACGACTGTTTCCCGAGGTGTGACGTCATTAAAGACGCCATGACAGTCTTGGCCTTTTTCGCGATCAATTTCAAATTCATTTCAAAAGTCTCAAAATACTAATGTAAAAGACCTATTTTTCTTAAAATAATATATTTTTGGGGTGAAATAGATGCTAAGCTATAGTTTTAAACTAATTTCCAAATTTTGTCAACTAGCCTATTAGTGAACAAATAGTGGGTGAGACACTGAGAATAAAAAACAATTGACTGTCTAGTACACGTCTTTTTACATCGTTCCCACAGATAGGGATAATTTCAAGAACAACAATGTGTCCACAACTTTGTAACAATTTCATGATTTAAAAGAGTGTTCGTGGAGTTTCTTGCACGTTCTTCTCCATAGATTGAAGTTAAATTTATTTTTATTGAAATTAAATTCTAATTGTATAGAATTTAATTGTATTGTATTTTTCTATTACTGTTTTTTACCATCGAGCCAAAGAATTGACAATGCCTATGTACGCCGTTGTTGTCATATGCATTAGACCACTTATGAGATGTGATTTTATAAATGTTGCATATATGTGATGTGACAGATGATATATTAAATAAATAAAATAAATAAAAAAAGAGTGTATCATGAGAACCCACCATTATTCTGCACCCTACATAACGCAAAAACGCATTAAACGAGTGTACAATTTTCTTCTACACGAGAAAAGTCCCCTATAACTTTGTGGTAAATTATAGGCAGACATTAATTGGCTACCCAACTACCAATAAATAACTACAAAAACCTAATTAAAAATCAAATTATAACAGGAATTAATCGCTTATCAAAAATAAAATATAGGTACACTCGGTAAATAAATCAACGTCTCCACTGACTTGTAATTAAAATGTCGGAGCGTCACATAGTCATTCGGTGTCATAACTACTTGATTAACTCACTGAGTGTTAGTTATAGTAATAAGGTATTGGAAAAATATGTGAAGTGACTCACGATATAAAAAAGCCGCAAAATGCGTGACGGAAAACGCATAGTGAAGGGTTCCGTAGTTCACTGTTAAAATCTCATATCTTTAAAAGTATATAAGCTGTAATGTCCAATTTTCGTTGGAACTATCTGTGAAGTTCTATTTGTTCAATTTTTTTTAGAATTTTTAAAAATCTTTTTAGAAACCTCTATATCATTTTGAAAGAGCTACACGATTATGTTTGTTGGAATTTATTTTTTCATCCCTCAGTTACATGTATGGAGTGCCACTAAAAATATTTTTTCCATAATATTACAGCATTATTGAATAGGGGTTAATAGGTTGCACCAACCTACCAATTTTCATTTATGTGGCTTTAATAGTCTCCAAGTAAAACGGCTGTGATATCGGACGGACAGACAGACATGACGAATCCAAAAGGGTTCCGCTCGAGTCTTAATTTTTTCCGAGTATAGACATTACCTACGTAAGTTCATCTATACTCCTAAACTATAAAAGCTAAATACAGCAAGTAAGATTGAAGGACAAACTTAACTTTTTTGTTGGACAAAATGTTATCCCATACATTAATGTAAGTACGTCACAGTAAATTCTTCAACCGAAAATATAAGTTTTAAAATTGTTTTTTTTTTTTTTGTACGATAAAACTGTAAGATTTCTCCTTACCAAAGCTCGTAGTTCTAGGTGAACGGAAAATACCCTATAAATTTTAATTCCCATGAGTGCATTTTTTGCGGCATAAACGCCTGTATATTTCAAACATTAATTTAGAAGTTTGATGTTTTCACAGCTTCAAGGGACTGTAGACTTGAGTATATGGTTTTACACGTGTTTCCGAGATAAAGGATCTTAACAGACATACAGACGGACGGATAGCAAAGTGATTTGTGGTCCTTCCGGATTTTCCTTTTGAGTTACGGAACCTTAAACGGTTGACAGAATAGGAAACCAAAGTTGATGGATAAAGAATATCTGTCCGCATATATCCATACTATACATACATGCAGTATTAATATAAAGGCTCAATAGGGATGTTTCTAGGATAAAAAAAAAAACTATTTAGCCCGTCAACAGATAACATAAAAAAATATTACCCACGTATTCTTGTTCTTTTATTCTTACGTATTCGTTACTTATTTACCTAGTTTATGTTTATTTAAACTGGAATATTTCCACTATAAACATCAAAGTACTGAAAAATAACATTCTCAAAACAGCTGCGAAAAATAAAATCTTTACAACAAAAAATGAACAGAAAACAGTCCAGAGTCATGACACAGACCGACCGCATCTGACTTCTGAACTTTTGACAAGTTTAAAACTGAATAAAAGTTTATTTGTAGTCGACTGCATGAGCTGCTTTTATTTGTAATTAAACAAGAAACTTCGATCAAACTGAAATAACTTCATAGGAGCAACATGCTTGGAAATCACCAGATTAGGCACATTTATAAATTTAGTTTCCTATTTGCCACCTGAATACTAAATAATGTAGTTACGATCTAGCGTGTCCACAGTGGACAGACATTTTAGGCGGGGGGGAGGGCTGTAGCTTGTTTGAAGGTATTTTAACAGCCCGGTTTTATTTTTGTATAGGTTGATACAAACGTAATGGCATCTGCGAAGTCCGGAACCACCATTAGATTTGATTCTAATGCAGAATTTGGACAAAACTATGTCGATTCTTAGTTCTCTTCGAATCTCTTGATTTTTTAACTGCCAACGCCTGGTAGACTCCGAAGAAGTCACGATAAATACGAGTACTCTCATATTACTTGAATTTACAGCCTTAATCAAAATCAAAATACTGCCTAATCTAGTTCCACAATATCAAAGTAAAGCCTTAACAACGAACTAGATTAATTATGCCATCAATTAAGACAACTTGGAAAGATGAACTTCATTTGAAACCGATATAGGCACGCCGCATACGAACGGTTTCCTGGATAGGAATTTAGATTCGAAGACCTAAATGCTTGCCTTGCATAAAAAATGTTTTACTATGTGTACACGTTTGTATATTTTCCAGATGGGAAAAAAGGCTGCCGTTCCTTTAAAAAACAAGCTGTGTATTCTGGTTGGACGAACGGATAATTGCAGCAGTGGTGGCCGAGTGGTAACGGCCCCGATTTACGAATTGTAGGTCGCGGGTTCAAACCCAGCCGCGCCCATTAGTTTGTGTAATTTATTTCATCACCACTGCTCTCTAAACGGTGAAGGAAAAACTCTTGAGGAAACCGGCATGTTCTAAAACCAAAAATTCGAAGACATGTGACATTCACCAACCCGCACGTCAACGGCCCATTCCCCCTCCCAGAGGGAGGCCTGTGTCCCAGCAGTGGGAACTTTAAGTTTGATTATGCTATATGAACGGATAATCGAACGTCAACGCTAGTCTCACGGAATTCCTTATCCACGGAATTATATGAAATTCATGTCAGAAAACCTGATCAGGAAACGGTACGTATGTGGCCAGCCTTATATGTCGCCGCAACGCTCGCTAGCAAAGTAATTAATCAATTTCATGCAATATAGTTCTTTAGCAGAATTCCAGTATTATAGTTTTAAAAGAATATTAGTTGGGAATTAATTATGTTGGTGATATTGATTAAATTATACGCTGGGTTTGAAATCTACTTGCTACAGACAAGAGAAGCGTGTTACTTTGCCACATTTTGAGTTAGTTACCTAAGTAATGAGGTTATTGCATTTAAAGTACATATATGTTTGATAAAAGAGGAATATTGATAGAAATGCTTGCAAACCTCGCCTCGCTTCGCAAATGGCGGAGGTGACGTTTTGCTCTTCAATGTCAGTCTGTGAATGAGCTAAGGTACTCAGTCCTCCCCCCCCCCCCCCGCATCGCTTCGCTGTTACACGCACGTAGTTTCCGTTCCCGTGGGAATATGGGGATAAAATATAACCTATGTAATAAAAAGTAAACTAAAATATAGCCTATGTAACCCGGGGGTTACATAGGCTATATTTTAGTTTCGGAGCCTATTCAATACAAACAAACAAATCTTTCCTCTTTATAATAGTAGTATGCAAAAAAAAGGTGCACAAAAAATAAAAGTATAGCTTTGTTTTACAAACAACGAAACAAGAAACAGATTGCAAAAGTAAAGCGCTCAACGGCTAATGACGATATAGCAACAAGTCGAATCAAAATACAGAAAACAAATCAAATTGACTTCAAGTAGAATCAAAAGTACATAAACATTAACCAAATAAGACTAAAAGAATCCATTAAGTCCCCGATTACCATTTCAGACAAAAAATAAAAACTTTTACGAGTTTTTGCGATTTAGGCGCGAATTAATTTAGAAACGGATACAATATTCTTGTTTTTATTGCTAGTTTTTTTTTTCTGTGGATGGGAAATCATTAAGTAACCTCTCCCGCTCTGGGTGGAGCGGAAGAGAGTGTCAGACTCTTACTGACTAAAACCCACCCGTGTTCTTCCTAGTGCCCTTTGCGTTCCAGGGCCGTGGTGACTCTTTCGAACCAATTCCGCAACCCTAGGAGCACTGATTCAATGGGCCCCGTCTTCGTTGCTGACAGCTTTTTGAGGCACGCGTGGAACTCGACGCGCCGTCGACCCGGGCATGGGCGTTTTCGGACGGCGAGCCACCCATAGCTCGTCCACCCGCAGACCCATTGCTAGGATAAACACATAAAAATGTTACGCGAATGTTGATTGGCCGGACCTACTTATGGTTGTAACGCTTTTGCCAGCGACTTTGCTCGCGTGAATGTTGAAAATGATGCCATGGGAAGATAAAAAGATTCCGCTGTGCTATGGCCATAGCCTGTGTTCTAAATTCCATCCAAATTAGTTCAGGCTTTGAAGCGTCACTTTAGAAAATCATACAAATATGCTTTCTGATCAATCAATAATATCAACAAAACGTCTCTGTCTTATTTTTTCTTTATATGAAAGAAAGAAAAAATAAAATGTATTTAGCACGAACATGAAACACACGCGGTACCTACATACAAATAATCAAGAAATGGTAGGTCTTTCCTTTATACATCTAAATATATAACATACAAACAAATAATCTCTACTTACTATATAAGTAATCTCTGGATCCACTGAACCAATTTTGAAAATTGTTTCACCAGTAGAAAGCCACATTATTTGTGAGTGTCATACATCGTATATTTTATCCCCGTAATCTCACAGGAACGGGAACAAGTCCGGTGAAACCGCGGGGCGCTGCTAGGATTTATGTAAGTGGGACAGGAATAATCCAGTCCTACTGAAACTATACTATCGTCGATCGTTATAAACAACCTTACTTTGTACTAACAAAATAAGGTTTTATGGAACAATGGACCCACTTCTTCAAACGCCTACGGTCTCTTTCCATAGATAACATGTCATAACTATGCATGAGGAGATATACAAACAGACACCATAGCTGGTAGCTCCTGTTCAAATTATTCCGTTGTAACCGTCCATACGTAGCAAATTATTTTTTACCAGACTACGGCAGAGCCGAAAGGAAGCATTTGCTCTAAAAGCCCTTTTAAGATAGGAAATTGATGATGTAATAGTGGTAATTTAAAAACAATAATTTAGTGACCTTAAATCCTTAACAATGTAACCATGATTTTGCGAATTTATTCTGGAAGGATGAAACTGTGAATCAGGGGCGGTTCACTAGTCAGTACTAATAATAAACATTTATTTCAGACCAAATTATAACATTCATATTACGTTGTTAGTAAAAGTCTTGACTTAATATTCGTAATAAAAAATAAAATTTAAACGACTGACACCTTCGTGTGCAGCCGTATCCAGTGAGCCAGCATAGGGCTGTCCCACCTATCACACAGTACTCAGGATACTGTGGGAGCTAGCACGTGTTCTACTGAAAATAGAAGCGCACCGTTTCCATATAATGCATGGAAACCATCAACCCTGGTCTCAGTGAACACCCAAGAGTGCTACAAAAGCGTGGTAGACCCAACAGCATCCTGAATACATTTTTATAATGGACAGGTGTTGTATGTCCTCAGCGTATATTGGATCCCAAGTTTGCTATTTTTATAAATTTGTCTGCATCTGCTAAATTCATAATGGTCAATCATTGGTCGGTCAATGGTCTCCTAATACTTTTTGATAACCTAGCTATTAAAATCAATGACTGCGCAATGACGTTCTAATGCTAGGTCACTGATCAAAAGGAACTGGCAAAATATTCAGCAGATTACCGCATACGTCTGTCATTGATTTGTCATTATGTACGAGATTACCATTCTATACAATTTCTTTCAATGGGGTGTCAGTGGTTGACCGTTGGAAAGTCGTAATGACGCTTTTATATTAGTAGATTACCAAACTTGTCAAAATCAACCATTATGAAACCAATGATAGACCATTCTAGCACTATTGTCATAGCAGACTTGTTACACGTGCAGTCTGTGGACTGCATGTGTAACAGTTCTGGCAGTATGCTCTGAAAAGGCTTATATTGACTTGCTTCATGCAACGTGCAAATTTACGGACTAGCATAATATTACCTCGGATAGCCATCGCCCTGTGCTCCCTTTCTATGTCCAGATCATCCTTCATGGGTGACCCAGTGACTTGAATTTCGTTACTCTAGATACCAGATTAGAAGAATTAGGAAGATATTACTGAAAAAAAAAACACAAATACAGAACATCCTCCCTTTTTGAAGTCGGGTAAGAATAATTAATGCCTGATTTACAAAGTAACGACATGATAATAGATTTTGTCTGTATCTACATAATTGCCAAAATTTGGTAGAACTTACACAGTAATTTTTTCTCAATAACATAACTACTGAATTATTTAGCATAATGTTCCCACTGCTAGGAATTCAGCAGGCCTCCTCTCTAGGAGAGGGAATGGGCCGTAATCCATTATTTAACTGTACAAAATACGTAAACAAGTTTATCATAAAAACGTAGGAATTAAATTCAAATCACATCAAAATACGGGAAACAAAATAAAACGTACTCTGCTGAACCCTGGCGAAGTTTGCAGCCACTTGGCAACAGAAAGCGGCGAGAACGAATGTGGTGTAAGTTGTAAGATTAAGATTTAAGAGACATTAAAGTCCATAGAAATTAAGTTAGTAAAATATTGACATTATAATAATTAAATAACATAAATCGAGTGACATCACAAATAACATAAAAAATAGCACAATACACACACTGAGAGCACACACACATCTCACATGGAGAGCTGCCTATAATAAATCTAATATCTCATCGTTTTCCTGAGTAATCTAGCTAACTATGAGTATGTTACATAGAGTAACTGCCTGTTTAGGTTTAAAAAGCTTTATTTCCCACTAGCTTCTGCCCGCGACTTCGTCCGCGTGGAATAGTTACTAACCCGGATTTTGAAACATTCGCCATTGGTACTCCGCTCCTATTAGTCTTGACGTGATGATCTATTATAGCCTTCCTCGATAAGTGTGTTCCTCGTTAAGTGAGATTTGTTCGAAAGAGTCACCATGGCCCTGGAACGCAAAAGGCACTGAAAGAACACGGATGGTTTTTAGCCAGTAAGATTCTGACATTCCCTTCCACTTCGCTCAGAGTTGAAGTCATTTGATGATTTCCCATCAACAAAAAAGAATTTGAGATAAATTCAGAAAATAGTTATCAACACAAAATCATGTGATCCTACCTACCTACACCTTTATAAATACAACTGGGTAAATTATGACATCCTCTAAACCGCTACCTTTTGTACTTTAGACCACGCCAGCGCCGACCATGCCCCGCTTGGAGTAGTTCCAGCATTGACCGATTATAAAATCCATAAAACGTGTCCAAGTTTGTTTTGAGCGGTCTAACCGAACGGTTTGGAAGCGTCCGTACGATTTTATTCCGCAATATTGTTAACGAAACAGGAATTCTCGTGATTGAGGGTCTAAGGTGCTTGCCAAGATGTCTAGGGGATGCTCAGGATTTGCTTAAGTGGCTCCGGTGCCCAAGTGTCTGATGCTAAGATGTTTTCTTCTTCGGATGGCCGATTTTACGGGCTTCGGTTCGGGCTGGATTTATTTGGCGGAAGTGCATTTTGTGGAGTAGGATTAATGACGGCTTGGCTGCAGTTGGTTTTTAAGTAAATGGAGAATTCTTTTTCGTGCATCAGTTTTAATGAAGATGTGTGTGAAATCATGATGAGTATTTTTCTTCTCATTTCACCTAATATTTATCATGTTTTGAGCCCTCTGTAAAATCGATACCAAAAGTCGGTAACCAACTCGAAGAGATCTCGTAAGCCACATTTTATTAAATTTCTGGTGATCTCCAACCAACGATCATACCCGTATGCACTGGGAAAGCACACCTAAAAGTCTTTAGTGGTTATCTATCTATACTTACAATAAATCTGTAGAGAGGTCAATTCTGTACAAGGAATATATTTTCAAAATAACTATCAGGGGGTGATAAGTGATCGATACTGGTGCCAAAAATGCAATCAGTAACATTTTTGTCTGTCTGTCTGTCTGTATGTTCTTTATAGAAACAAAAACCACTCGACCGATTTTACCGAAACTTGGTGCAATTATTCTTCATACTCCTGGGCAGGTTATAGTATACTTATCATCACGCTACAATCAATAGGAGCAGAGCAGTGAAGGAAAATGTTGGGAAAACGGGAGAAGTAACTCCATTTTTTAAGCTTCCGTCGCGTGTGTAGCCTTGATGGTTAAAGTTACATAGAAATCATGTATTGCGGAAATGTTTTATATAAAATTATCTAAAAAATATCCCACTACAGCATATGTCTATCTTTTATGGTTGACTCACAATAACACGTGTAACTCCCGATAGCTTATCAGTTCGGAGCTTTCTGATTATATTTGTTTACTCTTACGTTTTTTTTTTAATTCTACCCCCAAGGGGATAAAATAAGGGATGAACGTTTGTATGAAACTTTATCAATTTTAAACCGATCGGGCTGAGAGTTTCAAAATCGGGGGTAAAGTAACTATTCCACGCGGACGAAGTCGCTGGCAGAATCTTGTGAGAATTAAAAACGTTATTTCCATACCCGTATATTTTTCTAAATCCTAGCAGCATTTCTGGCAAGTTTCCACGGTACGCACATAACAAAAAACCTGCTACTAAACTACATTCCAAAACAGACACTGTCACCATCCAACCATTAATCTTTGAAAAATTCCTCAAAAGGCACATCAGAGGAGCCTGCTATAACCTTGCGCAGACGTCTTAATTTCCGCCCGCACTGCTTCCTAAGGAAATTCACCCCTTTCCGAGGCAAGGTGACATTGTGTGTGCGTGCCCCTGCCGCTGAAATATGCTTTACTATTGGGGCATATTGAGATTGTGGCAACGTCGGAATTCACAGAATTTCACTTGAATTTTGGTGAATATTTAGTAGTGGTATATTGGTGGAGAAATGTTTATTAATTTTGTAGTTTCAAAGGTAGAATATAGGCCAGTACGACTATATATTTTACGTTCATCAGTTATTTTAGTAAGCTTGATGAAGTGCAACTACATCCTTACTAATATATAATAATATATTATAAATGTGAAAGCGTGGATGTTTGTTACGCTTTCACGCAAAAACTACTTGACGAATCATCATGAAACTTTGTACACATATTCTGGGAGGTACTAGAAGTAACATAGGATATTTTTTATCCCGGGATTATGTTCCCTTGGGATAATTTCCGACATTCACGCGGGCGAAGCTGCGGGCTGCAGCTAGTATGTACATATTTACGAGTATAAGGCAAATTAATTCTAGGGTAACTTTTAGTATTTTCAACTTCATTATTATTACAACTAACTATTACTATATATAGGTACACTTAAAAAAAACACTTAACTAACAAAAAATAAAAATATTCAAAAGATGGCGTCGAAAAACTCCTCCGCATCGCTGTAGTTTAGTAACATACTGAAATGTGAAAGTTGTATGATTGTAAATCAATGACTCGTCAACGACTGAACAAATTCGGATAGAACTTGGAACGTGAATACATACTTTTTATACCTAGCAGTAGAATTTTTCCTAGGAATAAGTTAAACACAACGCGCTGAGAACACTTTTCAAGCGGCCAAATCAGCGGGCACAATAAAAACTCCATAATCAACGAGTAACTGCTATCAAATTGTAATTCAAGCAAAACGTGTGACCATTACCTTTGGCATATAAGTAAATCTACAATTCATTCAACCTGCTCAGTTCTACCATGTCCCAAAGAAATACGAAGGTGCACTCATGTAGCATAAGCATACCATAACCAGCCTTTTAATGTTCCCACTGCTGGAACACAGGCCACCTCTCTAGGAGAGGGAATGGGCCGTAATCCACCACGCGGGCCCAGTAAGGGTTGGTGAATGTCATGTCTTCGAATTTTTGGTTCTAGGACATACCCGTTTCCTCACGATGTTTTCCTTCACCATTTTGAGAGCAGTGGTGAAGTTAATTACACAAGTATTGCGCCTGGCTGGGTTTAAACCCGCGAACCATAATTCGTAAGTCGGGGCCGTTACCACTCGGCCACCACTGCTCCCCACTGCTGTACTCACTACTGCATAACTGAGCGGTAGAATTTAACGTCATCTTTGCCGCAGAAGACCTAGGCGAAGATCGCCAATTGAACCATCATCAGTGAGGCTAACTTTTGCGCAGCAGTGGGACAGTATTGGCTGATTTAATAATTATAAAAAAATTAAAGAAAATTGACACACAAATAATTTTTAAAACAACTATGTGGCAAAAGGGAGAGAGGACGCTGTTGCCCTCCTTATTTTCTGGATGGGAAATCATCGAATGACTCCTCCCGCTCTGGGCAGAGTGGAAGAGTGTTACTGACTAAAACCCACCCGTGTTACTAGTTTCCTTTGTGTTCCAGGGCCGCGATGACTCTTTCGAACCAATTCCACAACGCTTTTGCCTTCCTGAGGAACAACTAAGCTTTGTAAGAATCGGTTTGTTTACAAATATTTTGCTTGGTTTTCATACGACATTTATCTTCTGGAATTGCATCATATTTCAACGGACTAATTAAAAACCTAATCAGTATTCAGTATTGATTTACTGAACATCTCATATCTCATCTCATTTGTAAGTCTTTTCTGATAGAATTAACAGTTTTCTTTTTTAGTCAAATATATACTTATCTGTATTTATCCTCGTCGAAGTGTCACTGGGGCCAACAGAAAATCAGCGCAGGGTGTGTGACGCCCAGAAAATGCTGTGATGCTACTGTATGTATTTTTAGTAATATGTATTATTATCTTTCTCTTTTACTATGACTGTGTTTTTGACTGTTGTGTGGAGTCTGTATCAAATATATTTTATTCTGTCTTTGCTAAATTTTAACGACGCCATGTTTGAGTGTACCTTTTGGTCTAAACTATGCTGTGACTCTACACACAATAAAGTTCTATTTGGGTCAAATCAGTAACAATGCCTGAAGGCGTTCCGTCGATTCCCGCCAGAGTTGAACACAGTCTGTTAGGGCAAGTTCACACTTTGACACTTTTGTCAGCAAAAAGTGACAGCCGCAGTAGAACTTTATCCTTTTGCAAAACTTTCTAGCTTCCTTTTGTATGATAGTAGAGGTTTCTTGCATCGTTCACTTGTGTGCCTTTTTTAACCATCCTATAAAAGCAATTTATGCCTAATTAATGGGTAAGTAATGATCTGATCAATGGAAGAAGCTTGCTAGGCTCAAACAGGACAGGGCAGGTCGTGTATGCCGCATGCATGACGACCGCTGGTTTAAGCCAATAATGTTTATAAATAAAACAGCTCGAAACTTAGTATGTTTCAAGTGTTTATTGCAATCCACAATATGCATATACAGGTGGTAGGTAAATCAGAGCGGTATCAATTATGGACCCTGTCGGTCACAGCAAAATTTAAATAGGTAAGAGAGAGGAAGAGCGCTTTTATATATTTGCCAAATACTAATATATGTTAATAATTAAAAATTAAGCTATTATTAAGTAACATATACCCTATATATCTGTAATTTGTATTGTATTTATATTTATTATAGAATTAATTTTTATATTTATTTATATATTTTGTAAAATTGTGATTCGTTTATTTAATTAGATACTAGCTGACCCAGCAAACGTAAATAATAATATAAAATAACAACAATATTTAGGGGTATGAATGATGTTCTATATATATAAAAGAAAGTCGCAGGTGAAATTTAGCTTTCTATTGGTGAAATAATTTTTAAAATAGAAAACTTAAAGCTAAAATACTTCTTAGCTGTATCCCGCGGTTTCACCTGCCTGCGCCATTTATTCTTTCTGGCTCAGTGTTCTTTCTTTCGTCTCCTAAGGATCATAGCTTGATGTTAAATAATTATGGTTCTGGTATCCTGGTACTTTGTTAGTCTTCACTCACAATTCCAGCCCCAGAAATGCTTCGACATGATGTTTATGGTCTGCTGGTACACGTGAATCCTTACTTACAAATGTTTGACAGGTACGAAACAAAGGAACATTTAGGGAAAATGATTCATCTTTCATAATTATTTATTCGTCGAGTTTTCATTGTTTTTAAGATGTATTCTGCTATTCGGGATGGAGACAAATCCAACGAAACAAAAACCAAGAAAATTGGTCCAGCAGATCTCGAGTTATAAGTGTTGTAACAAACCCGACTTTGTTTTATATATATAGATATTATTATTCTTAATTTAATTTAAATTTAATTCTGTTTATTGCATGTTTATCTATATCTGCAATATTTTGTATTTCAGTATTTCAAAAGCATTATCAAATAAATTCTCTTTTAACCCCACCATCATCTGTAAGCCTCTTGCCCCAGCTCCCATGTGCCGAGCTAAAGTAATAAGCTATATAACGCACGGCACCAGCTTTTAATGGGAAAAGTTAAACAATTTTGCACTCGTGAAGTATATTAATGGTTTTGACGTTTTAATTTCCACAGCCAACGAATGCTGTACTGCTTTCTGGTATTACTAGGAATTATGGTAGAAGTTCTTTCTGTCTGTCGGTTCTTGAAGGTGTGAAAGAGATAGTAATGATAAGGCGTGAGTCAAAACTGCAACTCTAACTCCAATCTAAAGAGATTGGAGTTAGTTTTTCAGTTTTTTGTTGGAGGTGAATGTGGTCGAGATTCACTTAATCTAGGTGAGCTTTTACATAATATTGAAGTTGATACCTTTATTTATAGTTGTTTACCAAACAACTATAAATAAAGGTATCAACTTCAATCAAGGTTGATTGGTTGGTTATTAATCCCTTGCTTACCGCGATACTCTGTTTTTACCAACCGCATTAGTCTGTATGGTTCTATGTACTGTGCCAATAGGGTAGTGGACTAAAACAATCTGATTAGTCCGTCTGATAGATTTCCAAAAGATATTGGACACGTATTTTTTATTTTTTTACCTAATCAAAAAATTAATACGAATTGAAAACTCGTGTGACGTCAATACTCGCTACAATTTTTACCTAGCCGTGACGTCACACGCTCCCACTCCCGGTCTTCGACGCTTTTTATCTTCGTCAGTTTTTATAGATTTGATACAGGAAAAAATACGTGTCCAATATTTTTCTATAATCTAACTGATAGACTAAACATAATCATATATTTTTTACTCAGACAACATCCCTATTCCTATGTTATGAGACCCCGTTCTTATAATCAGCCTGTTAACGTTCCCACTGCTGAGACACAGGCCTCCTCTCTAGGAGAGGGAATGGGCCGTAATCCACCACGCGGGCCCAGTGCGGGTTGGTTGGACCCCGTTATTAAGGAAGAGTTATGCTCAGAATTGCTACTGTAGCAGCGACTAGTACCATCTCTCTTGTTCTGTTCCTCCGCTTAGCTTTGTCCAATTTTTGAAACAGGAAAGCCTACCCGGCTTTCCTGTTTACTCTTTGCCCGAAGTTTATTTTTTGGATCGTCGAGACATTTTAGTATAAGAGACATAATCTGACTTAATGTCTAGAATACAGACGTAAAATGTTTATTTGTTTATTTTTAGGTTCACCAACAATTATTTAAACTAATTTTTCATAAGAAACAAATGCTTAAATATACACAAAGGTAAACAACACGTGCGTAAACTAAAAATCCGAAGGCTAAGCTAACTAGCAAAGTTATAAGCCCTAAACAACATTATTTTTTTGTTATTATTAGTTAATAAAATAAAATTAAATTAGTCTTACATTAGTATAAATTGATAATACCCATAATACCAAATAAAAATTGAACATACTGAAATTGATAGAAAATATCAAAATATTAGCTTGATACAATTGCTAACATTAGTAAATTTATAACATCGATTAAATTTATAGATTTAGAAAATTGATTACATACATTAATTGATAACATTGATAGAATTTGATACGTAAATCTTATGTTTTTTTTAATCAAATTAACAACATATATTTTTAATTGATAAAAATATAATAAAATATTAGTTTGATACAATTGTTAACATTAGTAAATTTATAACATCGATTAAATTTATAGATTTAGAAAATTGATTACATACATTGATTGATACAATTGATAGAATTTGATAAATATGTTAACTTATAGGACTAGTCTGTAAAAATTACACCATGGAAACTTACACTAAATTATCATGGAGAGCTGTCAATCAATTTGTTCAAAATGGAATGACAGTTCACTTTAAGGTCAAGATGAGATGTTAATAGCATGAGCAGTTTGCTAACATGTTTACTTCGCTTATGTATTAAGAGTGTATACGCCGTACAGCATTTCATACAAATTTTCAATTCCTTATTTTCCGAAATTACTAAACTGCTTTTAATGAAACTGCACACACATAAGTAGGATATTTCTAAAAAGTTAGTTGAAAACATTTTCGATAAATAGTATTACAGTTAAGTTAGACCCATTGTAAAATTTCCATACAAACATAAATTTCCAGTTATTTTTTTTTAAATAAGATATTTCGAAAAGGTTTTAACTAACTTTTTAGAACTATGTATCCTGCTTATGTGTGTGCAGTTTCATTAAAATCAGTTTAGTTATTACGCAAAATAGTGACTTGAAAGTTTGTATGAAATGCCATACGGCGTACACGCTCTTAAGCCCGTAAGCAAAGTTTTTCGCTAGATAAATTCGCAAACAACCAAAATTTCCGATCTGCTGCAAGTAAAGAAGATTAATAATTCATCACCTAAAATCCAACACAGTAAATTCCCTGTGATAATTACTGCATAATTTTACACGCACAGATACCAGTGCCACAAGCCCGCTAGTCAGGAAATATGAATGTAGCTAGTTTCGGTTTAATATCAGAATTCAACGCGATACTATGCGATCACATTCCACACGAATAATTACCGTGAGGTATGGTGTGTTTGCGGCGCTTTCCGTAATGAGGCACCGTTATGATTTGACGTGGTTATCACGAAATTGATGGCACTTGATTACTATGAATTTGCATGAAATGTGACGTCATTGATGTGTTTTGTTTTCATAAGAACGATACATGTGTTATGTTTATTATGTTTTTTGTTTTGTGAAGGTATGAAGGTTGCTATTGGTTTCAGAAGATCATAATCATTCGCTATCTTTAATGGTAATGGTGATAATTTATCATAGATTTCATAATGATTAAGTCGAAAGAAGAAAAAACAAAGAAAAATAGTTTCTTCCTCCCAAACAGTCGGTCATGAAATTATTTTGAAACTAGTAGCGCCCCGCGGTTTCACCCGCATAGTTCCCGTTTCCGTGAGAATACGGGGATCAAATATAGCCTATGTGACCTGAGTCACATAGACATTTGAAATTCTTTCACCATTAGAAAGCTACATTCACCCTGAGGTGAATGTAGCTTTCTAATGGTGAAAGAATTTCTGGAATCGGTCCAGTAGTTTTTGAGTTTATTCGTTACATACAAAAATACAAATCTTTCCTCTTTATAATATTAGTTTAGATAAAGTTACTAATAAAACAAAACCAAGATAAAAATATAGGAGGAAAAAAAATCGTCTTCCAGTCTGAGTCTGGAATTCTGTCTCACACACGGGTCTCAGCATTATGCTGAGTGATGGTAACCTCTGATGAGTCACTTTTTTTGTGGTATGCCTCATTCTTGGCGCATATCAACCACCTTTCTTTCTTTTTTTAATGGCCATATTCTGGCTTCAGTTAGTGGCTGCCTTGTGAACAGATAATTGCTAGACTTTAAGTCAATGATCAATCCAAATACACGACCAACAATTCAAAAATCAGACAACATTTTCAGACAGCAAGCTGTTTACAAATCACACACAAAATCCCAAACACGATTTGAGGTGCCCAAAAAGCTCACAACCTTTAAGGGAATTAAAACCTCTTTTTCCTCTATCCTTAAACTTTGCAGCACCACTACAACGAAACCTCAAGTAAGCCATCAAACATAGTTTACTTTTAAAACACAAGAGGGACGTTACCTCGTAAACTTAAGATTGGTTACATTCAATTTGTAACCGACGCAGCTCTCCCTAAGGTAAAGGTACGAACCATGTTAGTCTCATGTTTTACGTTTGACGGCCGCAGTATACATCGGTAAGTTACTGCAGAAGGTCGGAAATGTGACGAAAATGTATATTAATGTTGTGCTTAGTGCTGGAATTATTTATGGACTGTGAGTTGGGCGGTTGTGATTGATCGTTATTTTTTTATTGATCTTCGTGAACGTGAGGTTTGATTGTGGGTTGAGACTTCTTGAAAAAGCAAACCATGCGGATACCGAATTGTCTAAGAAGTAGTCGGTTAAGGGTATCCCGTAAACTTGTAGAAAAATAATAAGGATACCCAAAGAATAGAATAGAAAGCTCTTTACTATGTCCACTATATACGAGTAAGTAACAGAAAATATAGATGAAAAAAACATTACATAGACTCAATACGAGGCAAATATGAATCAAACTTTTACGTAATTAGCGATATGGTAGGTATGTCAGTCATCCATAACGAAACCTGTAGAGCTTAAAGAACTGCTAAGAACCCTACATTTACTTTATGGATGGGAAATCATCAAATGACTTCGCACTGACGCTCTCTTCCGCTCCGCCCATAGCGAAAGAGAGTGTCAGACTCTTGCTGACTAAAACCCAATCCTCGTAATGGTCTTTGCGTTCCAGGGCCGCGGTGACTTTTTCGAACAAATCCGAAACCCTGGCAGAACCAACCCTGTACTGCATAATCAACCTTTTAACGTCCCCACTGCTGGGACACAGGCCTCCTCGTTAGGTGAGGGAAAGGGCCGTAATCCACCACGCGGGCCCAATGCGGGTCGGTGAATGTCACATGTCTTCGAATTTTTGGTTCTAAGACATGCCGGTTTCCTCACGATGTTTTCCTATACCGTTTTGAAAGCAGTGGTGAAATTAATTACACAAAGTAAAGCGCTTGGCTGGATTTGAACTCGGCTATCCTGTCCTGATATGAATCTTATTTTTTAATCCTGATGAGCTCGCTTGTGACCTCAATTTCACCAGTCCTCGTCGTACTCATTCATGGAGAGAACAAAACCAGAAGAAACTTGTTCACTCTTATTTTGAAGACTGGCTGACTGAGACGGGTGTATCTTGTCCAAAATTTCTGCAAAGAACTTTTTAACGAAATAAATACAAAAATAAATACTTCCTGAAGATGACCAAGAATACCAAAGACAAGTTTTCCATAAAACAGTCATAATAACCACGAGATTTATTGCCAAACTTAATGCGTTTATTGACCATCGACCCGTCCACTCATAAAATACGTGATCTTCTAGAGATATGGTCTAGACTAGATTCATAGGTAGAATCTGAAACTTATACATCTGTAATTAAGTCAGAGATGGATTGTTTTAGTTTGTTTTAATACGACGTAATTAGTTGGCAAACAAAGTGTTACCTGTGGGTGTAATAATTGTTTTGTTTAGTTTTAGTTTGTTTAGATAAGTTTTGATGATAAATGATATTTATTTAAATAATAATGTTTACGCCAATCTTTTTTGGACTGTTTAAACTAGATGAGGCGGGTGTTTCCTAGCTGACTACTCTAAGAGGAAACCCTGAAACAAACTCAATGAAATGCCATAAATAATCCCTATTGGTCAAATCAACAGAATTATCGCTGCCCGGCAAAAAAAAAGTCAAAATACAGAAAATTACGTTTTGACATCTTGGTACCATTTAAATAGCAAATAATTATGTCATTTACCTGCTGTAAAATCTTCATTATTATGTTGTCATTAATTACCGAGAGATGGCGCTAAGTTCTCTTTAATATAATTTTTACGTTTGCAATCCAGTAAATAGTAAAACATCTTAAGAGCATATACGCCAAACTACATTTCATACAAATTTTCAAGTCGTTATTTTCCGAAATGACATAACCGATTTTAATGAAACTTTACACATATAAGCAGGATACATAGGTCTAAAAACTTACTTAAAATATTTTATTTAAAAAAGGTAACTGGTTATTTATGTTTGTATGGAAAAATTAAAATGGGTCCAAATTAACTGTAACACTATTTATCGAAAATATTTCCAACTAACTTTTTAGACCTATGTATGTATCCTGCTTATATGTGTAAAGTTTCATTAAAATCGGTTAAATCATTTCGCAAAATAGTGACTTGAAAATTTGTATGAAATTCCATATGGCGTACACGCTCTTAAAAATCTCGTTATCTCGAATTAATCATTTTTATGTAATGACACTTGTTTTGCTGCTCAGCGATATGTACAGTACATACATATGTTTCGCACGAAAATAGCGTCTTCAATGCGCCGCAAACCGGGTAGCACCAACAGCTTTCTGCAACTTATTGTGGGGAGAATGTATGTGGATTGCTCCTTCATGGAACATTGGACTAAACTACATGTACGAGTAGTGCGGTCCAGATCCAGTGTTTCTGTTGTTATGTGTCTATTTCTTGTACTATTATTATATGTATCTATACTAATATTATAAAGAAAAGGAACTCAGGACACAGGTCGATTTTCAAGGTTAAGCAACGCTTGCCAAGGTTGTTCTGTGGATGGATGACCATCTTAGCATATTGAGTTTAAAAAAAAAATATTGAGTCAGGCGTTACTTTGCGGAAATCCATTTTAAGTTTGAAAATGAAAATAATATATAATCTAGTTTTAATTTCCGCGAAAATTAGTGGGTTGCAGGTATGCACCTCCCTCCCGCCCGCTATATTATGCACATGCAAGATTACAAGGCAAATGCAAGGATTTTATGCACATGCAGGAAGGCAAAGCAAAACTCAACACCAATAAAAAAATAAAAAAATCTCATATTGAGTTTCCTCCGTGCCTCGGAAAGCACGTTAAGTCGTTGGTCCCGGTTGTCATTTGTAGATCTTTGGCAGTCGTTACGGATCGTCAGAAGACAGAAAATCTGACACCAGTCTTGCCAAGAAGTACCGTGTTCCCCAGTTAATGGGTTGTGGAGGTCTGGTAGGCAGCCGCTCCATGTTAAATACTGGTATTCAGCTGAATCCGGTATGACTGGAAGCCGATCCCAATATAATTGGGGAAAGGCTAGGCAGATGATGAGTGATATTATAAAGAGGTAACGTATGTGAGTTTGTGAGGTAGTGACGTTGTAAGGGGTAATCTCTGGATCTACTGAACCGATTTTCAAAATTATTTCGCCAATAGAAAGCTACGTTACTGTGGAGTTTTTATAGAGTGGCTATATTTTATCCCCGTATTGCCATGGGAACGGGAACAACGCGGGTGAAACCGCGGGGCGCTGCTAGTATTATATAAATATTCAAAAAATACGAAGTTTGCAATTGACCGGTGATAAACACAATCTAATGTACGTAGTATCTTTTTTCTCAGAAATATAATTTTTTTACGTATTGCCCCAATCTAGTATATGTAGTACTTTTTTTTTTCAAAATTTATACACTTTTTAACGTATTGGCAAAGTCTTTACACCTATTCTTTTTTTTTTGTTTAACATGGAAATAAACAGTTTATCTCCCACGAAAGGTCTTATAATGATTAATTGAGGTCGAAAGGGAAGAGAAGAACAAATAAATCATTTCATGCAACCCCTCATCGCGTTTTTAGGGTTATCCGCTTCCGGAAAAATCTTGTGATCCAACCTTAATATTTATTTGTTTTAAAGTGCTACTTCCTATATACTTTTGCAATCCTAATAACTATACATATAAAAACTTTCACAAGCATTTATTTCTGTAACTGCAGTTTCAACCTTTACAAGCTAGATACACACATTTGAAACTACATAGGAGTAAAAATTTCTCGAAACTTCCAAATGGAGTACAACATTGAAAAATATTAGGGAACTGTAATATAAATGTCATTTCATTTGTTCTTTGGAATTCTCAGTAGACAAACTGCTGCAATACTTTTGTTTCGAATCGAACGGTTTCTTAGAATTTATCCAGATAAGCGTAGCAATGCACCTACTGAAATTACGCCACTGAATTTCAACGTGCTTACGATCACAACGTAAAGTGACTTCATTTACATAACATCATGCCTATATTCCTCGAACGGTTAGGCAGAGGCCCACTTACCTATATTGTTCAGATATTACTACATATTAATTTAATACTGCACCCACAACGCCAATTGGGATGTTTCCTGAGGAATAAAAATATGATCCTATTTAGTCCGTCAGTTAGATTATCGAAAAATATTGGACACGTATTTTTGCTATAGGAAATCTCTAAAAATTGATGAAGAGCTTCAAAGATCATGAATTGGGGCTTGTGACATCAAGGCGTGGTAAAAATCGCCGCACGAAATGACGTCACACGAGTTTTCAACGCACTGAATCGTCTTCGTTTTTTGTTTACGTGAAAAAATACGTGTCCAATATTTTTGGGAAGTCTATCTTACGGACTAATTAGATTTTTAAGGCAACTACCCTATTATGGTGATTTAGTGGAAATCTCATTTATAAGATAAGCAGTTGCTATTAAAAGCGAAGGTCAAATATATTCTTTTTTATTCGATAGTGTAGACAAAGTCTAAATCAAGACTAGCAATTATTAGAACCAAAAGCTTGTATTATATAATTATGTCTCTTCAAATATAAAATACACACGACAAACCGTAACATCAATACTACTTATGTGTTACTTTTTACTTGTAGCTGAAGAAATATCAGAAGTTTCGGTTAGACTTTTTTACAATTTGCACGGTTTTGTCGCAAGACGCAGCATTTGAAAGCCTCCTTCAACGTGGACCAATGTGCTGATGAAATCCATAGGAATTCGGTGGGTGGGAGACGCACATGATTGATCGATATGGCGACACTTGAGAAAGACCGTTTTCATGAACGGGAAATCATCAAATGACTTCTTCCGCTCTGTGCGGAGCGGAAGGGAGTGTCAGCTTCTTACTGACTAAAACCCATCCGTGTTCCTCCTAATGCCCTTTGCGTTGCGTTAATGTCGCGGTTACACTTTGGAACAAATTCCGCAACCCTAGCAGGCACTGACCCTATGGGGCCTCGTCTTCTTTGCTGACATCTCTTTGAGGCGCGCGTGGAACACGATGCACCGTGTATCAGATCTTGGTTGAAGTTGGACGGTAAGCTACTCATCACTTGCCATCCGCAGTTTCCCTCTCTCTCACCCAGTCGGCCTCCTCCTTCGGTAGCATAATTACTTCATAGAAGGAGGTGACCGCTTCCCATGCCTCCTCGCTCCAGACCATCTATTGAACCTGGGCTGATGCGAGAGGACGCCGCCACCGATTGCCTCGACGAGGATACGGGATTGCTCCGCCCAAGCACGGCACACCTCCATCTTACGCTACCTCACTTGGGAAAGACCTAAGCCCAGCAGTGGACGTCATTCGGCTGAAATTAAGTTGAAGATATTTATCTAAATTGTACCGCTACTTGTGATAGTGAATCTTGTGCAGTTTTCTATATGTTGGTCTTACTCTACGGCTCGGCTGTGAGATATTGATGCAATATATTAGTACGGTCTTTTGAAAAATATAAATAGTGGGATCATGTTCCTTACTTCCTTATGAGGCTGGGACTGAATGGAGCCTGAATGGTAGCGTAGAACGTTAGGTGTGTGTTCAATAAATATGAAAAAGGAAATATTGTAGAAATATTTTAGTAAGCCTCACCAGTTGCGGAATATGTTCGAAAGAGTCACTTTAGTCAGGAAGAGTCTAACTTAGAGCGGAAGAAGACATTTGAACCTCCGACCGAATTTTCGATGGTAAATCTCAACGGCGATAAGCTTATTACATATAAGGTATTATAGATAGGTAGATAAAACTTTTATTCAGCGCAAGAAAAGAGGACACAACACACAAAAGCCATTGAGACGGTAACCCTACACGGCCCGGGAATCGAAACCAGGATCGCGCTCTCGCAAGTTCGGACGACACGGTTGGTGCTATAGTTCATTTAGTGAATGCTGCGCCGCATGCCGCGGATTTGATTCCTGCACGGAAAAAATATTTATTTCTATGGCCTACAGTTCTCCCTGCGTTTCCCGACGCCCGGCGCGTCTTCTGTTACGGCGGCTGGAGCCTGAGGTTTCCCTCTCCCGCACGCGGTCCGCCTCCTCCTTTTTTTTTTTTTTTTTTTTTTTTTTTTTGGATGGGAAATCATCAAATGACTTCTCCCGCTCTGGGCGGAGCGGAAGGGAGTGTCAGACTCTTACTGACTAAAACCCACCCGTGTTCCTGCTTGTGCCCTTTGCGTTCCAGGGCCGCGGTGACTCTTTCGAACAAATTCCGCAACCCTAGCAGGCACTGACCCTATGGGGCCCCGTCTTCTTTGCTGACGGCTCTTTGAGGCGCGCGTGGAACACGACGCGCCGTCGACTCGGGCCTGGTTGCTATCGGACGGCGAGCCACCCATAGCTCGCCATCCGCAGGCCCGCGCCTACGGTGGCCGGGAATCGCCTTGCGTTTCCCGACGCCCGGGGCGTCTTCTCCTGTTGCGGCGGCTGGAGCGAGGGGCTTCCATCTCTCGCACGCGCTCCGCCTCCTCCTTCGCTAGCATTACTGCTTCGCAGAAGGAGGCGACCGCTTCCCATGCCTCCTCGCTCCGGACCATGGCTTGAACCAGGGCCGGCCGCGAGAGGTCGCCGCCGCCGATCGCCTCCACGAGGACACGGCGTTGCTCCGCCCAAGCAGGGCAGACCTCCACCGTATGCTCCACCGTGTCCTCCGGGCGATCCACACAGTGATGACACCCGGACGTGTCCTCCCGCTGGATCCGACACAGGTACCTCCCGAAACAGCCGTGTCCGGTGAGCACCTGCGTCAGGCGGAAGGTGAGGACGCCGTGGCGTCTCTCCAGCCACTCCTCAAAGAGGGGACTTACCGCCGCAATGGCGGCGTGCCCAGTCCGCCTCCTCCTTTGCCAGCATTTTTGCTTCGCAAAAGGAGACGACCGCGACCCATGCCTCTTCTTAATCATTTTCGTTCCAACTACGTAGTCAGGTGGTAACGTAGCCACTTGGCTACAGCAAGCGACCTTTAACTGCTTTGTAACTTTCTTAAAAATGGACGCTCTAAATGAATGCATTAAACGCATTTTAATATCTAATCATAAAGTAATCATGAGAATAATTTGAATAAAAGCACCAACATTACTTTTCTCGACAGTCAGGAGAGCTCACATTTGCAAGGAGTTGAGTCGGTTGATAGAGCCGGACTTTAACGGTAGCGAACGGGATTCGAGATTAAAACACTATTTCAAGTACACTATATTTAAAAAAAAATGAGTTTCCTTTTATTTGTAGGTATGTGCATTGTGTGTATCTGTATGTGCCAAATAAAATTATTTTCTTGCTTTCTTTATCAAAATATGTTGCGTGGTTTAGAAATAAGCTGAGAAACAGACAAACAGACAGCGACTCTGTTTTATACTATTTAGAGATCCTACTAATATTATAAAGGCGAAAGTTTGTAAGTATGGATGGATGGATGGGCACAGAGGTAGATTATAGTCTGGAAACTGGAAACACATAGGATATTTTTTATCCCGAGAGTATGTTGCCTTGGGATAATTTTCGACATTCACGCGGGCGAAGCTGCGGGCGACAGCTAGTAGAAAATATAGAAGATATGAACTTTGTATGAAGTACATACTCATTCCAACTACGGAACTCTTAACTGTCCTTAGTCTAACACGCACTTGACCGCTTTGTGTAACTTTTACATTGCTCTATCAAAATAAATGCTTGCTTTCGATATTTTCTAAAATATATGAGGGTCGTTTCGGCTGAAATTCGGTGAAAATAAATGGAGTTTCTAATAATTTGTTCGCGATTGTTCGCCTGTGGGTTTTATTGCTGAAATTATTTTTGATAAAGTGTTGTTTTTTAGTTGTTTTAAATAAGGGTAAACCCGAGAGTATGGTTTGTAGACATTATAGGAAAATGTTGATACTTAATTTTGTTATTAGAACTTATTATATGAGGTACAAATTAAAATGTTTGATTAAATTATGTTTGTGTTTCAATCATAATAATTTCAATTCGCAAAGATATAAGTACTAGTTTATACATAGCATCATTTGAACGATAATTAGCAACTACAAAAAGAAAGAATACTTCTAGCAATAGTGATTAAGTACTAAAAAAAATTAAATAGTTGCTCTTACTCGTACAAAGAAAAAAACTTTATTTAGTCTATACTAATATTATATAGAGGAAAGATTTGTGTGTTTGTTTGTATTGAATAGGCTCCAAAACTACTGAACCGATTTGAAAAATTCTTTCACCATTAGAAAGCTACATTCACCGTGAGTAACATAGGCTATATTTTATTCCCATATTCCCACGGGAACGGGGCTACGTGGGTGAAATCGCGGGGCGGTGCTAGTTTAAAATAAACACATACTGTCTCAATTGATCTCTCAACGCAAAACTTAAGTGTCATGACAACATTCATAAAAAAAACATACAATTGAGTCAGAAATCCCATTAGCTCGCGTTTTCCATTAAAACTCTGAATAAAAAACGTGTTGTAAACTAAATAGAACATTTAAATTATGGCGCGAGTTTGCGCAACACTCAGTGTTTTCACTAACTATGTTCGGATTTATTTGTCTGGGGACTAGTAATTCTGGCTTTCTGGGGACATTCTGTTCTGGCTTTGATATGTTTGAACAATCATCACACTGTTGACGTAATTCTAATCATTTGACTCATTTAGTCTTAAAAGCCCGATATGTAAAACTGAAAAAAAAATGTCTGTCAAACCATAAATCATCGCAATGCTCTCTTTCCAATTCCGATCGATTTTTGAAAACTACAAGATAGATTTACAAGATTTTAAGAAAAAAAAACTTTTTACAAAAAAATAAAACCGACTTTTACACAAAAAATCGAAAAGTGCAAAATAACTTTAATTTCGGAACTCGGTGTTGGTGTTTGCTTTTTCGTTTTTTGAACACCGACTTCCGAAATTAAAGTTATTTTGCACTTTTCGATTTTTTGTGTAAAAGTCGGTTTTATTTTTTTGTAAAAAGTTTTTTTTTTCACTTTTTAGTGGTACCTACATCCCCTCCCCTCCCCCCACCTAAACGAACCAATCACATTGGTGTAAAAAAATGCACTGCTCCTTTGCAGAGTAAACTAAGAGGTCGTCAATGTAGACAATGTAGATATTTTTTTTAGATTTTTCGAAAACCGCTTGGTCGATTTCGATAAAATTTTCATGGGACCATTTGGGAAGTATACCCTTTCCAACAAAAAAAGCATTTTTCAAATCGGTTGACAAGCAACGGAGTTATGCGCGAACAAACATAAAAAAAAAAGACAAACATCCGAATTGAGAACCTCCTCCTTTTTTAGAAGTCGGTTAAAAATGCATGTATTTTTATTAGATAAGGCTTACTATACTATGTCAGAATATTTAGACGATAACATTAGATAATTAAGATGATAAAGTTGAATAGAGTTAAATAATTATAATTTAAGATTAATCTATACTAATATTATAAAGCTGAAGAGTTTGTTTGTTTGTTTGTTTGAACGCGCTAATCTCAGGAACTACTGGTCCGATTTGAAAAAAAATCTTTCAGTGTTAGATAGCCCATGTATCGAGGAAGGCTATAGGCTATATTTTATCCCCATATTCCCACGGGAACGGGAACTACGCGGGTGAAACCGCGAGGCGCTGCTAGTGTTTTTATATAGATTATACTTAAACCTAACATTTGTACGCTTTACTAGCACGACAAAGTGATACATTTATTAATATTAAGCACCATCTTTGTTAACCTACGACCACAAATAAAAGACTTTGACTTTGATCCAAACTATTTTTAAAAAAAAAAAACGTCGCCCCCACACTCGGATTTACTCCTGTGTCGTGGGTGCATTCACAAACATGAAAACTCACACACACAAGACACCCAGACCCGGAACAATATCTGTAGGCCATACAAATATTTGTTCCGTGTAGGGATCGAACCCGCGACACGTTGCGCAGCAGCCGAACGCTTAACCACTGCGCCAACCGTGTCGTCAAGACCGCCAAACACCGCCATTTGAACACACGTCGTAGATAATCCTGCGCGATACGCTTCATCCCTCTGAAAACCTCTAAATTGAATATCAAGTACCGTGTTACCACGGGTGAACATTGTCACTAGTGCAATGAACTGATATAGCACCAGAAGAGTTCCACGTGGTCGACTGCCGAACGGGAAGGCTCCTAAAACTATCCCAGGGCAGTTCACTTCTCCATGTTTTCCTCAATCAGCGACGAGTGCTCCAACCCGCCTCACGCGATTAGCTTGTTATCTGCATAAAATAACCGCCAATTAAATAAGATCTTTACACTTAATAAAACGCTAAAATGAGATATTGCATGCACAGTAAACGCTAAGCAGTACTTTCCACAAAGTTATGATACTTATCGTCTAAAATTCCAATGTCCCACACATTGGAATTTTAGACGATAACTATCATAACTTTATATACTCCGTGTATATACGCTATCAAAATGTAGCTGCCCCCCCCTGGAAATATTGCAGAAAATGTATGAACTAGCCTAATCACTAAACGAAGCGTAAATGGGGCCTTAATGTGTGCTAACTTTTGAATAAACCGCGCAGTAAACAGTGGCAAAATGCACGGTGCAATTGTCATAAAAAAAAAACAAATTAAATCATTTAAATAAAATAAAAATGCATAATCAAATTTACTTTTATGCATTTGACTACCTATATAGCTGGATTATTTGTGGCTGTTTATACTACATATAGATACGTAATGTTTCATATAGGTGTCTTTGTATAGTGTGGACAAAACAGCCGCGGAAGATCTTACTTAAAAAGTCTGACTTGCCTCCTCCTAGGCCAGAAGCTGGGTACGCCCATGGAGTCTGTGTTTCCTGATAACTATAACCTGGGAGTTTTACTCAAGAGTATATAGGTTACTTCTAGACAAGCCTACTTCATCTTCGACCACATCATCGCTTACCATCAGGTGAGATAGTGGTCAAACGCGTGCCTATCAATAGTAAAATAAAGTACGCTACGCTACTGCAACACTCTTAAAATAGAAATAAAAACAAAGTAAGTAAGCTCTAAATCTCCTGAATATATTATCACCCCTTGTAACACGTCATGCATTTGTCGTTACCACCTCTCGCGGCCTAGTTAACAAGCTAACCCATTTAGCCGAGCCGAATGACTTTAAAGGAATCCTAAATCAAAATCCCCTCGCTATTCCTTTTACCCCATAAAAGACAAAAGTGGCATCGAGACCTGATATATTATCACAAAGGCGGAAATTTTCAATATATCCTGTTTTCCTACTCATATAGGGAAAGTGGGTCACAGAGCACTGAAAAACTGTGAAGGCGTTTTCAAAATTTACTTTACAAACCAATCGAACGTCCAAACAAGGCTCGCATAAAACAACGTAACATTTTTTTTTCATAAAGTAATCAATATTTTACGTCGATTTTTAAAATGGACTTTGAACCCTCGCTGGAAAATAATTCTGTGGAGTCTGGGACTTACTTCTAGGAATTGACAATCGTGACATTTCTGACTAAGGTTATGACAGCAGAGATTTGTGTTCAGTGCACATTACGCGGGCACGAATATTTCTTTTTACCCCCGACGCAAAAAGAGGAGTGTTATAAGTTTCACGTGTCTGTCTGTGGCTCCGTAGCTCGCGAATGGATGAAGCGATTTAAATTTAGTTTTTTTGTATGAAAGGTGAATTACGGGTAAGTGTTCTTAGATATGTTTGATTAAAATCGGTTGAGTCGTTTAAAAGTTATGGGGGGTGAAAGATGAGGGGAAGAATAACTGAATGTTTGCAAATATACTCGAGTGGGGCATGGGGTCTCAAATGGAAGCGCACTGGAAGAGAATATTGATGGTAACTTAATCGAGAGTCTTCTTATAATTAAGTATGTACCAATAAAAAACATAAAATTTAAAAAGTACTTATGTATGTTTTAATAATTTTAAAAAAGTACGTCGCGTCGGAGAACCGCGCTGCTTAGTTAGGTAATAGACTATTTGTAATTAAATTGTTAGGTTTGGAGCGGGATATCTTTTTTAGAATAGGGTATTTTACTGTAAAAATCTAATTAGTCCGTCTGATAGATTTACTAAAAATATTGGACACGTATTTTTTTCTTTTTTCACGTAAACAAAAAATGAAGACGATACAGTGCGTTGAAAACTCACGCGACGTCACGTCGCTGGTAAAAATTGTAGCAACGTAGTGACGTCACGTGAGTTTTCAACGACGTGTATCAGACGGACTAATTCGATTTTTACAGTAAAATACCCTATTATTAATACATACTTAGGTCCTTTAAGATTGAGTTTTTTTTTTGTTATTTTTCATTTTTCAAAGGGAACATAGGTTTTTGTGTCGGGGTTTTTCAAATTTTTATATTAGTTTTTTACTATGGCAGCTCTCAGCCGCCGCAGTGAATTCCATGTTCTGTGTGGAAAAACTGGCAAATCATCTAATAAAATGGGCACAGTCGGAATGTCCCACAGACTGAAGTCTCCTTGTCACATTATTCATCCCGTATACTTCTGGTCAGCGGGTTTTTCGTGTAAAATGAATCCGTTTTCGGGAAAATTTTAATAACTGTTAAAACAGTTTTAATAACCTTGATTTGTGTTGTGGTAGCTGGAATTTTTAGATTTATGAATCAAGTTGGCCGTGAATTGTTTGAGTACAAAATAGGGATTTGGTTTAACTGTTTCAGGACAGTAGTAGATCTCAATAGTATTAAAACATCATCAAATCATTACAAGTTTATAAAACAGCTCGTAAGCTGTACAATAAACTTTTAATGAGAGAAATCTATTAATCAATTGTAATAAATTTCAATTATCCTTCATTAAGAATGTTGAGAATTACTTCTATTGAATTTTTATCACTGTCCAGATTAATTACAAGACCATTAGAAAAAGTACCTAGTCGCGTTTAATCACGTATCTCTACTACTGAACGAAGATTTTGAAGTTGTGTATATGACTACTTTAACCTGAAAACCTGTCAAACTTTGACATTGAAGTGGGGTTTGACATACCATCATCATCATCCTTACAGCCGAAAGACGTCCACTTATGGACATGGGCCTCCTTGAAGTGTCTTCACAACAACCGGTCCTGTACGTCTCACTCGCATCCAGAAACCTTCACCGGGTCAACGACACAGGTTTGACACGCACTTAAGAGCGTACGGCATTTCATACAAATTTTCAAGTCCTTATTTTCCGAAATGACTATACACATTTTAATGAAACTATACACACATAAGCAGGATACATAGATCTAAAAAGTTAGTTTAAATCATTTTCGATAAATCATGTTACAGTTATGTAAATTAGACCCATTTTAAATTTTCCCATTCAAACATAAATTTCCAGTTATCTTTTTTTAAATAAGACATTTCGAAAATGTATTTAACTAATTTTTAGACCTATGTATCCTGCTTATATGTGTGAAATTTCACTAAAATCGGTTTAGTAATTTGGCAAAATAGTAACTTGGAAATTTGTATGAAATGCTATTCGGCGCACACGCTCTTAACCATAGACTACTATTGCTCTTAACTCTGAACAATTGAAGAGGATGTAATAAAATTCTTCTTCTCTTGAATCAACGTTTTTATTGAGTGACATGCGTAGTGTTATATCTATGAAAATTATGTTGTAATGGCGGCCGGCCGGCCGGCCTCAGTCGCCAACGCCGATGTCCCCGCGCCCACCGCTCCCCGCTGATAGTGATGTGCCGCGCGCATCTTCTCGGTACGGTTTATAATGCAGGGTGCACATGATGGCGTGCACATACTCCGCGGCGTTGAAGCTATTTCAACAGCTATGGTGTCGTGGGCAATCGACACATTTTGTGAACGGCCCGTCTCATAAGGCCTTTTTTGGTATGAACGTCCGCAACCCGAACAATCCCATCCTTGCCTGGGTATATCTTCATCACGCGCCCCATGCGCCAGTCTAGAGGCATAAGGTTGTCTTCTCGTAGCACGACCAAGTCACCGACTTGAAGTGATGGCTGATCTCTCCTCCATTTGGTTCTGTTCTGTAACTCTGCCATGAACTCCCGGCGCCATCGTGCCCAAAATTGCTGTCTGATCTGCTCGATGCGCTGGTATCTGTTGGGTCTTATGCAGTTAGACGGTAACGACGGCACAGACATCAACGGGCGGCCTATAAGGAAGTGCCCAGGGGTTAAGGGATTTGTGTCAGTTGGATCAGAAGAGAGAGGAGAAATGGGGCGGGAATTAAGGATCGCTTCTATTTGCGCAAATAGCGTCGCTAACTCTTCAAATGTGAGGGAGGCATTACCAGCAACGCGTTTCAAATGGTATTTAGCGGCTTTAACGCCAGCCTCCCATATTCCACCGAAGTGTGGTGAGTAGGCTGGGCAAAATATGAACTTAATTTCCTCATTTGACGCGAAATCTGAGACTGATTGACGGCTGGCCTTTATCACTCTACCCAACTCATTGTTGGCTCCTACAAAATTTTTTCCATTGTCACAATAAATCGCGTAAGGCTTGCCGCGACGTGAAACAAACCTACGTAAACAAGATATAAAAGCTTCAGTGGTCAAGTCACTGACCACTTCAAGATGTAGAGCTTTAGTGACTAGGCATACAAAAACGCAAAGGTAGGCTTTAGTGACGCGGTTACCTCGACCCTTTTTTGAGGCTATCATAAATGGTCCCGCAAAGTCGATCCCACATGTACTGAACGGGAAACCTGGATTAACTCTTACAGTAGGCAAGTCCCCCATTAAAGGCTGTACCGGCTGACCTCGCATTCGAGTACAAACCACACAAGTTTTAACAATAGCTCGAGCTAGATTTCTGCCACCCAGTGGCCAAAAACTCTCACGAACAGAGGACAAAAGCAATTGGGGACCTGCGTGAAATAATCTGGAATGTTCAAAACGCATTATTAATTTAGTTAAATGTTGTTTGGCATCTAATAGAATTGGATGTTTCTTATCATATTTACAATCAGACTTATTTATCCTACCTCCTACTCTAATTAAGCCATTTTTATCAGTAAATGGATGTAAAGGCAACAATTTGCTTTTATGATGTAAAGCTTTACCATCTTTTATTAATTTAATTTCCTTTGTAAATGACTGTAGCTGACTGAACTTCAATAATAATGTCAGTGAGTGATCAAGTTCCTCAGTCTGCAAAGGTCCCAATAATTTAGCACTATTATTTTTACAATTGTGTACAAACCGCAGAACGTACGCAAAACATCTTTTAATTTTTATATAACTAGAAAATCTATCAAATTGGATAAATGTCTTAATGTTATCTAATGTTTCATCAACTGAAATTAACACCTTTGTTTCGGGTAAATTATTAAGGCTTAGCTGTGGTTGGGTAGGCCATTTAGACTTCCCTTCCTTTAGGAATGAAGGTCCCTCCCACCACAAAGATGATGCCTGCACATGCTGTGGCTCAATACCTCTTGACGCTAAGTCTGCAGGATTACATTTTGTTGGAACATGTTTCCATTCAACTCCTTTTGTGAGTTGATTTATCTTACTTACACGATTCCTCACAAATGCTTGTAAGGCTTTATTTTGTGTTTTCAACCATCCAAGAACCACCGTGGAGTCAGTCCACATGTATATTTTACTAACATTGCAAGGAACTGACCTTAATACTTTAGCACACAGTTCAGCTCCTATTAAGGCAGCACATAACTCCAATCGCGGAATAGTAAGTGTTTTAATTGGTGCCACTCTTGTTTTAGCGCATAGTAGCCTAACAGTAACTGTATCATCATTATTATTTTTATTGGAGCACATATACACACATGCTCCATAAGCTTGTTGTGATGCATCAACAAAGCAGTGCATTTCTATAGATTGAACATTTAAATTTTCACTCAAAACATAGCGTGGTAAGATAATATCAGACAGCAAATGTATTTTTTTTATAAAACTAAACCATATCTTACCATATTGTTCTGGCACTGGTTCATCCCAATCCAACTTAAGAGCCCATAAACTTTGTAATAATATTTTTGCTTTGATTATACAACAACTCACCAATCCCAACGGATCAAATAGCTTACATGTAGTTGAAATAATTATTCTTTTTGTAGCCTTATTAGGAATTTCAATGCTACTCGGAAAATGTAATTTGTCTGACAAAGGTGACCATTTCAAACCCAAAACAGTGGCTTCATCATGAAATGTAAGACAGTTTTTAGGCTCTGAATTATCATTAAGTATTTTAGGACAATTTGTTCTAAACTTTCTTAATGGAAAACAAGCCGCATTCAAAACTTGTGATACACCTAAATATATGTGCTTTAATTCGTCTTCCGAAGAGGCACCAGTTATGAGATCATCCATATAAAAATTATTCTTAATTACCTCAGCAATTACCTTATCACTACATTGGCTACCTAATTCAAACAGGCATCTGGTACTTAAATATGGAGCAGAAGCCATTCCATATGTTAAGGTTTTTAGTTGCAGAATTTTAATAGGCTCCGATGATTGGTCTCTCCACAATATCAGCTGTAGATGGCGCTGCGATTTATTTAATTCAATTTGACGATACATCTTTTCCACATCTGCTGTTAATACACATTTATGTAATCTAAATTGGATAAGTATCGAAAACAAATCATTTTGAACTACAGGACCAATTGCCTGAATGTCATTGAGAGATTTGCCTGATCTTGTTTTTGCAGAAGCATCAAAAACCACCCTAAGTTTTGTGGTTTCATGTTGTTCGCGTATAACACAATGGTGTGGTAAGAAACATCCAAACTCTGGCCTATTAATTTCAACCAAGTGTTCTAATTTAGCATACTCATTTATAAAGTTGGAATATTGTTCTTTTAATTTAAGATTTTTATTTAATTTACTTTCCAAATTAAGAAAACGCTTCATTGCTAAAGGAAATGAATTACCAAGTGCCTCCTCAGGAACCTCCTTCAACGGCATCATTACTGAAAACCTACCATCAGGCAAGCGATAAGTATTTTTCTTGAAATGAGATTCACACAACTGTTCATCTGGAGAATAAATATTAGCTTCTGAAGGTACATCTTCAACCTCCCAGAATTTAATTAAAGAGTCATTTAACTCATGCATATCTAAATTTTTTTGAACAAAATTACAATGTATTTTTTTATTATTGTGACTCTCCCTGGTGGGCCCAGCCACTATCCACCCAAGCTTGCTATCTTGCAAGACAGGTCTGTTGTTGCCTAAACTTATTTTATTTGGTAATATAATATCAAAGAAATGATCCGCACCCAGCAAAATATCTATTTCAGATGGCTGATAAAACAAAGGGTCAGCCAATTGAACATTATCTGGTAAACCTAACCTTTCTACATTAACTTGAACACTAGGTAAATTTCCAGTAATCTTAGGAAGAATAAAACAGCTGACATGTGCAGAAAACATACCTATTCTTGATTTTAATTGAACTTTGCACCATTCTGTAATTTCACATTCTACATTGTTTATGCCTGTTACATTAAAAGCATTCAGCCTTTCAGTCGGTAGTCCTAGCTTCTCTTTCAGGTTGCTAGTCATAAATGAAGACTGGCTTCCTGTATCCAGCAAAGCCCGGGCAAGGTAAGTACAATTTGTTTCAGTATTAACCACTTCCACCTGCGCAGTGCACAATAAAACTTGTCCTGGCGAGACTGCAGATAAGCTAACAGGAATGCTAGTAGCTGAAGGCTCAGTAACTTCAGTGGCTACATTTATAACCATACTGCCTTTATGTAATAAAGTGTTGTGTTTTTCTGAACATTTCCCACACAAACCTTTCAAAGTACAGTCTGCATGTGTGTGACCACTGCGAAGACAGTTGATACACAACTTTTGTTTATTGACGAAGGAATGCCTATCATTTAATTTCATCCCTTTAAATTTAAAACACTGATGTATATAATGGTTTTTATCACAAACAACACATGCCTTTTTATGAGTGTTATCTGTGACAGTAGCAAATGACTTCAAAGATTTATTTTCTTTGCAATTATTTTCTTTAGAAAAGTTTTTACCATCATTATTACCATGGCTATGGAAAGCTGTTTGCAGAACGTTAGCTCTTTGTATTAAAAAATCCTGAAATTCTTTAAGTGTAGGACGGGATGACAAACTACTTTTATGATCCTCCCACTTATTCCTAGTCCTAGGATCTAACTTTGCGGTCACCAAATGTATAATTAAAGGATCCCAACCATCTGTAGAAATTTCTAATGTACTTAGAGCACATAAATTTTTAAAAATTATATCATTTAAATCCCTTAATGCAGTGAAGGATTCCCTATGAATAGGAGCAATATTTACTAATGCATTTAAGTGATAGTTTATAAGAATATTTGGATTGTCATATCTCTTACATAAAGCCTGCCATGCGTTTTTATAATCCTTAGCCGCAAAATTAGTTGAACTTATGGCAATCTTGGCGCTACCTACCAAAGAATTTCTCAAATAATGATATTTATTTATTATTGGTATAGAGTCATTCTCATCTATAAGAGATTGGAATGTGTCTCGAAACTCCAACCATTTTACAAAGTTCCCATCAAAAGTTGGAAGATTAATAGTGGGCAATTTTATGGAAGCATTTACTCCACAAACGGATTTTATTGACTCATTATTAATTGAATTTTGGTTTTTATTTGTAAACAAATCTATAATTTCTTGCGCTAATGCAATTTGGGAACTGAATTCATTTTCAGTGATATCCCTTTCTGAATATTGTTTCTCTGCATTTACAGAAAGTTCTTCAATTTCTGTTTGAATCTCATCAAATTTTCTAACCAACTCTTGTAATTGTGCTAACTTTACCGATAATTCTCTAATATCTATACTAGTAACGCTTTCCAACTGCTCTATTTGAAACTTAGTAATGTAGTTTTTAAAATACGTCACGCGACTGCGTATGCCCGCTCGCTTACGCAATAATTTACTTAAAATGGGATCTGAACTACTGTTATCTTTTTCACTGTCCGACATTTTGTTTTGTTTTACGAATTTAACACTATATTTCACTAATTACAACAATGAGAAAGGTAAAGTTACGCAAAATGTTAATAAATATTCAGTCTAACCGACACATCCAGCAGCCAAACCAGCTCAAACCTCGCGGCTGCCACCGAGCCCGCCACTCGCAAGGACAGGCGCTCCTAGGGCGCCGCTGCCGGCCACGTTGCCGAGCACGCTACGTCGTCGCTTGCCGCTTTTGGAGCGTCTGGAATGTTCGGCAAATAACTGATTACAACCAATACATATATAATTTCAATCATCTAGAAACCAGAAACGACGAATTGCTCGTTAGAAATCTAATGATTATAATAGGTAGCGTATTTTTCGTGCCGCGTGCTCACACTTAGTGCATAGAAAATGGCATGCCTATAATAGCTAGCTATAGCCAGTCTTTAAAACACGCAGCTAGGCACCTCTCCCCACAGTTTCAAATCAGCTCGGCATTTACACGCAACTGGGAAATAGGGATAGGGATAGAATAAGGAACGGGCTTACTTCCTTTACAATATTTGCTGTTGAGACGCGGCCGCCATCATCGTTTCACAATAATTGTGATTTTCCGACTGACGAGACGACAGCAACATGGGTGTTTTTCGTAGCAGCTTCTTATGTTCACGGTCGCCACATGAAGAGGATGTAATAAAATTCTTCTTCTCTTGAATCAACGTTTTTATTGAGTGACATGCGTAGTGTTATATCTATGAAAATTATGTTGTAATGGCGGCCGGCCGGCCGGCCTCAGTCGCCAACGCCGATGTCCCCGCGCCCACCGCTCCCCGCTGATAGTGATGTGCCGCGCGCATCTTCTCGGTACGGTTTATAATGCAGGGTGCACATGATGGCGTGCACAACAATGAACTACAGAGAAGGTCAATATTCTCCATGCAAAACCTACATCATACAAAGTTAATGAATACTACAGAAAACCACTGAACTTCAGTATCGAACGAAAATCTCCAACAACTTCAAACGGTCAGTAAAAATCCAACAAAATATGATAAACCGATCAAACGCCAAAACTCTTGTACACACAAAATATTCCTCAACATTCCTCTCCGTTGTTCCCAGTTTTGGTATCAGACGAAATTGCCAACGGCGCCAAGCGTCGCGACTCAAATTCCTTTTTTTATCCACGAATTTTATCCGCCATACTTACTAGTGATGTGCTATGTTATCGATAAAGATTTGGTTGAATCAGATCTACCCAGCCTTTATCCAATAATTTTGGTGTCGGCTTCCAGTTTAGACGGATGCATCAAAGCACAAGTATTTTATATTGAGCAATTGTCTATCTGATACGGACCACCTTAAGCTAATAACTGTGAAACATGATGAATTTTTTTGGTGAATTTTCGCTAGCTTATGAGTACAGTCGGTGATAGCAATTAACTGACCCCCTAAAAATTAAACGAATTTGAACCTTTTGCTTGTTAGCAGTAAGACAACTGGTTCAACGTCTACGATCAATAAAATTGTTATTCGAATTTGATCTTTAATACGCAGAGTTAAGGTAGGTATGATCTTGAATATTATTTTAACTACGTAATTTCGATCACGTTAGATATGTTTCGAGTGGTCTAGTGGTGACTGTAGTGAGCTGACAAATCGAGGTTTGTGAGTTCGTAACCAGCGTGATTCACGCGTTTGTTTCTGTTTTGTAAATTTATTTTAAGTTATAAATTATAAATTATAACTTTAGCAACAAAAAAACGAACAAAAATAAAAAACCAAAATGATGGTAAAAACGATTATATTTTATAAAAAAATATTATAAGAATAACATAAATGATATTGATGACGACAGGAAGATGATAATATTTACCTACTTACTATTTTACTAATAACGTTGTTAACTGCACTGAGTTTAATGTAGTGAATCAGCATGTTATAATATTTAGAAATATAGGTATGTATTTCTATTTCATAACAATAACATCACCACATTAAATATCATTTAACTAAATAAAACGGCATTATACGTTGAAGTTCTACCTACTATATATCAATTTGTTTTGTGAGTAGTTATTTTAGTTATAAGGTTTTGACAAAAAACTAGGTATTCGAAACACTTCGTTAGAAATTATAACAATAGTTAATTTAACACACACACTGACATACGTTAGTATTGTTTGTGACCAACACTGGTTACTCAAGTCATTTATAATATGCTTTTAATTAAGTATAGCGAAGTGGAGCACCATTTTTTTCTATTACTTGTTGCAAGCGGTCCCGCATACCGCGCACCATATCCAACAACAATCACTTCCTCTCATGAATGGTTTTGGTCCAGGACGATCTTTTTGAATATTAAAACCACACGTCAAACGTCTTAGCCACAATCTGACTGTATTTCTCTGAAACAACACAATAAGCATAATTTTAGTAACGAATAGGTAAACATAATTTATCGATTAACGTTGCAAAAATACGTTTATCAATTTAGATAATATAAATCAAATTAGACCTATATACACTTACCGCTATATTAAGTTTCGTAGCAATCGCTTTAATACCAACATTCTCCTCATGCAAATAGATTATTTTGTATTTTAAATAATCACTCAACTCAACTTGGACAAATGACGATTAAACTATCAAAACTGATAACAATTAATAAAAAGGAAAAAGGCGTGGATTTTTACAATTTAGTAAGGCAAGGTAAAAATGTTCGCGCGTATTCACTGCTATTTGTGCATAGATTATCTTGTTCAATTTATTCTTCTACCCCATATTCCTAATGTCATATCTATAGCAGTTTTGGTTGAATACGCATATTGACGTCTAACTACCCACTTATTAAAATAGGTGAACAGTTATAAATAAATGACCTAATACCAACCTCTTAAAGAAAGAAAGAAAGAAAGAATAAAATTTATTTAGTGCAGAAAACACACACGGTACAAAGAATGCGAAAAATTAAAAAAGAAAATAGTACATGTGCTGGTAGACTACTGTGTGTGTCACGGCAGCACTAAAAAGGTCCATTTCAGCGTTATGCCAGACAGACTGACGCTGCCTGGCGCTGGTTTTCAAATGGACCCAGGGACGAGTTGTGGAACATTTGAAATTAAATATATATAATATATAAATAGGAAATTAAACTTAAGATAAAAAAAAAATACTCAGGATATAATATTATAATGTGTATCGTCACAATTTTTAAAAAGTCGGATGAATAAGTCGGGTCCAGCAACAACAAGCCCCCTCCAAAACCTGTTTTTAATATTGCTGCGTGCTTAAAGCTCAAGTTTGCGTATCAAAATTATTTATTGTTTCTGTTCAACGAGTAGTGTTAGTCTGATAAACTCATACATATTGAATAACGTTTAATGTTATGAGCATAGGGTGTAAAATCGAGTAATTTTTAGGGGGGTCCGCTAATTGCTATCACCGACTGTACGTCAAGCAAAGTTGTAATTTCTATAAATAGACAAACCATAGACACCACCATAGATATCGACTTCCTAGCTTTGTCCCGCGGCTTTGCTCTGTTAATACCGCTTTCGGAAAAAAAGCCTCCAGGATTCCATCTATCTCTGTACTAAAATTCATCAAAATTAGTTCAGCTATTTGGCCTCTAAGTAAGCCATAACTAAAAACTCACTTTCGCATTTATAGCATCAGTTAGCTTTAAAAAGAAAACCTCAATCTGTATTTTATCGATATATAAAGCGACATCACTAAATACACAACCGCTGTTCAGTTTATCGGACAACGCAGAGTGATTCAGGTAAAATTGTACGTTCCAAGACGATTCTGTTATCCCGCTAAGTTTGCAATGTTCCTCTTTCAAATTCCGCCGGTAATGACCTTCTGTTCAAACCTAATGGCGACGACGTACCGGAAAATTCTGGTTACAGGCAGTTCAAACCAGTATTCATCCGGTTCTGACGTTCACAAATATGTGAGAAGTAGGTATAGAGGTAGAAAATATATTATAAATATTTACGCAAACAATTTGTGGTGTTTAATAAATCGGTGAATATTGGCCGGTAAAGATCAAGGAGGTTTTTTATTAAGATTGAGTTGATACTTAAGTATTCGAATTGCTGAAACGTGCTTTGAAGGGAATATAAAGATTAGCCTAGTAGGGCTTTGGTTGTTATATATATATTTTTTTTTTTTTAATATCTTGGGACAACTCACACACGGCTATCTGATCCCAAGCTAAGCAGAGCTTGTGTTATGGTAACCAGACAACTGATATAAATACTTATATAATTTATAAATACATACATATTATAGATAAATCACACCCAGACACAGAACAAACAATCATGCTCATCACACAAAGTTTGTCCTGGGTGGGAATCGAACCCACGACCTCCGGTTTAGCAGTCAGGGCCGCTAACCACTAGACCAACAGGCCCGTCACTTCCTTCTCTACTTTTCTTTTTAAAATAGACGAGAATATTTGAATTTTCATAATACTTTATTAGTTCACCGGTTTGTCTACTGCTAAAGTTACAATCAGTATTGAGCTGGAAATCCAAACAAAAAAAAAAAAATAAACAAAGCACTACTTGACCAGACACCCTTGACGCCTTGACATAAGTAGTAACCACCTATAGTGGGAAAAGGCTAAGAAAAAAAAGCAATCGACTTCTAAACAAAAAAATATAAATATAGAATAACTTTAATTTCGGAACACAGTGTTTTTGGTTGTTTCTTCGTTTTTTGAACATCGATTTCCAAAGTTAAAGCTATTTTATACTTTTTGTATTTTTTTTTTTTGCAAAAAGTTTTTTATTTTTCACTTTTTAAAAGTCCGCGTCGTACAGTTTTTTTTTCTTTTTTTTTTTGTTAAGTTCACCTCGCCTCGAATTCATGAAACAAATAAAAAGTGCCTCTAATTAGTAACTGCCCAACAATTGTGAATCAAAATGAATACGTTCGTCATTCTCAAAAGCCCTCGCATCATAATGAGAACCGCAATTGTTTTCATTCGGTCCTTTTTAATCTGTGGGCGAGGAGTCAAGTCATTATATCATTCATATGAAGTTTTTATTCATTCATACATGTATGTAGTACCCAGTTAGCGCTAGACTTCGAAACAGAACGTGTGAGTTTTAGAATTTCAGAGAGAAATTGGAATGGTAACACCGAAGTATGTGGGTTTATTTATTTAGTTCAGTTACTCTTTGCACTAACAGTTATTACCAACACGTGCAAAGATTCAACAATTATAATTATAAATTATCATTATTAAATTAATTAAAACCAGAATATTATTAGAGTTCAACCGAATTAAAAAACCGAGTGTAATGATATGAATAGCATTTTACAATAAACAATTAAACACAGAAAAATCAGAATTAAAAAATAACATAGAAAACACATATAATTTAAATATGTACTTATTAAATACATACGCCAAAATAATCTTTACATTTTTTAGGAATAGACTCACATTGCAGTGGAATATGTCCACATCCGGATGCTGAGCAGTCAGAGTGTTGAGCAATGCTACCGCTTGGGCCTCAAGTCTGCTGTTACAATAGTGTCAGAATGCTCTGTCATTGATTTCATAATGGTTGATTTGGAAAACTTTGGTAATCTACTAATACAAAAGCGTCATTATAACTTTACAATGGTCAACCACTGAAACTCCATTGAAAGAAATGGCATAGAATGGTAATCTCGTACATAATGACAAATGAATGCCAGACGTATGCGGTAATGTGCTAAAATTTTGACAGTTCCTTCGATTAGTAACCTACCATTAGAACTTCGTTGTGCAGTCATTTCTTTTAATACCTCTGTTATCAAAATATATTACGAGACCTTTGACCGACCAATAGTCGACCATTATGAATTTAGCAGATTACGAACTTTTAGCAAAATGACAATGGGATCGTGTTGGAATGCCAAATTTATAAAAATAGCAAACTTGGGGCCCTGGTTTGTTGCCGCGTATTGTGCGGTACGAGTCCGGACTATGGGAGCCGCAAGCAGAGGGCGCTATCGGAGTCGCATGTATTGAGTCGGCGCGGATAGTCCACAGCGTGACAAAACTGCAGGGTTACCAATTTTGCCGTTAGCAGCAAAAAGTAATGCATATTACGTCTAGCACATTTACGTCTTAGCTCGAGGGTATCAATACCCACAATTATTTATAGCCGAACTGCAAGCAATTTTCATGCAAGTTTAATTATAATGCAGGTCACGAAGGAGCGATTGAGTACTTTTGCAGTCCTCAATGAAACGCAACTTGCATGCGAGCCGATTTCAAGTTAGAGAGTAGCACTACAACAAATATGTAAGGTTAGAAAGACTGTTGTAAAAATGTTTTCCTCAATGAAAATAACTGTTATTCGTAATAACAGTTTTTTTCATTGAGGAAAACATTTTTACCTGTAATGGTCAAATCTCATGTAATAGGGAAAGGTTTTTTTCAACTGGTAATAAAGTCAAATTACCGGTTTTTGCCCACTCGACCGAAATAACCCCCATTTGCCGACCATGGAATAAATTCTAATCCCCTCTTAGCTCACACTTGCATCAAACAACAAGACAAGCTATATTGTCAAACTTTTCATAAACTCATAAGGAATATAAAATCTTCTTCAACAAGCCATTTAATATGATCTATTCCTGCTCAAAACCCACAAACGTCAGTTGCTATTGAGAAATTCTTGATAACATCAATATTTGCGATCTAAGAATCGTTACCTGAAGCCACTACAGAACCAAAGCAGAATATACGCCATTTTTTTTAATGTTTCCCCACTCTAGGAATATCTTATGAATCGTGGGTGCGCTTACAACCATATAAACTCACATACACAAACAGCCAGACCCGAAAAAACTATTTGTAGGACATACAAATTTAATATTTTTTCCATGTGGGACTCGAACCCATGACACGCAGCGCAGCAGCCGATCGCTCAACCACTATACTTTTTAGGGTTCCGTATCCAAATGGTACAAACAGAAACATTGTAATTTCGCCATGTCCGTCTGACCTTCCGTCTATCTGTACGTCACAGCCGTTTTACTCGGAGACTATTAAAGCTACATAAATGGAAATTGGTAGGTGGGTGCAACCTGTAAACCGTTATTCAATAGTGCTGCGATATTTTGGAAAAAAATAATTTTAGGGGTGGCACTTCATACATGTACACGCGACTAGAGCCGCTGGCGGTAGCTAATAGATACATATGTATGTATAATTATGGTTGCGGAATTTGTTCGAAAGAGTTACCGTGGCTCTGGCACGCGGCGGGCATTAGATTAGAGAACACTGATAGATTTTAATCAGTAAGAGCCTGACACTCCCTTTCGCTCCGCCCAGAGCGGAATAAGTAACTTGATGATTAAATATCCCATACATAAAAAAAATAGTAGATACTTACATATATCTAAGTTATAAAAATGTGAGATTTATAACTAATTCGTTTTAGTTTTGTTACTAACATCTCTTGCGTTGTGCCAGCAGTAACTCACAAGAAAAATAAAATCTATCTTACAAAAGTCCTTAACACACACACACTCACACATACACACACTGCAATGCCTCTATTCCTGCCCACAACCCACATACTATCAACATTACCCCGTCCATTGAGTCCACAACTTTATTCCTTCATATTTCGCTCACTATCCGCCATTTTAAAAAGAATTTGTTACAGCCATTGCTATATTTTATACTTTTTTCTGTGGTACGTTTTATTTTACGTTGTTCCAAGAAAATATTTCTGTGTGGAGTTTTAAGCGACACGACGTTTTGTTTCTAAAGCGGGTCTTGTTCTGGGAAATGGAGCGGCTAATTTGTAATTAAATTTTGTGTGTGTGTCTCTTGTAATATTTGTTAAATTCGTATAATGTTTTAAGGGTATAATGGTGTGTTGGTTTAATTAGGATTACTGTTTAATTGCTGCTACTATCATCTTGAATCTTCCCACTGCTCCGGACAATGATCAGGTGATGAAGGCTCTACCTATGATGTTCCGCTGGTTCGATATAGTGCTAAAATGGTCCTCTGGTTTTTGGTACAAAAATTTTAATAATTCAAAAAGTGATGTTACTCATCTTTTTTTTCCGGATGGGAAATCATCAAATGACTTATTCTGCTCTGTGTGGAGCAGAACTAAGTGTCAGACTCTTACTGACTAAAACCCACCCGTGATCCTTCTAGTGCACTTTGCGCTCCAGGGCCGAGGTGACTCTTTCGAACAAATTCCGCAACCTCAACTTTATACCTACGCTTCGTGTTAGCATCAAATCTTTGGCTATTAAATGCTTAGATTAACTAAAACAACTCTACCAATCGAAAACGGCTAGACGTAAACTTCTTTTTAGTTACCTACTGTACAGCAGCCTTTTTTTTTCTGGATGGGAATTCATCAAATTACTTCTCCCGCTCTGGGCGGAGCGGAAGGGAGTGTCAGACTCTTACTGACTAAAACCCACCCGTGATCCTTCTTGTGCCCTTTGCGTTCCAGGGCTTTTTTTTTTTTTTGGATGGGAAATCATCAAATGACTTCTCCCGCTCTGGGCGGAGCGGAAGGGAGTGTCAGACTCTTACTGACTAAAACCCACCCGTGTTCCTGCTTGTGCCCTTTGCGTTCCAGGGCCGCGGTGACTCTTTCGAACAAATTCCGCAACCCTAGCAGGCACTGACCCTATGGGGCCCCGTCTTCTTTGCTGACGGTTCTTTGAGGCGCGCGTGGAACACAACGCGCCGTCGACTCGGGCCGGGCTATCGGACGGCGAGCCACCCATAGCTCGCCATCCGCAGGCCCGCGCCTACGGTGGCCGGGAATCGCCCTGCGTTTCCCGACGCCCGGGGCGTCTCCTCCTGTTGCGGCGGCTGGAGCGAGGAGCTTCCCTCTCTCGCACGCGCTCCGCCTCCTCCTTCGCCAGCATTACTGCTTCGCAGAAGGAGGCGACGGCCTCCCATGCCTCCTCACTCCCGACCATGGCTTGAACCAGGGCCGGACGCGAGAGGTCGCCGCCGCCGATCGCCTCGACGAGGACACGGCGGTGCTCCGCCCAGGCAGGGCAGACCTCCACCGTGTGCTCCACCGTGTCCTCCGGGCGATCCACACAGTGATGACACCCGGACGTGTCCTCCCGCTGGATCCGACACAGGTACCTCCCGAAACAGCCGTGTCCGGTGAGCACCTGCGTCAGGCGGAAGGTGAGGACGCCGTGGCGTCTCTCTAACCACTCCTCAAAGAGGGGACTTATCGCCGCAATGGCGGCTTGCCCAGCGCTGGGTTGCAGCAGTCGCTGCCTCCATACCTCCGTGAGATCCCGCCGGAACTCCGTCCGCTGCGCAGCAATCTGCCGCGGCAGCAGAGTTTCGCCCCGGCGTAGCGCCTCCACGCGCAACGCGTAGACGTGCGCGAGGGCTCTCGCCTCAAGATCCCACGGCAGCAATCCGGCAAGGAGGTTCGCCGCCTCGCCGGAGACCGTGCGGTATCCCCGGATCAGCCGGATGGCCATGACCCTCTGGGCCGAGACCAGGTGACGCGCTGGCAGTCGCCTCAGCGACAGCGCCCACACCGGGGCCCCGTAAAGGGCCATGGACCGCACGATCCCCGCGTACAGCCTCCGGCAGGAGACGTTTGGTCCCCCCAGGTTGGGCAAGAGCCGCTTGAGGGCAGCCCCGGCCCGCCCCAGTTTGGGAGCCAAACGGCGGAAGTGCTCCGCGAAGTTCCACCGGCTGTCGAGGACGAGACCCAAGTAGCTCATCGTCGACCCGACGCCGATGCAAACCCCTCCCACCGTTATCTGGGATCCCGATGGTGGCCGGTTCCGAGGGCCGTGAAAACACATGGCCTCGGACTTGTGTAGGGCCACCTCGAGACCCAGTTGCCGGATCCTCCCAACGACTGCTGCGACCCCGCGTGTCATCAGGTCAACCACCGCCTGGTGCGACCCCCCCCTGCGCCAGAACCAGCGTGTCGTCAGCGTAGCAAACAACACTGACGCCGCAAGGGAGGTCGCCGCGCAGCACCCAGTCGTAACCGATGTCCCACAGGAGCGGCCCCAGAACCGAACCCTGTGGAACACCGCACGACATCTCTCGCCGATTCCACTCTCCCCGGTGACCGGGGTAGATGACGGCTCTATCCGTCAGGTAGTCCTCGACCACGCGACAGAGGTAGGTTGGCACTCGGTGATACCGGAGTGCCTCCCCGATGCAACTCCAAGGCAGGGTGTTGAACGCGTTGGCGATGTCAAGAGACACCGCCACCACCACCCCGCCCCGGGAAATCGCTTCCCCCGTCGTGAGGGCTCTCACGCGCATGATGGCGTCCACCGTCGAGCGCCCCGCGCGGAAACCAAACTGGTTCTCCGCCAGATCCGGCCCAACTCTCACCAAGTGCTTGACGAGGCGGTTTGCAATGACTCTTTCAAAGAGCTTGCCCACCTCGTCGAGCAGCACGATGGGCCGGTATGCGGACGGAGAGTCCGCAGGGCGCCCTGGCTTCGCAATGAGGACCAGTTTCCCCGTCATCCAGCGACGTGGGAACTGGCCCCTCTCCAAGCATGCGCTTAGGAGCCCACGTAGTCGAGGCCCGAGAGCCTCCGAGGCCAGGACCCAGGCTTTCCCAGGTAAGCCATCGGGTCCTGGGGCGGTATTTTTGGCCTTCAGCCTGTTAACCGCCGCTCTCAGGTCTACCTCGGTCACCTCCGGAGTATCGTCGTCGTCGTTGCCGTCGTCGGTGTGGTCCGCATCGGGCACCACGGGTAGCGGAGCCATAGGCGGGGTAGCATGGTCCCCTCGCGTAGGGAACAGAGCGCTCACCACGTTCTCCACCAGCTGGGGCCGGAGACTCTGCGTCAACGGGGGGGGCCAGGTGCGGAGTTTGTTCCGCACCATTTTGTAGGGTCTTCCCCACGGGTCCCCGTCCAGAGACTCCAGCAGCTCTTTGCGAGCCATATCCCTGGCCCGCAAAATCCCCGCTTGGAGGGCGGTTTTCGATCTGTACTCCTCGTACAGCTCCGCCTCCGTGGCCTGCGCATCCGGAGGGCGGATGCGGAGCCGGCGATGCCTGGTGTACGGGCGACGCGCAGCAACGCACGCTTCTCGCAGCGACGTCAGCTCGCGCGACCACCAGTACACCTGACGGCGGGCGCGTCTTGGTTGGACCCGGGGCATTGCCACGTCGCATATTTCCGACATGGTCTCCCGGAACCGCTCCGCCTCGTCGTTAATGTCAGCAGGCCTGTCCGGTGGTGACACCCAGGCCTGCACGATCGAGGCTTCCAGGAGAAGCTCCCGGTCCAGCTGCTTCAGCGCCCACCGCGGACCACTCGGGGTCTGTCGGACCGGCGCGCTTGAGGTCTGGGCGGAGACGTCGAGCCGGATATACCGGTGATCGGAATAGGTCTCCACCTCCTCCACAACGCGCCAGTCGACGACACGCGGTGACAGAGCGGGGCTGGCGAACGAAATGTCCACCACGGAGTCACCCCGCATCCGCACACACGTGGGGACAGAACCCCGATTTAGGACGACCAGGCCTGTCTCCAGAGCCCAGTCCTCCACCATCCTACCCCGCACGTTGGTATAACGGGAACCCCAAGCCAAGTTCTTGGCATTGAAGTCCCCGAGAACAAGCACGGGGAGGGGACGATACCCGACGACGACGATACGCAGCTCCCTAAGGGAGTTGTGGAACTCGGCGAGAGTTCGGTTCGGGGAGAAGTAGACTCCCACTACTACAATCTCCCCGAACCGTGCTGCTACGCACCCCTGTCCTCTCCTAACACACTCGAGGGACGCGGTACCGGCAGCGGCCGACGAAATAAGAGCCACTGAGCCGTCCAGGTCCTTCACCCAGTTATCCCTGGGCGGGACGTAGTACGGCTCAGCGACCACGGCGACGTTAATCAACCACTGCGCCATGCTCTGGAGCAACAGGTCCTGAGCGGCGGCGCAGTGATTGATGTTCGCCTGGAGGAGGCGTAATGGAGCCGTTATTGGCATTCCATTTCGGCCTCCTCCCGGGCACCCTTAGTGGGCTCCGGTGTAGCATCCGCTGCTGTTGCGGCGGCTACATTAGCGGCGGTGGCAGCGGCGGCGACGGATGCGGTGGCTGGCACGGAGACGGCGGATGAGGGCTTCTTACCCCCGGCTTTTGTGGGTGGAGGGCAGGCTTTGCCCCCAGCCCAGTGCTCGGCTGGCTTGCCAGCTGCCGCACATGCAGTGCAGTGCGGCGCGGCGTCGCAGGAGCCAGCTTTGTGACCGGGCTGACCGCAGCGGAAGCAAAGCTCGCTGCGGTCGACCTCCGAGGTGCAACACGCCCCCGTGTGGTTCCCCACTTGGCAGCGGAAGCACCTCAGAGGCCTGGGCTCCAGCAGCTTCACCTGCGCCGACACCCAGCCCACCAGAAGTCTTCGACCCTCGGTGATCTTCTTGGCCGCCGTCACGGGGCAGCTCACCACAACGGCGCACATGCCCGTGTAGTCAGGACGTATGGTGCCTGCCTTGACTTGCTCGGCAGAGCACCCTCCCGTCCTGACCACGGCGGCCACGACCTCCTCCTCCGTGACGGAGTCGTCCAGGCCCAAGATGCGCATATCAGCGCATTTGGTGGGCCGGGACACTCTGGCATCCTCCGCGTTCAGGGACGCCCTGAGCCTCTCGGCCAGAGCGTCTGCGGTCGGGCCGCTGGCTTCCCCGGGGATCTCCAGCATACGGGCACCAGTCATGGTGACCCTCAGCCGGAGGCCCCCGACGATGCCGAGCTCCCGGAGGTCCACCGCCTCCTTTGCGTTCCAGGGCTGCGGTGACTCTTTCGAACAAATTCCGCAACCCTAGCAGGCACTGACCCTATGGGGCCCCGTCTTCTTTGCTGACGGCTCTTTGAGGCACGCGTGGAACACGACGCGCCGTCGACTCGGGCCTGGTTGCTATCGGACGGCGAGCCACCCATAGCTCGCCATCCGCAGGCCCGCGCCTACGGTGGCCGGGAATCGCCCTGCGTTTCCCGACGCCCGGGGCATCTTCTTCTGTTGCGGCGGCTGGAGCGAGGGGCTTCCCTCTCTCGCACGCGCTCCGCCTCCTCCTTTGCTAGCATTACTGCTTCCTCCTCGCTCCGGACGATCCACACAGTGATGACACCCGGACGTGTCCTCCCGCTGGATCCGACACAGGTACCTCCCGAAACAGCCGTGTCCGGTGAGCACCTGCGTCAGGCGGAAGGTGAGAACGCCGTGACGTCTCTCCAGCCACGCCTCAAAGAGGGGACTTATAGTGGCGTGCCCAACTGTACAGCAGCCTCATTCCTTGACTTGCATGCTATCTGGACTTATTGCGAAGACATACAAAAACGCTCCACAAATAACTGCACTGTAAAAAGCAAGCAACATAATGCGTGTACAACTCATACAACCAACACGAGACAAGAAAACGAGACACTAAAATATAAACAAGAACAATCTATGACACGACCAACGTTCCGTTCCTCAGACGTTCGTAGATTTACCGTCTGATTGCCCTGATTATGGTGTCAAAGACAACACGAAACCGAATAAACCCTTAATGACTCATAAATTGAATTGTTACAAAGAAAATACTTACTTGCATCCCCAAATGACACAGATAAATTATTTATGAAGCAAATTAGGTAAATATTTTCGCCTTTTCGGGATTTGAATTCGATTTCTATTCGACAGGGAAAGCAGAAGACTGACTCTTAAAATTACTATGCCAAAACACTATGGTTCCATGGCCAGTGACAGACAAAAAGAATAACTTTTTTCTTAATAAGAAAACAAGGAAACGATGACGATCGTGTGATACTCGCGAGTACATGATATGGGCAAGATAATCAAAGTAAAAGAAACATGAAAACCGTCTTTCTTGATAGACAAACAGACACGACAACGCTTTTGGTTTTGCCGTGCGTGACAACGCCAAATCTTAAGAGCGTATACGCCAAACGGCATTTCATACTAATTTTCAAGTCGTTATTTTCCGAAATCACTGAACCGATTTTAATGAAACTTCACACATATAAGCAGGATATATAGGTCTAAAAAGTTAGTTGAAAAAATTTTGGATATATAGTGTTAAAGTTAAATTAGACCCATTTTAAATTTTCCATTCCAGTTATCTTTTTTTAAATAAGACTTTTCAAAAATGTTTTAACTTAGTTTTTAGACCTATGTATCCTGCTTAAATGTGTGAAGTTTCGTTAAAATGGATTCAGTCATTTCGCAAAATAGGGACTTGAAAATTTGTATGGAATGCCATACGGCGTACACGCTCTTAAATAGTGTTATGTTTTGGGTCCAAGTTCAACTTCTACTTTTCGTCTCGACTGTAAAAATCAGAAGTAACACTCGCGATGATTAAAGGGCCGTCCTTTGAGATCCTCCTTGAATACATAACTAAGTAATTTATTTGACGAGAAAAAATACAAGACGAGCGGCGTCTGAAATATCTACTTTATTTTCGTAGATTTTTTCTCCAATCTGACGTTTTTAAGGCTGGAAGTAACATCAGTAAATATTTTTGATGTTTGAATTGGTTAACAGTCTTATTTTTTAGGAGTTTGTTGCGTCTTTTATGTATTTTTTGAGCTTTAAAAAGCAAGATATTTGATTAATTAAAAAAATCAAGAGGTGTCGCACGTAGCGGTTTTTTGGATGAGCCACCCATCGCTCACCGTCCACCACCAACAGACCCAGGCGCCAGGCCAGACGCCAGACCGGGGCGTTTTCTTCTATTACTTCGGCTAGGGCGTGAGGTTTCCCGCTCCCTCGCTCGGTCTGCCACCGCCTTCGCTAGCATCACTGTTTCGCAGAAGGAGGTGACCGCTTCCCATGCCTCCTCGCTTCGGACTATAGAGTGAACCAGTGCCAGAATACCTGCGTCAGGCGGAAGGTGAGGACGCTGTGGCGCCTCTCCAACCACTCCTCAAAGAGAGGAATTATCGCCACAATGGTAGTGTCCATTATTGATATTGATGATGTACTCCTAGTACATCAACAACTTATGCGTCAAGTAAGCTTAACAAAAATGCGGCAGATGCAAAAAATCTCAAACGGCGCAAATATTATACCTTTTTGGGAAATACATATATGTATATTTAAGCCGTTTGGTTTTGAAACACTAGGGCACGGCACTGGGGTACGAGTGCTCATCGAGTTTTTGTGAAATCAGCAAGCAGTTAGTCGACTCTTCATGTGACCAGAGGGCTGGGATTTTCTTTGGTCAACGAAACAGCATTGCCACTCAGCTTGGCAATGCGGCCAGTGTTCTGGGCACTTTTGCTGTTGACAGCGATGTAGACGAATTTTTCGATGCTCTATGTTCTTCTTCCCCCTTTGTTACTCCGCTTGTTCATCTATATATATTTTCTACTAGCTTGTACTCATATACTATTTTACAAGTTTTGTAAAAACTTTCATTAATTAAAAAAAAAACTTCATTAGAAAGTCTCAAACGGAATAAAACATAAATCCAAGCAAGCTAATAACTATCACTTGAAATTTCAATGACAAATCAAAACAACATAAAATTCTGACTCCCAAAACGATGCAAATTCCAGCTAATCTATCTCAAGCCTGCACTGACAAATCGCGGGGGTTACACCACTTAACCTGCCAGATTGCAAGATTATCTTCTCCGGAAGATATTATTTAAATTGCCTTGTAAATGTTCGATGTAAAATGTGGATTTTCGAACTCAATATCGGCGAGTTAGTGTCGGGATCTTAAAATTTTACGGTGGACGCAACTGTTGCGAGTATTTGGAACTGTAGGCCTTATTATTGGTTCTGACTGGATGGGGGATAGGTATTGAGACCTTTTGGGCTGTTTGATAGAACTCATTTTCTGGTGGTTTTTGATAGTCTTCATACTGCTTGAAATGTTATGAAATAAGTTAAAAAAATATTTATTTATAAGTCGCACAGTACATAGTAACATTATAAAGAGGAAAGATTTTTTTGTTTGTTTGTATCGAATAAACTCCGAAACTACTGAACATAAATTATTAGCGAGTAACATCCTACTAATATTATAAACTTGAAAGTTTGCAAGTATTAATTATGGATGTTGGACGGATGTTTGTTACTCTTTAACGCAAAAACTACTGAACGGATTTAGATAAAATTTGGCACACAGATGGTTTGTAACCAGGATTAACATATAGGATAATTTTCACCCCGATATTCTCACGGAATTGAAACTTATGCGGGTAAAACCGCGAGGCGATGCTAGAAGGCTATATTTTTTCCCCGTATTCCGACGGGAACGGGAACTACGCGGATGAAACCGCAGGGCGCTGCTATTAACAAATAAATTAATACCTTATACTGTAAATATAGTTATTAAAGAAGATAACAATATAAAAATATCTGTGAGAGGGCAAAAATGTTCCTTTAGCTATTTTTACTTCAAAAATCGATGTCTTCGTCTTTCCGTGTAAATAAAATAAATTAAGTCGTACTTAAGTACCTATGTGATTACCTGGATAGCTTTGCCCTACCTAATCCGAGTACCGGTAATTTTATTGTCTGTGTTAAATTTCATTATTTGCACCAAGTGCAACCCTATTTCGCGTCCAAGCAATTAAGTCTCCTTAAGTTTGTTTCTACATTGTAAACGAACATGTTTTTTTTTTCTGTCTATTCCAGGTTGCCAGGAAGAGATTGTGGAATGCGTTGTGGTCGTCAGTTCAGTGCTAAATGTTTTTAGGGATCCAAACAACAGTAAGAAACGGAACCGGTAGAAAAGTTAGCCTAAAAGGGTTCTGTATATAAGGACGTTTGGAACCCTGAATATCATAAAAAAGTACGCAAATATCATGCACCATTACCATACATTATTATCATAACAATCTCAAACGAGACAAAACAGCCTATACCTACCTTACATATTACATCTTTGAAATTTCATTTACGATAACATTTTTATCATCTTATCGTGATCCAGTTGGAATAGCAAATGAGATAAATTGGCTGTACTGAGGGTGGGAGGCGCCTCGTAGGAAGAATGTAGGCGTTACTCAGATAAGTTTTATGTTTAGACTAAGATGTTTGTTACTGCGTGGGAGTAAATTGCTCGGTGCAGCTGGTAAAGAGGCTTCAGATAGTGAGGCTGACATGGTTTATTGAGATAATGTGGGTGAAAGAGCGCGGGTAGTTTTGAAATTATTATGTCTGTTTCATAAGACTGGTTTTTAAGAGCGTGTACACCGTATGGCATTTTGTACAAATTTTCAAATCACTGTTTTGCGAAATGACTGAAACAATTTTAATGAATCTTCACACATATAAGCAGGATATATAGGTCTAAAAAGTTAGTTAAAACATTCAATTCAACACAGAGGGCGGAGCGGAAGGGAGTGCCAGACTCTTACTGACTAAAACTAACCCGTAACCCTCCTAACACCCTTTGCGTTTCAAGTCCGCGATGTCTCTTTTTCATTGACGTTTACTGTAAAAGATGTGACCTTGTCCCAATAATATCTATTATAATTTTATCCTAATATCAAGTTGAAACCATCCTCGAGCGCAGAAGGACACTGTGCCACTCCAATTAGTGCACGAACTTATTGTGACGCTGAAACTTTGGGCGCTTGCGCTGCAGCAAGCAAGTAGGTCAATGGTGACAATACCCTACATGTTCCATTCAACAACTTATTATTGAGCTACACTCATATTTCAAAAAGTAATTGTAATCTTGTTTACTTAATAGTTACTTATGACATTTTTAATATTTCTTAAAATAAACACTTAAAGAAACAGGAACTCGTGGCTAAATTATAACAGCCGCACGGGTCGATCTTCGAGGTTAAGCAACGCTTGCCGAGGTTGGTCTGTGGATGGGTGACCATCTTAACATAACGAGACTTCTCCGTGCCTTAAACCATTTGTCCCGGCTGTCATTTGGAAATCTTTGGCAGTCGTTACGGATTGTCAGAAGCCAGAAAATCTGACACCAGTCTTGCCAAGAAGTACCGTGTTCCCCAGTTAATGGGTTGTGGAGGTCTGGTAGGCAGCCGCTCCACGTAAAATACTGGTATTCAGCTGAATCCGGCTTGTCTGGGAGCCGACCCCAATATAGTTGGGAAAAGCCTAGGCAGATGATGACACACTTAAAAAAACAACCCACGATAACCTGTATCGAGAACGGCGTCCAATTTACGGTCAGAGCTCAAAAACAGGATCTCTCTCTTTTTTAATCAAGCCCTTGACCGTGGTCGAGGATTGTAGATATAAGGACACTGGCTGACACGGCAATCAATACAATGATGGCAGAATCCATAATTTTAAAAATCATTCTTTAAGGGGGCACTCACAATGACTCGAAAAACTTTTTAATTAACAAGCATACCAAATGGGGCCCCTCCTTTTGGTATGCTTGTTAATTAAAAAGTTTCGAGTGATTTTAAAAGATACTATCCAACGTATTTATATAATATTGCAGGGAAATATTACACGTTATACCTGTAATATGTAAAGCAAGTTAAGATACGGAATGAGGAGTATTAGACCTTTTTTATTAAAATGTCTACCAAGGAACCTACTCCACAACTGAGTTTATGGTCCTCCATAAACTCAGTTGTGGAGTAGGCACAACTGACATTTAGACTATAGAATTATTTACATTTTAGAATATTACTATTATTTTGACATTAGTCATTGTGTAAAAATTATGTATTGTTAGTATGTACGAGTAAGTAACTGAATTATTTTATTTTTAATGTGTGCCTGTTGAAAAAGTTGCTGGAAAAAAAATTATTTGATTTTTTGATTTGGAAGATAAGGTAATAATGCGGCGAACAGAAAATGCCTGGAAAAGCTACTGGTCCATGAAAGAACTAACTATTAAGGGCCTCTGCCCATGTCACTTAAATGGAAGGTCATGGACTTGTGTATTCTCCCCATTTTGACCAGAAAGTGGCACAGAAGGCTACCCAGCTTCAATGGGACTAAGCTGGACAATGGACATGTCTGCCGTATGTCCCGTGGGCCCCCAAAACACAAAATTGGTGCCCTGATACCGGGAGGCGGGGACGCGGCAGACCACGAAGGAAATGGCGACGAACGATTTGGATGTTTTCCTTGGGAATTGGCAGAATTCGGCACAAAATAAGGAACAGTGGAAGAAGCGGAGAGTGGTTTTTGCGCAGCAGTGGGACATTTCAGGCTTGCTAAAATAGTAATAATAGGAAGACGACCAAAATAAAATTGTAAACCTAGGAGCCTACCTACCTACCCTTGTACTAAATAATAGTTAAAATAAACCAACACTTATATACCGACTTATTTTCACTGTTACCAAAGGAGTTCCTTCCTCTAAACCTAAGTAACAAAGCCGTGAACAAGAACAAAGACGTGTTGCGAACAGCAGGTAATATCCGTTGTCTGGTAAACATTGTACACAGTTGACACACTATTATGTGAGTAGTTGAGACACAGGTACGTAGACACTTGATACGTTCAGTGGTACTGTTCTTTGAACTTAAGAATATGAGCTAACCGCCTATACGAGGTGTTCCAGAAGTACGTGGTCATATTAGGTCCTTACATATGAAATTGGCGTTTTGTATGAGAGGAACATAAAGTAGTTTTTTTTTTTTTTTTTTAATAATAAATTTAATTAGTCAAAGTACTACGCACTGTGTTTTTTCTTTTGCGACACCGCCGCCATATACACCATTAATCCTTTGAGCCGTTTCTGCAGAACTGGTGCCACGGTGGAACTCATACTCGTAAATAACGTGATATTTCAAGTTTTCCATTATGTAAACTGAATGACGCAAAGAAAAAATACAAAAGATGAAAAAAAAATTAACTAAGATTTTCGAAACAAAAATACTTGAGTAAATAGCTGTATAAACTTGAATTTGGATTACCTAACCAAAGAGGGGTTATTTGAGATCAAAGTGGCCATTGACAAAACGTCAATTTCATATGTAAGGACCTAATATTTAAGGTCATCTGTATCCGCTACTCAGTAAAGAAAAAATACATAATAAGGATACAAATTATCTTGAATGTGATTTAGAGTTTATGAAATTACACGATACATAAATTATAGGAGTATCTAAGCATGACGTTTTTTCAGAAATCAACGGTGGCCTGTGTTGCTCTATGGAAATCAAAATCAAACGCCAATTTCTTTTGGCACTGGAGAGCGTTCCTTAAAAACTTTGCAGAACGTAATCAGATACTAAGTTCTAGCGATGTTAAATTTATATCAGCTGAATTGGACAGCTTCCATGTCATTCGCATTACTTTTGGGTCAGTATTCAGTTGGTTCTATAAGGAATTGAAGTTCCCTCGCTTCCAGATGCCAAGAGTTTTCTATACGACTATTATAAAGAGGAAAGATTTGTTTGTTTATTTGTATTGAATAGGCTCTGAAACTACTGAACCAAAATGAAAAATTCTTTAACTGTTTGGAAGCTACACTATCCCCGGGTGACATAGGCTATATTTTATCCCCATATTCCCACGGGAACGGGAACTATGCGGGTGAAACCGCGGGCCGCTGCTAGTATAGAATAAAATTGTTATTATAAGTTTTTTTAAGATTACTTTGGAATGTATGTTGCATGTTTGAATTGGGCGGGCTAGTCAAATGGTGGTAATCTAACATTACTTTAACCTCGCTTAGCTATAGTAGTTTCGTTAAAGAATGTTAATTGCCGTACCGAAATCAAAAGTCATTTATTTAAATTAGAATGAATGCGTTTTACTTTTTTAAGGCAGTTCCTCAAAACTATAATTTTCATCACTTAAAAAAGACGCGGGTCCGTGATAAATGTCGATTATTACAAAATATCATACGAAATATTTCGATAAAATGTCGTGCTTTTATCATATGTTAGTTTTTAACGTATATTTATTAAATTGACCGTTGGTCGAAATATTGGTTTTTGGATTGCATGAATTGGATTATTTGGCACCTTTTAAAATGGTTTTTCCAAATGGTGCTAGCGCAGGTATCATGGTCGTGACTTCGTGAGTTACTACTACTCTTGTGACGAGATTGGCTGTCGGAGAGCCAATGTGACGCTGGGTCACAAGATGTGAGGTTCTCCCACCTCCCAACTCGTCTACAGTGTGTAGGATGGTATTATTGTAATAATAAACTTTATTTGTGACTTGATTGTTTATTTTATAATTAGACTAAAGAAACCCGGGTTTCTAATACTGTTACATGTTATTAAACTGGTTAACTATTGAAATTATTATTGATTGTGCTCTGGTTGAGCGATTTGATAGGACTCAATGAAAAATCTGAGCAGGTAATAAAAAAAAACCAAATTTAAAATATTTTTGAAAATAGACATTTTCTTTTCATTACAATAAAAGTAAGGAGTTTTCAGTCATCGTGGAGGTTTAAAGTCCACGAGACTGAAAACGCAACGACATCGTTACACTCTTATGACCATAAAACCTGCTGAATCACGATCTCTAAGCTGCCACGGTTTATTTTAATTATTTGTAATTAAAATTTTTGCTGTTTACTCTGGATGCTAGATCATGCACGTCTTTCTACATCGTTCCCACATATACATATTATGTATATATAATTTCCACATGAATGATGTTACTATATCATTGTATAAAAATATTGATTTAAAAGAGTGTCCGTGGAGTTTCATGCACATTCTTCTCCATAGAGATCTGCGCTTTAGGGAGACCTTTTTGCGGTCTCCCTAGGGATGTGCCATGGCAGGCATTGCACTGAGGGGGTTCCGGAGTGGTCTTTTAAGAGGTACCGGGGCCTCTTCCATGCGCTGATGGTGATCAACGGGGTGGTTTTAGTGAGGTAAAAATCCCACACTCCCTGGTCTTTTACCCCAATAGTCCAGGCGCCTTTTGAAGGTTTCCCCCCGAAAACAAAAAAAAAGAGATCTGCGTTTTAGAACGTGTAAGGAGCGTCATTTCTTTGACTGACCGATTTTGAAAATTCAAAAGTGCCTGTAAATGGTTTAATTTAAATAAAAACTTTTTTTCTGAGCTTTTTTTTGAGTTTGATCGATAATCTAATCTGTATTGATCGAAAAACGCACAATAACGTAATTTAGGTGCCCATAATATCTTACAATTGTTAACAACGCATAAAAACTCGCCCTAAGCCTCTCCAGTTACAGCCAATCTAAATAATTATTTTAGAACACTATTGTTATTTGACACAGAACCCAAGAGAATATCACATACTTTTTAGTTCAAACAACTCATTCAAAAGTCAAGAACCTCTTGAAACCCTACCACAAAACTAACATAGTCACACAAATAAAAACATACAAACCAAATCTTGCATCTTGTCGGAATATCGCAAGACACGAGAAAGAGCAATCACTTAGCGAAATGACTGCCGCTCGACGAAGTGAGTTGGTCCGTAAGTACACACTTTATGAAAGTGAGCACTTTTGGGCGAATTTGCTGAGACAAACGGCTGATATGTACTGTTTGAAGTTTGTAATCGAATGTTGCGGAACTTGTTGTTTGAAAGCGTCACCGCGGCACTGGAACGCAGAAAGCATTACAAGGAACTCGAGAAGAGGTTATAATTATGATGATTTCTTATCCATAATAAAATAATGTACAATTTGTTTACGCGTCCATCACTGGGTCAAATAAGCTCGTGGAGCTCGTGGCTAAATCATAACAGCCGCACGGGTCAATCTCCAAAGTTAAGCAACGCTAGCAGATGTCGGTTTGTGGATGAGTGACCATCTTAATATTCTGAAACTCCTTCGCGCCTCGGAAAGGGCGTGAAGCCGTTGGTCCCGGCTGTCATTGTAGATATTTGGCATTCGTTACAAATTTTCAGAAGTCAGTAAATCTGACACCAGACTTGTCAAAAAGTACCGTGTTACCCAGTTCCACATAAAATACTGATATTCAGCTGAATCCGGTTTGACTAGGAGCCGACCACAATATAGTTGGGAAAAGGCTGGGATGATGATACATTGGGTCAAAGATATATATGTGTATCAAATTTAAGTTTAATCGGTCTAGTACGTACAGTGCAAAATGGCTGTTCATACGGCCAGAAAGAAAAGGAAGTTAGTGATAGCGTGACGGCTGACAGGACAGAATGGAGGGAAAAAAAAAACTTGTTGCGCCGAACCCAAGTAACTAGAATAAGGGCAGGAAGATGATGATGACGGCCAAACAAACACACTAGTCTAAATATATATAACTCAAAAGTGACTGACTGACTGATACAGTGATCTATCAACGCACAGCCCAAACTACCGAACGGATCGGGCTGAAATTTGGCATGCAGGTAGATGTTATTACGTAGTTATCCGCTAAGAGAGGATTTTGATTAATTCAACCCCTAAGGGGACAAAATAGGGGATGAAAATTTGTGTGAAACTTTGTCAATTTTAAACCCATCGGGCTGAGAGTTTCAAAATCGGTGGTAAAGTAACTATTCCACGCGGACGAAGTCGCGGACAGAAGCGAGTGATCCTATATGATTTGATTTGATTTTGATTTTGATTTTTCAAGGACTTTATTAGTATATAAGCCCCCCTAGCCAAGTTACAAACGTTTCGTGTCGAATTCTATTCTCCAATCGGTAACGCCTCGGTTTTAGCAACTGTAGAAAACGATAAGTTGGTAGCCATGTTGTCGCGCCTGAGTCGGCCGCTCGTTCTACAATTTATTTAGAAAAACGACCTATTCTTTAGTCTCTGGCGATTGATCCTACAAACATCAAACAGGTTAAAATTTAAACTCTGTTTAAATGCTTTAAACATAAACTTTAAACATTTTAACAAAGGATATAGCGTTGAACATTGTAGAAACGATAACAATTCATTCTATCATTTTGAACGATGTGAACTTGGCTACGAATTTTCTATTCGTTTGCTCTAACCACGTGACTTATCGTTGAGACGATTTCATTCTCATACATTTGATTCGTTTTCGACTAGCGTTAACGATTGTAGATTATCAACTTGGCTAGGGGGGAAGGTTACATTACTGTTTACAAACGATCTTATTCTATTTGTATACAAATCAGATTATTAATCTCGTTACACAGGCTGTTATCGCCTTTACAAACATTAAGCTATATTGTTACTTGATATTAATTTACACATTGATTCAACTTACTTATTTCTAAATGTTCGACTACGAGGTATGTGCAAGTCTTATTGTGGACCCACATAAGTTTCAAATATTTAAGTTACTAAATGTATTTTATTATATTCTATTGTAATAATATAAGGTAAGTAGCGGGTAGTTCGCAAAAAGATTACCCATTCTCCGGCCTTACGAGCGGCGTCGGCTAGTAAGCGAGCTGTCGTCATGATACGTCACGGAGGAAGTAGTGATGGGGCAGTCGGTATCGATTGTATGTACGGGCGTACGGGAGTGTCCTGAGTCTACTTTTACCGATTGACGATATTAAAAAGTTATGGTGTGCTGGGTTTTTGTACAAATAGAATTTACGCGAAATTTTTAAAATGTAATCTTTTATAAATGGATACTTCAAACGGACATGTAATGTTGTAAGGTTGGTGCGAAATGGTGTGTTATACGATAGTTTTAAGGATCCTATATGGCTTCCGCGTTTTAATATGGACTTTTGGAATCCTAATAATCCCAACGGCATCTCAATCATAAACTTCCAAACGTTATAATACGTACAAACTTCTTCAAAATCAACGAGAGAGAAAAAACAGAAAAGAATTAGTTCGTACTTTTTGTTTTTTTCCCCTCGGGTTCAATAACCAGGAAAGTGTATTTAGAAAGAAGTCAATTCTACGCATATTTCAAAGAAACAACCCTCACTAATGATATTAAGAAATGTTTTTAATGTAAAAGACTTTATTTCGCGTCTGTTTTGTAAGTAAACGTACTTTTTTTATCTGTTATTCTTTATGATCGTAGATCAGAATGGAAAGGATCTATTGCAACATTAGCCACATTTTGGTCAATTATATTAGCATAACCAGCCTTTTAATGTTCCCACTGCTGGGACACAAGCCTCCTCTCTAGGAGAGGAAATGGGCCGTAATTAACCACGCGGGCCAAGTGCTGGTTGGTGAATGTCACATGTCTTCGAATTTTTGGTTCTAGGACATGCCGGTTTCCTCACGATGTTTTCCTTCACCGTTTTGAGAGCAGTGGTGATGAAATTAATAAAACAAAGTATTGCGCCTGGCAGGGTTTGAACCCGCGTCCTACAATTCGTAAGTCGGGGCCATTACCACTCGGCCACCACTGCTCACTGGTCAATTATATTAGCATGAAATTATGTGCTTTAAGTACCTCTCTTCTCGGTCTTTCCGGTGTATAGAGATCATTCTCATCGCTCGCTGAAAGGCAGATGTGGCAGAGATCGCGTTAACGTACCTACCTAAACGCAAATTAGTATTGAGACTGATTAAGCGCCATCTAGTGGCAACAACGGTAAACCTTTATCTCCTATTATATTGGCATAAGTGAACGTGTGAGTAGGTTAGAAAACTTGCACCAAGCCCTCTGAAATAATGATTGCGTAATGAAGGCAAAGCAATGTACATTTAAGCAAAACAACATTTATAAAACTCGAATGAAAAACAAAGAGAAAAACAGATAAGAAGCAAAACATGCAGCTCGTTGAAAACCACAATCAAAATGAATAATGTACGTACTAAGATTTGTGGATTAAGCAAAACAGGATAAGGAATGTGCGCGGCGAAGACTGAGCCATCTTGTGTTACAAAACCGATTTTTATATTCCAATATACATAGACATTTCTGTACGGCACCTATAGTTACTGCTTTGCACAACTAGCTTTTTGAACGGTCACCAAACGGTGATCTCAAAAAGCTACTTATGCAGAGCGTGCAGTCTTTAAACAATTAAAAGACCTCTTAAACCTAAAAGGTATTGTATTGATTATATTATTATTATAATAATATAATCAATACAATACCTTTTAGGTTTCTACTTATTAAATAGTCGAACTATAATAGTTCGACTATTTAATAAGTAGCGCGTTACTCACAAATATGTTCCCATGTGATAAAAATATACCTAGGATAACTTTCTAGCAAAGTTCAGACCTTGTAACCGTGTGTTGGCGTAAAATAATTTAAAGGTTTTCAGGAATTTGTGCTGAAATCAACAAATTCTTGTTTTGCTAACGGGTATTTTTAGGAACTCTTTTTTAAGGAAATTATCAAAATAAAACTAATCAAGTTATAATATAGAAAATATAAATAAATGTACAAGCGGAGTAAAAAGAGGGGAAGGGAAGAACTCAAAGGGCATCGAAATATTCGTCCATATCGCTGTCAGCGGGAATAGGGCCACATTGCCATGTTGAATGGATTTCTATTTATTAAAAAAGGTACAAGTAACTATTTTTGTAAAAAAAAAGCAAATAAATTAGATGAAAAGTCGTAGTCTTCAATAGTTATATAACACTTGCAGCTGGGCACAGAACTTTGCTTTTATAGTTTAATTCCTAGTAAGATCTCACTGGGAATAAAGTTATGCAAAAACTGCGTAGTTATAAGGGTTACCAAAACTGATAGATATGCAAAAAAAAACTAAAATACATAGCTGTTAATACTGAAATTCCCAACTGACCCAGAAAATATCTAGGCTGGGAGTTTGTGTCTAGATATCCTTATTTAAAACTCGTGCAGGAAGAGGGCTCAAGGAAGAGTTTTGGCCGAAGGGTGTCGTGTATCGGCGATTCCGCGGAAGGTTACGTGACACCACGCAGCGCAACACGACGCCGACACTTCGTGTACAATAGTGTATTTCCTAGTTTTTATAAATATGTATAATAGTCTGAAGGTATATAGGTTACTAGCTGCTGCCCGCGACTTCGTCCCCGTGGAATCCCCGATTTTAAAACATTCTTTATCGCTGCTCCGCTCCTATTGGCTTAAGCGTGATGATATATAGCCTAAAGCCTTCCTCGATAAATGGCCTATTCAACCCAAAAAGAATTTTTCAATTCGAACTAGTAGTTCCTGAGATTAGCGCGTTCAAACAAACAAACAAACAAACTCTTCAGCTTTATAATATTAGTATAGATGAGTCTTTGTTACCCGAAATAAATGATATATTATATTATTTATTTATTCATAAAGAAGAATATCTTTCTTTTCCCGTTTCTGAAAAATAAAATGTTACACAACTGAGTAGGACAACAGTTGGGACATAAATTATTTAACGCGCAACTTGTACAAAGACAAGATTTCAAAACTCTTTAAATAAGAGCAACATTAAAATTAAATTTCACAGCTACATACATTTTTAGTTTGTTTAAGAATCACAGTGTCGTGTTTTATGAATTTTAAATAGTTTGTTACATTGTGTGCAATTCTTTGAAAGCTTTTGTCAGATTTAATAATTTCTTTGTTTTCCATTTTTAGAATGGAGTAGATTTTTAAATGCAGAGTGAAGAGTAAATAAGTTATGGTATCGTAACAAAAAAATCTAGGTTCGTTTGCTGAGTAAATCCACTTTAACACGACGTATTGAAGTAGAATAGTGACGAAGTGAATTCAGTATTGCTCTATACTCAAGATATTCGTAGCTGCTACGCCAGCGTAGCAAGTGTAGCGGTGAGACGTGCTACGTCGTAGCGCAGTGTTTTATTTAAAACTGCAGCGTGTTAGTAATTATATCGACCTACCAATAGAAAAACTATTCGAATGTTAGAACTAAGGAGTAAAACATACACTATTTTTTCTACTCACCTTCTCGTGACTTAAATATCGTCGGACCTGTTTCGATGGAAAGTGATAAATAAGGCCTTTGCGGTGATAAGTCCCCTCTTTGAGGAGTGGTTGGAGAGACGCCACGGCATGATTTCCCATCCAGAGAAAAAAAAGGCCTTCGTTGAAACCAGTTAGGCCAGACTAAAAAACTATTTTTTAGTCTGTACTGCCCACTGTTGTCTATAAGCCTCCCCAAATTTCTGTAGGTATTCTTTTCCTGAGCCACCTTGATCAATTCTAGCCCTTGGCAGCCTCGTTGAGCCCACGGCATACCCTTGTTGAGCCCGAAGACCCCATCAACCAGACCCAAGAGACTAGTAGGGAAACCCGCACTCTTAGGAAAAACAGATGCAGACCGCGTTCCGTATACCGGTCTCGCCGACGAGGCCCATCGCGATGCCCCCGTCCAAACCCTCCCCGACTTTTGCCTAACGAGCCAGCCCGCGCCGCTGAGCCATTAGAGTTAAATCACCAAAATAATGCAAACCTGACTAAAACCACCCCGGTGTTCCATCTCTAAAATAATACCTCAATCCCTCAATGACTCCGCTAAGCCGAGGCCCGTGTCCTACAGTGAGCGGTCATTTAGCTTGTAACCTTAGTTTTTAGCCCTGACTGGGGGCCTTAAATTAATTTGAGGCCACCACAGGAAAATCCGGTTAAGCAGTTACCAGCCTTAGTGTGCTGAATTTCGAGTGGTCCATACAAAAAACAAACTCCCCAGTAACACATCTGTCTGTTAAGTTATTCCCACTTTTATGTAAAACTTTCAGAGTCATCAAACCACGACGAAGTCAACTAACACAATTTTAAGAGGGAAAACTGTGGAATGTTTTAATCAAGTAGTACAAAGGTAGCATGCAAATGTACGTACATAAAAAGTAAGCTCCATAGTAAAGTTTAAAAGTTCTCGCGAAACAAAGAATACTTTTAGTGAATGGCTTGAAAAATGGCTTAACATGGACGGCGTTGATGTAAAATGTTACTGGATAGGAATTTGATTAAAATAACTTTTTCATTATTTTGTGGACAGTTTTTGCTCCTAGTTTTTCTGTATGAGTTCCTGCTACCTGCTGCCTGCCTGCTGCCTGCCTACCATGACGTCTTAAATCCATCATGATTCCTGTGTCAGAGAGAGACGAAGTAACACAAGACGAAAAGCACTATCCCTTTCCCTCACACATAGCATGATGGATTTAAGACGTCATGGTAGGGCTGCTGATTCCATATCTTGCTTCAAAAAAGCAGCTGATCTTTTTGATGTAATCAGCGTTTTAATGGTCCCACTGCTGGGACACAGGCCTCCTCTCTAGGAGAGGGAATGGGCCGTAATCCATCACGCGGGCCCAGTGCGTGTTTTTTTTTTATGTGTTGTTGTTGTTGTTTTCATGTGTTGTTCTTTTTGGATTTTGTGCGGTAGAACCTTATCTGAAATATACATAAGTACACCACATTTGATGTGATATCATCAAATGACATCTTCCGCGCTGTGCGGAGCAGAAGAGAGTGTCAGATTCTTACTGACTAAAACCCACCCGTGTTCCTCCCAAGCCCTTTGCGTTCCAGGGCCGCGGTGACTCTTTCGAACCAATTCCGCAACCCTACCAGGCACTGACCCTATGAGGTCCCGATTTCTTTGCTGCACCCATCGCTCGCCATCCACAAACCCGCGTTACATCAACTACCTATGCACAAATAAGCATAGTTAGAAAACTAATTCCTGAGTGCCTCATCAACAGTTCCCTGCAGCTACCTACTACATTAACTCCACTTTTTGGGCAATGAATTTCACTTATTTCTTATGCACAAAGTTTTAATAAATAAAAGGCACTTCCAGCACACCTAAATCTTTGTTTGACAGTTTTTAATAACGCGACGTTATGAGAGAAGACACGATGACTGGCTACGTTTGTTTCACAAAGGGCTCTAAGCGAATATGATAATCACAACCGTTCTCAAGTCGTGATGAATTACCACTGCTGGGGTTAAAGAGCCATTGTGTTCCATAAAAAAAACTTATTTTAAAAAAAAGAACCGAATTCTAAACAAAAACAAAGTATAAAATAACTTAATAACTAATTTCGGGAGTCGGTGTTCAAAAAACGAAGAAACAACCAAAAACACCGAGTGCGGAGCGGAAAGGGGTATCAGATTCTTACTGACTAAAATCCACCAATGTTCCTCTTCATCATCATCATCTTCCTGCCCTTATCCCATGTTACTTGGGGTCGGCGCAACACGTTTTTTTCTTCCATTCTGTCCTGTCAGTCGTCACGCTATCACTAACCAGTGTTCCTCTTATTATTATTTATTTATTATATTCTTAATTGTACACCGGGTATAACAAAATAAAAGAAAACTACAAACTAAAAACAGTCATGTACAATGCCTTATCGCATTCCGCGATCTCTTCCAGGCAACTTTAATGCCCTTTGGGAGAGCCGCGGTGACTCGAACAAATTCTAGGGTTGTTTTTTTTTTGTAAAAAAGTTTTGTATTTTTCACTTTTTAGTGGTGATATCTACAAACCCATCATAGCGTACGTGTTATAAATAGGTGTAAACAATAAACAGACTCACGATTTCAGCAATCCCGGAAGATTTGCTATCATTTATTGAAGAGTTCCGTTTCCTATCTCGGTTCTTCATTAGATCTTCACCAAACTAGAAATCGATCACCTCGAAATACTAAGATGCTCTTCCAAATCATCGTACATACAGCTTTTTTTTTTTTCATTTTTCTTCCACAATTAGAGAATGAAAACATCACTAAATATTTGTCAAAGGCTAGCCATTGCGAAATATTTATAGTTCCTTCATTATTTTACATGGAATGACTGCCAAGGTGACTTCCACAGCCCCAAATCTGCTATTACAATAGCGTCAAATTGGTCTATCATTGATTTCAAAATGGTTGATTTTTACAAGTTTAGTAGGTTTCCACTGATCTACCATTATTATTATTAATCAGTTTATTTCAGATTAAAAGACAATCCATACAGTTAAACATTTAGATAAATAAATTACAGAATTTAAAATACAAAATTATTAAAAAAATAAAATAAAAAAAAAATTACAATTGTGTTAGTAAAAACTTATTCTCTATGTTAGTCAGAACCCATCATAATACGTGTTCGCGCCAACACTACGCGACCAGAAAATCGACTAAGCCGCGCTTCCCATCACTAGCGCGCACCCCGCAGCGCATCTGCGTCGAGCGAGCCGCGCTCTCGCTCTCTTGCTCCGCTACCGCCGACGACTACACACGCTACCAAGCGCTCCCGAGCGCGCTCCTAGTAAGCTGAGAAACCCACGCGCTTACATAATGGCGACCGTCTAACTGCAATCTTCGGATACCGAGTCGAGGTTTCTACTTCTTCACTTCGTGCTTCGCTGAGATTTGTGCACGCGCCACGTGTGCATACGGCGTGTCTGCGAGCAACGGGCCTCGACCATCGTGCGTGTCGAGAAACGAAGAAACGAAGCAATATCTACATACCTACATTACGGTGCGGCCTCCCGGGTGCGGCCGGCCGTGAATACCAAGCTAAGTTTCCTATTTCATTTCCTATCACCTATACCTAACCCTTTTGTTGTAGTTTATAACCTGCGTAATTGCGGGACGACTACATCAGTGATAGGAAAAGCCTATGTCATGCATGTGCATTGTGCGTATCTATTTAATTCAATAACAATATTTATTCCTGCCACCTATACCATTAATTTTTGTAGCCTTGTGCAATAGTGCGATTGCATAAGTAGCTACAAGTGGCTAGGAAAAATACTATAGGTGAGGCGCCTAGGTATTTACAATAATTCTACGCTATTATTTTGCGAATCAATTATTCTTGTCACCTATACTATTCATATAAGCTATCTCTATACCCCGCACTATATTGTGCAATACAAAAGTGACCTGCAAACTACTTGTGCGCCATTTTGTTGTGAACATCGTGTTGCCCACGCTATCCCTCGCACGTGTTGGGTGTGCTAGCCAGCATTTGTGCTCGTGTGCTACATAGCTGCCACCTTATTTTAATTTGTTCCTGGGTTTTACTAACGAGTGTTATTTTGTGCCTTGCGCTTGAGTTGTTTGCGCCCCTTACGTTCTCTATTTGCACCGTCCTTGGCTTGTTGCACGAAATATACCCCGCTTTGGGTCGACTATTTCAGCGCAAGAGGTGCCCGTGCCCATCCTTGTGGCCAGAGCCCGTCATCACTTCGGGTAATCGTCAAGCGCGTCGTGCCCCAGTCCTGAGCCCCAACACCGCGCCCGCGCGTCGTTGCTTCGCTTTGCTGACGCCGAGGGAGTGCCGGTAACTACCGATAGCCAGACGAGGAGGAACGTAAGATCTATCCGTTTTATTTGTACTAGTGATTCAGTGCTATCTTGTAAAGGGAATTTTATTGATTAAATTGTCACAATGGATATCAAAACCCTAAACACTAAACGTGCAAGTATCCGTGGTAGGCTAACTAAATTTAAAAATTACTTAAACCAGATCAAGATAGTACCCATATCAGAATACGAAGAATCACAAGTAAACGAGCTTAAATTAAGACTAGAAATGATCAGAGATTTATTTCAAAATTTTGTTGTGCTGCAAGATCAAATCGATGAGCTTTCCATAGAAACTATATCAACTGAAATTGATGAGAGGGATGCTACAGACTCTAAGTTTATAGAATTAATTGCTGAGGCAGAAACAATACTGCGGCAATGCCCTAGTGTATCTCCACAACTTCCATCTCATCCGCATTCTCGGAGCAACCATTCCAGCAGTGTAAATTTTAAATTACCTAAAATAGAAATAGCAAAATTTGATGGCACTTATTCTAAATGGTTAGACTTTAGAGATACCTTTAAATCACTCATTCATGAAAATTTACAATTACTTCCCATTTACAAATTTCATTATCTCAATTCTTACTTAACCGGTGAAGCAGCCAACATTTTAACCAACCTAGTGGTCTCTGACAAAAACTACACAGTTGCTTGGGACCTGCTTTGTGAAAGGTACAATAATAAAAGGCACTTGATCACTCAACACATAGATTCAATTTTATTTGAACTACAGCCCACGCACCGTGATTCTGAAAGTTCTCTTAGAGCGCTGGTTTATAATGTCAACAAGAATCTCAGAGCCCTGTCAAGTTTAGGCCAGTCCACAGATGAATGGGACCCATTGATAGTACAAATTATGTACCACAAACTAGATTTCACTACCAAACGAGCATGGGATGAATATAGGAATCCTGATGATGACACTATGCCCAAATTAAGTGAATTAATAAAATTCTTACAAAATCGTGCTAACATTATAGAGAACACTTCTAGTAGTAAAAAACACAACTCTAGCAATAAGCAGGAGCGTTCCTGGAAATCCTTAGCTTGTATAGAATCTAATACAAACAATGACAAACCTAATGGAGAATCAACATGGGTCTGCAACTATTGCAGCGCAGATCACAGCATCTATAAATGTCCCACATTTTTATCAAAAACGCCAGAACAACGAAAGGCTGAAATTTACCGTCTGAAGTTATGTCCTAATTGCCTTAAAAAAGGACATGTTGCCAAGGATTGTCCTCAAGGACCATGTCGGAAATGTAACAGAAAGCACAATTCACTGCTTCACATAACTTCACAGCCTGCATCCAGCATCCCGGTGCAACCTGCCATCACTGAAGCCACGGATGTTCCTGAATCAACCATGGAAGTTTTGGTTAATGTCTCATCTCAGGTACAACAAAACAATCTTGTATTACTATCTACAGCCATTATTGATGTGACAAATCCAAGTACCAACGTATGCCAGAAAGTGCGTTGTCTTCTTGATTCTGGCAGTGCAGCCACCTTTATAACTAGAGCATTGAAAGAAAAGTTGGGCCTACCTACCATATCGACTAATACTACAAGGATAACCGGTATGGGCAATACACACTGTGGTTTCATTGCAGAGAGAAGTGTCGTCCGCATACATTCTCGCCATACCGACTACCATACCACACTAGCATGTCCGGTTCTACCTGAGCTTACAGCAAATATTCCAAGTTCAACCATTGATTTAAGCTACTTCAAGATTCCGCCGAAAACTCCACTCGCTGATCCTTCCTTCAACACTTCAGGCCCTATAGACATGCTGATTGGCGCGGATTTGTTCTGGGAAATTATAGGAAGAGAGCAGCAATCACTTGGAGCAAATTTACCATTTTTAAGAAGTTCCCAGTTGGGCTGGCTAATTTCAGGCCCCATATCTATACCTTCCAACTGTGTACCTAGAAATATTCAGTGCAATTTGTCAAGAAACGACGCTCACTTCAACAATCATCTTGATCAACAACTTACCCGATTTTGGGAGCTAGAAGAGCTACCAAAAAGACCTCTCCTGAGTGATAGTGAGAAGATATGTGAGCAGCACTTTCAGACACACACTACTCGCCAAGAAAATGGACATTTCTGTGTGAAGCTTCCATTTAAGGAGTCTACTGATGTTCTCGGTGATTCCTATCATAGAGCAAGACAAAGATTATTTTCTTTAGAGCGAAAATTCCGCAAAAATCCGAATCTCAAGCAAGCCTATTGTGAATTTATTGCAGAATACCTGTCACTGGGTCATTGCACTCCGCTGGAGCAGCCGCCACCGCCGCGCCGGCACCACTACCTGTGCCACCACGCCGTGCTGCGCGAGCAGAGTGAATCCACCAATTTGCGAGTCGTGTTCGACGGCTCCGCCGCGACATCTACTGGCGTTTCCATAAATGACATCCAAATGATTGGCCCCAAGGTGCAAGACTCCCTAATTTCGATTCTGCTACGATTTCGCCTATACAAGTATGTATTAGCTGGAGATATTGATAAATTCTTTCGTCAAGTCTATGTCCACGAAGAAGACCGAGACCTACAGCTTATTTTTTGGCGTGAAGAAGAAAATCTCCCTATTAGAACGCTTAGACTGAACACCGTGACCTATGGGTTCGCCAGCGCAAGCTACTTAAGCACTAAATGCTTGTGGCAACTCGGAGAAGACTGCGACGACGATAAGGTCAAGAAAATAATTCAGAAGGATTTTTATTGTGACGACCTACTAACAGGAGCTGATACTAAAGAAGAGCTACTACGTATACTGAATGCAGTCACCGCTATTTTGAAATCTGGCGGCTTCAATCTCCGAAAGTTCAGGTCAAATGCTCCTGACATCTTTCCAATTTCCAGTGTCGACCTGCAGAGCAAGTTAAGCTTGAGTGACGCATCCAGTGCCCTCGGCTTAGGCTGGAGTCCACAATCTGACTCTCTTCAATTCACCATTGAAGCTCCAAGCTCAGAATCTACAGAGAAAACTACGAAAAGAGCAATACTATCATCGTCTTTCAGCATTTTTGATCCTCTCGGATTGCTTTCACCATCCACTGTCCTGCCCAAGATGCTTATGCAACAGCTGTGGCTGCGAGGATTGGACTGGGATGAGCCCGTCCCAGCTGATTTACAAAAAGAATGGCAGAAAATGAGTTCTAGCCTTCCGTTTCTCAAAGAAATTACAATACCAAGAAGAGTTCTATGTGAAAATCCACAAGAAATTCAATTACACTCCTTCTGTGATGCAGCCATGCATGCTTACGGTGCATGCATATACCTACGATCAGTTGACAACGAAGGTAACGTAGCAGTTCATTTACTCTGTGCCAAATCAAGAGTGGCACCTACTAAACCGCCTCTTACCATACCGAAGTTGGAGCTACTTGGAGCCCTTCTTGCCGCAAATCTCACGAAGACTGTTTTGGACTCCCTACAGTACCCTATCTCGACATGCATACACTGGTGTGATTCCAGTGTCGTACTCGCATGGCTCAACAGCACTCCCAGCAAGCTGAAGACTTTTGTCGCTAATAAAGTCGTAGAAATCTGTGAGAATACAAACCTATCTTCATGGCGTCACGTGCCCACTGCTTTCAACCCGGCGGACTACATCTCCCGCGGCGTCCCTGCAGAGAAGCTGCGCACGCTGCAAGACTGGTGGTCAGGCCCCTCCTTCCTCAGCAAGGATAGTAATCATTGGCCATCAAATGAAAAATCAAGTATAATCAAGTTACCTGAGATGAAGGTCCTACTCGTTAAGACAGCAAGCGAGTCTTCAGTTATACGATTTGAAGATTTCTCCACTCTCGATAGAATCAAGAGAACATTTGCTTATGTACTAAGGTACATTCAACATCTGAAATATAAAACCATTACAAGAGGTCCTCTATCAGTTGAAGAGATGAACACTTCATTAAAATTATTAGCCAAAGAGGCTCAAAAACAATCATTCCCTGAAGAGTACAAGAAACTAATAAAAGGTGAATCCATACTTAACAGTAAAATATCAGCTCTTAGCCCATTTATCGACGAGGATGGTGTTATGAGAGTGGGCGGTAGACTTGATCGTTCCAACTACAGCCACGATAAAAAACATCCCATAATATTAGACTCTAAACATCATATGACCATTTTAATCTTTCGCCAGGAACACAAACGCCTACTCCACGCAGGTCCACAGCAACTGCTGTACTCTGTCCGAGAGCACTTCTGGCCAATCAACGGTAGACTGCTCTCCCGTAGCACCGTGCGCTCTTGCGTCGTGTGCCGTCGCCACAAAGGGAAAACTCTTACACCTATGATGGGCAATCTACCTCCCGAGCGAGTCACTCCTGCTCCACCCTTCCAGTCTATCGGGATGGACTTTGCAGGGCCCTTTCATATACTAAATAAAAAAGGTCGTGGTGCTCGCGTATCCAAATGCTATTTATGTCTCTTCATCTGCTTTAGGTTCAAGTGTGTACACTTGGAGGCCGTTAGCGACCTCTCAAAAGACGCATTTATATCATGCTTAAAACGCTTCATTTCACGTAGAGGAAAACCATTGGAGATATTCTCAGACAACGGGCGTAATTTCGTGGCAGCATCCAAGGAAGTAGGTCAATTTCTAAAATCAAACTCAAAAGAAATTAGTGATCTTGCAGCAAACATGCAAATTAACTTTAATTTCCATCCACCTTACGCTCCTCACTTCTCTGGTCTGTCGGAGGCCGGCATCAAATCGGCCAAGCATATAATCAAACGTGTAATGGGCAACACTAATCTGACCTTCGAAGAGTTGTCCACGTTATTTGCGCAGGTTGAGGCTATAATGAATAGTCGACCCCTGTCCCCACTTTCTTCTTGTCCTAAAGATTTCCTTCCTCTCTCCCCAGGACACTTCCTGATCGGTCGGCCGCTGACCGCACCGCCATCTCCAATCATTGATGATACAGCACGCTGCCGCACAAGATATGAGGCCATCGAAAAAATGCGTCATACTGAACCACGTGCACACCATCGCCACAGAATCCACATCACTGCATCGCCGCATACAGCGCCGCACTGCCACTTCCCGCATCGTGCACACACGTCCCTGCACCTGTAGTTCTGCATAAGCGCCAAGGGCGCAACTTCATCAGCTTCAACGACGACAGAAGCCCTCGGCGCCAAGGTCTCCTCGTCCACGCTCCCCTGCTGGACTTCCCCGGCCCCGGAGTATGTTCGCGCCAACACTACGCGACCAGAAAATCGACTAAGCCGCGCTTCCCATCACTAGCGCGCACCCCGCAGCGCATCTGCGTCGAGCGAGCCGCGCTCTCGCTCTCTTGCTCCGCTACCGCCGACGACTACACACGCTACCAAGCGCTCCCGAGCGCGCTCCTAGTAAGCTGAGAAACCCACGCGCTTACAATACGCATCCATTTGTTCTGTATGGGGCAATCCACACGAGATACAACCATCTGCAGGATACTGTTGCTACTGCCTCGCACGCGCTGCAACAACACACATTATGAATTTAGCAGGTTACGAACTTTTAGCAAAATGATAATGGGATCGTGTTGGAATGACAAATTAAAAAAACGTGATATAGTGAGGGTACTTTCCCGAACAAACGCGCACAATTTTGTCTTGCGCTATGATATGCCATCATAAAAGCAGAGATTTTAACAGGCCCGAAGACCAATAAGCTTTTTTATAGAATACAATTTATCTTTACTCAAGTATATGGATACTTGAGTACTCTCACGAGACTCAAAAACTGTTAGTAAAACTTAATAAGCACCGACACTAGGTATATAAAATAAAAATTAACAACACAAACAAATATATTCCACCACAGCGATTCACATAATCACAGTCCGGCGACTGGCAATCATGTTTAGGATACTGTTGGTGCTGCCCCACCCTGCGCACCAGGGATGCGCACCTCTTATACATTGTTGTGTAAAAACAATCCACATGCACATCTGCGAACATCCCTGACGCACTACAGAAGCAGGGCAGCCCCACCAGCATCACAATTGCGTTATTATATTGAACGCCAAGAGCAAGGAATCCTCTCTACACATTTTTACTGAACTACTAAAGAACGAACACTAAGTAAAACTTTCCCAACAACAATGTGCCATCCTCGCAAGAATATTTTAAAAGCAGCTTTTAAAAAGCATCTCCGTCACTCTTCAAGCTGCATCGCAAATCCAAGTCATAACCCTTTCATATATCAAGCTGTATCCAGCTTTAACCGACTTTGGCGAGCGAATAAATGAGTTTAGCCATGATATGCACTTTGCTCACATACATGTTTGTGTTTATATTTTTACTTTAGAGTGATGAATGTTGTATGAATATTTAGCGATAAAGTTAATCTTTAGTGCATTAAACTTACATACCTTTATTGAATACACGTTTTTAGCCGCAACTTGGCTCTCGTATCCTCCACGATCGGTAAATTTTCTATGATAAAAAGTAAAGCTATACGCTTTACTTTACCGTACTCATCGATAGTTTATGCGGGATCTGTAGGTACAAGTACTTATAGACTACTTTTACAAACATAGAATTAAACTTTTTATTAATATAATTGTAGACGCCTAACTAGGTTGCGAAATTTGATCGTCGAAGTTCGTTCATTGCGCAAAATATTACTAATATTAAAAACGCGAAGTTTGTAAGTATGGATGTTTGTTACTCTTTCACGTAAAAACTTATGAATGGATCTTGATAAAATTTGGCACAGATATAGATCGCAGTTTGGAATAACATATAGGATACTTTTTATCCCGGGATTATGTTCCCTTGGGATAATTTCCGACAATCACGCGAGCGAAGCCGCGGGCAGCCGAACGAGTCGCCGCGTTTGAACGATGCCAAAGAGTCGCAGCCCTGGAACGTAAAAGGAATTAGGAGGAACACGGATAGGTTTTAGTCAGTAAGAGCCGCGTAGGCGCAGGTCTGCGGTTGGCAAGCTATAGGTGGCTCGCCGTCTGATAGCAACCAGGCCCGGGTCAACGACGCTTCGTGTTCCACGCGCGCCTCAAAGAGCTGTCAGCAAAGAAGACGGGGCCCCATAGGGTCAGTGCCTGCTAGGGTTGTTGTTGTTTGTTGTTCAAAAGAGTCACCGCGGCCCTGGAACGCAAAGGGCACTAGAAGGATCATGGATTGGTTTTAATCAGCAAGAGCCTAGCCCAGTGCGGGAGAAATCATTTGATGAATTCCCATCCCTAAAAAAAGACCAGCAAGCTGTCGTTAGACGGAATTTGAGAGTTTAATAAAAATGTGCATTTTTATTAAACTTTCAAATCAATTTAGTGTCTTTCGACCCTCTTATCTGCAGCTCTATTTTTCTGCTAACGACGCTTTACACTGTACAGTAGCCTTTTATTAAGGACCGTTCAGACGCATCCGGTGTAGACAGTCAATGATCCTTTTTTAAAAGGTTGCAATTTTATTTAAACGTCAAAGAATTTTCACACTTGTTTTTCTTTGAGGGATGCGTAAGATGTTTATCGAGTATGAGAAAGATTGTTGTCTTCTAGATTAATTTGAGACTAGTATTTGCATAAAAATCGAAAATATTCTCACAAAAAAGTATTATTAATGTTCTGATCCAGGCGGTTTTCTGTTAAATATGATAGTTTTATTTGTGAAAACACGCACATGCAAGCAGCGGTTTTCAAGTTTCAGTAATAAACAAACATCGAAATATAATGTATAAATTATTTTACTTACACAAATATAACGAGCAAAAGATTTAATTTAATTTGATACATTAAAAATAATTGTTTAAATACTAAAAAACATTAAGAAACAATTCAATTCGATAATTTAAATTTAATCAAACACTTGTATAACTCGGCTACTATGAAAAATGATGTGAATAATTCGTCAAAATTAATTTTATAAATATTCAAAAGTTCTAGTCAGATTAAAAGGTCAAATTTTATTCATTGACCTTTGGCATTTATTAACTAAAGGTTAGCAATCGTAACAGGATTCAAATATCTACAAATTTTTCAAGACACGATTTGGTTTTGTGTTCTAATCAATAATAATTACTTACTTGCCAACAACTTGGTAAGAACAATCGCTGATGCGTTGCTATCTCGAAGACAAAGTGAAATATCAAAAACTCAGTCCCCCATGAAACCGAAACAATAACACTACTTTTTTATGGGAAATCATCAAATGACTTCTCCCGCTCTGGGCGGAGCGAAAGGAAGTGTCAGACTCTTACTGACTAAAACCCACCCGTGATTCTCCTTGTGCCCTTTGCGTTCCAGGGCCGCGGTGACTCTTTCGAACAAATTCCGCAACCCTAGCAATTTCGCAACCCTAGCACAATAACACTACTTGTCGCTAGAAATACTTGGATAGGGTGTTTTTAAACCCTACATACACACATATACAACATCAAAAACATCAACAACAAATTCCGAAACCCTGGCAGGGTAACGATAAGTACCTCCAATTACTCTTACACAAGATCTGGGCCCCAAGTCTGCTATTACAATAGTGTCAAAATAGTCTATCATTGATTTCATAATGGTTGATTTTGACAAGTTTGGTAATCTATTAAAATACAAAAGCGTCATTATGACTTTCCAATGGTCAACCACTGACACTCCATTGAAACAAATGGCATAGAATGGTAATCTTGTACATAATGACAAATGAATGACAGATGTATGGCGGTAATCTGCTAAAATTTTGACAGCTTCTTTGATCAGTGACCTACCATTAGAACGTCATTGTGCAGTCAATTCTTTTAACAGCTCGGTTATTAAAAAGTGTTACGAGACCATTGACCGACCAATGGTCGACCATTATGGATTTAGCAGATTACGAACTTTTAGCAAAATGACAATGGGATCGTGTTGGCATGGCCAATGGCAAATTTATAAAATTAGCAGACTCGGGGCCCAGCTCTTTAAGTTGCTGGTCCCTCTTGTTTGTTTTAAGTCGGTTAATCATAAGACGGTTATCTCTGAATGTACTGTGAAAAGATACTTTCTAGATGTACTGTACTAAACAAAAACGACCACTACCACGGCAATATACATGTACCTACGTATGCGGCATATTGACAGTTGTTTGTACGCTTGCATCCGGAGCAGACAGTCAACGATCTTGTAACTATTCGCGCTGAGATGACATTGTGGGCCACGAGAAACGCGAGTCACAGATTTATACTGTTAACAAATTCTTTAACAACTGCCTATGTTTTAATCTTGGATTGAAATTAATGTTAACTGCTACGGCTACGGCAGTACAAAACGTCAATCGATCAAATATTTATTGTTGAACACGACAATCGAATACAATTCCAGTTGTTAGGGTTAGGGGTAAGCGCAGTTCACTGTGTTCTAAAACTATTAACTTTCATTTTTGTTTAGCGAAATATACAAAATTAATGTCCATTAAATAATTTGACTAAACGGTTGGCGCAGTGGTTGAACGATTGGCTGCTGCGCTGCATGTCGTGGATTCGATTCCCGCACGAAAAAAATATTTGTATGGCCTGCAGATAGTTGTTCCGGGTCTGGCTGTTTCTGTATGTGAAATTTAATGTTGGTAAAGGCACCCACGACACAGGAATACCCTAGTGTGGGGTAACGTTTTTTTTTTTTAATAAAATAAAAATTATGTCATATCACAGACGGACCACACATTTCTCGTACTACCAATGTAATCAAATCTGCAAAATTGTGAACTTGTATACAAACTTTCATTTAACGTCTTGATGATCTTTCCTTAATGCTCATATTTGGTATTCAAATATCCTTGTACCTTCCTACCGACCTATGTATACTCGGCAGTTTAGGCTGTCTTTCAGCAAATGAACGAATTATTTTTAAGGTTTTTAACAAGTCTAAGTAAGTTTAGAAAGTCCCTACGAGGATATCAATCGCCTTCGGTTATTCGACAGTCCGTTTCATGGCCACACGATATTCAAGTTATGCATAACGTAACCGGTCAACACGATAACTTGGGATCGAAATCTCAGTTTACGACTAATATCCTATACTTTACTGCGAGGTCTTAGATTATGTTGAAATGTATGATAATAAGCTATAGAAAAACTAAGTAAAACTCCGTTATTTAAATAATTTTAGGTAATCGTATGATTGGATTGAGAAGAGACGCAATATGAGAACTTTTAAAAGTTATACATTACTTAAAAAAAAAACAAACAAAATAAAGATTTAAATAAAAATCGTAATATAATCGTAAACTAAATGTAGTTATGTTTTTAGATGTTGCCAAAGAGCGCTCAATTTTGAAACTCAATCATCTTCTGCCATGATCAAGAATAACTACCAATCTCCGGTGATACAAGTTATAATACAATCATATCATATTGAGTTTATTTTCGATATTCTTTGAGAAAATATTGTAGAAACTTCTTGAAAAATATCAGTTTCAGAGGATACCTATAAGTTTAGTGTTAGTTCAAGCAAGAACGGTAATTGTGATATACGTGAGGGAAATAGTGCAGGGATGGTCTTATGGGGGTGCAGACTTAGTTCATTGTATTGTATTGCGTTGCGGTGTGGTTACTTACTTAACTTTGACTTTGACGATATCAGACTGTCTGAAATGTATGTATGTATTATGTATTTATATATTTCATTTTAGTATGTGTTCCGTGAGTGTATCCGTGTCATCATTTGGATCAAAGTATAAAAATAATTCTGTGCAGGACCTATCAGAATATTGTGACAAACATGTGATATTTATATTTTAAAGATCTTTCTTTTTCTTTAATGGTTTTTAAGGTATTTTCGGCAGACCAACAAAGTTTAACGGTTAGTATTAATATCCCCGTCAAGTCTATCCATTAAAATCCCCGACAAAGTTGTCAAGTCTATCCCTTAAAACAATTTCACTGAATAATGGTCGTCGTATCATCCACGTCTCTCCTCTGAGGAAACCTTTTTTGTCAAATTTTAACACTCTTAAATATGTAGACAACTTTAACTATTTGTGTGTTCAAAGTGATTTTGGTTTATATTTTTATATCCACTGCTGGGTATTCGATGTGGGGCTTGATTTAATCTAGAGATGAGATTAAAGTTTACATCAGAACGCTCCGATGCTCGTTTTGTACCTTGCACTGCATGGCATAACTAGCAATTGAAAAGTGAAATAATTAAGTGGTCAATACAAAAGCCTCGACGTACAGCTCCGCTCTTTGTGTCTTGGTTCTCAGGTTTATAATTTTGATAGTGTTTTACTTCAGCCACAATATCGATGCGCCGTTGTCTTAGCTACATGTTACATGGTTCTGTTCCAAGATCGATAAAAGCGCGATTGACATTTTAAGAGGTACTGTGGCCGTACTACGAATTGCCAATGCTATCATGATTCAGTGTGAGGGAAAGGGATAGTCCTATTCGTCTTGTGTAACTCCGTCTCTCTTTGACACATGATGGATTTAAGACGTCATGGTAGGGCTACTGGTGTTGCGGAATTTGTTCAAAGAGTCACCGCGACCCAGGAACGCAAAGTGCATTTGGAGGGTTGGTTTTAGTCACTAAGAGCCTGACACTCCCGTCTGCTCCACCCAGAGTGGGTGAAGTCATTTGATGATCACCCATAGATAAAAAAATAATATTTTGTAGATTTGTGTGAAGGTGTGCCGTGCCTTGGAAAGCACGTTAAGTCCTTGGTCCCGGCTGTCATTTGGAGATCTTCAATTGGCAGTCGTTGCGGATTGTCAGAAGCCAGAAATTCTGACACCAGATTTGCCAAGAAGTACCGTGTTCCCCCGTTACTGGGTTGTGGAGGTCTGGTAGGCAGCCGCTTCACGTAAAATACTGGTATTCAGCTGAATCCAGTTTGACTGGGAGCCGACCCCAATTTAGTTGGGAAAAGGCTAGGTAGATGATGAGATTTGTATGTAGGACGTTTAAAGCACTCTATAGTAGGGACTTCAATAAGAACTGATTTATTATTTAAAGATAAATTTTGCGATCTATGTATAAATATATTTTTATTGGTATTTTTCAATTTTAATGGAACACTTTTTAATGGAAATACAAATCTGACCGACGACCTAAAACAAACAAACACTACTCTTTCGAATTACCCTTTAAAAGCAGATTGAAGCATTTCTCGCCAGCATGCCGAAAGGTTCGTAGCCCATGCAAACTCTTATGTCATTATACCTAGCCATACTAATTTTCACGGTAACTAAAATCGTTATTTCGTATCCTAATAAAATATAAATAAAAATCTTTTATTTACAGACTACATAGGCCCAAATTGTGTTAGTGTCTAAAAAATATCTTACAAACAATATTAGTAGATAATTAGGAAACAAAAAATAACATATAAAGACCACTGATAGTTTCATCAAGCTCCATGTAATACATGAAGCAGGATAAACCTAATGAAAAACCCATGGTAGGCCCATCTAGCCTATGCCTTATTCGTTAGTAAATTTAATTAATCACGCCACAACAGCTTACTTAATTACATAAAATTTGGAACACTGTTTGACCATAGACCTTGTGTAATGTTTTACTCATCTATATTTTCTTTAACTCATATATAGTGTACATAATAAAGAGTATTCTTTTCTATTAAATCAAAATCATCTAAATCAAAAGTCACTTTTTCAAACAAGGCTGAGAGCCAGCACTTTTTAACGTCAAATTTTAAATAAGAAAACGCCCACCCTTTATCACTTTCTAGTATTTAAGAAGCGGTGCAACAAACTCCCCAGCAACACATCTGTCTGTTGCATTTTAAGAACTTGAATTTACCCAACAGTATGCAAAGTCGTACATGACACTGAGGGATAACAATGTATCCAAAATATATATTCTATTTTAGAACAATTTCTATCATAATAGTTACATACCCATGACATGGTAACAATTTTCCGTTAAAATATAAGCTATAAACAATGTAGGCTAACTTAGGTAACGGAACAAACTCAATACTTATTCTAAACCGCACGAACCACGGTTATATCAACATGTATTCCCAAGAGCTCCGCCGCCGCCGCCGGCGTAGAGTTATTGCCATAGAGAGAAATGACAAATGCATTTTGATTTGTATTCCATGCAGCTCTCGGAAGCCGACAAACTGAGGCTAGACGTGAAATAGTTTCCCAATCTAGGCTATATCTACAATATTTTGCAATCCAAGACGGGTATTTGCCCATATTTTTATTCTAAACGATGAAAAGTTTAGTTTATTTTATTTGTGAGGTTGGTAATACCGTATTTCTTTATAGGAACTAATGTGGGATGGTTGCTTATTCTTATTTGCAGTTGTGTTAGGATTTAGACGGGTTTGGTCGTATGTATGTATTCAATTTGGGATATTTCTGCTAAAGGCAAAGTTCGCTTTATTTGAGCGAACCCATTGTTCAATTGTTTCGTTGATAGATTTCAGTTTGATCAGACACAGTCATTGAATATTAACCAACTTCCAAAAAAGGAGGAGGTTCTCAAATCAACTGTATTTTTTTGTTGTTGTTTCTATTTGATGATTCTTTTTAAATTCAAAAGTTGGTGCTTGTCATGTGGTCCCATTTAAAGTTGAGTGAGATCTGACGACGAGTATTTGAGTTATCCCTAACAATGCGTGGCTTCGAATTCATTGATGATCGAAAATTAATGACAGCGATTGCCAAAATTAACTTTAATAATAGGAGGTTTTTAATTCGACTGTTTTTTTTATGTTTGTTCAGCGGTATTTCTGCCGATAGCCAACCGATTTGGATGATACTTTTTTGTTTGGTAGAGTATTTTTCCGGACTGGCCCTTTTTAAATTTTGTGGCTCGGTACAATTAACAGAACTCTTTAATAAATGATAGAAAATCTTCCAGGATTGTTGAAATCGCGTGTCCGTTTACTGTTTATACTAGTTTAAACATAGCATGACGCTGCGTGCTAGTGCGCTGTGAAGGAGTTTGCAGATGTCTACAATTCAACCATGTTTTTGAGATTATCTACTCGGGCGTAACTTTATCACTCTTGATGCGAACTTTTTGTAGTGGATTTATTTAAATATATTGAATTTTCATTAGACGTTGAACTTCAAAGATATATGTATAAACTAGTGACCTACTGAACATGAAAACAATATAATCTAGTAGCACTATTTTAAACGCGATATTCGTTTGGAAACAAGGACACCCAAAATCTAGTCATCATCCTTTCGGATGGGAAAACAAACGAAGCGGTATTAGCCACTGCGTTTTAAATACGAATTAATATTTAAATGCCATTTACTGGGCACGATTCCGACCAACGGGCACGTACAAAAAACCAAACAAAACAAAATTAATGCAACAATTTTCTTGATAATATATCATCGGAAACTTTCACTTAGTGTATCTATTAAGCTATAACTTTACCTAAAAATATAAAATAATAACCATTTAAATAATAATTATTTCAATTCGAAGGACGTTTCCTGAAACCAATTAGTAAGCCAAGTTATCGTGTAACTGGTAACTTGAAATTATATTTAAGGACTTCAAAGGCTTTCATTGAGGAGGTCCATTGCGGGTACAAGTATCGCTTACACTTAATTGGTAGTATCTATTAAGGCGTTTCCCTGACCAAATAACCTTGAGCATTCGCTCCCTTTGCCGCCCGCGCCCGGGCAAGCCCTTTTATCATAGAATTCACACAATTTTTGGAACTAAAAAAAATAAACGATCTTTTGAAATTAAATAAAACGTGTATAATATAGATTTTAAATTATACAGTGTGAAATTTTAATGGTTGTTTTCCCGAAGCGAAATTAGTTTGTATCGCTAATACAATCGATTTATATATAAAAAAACATTAGACTCCATAAATGGCAGATTAACAATTGTGATAAACAAAACTCGAAAGCGACTTGAACCAACAGTAGTGCATCAAGCGATATGTAGGTACGCGGCGGTACGTGCGTCTCATGTAGGTATCTACCTACTTTATGTCTAGTGCACTACTATTGATTCTCGCTCTTTCGAGTTTATGAACACTTTTATAATGATTTGAAAAAAAAAAACATTTATTTTTTTAGTTTAACTTTGTGTTTCGATAGTACTACTGATGGGTAATCGTCCTGCCGCGGGAAAACAACCATTAAGATTTCACACTGTATATCTATCCATTAGTGTAATCCTCAAATGATTAGAGCGTTGCATTTAGCAACAGATAAAAACAACAATTTTAGTATTTTTTTAAAAGTAGATTTTAAATTTATTTATAACACATAAAAACAAATTAGAACGTGGAATATGATGATAAGTCATCGAACAGTAATATGTGCTTTTACATGTAGATTATTTCTCATAACTAATGAGTTAATAGTCTCTGAATAGCGAAAAAAAACGCACTATCGCAAGGTTTTGGTCGGGGTATCGCCTTAAAACTGAGGTATTCGTGTTTTTTGGTCTCTAAATTTAAAAAGACCTTGCAAGGTTTCTGAGTAAAGACAAGATTGATCGGTTTTTGTTATGCTTCGACTAAAATTATATCTACAGACACTTTAGTAATTTAATAAGTTTTATTTTTACTGTCTACTAAGTTCTACCAACGGCTTCGCCTATGTGAAGGTTGTAAATTATCCCACTGTGCACTGGAACAAATTCCCGTGATAAAATTTTGCTATGTCTTAGTTAGTCTATCATCATCTACCTAGCCTTTTCTCAACTATATTGGGGTCGGCTCTCAGTCAAACTGGATTCAGTTGAATGCCAGTATTTTACGTGGGGTGGTTGCCTACTAGAACCTGCACAACCCATTAACTGACAAGGAGACGGCAAGGGTGTAGGGTCCTCAAATCGAAAGGAGGTTCCGCGTGTAATTAGCACTTAGTGAGTGTATTCATATACTCAAACCCTAGAGCGCACTACTTAACCATTGTGGAGAAAAAAATCCTGAAGTTTGTTTTTTTTTTTTAATTTGTATTAACAGTTTAATAAATCGTTATAAACAATTTCTTTTCAACTTTTATACATTGTCAAATCGCGAATTTCGGTGTGTAAATCGGTGTCTTAAGGTGGTCATCCATCCACAGACCGTCCTTGGCAAGCGTTGCTTAACCTCGTCGATCCGTTCAGCTGATATTATTTTAGCCAAGAGCTCCTCTTTTAATCAGGGTAACATTACTAAAATCTAAACCGTTCCTGCAAAATCTGCCCATATTTCCTTGACCTACTGACAGTCATTCACAATTCTCGATCCCCGTACAATTCAGGAAGCCCATAAATATTACATGAGCTGTGAAATCATAAGAAATGAAATTAGCCTACCTGCCAAGTTTTTTTATGTAACTAACTTTTTTATAACCGTGTTCCCATCGAATCGTAATTTATGTTTTTACAACTTCCTCCCCGCACCACGTCGGAGAAAGCTTTTATTTTCCCTTTATATCATTTTTATACGAATTGTACAGGTCATTTATTTTTTTTGGAGCAGTGGTGGCCGAGTGGTAACGGCCCCGACTTACGAATTCTAGATCGCGGGTTCAAACCTAGCCAGGCGCATTACCTACTTTGTGTAATTAATTTCATCACCACACTGCTCTCAAAACGGTGAAGGACAACATCATGAGGAAACCGGCATGTCCTAGAACCGAAAATTCGAAGACATGTGACATTCACCAACCCGCACTGGGCCCGCGTGGTGGATTACGGCCCATTCCCCTCTCCTAGAGAGGAGGCCTGTGTCCCAGCAGTGGGAACATTAAAAGGCTGATTATGCTATGCTTATTTATTTTTTATGGAAGATCTCATGGCTAAATTAGAACAGCCGCACGGGTCAATCTCCAAGGTTAAGGAATTCTTGCCAAAGTCGGTCTGTGAATGGGTGACCATCTTATCTTATAGATTTTTATCTTGTTAACCGACTTCCAAAAAAAGAGGAGGTTCAATTCGACTGTATTTTTGTGTGTGTGTGTGCGTGTGTTACCTCATATCTTTGTACTGGGTATCCCGATTTTGATGGTTCTTATTATATTCAAAAGCTGATGCTTGTCGTGTAGTCCCATTTAAATTTGAGATCTGACGACTAGTATTTGAGTTATCCCTAATAATGCGTGGCTTCGACTATATTGATGATGTTCTCATTCACTACCCTACCTACCTACATGCCAAATTTCAGCTTTCTACCACCAGTAGTTTTGGCTGTGCGTTGCCTGACACTCACTTGGTAACGGAAGAGATTTCAGATGTTTGACAATTATTTTTTTCATGTTTCTACGTTTTATTGAAAACCTGGAGGGAGCAGAGGTAACACCTTTCAGCGACCATGAACATATTGCTGCAGAATTCAATACACCAAGCATTTGGGATTTAATTCCACCACTCATGTATGCGCAAATCGTCACTCCACCGTGCCTGAGGACGTCCTACACTACGTTTGCCGAGACGCGGTCTCCACTCTAGAACTCGTTTACCCCAACGGTTGTCGGTTCTACGACTAATATGGCCAGCCCACTACCACTTCAGCTTACTAATCCGGTGGGCTAGGACGGCTGGCAGAAACTGGATGCGAGAAGCCGAAAATAGACCTAAGTGGCGTGCAATTGGAGAGGCCTATGTCCAGGAGTGGACTGCAACAGGCTGTTGATTGATTGATTGACTCATGTATGCTAACACACACACAGGAGAAACCCGTACGTAGTATTCAACACAAAAACACGAGGAATCTTTTTTAAAAATCTTCCTTTCTCTCCAGGTAAGACACCCTGTCTCCAACAGACAATTCATGTCAATCACTCATAGGCCTTCCTCCTAAGGCTGTGCCGTACTGTCACTTAAAGAAAATGTATTAAGATGTAAAAGGGTGTTTCAACAAAAGACGTCCGTCCATCATCGCCTTCGAAGCGGGGTAACTGCACTGATTAATGTCGAAGCATCTATTCTCGGGAGTCGTGAAGAAATTTTGTATTTACGCAGAGAATCTTGCGAGTAGGGAACTGAAGGTAGCGGAAGTCAAAGTCAAAGTCAATTTATTTATTTCAACTAGACCATAAAAAGGCACTTTTGAACGTAAAAACAGTTAGAAAATAAAAATATTAAAGTGACTCTAGTTGTCTGTTCGCAAAAAGTAGATTCTTATGGAGAAGAACGGACAAGAAACTCCGTAGTTACTCTGTTCAAATATAAGTTTTACAATATTTTGTACTAGCACCGCCCCGCCGTTTCACCCACGTTGTTCCAGTTCCCGTGGCACTACGGGGATAAAATATAGCCTATGACACTCCACAATAACGTAGCTTTCTATTGGTGAAATAATATTGAAAACTGGTTCAGTAGATCCAGAGATTACCCCTTACAACGTCACAAACTCACAAACGTTACCTCTTTATAATATTAGTATAGATACATTAATCAATTGATTATAAGTGTGGACGATGCACCCAAAATAACACTAAATACACTACTAATAGGTAACAACAAAGTAATATCTGCCACAATTTTTGTCTTGAGACCAGATTACAATATTTGGTTTAGGGTTTTAGGTACATTATTACAATGACCCACGTATTATAAAATTGCACATCATTATAATTTTTTTATCTACATTTATTGTTCAATACAGTGGCACAATCAAGGATCTTGGTGGTAGTCGCTCGGTGTGGTTCAATCGTTAGTATATTGTATTATGATTTATATGTTTGTAACAATAGACTGTATTTAGTACTACAATTCTGACAGCGATATTTATGTAATGCATGCCGAGGCACCATTTATTTAAGGCTACACTATAAATTTTAGGAAAAATTTCGTGATCCTTAACATGTATGTTTTGGTGTATGCTGCCGCTCGTTCAAGTTAGTTATTAAATAGTTTAACGTCATAATACTAAAGAACTTAAACATAACTTGAATACTTAAATAGTCTGCACTCTTTAATCAGAAATTTACGTGTAAATTCCCGCATATTAAATTTTGGGAAAATGTATATAGCCTATATCACCCGGAACCTTTTAAGGAATCTATTGATGCCACATTCATCAAAATCAGTTCAGTAGTTTAGGCGCTAGAGTGGAACATACATAGACAGCCAAAATGATTACCCTTCCCCTTTTTGGCATCGCCGTAGTCTGGTAAAAATAGATCTCATATCTTATTGAAATAAGTCTTTAATTTATGAATTAAACTATTTCATTAAGATACCTGTTGAAGCAAATACATGAATAATAAGTAGTTCAGATTATTTGAAAGAAATCTCAAATGTTAACAGTTTGATTCAAATGAATCATCAAACCTTTACCGTATTTAACTATCTCGTGGCGCGATTGGAATCAACAGCATAAATTCTGACAGCACTCACGCCGCTCATAGACAATTCAGATGAAACGTTCAATATCACTCCGCAGTTTCTCTGGCCTCATCTTAAACAGCGGCTTAGCTTATTGATCCACCTACAGGAAGGATTGCAGCATCCATCTTGATTACGTCACATGCCATGATGACAGCTGACAGCGCCAACTCAACTGCTAAAATTATTGGCGACAACCAAATATTGGAACTCGATAATTGCTTATCGGTAACAAAGTTGTTGGAAGATGGGGTGTCTTGATTCAATTACCATGGTGGGTGGTAAATTAGATTGGAATTAAATCAGATAATGTTGGGTTTTAAAGAAAGTGGTTCCCAGCTGGTTGTAAGTTGTTAGGGTACTTATAATCTTCAAAAAATTTATGTTATGCCCACGTAAAACACTGGTATTCAATTGAATCTGGTTGGACTGGAAGCCGACCTTAACATAGTAGGGAAAAGCGTAGGCAGGTGAAGATATTCTCAACTTTTTGCACAAATCCTAGGATTCACATGTTCTTTTTTTAACGTTGCCACACACTAGGAATAACTCCTGTATCCTGCGTGCGTTTTCAAACATGTATGCAATCTCACACACACAAACAGCCAGACTCGGAACAACTATCTGTAGGCCAACCATGCGTCTAGCATTTCAACTAGACCACTAAAGGCACTTTTGAACGTCAAAACAGTTAAAAAATAAAAATATTATAGTGACTCTAGTTCATAATCATAAATCATAATCAGCCTTTGTATGTGTTAAATTAAATATAAAAGATCAGTAACTACACTTGTATACATAGTAAATAAATCAACACATAGAGAACGACAAGTTTGGCTTTGTCTACTACACCCAATATTGTCCTGTGGAGCAGTACCAGCATGTTTCCAAGCATTCTTATCTTGAATATAATCATCTAGCTTGTAGTATGCTTGCTTACAAAGTGAGTTTTTAACATTATCACATCACACGTACACCCCATCGCACAAATACCACGACTATACAGCAAGTTTATCTTTGCATTGATTACCATGCTGCAGATTTATTTTTCATTTTTATGTTTTTTTTACAATTATTATTATTATTTTGTTTTTCCTTAATTTAATTTTGGCCAGAAGTCCTTGTTGTCTGCATAAGAATACTGAAACTCCGGTCATACATGTTTTTGTCTTTGTCAACCTAGAGAGCCCTGACACCCATACTAGTTCAATCTTAGCTTGGGTGTCAGAGGTGTATGTAACTATGTGTAACTTTACAATATTTCACATTTATGTTTTGTTTAACAACGTAGTGATTACTTATTGTAAGTTTTGAAAAATAAAAATAAAATAAAAAATTATTTATCATCTGCCCAGCCATTTCCCAAATCAAAGCCAACCCGAACCTAAAGCTTCCAGTCTAAGCGAGAGATTTACGCGACATAGAAACACGGGTGATATTCGTCTACAACAAATTCGATACACGAGTAAACAACAAGAGGTAAGGTTAAATTCGTTCACTCATTCGTTCACATGCCACGAATGTTACAAAGACGTCTTTGTGCGGTCGTCTCGGGTTCAATTGACAATGTCGATTTGTATAAACTAGTATTGGTAGGAGAGTTCTGGAATCACGGTTCATTTATTGGAACATAGAACACCTTAGTTGGTTAGATTTATGCGTTTTTATATAAATTAGATATTTCATCATGTATCAAGTGTGTATAGATGATTTTTTATTTAATCACGCCAGAACGTCTGAACGTATCTCGATGAAATTTGGCCCAGAGATAGATTAGAGTCTGGAATAGCACAAAGGCTAATTTTTATCCCGGGAATATATTCCCTTGCGACGATTTTCGACATTTAAGCGGGCGAAGCCGCTGTCAGGTGCAAGTATTGGAATGTAAGATACTTGACCACCAATACCAACAAATGATTAAATCTTTGCACATTCTGTATTCATTATCTATTATTGCGATTTCTAGTTTGATGACATTGTGACTTTTCAGCCTTAATTACACCTGAAAAGTTGCCAACGAATCAAAAGTATAGATATTTTTGATATAAAATAATGACCTTAATTTTTTAAATTATAACTATTATTATTTCTAAGAAAGGGGCAGTTAACAAAAAAAGTCTAATTAGTCCGTTAGATGGATTTCCAAAAAAATATTGGACACGTATTTTTTTTTTTCACGTAAATAATAAACGATGATGATACATTTCGTAGTGGTTTCATAACACAATTTGCACCACGACGTAACGGCACAAGCTCCCACTCGTGATCTTGCTATGCTTAATGCTTTGTAACTTCGTTTTTTTTTTATAGATTTTATAAAGCAATAAATACGTGTCCAATATTTTTCGATAATCTAACTGACGGACTAAATAGAATCGCGATTTTTTATTCATGAAACATCCCTATTCTCACCCAACTAAAGCCTAAAGTGTGTTTTAAGTTACATTATAACTTTCAACTACCTAACCTGTTTTATCTATACTAATATTATAAAACTGAAGAGTTTGTTTGTTGGTTTGTTTATTTGTTTGTTTGTTTGAACGCGCTAATCTGTTGAAAAATTCTTTTTGGCTTGAATAGACCATTTATCGAGGAAGGCTTTAGGCTATATATCATCACGCTTAAGCCAATAGGAGTGGAGCAGCGATAAAGAATGTTTTAAAATCGGGGATTCGACGGGGACGAAGTCGCGGGCAGCAGCTAGTTTTCTTATAAAATGCTTCTTCTTATGCAAGAAAGGCCAATGCTCCTCAACTGTAGCATACAGATGTAAGTTTAGTTCTTTTTCATGTAAAACTAGCATGGAATGGAATCTATTTACAGATTGCAGGCGTGAACGCCGGGTTATCTGTGATTGGGACGCGTCGAGCCACTCATGAATGTGTAACGAGACATCGTCGGTGAGAATGTAACTGGCACGCTTTAAATGTAAGGAAAATTATAGAAAGAATACTTTCGTTTTTGAGTAAATTATTGGAAAGAAGTTCCTTATCGAACCGAAAAAGAGTGTAAGCACTTTTCGTCACGAATGTCCGTCACGATTCGCTGTAGATGGATATCCATAACGCGTATGCTATTGGCTGTACCCAGTGAGATGTGCGCGAAACCAATTATTACTACGATTAGATATACAGATGGATAATGTTTGATGTACAATAAAATGTTTATTTTCACAACTCGAAAAAATATATTAATTACGAAAAAATATACTTATAAAATATATATATCACCGGATAATTATTGTAACATGCGTAAGATTATAAAATATACGAAATATACTTACGAATACTTTTTTACGCATCAGAATATGTCAGTCAAATGATATCTCGAAGTCATTCCGAGATTTTTTTATAATCTTTTGTCATTCTTCGCTAACATAATTATGTACATACCGAATACTGTAAGTATACAGATGTCGCTAATAAATGTATATTTAATTTAATTATATAAAATGCTGCATTTTTTTTAAACATTAATGTATTGGGAGTCATCATCATCTGCCTAGCCTTTTCCCAAATAAATTGGGTCGGCTTCCAGTCATACCGGATTCAGCTGAATACCAGTAGATAATTACGTGGAGCGGCTGCCTACCAGACCTCCACAACCCATTAATTGGGTAACATGGTACTGGAAATACAAAATCAGTATATTATAAAATTCCTAAGTTCATACTATGATCCTAATATTATAAACGCAAAAGTAAGGTTATTTGTTACATGAATTTTGGTGGAAGAAACGGTTTTTTTGCAAAAACCTATGTTAACGCGAGCGAAACCGCGGGAAAAAGCTACAAATACTCTAATGAAAAAACATCTTAACGTTAAGCTAATACACAAGGAGTCAAGAAAAAGGATTCATGAAGAAATTGGTTACAAAAATTAAAACATAAACTAACATTATGCGAGTCATTCTTAACATTGCTGTAGAGTCACACTTACGCCACCACAGAAATACAGAGAAATGACGGTGGTGTTAAAACACCGTCATTTCCCTGTTTAGTTCACGATATGACGCCATTCGTATACACATTTTCCATTTCCGCACTACGTTACATTCTAAAGCAAGTATCAGCTCTAAGTATATTCACAAAAACTTGTGCAAGTCAGCGCAAGCCACTCGCGAGCTCTCGCCGACTACGCGACGAGTACGCCGCAACAACGCGACGTCTACGCGACGTGACAAACTTCCTTACACTTGAATAACTTTTAACTTTACACTTGTATTGTGTGGGGAAGAGTTTGAACTGTGCTGCGATATTGAGATGAAAGGAAGGGGGAAGGGAACTAAATGGTTTGAGGGAGCCAGAAATAAAGGTTCATGGACACTTTTCAGTGGACTCGGTCCCCAATACTGCAAGGTGTGGCAAATTGGAAACGAAGGCTAAGCTGTTAGTCCGTAGACTATATAGACAAAAATCGAAGTCAATTTTGGTTATAAGGGTTTAGTAGAGTAAATACAAAATCCGTTAAAGGGTCATTGTTTTCATTATTAGTAACAAATGTTATTAGAGGACAAACCATTAAATCGAGTACTTACCTACCTACCTACTTTGTAGGGAAAAAAATCTTTTGCCAAAGAACACACTATTTGCAGTATGTTCTTTGGCAAAATATTGATGAGTAGGTAGTAGGTAGGTAGGTACAAAAAATAATTTCATAAAGATTTTATGACAACGAAACCCAACAAATAGAAAAGGCGACTTAATTTATGAACAAATAAAATACATTAGTAACAAACTAAGCCAATTAACTCACTAAAAAGAGAATTTACTAAAAAGTTTTCTTTTGCGTCGAAAAAAATCCAATTACTTCAATTCTTCGGGTGTAAGTAAAAAAACACGCGGTTTTTTGTGAATTCCCGAAAGCCAAACACGGTGCTTTTAAAGTCATTACTTAATTAACTTGTAAATAAAATATACATTTTGGTAATTTTTTCTCACTGTGCATGGTATGTATGTAGTGAATTTACCTTTATTATATGGTCGAGCCATAAAATAAACGATCACGTTTATACTTGTTTTATTCAATGCTAGCAGCGCCCCGCAGTTTTACCCGCGTAGTTCCCGTTCTAGTGGGAATATGGGGACAAAATATAATCTACTAGCTGCTGCCCGCGACTTCGTCCCCGTGGAATCCCCGATTTTAAAACATTCTTTATCGCTGCTCCGGTCCTATTGGCTTAAGCGTGATGATATATAGCCTAAAGCCTTCCTCGATAAATAGTCTATTCAACCCAAAAATAATTTTTCAATTCGAACCAGTAGTTCCTGAGATTAGCGCGTTCAAACAAACAAACAAACAAACAAACAAACAACCAAACAAACAAACTCTTCAGCTTTATAATATTAGTATAGATGTTACACAAGATGAATGTAGCTTTCTAAGGGTGAAAGAATTTTTGTAATCGGTCCAGTAATTTTGAGTTTATTCGTTACATACAAAAATGCAAATCTTTCCTCTTTATAATATTAGTATAGAAATAGTGGACTGAATTTTCAGTAATCAAACAACTGTTGATCGGAGGAATAAAAGTGGCTCATTGACAGTCTCTATATGCCAGATATGTCAAACGGCCATTTTTATTCTTCTGTAAAACCTTATCTGATGATTGAAAATCAGCACTTTACACAAAACGATCGTATATATATATATATTTACTTTCCTTGAATAAACGAAAATGTCAAAGGCCATGATTGCCTGCTAGGCTTGCGGAATTTGTTCGAAAGAGTCACCGCAGCCCTGGAACGCAAAGAGCACAAGAAGGAACACGCATTGGTTTTAGTCAGTAAGAGTCTGACACTCCCTTCCGCTCCGCCCAGAGCGGGAGGGAGTGTCATTTGTCATGTTAAACTATTATTTTCTGTATTTATATATATTTAACTTTAGTATGTGTTCCGTTAGTGTATCCGTGGCATAATTTGTGTAACGGCCGAACCCAATAACCGATCTATCACATACTGGAGATAGAAAAACAAATGAAACAACAGAAAAATTATATAGGTTTTCTGTTGTTTCATTTGTTTTTCTATCTCCAGTATGTGATAGATCGGTTATTGGGTTCGGCCGTAAAAGTAATCTGTACAGGACCTATCAGAATACCAGCGCTGTGATATTTTTTTTTTTTAAATATCTCTGCATATGCTGAGATAGGAACCTTTTTGGCCTCGCACACTTACATTTAGGTACAATTTGTTATAAAATTCTATAATTCCATCTATAGCATTTGTTACTTTATTTTTCTAGTAGTTTTATTTTATTATTTTTTGTTTTTTTTTTGTGCGAGACCCAAATAAACATTTTTCTTTCTTTCTTTCATTTGATGATATCCAAACCAAAAAAAAAAACTAAAGGCCATTATTGTTTCCAAAAAACCCTTAAAAAGCCTTTGATACTATAATCATATATAGCTGTTTTCTCCATGAAAATATTAAGCGAATGAAAGCAAGAACGCTTAGAAAGTTTAGTTAGTTTTGTTTAGTTTATTCAGAAAAATACACATCTAAACACAGGATAAAAACAGAAAAAGAGTAGCGATAATGAGTGTGTGCAACTAGCGAGCGTGTTGTGACTCCCATTCTTTACCGTTCGCTTAGACTTTACGCAGCATTAGGAATTGTATAAAAGTTGCTAACTGTGGGTCGCAGATTCACTCGCGATTTCCCAAAAAAAATGTAAGCTATAACCGTCTCCAGGGTCCCATCTATCTCCATACCGAAATTCATCCAATTCGGCTCAGAGATTTAGGTGTGGAAGCGATACAAACAAACCCACTTTTGTATTTGTAGTATAAGCGAGTACAATTAAAGATTCCAACGATTTAGCGACTAGTACGTGTTTAATTACTTTAGACTAGTGAATACTAGCGACACAACGCGCCTACATGGCAATTACAGATGGTCACTACTGCGTTTTTAATTCTGAAAACTGTCTCGTAAACGCAACTTGATGCCAGAATAAAAAATAAAAACAAAATTAATTAAGTTAGTGTGGCGCAAGTAGAAACAAAAGCAAGATGTTACGCCCAATTGCAAACAAACTAGAGTTATCTTTGAACTAAAAATTAGTTCCAATCCGGAGCTATTATCTAAATCTAAATATATATAACTCAAAAGTGACTGACTGACTGACATAGTGATCTATCAACGCACAGCCCAAACCACTGAACGAATCGGGCTGGAATTTGGCATGCAGGTAGATGTTATAACGTAGGCATCCGCTAAGAAAGGATTTTGATTAATTCTACCTCCAAGGGGATAAAATAGGGGATGAAAGTTTGTATGAAACTTTGTCAATTTTAAACCTGAACCGAGAGTTTCAAAATCGGAGGTAAAGTAACTATTCCACGCGGACAAAGTCGCGGGCAGAAGCTAGTGTACATATAAAATATTTATTATTTGACCTAGCATTAGCAAATAACTACGAAATAAAATATTACTTTGGTTAACGCAAGTGGACCTTAAGGTACTTTAGGATCGGTTTCTGAATTGAGTATTTGGAAATATGGACGTGTGTGCCCAATTTAGTGCGAGAGTAGGAGACTTTGAAAAATACTCAAGTTCAAATTCTTGGTTCTGAAATTAAGAGTTAGATTCAGGAAGTTTGTACTACAGCATTTGATAATTTTATGTTGGAATAGTTGTGGCACGCGATTTCATTCCCAATCCCGTGTAGCCTTATAGCCTTTCTCATCACGAATTTTCCAAATCCGACTGGTAAATCCAGAAATTAGTGTGTTCAAATAAAACAAAGAAACTCTTCAGCATTATTAAATTACTAGCATCGCTCCGCGGTTTCACCCGCGTAGGTCCCGTTCCCGTGGGAATATGGCGATATAATATAGCTTATGTTCACCGGACATAGTGTAGCTTCCCAACAGTGAAAGAATTTTTCAAATCGGTCAAGTAGTTTTGGAGCCTATTCAATGCAAACAAACAAAAACACAATCAAATCTTTCGTCTTTATAATATTAGTTTAGATATGAGTATAGTTGTGATTCGTTTACGCCAGCTTGTCAAAAAGGGGACTATCGCCAAATCTGTCCACCTACATCAAATCGCTCCCGCTCCCTCCTCTAACTCGCACCACCGCCCCAAACAACAGTTCTCATCATAAAGCAACGCGTTTAAATTAAATAAAGCCAGTGTCCATGATTTAAGATTGCTTAAAGTCTTACCTAACGAAATAAAGTTGCCCAAGAAATACTGGAGCGACCAAACGCGATGATTTAGTGTGTACCCACCACAATTTAAATTGTATGAGATGTTCATTTTCATAATGTTAATTTGTTTTATGTTTTCAGAAGGTAAATTTTGGAGTTAAAAGGTTATGTTAGGGCTCGGTGACAGAGTTCTTGTCGTTTTTATTGTCTGCAAGAAATTAACATTGACAGATTGTTTGATCAATATAAATTGGAATGTTATCATGTCAAATTAACAAGAAGAAAAAATCTTTTTCAACAAAAACAACCGACGTCTAAACGAAAAAAAAAGTATAAAATAACTTTAATTTCGGAACTCGGTGTTTTTGATTGCTTCTTCGTTTTTTGAACACCGACTTTCGAAATTAAAGTTATATTATACCTTTTTTGTTTAGACGTCGGTTGTTTTGTTGATAAAAGTTTTATTTTTCAATTTTTACTGGAAACCAGTAACCATCAACTTTTTTGCGGTTTCACCCGCATTGTTTCCGTTCCCGTGGCAATACGGGGATAAAATATAGCCTTTGACACTCCACAATAACGTAGCTTTCTATTGGTGAAATAATTTTGAAAATCGGTTCAGTAGATCCAGATGTTACCCCTTACAACTTCACAAACTCAACCTCACAAACGTTACCTCTTTATAATATTAGTATAGATAAACATATATCCGTGCCTTTTGAAAAAATAAGTGTTTTGAAGCCATCTCCTCGTTTTACTTCGATTACCACCTACTAACAGCTACAGCTGGTCATTTTATGAAATGTCCAATTCAACGATATGGCAACGACATATCCACAAGAACGTTCTCCAAAGTAAAAACACACTTCTAGAGAAGTATAATCACAGACCGTATTTTTCCAGGTGTCCAGATATTCACAGAGACCACTTCACGAAGTTGACCTGCGGAATTTGTCCAGCTGTCGCCGTCGAGTTCTGAGTCAACCTCATGTTTTACTTAGACGGGGCGTTCAAGTTTGAGAAATAAATTGGATTGAACTGCTGACGTTGGTGTGTGATGTAACATTTTGAGTTTGAAAAGGTGATCGTTTTGATGAAAAGTGTAAAAGATTTGGCAAGGAGGTTCCTTATACGGTGTAGACATCCGCTAAGAATGGATTTTATTTGTGGATTTTACGAAATTCCATCCGTAAAACGGGGCTGGAAATTGTTTGTACGAAATCTGCGCAGACGAAGTCGCGGGCAAAGTGCTAGTATTATTATATTTGAATGCCGTTATATGCTAAAAATATACAAATTTATCTCTCAGTAAACTGATTGTATGTTTTTTTTTAATCTTTATTAATCTATACTAATATTATAAAGCTGAAGAGTTTGTTTGTTTGAACGCGCTAATCTCAGAAACTACTGGTTCGAATTGAAAAAATCTTTCAGTGTTAGATAGCCCATTTATCGAGGAAGGCTTTAGGCTATATATCATCACGCTTAAGCCAATAGGAGCGGAGCAGCGATAAAGAATGTTTTAAAATCGGGGATTCCACGGGGACGAAGTCGCGGGCAGCAGCTAGTTAGGGATATTTGTACACTTATGTGACGATGTCAATCCCATCGTGCTGCTAAAAATTATTTAACATAAAAAATCTTAATCTAATTTCTTAAGTACTATAAAAACTGATTGTATGTATAAAAGATAATAATAACGAACATAAGGTCTAAGTTAAGCCAAGTTAGAGGAGACATCTGTGAAGCTTCAGTTTAGCTAGTGTATCTCAGTTCTGTGTTATAGAGATAGTTTGTGTTCTTAGTGCTAAAAGATTGTTACTGGATTTGTTCTGTGTTTGAGACTGTTTGGGTAAGTATTAATAATGTTGCACACCACAGTTAAGCAGGGTGTCATGCATTGCCACTAGCGCCATCTATAATCTAGTAGCCGAACTAGTAGAGTCAAGAAGCTTCGAGACTTTTCTATGTTAGAACATTCTAGAATTCTCGAACTCTAGTCAGTCGCGACCGATATGTACGCGATCTTCCTACGATGGAAGGTTCTGGAATTAACTGGCCTATATAGCAACAGCAACAGGGCCAAATTTTTATTTTTGTAATGCGGGTAATTGACCACATGCCCGAGGACGTAACAGCTAACAGCAATTACATTTTGGCTATTTCAAAATACCAGTTTCATTTTCTTTTCTCCAGTGTATTTATTCCCTAAATGTTTTATTAGACATCTAGTAGAGTGGCCTTATCATAGTTATACTAGTTAAAACAATAAATTGCATACAACGAATTGCACTTAAATATTCATCTGTCTCGTCAACTGCATGGAGTAAAGATTGGGCCACACTAAAGTTGCAACGGAACTGGGTTTATTTTATAGATATTATTTTTTGATTCTCAAAGTTTTCAATTTTACGAACAGTAAAAGCGATATTGCACGGGTCAGCTGTCAGTGATGAGTGAAACTTATTAATTAAAAGGACCTAACCGATTCGTCGTGATCCACGCGCGTCTCGAAGAGCTGACAGCGAAGAAGACGGGGCTCTATAAGGTCAGTGCATGCTAGGATTGCGGATTTTGTTCGAAAAAGTCACCGCGGCCCTGGAACGAAAAGGGCACTAGAAGGATCACGGGTGGGTTTTAGACAGTAAAAGTCTGACACTCCCTTCCGCTCCGCCCAAAGCGAGAGAATTCATACGACGATTTCTCAAATAGAAAAAAACGACCGACGATTTATTCTTTGAATCTTGCCATAAATAATTTAATCAAAAAATATTCAGAATTAGCGGTTATACTTCCTTTATGTCTTTAATCTTTTTGAAAAAATATTGGTGTTTATGACATTCACTTCCTTTATTTATCTCACTCTGTGTCTAGCAGTGGTCTTTTGAAAGTTTTGGCTGTTTTTTTTTTTGCTATCTATAATTTCTTTGCAATAAAAAGATCAGAATGAAGGTATAATTTTGATCTTTATTACATTTATTTATTATATTAGTTGTAATGTCTGCTTTTTGTGATAAGACAAATGTTTTGATCTGCGTCTAAGTTTTTACACAACTGTCCAAAAACGCTTGTTATGTTTTCCGGGCTCATGTGTGTATGTATGTATATGTTTGTGAGTTTCTTTATTACAACATAACTTCTAAATGGCTGAAGGGATATCAATATACATATGTGTTATTGTTAGAAGCGTTAGAAGTTTGTCCGAATAACATAGACAAGACAGTGATCATTAAAAAAAAAAAACGGGGTAGCCATGGTTCATAAAATATAAACGAAAATATTTTGTTTTCATGAAAATTAGACAACGTATACTGTCTAGTACAAAGAAAAAGGCAGGCGTGTTTTTTTTTCGTCAATATCTATTGTTACATATTTATATTCTTGGGAACATAGTTTCGCCGCTAATGTGGCCTAACCCTAACTGCTCAGTATGCAACGCACTCCTAACAATAACTTGCTGTAGGTTCACAAAGTTTGTGCTGCAATAACATTAGATATGCTTCACAGGAGTATTTATACTAATTTATACTATATTTCCAACCAACTCTTGATATGCAGTTCTGAGCTGTTTGAGGACAGAGCTTGGCAATGGGCGTAATTTAATGACGCCATTTTGTGATACGGCTGGTTTATTGGTCCCGTTCTGGCTAAAGCTGAGGCTAGGGCCGTGCTTAATTGAAGTGTGTATCCAAATAATATCATATGAGTTTCAAAATTGCACATATTGCTGACAATATTAATGTGACCGTAGATAGTTTGGGCATATACTGCGATGTGCCGATGACCATAATGTTAAAAATTACTTTCAATGGCTACCCATTGAAAGCCATTTATAACCGTATGCCGTATTTGGTCAGAGTTATCTTTCTTTTGTGTAGGTAAAAAAGAGAATTCTGACCACAGACGGTTCAGCAGGCCATGAAAGAATATGGCCTGTCAGTGTACGATGTCAAACAGCGGAATTAATGGCGTAAAACCGTTTTTCATTGCTGAAACCGTGTTTTGCACGTGCAAGCAAAAGAAAGATAGAAAAGTACTTTTACTTTGCATGCATATTTTTTATTTTTATTTTAAAAAAAAACGTTGCCCCACACTAGGATTTACTCCTGTATCGTGGGTGCGTTTACAAACATGAAAGCTCACATACACAAGACACCCAGACCCGGAACAATTATCTGTAGGCCATGCAAACATTTGTTCCGTGCGGGGATCGAACCCGCGACACGTACCGCAGCAGCCGAACGCTCAACCACTGCGCCAACCGTGTCGTCACAATATACATTAGTAGAATAAACTTTACGTACAATAGTGGCACATGGGCGGACTTAATGCAACTATACCCCATTCACAATAAAATTAGACATTGAAATAAATCTTTTTTACATTCCGTTCAACCGATTTTGACTTCTATTGCGTTGGTGACATGACAAATGGCAGCTGCAGTAAACAGTTTGTAATATAATCACGATTTTGCTTTGAATTCCATCCTTATGCCTATGGAATAGAAGTAAAAATCGGTTGATCGGTCTGTAAAAAGTTTTGTTTAAATGTCTAATCTTATTGTGAATGGAGTATAGGTATTCTTTATCCGGCAACCTTTGGGTTAAAAAGACAACTCTGTGGTTGGTGTGCGCCAATAATTTTTATGTAATACATTTTTTTTTAGGGAAAGAAAGTAAAAATAATATGTATTCTTAATACTACTATATAATTATAATTAACTAATAAATATTAAGTTGTATAATAATATTTCTGTATAAGAGAACTTATAATAATTATGACGAAGACCAAACTAAGAATGACAGGCTCTTAAGTAGTGTTTTCAGATTTTACGCTTTAAGGAAAATTTAGACTTGCACGAAGTCACTTGCAGAAGTGAGTTCACGGAACAAAAACCACCAATATTATTCTGAGATTTCGTGATTAATCAGTGAGTGGTACCTATTTCGCTTTTATACGAAGTTCGAACGAGTTTAAGGGAACGCCCTCTGTTATTTAACATACATACTGTATATATATTATACAGTATGTGAAATAACAGAGGGCGTTCCCTTAAACTCGTATCATTAATAGATTAAAATAAAAATATCAGCATAAAATAATAAGCATAAAATAATCCAAATTCAAAAAAATAATTAACAATAAATTCGAAACATCCTGTTTAAAATCAAAATAGTAGCGCGGAATATGTAGTACTCTTAGTAGCAATGCCCAAACCGGCACGTACGCGTGTACAGAGTGTTTCTTTAACGTATAAATTTAATATTTGTTTCACTACAAATGTAATAATATAAAAAAATAAATAAAAAGATTTTGTTTTCGAATGGTAATATTTTTTTTTATCATTTAGGGATGCTAACAAAAAAAACAAAAACAACAAAACACTGGTACAAAAAAAAAAACAAAACAACAACAACAAAACACTGGTATTCAGGAACAAAATACTGGTATTTAGCTGAATCCGGCTTGACTGGGAGCCGACCCCAATCTAGTTGGGAAAAGGCTAGGCAGATGATGATCATTTAGGGATGCTATACTATTGCGGGTTAAGCGGGAACGCCCTCAGTTAGTTAAAATACTGTATAGATAAATACGAGTAATTAGTTTATTTCTCTCACATTAATACAGTGAATTATTTATAAAATTCTGCCTAGGCTCTAACCTAGGGTCTTTGTGAGTGCTGAAGTCTGGACTAGGTTCGAGACCTGTATGACAGATCTCCAGTCTCACACCCCTTTAAACATAACTCAATATATTTTAAGGAAAATGCCTTGGAATTACGTTTCTTTACTAATATATAGAGCTGAGGATTTTGTTTGTTTGTTTGCTTGAACGCGCTAATCTCAGGAACTACTGGTCCTATTTAAAAATTTCTTTCAAAGTCAGATAGCCCATTTATCGAGGAAGACTGTAGGATATATATCATCACGCTAAAACTAAAAGGAGCGGAGCACCAATGAAGATTTTTTCAAAATCGGGAAGTTAGTAACTATTCCACGCGGACGAAGTCGCGAGCAGAGGCTAGTAATACATATATATGTACATTGTCATTCTATATTGTATATCCACACCTATGTAACTACCTTGCACTGAAGAAACTATCGTTTCCACGAAAAGATGAGACAGATATAGGTACCGAACGCTAGATAAATGTGCAATAAAGGTCATTGCCCTTTCCTTGATATATCTTCGTAGGTACATGGACAAAAAAAAATGAATCGTTTTCCATTACTAGTAAATATAAAGGATCACGATGGATGTCGATTCAATATAGCATTAATTCATTATTTCTGTTTTAAGAATTAAGGTTGTCAATAAATGTAGGTGGGTCAATGACCGTTATTGCACATTTATCTGGCGTTCTGTATAATGTCCGCCGCACAAAGACGAAGTTGGCGCGTTGATTGCACACTTCAGAACTTGAGCTCAAAGTTGGGCAGACGATACTATTACGACGTCGTTTGCTTTCATTCATTGCTTGCCACTCTTTGTCGGATTAGGGCAAGATTTAGCAAGTGAATACTTTTCTTTTTACTTCTTGTCAAAGAAGCATAGCTCCGACTAGCCATGTGTGTCCTAAGTCTAAAAGATTACCTACGTCAAAAGCGAGCAGCAAGTGAGCTACAGCTCAACAACAACAACAAGAGACAACAAAAATCGGTGTTTTTGGTTGTTTCTTCGTTTTGTGAACACCGACTTCCGAAATTTAAGTTATTGTATACTTTTATGTTTTTTTGTTTAAAATAAATAAAATTAAACTTTATTTCAGACTCCACAACGTCCATAGAATGTTAGTATAACAAAACTTATGAAACTAGTGTCAGTAGTAAAAAAAAGTTTTGAAGTCGATTGTATTTTTATTTTTCAACTATAAGCGGTGACACCTCACAGCTTAATGTACCCATCTCAGTGTTCGTGTTATAAATTGGTGTACCTAAACAATAGACAGATATGCGATTTCAGCAACCCTAAAAGTTTTGCTATCATTTATTGAAGAGTTTCGTTTCCTATATCAGTTCTTCATCAGATCTTCATCAAACTAGAAAGGGACCACCTTGAAATACTAAATGGCTCTTCCAAACCATCGTATACACTTTTATTAGTTCATTTTATATCGAAAAGAGAGAATGAGAACATCATCAATGTAGTCGAAGTCACGCATTATGAGGGCAAACTCAAATACTGGTCGTCACTCAAATTTAAATGGGACCACATGATAAGCTCCAGCTCTCGAACATAAAAAGAATCATGAAAATCGGTACATCCAGTAAAAAGTTATGAGAAAAAACAGTCGACTTGAGAACCCCCTCCTTTTTTGGATATCGGTTCAGAAGAAAGAAACTTTAACATTCGACGCAAATTGGAACGCACACATTCCCATGTTTTTTTTTTTTGTCCTTATGTGGGTTTATCCGCGGCCAGTCACAAAATATAAGCGGATGTCATGACTGCAAATTGTCTTGGGCGCAGATCTTCCAATGAAGATCGCTACCATCTTCAATGATTCTATTCGATAGGCTTAGAGCTCGCGATCCAGTTCAAGTTCCAGGTTTTTTTTACGCTTGAGGCGCTTTGTTAAACTCATTGTAATTAGCGCATTTGCAAGTTTATTATAGGATGAGTACCGAGCCTTTTTTGTACGATAGAATGGCAGACTGAATTACTTTATTGTGTTCATATTTAATTCATCGTGTATCTTATGTTATGAACCATGGCATCCCATTTTTATGGATGTCAAATCATCAAATGACTTCGTCCAGTCTAGGCAGAGTGAAAGAGAGTGTCACACTCTTACTGACTAAAACCCACCCGTGTTCCTCCTAATACCCTTTGCGTTCCAGGACCACGGTAACCCTTTCGAATAAATTCCGCAACAACCATGGCACCCCTAGGTATATATCATAGGTATTGTATTAAGCGTTAATTAAACCGATCTAGAATCAATTACTCGATGCTCATGCAATCCATTTAACTGTCTGCAATGTTTGGAATCTGTGACCGCTATCTCCTATCAGCATAGCTACATTTATCCTATTACGAATCAATTACATAATATACTCCAATTGTAAGGGTGCTTTTCCACCAAAGATTGCGAGGTAGCATGCCGAGGATGCGTGGCGAGGAAGCGAAAATATGTCACTACGCTTACAAATACTGTGAGAACTGTGAACACACAAAAGAAGCCAATGAAAATGCCAAAGCGTTTCCATCTAAACTGTGTGGTGCGAGGATTCGTAACCAAGATGTGACACGGTGCGAAGATTCATAGTTGTCACTGTTCCGCGCGAACACATTCCTCGCACACATTTATAGCTGGAATCGTTAGCACACACTTCTCGGTATTTTGGCTTATCAAAGTTGAGTGTTGACCGCAAATTGCAACCGGCTTCAAGTTGCCTTTCCATCTTGAGCTAAGCTGCGTATTGCGTTGCGAGGTATGATATCAATTTATAAGATCCTTTTTTTAATGATACATCAAACAACGCACCAAATCATGGTATTCCTCTGCACTCCTCTAGTAGGTACCTCAGAATATATTGCCTCCTTTTCGCTACCTCACTTTGTGATAGCGACCATTTTCGGGGGCCCATTTATTAAGAGTGCACTTGTCACCCCCTGCCATTTTAAAGCCGTGTATGTTGTCAATGGTTCGGCAGTTTCAACAGTTCCCTCTTCTCCATAGTATACTGTAATCAGTCCATCAAACCACCCAGGGCCCCAAGTCAGCTAAATTCATAATGGTCGATCGTTGGTCGGCCAATGGTCTCGTAATACTTTTGGGTGACCGAGCTATTAAAAGAAATTACTGCACAAAGACGTTCAATGGTAGGTGACTGGTCAAAAGAACTGTCAAAATTTTAGCAGATTACCGCATACGTCTGTCATTCATTTGTAATTATGTACGAGATTACCATTCTATGCCATTTCTTTCAATGGAGTGTCAGTTGTTGACCATTGGAAAGTCATAATGACGCTTTTATATCAACTATTATGAAATCAATGATAAACCATTCTGACACCATTGTAATAGCAAACTTGAGGCCCAGATCCTTACCTTTCATCTTTTATTTCCATATCTTACAGTGGACCACCATCATCACCATCCGGGGATTGTCCTAGACTATAATTTCAAACTTGGAAGACTCTGTGTGCGTAACAATAACACAGAATTTGATGCGTTTGCGGAATAATAGAAAACAATATTGTCAGAATGTGTGAAATTTTGTGAGGTAAATATATGACTGTGTATCAATCAATGTTCTATTTTTGTCACATTTAACTATCTTACTGTTCTATGTCATAGGTATATATTGTAACAAGCTTCCCGTAGGAATTTCGAGGAATTCTCGACTCTTAGTGCCCCTCTTCATTCGCCAAGGAACCCTTTTTTTCTGGATAGGAAATCATCAAATGGCTTCTCCCGCTCTGAGCGGAGCGGAAGGGAGTGTCAGACTCTTACTGACCGCTGTTCCTCCGAGTGCCTTTGCGTTCTAGGACCGCGGTGACTGGGAAGGAACAAGGAACCTACATGCCAAATTTCAGCTTTCTACAACAAGATTGATCCTTATGGAAATGAACGGAAGAACAACAAACTACAGAGTTACACTTTTGAAATAAACGTTTACCAATATTTTGTATGTTACCAGTGATCGTAATAGGTAGAGCTAAAATACCTAAAGTTCGAAAAAGAACAGAGATAAAGTGGAGACGCCTTACGATGAAATATGTTTGGGTTCGGGACCAAATGTCCCGGGTTTTGGAACATTACTTAAGTACAACTAAAATTAATGAAGTAAAACAACTATACAATTAATTTCCTGTTTCTGTTTTAAAATAAAAGAGTACGTATGATTTATTAGGTTAAAAAAAATAAAGGTTATCTCCTCATCTTCGTTTGAACGATGTAAGTAAGCGCGGAAGCTAATGTTATTTACATACCAGCTTTAATAATATAATTAAAACTGACAAAGTAAAGGTAAAAACAGTCCATTTAAATCCAAAAGATAGAAAAAGACAGCAACTTTTAGCTATTCTAGGAAACGAAATTATGAGGCGGACTCAGTTCTTTACCTGAATTAATAACGATAGAAAACGTATGTACCTACTGCTTTTTTTGAGAACGTTTTCCTCGTATGAAATCGGTTCAAAAGAAAAATGAATTCCATTAGTCAACTGTATTAATAACATTAATATTAAATGTACTTAAGTGATGTCCCGAAACTCGGAACAAATATTCCGAAAAAAAATTTGGGTCGCGAGGAAGTCTCCACATTTTTTGTCTCTGTTCTTGTAACTTTAGGTATATTAACTTTACCTATTCCGATCACTGGTTATATCTAATTAATAAGGATGTTTCCAGGCCGAAAAAAAAATCTATTTAGTCCTTCAGTGAGATTATCGAACAATATTGGACACGTATTTTTGCTTTATCAATTCTATAAAAATTTACGAAGATAATAAGCATTAAAGATCAGGAGTGGTGGCTTGTGACTTCACAACATGGTAAAAATTGTAGCAAGTAGTGACGTCACACAACTATTCAACGCACTGTACCGTTTTCGTTTTTTATTTACGTGAAAAAATTCAATCGAACATCTCTGAGCAGCGTAGCTTAGCATATACCAGCTGGAACAAGATCCTAATGGCCGCCAGTAAACAATGACGTCACGTCAATAAGTTAATTGCTTCTCTTAATGAACCTGTTGATGTTGTTGCAGATACAATCTGTTGCCTGATGGTGTTGATTCGGTTTAGGGCTGCTTAAATAAATGGGTTTCAGGTGGCGCGGTGTCCAATTTAATTGGATGGAAAAATGTGACGTTATTGATGGAATGCTGTTGAATTTATTTTAACTAAGTTTTAATGTAGGTACAGTTTGATTTATTGGATGTTACAAAACTGTGCTTTATTATTATTGACTAGCCGCGCCCTGCGGTTTCACCTGCATAAGCTTCGATCCCGTGGGAATATGGGGGTAAAAATTATCTTATATATGAATCCTGGTTATAAACCATCTGTGTGCCAAATTTCATCCAAATCCGTTTATTAGTTTTTGCGTGAAAGAGTAACAAACATCCATCCATCCATCCATACTTACAAACTTAGCATGCAATCGTTTGACTACTATCTCACCACATGTGGTCGAAGATGTAGCACGCTTGTCTAGAAGTAACCTATTCACTCTTGACTTAAAGACTCCCAGGTTGTAGCTATCAGGAAACAGACTCTAGCAGGGAATTCCACTCCTTAACTGTACACACAATGAATGTGTTCCCAAAACATTTTGCGCGTGTGGATAGGATGTCCACCATGAATCGAAAGAAAGAAAAGAAAAATGTTTATTTAGAACTCGCACAAAACAAACACAAAAAAAAAAACAATAATTAAAAGCTTAATATTGATAGTATCGGTGACGCACTGCCGTATGTCTTGTATGCAAAGTCAAAGTCAAAGTCAAAGTCAATTCATTTATTTCAACTAGACCATTAACGGCACTTTTGAACGTCAAAACATTTGAAAATAAAAATATTATAGTGACTCTAGTTGTCCATTCGCAAAAAGTAGATTCTTATGGAGAAGAACGGACAAGAAACTCCATAGTTACTCTTTTCAAATATGTATAAGTTTTACAATATTTTGTATACATTAGCCAATTGGTTATATGTGAAGACGATGCACCCGAATAAAACTAAGTACTATACTATTAACAGGTACAACAAAGAAACAACAGCAGAGGTATAATTAATAAATTTGCTAGTCAGGGACATAGTACTCACATATTTACAATTTTTTAATCCTTGTTTTATATAATTACCAACAATGAATCAGTGTGTGTTAAATTAACTATTAAAGATCAGTAACACCATACAGACAGACAAGTTTGGCTTTGTCTACTACACCCAATATTGTCCTATGGAGCAGGACCAGCATGTTTCCAAGCATTCTTATCTTGAATATAATCATCTAGCTTGTAGTATGCTTGTTTACAAAGAGTGCTTTTAACATAGGTTTTAAATTTCCTTTCATTTAATTCTAATATGTCACAAGGTATTTTGTTGTAACATTTAACACTGTACCCCATGAAAGATGTACGTACTTTAGCTAATCTATATAATGGTTGATCTAATTTATTTCTATTTCTAGTATTAAAATTATGTCTATCACTAATTTTGCTAAAGAGATGTCGATTTTTCCTCACATACATAATATTTTCATATATGAATTGACAAGGGACTGTCATAATATTAATCTTTTTAAAAAGTTCCCTAAGAGAATCACGGCGACAAAGTTTATAAATGGCTCTGATAGCACGCTTTTGCAAAATAAATATGGATTCCATATCAGCAGCCCGACCCCACAGCAGAATACCGTACGACATAATGCTATGAAAATAACTAAAATAGACCAAACGCGCGGTTTCTACATCTGTTAACTCTCTTATCTTTCTAATAGCATAAGCGGCTGAGCTAAGCCGCCCCGCAAGAGATATTATGTGAGGTCCCCATTGCAATTTCTCGTCTAAAGTGATTCCTAGGAAAACCGTCTGATCAGTATATTCCAGTTTTTGTCCATTCAATACAATGTCACATTCGTTGCTTCTAACATTAGGTAAAGTAAATTTAATACATTTAGTCTTTTTTCCATTTAGTACCAAATTATTTGCCGTAAACCAATGTTGGACCTGATGAATAGAATTATTCACGTCATCAAGATTCAGTGATCGTCGGTCTATCTTAAATATTAATGATGTGTCATCAGCAAATAACACCATCTTTGGTTGATTTGGAAGCAATTGGGGCAAATCGTTTATATAGACTAAGAAAAGGAATGGACCCAATATTGAACCTTGCGGAACGCCCATTGTCATTTTAGACCCTAATGAGTTCACACCGTTTACTTGGACTTTAACCTGCCTGTCTTTCAAGTATGATCTAAGCAAATCAAGGGAAGTATTCCTAATCCCATAATGCTCGAGTTTCAACAAAAGCGTCTCATGGTTCACACAATCGAACGCCTTCGAGAGATCGCAAAAAATTCCAATCGCATCTTGTGAATCTTCCCAGGCATTAAAGATGTTCTTTATTAGGGTGACACCGGCGTCAGTTGTACAGCGCCCTTTGGTGAAACCGTACTGTTGGTCATGGAAGATGGAATTTTTATTAAAGTGTTGTAGCATCTGATTAAGCATTAACTTTTCAAATACCTTACTAAGAACGGGCAGGATTGCCACTGGCCTGTAATTATTGGGTTCTTGACTGTCACCCGATTTAAAAAGTGGAACGACTTTACTGTGTTTCATGAGATCAGGAAACACTCCCTGGTCTACACTAGAGTTAAATATGAGAGCTAAGTACGGGGCAATAGTTTCAATAATAGATCTACAGACTTTTACAGACATTCCCCAAAGATCTTCTGTTGATTTAATTTTAAGTTCTTTAAAAGCTTTTATAATAGCCAGGGGGTCTGTATGTTGAAACTTGAATTCTGATGGGCACACCTTGACATTCTTTCTAAGTAAGGCAGCAGAGAGTGCGGGTGACGAGTTAAGGGCGTCTGTAGTTTTACGAGGAATATCAGCAAAGAAGTTTTCAAATTCCTGAGCTACCTCTGCATTTGAGTTTATGGGGCCATGTACAGTATTTAAATTAAATTCTATATCACGCTTTTTCTTCCTACCTGTTTCATTATTTATTATTTTCCAGGTAGTTTTTTTTTTGTCATCCGCTGATTTTATTTTATTGCTAATAAATAAAGCTTTCGCAGTTTTGCATACACTTTTAAATGTTTTAGAATATTTCGCAACGTAATTATGAAAGCTTGTATTATTCACATGTTGCTTTAGGCCATATAGTTCGTATAACTTTTCTCTACTTATACGAATGCCTGGTGTCGCCCAATCACTAAATATAAACTTAGTGTAAATACTTTTAGACTTTATTGGAAAGGTGTTTTCAAGTTGTGTGTTAATTATAGAGAAAAACTCGGCGTAAAACTCATTTACATCATTTAGGTTATTAAAGCTTTGAACGCATAATTGACTGGCCAAAGTATTATTATATTTCTCTAATTTTATATCTGTTATTGGTCTAAAATTAATTTGAATTTTTTGTAATGGTATATAGGTGCAGAATGTTATTGTTTGACCGCTGTGATCAGAAGGCAACTTGTTTATAATATCTTTATGTAAGTAATCACAATTACAAAATATGTTGTCTATGCAAGTTGCAGAAGAATCTGTTACTCGGGTAGGTTCAATAAAAACATTTGACAAATTGAATGATTTAAATAGGCTCAATAATCCGATGCTATTCGAGTTAGTTTCTAATAAGTTAATATTAAAGTCCCCACATATAATTATTGATTTATTACTAGTACTGACTTTTTTTAACACATCTTCCATTACAGAATCAAACACAGATAGATTCTGGTAACTTGGAGGTCTGTAAACACATACTACAACATGCCTATCTAGCTCAACACAGGACAATTCAATGGTGTGTTCAACTGACAGTTTCACAATATCTTTTCTTTCTTTAGATTTGATATGACTTTTAATTAAAATTAATGATCCTCCATGTATCATACATTGTCGGCTGTAATAGCTAACTACACAATAATTTTCAAAATTAATGGATCCTATTTGGTGATCTTTTAACCAATGTTCAGTTAAGCAAACTACATCATACTTGGTTTTTTCTAAAAACAATTCTATTTCAAGTAATTTGGAAGAACAACCTTGAATATTCTGATTAAATAACTTTAAAGTATGTTGCCCTCCTTTAGGATTCTTACAATTAACTAAATTGCCAGAAGATACCTTGTTATTATTCACTAATAATAATTGGCTATTTGAAGGGGTAACTTCTGTTGTCTTGCAGTTCAGTTTAAAGTATTATCAGGAGTGATCTCTACAGCTACACTCGAGGAGTCTAAACCTGTACAGGATCTATCAGGAAGAGAAAACTCAATCTGATTAGAGACTTCCAAGAATGACGATATTATTGATGGGTCCTCCTTCGTACTACACAAGGAATCAAAATAATTAGTCCCTAGGTTGTTAGTGCAACTAGACAACACAGGCTCGTCACTTAACCTAATATTTGTTATATTAGCTATAACCTCGTTAATATTATGCGGATGATGGAACGGGCTTCGTGGAATTAATCTATGCAATTCCGTCGCACACTCAACAAAATGCAACTGATAGCAAACCAACAGGCTAGCAACTCGGCGTCGATGCTCAGGTTTTTGGAACTTCGATTCTACGAGCATATCATTGCCTTTTGACTCGTTTCTCAATTTACTCAAGGGCATCATGCAGATCCGTCCAGACCATATTCAGTAAATTAATGTAAAATTTAACGTCAAAGCTACAACAATGTTATGTTTAAAACATTCAACCCATCTAAAAGGTAATAAAAACCAATTACACACTCTAGCAAACAGAAAAAGATCTCAAATAAAATACCGACAAAAAAAATCTCAAGAGTCGTTAAAATCTAATTGAGATATCCATCAAAACTCCCTAAACAAGAAGATGTTTGGGGAGTTTTGAATGAATGAAGATTCATTCATTCATTCACTCACTCATTCAATCTGATTGTGATTCCGGGACAAGCCGGGACTCCGGTATAATTACGTTCCGAATAATGCAAGGATTTGAATGAAAGCCTCTTCAAATGTTTGGACGAAGGCTTGGCCATTCAGGGAGACTCAATGTCTGGTCGGTAAATTGTGAGGTAATGTGTTTGTCGATTATCACTCAGAAATGGGGGAGTTTATTTTGGAATTTACGTAAATATTATGCATATAATGGGATGCATTAATAATCTACAAGATGGATGATAAATGACAGCCAAAATCTAGATACTTAGCTGTATAATTAATTATTGAGCATATTAAGAGGCCGTTTCAACCGTGAGCTTTGTACAAAACTAAGATTTACATATTAAACTCTGGAAATTTAAAAAGTGATTATTTTAGTTCATAGCTGCCTCGTTTTTCGTCTATTTATTTTTAGTTGAAATTCCGATGCGCCTCGTGTTTTATTAAAACGAGATGTTTAAAGCTCATAGATTGAACTAGATACAGTGTACCATATCTAGTTCATTCTATCGGTAATTGAAATGGAAAATAACTGAAAATATTTCCTAAATCGTAGTTTTATTTACAGCCGCCTTGAACTGTTGATATACGTGTGGATTATCTAGTAGCATAAAACGGCTAAATGCTCACAAAACTCTTACCAGAATAAGCGTTAAACGAATATGGTGAAGTAATGACCAAATGGCGGTCGTATATTGCTGACTGACGGCTGAAGATTATAAAATATCTTGAAAGTAAACTCTCGATAAATTGTCAACTGAACATTTGGAACACTTTTTTACGCATTCAACTTTGATATCTCGAAGTCACTCCAAGAAATTGTAGAATAGCAAGTGCCGAAACGTTAAGTATTACAATTTCAACATTGTTACGGACGTCTGAGCCCCGCTGCGCAGGGGAAGACCCCTACGCAGCGGGGCTCAGACGTCAGTTCTGAATGTTCGGTTCAAAAAAAACACACATGAATTGAATGACGGGAGCTAAGTTCGCTAAGTTGGCTCCTGTCTTACCATTCGGAACTAGCTAACAGTCTGTGCCCTATGTACCTCTACTTAGCAAGGCTTAATTCTAAATAATAATCCTTGTTCGATCCAACCCGTCCCTAGCTGCTGCCCCCCCCCCCCCCCCCCCAGTGACGCTATATAAACCCTGGCTGGAGGCTTTAATATTCATATAGAAGCCACTACAGGCAAGCCCGGTGAAGCAGTCTACAATTCTAGGTTGAACTGCGAGAAGCCACACATAAAAAATATCCAATAAATTGTAGAACCGCACACTGATAGGTCGCAAACATGTCTTCAGTTTATGTCGATTCAAAATTTCTCGGAATGACATCAAGTGATTATCGAATTGTGATGCGTAAAAATGTATTCCCAATGTTCATTTGACAGTTTATCGAGGGTTTACAATCTGTCAATATATTTTATAATCTTACGCCTTTTTAATTATCCGGTGACAGATAGATATCTACCCAGACAATGCCGAAAACCATTTTCTCTTTTTTTAAGTATTAATAAAGATAGAATAGACTTTTAATAAGTACTATCTTTATACAAATACTAGATACAAATATCAAATAAAAGTAATCGAAATTGAAGATCCATTCGTAATTTCCCTCTAGTTTTTCTTCACGAAATATTTTTGCCAAACAAATTAAATATTATCCTGTACAAAATGAACGGAGATCTTGGAATTATTATTCGGATTCGAGATCTAATTGTAATTGTCCAAATATTAATAGTCTATCTTGAATATTTATTCGAATGCCTATTATACGAGTCGGGAATTTAATGACGTTCAGAGGAATAGCCGGGGAATCGAATAACGGAGATATTTTGGACGTTCTTTTGTTTTATTTATTGTTTGGGATGAAAGAAAAAATACGGAGGACTGAATAGATAGATTTAAAGAAGAGGAATCTTAAAATATATTGAAATAACTGTACAAACCTAAAGGAATATCAGCCGAAAGTCGTCCACTTTTGTTTTTTCTGGATGGGTAATCATCAAATGACTTCTGCCGCTCTGGGCGGAGCGGAAGGTGTCAGACTCTGACTGACTAAAACCCACCCGTGATCCTTCTAGTGCCCTTTACGTTCCAGGGCCGCGGTGACTCTTTCAATTAAATTCCGCAACCCTAGCAGGCATTGACCCTATGGGGCCCCGTCTTCGTTGCTGACGGCTCTTTGCGCGTAGAATACGTCGCCCGGGCCTGGTTGCTATCAGACGGCGAGCCACCCATAGTTCGCCGTCCGCAGGCCCGCACCTACGGTGGCCGGCGTTGCTCCGCCCAAGCAGGACAGACCTCCACCGTATGCTCCACAGTGTTGACACCTGGACATGTCTTCCCGCTGAATCCGAAACAGGTACCTCCCGAAACAGCCGTGTCTGGTGAGCACCTGCGTCAGGCGGAAGGTGAGAACGCCGTAGCGTCTCTCCAACCACTCCTCAAAGAGTGAACTTATCGCCGCAATGGTGACGTGCCCAAAATAAACCAACCCTGAATACTATTAACAGAATCATTTAAGCTCTTGTTTTATAAAAACTCAATCGTTCAAAAATCTGAAAAAATCCTATTACAAAAGAAAGAAATAAAGGAAATGCACTTAGACTAGATACTTATCCAACTATTCACGACCCGACACGTTCCAAAATCCTACACTTACATACCATACCTCCAGAGCAGATGAAAACGTTTAAAATTGTTCAGTTCCTATTCGTGGATCGTGCGACGTAAGTACATTTTTGTCTCTTCCGAGCTCCCTGAACCCAGGAAGTCCAACAATAGTGGCACCTAGTGGAAATTTCATGCAGACTTTATGTGCATAGAGAGGGTGCTACCTCTCAAAATTTTGCATCGGGTCCCGTTCACCAATTTTACCTATACAATGAAATGTACACTATCAGTGCTTGACCACCTGCATTGTGTGGGGCCAATGCTTTATTAGGCCTAAACATTTAAAGCAGCATTGTTTTATGTTTAACAAATGACTAATATGTATATCTATTCTTATATTATAAAGAGGATTTTTGTTTGTTTGTACCGAATAAGAACCGAAACTACAGGATCAACTCTAACCATTTTTTCACTAATGGAAAATTTCATTATCCCCGAGTAACATAGGAGTATATTTCATCCACGTATTCCCACGGGAGCGGGTACGAACGTGGTAAAAACGCAGTGTACTGCTAATAATTAATAATTACTAAAAAGCCATTTATATTTATACAAACTTTTAATAAATATCTTTTTCTAGGTGACCAATTACTTTTGAGCCTTATGTTTACGTAAATATAATTTTGAGTAACGGATATCGAAATAGACTTCATTCTTCAAGATTTTCGTTTATCTCAGTTTTAAAGTGATGTAATCTTGTTATATCCCAGGCATTCATCATACCATTTTTTGTAAAGCGTAGATCAAAATGAAAAGTAGAGTTTTCAACGCCAAAAATAAGGTTGGATTTATATTGATGTCCCTATTAACAAGTAACTTGATATGAAAGGTCCCTTTTTTTCTGGATGGGAAATCTTCAAATGACTTCTCCCGCTCTGGGCGGAGCGGAAGGGAGTGTCAGACTCTTACTGACTAAGGCTGCCTGTCCACCGGAGCGGAGCGAGGCAGCGGAGCGGAGCGACGGAGTGATGCGGAGCGGAGTTGCGTACTGTGTCTGTCCACCGGAGCGGAGCGAGGCAGCGGAGTGGAGCGAGAAAGTAATGCGGAGCGGAGATGCAGACTGTGTTTTTCATTATACGGAGCTAGACCGCGAGCACGCGACGAGTCATTCGAGCTTACGGTGGCTCCGTTTCCCCGCTCCGCTGCCCCGCTCCGCTTCCCGGTTTTGTATGAATTTTTAAACTAGTTTGTAACTCCCTGTCCACTGAAGAGGAGCGGAGATTTTGTGCAATTCTATTGGTTAATATTTCTCAGTTTCTCCACTCCGCAGCCTAGCTCCGCTCCGGTGGACAGGCAGCCTAAAACCCACCCGTGATCCTTCTAATGTCCTTTGCGTTCCAGGGCCGCAGTGACTCTTTCGAACAAATTATGCAACCACATGGAAGGTCCCTAGAATTACCTTTTTTACAACATCCACGCGTCAGCAGTGGGTTTAGATAAATTGTCAATGAATGAACTAAAGAACGAATGAAAGATGAATCCATGCTTTTGTTTGGATATTTATTTAAATTTTCGAATTCGCTTGTTTTATTAATCCAAATTTTTGAACAAGCTTCATTTGGTTACGCAGCATATTAACAAGCTTTTTTATATTCGTCTTCATGGAAAACATAACCTTTGTTTGTTTTTGTGCTCATAATTTTTATACACAGTATTTTTAGAAGTAACGTTATGCTGTTGCGGATTTCGTTCGAACGAGTCACCGCGGCATTTTGGAGAAACACGGATGGGTTTTAGTCAGTAAGAGGCTGACACTCTCTTCCGCTCCGCCCAAAGCATATCAAATCGCTTGATGATTTCCCAAGCTTTTAAAAAACCTAAGTACTTGCCTTTGAGCTTTCTACGACCAGTAGTTTTGGCTGTGCGTTATCTGCTAGTCACTCAGTTACGTACGAGTTTTATACATATAGGTACATAACTAGCAGCACCCCGCAGTTTCACCCGCATAAGTTTTGATCCAGTGAAAATATCGGGGTAAGAATTATATGTTAACCCAGGTTATAAACCATCTGTGGGTCAAATTTCATCCAAATCCGTTCTGTACTTTTTGCTTGAAGCGGTAATAAACATTCATCCATCCTAATATTAGTACAATATCGATTTACGAACGTGGTTCGATTTAGTACATATAAATAGCTAATTAATATTTCAGTTATTAAAGTACACAATACTCGTATTATCATTGAATTTCTAAATAAAAAAAACATTGTGTCCATTCTTGTAAGAGAATTCTTAACTTAATCATTTCTCTCGCGGAACCCTAAAATCTTCTAGTAACGGTAAAAATGCAAATGTAGTCGCTCTCACCCGAGCTAAAGGTATCGTGTTTGTAATAAACACATATTAATACTGGGTGTTGGCTACAGTCGCCTTTATATTGCTACTTTTTTACAAAACATAGCTGCTTCCGTTTACTAGGTTTTGTGCTGTTTAAAATGGTATTTTGAAATGGGTTTAGGAATTTACTGTGTCTTCTAGGTATGTTGAATCTGCTCTGCCAAAGTTGCGAATGGCATCGCGGCCGTGGAACACAAAGGGCATTAGGAGGACCACGGATGGGTTTTAGAAAGTAAGAGTCTGACACTCTCTTCCGCTCCGCCCAAGAACAGAAGAAGTCGCTTAATGATTTTCCATCCATAAAAAAGGTAAGTATGAACTGGTTCTTAATATTTGTTTCACATATTTTCTGTTATTCCTTTAAGCTAGGTAGTACTTTCTTACTGATTTTTTTTACATGTTTATTATTTTGCAAGACTTCAGCATAGAATTATAGTATTTAATACTTGTCATAGCGAATGTCAACAATTCAGGGACCCGTAACTGTTTGTAAAGACTCATTAAAAATAGAATATAATTTTAATTGAATCCTATATTTCAGAAAACTGAGGCCCATATGTTTTACAATACATATACAATGTGGATCTGGACTTACGACATTAAATTAAAACGAGCACAGTACTAGTCCATTGAAACATTTTAAAACACGAAAATTAGTAGTAAATGGAAAATTTAACAATTGCAGTTTTCAAACAAAATAAATATTAAAATCAACTGCATAATAAGTAAACACGCTTTATCTACGAAAAGTCACTGAGCTATTACGCGGTGTGGTGCGGGGTGCAGCGGGCAGTTGCGGTGCGGGACGTAGGTAGGTACTTTAGTCGGAGAACAACAAATCACCAAGTTGCGCGTTCGCAACAAGTCGTACCTATCGTACCTACCGTTTTGCACAGGTCCTTGACCTTACAATGTTTACCTATTATTACGGACTCAGATCTACAGCATGTTGAAAAATAAGAAAATGAAAAATAATTTCTTGTAGCTAAAGTATTCGTTGGATTTGATTGATTTTTTGTATACGGGTAAAGAACATGATACTCTTTAGGTGGCTTAAAGGAATGTTAATCGTCCTGCTCCACTTTGTTTAAGTATAAAAACAATAACTGTAAACTACTGCATATTTCTTAGAAACTACTGCACAAGTACTGGCGGTGTTACGCTGCGATGTGTCGCGTAGCCTACCGCGGAAACGCTTACAATTAGACACACTGGATTGCAAGTCGAGAATTTCGCGGCACTCTCGCAAGAGGGCGTGGCGGCGGGCGTAGGCTGAGCCTTTGATCCCGCGGCTTCGGAGTGTTCTTGCCCGTTACTACGGGCACGGCGCACTATGGACGGGATTTCGAGCCTCCCTTTCGTAGGATTTTTTGAAAAATGAAGTTGCTTTTCTGGTTGTTTCAAGTATGCAGTCTTGTCGAGACCATCAAAGCATTGAATTTTATAGTAGTCACAACTTTTTTATTTTTATTTAACACCATAAAATACCTACTTATATGTTTCAAATGTATGAAAATGGAATTTGTTTTCGTCATAACTTTTTTGTGTTTTGAGATGTAAAGCTGAAACTTATATATTTGATTGCTGAGTGGGTAATGAAGCCATGTGACCTTTGACCTTGACCCCGACCGCTCCGATTTACGAGATATGAATTAATGAAAATTTCGTTTTACAGGGTACTGTTATTACGGAAAAATACCTTAAAATAATTATTTTAGTACTTTTCACTCTCAAGAATTATTACAGAGTTACTAACGAAGCCCTAAGACTTTTGACCTTGACCTTGAACGGCCCCTTTAAAAAGATATATATTAATGAAAGAAACATATTTTGATGACTTTATTATTGCGGTAATGTACCTTGTACTGTCCTGTATTGTTACTAAATTAATAATAGGTATGCCTATTGTAGCACACATATTTATTATAGTATGATACTATATGTTTTTTGACCTTGAACATAAGCGTCCCATTTAAAAACTGTAACTTAAGTAACAAAAAATAAACAATACTTCACATTATTATCTTATATTGTGGGTAAATAAATAAAATACATAAAAATATAAAAACAAAATAATAAAAAAATAACCATCATATAAACTAGGTAACTATATAGCTAACTATCCTTAATATTTATAAACAAAGAAAGAAAAAAGTAAAATTAATCGAAGTCAAACTGGTTTCCTGCATCTACAAATTCAAAATTTTCTTTATCTGGGCTACATAATAATAATTTGGCTTCATCTGACAATGGCTTATGCCGAAGTTGACATATCTTGGGTCTGATGCTGGACAGGTATGGGTCAGAAGAAATCAATAAGTTATGGATAATATCTTCATTTGTTGCAGTTCTACTAACTTTTCTCGAGTGGTAGGCTCTAAAATTTTTGAAATCCTTATTACGCGCTTCAGAAGCCTCCTCAGAGAGTTTGCCAATTGGAATAAAGTTATGGTATTCAATTATGTCGGCACCATGCATAAGTAATTTGTGCACACTAGACGGCATATAATACCATGCATATAACTCAATGTATTTGTTATATGTTGCATTTCAATATTGCCGAAACCTATCCACGTCAACAAACTCTCCACATGAGACTACCTGAAGAATCACTGCAAATCTTCTGATGAGTTCTTCATCAACACCTGTGATCTGCGCTGTTACTTGGGGATTTGCAAAAAATCTTCTTGCAGTGTTTCCGTCATTAGTAGTTCCTGCACCTTGTTTAACTATGTCTACAAGTAGCCCCATTTCATTTCGAAACTTTTCTTGGATGGTCTTCTTTTTGTTGGCTAATAGAAGCTTGTGCTCTTCTCCTTTAGCTTGCCATTTCTTAAAATCTAGGCGGTACGCGATATGCAACACGCATTCCATACATCTAATCCGAGCATGAAGGGATGATAAGCCAAACTTAAACATGTCTACGGAAGGACTTCTTTGCGATACTATGTCGATGACATTCATTTCTTTCGGCTTCGCGTGACAGATATCACATACTGCTGTTGATGTATCTGAAAGATGTGATGTTATCTTACCATCAATCATGGTCAAATGGAGTTTGTGATTGACATTTGCTTCTTTAACTATTGTTGGATGCAGTTCGGAAATTTCTTTTTCAATCGACAGCATTTCTTCTTTTATATTCAGATCGTTTTCCTTTGCAAATTTAAAATAAATAGGTCTACAGTAAAAAGTAGAAGATGCATTCGGATTTTCCCATACGACTTCATCAGTATCTCTAATCAGTTTTAACGGTACGAATGAGCACATAAAGACACTCGAATCACCACCCTCCATTATCTGTTTATAATTACTTTGTCCAGATGCACCATCAAAACCCCATTTACTGACAAGAGTCATGTTACTGCCAGTAACATCTGTATCCACAATTTTAAAAAGCCTTTAACTGTTATATCCAAAACTGCTTGCAGTTTTATTTTAACCTCACCCTCAGTTATTATCATGTCTTCTTTGTCCACATAGCACTCTTTTTTCTCATGTTGTATGACATCGTACGATGGGAAAAAATCACAACCCATATCTTTTGTAGTCTGTCTCATTATTTTATATTGCCATTTTGATAATTTTAATGAAGTTTGAGCCAGTGCTTTGTCTGCGGGATATATTCGCTTTGTAGGTTTCAAGCAGGCTCGAAGCATTGTTGCATCTTCAGGGTGTTTTATTAAATGCTTCAATAATACAGCTAAATCCACGTGGTCTTCCTTTTCAGCTTTCTTCACTAAAGCGTATGCTAAAGTATCAAAATCGTTATCAGCGAGAATACTTTCAGTTCTTCTTCTTTTTTGAAGTGGACTGAGGTCCGTAAATTCTTTCCGAGTTGCAAATGTAGTCGTTGACGTCGACACGGAAACACTGTGGGGCACAAGAAATTCTCGTGATGTACTAGGCACTGGGATTGGCAACACATTTGTGGATTCATCTACGTCTTCATGTCTACTACTTGAAAGCTCTTCATGTCTTAAACAAGTAGTGCTTATTTGAATAGATTCTGGCCATTGTACTTCTAAATCCAACCAATTAGCGAACTTGCTTAAAAAGGTTTTCCGCGTGCTGTGAACAGATTTCCACTTTCGTTTCAAATTACTTGTGTATGTAGAACAAAACGATTTAAGGTTTGCTTTTTCGTCTTCCGATAGAGGCAATTCCACTGAAGTTAACACTTTTTGAAATAATGCATCTGCAGCAAAAGAATTTTGTCTTAGATACACAAAAATATCAAGATTTGACACCAGACCTTCCATAATGAATTACTGAAAATTTGCGCTAGGAGAACGTTAGGGTACGAATCAATGATGACAAGTGAACTAACAAATAGCTACATTCGGTATTTATACTACTTACATTTAGACCCTAAGCCATTTCTTGGAACCATATAAATTTTCTAGATGATCCAATAGTAACCTACAATAACAACAAATCGGTAACTACAATCAATTCGACATTCTTTAACAAAAGAAAAGGGCTATTTGTGTTACCGGCATTCTTTAACAAAAGAAAAGGGTTATTTGTATTACCGGTAGTTATTACCTGTTCTCATTATATTACTTCACAGGTGTCAATATTTTGGTTTTGCTAATGGGTCCTTATCTGCCACATTGTTTATTATATTGTTCCACACAGGTGACACCAATAATTTTAGTGTTATTTGACCCTTATCTGCGCCATTGTTTATTATTTTTGTTTCACAGCTGACACCAAATGTTTTTTTTTTGTTTTGCTAATTAAACCCTTACCTGCCTCACTAACTATTGATCTTATTACACAAGTGTTACCAAATGTTTATGATTAAATTAAGATTTACTAACTAGGCTCTTGTCGGCCCCTATCAATACCTAGAACTGGAACTAATTAATAATCATGCATCCCCACTGACTACCAGTTAAGTAATTAAGAAACGACTGTTAAACCAATTGGGTACATTGAGATTTTTTATGAGGTGAATTGGTATAATTCTCATTTTCTGATTATCTTTTTTGATTCAATAACACAACGGCTTAAAATAATATTTATACTTATGATTTCAAACTGTCAAGCTCATAAGATTTCTTGGGGACACCCAAATAATCATACTTGTCATTTTTTAATTTGAACAGTTAGTTTTTGAAGGTCAAAAAGCATATACTTATTATCAATTTAGTAACAATACAGGACAGTACAAGGTACATTACCGCAATAATAAAGTCATCAAAATATGTTTCTTTCATTAATATATATCTTTTTAAAGGGGCGTTCAAGGTCAAGGTCAAACGTCTTAGGGCTTCCTTAGTAACTTTGTAATAATTCTTGAGAATGAAAAGTTAAAAAAAAATATTATTTTAAGGTACTTTTCCGTAATAACAGTACCCTGTAAAACGAAATTTTCATTGATTCATATCTCGTAAATCGGAGCGGTCGGGGTCAAGGTCAAAGGTCACATGGCTTCGTTATCGACTCAGCAATCATATATATAAGTTTCAGCTTTACATCTCAAAACACAAAAAAGTTATGAGGAAAACAAATTCCATTTTCATACATTTGAAACATATAAGTAGGTATTTTATGGTGTTAAAGCAAAAAAAAAAGTTGTGACTACTATAAAATTCAGTGCTTTGATGGTCTCGACAAGACTGCATACTTGAAACAACCAAAAAAGCAACTTCATTTTTCAAAAAATCCTACGAAAGGGAGGCTCGAAATCCCGTCCATAGTGCGGCGTTGGATTACCGATCTAGGCGCGATCTTCGACACGCGCGATGAAACCGCTGCGTGCCTGTATGTGTAGCTGTCATTGGTATATCATGTCAGCAGTAGCGCCCGACACTGTCTCACAGTGCCGTGTCTTCACGGTCCTACGGCGGTCTGTCCCCGTCAGGTGAGACCCTCGGTCTCCTGGGGGAGGCCCAGCGAGAGACGACCCGCGACGTAGGCACCGATTTGTGGCGCTCCCTTCTGAAGAAGCTGATGATTGCAAGTCAGACCCGGCACAACTATTTATAGGCCATACCTATATTTGTTCCGTTATAGCGTCGGTGGGAAGCGAACTAAGACTCAAACGTTCATTATAATATCAGTTTATTGTTAAGAAAACAGCAAGAACAACTCACATATTTCTACTTTTTACTTATAGCGCGAGCGAGCCGTTACCGCTCGAACTTTGCAGCCGCACGTCAACTAACTAAGCGCGCTCTAGCGGACGGCATTCAAGAATTGTCGGGTTGCCACGCTATACCGTACAGGAATCGAGCCCGCGACTCGCAGAGCAGCATCCAATCGCTCAACCACTGCGCCAACCGTATCAAACATATACATAAGACTATGTATAAGAATAGAAGCAGAGCATAACATTATGCGACAGAGCACTGCACATTCACAATCAATGTTTCAGTGTTTGCTTTGTCAATGGTACGGACGGGGGAGGGGCTAGGTGTCAGTGATAGCGGATAGTACCTACGCGTGTGGCGATCAAAAAGTTGGTGGTGGCCTGATAACAATAATAAAATATTAAAATAAATCATTTTAATTCGTGGACTTTATTCTTTCAAGAAAATTTAGGTCTCTGAAAAAGTATTAGTTTAACATCCGGAGTCGAATAGATTTCTCGCAACTATCAGTTTTGAATTTTAAGGTTATAAATGCCGCGAAAATCTTTCAAAGTACATTCATTCGAAAACAAATCAAGTCGGGTCTTAACTTATCCGGGACAAACCGGAACAAAACCGTTGCAGAAAGTAAAAAAAAGTAGGGAAAATGCACGCTATACTCCCTATTTGCAGTCGTACATTCGGCAGAAGTCGAATGACGGAGTAGTGCGGTATAACTTGAAAGAGGCAGCTTTAAGGATCCGATAGAAGGGCCAACTTCATTAATTATTTTATAGTCAAATATAGGTCAGTACCTAATCGTTCCTATAATTGAGCGTCATTAAGTATAACGGTATAACCATGGATGAAACGCCAACGGTGTAACCACAGCCTTTTTTTTTTTTTTTTTTTTGGATGGGAAATCATCAAATGACTTCTCCCGCTCTGGGCGGAGCGGAAGGGAGTGTCAGACTCTTACTGACTAAAACCCACCCGTGTTCCTGCTTGTGCCCTTTGCGTTCCAGGGCCGCGGTGACTCTTTCGAACAAATTCCGCAACCCTAGCAGGCACTGACCCTATGGGGCCCCGTCTTCTTTGCTGACGGCTCTTTGAGGCGCGCGTGGAACACGACGCGCCGTCGACTCGGGCCTGGTTGCTATCGGACGGCGAGCCACCCATAGCTCGCCATCCGCAGGCCCGCGCCTACGGTGGCCGGGAATCGCCCTGCGTTTCCCGACGCCCGGGGCGTCTTCTCCTGTTGCGGCGGCTGGAGCGAGGGGCTTCCCTCTCTCGCACGCGCTCCGCCTCCTCCTTCGCTAGCATTACTGCTTCGCAGAAGGAGGCGACCGCTTCCCATGCCTCCTCGCTCCGGACCATGGCTTGAACCAGGGCCGGCCGCGAGAGGTCGCCGCCGCCGATCGCCTCCACGAGGACACGGCGTTGCTCCGCCCAAGCAGGGCAGGCCTCCACCGTATGCTCCACCGTGTCCTCCGGGCGATCCACACAGTGATGACACCCGGACGTGTCCTCCCGCTGGATCCGACACAGGTACCTCCCGAAACAGCCGTGTCCGGTTAGCACCTGCGTCAGGCGGAAGGTGAGGACGCCGTGGCGTCTCTCCAGCCACTCCTCAAAGAGGGGACTTACCGCCGCAATGGCGGCGTGCCCAGCGCTGGGTTGCAGCAGTCGCTGTCTCCACGTGTAACCACAGCCTTATGCACTTGTATGAATTTTTATATAACTGGTAAGCCGTTTTACATAGATGTTCAACCCGGCTAGTAAACTTGATCATAAATGTATTTAGTAGCACCCTACAATAGCTTGTTTCAACTCTCTGGGTGGGGGGAGCATAGTAAAACCTACACTTACGAACAATAATATAAGAAGAATTTCAATTCAAAAGAACCTAGACTGATTAAGCCAATAACTAGCACAGACTCTTCATTAATCAAGCCTACTTTTAGTCTATTTTTCACTTTTTACATCCCACTGAAAATGGAACATACTAAGCACACATAACGCCAGTACTATTTTCAAACCACAAATATACGAGTGGGTCATATCTCGTGGCAGCCACAATAATCCCCGTGACCGCAACTAACGTGCACTTCCAGCCAAAAGCGTTGGACGGATCACGCTGCACAAAGCGCTGCAATGGATGGATCATGCTGGACAGTCAGCTGCACGATATGATGATAAAACGATATCGTAAGCGCCTTTATGACAACACAGTAAAGATAATGTGAATATGCGGACATTGATTTTCCAGTCATGTCCTAACCGATTCAGTGTGCGCAGTCAAATAAAAGCCAATTTACATTAACTTTTAATTCAAGGTAATCGGAGGTGTCCAAGACATGGTTCACCATTTCGACAAAACAAAAAATTACAAATTCAGGTTCTGGCGGAGTTTCTGCGGGTATTTCTCACTTGTGCGGGTAAAGCGCCACCTATCCATTTAATTGTGATTTGATTTTTGATGAACGCCCTCGAAAATTGTAGGCGAATCACGAAAAAAATTTGCGAATCATTTTTACAATCATCTGTTAGTAAATATAACTTGTTATTTCAAGTACATGTTTAAAAAAAAAAAAAAAAAAAAAAAAAAAGAGTTCTCGGACGTCTATTCTGTCTCGACTGCATTATCTGCACTGAAGTTTGCCTTTTTTTTTTGGATGGGAAATTATCAAATGACCCCTCCCGCCCTGGGTGGAGCGGTAGGGAATGTCAGACTCTTACTGACTAAAACCCACCCGTGTTCCTCTTGTGCCCTTTGCGTTCCAGGGCCGCGGTAACTCTTTCGAACAAATCCCGCAACCCTAGACGCTGAAGTTTGCCTACTTGCAACAAAATTTACTATTTCGATTTCCACCGTCTTCGAATGTTTTGAGGCAGTTTATCTCGACTGGTTAACG